>CM038670.1:363619008-365026508 GCA_021605145.1 Aegilops bicornis
TACTTGTTACGGACGTGATGCCTATATACATGATCATACCTAGATATTCTCATAACTATGCTCAATTCTATCAATTCCTCGACAGTAATTTGTTTATCTGCCGTAATACTTATGCTCTTGAGAGAAGCCACTAGTGAAACCTATGGCCCCCGGGTCTATTCTCTATCATATTAATCTACCGTTATTTCTATTACCATTTATTTTTCTTTCTTTAACTTTAGTATTTATCATAAAAATACCAAAAATATTATCTTATCATCCCTATCAGATCTCACTTTTGAAGGGATTGACAACCCCTTTGTCGCATTGGTTGCAAGGTTCTTATTTGTTTGTGTAGGTGCGTGGGACTTGAGCGTGGTCTCCTACTGGATTGATACCTTGGTTCTCAAAAACTGAGGGAAATACTTATGGTACTTTACTGCATTGCCTTTCCTCTTCCAGGGAAAACCAACGCAGTTCTCAAGAGGTAGCAAGAAGGATTTCTGGCGCCGTTGCCGAGGAGTCTATGCACAAGTCAAGACATACCAAGTACCCATCACAAAATCTTATCCTCGCATTACATTATTTGCCATTTGCCTCTCGTTTTCCTCTCCCCCACTTCACCCTTGCCATTTTATTCGCCCTCTTTTTCGCTTGCTTCGTCGTTATGGCTAGTCCTTTATCTACTCCTTTGTCTCCCGAGAATGAAGTTCTTAATTTTAAACAAAGGGAGGGAGAAAATCTAAAAGATGCTTGGTACAGAATTTGCAATGCACAAAATAGATCTACTAGGAAGCAATCTACTTCCGTTCTTCATCACAATTTTTATGTAGGCATCACTCCTTGGAATAGATATATTCTTGATACCATTACCGGAGGAAATTTCTTGGGTAGCTATACTTTTGATTCTTATAATGCTATGATAGATTTGTTTGGCCCATCACCTATTTTGGTTAATGGAACTATTTTAACTTTGGAACATGTGATGCAACGGCTTGCAATTATTGAAAATAAAGTTGCCACCATAGAGTTGATTGAAAATTTGGATAGAAAGATCCACAACCAACTTACCCAATACGGATCTAAGGTAGGAGTTTCTCTTAGAATTTTTAAAGAAAAGGAACCTATGGTTAATGAAAAGATAGATCAAGATTCCACTAGAGTTGATAAAATTGAGGATATTATTACCAACCTGGGGTCTGCCTTTTCTTCCGTGAAAAACACTCCTTCTAATGCTAAGATTGCCAAATTGAGGTATGTTCCTAAAAATAAGGGTGAAACATCTAGTAAGGGAAATGCGGACCTCAAATTCATAAGTGTTCACCCCAACTATCCCGCTATCCTTAAGGAACCTTTTGCTACAAATCATTCTATTGATTTTGTGCCTAGGAGTTTGATAATTAATAAAAATAAAGAAACTCCTAAGGGTTATAGGTTTCTTATTGAAGAACTGCCTACCAAAGATGGCAATACCTAGATCTATCCTCGCTTTTATGCCTAGCTAGGGGCGTTAAACGACAACGCTTGTTGGGAGGCAACCCAATTTTATTTTATTTTCTTGTTTTTTTGTTCTTTTTAGTAAAAAATCTTTGATCTAGCCTCTGGTTAGATGTGTTTTTATGTTTTAATTAGTGTTTGTGCCAAGTTAAACCTATAGGATCTTCTTGGATGATAGTTATTTGATCTTGCTGAAAATTCAAGAAACTTTCTGTTCACGAAAACAATTGTTAAAAATCACCAGAACGAGATAAAATACTGATTCCAATTGCAGTAGATCAATAAACAAATTATCTACGTCGTCCTGTTTTGGTAGATTTTTCTGAGTTCCAGAAGTTTGCTTTTGATACAGATTACTACAGACTGTTCTGTTTTTGACAGATTCTATTTTTCGTGTGTTGTTTGCTTATTTTGATGAATCTATGGCTAGTAAAAGAGCTTATAAACCATAGATAAGTTGTAATACAGTAGTTTTAACACTAATATAAATAAATAATGAGTTCATTACAGTACCTTGAAGTGGTGTTTTGTTTTCTTTCGCTACCGGAGCTCACGAGATTTTCTGTTAAGTTTTGTGTTGTGAAGTTTTATGTTTTGGATAAAGATTTGATGGATTATGGAACAAGGATTGGCAAGAGCCTAAGCTTGGGTATGCCCAAGGCAACCCAAGGTAAAGTTCAAGGACAACCAAAAGCCTAAGCTTGGGGATGCCCCAGAAGGCATCCCCTCTTTCGTCTTCGTCTATTGGTAACTTTAGTTGGGGCTATATTTTATTCACCACATGATATGTGTTTTGCTTGGAGCGTCTTGTATGATTTGAGTCTTTGATTTTTAGTTTACCACAATCATCCTTGATGTACACACCTTTTGAGAGAGACACACATGATTTGTAATTTGTTAGAATACTCTATGTGCTTCAGTTATATCTTTTGAGCTATATAGTTTTTGCTCTAGTGCTTCACTTATATCTTTTAGAGGACGGTGGTGGTTTTATTTTATAGAAATTAGTGATCTCTGATGCTTCACTTATATTATTTTGAGAGTTTTAAACAGCACGGTAATTTTCTTTAATTGTGAAATTAATCCGAATGTGATAGGCATCCAAGATGAGCATAATAAAAACTTCCATATTGAGTTCATTGAATATCATGAGAAGTTTGATACTTGATAAGTGTTTTGAGATATAAAGGTGGTAATATTAGAGTGTGCTAGTTGAGGAATTGTGAAATTGAGAAATACTTGTGTTAAGGTTGGCAAGTCCCGTAGCATGCACGTATGGTAAAAGTTGTGTGACAATTTTGACACATAAGGTGTTCTTTTATTGCTTTCCTTATGAGTGGCGGTCGGGGACGAGCGATGGTATTTTCCTACCAATCTATCCCTCTAGGGGCATGCGTAGTAGTAGTTTGCTTTTGAGGGCTAATAAACTTTTGCAATAAGTATATGAGTTCTTTATGACTAATGTGAGTCCATGGATTATACGCACTCTCAACCTTCCACAATTTTCTAGCCTCTAGGGTACCGTGCATTGCCCTTTCTCGCCTTGAGAGTTGGTGCAAACTTCGCCGGTGCATCCAAACCCCGTCATATGATACGCTCTATCACACATAAACCTCCTTATATCTTCCTCAAAACAGCCACCATACCTACCTATCATGGCATTTCCATAGCCATTCTGAGATATATTGCCATGCAACTTACCACCGTTCTGTTTATTATGACACGCTCCATCATTGTCATATTCCTTTGCATGATCATGTAGTTGACATCGTATTTGTGGCAAAGCCACCTTTCATAATTTTTTATAGATGTCACTCTTGATGCATTGCATATCCCGGTCACCGCCGGAGGCATTCACGTAGAGTCATATTTTGTTCTAAGTATTGAGTTGTAATTCTTGAGTTGTAAGTAATAAAAGTGTGATGATCATCATTATTAGATCATTGTCCCATGTGAGGAAAGGATGATGGAGACTATGATTCCCCCACAAGTCGGGATGAGATTCCGGACTAAATAAGAAAAAGAGGCCAAAGAAAAGAAAAAGAGAAGGCCCAACAAAAAAACAGGAGAAAAAATGAGAGAAAAAGAGAGAAGGGACAATGTTACTATCCTTTTTCCACACTTGTGCTTCAAAGTAGCACCGTGATCTTCATGATAGAGAGTCTCCTATGTAGTCACTTTCATATACTAGTGCAAAATTTTCATTATAGAACTTGGCTTGTATATTCCAATGATGGGGGCTTCCTCAAAATGCCCTAGGTCTTCGTGAGAAAGCAAGTTGGATGCACACCCACTTAGTTTCTTTTGTTGAGCTTTCATATATTTATAGCTCTAGTGCATCCGTTGCATGGCAATCCCTACTCCTCTCATTGACATCAATTGATGGGCATCTCCATAGCCTATTGATTAGCCGCGTCAGTGTGAGACTTTCTACCTTTTTGTCTTCTCACATAACCCCCATCATTATACTTTATTCCACCCATAGTGCTATATCCATGGCTTGCGCTCATGTATTGCGTAAGGGTTGAAAAGGCTGAAGCACGTTAAAAAGTATGAACCAATTGTTTGGCTTGTCATTGGGGTTATGCATGATGAGAACGTTTTGTGTGACGAAGTTGAAGCATGGCCTAACTATATGATTTTCTAGGGATGAGCTTTCTTTGGCTATGTTGTTTTGATAAGACATAATTGCTTGGTTAGCATGTTTGAAGTATTATTGTTTTTATGTCAACATTAAACTTTTATCTTGAATCTTTCGGATCTAAATATTCATGCCACAATAAAAAGAATTACATTGAAAATTATCCTAAGAAGCATCCCACATCAAAAATTCTATTTTTATCATTTACCTACTCGAGGATGAGCAGGAATTAAGCTTGGGGATGCTTGATACGTCTCCAAGGTATCTATAATTTTTTATTGTTCCATGCTATTATATTATATGTTTTGGATGTTCAATGGGATTTATTATAAAATTTTATATTATTTTTGGGACTAACCTATTAACCGGAGGCCCAGCCCAAATTGCTGTTATTTTGCCTATTTCAGTGTTTCGACGGAAAGCAACATCAAACTAAGTCCAAACGGAATGAAACCTTCGGGAACGTGATTTTCTAAACAAACATGATCCACAAGACTTGGAATGGACGTCAAGCAATCAACAAGGAGGCCACGAGGCAGGGGGCGCGCCTACCCCCCCCCCCCCCGGGCACGCCCTCCACCCTCGTGGGCCCCTCGTGGCTCCACCGACCTACTTCTTCCTCCTATATATACCTAAGTACCCTGAAAACATCAGAGGAGGAGCAAAAACCCTATTTCCACGGCCACAACCTTCTGTACCCGTGAGATCCCATCTTGGGGCCATTTTCGGCGCTCCACCGAAGGGGGCATTGATCACGGAAGGCTTCTACATCAACACCATAGCCTCTCCGATGATTTGTGAGTAGTTTACCTCAGACCTTCGGGTCCATAGTTATTAGCTAGATGGCTTATTCTCTCTCTTTGGATCTCAATACAAAGTTCTCCTCGATTCTCTTGGAGATCTATTCGATGTAATCTTGTTTTGCGGTGTGTTTGTCAAGATCCGATGAATTGTGGTGTCGGTGTACAAAAGTAGGGGCACACCTTTGTCCCCCTTTACTTGTGCATGGGCAGTCGTAGCCACGCGCCACGACCACGCTAAGCAGGGAAGAGGAGGGAAGCCAGAGAGAAGCCTAAGCACAAGATGGCCAAGGCAACGCCAAGACCAAAGATACCAAAGAGCGAGAGGGCAAGGTGGACCCACCCGGCATGATCCTTGCCCGGGCAGGCCCCCGTGGCCCTGGCGAGAACCTTGCCGGGGCAACTTTCCCAAACACCAAAAGAGCGAGCCGCCCTTGAGCCCACGGGTTCCAACCCAACCAACTACGATTGGACCAGGGCTCGGGAGGCACCTCTGTGGTGGCATGCAGATCTTTGTCAAGACCATAGAGATATAAGATCAGATGAGAACCAGAAGACGGTGACCCTCAGCGGGATCTTTTCCGAGGAGATCCACAAGACCCCCGGCAAGCGCCTTGCCGGGGACGACTGCAACGCCACGGCAAGACCCTTGTCGGGCTCCCGGCAAGGCCCTTGCCGAGGGCGTCAGCGGGGCCATAGCCAGGCCCGCGTCGACCAAGACTCCACCGCCATCCCCAAGCAGCTGCTAGCTCAACCAGTTGGGCAGGCACCTCCGTGGCGACGGGCGGCCTCTGCGCCAACTCAGCAAGCACCCGCGTGGTGGCATTCAGATATTCATGAAGGTCCTACCACCGCGCCACCTCAGCTGCCTGCCTGCCTACATGGCGCTGCATGCACCGCTAGTATGGGTGCATGTCGAAGCAAGGCGAGGTGGCAGTGGACAGGACGGGCCTCGTTCCCGTCCCCAATAAAGCTAAGGGATACCTAAGCTGCGCATTAAATGCGTCTTGTCCTGTAATACGAGCGATAAGCTCATAGTACTGTAGGCCTTTCCACCTCCTGTGTACACTGTGGCAGCCCATGGCGTACTTCAAGAGGATTTGGCTCTTTGGAACGGCACGACCACCATAGCTAGTTCAAAAGCTCAAGAACGCTCAATACAGCCACCAAAGCAGGACTACGGTTTTACGCATCCTCACGGCCCGAACCTGGGTAAACGATCCTTGTGCTGACTGTTAATCCTGCTCTTCTCACAACCCCGTGCCCTGGCAACCGTAGTAGGGATTCTTGTGATCCCATAGGTGTCGTTTCACACCGACATCTTTGGCGCGCCAGGTTGGGGGCGCAATTGTGAGAATCTGGTCTAGTATTTAGCCAAGCAGTTCTTTATTGCCATGGCTCCCAAGAAGAAGACGATGACGGCGGTTGGCTCGTTGGGAGCCGAACGGCCCGTGCCAGTGCGAGCGAACAACGGGCCGGTCGCGGACAGGACCTGGGCTACAGTCCGCGAGCACCAGCTCCACTCTGGCAGTCAGAGCTTGGCGAGCGGCGTCGTCCGTGCGCCAGGTGACGGGCCGCACGCCGCCAAATCCAAAGACGGAACTGGGGCCCCCGCAGGCGGCGTGGGGCCCTCCAGGAGTGTTGTTGTGCTGCCCACGGGCGATGCAACAACCTCCAAGACGCCTACGCCAGCGCCCACAGCGCGCTCTTCCCAGGGTGCGCGCGACGAGCAGCGCCACCATGCTGGAGAATCCGGACACCGCCGTGGGAAGAGCCCTGTGCATCATTCGCGGGATGAAGGAGCCCAGCATGTTCGCCGAAGTTCTGGCGAAAATGGCACGCAACTGTTGGGCCGTGGTAGAGCTTCTTCTAACATAGTTATAAGTCGAAGCGCGCCACGGTCCACGCAGTTTTCGCCACCACCCACGCCAGCGGAAGCTTTAGCGCGCGCGCAGCTGCTCCTCGACTTCCCTCCTGCTGCGGAGAAGCTCGACGACCGGAGAGCCACCATCCGGAGCCTCATCGTCGTCGCGAATGAAGATGATCCACGACCGGCGGGGCCTTCGGGCCGGCACTCCATCGAACCACCGCCTGCCAGCGGTGGAGGGGCCGGGGGTGCTGCGCCCACGGTGCACTCTCCTCTTCCATGCCAGCCACCGCGGGTGTCGGTCCGTCATGATGACACTTGTGATAATATTTCCATAGTGTCGTCCGACCCACGAACCCACCGCGACCAATGCCAAGTTCTTTGAGAACGAGCTCACGAAGATGCTCGAACCACTATCGAGCGCCGACGTGATACACGCCACCAGTCGGACAAGCGGGCGGGACCAGCTATGGACCACCCAACACCAGGGGGGGCTCCGACGGCCTACCTTACGAGGTGGGCTGCCCAGCCTTTAACCGTGAGCTGCGACAGTTCCAGTGGCCGTCCCACCGCATGTTCAAGCCCGACGTCGCCGAGATGTACACTGGCAAGACCCATCCGTTAGAGTTTCTCAGCATCTATAGCATCGCGATGTAGGCTGCCAGAGCTCGTGACGACAAGGTGCTTGCCAATTACTTCCCGTTGGCACTGAAGCCCAATGTCATGTCCTGGTCGATGCACTTGCTGGCAGATTCCATTTCTTCTTGGTTGGATCAGTGCCATGAGTTCGTTGGCGCCTTCACTGGAGGCCACCAAGCTCATGGCCAGGCGAGTGATTTGCATATCATTCCCCAGAAGGAAGGGGAAAACCTGCGCAAGTGCATCCAGAGATTCAGCCGGGTGCAGTACAACATCCCCGACGTTCATCCCGCCGCCATGATCAGCGTGTTCCATTACAACGTGCGCAGCCGTAAGATGCACGAAGAGCTGGCGATGACCAAGATTAAGGATGTGGCCGAACTTTATGTTCTGGCCGAGAGGTGCGCTCGGGCTGAAGAGGGAAGGAAGTACCCCGGCGAGGACGCCGGCGCGGAAACTGACTCTACTGATGAAGACACTGCCGCCCCGACGAAGAAGGGCCGGCGTTGCAACTGGAAGTGCAAGGGCAAAACCGTGCTTGCCGTCGAGGGATCCGACAGCACCGGCGCTGCCAAGAAGGCCAAGGCAGACGACCCCGGCAAGGAGATTGCCGGGTGCACCGCCTGCCGGGCCATGGCGGCTGCCGACAAGCCAGGAAGCTCCGACAAGCAGCGATCGCAAGATCCACCGCACCAAGGGCCACGACCTCCAGAACTGCCGACAAGTCGAGCTGCTTGCTGAGAAGCAAAAAGCTGAGTACGAGAGGCGGGACAAGGCGAAGAGCTAGGATGGTGCCGAGGGATCTGGCAAGAAGCGTAGCGGCCAAGTAGTCCGCCGCGGCAAGGACAACCAGCAAGAGAGGCCCGCATGAGGCCGTGACAAGAAGCAAGAAGACGATGATCGTGACGAGGACGACGAGTCCGGCGAGCAAGAGTTCCGGAAGGCTACGGAGGCCATGTGCATCGATGGTGGCGCCTTGCTGCATACTTCTCACCGCCAGCTCAAGCAGTGGGCGCGTGAGATTACAGCAGCAGAGCCGTTGTTCGATGCTCAGAAGCCGCTGAGGTGGTCCAGCACGCCCCTCATCTTTGACACCGAGGACCACCTTGACCGCACAACCGCGGTCGGGTGTTTGCCATTGTTTGTCACGCCAAAGATACGCAACCTCAAGGTGAACAAGATGTTGGTCGACGGCGGCGCCGGCCTGAACTTGATCTCGCCCGTCGTGATCAAAAGGCTGCAAATTCCTGATGGAGACCTCGAGGAAATGGGCACGTTTCAAGGGGTCAATCCGGGGAGGAGCCAGCCGAAGGGGAAGGTCACACTGCCCGTGACGTTTGAAGGAGAGTTGAACTACAGGACAGAGAGGATCGTCTTTGATGTGGCCGAGATCCCCTTGCCCTACAATGGGATCCTCGGCCGCCCGACACTAGCCAAGTTCATGGCGGCGGCGCACTACGCCTACAACATGTTGAAGATGCCCGGGCCGTTGACCATCATCTTTCGACAAGAAGGATGCGCTGATTTGCACCGACCAAATCTACCAGGAAGCGGTTGCAGCAGCTGCCGCCAAGGCACTTGCTCCTGCCGCCGAAGCCCCGGGATGGAAGAAGAAGCCCGACAAGGCCTCTCGCACCCACTCCGGCAAGCGCACCTCTTAGAAGTTTCCTGCTACCGTCGAGGACGTGCCAGAGAGCTCCACCGGCAACAGCAAGAAATCCAGAGCTGAGCCACCACATACCAAGAAGGTGTCCGTTAGGGAGGATCGCACGGGAGGGACTTTCACCATAAGCTCCACCCTTGACAGCAAATAGGAAGGTGTGCTCATCACCTTCCTGTGGGCGAATGTCGACGTGTTTGCATGGCAAGCATCCGACATCCTCGGTGTTCCCAAGGAGGTGATTGAGCACAACCTAGCCGTCTGTCCTCATGCGCGACCCATCAAGCAGAAGGTCAGGAAGCAGGCTCTGGAAAGGTAGGAGTTCATCACAGAGGAGATCAGGAAGTTGGAAGAGGCAGGTTTGGTGAGAGGAGTGCTCCATCCGACGTGATTGGCCAATCCGGTGGTGGTGCGCAAGGCAAATGGGAAGTGGAGGCTGTGTATTGACTACACGGATATCAATAAGGCTTCTCCCAAGGACCGCTTCCCGTTGCCGCGCATCGACCAGATTGTTGACTCCACGGCCGGTGTGACCTGTTGTCATTCCTCGACGCCTACTCAGGCTACCACCAGATCTTCATGACAAGAGAAGATGAAGAGAAGACAACATTCATCACACCATGTGGTACGTACTACTTTTTACGGATGCCCTTCAGGTTGAAGAGTGCTGGCTTGACGTTTGCAAGAGTGGTCCAAATTGGTTTTGAACCCCAGCTCCATAGAAATATGGAGGCATACATGGATGACATAGTGCTCAAAACCAAGGACGGGGCAACTCTTGTACAAGACCTGGAAGAGACGTTTGCCAACCTGCGCAAGATCAACCTCAATCTGAACCCTGAGAAGTGTGTCTTAGGCGTTCCGTCCGGCAAGCTTCTCGGGTTCTTTGTGTTGCAGCGCGGGATTGAGGCAAACCCAGACAAGGTCAAGGCTATAGAGCAGATTGAGGCGCCTAAGCGGATCAAGGATGTGCGTCGGCTCATTGGCTGTGTCGCCGCCATGAGCCGATTCATCTCCAAGTCTGCTGAGCGCGCCCTTCCTTTTTTTCAAAATCTTGAAGAAGGCAGGCCCAATGGAGTGGACCCCAGAAGCCGAGGCGGCATTGCAAGATCTGAAGAAATACCTTTCCTCCATGCCATTACTGGTTGCGCCTAAACCACAAGAGCCGTTGTTGCTGTATCTAGCGGCAACGAATCAAGTGGTCAGCGCCGCACTGGTGGCGCAGAGGGAGGTCGACGAGGAGGCAGTGAAGACGGCAGGACCAGCGGATGGCAATTCAGAGATTCCCCCGGCAGGGCCTGGCGCCGGCAAGGCAAGGCCCCTGGCAGAGTCTAACGCCATCGGGACGGTGCCCGCGCAGTCAAGTGAAGTGGTGCAGAAGAAGAAGATGATGCAGCACCCGATTTACTTTGTCAACTCCCTCTTGTAGGGGGCTAGATCGAGGTACTCCGGTGCGCAGAAATTGCTTTTCAGCCTCCTTATGGCCTCGAGGAAGCTGCGTCATTACTTCCAAGCCCATGAGATCACCGTCGTCACCCGCCTCCCGTTGCAACGGATACTACACAACCCAGATGCGACCGAAGGATTGTGGAATGGGCCTTGGAGTTGTCGAGCTTTGGGTTGAAGTTTGAGCGTACCTCGACGATCCAGAGCAGAGTCTTGGCGGAGTTCATTGCAGAATGGACCTCAACGCCCGACGAAGAAATTCAGGAGACCGCTCTCCCCGGCAAGGAAGCAAGCCGCGACTGGATCATGTACTTTGATGGGGCTTTCTCGCTGCAAGGCGCCGGTGCCGGTGTGCTGCTTGTCGCACCCACCGGAGAGCACCTCAAGTATGTGATCCAGATGCATTTTCCCAGGGAGATGTCCACAAACGACACTGCTGAATACGAGGGGCTGCTCGCCGGTCTCAGGATCGCGGCGGACCTCGGGGTGAAAAAGCTCATCATCAGGGATGATTCACAGCTTGTCGTCAGACAAGTTAACAAGGATTATCAGTCCGTTGATGGAGGCCTACATAGATGAGGTGGAAACTGGAGGAGCGCTTTGACGGTATACAAGCAGAACACGTTCCCCGAGCAGAGAACGACATCGCTGACTACCTGTCAAAGCGCGCTGCACTCAAGCTACCTGTGGAACCAGGTACCTTTTTGCTTCGGTTAACTCAACCATATGTCGAGCCATCAACAGAGCAGAACAAGCGGAGGAAGTCAGGCCCCGGCAAATACTTTCCTGCTGAGCCCCCAGGGGCTGCCGGCAAGGCTGTTGTCGCGGATCCTGTGCCTGCCGAGGGACGGCTGGCTCCGATAGGGCGCCAAGCCCTGGCCGTAGAGACGGCTACCCCCATGGCGGAAGAGATGCCTCTGGTACTTGCCATCGAGCCCTGTGCTCCAAAGATGGGCACAAAGATACCGTCCATTTCCTCCAGACAGGGGAACTTCCTGAGGAGCGGGAAGAAGCGGAAAAAGTAGCCCGTCGGTCTGCCTTGTACCAGTTCGTCGATGAAGTCTTGTACAGAAGAAGACCGAACGGTGTGAAATTGAAGTGCATCCCCCGGGAGGAAGGACTGGAGCTGTTGGCAGAGATACATTGTGGCATATGTGGCTCCCACATAGGGTCAAGGGCTTTTGCCGGCAAGGCATTCCGGCAAGGCTTCTTCTAGCCCACCGCCCTCCAGGATGCAACGGCACTAGTAACCAAGTGTGATGCGTGTGAGTTCCATTCAAATAAACTTCATCAACCAGCTCAAGCCCTTCAAACAATCCCTCTCTCTAGGCCATTTTCGGTCTGGGGGCTTGACATACTGGGCACCTTCCCCCATGTTGTCGGGGGCTTTGAGTACTTGTACGTTGCAATCGACAAGTTCACAAAGTGGCCGGAGGTGGAACCGGTGAGGAAGGTGATAGCACAGTCAGCCATCAAGTTCTTCAATGGACTAGTCTGCCGTTTTGGCGTGCCAAACAGAGTCATCACCGATAACGGCAGGCAGTTCACAAGCCACACCTTCATGCAATACATTCAAGACCTCGGCAGCAAGGTCTGTTTTGCTTCCGTGGCACACCCCCGGAGCAACCGCCAAGCGGAGAGGGCAAATGCTGAAGTGTTGCGAGGCTTGAGAATGAAGACCTTTGACAAGCTGCACAAGAGTGAAAGGCGATGGATTGATGAGTTGCCGGCGGTTCTTTGGTCGATCATGACGACGCCAAATCGAGCCACCGGCCAGACACCCTTTGCCCTAGTATATGGGGCAGAAGCAGTTCTCCCCACGGAACTCATATACGGGTCACCTCGAGTTCTCGCTTATGATGAGCTTGAGCAAGAGCAGTTGCGGCAAGATGACGCAACGCTCCTTGAGGAAGATCGCCTTGAGCGGCCGTGAGAGCAAAGCTACGCTAAGATGGGCCTTGCGCCACTACCATAGCCGCAAGGTCCATGCCCGAAGCTTTGAGGAAGGCGACCTTGTTCTTCGGCACATTCGGTCGGCCAAGAATTCCAATAAGTTGACGCCAAAGTGGGAAGGCCCTTATCGGGTAATACGAGTCACCAGGCCCGGCGCAGTCCGCCTGGAGACTGAAGATGTTGTCCCAGTGAGCAACTCCTGGAACATCGAGCATCTTCGCAAGTTTTACCCATAAGGCGCGACTTGTTGGGCCTCCCGGTAGGCCACCTTTTGTACAAGCTTTGCCGGCAAGGCATGTAACCCTCTGTACAAAGCCAGGCGCAGACCCTAAGCATAAATAAACGAAGCGATGGCGCCCTAAGTTATACTCCCTCCGTTCCTTGATATAGGGTGTATAGATTTTTGAGAAAAAACCCGAAATATAAGGTGTATTGCGTTGCACCACTCATTTGGATAATTTTTTTAGGGATTTGATTACATTTCCTTATATTAGGCAACCTCCTCTATTTTCTCATGCCAATTAGTCACGTGTAATCTCGCCCAAAACTTGTGAAATTTTTCCTCCATGTGCGTTCTTTAATTTCCGTGCCAAAAACTATACACCCTATATATAGGAACGGAGGGAGTAGCATGCATGCTAGGTTGAGTCTCTTCCTCGGTTAGGGTTGATAGTGCTTAGAGGTTACTAAGCCCTAGCCTAGAGGTCGAGTGTGCTTCTTTCTGTCCTCTTTGGTTCGCAGGGCACGGGGACATATCTCCTGAGCCGCTTGGGAGAAAGAGGATGGACCAGCGCTCCGGCCCCGGCAAGCCAGGATCGCCGAGGGCTGAAGACACAAGGATCCAACCACGGCAAGCCAAGGTTGCCGGGGGCTGCGGATTCAGATAAGTCTGTTATCCCCTGTTATGCACTTCCGTATAGGACTGGGACATATGAAACCTCGTTTATATGCTTAAAACCACTGTGCTCCCCTTTTCCCGTACCAAAGAGCTATCCCCTGGGTTGGAACTTGGTCGTAGTCGTGGTGGCAAGAGAAATGAATGAGGGGCCTAACCCTGCTTCGTCCCTGCCTCCGCCAAGAGCGTGAGAATGGTTGACCAAAGCGGGGGGACGGCAAGGCATGTTGCCGGGCGACAATGTTTATCTTAGAAATAACAAGGATTCGTCCTTGGCATGGGCCTCGCTCACGCACAAAGAACCCGGCAAACACCATTTTTTATTAAAAACATCCCATACAGGTACAGTTCATACGGAATTAAAAACATTAGCAAGGGGACTACAAGTCTTAAATCTAACAAGTGCCCGCAGGCTTACAAGCTGAAAAAAGATAAGGTGCCCGTAATCCCTTTCTTGTCCCTCTCTTCAAGAAATGGAACAAGATGACAGAAGGGCAAAAAGAGCGCCTAGGCGAGGCACGAGCAGCAGAAGGCACCAGGAGAACATCCAGGTGGCCATCCCGGAGAGAGGCTGGTGATGATGATGACGGGAGAAGAGCTGGAAGACGAGGCGGCAGGACCGGCAACACGCGACGAAGGCGTCGGTGCCCGCCTACTCCGACTTGACGGCCGGCCACCCGCCTTCTTCGCCTTCTCCGGGCCTCCTACGCCAGCCGCCCAAGAAGGCGACCCCGAGAAGTTCAAGGGGCCCGGTGCAGATGCTGCTGCTGCCGACAACGCCCCGGGACGGCGGGTCCGACACCTAGTCGGAACCGTCATCCTCCCGCCTACTACCCTCGTCGTGGCTGTCGCTGTCCTCCTCGTCGCTCTCGCTTGAGGAGGAATCTTCATCATCGGAGGAGCTCTCCACGCAACACTTTAGGCGAGTTCCAAGGTCTCCAAAGACCTTGACGGAGAGCAACCCGCCCTCCATTAACTTGAAGTAAAGGACGAGCCCCACCGTCAAGCTATGGATGTGGGCGAATGTCTTCCATCCACGACGGAGATACATAACATGCGGAGCGGCGAAGTCAACTTCGACCCGCGTACCGCCGGTCCCGCAGCCCCTCATGTGCAATCTGAGGGTCTGGGGCGGATCGAGCTCCATCTCCTCAGCGAAGGAGGTGGGGAGACGGAGACGACGACGCGGTGGCCGGGGCAGCCTGATGAAGAACTCGCGGGGCTGGTCCCCGATGTGGACCTCCATCACGGGAGGCACCGCCGGCAGAAGCGTGGCCGCCGCGCCACCTCATCCCCTCTCCCCCGACCGCAGCGGCGACCTCGGCCACGCCCCTCCCCCTTCCTCTCGTGGCTGGCTCCGCCGCCGCGGGCTCATGGGAAGGAGGGACACACTGACGAGCAGCAACCCTCACCGCCACAGTCGAAGGCCCAGCGCCTCCTCTTGCCATGGAAAGTGGAAGAAAGAAGCGGAGGTGGAGGAGGATGGATGCTTGTCGGCGTTCTGGGAACGGGGGTCCCCAAACATGCCTGCCTGCGGCCCACGGTGTGGCTAAGCCAGCAGGCCGTACGGCCCATCTTCATCAACAAGGCATCCAAGACCCTCGCGAGGGTCCAAGCCTCGCGAGGCGAACGATGCAAGACCTCCTCTGGAGTGGCCTAGCCAGGCAAGCTCGCCAGGCGGGGCAAACCTCACGAGGCTCTCGTGACGTGAGCCATGACGAACAACGCCAGGCGGGCGCCAGCGCGCGCAGCATCCTTATTTCCGCTTTGGTGCTAAGGAGGCCATCGCAGCCGAAGAGTACTGAGGCATTAGGCAAAGGTTGCTATATTGGTGCAATGAGACCAAGACCAGGAGGACGGTGAGATGGAGGTCATCGTGGAGCCCAAGACGATGTCACCACCAGAGCTTTTCGCAAGCGAAGACCGCTTTTGTCAAGATAGCTTGTACTGGCTGTCCCCCTTCAAATTTGCCCGCCGTTGTTGGCTCCCTTCCCGCTCGATATTTGGGAAGAGGACCAGGGCCTCTATAAATAGGTCTAGCCACCACAGTAGTAGCCATCGGATCCAGAGACGCGCACAAACTCGTACGCACAAGAACACCTCGATCTCAGGAGGTTGTTCTTCCCTTGTACTGTTCATCATCAGCCCAAGAGGCCATCCACCACCACCACACTGGAGTAGGGTATTACACCACAACGGTGGCCCGAACTAGTATAAACCTCGTGTCTTTCTGTGTTGCGAGTTTGTCGAGATCGTCCGCACCACAGGAGGGAAAGACTTCACGCGCACCCCAGTGTTCGAACCTCAAGGGTTTGCCGGAACCCCACATCCAACATTTGGCGCGCTAGGTAGGAGTGCACCGTAGCTTCCATTCCATCAGTTTGTCGCTCCATCGCTCCGCCATCTCCATGGTGGAAGCTCGCCGTGCTCGAGCTAAGCGTCGGGCTGCCCTCACCGCCCGCATCGCTCAGATGGCTCCCGTTGGCGGGCCACCTCGTCATCCTCTGTCTCCTGCCGCCAACTCTGCCGCCGGCCCGGCGGGAAACGAGCAGCAGGCGTCCTCGCTCCATCCTTCAGTGCGGTAGGACGGCCGCGCCGCTACTCCATCACTGACCCCTGCCGGTTCTTCGTCTCACGCGCGCCGCGCTCCCATGGAGGCACGGGCCGCGCTCCTCGCGGCGAACGAACTCCTGTGCTACCGCCCCGTCGACGACCTCTATGAGGAGTGGCTTGACCGCGTCGCCAAGCTCGTCCGAGCCACAGGGGGCTTGTCGGTGTCAAAACCGGCGGATCTCGGGTAGGGGGTCCCGAACTGTGCGTCTAGGCGGATGGTAACAGGAGACAAGGGACACGATGTTTTTACCCAGGGTCGGGCCCTCTCGATGGAGGTAAAACCCTACTCCTGCTTGATTAATATTGATGATATGGGTAGTACAAGAGTGGATCTACCATGAGATCAGAGAGGCTAAACCCTAGAAGCTAGCCTATGGTATGATTGTTCTTCGTCCTACGGACTAAAACCCTCTGGTTTATATAGACACCGGATAGGGTTAGGGTTACACAGAGTCGGTTACAATGGTAGGAGATCTACATATCCATATCGCCAATCTTGCCTTCCACGCCAAGGAAAGTCCCATCCGGACACGGGACGAAGTCTTCAATCTTGTATCTTCATAGTCCAGGAGTTCGGCCAACGGTGATAGTTTGGCCATCCGGACACGCCCTAATCCAGGACTCCCTAAGTAGCCCCTGAACCAGGCTTCAATGATGACGAGTCCGGCGCGCATATTGTCTTCGACATTGCAAGGCGGGTTCCTCCTCCGAATACTTCATAGAAGATTTTGAACACAAGGATTGTGTCCAGCTCTGCAAAACAAGTTCCACATACCACCGTAGAGAGAATAACCTTTGCACAGATCTACTGACGTAGTCCGCGGCGTGACATCACACCATGGCCAGGCCTTTATACGAATCGTCTTTACTATTCCACCTCAGCGCGTTTAGCGAGGCGGTTTCCTTGGCACGTCTTATCAGAGCGGAGATCATGCCCCCTTATTCCGGGATCCTCATCAATACGAGCGTGGGTAACCCAGTCGTGCCCGTTGGCACGCCTCCTCTATCGAAGGCGAGTCTCGAACGGTCACGGGGAGGGCTCTTGGTATTCAACCTCTTTATAATGAGACCAAGGCCCGCTCCTTTCTTTCAATCTCAATCGAATCCGCCCCTCGCTTGCTCCAGATTTAGGCGCTTCGGACCTTCAATGATGTCCGGCTCCGACCTGCACGGCCGGTGGATGTCTTCCTCCGTCACGGAAGAAGATGTGCTAAAGTTGAGAGACGCCAGGTATCTAACCGGCGAAATTTCTCATAAGCTTCCTGCCCAAGGGCAGGCTATTCCCACTCCCGAGCCTGGTGAGAGTGTGGTATTCGTGTCTCACTTCCTTTGGGGTTTAGGCTTCCCGACGGACCCCTTTGTGAGGGGGCTCATGTTTTATTATGGAATGGAATTCCATGACTTGGATCCGGAGTCCATCCTCCACATCTCGTCGTTCATTGTCGTATGTAAAGCCTTCCTCCGCATTACCCCTCACTTCGGATTGTGGCGCAAGACCTTCAAAGTGGAGCCGAAGATGATCAAGGGGCATTAGGCAAAGTGCAGAGGGGCTGTTATAAGCAAGAATGCGGCTGCTCCATGGCCCGAGGGCTCTTTTCAAGAGGGGCTCAACTTATGGCAACAGGAGTGGTTCTATATCACCGCTCCCAGGGGCACCAAATGGGCGGCGCCACCTGCCTTTCGCTCGGGTCCTCCATTCCGGCGGGCGTCATGGGTCAATAAAGGGCTCGACTGGGGACCGTCCAAGGACGTACCTCTATTGCAGGGCCGTATTCGAGACCTCCTAGAAAGAGAGATCAATCTGGTCGTAGTAGCACAGGTCATGCTGATTCGTCGCACCTTGCCCTGCAAACGTCGCCCCCTCCGCCTGTGGGAGTTTAATCCGGATGGACCACGAGCTCTCCAATATTTTATGGGTGTAACACCCGTGGAGATGTACCAACTGTTCTTCGGGTCACAAGCAATGTGTCCGGACTTAACCGAGGACGCAGGTCTGAGCTGCAATCGCCCGGATACTCAAGTAAGTAGTCCTGTACCCGGACATGCTATCCGCATATTTATCATACACTTGCCCTTAAAAGAGCTATCCTTTAAATATGAGTGGATAGCAAAAGCAAAACTGATCAGGTGTCCGGCCCCCCTCCCTGAGACCACGCCGGATCCTGTATTAACCAGGATGCTAGAGGTTGTGCCTTTCGAACAAGGCGAAGGGGGAACAAGGGAACTATTACCTCCGTGAAGGAGGCTATCAAGAAAGGGGGGATCGAGAATCCCTCCCTCCAAGGGGAGAAGAGGACCACTTCTGAAGATCCAGAGACCAAAGCCTCGAAGCGGGGGAAGAAATCTTCACCAGAGGGTCATGCGGTGGGAGATGCCCTGGCAGCACTATTTCCCCAAGGAGATCAGCCCTCCAGCGAGCCGTAAGTAAAGGGGGGCGTTTTTTGTAAAAGAGAGACATCCCCGTTTTATTTCTGAAGGTAACCGAAAGTTTACCTTGTAGTTCGGTTCTCAGCCCTTCACAGCAGAGCTCGTCTTCAGGGGATCTTGGCCCGGAGATGATGGAGAGCGAAACGCCTCCGCCTGCCATACCGTTATGCGAGGTGGACGACCCTGAGGTGTCATCGCGGAGGGTTTCTCAGAATCCGGCGGGGCCAGAAGGCAGCCGTATGTCCCCTCAAAGCCCTGCGCGTCCGGCCTTCGAAAAAGGCCACTGGACGAGTCCGGCACCAACGGGTGTACGGTCGGAGGAGCTGAAGGATCTGCTCGGGCATGCGTCTATCTCGGAAGATCACCGTACGTTAATGGGTATGGTGATTGAAAGGATTTCATCCGCTGAGAGCGGATTGCATGAAGCCGTCGTAAGTTTACTGACAGGTTTTGAGGTACGCAAAATGATGTACCATCTGACAGTTTTGCATATAAAATGCGCCCTGTATAGATAGTAGCCCCTGAGACTTGGTGCGGTGTAAAAAATGACGGCGCGCCGAGTATCATAACCCCAGGTATAATATGCGCTCTTCCTATGTAGGTGGCGAAGCATCCGGTGGCTAGCCGGGCTGATGAATTTGCCCAACTGAAGCGGCAACTTGACGTGGCGGATGCGGGCATCACGCTTGTTGATAAGCGGCTTGACGAGTCACAAGGTATGCAACTTCTCCGCGGACACCTGGTAAGGGAGCTTGATGCCCATGCCTTACAACATGTATGCTTAATGCAGATGGTGCGGCTGCTATGGAGAGCCTTCGGGCGGAGCTCACCCAAGCCAATGAGCAAGCCAGAAAAAGTGATACGGCTGCCTTAAAGGCGGCCGCAGAGCTAAAAGCCGAACAGGCTGCTCACTGCCGAAGCAAGAAAGAAATGGCCAAGATGGCCGTGAAATTGAAGAATGCTACTGACCATTGCGAGCTTCTTGAAAAAGAAGATCGAGCGAAACAAGAGGACCTGAAAAAGGCCGCCACCGGTTAAGGATACTCGCTCTGCAATGAGAGCTATGAAGGAGGAGCTACGTCAAGCCGGATATATTGCGGCTGGAAAGCCCTTTCTGATGCGGAGGAAATTCATGGATCCTAAGTACGCTCAATTGGACCGACTGTGGGGGTGCGGAGGATGCTTATCTGGACTTGGCGGCGAGTGCCGCAGACGCGGCCGAACACTTCCGAGGTCAAAAGGATCACGGAATGGAAGAGATTTTTTGGTCGCAGTTCCATAGTCCGGAGCGTCCCCTTTCATTAACCGATCGTTTGGCCGAATGGGCTGAGCTGAATAGGTTGTCCGGACTTGCCATGAAGGCTATCGTGACTCATTTGTGGCCAAAAAGGCCCGAGCCGAAGAGTTATTTTGGCTTGGTGCAACAGTTCCTTGGTGCGGTGCCGCATATCGATGCAATGAAGCGGGCAGCATGCATAGAGGGTGCGCGGATGGCTCTTGCCCATGTCAAGACATACTGGGCGGAGATGAAGGCCACCGACGTTGCATCTCAAGATTCGGACAGAAGCCGAGTACCTGCCGAGCACTATTTTGAGGAAGTCCTGCAGGGCGCTCGTTTAATAGAGACGCAATGCTCGAAGGATATTATATTTTAATGATATGTATGATTTGTGAAAACAATGTTTCAATATAATATAAGAGCTTTTTATACTTGTGCGTTCAAGTATTAAAACACCTCCTGTGCAGCCGCTGATGTATATGTGTATATAACCTGAAAGATGGCAGTCTTCGGCTTCAGCCCCCACGCACATAGTGCGGGGGTGTTTGCAAAAAGGCGCATTTTCACATTTAATCCAACGTCTTGGTCCTGTAAAGGAGGTGATAGTGTAGCAAACTAGGCAACCGGACTATAATGCTTTATCACTTTCACTTAGCCATAGGAGTTCGATGGTGGGGCTACTATATAGCCCCTAGGGAAAGTGTAGCAAACTAGGCAACCGGACTATAATGCTTTATCACTTTCACTTAGCCATAGGAGTTCGATGGTGGGGCTACTATATAGCCCCTAGGGGCACCGCGCTCTCCCGAATTCGGGCGTATGTGCCTGACCGGGAAACGGTCCTTCGTTAATGCGGGGGAATTCTAAACATTCCGGTGGGTCATCGAGTGGTTGACCAGTCTCATGCTATATCATGACAGTCAGTTTTCGGCTTTCTCTACTGAGGTGCTCACCTGGCCGAATTGGGGCACAATCGCAGTAGTACTCCTGGTGCCGCGTTAGCCGATAGAACGGAACGTAAGTCAGCAAAACACAGGAGCCGGGCAAACCCAACATTTGACCAAAGACATGATTCGGAGCTGATGCATATAAGGCCTAACTCGAGACGCCGAACACTGCCTAAGGTATTCGGTCTTTATGAAAACGGGCAGAATAATGCCCTAAGCCCTCGTGTCCAGTGCACGCAAAAAATTCTGGTGCGGCCGATGCCAAAAGCGCCAGCCTCCTCCTTGGTTATAGCAAGAAATCGGGGATGTGTATCAACAAGAGACAAGAAAAAGGTTTACGCAGGTCTTAATCTGAAAAGAATCCTTGCAACGGGTCCCTACTGCACGTCTGCGCCTGTGTCTCCGTTGTGCCGTATCCTGGACGGGTGTAGCATGGTGTTCATTTGTAAAAGAGAAGAACTTAGTTGAAAAGAAAAAAAGATCGTGCGAAAAATGTACTTTATATTAAATAAATAGAGTACGGTTCGAAAAGTGAATAAAATTGAGCTTTATTGTCTCTTGTTGTACATGTGTACAGCCCCTTGTACGGGGGTATGCCGCCAGTATATGTTTATGCCGGACTCGTCTAGCCATGTCCGGGGTTCGAATGACCTATTCAGGTGCTTTGGTTGGCAGAGCCGGATTAGTGTGGGGCTGTCAAGGCAGTCTCACATTCTTCCGTGCTCGAGTAGCACTTGATACTCTCTTTTAATGAGATGATGCCGCGTGGACCGGGCATTTTAAGTGTAAGAGATGCATAATGCAGTATTGCGTTAAAGCGGGCGAAAGCTTCACGCCCCAGTAGTGCTTGATAGCTACTTTTGAATGGGGCGATGTGGAAGGTTAACTTTTCGCGGCGGAAGTTGTCGGATGACCCGAACACAACTTCTAGCAGTAGGGAGCCCGTATAATGGGCATATAGGCCTGGCATTACCCCTTTGAAGGAGGTGTTGCTATGGCGAATTTTGGTTGGGTCTATCCCCATTTTGCGGATTGTGTCCTGATATAGCAGGTTTAGATCGCTACCTCCGTCCATTAGGACTTGTGTAAATTGGAGTCCGTCGATTATAGGATCTAATATCAAGGCGGTCCATCCTACGTTCCGGATACTTTCGGAATAGTCCTGATGATCGAAGGTGATTGGTTTTGACAACCATCGTTGGGACTCTGCTGGGATAGACCATGCGGCGCATGTTTCTATGGGCGCCGCTCTGTTTTTCTCTTTTGTCACTTGAAGTGGGTTCACTATTTTGACTTTTTGTGGGAAACTCTTTTGTTTTCCGGTGCTCTGCTTGTGGGGTTCGTCATCGTCCTCGCTTGGTGTGTCGAGCCCCTTGTGTTCGGCGTTGAGTTTGCCGGACTGCTTGAAGACCCAACAATCTCTGTGGGTATGGTTTGTAGGCTTCCCGGGAGTACTGTGGATTTGGCATATTTTGTCCAAGATTTTGTTTAGGTTGGATAGCTCGTCACTGTTGTCCTTGAGGGGCAGTTTTTATGATTCTGCCGGAGCTTTGAATCCGGCGTTGATCGCCGTGCTCTTCGGGCTGTTTCCTTTTTCCGGCGTTGGTCCTTGCTGCGTCATGGTTTTCCATTTCCATCCCTGACTTCGGATGTACTTGGGTCGCTGGTACTGCATCTTGCCAGCCAAATATCATGTTCCGCGCAAAAGCGGGTCATGAGGCTTGTTAATTAGCCATGGTTCTCGGCTTCTCCTGGCCAAGGTGTCTAGCAAGCCATTCATCTCGGACGTTGTGTTTGAAAGCTGCTAAGGCTTCGGCGTCCGGACAGTCGACTATCTGGTTCTTTTTGGTGAGGAACCAGTTCCAGAATTTGCGTGCTGACTCTCCGGGTTGTTGAGTTATGTGACATAAATCGTCTGCATCCGGAGGACGGACATAAGTCCCTTGAAAATTTGCCCAAAAGGCATCCTCGAGCTCTTACCAACTTCCAATGGTATTTTCAGGGAGGCTTTTGAGCCAATGCATGGCTGGCCCTTTGAGCTTGAGGGGCAAGTATTTTATGGCGTGGGGATCATCTCCTCTAGCCATGTGTATGTGGAGGATGTAATCCTCAATGCAGACTCCAGGGTCTGTTGTTCTGTCGTATGCCTCTATGTTTACGGGTTTGAATCCCGCTGGGAATTCGTGATCCAGCACCTCATCGGTGAAACACAGGGGGTGAGCGGCACCCCTATATTTGGGTGTGTCGTGATGTTCGGATATTTGGCGTGTTGCATTGCTTGGAAGAGCTTGCTTTCTCATCCCATAGATGGACCTAACTGGGCCATCCTTTTGATGTGAATCCTTATGCGGATCGCGTGCCGGCTTGTGTGCAGCGCCGTTTGCCGCTCCATGTTTGCCATGTGATCGTCTATCCGACCAGGCGGCCTCTTTGTTCTTTGATTGCGGGGGCTCTACGGCCTCCTCATCGAATTCGGGCAGTAATTTGCGCTTCGGGTGGCTCTTTGTTTGGCGACTGTCGCCATATTTCTCTGCGGTGTTGAGTACTTTGCTCCATCTGTTTCTGAGTGCATCTTCCGCTGTTTTGAGCTTCTGCTTCTGCTTTTTCTGGCTACGCGCAGTGGCGACGAGCCTTTTGTGGAGGTTCTTCTGCTCCAACAATTTGTCCGATGTGAGATCGTCCGGACTCTTATCTTCACCGGGGACGGGTTGTTTATCCAAGTTGTCCTGTTCGGACGGTTGCTCGATAGCATGTTCGTCGTCCACCGGTTTGCCCTGCTCTATGGCTGGGTCTGTGTGGCTGCTGTCTTTGTCGAGGTGGGACTTGGTGCGGCGTTTACGTCGCCGTTTTGACTGCTTTTCGAGGGATGTATCCTTCGTAGTGTCCCGTTGTTCCTCGTTGTCACTTCCTTTAGGTGTATCCACCATGTATACATCATGGGATGAGGTGGTTGTCCAAGATCCTATAGGTGCTGGTTCATGGTTGTCTCCTACATCGTCAGTCCATACCGTCGATGTCTTGAGTCAAAATCGAGCACGTCGTTTAAGCTTTCGGCGATGGCTACAAAGTGGGCGGTGGGTGGGCGTTGAATTTCTTCGTCGTCCGCATCCCAACCTTCCCGATCAGTAGTCCGGCCAGGGCTCTCCGATAAAGAGAGAGACTTTAGTGAATTCAGGATGTTGCCAAAGGGCGAGTGCCGAAGATGTCCGCGATGAACTCCATAACCGGCGCCCAATTGGATTCGATCGGCAGCGGCGCGGAGGGTTCGGAGTCCGGAGAGGAGTCCGGCACCTTGGAGTCACGGTCTTCACAAAGGACAGGGATGGAGTTCGGCTCAATTGCCGTATAGATCGTAGCCCCCGAGGCGGTGTCCAACCACTCGTCCTCGATCGGCGGAGTCGGCTCCGAGCTAAGGGTCAGAGCGGACGCTGGTGCGGCCTCAAGGGCACTTTTCGGCGGCAGAGCTATATCGTGCCCATCGAGACAGTGCGGTGCGCTTGGCTGTGGCTCGAATCCGTTGAAGATCAAGTCTCCGCGGATGTCGGCCATGTAGTTCAAACTCCCAAATCTGACCTGATGGCCAGGGGCGTAGCTTTTGATCTGCTCCAGATGGCCAAGTGAATTGGGCCGCAGTGCAAAGCCGCCGAATACGAAGATCTGTCCTGGGAGAAAAGTCTTCCCCTGGACCGCGTCGTTGTTGATAATCGAAGGAGCCATCAGGCCTAAAGATGACGACACAGAGGAACTCTCAATGAAAGCACCAATTCGGTGTCAAAACCGGCGGATCTCGGGTAGTGGGTGCCGAACTGTGCATCTAGGCAGATGGTAACATGAGACAAGGGACACGATGTTTTTACCCAGGTTCGGGCCCTCTTGATGGAGGTAAAACCCTACTCTTGCTTGATTAATATTGATGATATGGGTAGTACAAGAGTGGATCTACCATGAGATCAGAGAGGCTAAACCGTAGAAGCTAGCCTATGGTATGATTGTTCTTCGTCCTACGGACTAAAACCCTTCGGTTTATTAATGGTAGGAGATCTACACAGAGTCGGTTACAATGGTAGGATATCTACATATCCGTATCGCCAAGCTTGCCTTCCACGCCAAGGAAAGTCCCATCCGGACACGGGACGAAGTCTTCAATCTTGTATCTTCATAGTCCAGGAGTCCGGCCAACGGTGATATTACGGCTATCCGGACATCCCCTAAGCCAGGACTCCCTCAGGGCTCCCTGGTGTCGTCCCTCTCTCTACCTCCCCCTCAACCAGCCACGGGCGATGAGGCTCATGGCGTGCCTCCACCACCTCAGCCCCAAGACGGTGCCTTGGCACCAAGGCGCGCGCCTCCGCAGCGTGATCCACCATGCCTGGCGCCCGCGCGCGAAGAGAGAAGCTGCCAAGAAATTCCGCGGCCGCGAGAAGCTGCACCTGCGCTGCCCGCGCCACCTCGTCAAGATCGCGCACCGCCCGCAGCGGTGCAGGGCGGACCTCCTCAAGACCAAGCTCCACCTCCGAAGCGAGCCCCGGCAACCACGGCCGGCTGCCGCGCCTTCACCCCCGAGCTGCGTAGCGTCGCCTGGCCAGGCAAGTTCAAGCCGGACCTGCCTCCTCGCTACGACGGCATCGCCGACCCCGCGGAGTTCCTGCAGCTCTATGAGCTGAGCATCCAAGCGGCCAATGGCGATGAAAAAGTCATGGCGAACTGGTTTCCCATGGCTCTCAAGGATGGAGCTCGCTCCTGGCTCCTAATCCTGCAGCATGGCTTGATCTCCTCCTGGGACGAGCTGCGCGACCGCTTCGTCGCCAACTTCTAGGGCACTCGCGACCACCCACCGGCCACGAGTGATCTATGCCGCATCAAGCAACAACTAGGAGAGACCCTCCAGAAGTACATCCAGCGCTTCAACAACACCCGCCTCAAGATCCCCAAGGTCACGGACGAGGCCATCATCTCCGCGTTTCCCGACGGCGTCCATGACGTCAAGATGAAGGAAGAGCTCGCCATCCACGAGGAGCTCTGCAGCTCTCAGGAGTTGTTCAACCTGGCGACCAAGTGCGCAAGAGCTGAGGAGGGGCGCCTCTCTCTCCTTGAGTTGCCAGCTGTGGGCATGGAGGAGAAGAAGGCCAAGGCCAAGGACGTGAAGCGCAAGGAGGCAGCTGTGCTTGAAGTGGAGCCCGACACCAAGCGGGGCAGAGATCAGCCCGAGTCATCCAAGAACAGCCGACCGTTCTACGCCTTCCACAACCTGAACACCCACAACACCAGGGACTGTCAAGAGCTCAGAGCCATACGGGAAGGACGCTACGGTCGACGCTCCAAGCGCAAGCGAGGCTTTCCTCCGCATCCGGCCTCACTTCGGCCTATGGCTGTAAATCTTCTGCGTGAAGCCGAAGATTGTACGCGGCCAACAAGCGGAGTGCGGAGGGGCCATGGTGGGCAAGATGCCTAACGTCACCTGGCTGGATGGCTCCTTTGTGGAGACCGTAAAAGGATGGCAATCGAAGTGGTTGTACATCACCGAGCCGCGCGGCGTCAACTGGGCGGCGGCCCCCGAGTTCTGATCTGGAAGCCCTATGCGGCTCACCTCCTGGGAAAAGAAGGGCCTGTCCTGGGGTGATACCATGGAGCTGGCCGGACTCAAGACATGCATCAGAAGCATGAAGGACAAGAACATCAAGCTTGTCAATGTGGTCCAGTTCATGCTCGTTCGCCGGATCCTGCCCTGCGCGGGCGGTAAATCTGTGGGAGTTCGTCCCGGCCGAACACCAGACGCTCCGGAAGCTCTACGGCATGACGCACAAAGGCGCATGGAAAGTGTTGTTCAAGGCCTCCGAAGTACCTCCTCCCACATCCGAGGACCGCGGACTTCATGCAGTGCGGCCCCCGAATCCGGTGAGTTTTGGGACCACCACCGGGTTTAGTTTTTTCCCAATACATTCATGGGGTAATTTTAAGCATTTATATATATTTGCCTCAGGATTATGTGAAGACAGCGGAGCAGATTGACTGTCCGGCTCCATTGCCGGAAGATCCAACGGATGCTCTCCTGACGGAGATGTTGGTCCCGACACCGTACAAGGTGCCGGAGAAGAAGGCCGAAAAGAAGGCCCCGGGGACCAGGAAGGGTCTCCGATGTAAGGTTGCGTCTGAAGCCTCGTCTGAAGACGACGAGGCGGACTCCTCCCACGAAGGGGAGGAGGAAGAAGAAGAAGACGCCCCATCCGAGAAGGATGAGGGGCCTGGCGAAGCGGGCCAGGGGGCCGGAAAAGGCCCTCGGCGCAAGGCCGTTATTCCTCTATCGTCCGATGATGACAAGACTCATTCCTCCCGCGGAGGCGGGGGGAATCAAGAAGAAATTCCACCTCCCCGCACTAGGAGGGAGAAGAAGAGAAAAGCCGCCCCGGAGGGGGAGGCTGGGGCGTCCAAGAAGGGGAAGGCAACCCTTCCGGACTATTCCGCCACGGCCGCTTCTGAGAGGAGGGTGGCTGCCCCGGGGGAAGCCCCCGGTGCGATCGTAAGTGTCCACATCCTATCATAGTTTTACTTCATAGTTTTTGTACTTATAGTGCCGAACATGTATGCAGTCCGGCCAAGGATCACCCCGAGGAATCGTCCTCCGGGTCCTTGAGCGATTCTGCGATAAATTCGCTCCCGACGGCCACTACCCCTCCACACGCGGATGAGACAGAGGTGTTGTCCCGAAGGCTCTCCGAGCAGGGGGAGGTGACTCTGGAGACGCCCCACGGCGGGTTTCCAGATGTCGGGCATGCGGGATTCAAGATCCCTCATGATCGCGGCCGAGAGCCGCAACAAGGCGGACTCCCGACCGAACACTGCCCCGGAACCTCCAACGGTTCTGGACTTGGGCAGGCAGCCCCTCGTTAGGGAGGGCGAGCCGCCCGTGCTGAGGACTTCCGTCGCATCAATGGCGCCGGATAGTCTGGTGGAAGCGCTTCGAGGCGCTTCCATGGAAGAAGAGCATCGTACTCTTTTGAGTGTGGTGATTCAAAAGGTCGTGTCCGCCAAAAGCGGACTAACCTAAGCCTGCACAAGCCTCCTGACAAGCTTTGAGGTAAGTAATAAAAATGTATAAGATTACCACCCGATAGGTAGTAGCCCCTGATACTCTGTTTGGTGTTCGGAAAGAAAATCCAAATGGAGGGTCAATTATAATCCGCAGGAGTCTAATAATAAGTATTGTTGTGAATAAGCAGGCTGTGCTGCTTGCTGCTGCCCGTGCATTTCACCGAGGTTGCTGAATCAAGCGGCACTCTAGAGCAAAGCGTGGGAGGGCTCGTCCTCACGAAGAGGAAGCTCTAAGAGAACAAGGGTAAGTAATTCCCGCTCTTATGTGTTTAAGGATAGGCAGAATTGATGAGTCTAACACCTAAGTGTCGTGACCGTGTAACAGGGGCCACTGTCGAATTGGCGTCCCTAAAGCGGTCGCTGTCCGAGGCCGAGAACAAGGCGGCCTCGGAGTGTAAGGAGCGCGAAAAGCAAAGTGCTAGAGTGGGAGAGGTACAGCAGGAGCTCCAGGACCTCGGCAAGAAGTGCGAGTCCGTGGAGCATGAGCTGAAGGCGAAGGAGGCCGAGCTTGTGAAGGCCCTTGTTAATTTGAAAGATGCCAGGGCCGAAGCCGAGAAAGCATACCAGGAGATCCAGGAGGCCAAAAAGATAGCAGCGGGTAAGAAATTCATTATGCAAAGCAAACATGTGGAGGAGGCGTTTCTTTTACTTACTCGAATACGGAGCTCTCCAGGGGCATTTGCAGATCTGCCATGCAGCGTCTCAAACGCTGTGGAGTTCTAACGTGCCCAGGAGGGGAGCTCAATGGAGAAGCTGTTCTGGTCCCAGTATGCTGGG
This sequence comes from Aegilops bicornis, assembly GCA_021605145.1. Taxonomy (NCBI): domain Eukaryota; kingdom Viridiplantae; phylum Streptophyta; class Magnoliopsida; order Poales; family Poaceae; genus Aegilops; species Aegilops bicornis. Next base: position 363,647,518 of record CM038670.1, read on the forward strand.
GTCGATCATCCGATGCCTCTGAGCGACCAACTGAAGCAGTTGATCAAACTCCACAGAGCGGCTGAACTGGCTATGAAGGACTTCATAGTCCGGATGTGGCCTGGTGAACTCCTGCCCAGTAGCGACTTTGGCCTGATCAAGCAGATGGTGGATGCCTCCCGCGGCTTGAAGTGATCAAGCGACCTGTTTGCATCGAAGGTGCCCGCTGAGCTCTTGCCCGCGTCAAGGTGCATTGGGGCAAGCTGGATGCGGAGAAGCTAGTCAAGGACGGGCCGCCGAAGGGTAAAAAGCATCGCCATCCTGAAATGTACTACGATGGCGTGATGAAGGGTGCTCATCTCGTTGCTACTGAGTGTACCAAGGACGCCATATCTGAATGAATTCACTTCTGTCATCTTTGTAATTAAAGACCAAGTTACTTGCGCTATGTAGCGCTTTTGTTATTTAAAATATTACCTTCTGTGCGGCTGTTTATAAAATCCTGAAAGTAGGCCAGTCGTCGGCTTCCGCCCCCACGTGACTAGCACTGGGGTGTTCGTGGAAAACCCGGACACTCTTTACCCAAATGTTTGGTCCCTTAAGGAGGTGTCCGGCGCAGCGAACAAGGCAATCAGACTATGCGGCTTTATAACTTTCACTTAGCCATAGAAGTCTACAATTTTAAATTTCGGCGAAGCCCCTAGAATCCGGAAGGCCGAATTGGGGCGCTATACACGCCTAGATCGGACAAAGCCGATTTATCGCCTAAAGCGGAAAATCTTTAAGGATTTTAAAACCTCTCGAACAGCGACCAGCTCTCGCCACATCATGCCGGTCAGTTTCGGCTTTCTCTACTGAGGTGCTCGTCTGGAAGAACCGGGACACAATCGCAGTAGTTCTCTCTGCGCTACCTTAGCCGATATAACGGAACGTAAGGCACCAAAACAAGGGAGCCGGGCTATCCCAATCAGAGACCCAAGACATGATTTGGAGCTGATGCATATAGTGCTATAAGTTCGAGGTGCCGCACTGTTGAAAGTGTTTGGACTTTAGTTGCCATATAGCGGGGCGCCATAAGAAGCCCCTGGCAAACCGGCCGCACCAAGGTGTACGGATGCAATAAACATTTATAAGAGAAAAATGCACAAATAAGAAAAAATAAGGTGACGCTATATATAATCTCCCATTGACGAAAAATACGTTTAAGCGTACATTTACAATGGGTGCGTTAAGCAGAGATAAAATAGGACTATTTGACATGTCCTATCCAGGGGCAAGCTGTGTTCAGGTAGATAAAGCAGGTATAATGATCGTAAATAGATTCCACCTAGGTATTTCCTTCTGTGCACAACGTCTATTGCCTCCTTGGATGTCTCTTCCATATAAGTCCGGCAATTCGGCTCTTTTGAGGATGTTGCGCCAATGCGGTGTCCTGAAAGGTAAGAGGGAAAGAGTATGAAAGTATGTGGCGGTTACCTGCTCTATTGGCTGAGTCATTGATGCGCCTCCGTGAAAGTGCAACTATCCCTAGGTGGTTTTGGTAATTCATAACAACATATAGCTCGTAGATAATGCTATTCCAAGACTATTATTTCAGGAAAGCTCAATGAATGGCATGGCATGGATGATGAAAGTGGATCCCTCAAAATACTAAGGACAAAGGATTGGCTCAAGCTCAAAAGCTCAAGACTCTTCATTTTACATTTTAGTGATCCAAGATCACATTGAGTCTATAGGAAAAGCCAATACTATCAAGAAGGGATGAGGTGTTGCTTAATGAGCCTTTTGCTTCATGTGCTTAGTGATATGCTCCAAAACCCTCAACTACTTTCCCACATCCACAAATGACCTAAACCTAAAGCCAAAATCGGTCACACCGATTCTTTCTATCCGGCGCCACCGATTCCAAAAGTCATAGCCACTGCCACAAACCCTAAGCAAATCGGTCTTACCAATAGGGATCTCAGTCTCACCGAGATGGGGTTGCAATCTCTCTGTTTCCCTTCAGAACATTTCGGTCTAACCGGTGAGCGATCAGTCCCACCGAGATTGCAATGAAAACTCTCTGCTTCCTTTTTGTAACATTTCTGCCTCACCGAAAAGAGCAAATCGGTCGCACCGAAGTTTACTCCGACCAACTCTCTGGTTAGCTTATTACCAAAATCGGTCTCACCGAGTTTGTGTAATCGGTCTCACCGAGATTACGTTATGCCCTAACCCTAACCATATCGGTCTCACCGAGATGCATGTCAGTCCCACTGAAAATCACTAACGGTCACTAGGTTTACTAATTTGGTCTAACCGAGTTTAACGATTCGGTCCCACCGAGTTTGGTAAATTGCGTGTAACGGTTAGATTTTGTGTGGAGGCTATATATACCCATCCACCTCCTCTTCGCTCGTAGAGAGAGCCATCGTAATGAACCTACACTTCCAACTTACCGCTTTCGAGAGAGAACCACCTACTCATGTGTTGAGGCCAAGATATTCCATTCCTATCATATGAATCTTGATCTCTAGCCTTCCCCAAGTTGCTTTCCACTCAAACCCTCTTTCCACCAGATCCAAATCCTATGAGAGAGAGTTGAGTGTTGGGGAGACTATCATTTGAAGCACAAGAGCAAGGAGTTCATCATCAACACACCATTTGGTACTTCTTGGAGAGTGGTGTCTCCTAGATTGGCTAGGTGTCACTTGGGAGCCTCCGACAAGATTGTGGAGTTGAACCAAGGAGTTTGTAAGGGCAAGGAGATCGCCTACTTCATGAAGATCTACCGCTAGTGAGGCAAGTCCTTCGTGGGCGACGGCCATGGTGGGATAGACAAGGTTGCTTCTTCATGGACCCTTCATGGGTGGAGCCCTCCGTGGACTCGCGCAACCGTTACCCTTCGTGGGTTGAGGTCTCCATCAACGTGGATGTACGATAGCACCACCTATCGGAACCACGACAAAAACATCCGTGTCTCCAATTGCGTTTGAATCCTCCAAACCCTTCCCCTTACATTCTTGCAAGTTGAATGCTTTAATTTCCGCTGCCTATATACTCTTTGCATGCTTGCTTGAATTGTGTGATGATTACTTGACTTGTCCTAAAATAGTTAAAATCTGCCAAACTATAAAATTGGGAAAAGGTTAAGTTTTTATTGCTCAAGTAGTCTAATCACCCCCCCCCCCCTCTAGACATACTTCAAGGTCCTACAAGTGGTATCAGAGCTTTGGTCTCCATTTGCTTTGATTTCCATAGCTTTTGGTGGTCATAGCCTTGGTTTCACAACCTAGGAGAGTAGGGCGTCTAGCGAGGGAAATTATCACCGTAGAGGTCCTTACTTTGATAGTACTAATTTTGCTAATTGGAAGCATAAGATGAAAATGCATATTCTTGGACATAACCCCGCCGTTTGGGCAATTATTTGTACTGGCTTGCAAAGTGAGTTCTTTGATGGGAGAGAACCGAACAGTGAAGCTAATGCGGAAGAATTGAAGATGTTGCAATACAACGCTCAAGCCTGTGACATCATCTTCAACGGATTGTACCCCGAAGAATTCAACAAAATCAGCCGTCTTGAGAATGCAAAGGAAATTTGGGATACTTTGATTGATATGCATGAAGGTACCGAGCCGTCAAGGAATCCAAGTTGGATGTGCTCCAAAGTCAGCTTGACAAGTTCAGAATGAAGGATGGTGAAGGTGTCGCTGAAATGTACTCTAGGCTTGCTCTTATCACAAATGAGATTGCCGGCTTAGGGAGTGAAGAGATGACCAACAAATTCATCATCAAGAAGATCCTAAGAGCATTGGATGGAAAGTATGATACCATGTGCACATTGATCCAAATGATGCCAAACTACAAAGATCTCAAGCCAACGGAAGTCATTGGAAGGATTGTTGCTCATGAGATGTCACTCAAGGATAAGGAGGAACTTCACAACAAGTCAAGTGGTGCTTACAAAGCCTCAAGTGAAGCCCCCACATCATCAAGTGAGAAACCAACCTTCAATGAAGAATTGAGCTTAATGGTGAAGAACTTCAACAAATTCTACAAAAGTAGAAGCAAATAAAGAAGCTCCAAGTCAAGGTCTTACAATGACAAGAGATCTTCTAGTCGAGAGCGCAATTGCTACAACTGTGGGAGACCCGACACTACTCCAATGAGTGTACGGCACCCTACAAAAGAAGAGAATATTCTCCAAGAAGAAGGAGCAAAAGAGAAGAATCACCACCAAGAGAGAGGAGGAGTAGAGATGATCGATATGAACGAAGACCCTCACGGAGAAGTAAGGATTCAGAAAGGAAGGACAAGTCATCAAAGAGCTACACAAAACAAAGACATCAAGCTCATGTTGGTGAATGGGTATCCGGCTCCGACTCCGACCATCACTCCGAGAGAAGCTATCACTCCGACTCCGAATATACTCAAGATGAAGGTGTTGCCGGTCTAGCACTTGTGTCAACCAACTCCTACGACATATTTGAATCACCAAATGAAGGTGTTGGAAGATGCTTCATGGCCAAAGGTCCTAAGGTAACACATCCCGAGTATGTTGATTTTAATAGTGATGAAGATGACTTGCTAGGTGATGATGATTTACTTGTTGACAACTCTAGTGATGAATACTATGATGAAACGTCAATTAATCATGCTAATCAAACGAATGACAATGATAAGGAGAAAATTGAGCTTCTAACTAAAGAACTAAACACTCTTAAGTTGGCTCATGAAACTATCTTCAAGATCATCGAGAACTTTTAAGGGCTCATGAGAAGTTACGCTTTGAAAAGCTCAATCTTGAGCAAGAGCATGAGTTCTTAAAGGCAATCAATGATGATCTCCGCAAGAAAAGTTCTTCTTACATTGCCAAGCGTTTACTCTTATCTACTTACATGCCTCAAGTCAAGTCTAGTAACAAGTACAAGAAAGATACTTCCTCTAGTAGTAACAATAATAATGTCAAATCCAATGTTGTTGCTTCTAGTAGTTCTCTTGATTCCACTAATGATTCTCTTAGCCAAGTTACACTTGAGCAATAAAATAGTTTATTGAAGGGAATTATAGAGAAAGGTGTTTACAAGAGCCTTGCCGGAGTAAGCAATTCGAGGAAATTGTACGCAAGCAAGGAAGGCACCCGAAGAATCAAGGTGTTGGTTTTGAACGAAAGTTCAACGCCAATGGAGTTGAGTGGGAAGAAGATCAATACCCCAAGACAAAGTTTGTTCCTCAACAAGAGAAGTATGATCCTACTTCCTTCAAGGGGACACAAGCTCAAGATGATCTTCCACCACAAGACCACAAGAACAAAGGCAAGGACAAGCTTCAAGAAGAGATTGATGCATTTGAAGAAGCACCTAAAGCCTCGCTCGAGTGGGTCCCCAAGACTACATCAAGTTCGCTTCATCAAGTACAACTACAACTCCAAGGATTCCCATCAAGATGATGTGGATCCCAAGAAGAAGAACTAGAGAGTTCTTGAGGGTGACTCGCCAACATTCTTCACTCATATCATTTTGGCAAGAAAAGTGCAATCAACTTTCACATCTTGCACTAGTTCAAGGAGTCACAAACCCTCATGTTGGTAAGGCAAGGGACAAGGTAACCTAATGTTTTCATGGACATCATCTTGTGTGTGCATCACTCTATGTCTATGGATATTCTTGTTTGTTCCTTGTGGGACTAACCCATGTAGGCAAGTTGAAAGTGCAACTCACTCCAATGGATTGCTCCAAATGATCTACATCAACATTGATCATCTACATCTTCAACACCTACATGAAGTCATCATCGACAAAACCCAAGGTTAGTTCATCCCTCTAAGGGGGGATCTCACATCTAGGGGGAGCTTAACTCTAAGAATTGAGTCAAAGCAACTCTAATGGTGTGAACACATTAATGTATTATGTAAAAGTGGTAACCCCACTTGAGCTTAAACCATGAGTATGACCTATTATCAAATGTTCTCATTTGACTCCTAAGTCAATATACTCATATATAGATGACCCAGTCATCGCCAATTGCTTGATAGTTGCTAAAATTGGTTGTGCATGCTTTGCCACATATTTCAATTGCCATTTTATTGTGTGAGCATGTTGGTGCATATTTTACTCATTCAAGGACGTCCACTTGTTGTTTTGCTTGTTTGGATTCTTTTCTTTGTGCCAACTGGATGGACAAGAATGCCTAAGAACCTTCTTTAGCTATCTATGCTTTTCTCGTCTCAAACTCTATTCATGCTACATCACAAAATTTGATCAAGTCAGATTCGAACCACTCTGTGTGAGGAGCACTTTCGAGTCCCCGATTCATCATAGACTTAAACTTCCAAAACCTCTTAGTGATACTCGGTCCGACCGATCCTTCCATTTCGGTCCTACCGAGATAATCAAGTTGATCTGAAGTTTTCAATCTCGGTGCAACCGATTTGAACTTTTCGGTCTCACCGATTTGCTGTAATCGAACACAAGTTAGGCATCTCGGTGCCACCGAGTTGTTCCACTCGGTCACACCGATGTGGTCGAGCTATATATAGCCACGGGCAAAATTTTGGAAATTTCTCCGAAACCCTTCGCCACAAGCAACAGCTCGCTCTTGCCATCATGGTCTCCGGATCGTCTCCTCGCCGCCAAAGAGCCTCCTCGTCGCTGGTCTTCGCCGCCAACGGATTTCGCCCTCATTGTTGCCGCCGTAGCAAGTCCACCGCCAAGTTAGGGTATGGACTTGAACTTTGTGCTATCCACGTCTGATTCCTGGCACATTGTTTTCATATTGAATCTTGCCACGATTGAAACTCATCTATCCAGCCAAAGTAGTTCATAGATTAGATGTGATTCAAAATTTTAGGTTTAGGTTTCCGCCGAAAGCATCTCGGACCCACCGAGTTGAAAAACTCGGTCTCACCGATTTGGCTTATGCCATTGCACAAGTGACTCTCGGTCTGACCGAGAATTACTAATCGGTGCAACCGATTTGAGAATTCTGTGAAACCTTAGAAGTCTCGGTACCATCAACTGAAACTCGGTCCAACCGAGATCATCGCTTAGGTTCCAAAACTGCTTGGTATCACCGAATTTGAAAATCGTTGGATCCGAAATGCTTTCTATGGAAAACTAAGACTGAACTTTTGAGTCATTCTTTTGCAAAAACCTCTGCATTTTGTGATGCTCATCTTTTCTATCTCATCTACAACTCTTCACAGGGTCAACAAATAGCTTTTGCGGTATGTCCGATCAAAGTGACATGTAACAGTCGAGCAATGATGGACTTGAGTGAGGGCACTAGTCCCTCAACTTCAGATGAAGGGAGCGAAGTACTCCTAGCAATTTGCCTAAGGCTGCAACTAGGCAAAGGAGGAAAAGAACTTCAGATTCAGAGGATGAAGATTATAGAGCTGAGGAAGATGAGGCTATCTCCAAGAAAGTTGTGCTCAAGAAGGAATATGGCTCAGCAAAGAATGCAAAAGCCAGGCACGAAGATCAAAAGGCCTGCAGGAAGACAACCAATGTCCAAGGCCAGAGAATCAACTAAACTGCCTGAGAAGCCTGATCCCAAAGAGCCTGCTGCTGAAGGGAAGAAAAGAAAGGAAAGGGTCAAGATGACCATGGCCAGAGTTATTGGGAAGCCTTCCATGATGGAAGAAGAGGATGAACCTGCTGCACCAGCTCCAAAGGCACCAAAGCTTATGGGAGATGCTATTAGATCAGGGGCTGCAACATCTAAGCAAGCCCAAGGAAGCACCCAAAGCTTCCCCCAAGGCCAAGTCTGCACCAAAGAGGAATACCAGGAGTATTCCAGCTGCTGAGAAGAACAAGGCCCAAAGTGCACGAGGATGTCAATGAGGAAGATGAAGAAGGACAAGTTATGAGGAAGCTCAAGCCCAAGATACCAGACCACAATGATGCCCATCCTGTGGCTGAGGACATGAGAATCAGGAAGGATTCAAGGCTGAGGATGTGGAGGATGGAAGATCCATATGCTTCAAGGAGAAGAACTGTTGTTGATTACAGGTTCCATACAAAGGAACATCAGGACTTCTATGAAACCATTCTGTTGGACAAGAAGCCCATTTCTGTGATATGAGATGGGTTGACTGGAATTTCATCAAGGAGAATGAACAACACTATCCTGGTGTGCAAGACAGCTTTATTTCTTGTGGAGTTGCAGATTTTGTTGGGCAAAAGCTCACAAATTGGAATGATGAACTTATCATGCAGTTCTACTCCACAACACATTTTTACCCAGATGAAAGAATTGTTTGGATGTCTGAAGGTACAAGGTACCAGTCAACTGTTGAAGAATGGACAAGTCTGATAAATGCCCCAGAGGAAAATGAGGATGACCTAGACATTTATGCCAAGAAGAAGATGGGTCACAATTCAATGGCTCACATGTACAAGGAAATTCCAGACAAGGAATTAGCAACTCACAAGTTTGGATCAGTTCACTTTCTGCTGTCAGGGTTGCCAACCATAAATTGGATTACTGGGCACACTTTGTTGCCCAAGTCCGTGACCATAACATGATCAGAGGGCATGCCATCAACATGTTGCATGTGTTTGATGTGCCATGAAGTTCAAAGTCATGAGCCTGATCATTGAAACAATCAAGAGGACTGCAGCAGATCAGAAGAGGAGCTGTGGATATGCACCTCAGATTCAAGAATTGATAAACTCAAAGATGGGCACAGGAAAATATAACTTGGATAAGGAACACTGTCCACTTTATCCAGACTTTGAGGACAATGAGGTTGTCATGAATGAAGATGATCCACAATCAGTTCAAGCTCAGGAGAAGAAGGTGAAGGCAAAGAGGGAGAAAGCTGCCAAGATGCCAACTCAAGAGGAGGCATCTGAGTATTTCTTGAAGAACAAGCAGGAGCAGCTTGGATACTTGATAGCATCAACCCCGAGGATTGAGAAGGGATTGGCCACCCTCACTCAAAATCAGGAGAGCCTGGAGAGAATCATAGAACAAAAGTTCTATAACTTAGATGTGAAAGTAACTGAGATTCACCTGCGGTGGAGGAACTACAAGATGACATGCAGGAGAGGAAGGGCAAAACAACAACTGATGCATTTCCCAGAGTGCCTAGAGCCCAGAGGTCATCTCTGTGCGATTTCGACACAAGAGCAACTTCATCTGCACCAGCTACAGCCTCAAGTGCCACCAGCTCCGGATCTACCTCAGCTCCAGCTCCATCTACTTCCACTGAAGCTTTCGTCCTCGGCGTTATCCGGACTCCACCACCAGAAGATAAAGCCTGAGAGTCGATCTAGCACTATGCATTTTCTATGAACTTTTTGGTAACTTGTTGCCAAAGGGGGAGAAAAATGTATAGATCATAGGCTTCGAGAGAGAGAGTGTGTTGCTTTTGTTCTCTCTTGCTTTATTTGGTGGTTTTTCAAACTCTATTTGCTTTTGGTTGAGATACTATGCTTGTGAGACATTGATGATCATGTGTTTGATCATAAGCTACACTTATGCATGCTTGATATTATCCTATCTATCTTATGTGATCACTCACTATGCTTGGTGATGAGTGCATGTATTAATTGTTTATTATTTTGAACGCTCCACCAAGATGTATGTGACATGGAAAAGTAACCCATGAGCCTAATTCATTGTGCATTTGCAGTCCAAAGCAAATCTAAAACTATGCACAAATTTAGGGGGAGCTCTTGCTTATCACATACTTCTCAAAGCGATTTATGTTATTTAAATTTTATTATCATTTGACGAAGCTTTGATCTATATGTTGTCATCAATTACCAAAAAGGGGAGATTGAAAGTGCAACTATCCCTAGGTGGTTTTGGTAATTCATAACAACATATAGCTCATTGAGCTAATGCTATTCCAAGACTATTATTTCAGGAAAGCTCAATGAATGGCATGGCATGGATGATGAAAGTGGATCCCTCAAAATACTAAGGATAAAGGATTGGCTCAAGCTCAAAAGCTCAAGACTCTTCATTTTACATTTTAGTGATCCAAGATCACATTGAGTCTATAGGAAAAGCCAATACTATCAAGAAGGGATGAGGTGTTGCTTAATGAGCCTTTTGCTTCATGTGCTTAGTGATATGCTCCAAAACCCTCAACTACTTTCCCACATCCACAAATGACCTAAACCTAAAGCCAAAATCGGTCACACCGATTCTTTCTATCCGGCGCCACCGATTCCAAAAGTCATAGCCACTGCCACAAACCCTAAGCAAATCGGTCTTACCGATAGGGATCTCGGTCTCACCGAGATGGGGTTGCAATCCCTCTGTTTCCCTTCATAACATTTCGGTCTAACCGAAGTGAGCGATCGGTCCCACCGAGATTGCAATGTAAACTCTCTGTTTCCTTTTTGTAACATTTCGATCTCACTGAAAAGAGCAAATCGTTCGCACCGAGTTTACCTGACCAACTCTCTGGAAAGCTTATTACCAAAATTGGTCCCACCGAGTTTGTGTAATCGGTCTCACCGATATTGCGTTATGCCCTAACCCTAACCATATCGGTCTCACCGAGATGCATGTCAGTCCCACCGAAAATCACTAACGGTCACTAGGTTTACTAATTCGGTCCGACCGAGTTTAACGATTCAGTCCCACCGAGTTTGGTAAATTGTGTGTAACGGTTAGATTTTGTGTGGAGGCTATATATACCCCTCCACCTCCTCTTCATTCGTGGAGAGAGCCATCAGAACGAACCTACACTTCCAACTTACCTTTTCTGAGAGAGAACCACCTACTCATGTGTTGAGGCCAAGATATTCCATTCCTATCATATGAATCTTGATCTCTAGCCTTCCCCAAGTTGCTTTCCACTCAAACCCTCTTTCCACCAGATCCAAATCCTATGAGAGAGAGTTGAGTGTTGGGGAGACTATCATTTGAAGCACAAGAGCAAGGAGTTCATCATCAACACACCATTTGTTACTTCTTGGAGAGTGGTGTCTCCTAGATTGGCTAGGTGTCACTTGGGAGCCTCCGACAAGATTGTGGAGTTGAACCAAGGAGTTTGTAAGGGCAAGGAGATCGCCTACTTCGTGAAGATCTACCGCTAGTGAGGCAAGTCCTTCGTGGGCGACGGCCATGGTGGGATAGACAAGGTTGCTTCTTCGTGGACCCTTCGTGGGTGGAGCCCTCCGTGAACTCGCGCAGCCGTTACCCTTCGTGGGTTGAGGTCTCCATCAACGTGGATGTACGATAGCACCACCTATCGTAACCACGACAAAAACATCCGTGTCTCCAATTGCGTTTGAATCCTCCAAACCCTTCCCCTTACATTCTTGCAAGTTGCATGCTTTAATTTCCGCTGCCTATATACTCTTTGCATGCTTGCTTGAGTTGTGTGATGATTACTTGACTTGTCCTAAAATAGCTAAAATCTGCCAAACTATAAAATTGGGAAAAGGTTAAGTTTTTATTGGTCAAGTAGTCTAATCACCTCCCCTCTAGACATACTTCAAGGTCCTACACTCCGCCTATGCCCATGGTATTTTAAGTGCGTAATTGTGTGCACGTGGCACGAATGCTGCTTTGATGGGGCTTAAGCGGAGGCTGGACAGCTAGTCGCGCTCTTGGCGTGCCTGACGATACTGTTGCGGGGTGCTCCGTACTCGCTTGACTGTTCTCGAAGTTGTTGTCGCCGGATTGGTTTGTTGGAGAAGGTCGCATTGTACTTCCGCCACAAGGGCTGCAGTATGTTCTTCTGTTCATAGGGAGCGGTCCATATTTCCGTTCACCGTTATGACCCCGCGTGGTCCTGGTATCTTGAGCTTGAGATATGCATAGTGTGGTACCGCATTGAATCTGGCGAATGCGGTTCGTCCGAGCAGTGCATGGTAACCACCCCGGAAGGGGACGATATCGAAGATTAACTCTTTGCTTCGAAAGTTGTCCGGAGATCCGAAGACCACTTCCAATGTTATAGAGCCCGTACAGCGGGCCTCTACTCCCGGAATTACACCTTTAAAGGTGGTTTTAGTGGGCTTGATCCTTGAAGGGTCAATGCCCATTTTGCGCACTGTGTCCTGGTAAAGCAGGTTCAGGCTGCTGCCACCGTCCATAAGGACGCGCGTGAGGTGGAATCCATCAATGATTGGGTCTAGGACCAATGCGGCCGAGCCACCATGACGGATGCTAGTAGGGTGATCCCTACGATCGAAAGTGATCGGACAAGCTGACCATGGGTTGAATTTGGGGGCGACTGGCTCCATCGCATAGACGTCCCTTAGTGCCCGCTTCCGTTCCCGCTTGGGGATGTGCGTGGCGTAGATCATGTTGACCGTTTTCACCTAGGGGGGAAATTTCTTCTGTCCCCCCGTGTTCGGACGTCGGGGCTCCTCGTCATCGTCGCTGTGCAGCCCCTTGTCCTTGTCTTTGGCGTTTATCTTGCCGACCTGTTTGAATACCCAGCAATCTCTGTTGGTGTGGTTGGCTGGCTTGTCAGGGGTGCCATGAATTTGGCACGAGCGCCCAAAGATATCACGGTCCAGACTGGACGGTCCCTGAATATTTCTTTTGAACGGCTTCTTCCGCTGACCGGGCTTGGACCCACTGAATCCGGCGTTGACTTCCATGTCTTCAGTGCTGTCGCCGTTGTTCCATCGCTTATGTCTGTTACGCCGTGGCTTGCCGTTATTGTCGCGGCCATCCGAATTGCCAGACTGTGGCATAGTGCTGCTGCGAGCCAACCAACTGTCCTCGCCCGCGCAAAAGCGGGTCATTAGTGTTGTGAGAGCTGCCATGGACTTTGGTTTTTCCTGGCCGAGGTGTCGAGTGAGCCACTCGTCGCGGATATTATGCTTGAAAGCCGCTAGGGCTTCAGCGTCCGGACAGTCAACTATTTGGTTCTTTCTAGTTAGGAACCGAGTCTAGAATTTCCTGGTTGACTCTCCGGGCTGTTGAGTGATGTGGCTCAAGTCATCGGCGTCAGGTGGTCGCACATATGTGCCTTGGAAGTTGTCGAGGAATGCATCTTCCAGGTTTTCCCAACTGCCAATGGAATTTCTTTGGTAGGCTGTTCAACCAAAGATGTCGAGCTGGTCCTTTGAGCTTAAGGGAAGATATTTGATGGTGTGCGAGATCATCTCCATGAGCGATGTGAATGTGGAGAAGAAAATCTTTGATCCATACTGCGGGGTCTGTTGTGCCATCGTATGATTCGATGTTTACGGGTTTAAACCCTTCTGGGAATTCATGATCCATTACCTCATCAGGGAAGCAGAGGGGGTGCATGGTGCCTCTGTGCCGGGCTATGTGGCTACGCAGGTCGAATTGCTCTGGGTGGCTATATTCGGCCCGGCCGGACTTGTTAAAGGTGTGTCTAGCGTGACGGTCCTCGTCGCGTACCGAGGCGCGCCCCCGCGATCCGTAGATCAATCTTGGCTGTCCCGTTTTGTTGCCCCGTGCCGTAGTATGTTGGCGTGGGGATGTTGGCTGGTATGCGTACTGGTATGCCGTTTTATCCCGGCCATTAGGTGGCATGTCAGCCGTATGGTGCTCGAGTCCGTATTCCTCGGCTGCCAGGACTTCCGTCCATCTATCTGTGAGCAGATCTTGATCAGTTTGGAGTTGCTGCTGTTTCTTTTTGAGGCTCCTCGCAGTGGCTATAAGCCGATGCTTGAAGCGCTCCTGCTGTACGGGATCCTCAGGCACGCCGAACTCATCGTCGCCGAGGCTAATCTCATCTTCGGAGGGGGGCATGTAGTTGTCCTCCTCCGGGTATTCGTCCGTCGCCTGTTCTTCTGGGCTGACCTGCTCATCCTCTGCTCGCCTGCTCGGCGGGCTGATCAGGGTTGTATTCTTCTTCGGCACCATTCGGATTGTTTTCGTCTCCTGGGCCGGTATTGGTGTGGCGGGGCTTGGAGTGGCGCTGACGGCGTCCATTCTTTGCTTTTTCCCCCGAGGTTTTATCCTCCATTGCCTCATCGCTGTTTGTTTCCTTTGGAGTGTCCACCATATATATATCATAAGAAGAGGTGGCTGTCCACCACCCAGTGTGCGGTGGTTCATGTTCTTCTCCTGCATCGTCGTCCATACCGTCGATGTCTTTGGAGTCGAAGTTCAGTACCTCGGTTAAGTCATCGACCGTGGCAATGAAGTGGGTGGTGGGTGGGCAACGAATTCCTTCGTCGTCTGCCTCCCACTCGAGCCGGACATAGCTCGGCGAAGAGCCTCCTGACAAAGATAGAGACTTTAATGAGTCAACCATGTCGCCAAAGGGCGAGTGCTGGGAGATATCCGTAGCGGTGAACTCCATTACCGCAGCCCATCTTGGCCCGACGGGCTCGGGAGTGTACGGACTGGAACCGACGTCCGGATACGAATCCAGGGGTTCGGAGTCGCGGGCCACCGCAGAGGTAAGACCCGTGTTCGGCTCCATCGCCGATGAGGGCGTGACCTGGGGGGCGGGGTCCATCCCTCCGTCCTTAGGCAGCACAGCCTGCTCCGGATCTAGGTCCGGAGATACTACGGGGGCGATACCCCGAGCTTCGTCCGACGGCAGGTCTAAGCCGTGCTCGTCGAGACTGTCCGGTGCTCCTGGCATGGGCCCAAATCCATCGAAGATCAAGTCTCCGCGGATGTCCGCCGTGTAGTTCAGCTTTCGGAACCTAACCTAGTGGCCAGGGACGTAGCTGTCGATCTGCTCTAGATGGCCTAGCGAGTTGGCCCGCAGTGCGAATCCGCCGAACACGAAGATCTATCCGGGGAGGAAAGTCTCACCCTGGACATCGTCATTGAAGATGATTGGAGGGGCCATCGAGCCTGACGGCGACGACACAGAGGTACTCTCAATGAAAGCACCAATGTCGGTGTCAAAACCGGCGGATCTCGGGTAGGGGGTCCCGACCTGTGTGTCAAGGCTGATGGTAACAGGAAACTAGGGACACAGATGTTTACCTAGGTTCGGGCCCTCTCAATGGAGGTAAAACCCTACTTCCTGCTTGATTAATATTGATGATATGGCTATTACAAGAGTAGATCTACCACGAGATCATAGAGGCTAAACCCTAAGAGCTAGCCTATGATGGTATGATTGTAATTGTGATCGGTCTTCTAAGGACCAACCTCTTCGGTTTATATAGACACCGGAGAGGGCTAGGGTTTACATGGAGTTGGTTACAAGGAAGGAAATATAATATCCGGATCGCCAAGTTTGCCTTCCACGCCAAGGAAAGTCCCATCCGGACTCGGGCCGAAGTCTTGAGTCTTGTATCTTCACGCTTCAATAGTCTGGACATTGTACAAAATCCGGCTGTCCGGATACCCCCTAATCCAGGACTCCCTCACCGAGTTCTGCCGACGTAGAACTGTGGGGACCCCGACCCATAAGTCGTGATCATCGAATGCACGTGTACAGTGATCCCAGAGATCAATGCTCACTGAACACACAGAAGCTGAATAACAAGAGTCTTACATCCATTCATATCGTCTTACACAAATTATGACCATTATGGTCAAGTCTTACACAGACAAAGCCACAAGGGCTGAATACCAAATGAACTTAAGCAGCGGAAATTCTTCGTCGGTAAGTACAACCCATGCCATCTGCCTTAACCCTACAAGCATTCTGATTGGGAAACGTCCTAGTTCGCATGTTCGTCTCCAAAGAACTCTTCTTCGAACTCATGTTCTTCCATGCCTGGCCAATTAAATAACCAATGGCAAGCCAATGAGTACTTTGAATGTACTCGCAAGCAATCCATGTTTTGGTTCAAGATACAACAATGCATGATATAGGTAAATTTTTGCAGAAAGCTAGTTTTGAGTGCAATGACATGTTCAACAACTTGTAAGACATGCATCAGGAAAATTCAAGTAACCATGAGGACAGGTTACAGATATCAACATGAATAGAGTGGGCACCAACCCATCTCAATCATGTCAAGTCCTTTGACTTGACCCAAGTAGATCTTCCCACTTATCCAAACACACACACTGGTTTGTAAACATGTGGACGTAGCCCAACAGCGCTTACCCAACTGTCCTTGACCGTGGACACGGCTATTCGAATAGTTTGACACTCTGCAGAGGTTGCATAGTTTACCCACAAGATCCGGGGAACTTCCGTGTCATCCACGACCCGCGGTACCTCAAGTACCTCAAGTCCACTCGTTGCTCCGTATCCTCACGATGTACATCATACGTGACTCACTCGCGATCGTAACATCCGAGAGGGGACGCAACGGTGTATCCGGTACCCTGTAAAAACAGTCATGGCCGCCCTACCTGGCACGGCCCCGTCCCGAGGGAGAGCACCAACTCTCCCCCGTCACTTGTAATGCGGGCTCCAAGCTAGTATCGGCCTAGGTAATCAATAATGTCCTTTACCATATAAGGGTAGAGTGGTTGCACATGTAAGGTTGGAATAACGGTCGCAACTCAAACCAATCCGTTTTCAAAACAACACACACACTTGCCTCGGTACACCACTTCGTCATCAAGTGGCTACCCAACTCATCATCTCCCCCGGGCATAAGTGGCACCTGATGGGGTTTTCAAAAAGTCTTTTGAAAATACTTTGTTTCCATCACCATGCACATTCCCGTCCCTTTTTGCGTAGCATTACTTTAGCATCCTATCTACTCCCACCGGCATAAACCCTCATAGAAAGGTAGGGTCATGCATCATGCAAGTGTCAACGAGAAAAGCAACGGATGCAAACCACCTCAAGTGGTCACCATTTTATCATGACTTCGATGCAAGCAATAAAAGTGCCATATGACATGCATAAAAAGGGTTTCTTAGACATGGTCAAAGGGCTTCTTGCCTTGGTCTTCAAAGTCTTCAAGTCCTTCTCCTTCTTCTTATCCAACTACTTCGTCAAATACGGGATCTATTCGTCGCAAAAGAAATGACAGGAAAAATAAGGCAATAGTAAAACAGAAAAACCAAAGTGCTCAGAAAAATGTCAACTTATTTTCGATAAATACTAGGGGGAAATCTAAGAAGGGGAAAATTACTAGTTATGGATTTGGAGTTAAGGAATAGTGGAAATGGATTTTCAAAGAAGGATTTAAATGCTCAAATTTGAATTTAAATCTGAACAATACAGAAAAGTGTGATGGATGTGTATGAAGGTTACATCAATAAATAGGTGAAATTATTCTAAGATTTTAGGAGTTGGAATTATGCCATTTGGATAAATATTTAAATCTGTGGAATTTTTGGAAACTTCACAGAAAAAGAAAAAGAAAAGTGGCACTGTGCCACTGGGCCAGAAAGGCCACAGTGCAGCAGGCCCAGAGGGAATTCAGCCCGCGCGAGGCCGCCACGTCGAACGCGTATTTGGGAAATACGTCTCCAGCCGACACAGTGAACCGGTGTGCGGCACAGATATGTTTTAAACTCGACGTGTAGGGACCCACACGTCAGGACGTGAGGCTGACGGACGGGCCCCACAGCCGTCGTCATCAACCTTGGGTCAGAGAGGGCGGCGAGCTCACCGGCGCCGCTGTGGTCGACGGCGAGGCGATCTGAGGGCACCGACATGCTCAGAACGGAGTCGCCGTTCGGGTGGAGGTGGAGTTGGTCGCCAGGGTGCAGGGGCTCACCGGCGACGAGGATGCCGGCGGCAGAGCTTCGGGAGGAGCTTGCCCCGGTCGATTCCGGCTGCAATAGAGAGGGGAGACAGAGGGGAAATGGTAAGAGAGGTGAGCTGGTTCCAGATCGAGAGAGAGAGAGAGGGCAAAGGAGACCTGTACCACGAGATCGACGGCGACCCGAAGCGGCGGAGCTCGAGCTCGATCTCGAGCTTGGGCGGCTCTGGGGATGAACGGGAGCCCGGTGGGGCTATTTGGAGTGGGAGGGGACGAGTGGTGGCGAGAGGAGGGCTCGGGGATGCCTTATATAGGCGAGCGGCGGTCCACCGTGGGCTCGTGCGCCGGCGAGCTCGTGCTCGTCGCTACGGGCCTCAGGAGGGTGCTGCGCCGAGTCTAGGGCGTTCGTGGGGGTCGACTACGCCCAGGGGGAGAAGAGAGGTAGCGGAGAACGCGGCAGAGCGTGTCCCCATCATGGGCAATGACTCGCGCGCTCGGGCGGCGCTCTGTCCGCATCGAGGAGAGCCGGAGAGGGAGAGAGAGGAGGGGGCCGACAGTGTAGCGTGCCGTGGACGTCGAGATGCATCGTCTGGCATGCTGGGAAGGCCCGAGGTGGCCAGAGGCGGTTGGAAGAGGCGGCTTCTGATCGGGAGGCGCCTTTATGGCAGAAGCTCAAGCGTGCAAATGGCCGGCATGCCATTTTTTTGGCAAAGTGAGCACGACCAAGCATGTCTGGTAGCTCTAGGGAGGAGTAAAGAATGTGGGGAAAGCCTTGGATGCCTTGGGTGGCCACTGGAGTGAGGAGGGATGTGAGGAAGAGGGGTGCAAGGACTGTCCAGAGAGGTAAAAGAGGTGGTTTCACCCCTCAATTATTGATCTGAGATGCAGCCATTGCTCTTTGGAGGTAGAAGAGGTCTAGGAGGGGTTGTGGTAAAAAGTTGAGGCCATGGAGAAGAGTGGAAGTGGTCAAAACAGGGATTTTAGTAAAATGGCAGAAGGTGTTTGTTGCTGGTTTGGGCAAGAAGATGAACTCCTCTTGTCATGAGGCTTGACAGGGTCAAATTGTAACGCCCCAAGACCGACGATCGAGAAGACTTCCATATATTCCGGGTTTCGCCGTGTGTTTCATTTGTGCCTGCCCTTTTATTTTTCCATTGCATCATGTCATCATGCCATCATCTCATAAATCTTTTGCAACTCAACTAAATAAATGGCATGGATCTTTGATCCAGTTAAATCGAGGATTCACATGGTGATTTCTCTTTATAACATATTAAAGCCTCTCAATATTATTAGGGAGCTATAATAAAATTATTCCATTGTTTCGGTATCACCATAACACACTTGCAAATAATTCTCCATGCCTTTGTTATCTCATTTCTTGGTCTCCAACCTTGCCATTTATTCTTTCATCATATTCCGAAGCTCCACCAAAAATCCGAACATTTTTGGACCTTCCCAACCCTCACTTCCTATTCAAATCATTTGAATTAAATTCAAATGGTTATAGATTTAAATCTTTCAATCATGGCTTTTTCTATTTTCTTGGAACAAGAACATTTTTGTGAGTCCGGGAAAATTATCCGCGTGTCCCATTTCTTCCCCAACACCTCCTTTCTTCTCCTTTTCTTCTTTGTTATTTTCTGTTTCTAGAGTATAAGAGAGAGAGAGAGAGAGAGCCTGCACCCGCCGGCCTCTTGGGCCTAACCAACCAGGCCGGCCTAACCATCCCCCGCATCCCACCTAAACCCTATCTAACCCTAGCGAGCTCTGCTCGATCCCATCTCCTCCTCTCGTTCCCCTGCTCGTGCCGCCAGAGAGGAGCAGAGCCTCGCTCCTCCCGATCCACCTCGCGCGCGACTCCGCCGCCAGCCACTCTTCCCGATCGGGATCGATCCCCTCCTCCTCTCGTCCTCCCACAACACCGCCACTCACACACACGCACCCATCGAGCCACGCCGCGCTCGATCCCCTCCTCCCTTGTTGCACCGTCGCAGAGAGAGAGAGAGAGGAGCGCCACGCCCTCGTCCCGTCCCCTCGGCCTCCTCCTCGTCGCCTGCATCCGCCCGCCAGCCACGGAGCCGCCCGCCCGCTGCAGATCAGGCTGCGCTTCGCCGGTCCTCCCTTGCTCCCCGCTCCGCCTCGCCAGAGAAGAGAGCCAGGCCGAGCCCCGTCGGCCTCCTCGCCTCCGTCGTGCCTCTGTTCCATCAGCCCGCGCCGCCTCCGCAACACCACCGGGACGGCCAACTCCGCGGCCCTCCGTCGCCTCAAGCTCGTTCAGCGGCCCCCTGTCTTCTCCTCGTGCCGCCGCCGTCTTCGTCTGCGCCCGGAGCCCGCAGCCTCCCGCCTTCGCTCGACCTCGTCCTCGGCCCCGAGATTCTGCTGCCATGGCGCCCCGAGCTCCGCCACACCTGCTCCTCGCTTCCCCTTCGTGCGCCTGCCGACCACCACCGCACCGAAGTCTTTTGCCTTGCTTCGTTTTGGTTTGAACACCGAGACGAGACCGCCAAGATGCACCCTGGTTTCGCCAAGACCTGTGTTGGGCCCTGTGAACGACTACGCCGACATGAACATCTACGAACTGTGTACAACTACTGTTACCTGCCTGGAACAACTACCGTCGACATGCTTTTCGCCAAGACGGCCTCGTGATTCCTTTCGACAAGTACCACGACGACCGTTGTTCGCCAAGTACCCCTTCGGATCGCCAAGTTCATCTACCACGTGTACCACTACCGTCGCCGTGTACCACTACGCCCGAGTTCCACTACAAGATGTACGACTACCATCGCCGAGAATGCAAGTACCACGACAACCCCGAAGGGATTCGGACCCGTCAAGTACCTCTTCAAAACGAACGTGAACCATTACTTCCACTACCGTCGCCGTGTACCACTACTTCCCTCGACGAACGCGTTCCGCCCCGAACGCACGCTTCAAAGGTATAATCCCGAGATGACGACCGCCCGTGAACGAATGCTTGTGTGTTGTATGAGATGCTCGAGTTTTGCACCGTGTCCGAATTGTCTTTGCACGTTCCTCGTTTGCCATGCCACCGTCCCGTGGGAACCCGGAATCCGGGAGCACCCCACCATCCTTGCATGACACGCATCCAAGACGCTTCCTTTTGCACCGTACCTCCATGAGTTACCCGGACCGGAATGTTGCCGTGGCATCATTTTCGGATTCTTCGCCGTGGCACCCTTTCGTTTTCCGCCACGATGACAAATGCTTCATAACATGCTCATGCCAACATTTTCATAAAATTGCTTAAAACTTGCATATGTCATTCACATCATGATAACAACATTAAAAATGTTTAAAATTGTGTATGCTTTAAAATGCTAAATGCATATGGGGATTTTCCGGAATTGTTGTTTGTTGTTTCCGGCCACATTTAAACTTGCCTAAATAGGTAGTTTATTTATGCTTCATCTCTTGCCATGTTTAATAACATTTAATATTGTTGGGTCCATAACCGAGAGAGAAACTAAATAATTGATGTGGTGTTTAAATCAATATGCAACTCGTTGCATATTGGGCTCCATTTAACATGTAGTTTTGTTTGTGCATATTGTCATGCCATGCTATTTAAACCGGACATGCATCATACTTGGTTGTGCATCATGCCATGTTTATGTGATGGTTGTTTACTATGTTGTTTGTTTCTTTCTAGGTTGCTTCTCTCGTTAGCTTCGGTTTCATTCCGGAGTTGTGAGGATTCGTTCGACTACGTCCGTTTGTCTTCTTCATGGACTCGTTTTTCTTCCTTGCGGGATTTCAGGCAAGATGACCATACCCTCGAAATCACTTCTATCTTTGCTTGCTAGATGCTCGCTCTTTTGCTATGCCTATGCTATGATTCCTATCACTTGCTATATCATGCCACCCATATTGCCATGTCAAACCTCTAACCATCCTTTCCTAGCAAACCGTTGTTTGGCTATGTCACCGCTTTGCTCAGCCCCTCTTATAGCGTTGCTAGTTGCAGGTGAAGATGAAGTTTGTTCCTTGTTGGAACATGGAGATGTTGTTCCTTGTTGGAACATATTTACTTGTTGGGATATCACAATATCTATTGTTTAATTAATGCATCTATATACTTGGTAAAGGGTGGAAGACTCGGCCTTATGCACAGTGTTTTGTTCCACTCTTGCCGCCTTAGTTTCCGTCATACCGGTGTTATGTTCCTTGATTTAGCGTTCCTTACACGGTTGGGTGATTTATGGGACCCCCTTGACAGTTCGCTTTGAATAAGACTCCTCCAGCAAGGCCCAACATTGGTTTTACCATTTCCCACCTAAGCCTTTTTCCCCCGGGTATTCGCGAGCCCGAGGGTCATCTTTATTTACACCCCCCCGGGCCAGTGCTCCTTCGAGTGTTGGTCCGAACTGAGCTGCCTGCGGGGCCACCTCGAGGAAACTTCAGGGTTGGTTTTACTCGTAGCTAGTCTCATCCGGATGTGCCCTGAGAACGAGATATGTGCAGCTCCTATCGGGATTTGTCGGCACAATCGGGCGGCTTTGCTGGTCTTGTTTTATTGCTGTCGAAATGTCTTGTAGTCCGGGATTCCGAGACTGATCGGGTCTTCCCGGTAGAAGGAATATCCTTCGTTGACCGTGAGAGCTTATAATGGGCTAAGTTGGGACACAAGGGTATTATCTTTCGAAAGCCGTGCCCGCGGTTATGAGGCAGATGGGAATTTGTTAATGTCCGGTTGTAGAAAACCCGAAGTTGACCTTGTTTAAAATACATCAACCGCGTGTGTAACCGTGATGGTCTCTTCTCGGAGTCCGGAAGTGAACACGGTGTTGGAGTTATGCTTGACGTAGGTTGTTCTAGGATCACTTCTTGATCATAGTTGTTCGACCGTGGTTTTGCCTTCTCTTCTCGCTCTCATTTGCGTATGTTAGACACCAGATATGCTAGTCGCTTGCTGCAGCTCCACCTCACTACCTTCTCCTACCCGTAAGCTTAAATAGTCTTGATCTCGCGGGTGTGAGATTGCTGAGGCCCCGTGACTCACAGATACTTCCAACACCAGTTTCCAGGTGCCGATGAAACCGGGCAGGTGATTTAACCCGAGCTCAAGGAGAAGCTCGATGAAGATCTTGTTCATTGTGTTGTTTCGTTTGAGTTGATCAGTAGTGGAGCCCAGTTGGGACGATCGGGGATCTGTGTAGCATTTGGGGTAGTCTTCTTTTATTTTGGTTCCGTAGTCGGACCTTGATTGTATATGTATGATGTAATGCTTTAATCATGTATTGTGTGAAGTGGCGATTGTAAGCCAACTATGTATCTCTTTCCCTTATGTATTACATGGGTTGTGTGAAGATTACCTCACTTGCGACATTGCTTTCAATGCGGTTATGCCTCTAAGTCGTGCTTCGACACGTGGGAGATATAGCCGCATCGAGGGCGTTATAAGTTGGTAATCAGAGCCATACCCGACTGAGGAGCCCCTGCTTGATTGAATCGCTGACTTTGTTGAGTCTAGAAAAAAAATGTTTTGAGTCTTAGGATTATATATATCGGAGAGTAGGATTCTTTTTACTCCCCAGTCCCTTCGCTGCTCTGGTGAGGCATCCTGACATAGAGTTTTGACTCTTTCTCTTCTCAAATTTCACTAAATTTTTTTTAGGATCACGCGGGTATCTTGGAATCGTTCCGATGGTTTTGTGACGAGAACATTGTTCTTGGTGCCTCCTGACATTTAGGGGCTGTGGCAGTGTCCCAGGGAGTTGAGCTCCGAGGTGTTGTCGTCACAATTTTATCGTTGCGGTTCTGGAATACCTGAGCTTTGCTGACATCGAAAATCTCTTTTGTACAGTTGTTGGTGAGATAACCCCGATAACCCAGTACTGGGGCGAGCTCGAGAGTATTGCCATAACTCGTATAACGGATGCTTTTCGAAGGTCGTGGTAAACGATTTCGGGAGTTTTCTTGGTTATGTGTTGAAGGATGGATACAAATTTGGATCTAGGTATTGTTAGTTTGGGTGATATATTTTGTGTCCTCTGATCCCCAACACCAGATTGCATAACCGTAAAGTTTCGGGAGTTTATAAGTGGGAATTCAAGTAGCTCCTAGATTATCTTTCCAACAGACACATGATACGATATGGGATCTATCGTATGTTTGTTTCCGCTTATTCGCAAGCCAAATCCTTTGTTTTTGTTCCGCTTGTGGTATTCAAGTTGCTTCAATGCCAAGTGTTGATTCCATACCTTATTCTAAACGGTGTTTTCATATTGCTATGTGAATACTAATCCTTCTTGATCATCGAGGTCGTCATGTTAATTCTTTTCCCAACCGGCGTGCTTCTCTTCAAGTGGATCCGATCATTTCAACGTTTGCAAGATCAATTCTAAGTTTTCTCAACGGTGTTTGTTTCATCCATCCCAAGTTGTTTTGTTTTCCCGCCCTCCCACCCTTTTTCTTCAAGGACTCAGATTTCTTAATCAAGTATCCATTTTATTGAGTGAAGTTTCTTCATTCTTTTCCTTTAATGTTTTATCCGGTGATTTCTCATGAAGACGCTAAGGAAGTTTCAACCTTATCATTGTTCCATTCTAATTTTCTTCTCCGGTGGATTTAGTTCAAGATTTCTGTTGATCTTATCCCTTTTCCTCTTTTCACAATGCTTTCTCATGCGGTGTATCTCGTAATCATTCACTTCTCGCTATTCATTTGGTTGGGACTGTTGAAGATATCTCAGAAGGTTCGCATTTCCATTCCCAATCCGTTCAAGCTATCTGGAGATAATTATCTCATTCAAGCCATTTAATTCAACCGTCGCAGTCTCTCTTTAAATCGTTCAATGGTGGTTCTTTTGAGTGGGCCCTAACCCACAGGTCTTTTTCCAGGATCTTACCTGACTCTGCTAATTCTTTCCGAAGTTATTCTCAAATTCTTTTCAAGTGTGACGTAAGAATGAATTTTCATCACCACATGCCTTCTCCAAGGTCGCTTTCAATTTTTTTCTCATCTTTGGCTCAACCTTTCCCCTTTTAATCCTTCCGAGTTTCTCAACAATTCATGGTGATGTTTCTCATCGTCATTCTCAACATGTGAAGACCAAGAAGAGTTCCTCCTAATCCTTAACCGTTCTTCCAAAGATGCGTAGTTCAAGTTTGATGCCATCCTCTCATAATTGTTTTCGATTGTGGAATTCTTTTCACCCATCCTGAGCATTTCATGAGTTGTTTCCATTTCTTTCCTCCGAAGGCCATCATGTCATAATTCTTCATTCTCAGCGTGTAGCTACCGTTCTCCAAATCTTACCGGTGAATCGTTCAAATATCCTCTAATCAGTTCATGATCTCTTCATTCTCTTGTATCTAAATTCTCTCAAGCATCTTCATTCGTTTTCCAATTCTTCCCGGTGAATTGTGCCTTTGCTACGTTCAATTTCAATTCTTACGGTGGTTCGTTCAAGAGTTCTCTTCCTTCGTTATTATATAGATTCATTCGTCTTCCCGAATCCTACCGGCGGATCGTTGAAGACCTTCCCAAGTTGAGCAATATCTCTCTTCAATCCTTTTTTCAACGAGAATAATTAGTATGCCTAATCCGTTGCTTGTCATCAATTTAAATTGGTGAAGGATACGCATAACATAATTCTTGTTCTTGTTTCATCCAAGTGATTAATTCCTTCTTTCGGAGTTTGTTCATGATGAATAAATTCTCGGTTTCAATTGTTTCATCTTTTCTTTTCCCGGAGTTCCAAGCTCTCATCATCACGAAGATCCATCTAAATCATTGCAAGGCTTCACCTTGTGTTTTCAACTTCTCTTTCTTTCTATCACCCTTTTCTTTACCGGAGTTCTTCATGGAGGCTCTACATGGTGCTCAACACATCTTTTGTTTTGTGGAGTTCAAGCATTCGTTATCTTGCATCCGAAGTGCAATTCTTTCGACCTTATCTTTTGAGGTGGTGTTATGTCATTTTGACAGTTTCATTCATGTTTCATGATTCACTTGTTGTCAAGAATGAGGTATTTTAAATCCATTAATCTCTTCATTGGAGTATCTTGTGTCATATTTCACCTTAAGCCTTCCCTAAGGAATGTTGCTATTGTGGTGCTTATCAATGATCCAAGTTATCTCTCTATCATCTCGGTGAAAGAAGTTTTTCATCTCTTCTTTGATCTCAAACAAGCAATTGTTTTTCGTTAGTGGCAGAATTTCACCTCAAGTGTTGAGATGTTTCCATAACCCACTACAAACTTGTGCTTTTCGTTGTTGATTTTGCAACAACTCCGTTCAATTCTTCTTTGCAAGGATGCTTTCGAAGCTCTTTTGTGGCAGAAGTTGAAATTTTTCTTCTCCATTCCCCTATTTCAATTATCTATCTTCTATTCTTTTGTTCCGGAGGCATTGTCATGTTGCGCTTTTCAACCCATCGTCTCGTTTTTTTCAAAGACCATGTTCTTTTCGTGCTTATCCATTTAACCGGAGTGTTGTGCCCTTTTGCTCAAGTTTTTTTTTCCGCCTTATCAAGCCTTGCATCTCTTTTCAACCGGAGTGCTGTCTGAGATCTTTCTTACCCCTTGTGCCATTTTTCAATAGTTCCGGAGGTAGTGTGTTGTTGATCTCATCAAGTATCCTCTCATCTTGTCAAGTTCATGTTCAATTCCTTCCATTTATAGTCGGAGTGCTGCCAAAATTATATCATTCTTAGTCATTCTTATCTCGTTTCAACCAGAGTGGTTCCAATTCCTTCTTGTCCATTGTACTCATCATTCATAGCTTTGCAACCCGCAAGATTCACATGGTGTTCTTTGTTTCTATTTTCTACTGGAATGCTCTCAATTTCGTTCAACTCTATTGTGTTATTCTTTCAAGTTTTCAACCTCTCGAGGTTCATTTGTTTCACTCGTTTGTCAAAGAAGCAACTTAGTTTTACCTCCTCTCTTCCTCTTTCATTTCTCTCCGGTGCCATCCTAGATCTCGGGACGAGATCCTCTTGTAGTGGTGGAGTGTTGTAACGCCCCAAGACCGACGATCCAGAAGACTTCCATATATTCTGGGTTTCGCCGTGTGTTTCATTTGTGCCTGCCCTTTTATTTTTGCATTGCATCATGTCATCATGCCATCATCTCATAAATCTTTTGCAACTCAACTAAATAAATGGCATGGATCTTTGATCCATTTAAATCGAGGGATTCACATGGTGATTTCTCTTTATAACATATTAAAGCCTCTCAATATTATTAGGGAGCTATAATAAAATTATTCCATTGTTTCGGTATCACCATAACACACTTGCAAATAATTCTCCATGCCTTTGTTATCTCATTTCTTGGTCTCCAACCTTGCCATTTATTCTTTCATCATATTCCGGAGCTCCACCAAAAATCCGAACATTTTTGGACCTTCCCAACCCTCACTTCCTATTCAAATCATTTGAATTAAATTCAAATGGTTATAGATTTAAATCTTTCAATCATGGCTTTTTCTATTTTCTTGGAACAAGAACATTTTTGTGAGTCCGGGAAAATTATCCGCGTGTCCCATTTCTTCCCCAACACCTCCTTTCTTCTCCTTTTCTTCTTTGTTATTTTCTGTTTCTAGAGTATAAGAGAGAGAGAGAGAGAGAGAGAGAGAGAGCCAGCACCCGCCGGCCTCTAGGGCCTAACCAACCAGGCCCCCCAAACCAACCCCCCCAGCCCACCTAAACCCTATCTAACCCTAGCGAGCTCTGCTCGATCCCATCTCCTCCTCTCGTTCCCCTGCTCGCGCCGCCAGAGAGGAGCAGAGCCTCGCTCCTCCCGATCCACCTCGCGCGCGACTCCGCCGCCAGCCACTCGTCCCGATCAGGATCGATCCCCTCCTCCTCTCGTCCTCCCACAACGCCGCCACTCACACACACGCACCCATCGAGCCACGCCGCGCTCGATCCCCTCCTCCCTCGTTGCGCCGTCGCAGAGAGAGAGAGAGAGAGCGCCCTCGCCCCGTCCCCTCGGCCTCCTCCTCGTCGCCTGCATCCGCCGCCAGCCACCGGAGCCCGCCGCCGCTGCCAGATCAGGCTGCGCTTCGCCGGGTCCTCCCCTTCCTCCCGCGCTCCGCCCTCGCCGGAGAAGAGAGCCAGGCCGGAGCCCCGTCGGCCTCCTCGCCTCCATCGCGCCCCGTTCCATCAGCCCTGCGCCCGGCCTCCGCAACACCACCGGGACGGCCAACTCCGGCGGCCCTCCGTCGCCCTTAAACTCGTTCAGCGGCCCCATGTCTTCTCCTCGTGCCCGCCGCCGTCTTCGTCTGCGCCCAGAGGAGCCCGCAGCCTCCACGCCTTACGCTCGACCTCGTCCTCGGCCCGAGATTCTGCTGCCATGGCGTCCGAGCTCCGCCACACCTCTGCTCCTGCTTCCCTTCGTGCGCTTTCTTGACCACCACCGCACCGAGTCTTTTGCCTTGCTTCATTTTGGTTTGAAGATCGAGACGAGACCGCCAAGATGCACCTGGTTTCGCCAAGACCTGTGTTGGGCCCTCGTGAACGACTACAGCGACATGAACATCTACGAACTGTGTACAACTACATTACCTGCCTGGAACAACTACCGTCGACATGCTTTCGCCAAGACGGCCTCTGTGGATTCCATTCGACAAGTACCACGACGACCGTTGTTCGCCAAGTACCCCTTCGCATCGCCAAGTTCATCTACCACGTGTACCACTACCGTCGCCGTGTACCACTACGCCCGAGTTCCACTACAAGATGTACGACTACCATCGCCGAGACCGCAAGTACCACGACAACCCCGAAGGGATTCGGACCCGTCAAGTACCTCTTCCAACGAACGTGAACCACTACTTCCACTACCGCCGCCGTGTACCACTACTTCCCTCGAAGAACGCGTTCGCCCGAGCACGCTTCAAAGGTATAATCCCGAGATGACGACCGCCCGTGAATGAATGCTTGTGTGTTGTATGAGATGCTCGAGTTTTGCACCGTGTCCAAATTGTCTTTGCACGTTCCTCGTTTGCCATGCCACCATCCCGTGTGAACCCGGAATCCGGGAGCACCCCACCATCCTTGCATGACACGCATCCGCACGCTTCCTTTTGCACCGGTACCTCCATGAGTTACCCGGACCGGAATGTTGCCGTGGCATCATTTTCGGATTCGTCGCCGTGGCACCCTTTCGTTTTCCGCCACGATGACAAATGCTTCATAACATGCTCATGTCAACATTTTCATAAAATTTCTTAAAACTTGCATATGTCATTCGCATCATGATAACAACATTAAAAATGTTTAAAATTGTGTATGCTTTAAAATGCTAAATGCATATGGGGATTTTCCGGAATTGTTGTTTGTTGTTTCCGGCCTCATTTAAACTTGCGTAAATAGGTAGTTTATTTATGCTTCATCTCTTGCCATGTTCAATAACATTTAATATTGTTGGGTCCATAACCGAGAGAGAAACTAAATAATTGATGTGGTGTTTAAGTCAATATGCAACTCGTTGCATATTGGGCTCCATTTAACTTGTAGTTTTGTTTGTGCATATTGCCATGCCATGCTATTTATGCCGGACATGCATCATACTTGGTTGTGCATCATGCCATGTTTATGTGATGGTTGTTTACTATGTTGTTTGTTTCTTTCCGGGTTGCTTCTCTCATTAGCTTCAGTTTCATTCCGGAGTTGTGAGGATTCGTTGGACTACGTCTGTTTGTCTTCTTCATGGACTCGTTCTTCTTCCTTGCGGGATTTCAGGCAAGATGACCATACCCTCGAAATCACTTCTATCTTTGCTTGCTAGATGCTCCCTCTTTTGCTATGCCTATGCTACGATGCCTATCACTTGCTATATCATGCCACCCATATTGCCATGTCAAACCTCTAACCATCCTTTCCTAGCAAACCGTTGTTTGGCTATGTTACCGTTTTGCTCAGCCCCTCTTATAGCGTTGCTAGTTGTAGGTGAAGATGAAGTTTGTTCCTTGTTGGAACATGGAGATGTTGTTCCTTGTTGGAACATGTTTACTTGTTGGGATATCACAATATCTATTTTTTAATTAATGCATCTATATACTTGGTAAAGGGTGAAAGACTCGGCCTTATGCCTGGTGTTTTGTTCCACTCTTGCCGCCTTAGTTTCCGTCATACCGGTGTTATGTTCCTTGATTTCGCGTTCCTTACACGGTTGGGTGATTTATGGGACTCCCTTGACAGTTCGCTTTGAATAAGACTCCTCCAGCAAGGCCCAACATTGGTTTTACCATTTGCCACCTAAGCCTTTTCCCCCCGGGTTTTCGCGAGCCCGAGGGTCATCTTTATTTACACCCCTCCCCCCCGGGCCAGTGCTCCTTCGAGTGTTGGTCCGAACTGAGCTGCCTGTGGGGCCACCTCGGGGAAACTTCAGGGTTGGTTTTACTCGTAGCTAGTCTCATCCGGAGGTGCCCTGAGAACGAGATATGTGCAGCTCCTATCGGGATTTGTCGGCTGTCGGGCGGCTTTGCTGGTCTTGTTTTATTGTTTGTCGAAATGTCTTGTAGTCCGGGATTCCGAGACTGATCGGGTCTTCGGTAGAAGGAATATCCTTCGTTGACCGTGAGAGCTTATAATGGGCTAAGTTGGGCACCCCGCAGGTATTATCTTCGAAAGCCGTGCCCGCGGTTATGAGGCAGATGGGAATTTGTTAATGTCCGGTTGTAGAAAACCCGAAGTTGACCTTGTTTAAAATACATCAACCGCGTGTGTAACCGTGATGGTCTCTTCTCGGCGGAGTCCGGGAAGTGAACACGGTGTTGGAGTTATGCTTGACGTAGGTTGTTCTAGGATCACTTCTTGATCATAGTTGTTCGACCGTGGTTTTGCCTTCTCTTCTCGCTCTCATTTGCGTATGTTAGACACCAGATATGCTAGTCGCTTGCTGCAGCTCCACCTCACTACCTTCTCCTACCCATAAGCTTAAATAGTCTTGATCTCGTGGGTGTGAGATTGCTGAGTCCCGTGACTCACAGATACTTCCAAAACCAGTTTGCGTGCCGATGAAACCGGGCAGGTGACGCACCCGAAGCTCAAGGAAGAGCTCGATGAAGATCTTGCTCATTGTGTTGTTTCGTTTGATTGATCAAGAGTGGAGCCTAGTTGGGACGATCGGGGATCATGTAGCATTTGGGGTAGTCTTCTTTTATTTTGGTTCCGTAGTCGGACCTTGATTGTATATGTATGATGTAATGCTTTACTCATGTATTGTGTGAAGTGGCGATTGTAAGCCAACTATGTATCTCTTTCCCTTATGTATACATGGGTTGTGTGAAGATTACCTCACTTGCGACATTGCTTTCAATGCGGTTATGCCTCTAAGTCGTGCTTCGACACGTGGGAGATATAGCCGCATCGAGGGCGTTATACAAATGGCATGAGATAATAATAGGTTCCACCAAGGTTGAGTCCATTTGGGCAAAGTTGCCAATGCAACTTTTGTAAACCCTAGAAATTTGTAGGAATGAACTTGTGTAGATCTAGTTGACCAAATCACTTCCCCTTGATGAACCACTTGGTGTAGTGGCCTCATTTTGTCATGTGAACATGCTCACAAAAGTTGGGGTCAAGGAGAGAAAGCTGGTAGTACAAAGTTGTTCAAATTTGATTTTGGTCAGAGAGGGTTTTGGGGCATTTTGGTGAACCAAAATGATTTTAATTGACATGAGGCTTTGCAAGGTGATCACAATATGCATTTGTGACTTGCTGGATTTTCCTTGGATTTTTGTGAAAATATTTCCTGTAGAAATATTTCAAATCCTTGAAATGGGCAGAAATGGTTTTGGGAGGTTTTGTCCAATATTTTGAACATGACCATGTTTTGAAACTCTTATATATGGGAAATATATTCCCACTGAGGTTTCCTGATTTTTGTCAATTATTCTTAAGACAATAAAATAATTTTTCCCTATTAAAGACCATTTCTGGCCTTAAGAAAAAGCTTTTAAATAAAATAGGAAAATAACTTTTAAAATTATATTTTTGTGGTTTCTGGGTATCCTATATCTAATAGGAGTCAAATATATTTTTGGAAAGATTTTTACTGCCCTTAATTAAGTACTTGCAAAGTGCAAACCTCAAGTCAGGGGTTTTTAAAAACTAATTTTTGAAAATTCTATTTGGCCAAATTATTTTTGCAAGAAATTATTTTTATGTCCTATACACATGGCATGATCATTGGGAAAGGTTTTTGGATCAAGGAGAAGGAGTATAAGAGTTGGAGGATTTATTTTATTTTTAGAGCACTTGCTAACAACAGACAAAAACCAATCAAGGCAAGGTCCAAAACACTCAAAAGTTTTTGTCAAACCACATTTTATCATGATTGTTAGCTTATGTGTAGTGGCATGAAAATCAGGGTGTGACAAGAACACAAAGCAAATAGGAAGGAAATCGCAAAATCTCGAAGCAAATATTACAAACATATTGTTTTCACAATACCAAATGAAAAGTCTAAACGCCTCCACGAGGCCTGATACATGTTGCAAGAACGAAACGGGAAGAATAGCCGCAAGTCACCCCTGGATATCGCCATCGCCTGCGGAAGGTGCTCCCCCGTGGGCAGCGATGTTCTCACCTTCACCACCAGCCGCAGGATCCGGGGCGTCGCCAGACAGAGGATCAGAGACAAAGCCAAGGAACCTCCCCAGCAAGGCCTCCACTTGACCTTGTACAGCGCGGGCGGCGGCTTCGCAGTGATCTTCAGCCACATGCTCCAGCAGCTCGTCAAGGCGAGCGTTGGGGTCACGGAGGTGCAGATGGCTGAAGACGCGAGTCAGTGCGGCTGAAGACAGGACGCGAGCTTCTGCCTCCGCCATGGGACCGAGGCCATCAGCGACCTCCTCAAGCGCCCTCACCACGAGAGGAAGCAGCTAGGCGGGGCCATCCTCGTCGGTGTCCAATGGCTACTCCAGGCCGTGCTCGTAGAGCGTCTTCAGCGCCTTGCGAGATCTCTTCTCGAGATCGGCGAAGGCCACGCGGTCTTCGGCCAGGACTCGCGCCTTGGCATCAAGATCGGCCTCCCTCGTCCCCATCTTCCGCTCCAACTCTTCCAACCGGTTGCGCTCGGTAGCCTGCTTCTTCCCCAGCTCCGCCAGCTCAGCATCATGGTTCTTGACGGCTTCCTCCCGGGCCTTCATCTCCTCCTCCTTCGCTTGGCGGCAGTGTAGCTCTTCGGCGTGCTTGTCGTCCAGGCTCTGCAACTCGCCCTCCAGCACTTGGCAGCGGTCACGGGCGGCCTTGGCGTCTTTCAGCACCGTCTCATGATCGGTTGCAGTGCTGGCGGCTCCTTGCTTCTCCTTCTCGGAAGCCGCAGGAGCCTGGCCCAGCGCCGCGCGAACCGCTAGGTCGGAGTGAAGCCAGCCAGAGGCCAACTCCAGACGCCCGGCCACCAGGCACGGGTCCGCGCTCAGGAGATCCGCCTGTAGCTGGGTCATCTCCGAAAGGGCACGCTCCAAGATAGCAGCAGGAGCAGAAGAACCAGGGAGTGGAGGTGCAGCAGTAGGAGGAAGCGACATCGCCACCAGGGCTTGGGAAACCGTGGGCCCCGGAGTAGCTGGGACCTTGTCAGCCGCGCCAAGCGCCGGCACCTCCGGAGCCAGCGAGGCCATGGGGGTTGATTCCACGCGGTGACGTTCCTCTTGGCCCCACGAGGACGACCGGGCTGGGGAGATGCGGGTGCTGCTGCCTCCTTTCTCTGCGGAGGGGGGCACGGCCGCCGTATCTTCCTTCCTCTTCTTCCCCGAAGATGTCGGCCTGATCAACCAAGGGCGAGCGTCAGGAAATAACAAGTACCAGCAGGGATCAAGCGAAGCTCGAGGCACCTACCGGTCCACCGCGAAGTACTCCACCTTTCACTTGGGAAGCTTGAAGCCTGACAGCATCGGGACCTGAGGCGCAGGCGTTCGGGTACCGGCAGCAGCAGGCGGTGCAGAAGCAGAGCCGGTTCAGCCCCAGGAGGTGTTGGGGTGGAGTCGGCACCATGGGCCACCAGTGACGACCTACCCTTCGTCGGGATGAGGGGTTGCTCCCTTTTCCCTTGGTAGGCGTCGGCCTCGGCATCATCAGGAAGGGCGCGGAGAATCTCGGCCTTGCTTAGAGGGGAAGTCTCCCCCACCTCTTCCAGGGTCTTCTCCGAGTCCACCTCCTCTTCCCCCTCTCCGCGGGACTCGCCAGAAGACACCTCCACCGGTTTCTGCGCCGTAGGAGCTCCCGGAAGCGCCGGCGGCACCAGCCCGCGCGCATCAAAAGTCGGCCTGGAGGCGACGAATTCCTCCCGGTCCCTGCGTTGGAACAGGGGAACGAAGGCGCTAGGCGGGTACTCCTGGTTGTCCCCGACTATGAGGCGCAGGACGGCGTCCAATTCATCGCCAGGCAGGTCCCCCGGCCTCAGGCGGGTCTTGTTTTCCTCTTCTTCAAGCTCCCAGAGGGGGCGCGCTGAGTGGGGCAACCCGCAGCATCAAGAACTCCCTCAGAGCATCGCCCGTTATCTTGGCCGCCCTCGCGTTGCCCGACTTCAGGACGGTCATCATACGCTAACACTGACGATGCCCGCTCGTCGACAAGCTCCGCCTTGGGCCACCCCTTGCCCTGCCGGGGCGCCTCCGTCGGCAACGCCAGGCGCGGATCGGCACGCTGGGCATCCATCATGACCCATTTGGATCGGATGTTGTCGGCCCTCTTCCCGGTGCTCGAGATCGAGTTGGCCTTGCCACATGCGACAAGTTAGCGCATCTGGAGATGTGACCCTCGCTGACACGAAGGAAGAAGAAATGGCGTAGCAACGCCATGGACGGCATCACGCCCACGTATGCCTCGCAGTAGTAGGCTAAGATGGACAGGAGGAGGACAGAGTTGGGATGGAGATGCAATGCCTGCAGACCGTAGTGGTCGAGGACTTCATAAAAGAAATCAGAGAAGGGAGGAACCAACCCGACGGCGACACCGCTCGAGAAGAAGGGGAAGAAGGTGCTTCCCTCGGGCTCCGGCACGTCGGAGGCAAGCCGGAGCTCGGTCGCCCCCCACTCATTGCTCTCGCCCGCCGTCAGCAGGCGCACGGAGGCGAGGCTTTTCTCCGTGACGGTGGGCGCCTCAAGGGCCGGCTCATACCAAGCCGGTGCTGAGGAAGTCTTGACTTTGCGCGGCGCCATGGATTGCGGGTACAGGATGAGATTGGAGTGGATCTGAAGGTAGCGGTGGCGAGGAGCAAGAAAGGGGATCTGGAGCGAGGCAAGGAAGAAGCAATGAAGGCAAGTGCAACCTGCGCCAGCCTTTTGTCAGGCCAAGCAGTTGCCGAGGCAGCATGGGGAAGCGGAGACGCCCACGTCCAATCAATCGCCATGCGTCAACCGAGGCCGCAGGCTTTTGGGGCCCGCGGTGCTCCGAACTTGACCCTTGGCCGCCGCTGCCAAGCCCGAAGCGCACCTTGGGCCCGGGCTACTGTCGGCATTCCGGGAACGGGGTCCCTAAACTTGCTCGTCAAGGCCCACAGCGTGGCTAAGCCAGCAGGCCATACGGCCCATCTTCATCAACAAGGCATTCAAGACCCTCGCGAGGGTCCAAGCCTCGCGAGGTGGACGATGCAAGACCTCTTCTGGAGTGGCCTAGCCAGGCAAGCTCGCGAGGAGCAGAGATATCAAGGCGGGGCAAACCTCACGAGGCACTCGTGACGTTAGCCATGACGAATGGTGCCAGGCGGGCGCCAGCGCGCGCAGTGTCCTTATTTCCTCTTTGGTGCTAAGGAGGCCATCGCAGGCGAAGAGTACCAAGGCATCAGGCAAAGGTTGCTATATTGGTGCAACGAGACCAAGACCAGGAGGACGGCGAGATGGAGGTCATCGTGGAGCCCAAGACGGCGTCACCACCAGAGCTTTTCACATGCGAAGACCGCTTTTTTCAGGATAGCTTGTACTAGCTTTCCCCCTTCAAATTTGCCCGCCGTTGTTGGCTCCCTTCCCGCTCGATATTTGGTAAGAGGACCAGGGCCTCTATAAATAGGTCTAGCCACCACAGTAGTAGCCATCAGATCCAGAGACGCGCACAAACTCGTACGCACAAGAACACCTCAATCTCAGGAGGTTGTTCTTCCCTTGTACTGTTCATCATCAACCCAAGAGGCAATCCACCACCACCACACTGGAGTAGGGTATTACACCACAACGGTGGCCCGAACCAGTATAAACCTCGTGTCTTTCTGTGTTGCGAGTTTGTCGAGATCCTCCACGAGATCTTAGTGAGCTTGGGCATAGATCGGTAGGAGGGAAAGACTTCACGCGCACCCCAGTGTTCAAACCTCAAGGGTTTACCGGAACCCCACATCCGACAATGCTGAAGGAATATGGGACGACGCCGCCCTCCCCCTCCTTATAAAGGGGCGGGGTCGAGGCTCAGCCGCCCCACTCAGCCAATCCAGCCATCGGAAGCGCAGGGAATTAGGACCGACCCGCTGCCCCAATCAGCGACGGCTCGGTTTCCCGCCTCCACCACCCGCCATTTGCATGAAGGACACGTGGCGGGCGAGCAGGGTCGAGAGGACAAGTGAGGCGACCATTCCCCGCCCCGTGATCGGGGGTGCGTGGGCGCCTTGAAGACTGCGGCCCGAGTCCATCTAGTAAATGAGTCACGCCTCCACGCCTCCCTCTTTTTATGGGGAAGGCACGAGCCGCCTCTTTACCATGATTTGACGCATGCCTGCGGAAACCGCCCCATGCATGCCGCCCACGTCACGCACGCCCCCCACCCCACCCCACGTCGCGCGTTCAACGCAGGTCGTGGAGAAGCGCGGCAGCAGAAAATTACTGTGGTAGAATCCGCCCCTCCCGCCCGCGCACCGTTTTGGGCCTGGCCCAACAACGTGTCACGCTTATGTGTGGCCTAGTCCCGGCGGCTCCTGTCGGTGTACAAAAGTAGGGGCACACATTTGTCCCCTTTACTTGTGCACGGGCAGTCGTAGCCACGCGCAACGGCCACACTAAGCAGGGCGGAGGAGGGAAGCCGGAGAGAAGCCGAAGCACAAGATGGCCAAGGCAACGCCAAGACCAAAGATACCAAAGAGCGAGAGGGCGAGGTGGACCCCACCCCCCCCCCCCGCCCGGCAAGATCCTTGCCGGGGCAGTCCCCGGTGGCCCCGGCGAGAACCTTGCCGGGGCAACTTGCCCAAACACCAACAGAGCGAGCCGCCCTTGAGCCCACGGGTTCCAACCCAACAAACTGCGATTGGACCAGGGCTCGGGAGGCACCTCTTTGGTGGCATGCAGACTTTGTCAAGACCATAGAGATATAAGATCAGATGAGAACCAGAAGATGGCGACCCTCAGCGGGATCCTTGCTGAGGAGATCCACAAGAACCCCGACAAGCGCCTTGCCGGGGACGATTGCAACGCCACGGCAAGACCCTTGCCGGGCTCCTGGCAAGGCCCTTGCCGAGGGCGCTAGTGGGGCCACAGCCAGGCCCGCGTCGACCAAGACTCCACCGCCATCCCCAAGCGGCTGCTAGCTCAACCAGCTGGGCAGGCACCTGTGTGGCGACGGGCGGCCTCTGCGCCAACTCAGCAAGCACCCGCGTGGTGGCATTCAGATCTTCGTGAAGGTCCTACCACCGCGCCACCTCAGCTGCCTGCCTGCCAGCCTACATGGCACTGCATGCACCGCTGGCCTGGGCGTGTGTCGAAGATGGGCGAGGCGACAGCGGATGGGACGGTCCTCGTTCCCGTCCCCAATAAAGCTAAGGGACACCTAAGCTGCGCATTAAATGCGTCTTGTCCTGTAATACGGGCGATAAGCTCATAGTACTGTAGGCCTTTCCACCTCCTGTGTGCCACTGTGACAGCCCCTTTCGACTATAAAAGGAGGCCCGTGGCGTACTGGAAGAGTATTCGGCTCTTTGGAACTGCACGACCACCATAGCTAGTTCAAAAGCTCAAGAACGCTCAATACATCCACCAAAGCAGGACTAGGGTTTTACGCATCCTCACGGCCCGAACCTGGGTAAACGATCCTTGTGCTGACTGTAATCCTGCTCTTCTCACAACCCCGCGCCCCAGCAACCGTAGTAGGGATTCTTGTGATCCCATAGGCGTCGTTTCCCACCGACATGTGGGTTTATGATCAAGATTACCTATGAAAAATATTAGAATCTCCTCTGAATTTTTTTATGTATGATTGATTATCTTTGCAAGTCTCTTCGAATTATCAGTTTGGTTTGGCCTACTAGATTGATCTTTCTTGCAATGGAAGAAGTGCTTAGCTTTGGGTTCAATCTTGCGGTGCTCGATCCCAGTGACAGTAGGGGAAACAACACGTATTGTATTGTTGCCATCGAGGATAAAAGATGGGGTTTATATCATATTGCATGAGTTTATCCCTCTACATCATGTCATCTTGCTTAAAGCGTTACTCCATTCTTATGAACTTAATAATCTAGATGCATGCTGGATAGCGGTCGATGTGTGGATTAATAGATGAACTGTTTGCGATGAGCCAAATGAACACAAATGATTTGTGTAAACAAGATGTGTGTGATATGCAGCAAACAACCCACTTGGATGAACTATTTGCAATGAGAAATTATAGCACAGATGGTTACTATAGTTAGTTCGTGTGTGACTCTGATCGTACAAAAAACATTGAAAAATGCAAACTAGTTGCTTGTGGTGGCTAGGAGTATCGCGCACGATGCATCTGCCAGTACTCGTGTGCGATGACTAGTAAGTTACACATACGTTTCCTTATGTTAACACGTGTGCGATAAATAACACGTGGCACCGCATACGGTATTCGGGTTGTGTGTGTGCTCCACTTAGTCTTCCCGCGCTCCACATGGGTGAATTATAAAATCCACACCTCTTCCCTCATCGGTTTCCTGCCACTAGCTAATGGCTTGCTGCATATAACCCAGGCGGCAATGCACCGTCGCAACACTCTGTGTAGATCTAGTCCTCACCCATCTACCATTAGTTATTCCAAGCACGCCGGGCAACGACCAAAGCTTCGATGTTGACCCCTACTTTTGTTACATCTTCAGCGAGGAGAACGAGCCGGAGTAGGTCGGGGAGCAAGAGCTTCATCGGTCAGTGCAGGCACCATGGCCCATCGGCGACGATATCGGCGTGACAGCCCTTGGGCGCACAATCGACATATTGCAGGGGAGGTGTGATGAGCAGTTTGCCATCCATCATGCAAAAGATCCAAAGATGCTCGACAGCATGATCGCCGACCCACCCGAAGAGCCACCATCACTAGTGCTTGTCGAGAGCCTTATGCCCCACAAAGAATGGGCAGCGGACCTCTGCGATTCAGTCAAGACACAGGCAGCCTGCGGCTTCATCATTGCCCGCGGCGGCCGTGTCAACCTCGATCCCGACAATGTGGCTGGTGGCCAGGCTCGAGCGCATCCTTGGCGGAGTTGACTAAGTGGAGCACACACACAACATCCCGACAATGTGGACACACACATGCCTCGAGCGCATCCTGTACAGAGTAAAACATCGCCAACGCGATACCTTGAGGATGCAGGTGATGGACAGAATTTGCTACCAGGGCAGAGGCATGGAAATGGAGCGGTTCCATAGAGATATCATGCACGTGATTGCATGCTATCAAGCTATTTTGGAAAGAGGCCCAACAGCCCTAATAGCCTCCCAGCACCAGCAGCTCCGTAGGCGGAGGCGGATCGGGACACTTGGAATAAACGGCCGCAAGGGTGGTATGCTGATCATGGAGTCCGAGAAGACCGTTGTCGGAAGGTCGCCAGCTCAGCCTTTTAGCCTATATTTTATTATAATTGTATGCATATGTAGGTCATTAGTGTTTTTGGCCTTGACGCATGTAGCATTTTAAATTATCCTGAATATGTAAGACAATTATTACCTGTTGCCATTGTATATTTTCCTCAACGGCGAGCAGAGCGGAGCGCGCCGCGGCCGCCTCAATGGCAAGCAAAACGCACAGATGGACGCGAGCAGAGCACGCCGCGGCCGCCCCACCAGCAAGCAACCATGTGGTCAACCTTCTGGCACCCCGTGGGAGGCACGACGATGCATCCATAGGACACGATGGTGATATCTTGACCGTGTGTGATAGTGGGCAGACACGTACACGTACATCCGAGAATGCAGGCCCACGTTTCGGGCTTCCGATGCGTGGCATACGGTTGATCCAAAAGAACTGTTTGCGATGAGCCAGAACAAGAGAAACGGGCTTTGTAGGCCCAGAACCATCAATAAATTTTGACCTTGTTTCTCGTCACATTGCAGATTACAATGCAATAAGTAATTGCAAATCTGTTCACACCTATCAAACTAATATGTGTTCACACTTAGCACCAGCCTATAAAAACTACCCATTCAAAAAATTACTTCACAGTTCCTCTCCTCATCACCCACAAAACTGGTCTTTCCTGTCAAGTCGTTCCGCCATGACTGGTAGGAGGAGTTTTGGGTGGACATATAACCAGGCAGCAAAGACCAAGGCCGCGGAAGCACAAGAGAGGTCCTGCCACGAAGTGGCAGCCGCAGCAGAGATGTCCCGGCGCGCCACAGAGCGCTCAAACGAGCTCTCACGGGCATGCGAGGGCTGTCACTAGCGCACTCACCGCGTCGGTGATCGCGATGAGCTGGTGTTGCTGAAGATCTTGGCCGGCGACAACGACATTCTCGCTGGCCTCATTAAGCAGCAGGAGCTGGTCGATGACTTGATGAAGCTGTCGGATTTCGGGTTCCGGCAGACCCTCTAGGTTCGAACTCTGGGGTGCGCGCGGAGATCTCGCCCCCTACCTACCTGCACCTCGTCGCCTCGCTAGGATCTAAACTACCAAAGGAACAACACAAGAGACACAAGGTTTATACTGGTTCGGGCCACCATTGTGGTGTAACACCCTACTCTAGTGTGTGGTGTGGTGGATTTCCTCTTGGGCTGATGATGAACAATACAAGGAAGAACAGCCTCGCGAGGGTCTGTTCTTGGCCGGTGCGATTAACTTCTAGGGGGATTTCAGTCGCTCTCTCTCTCTCTCTCTCTCTCTCTCTCTCTCTCTGGATCCAAGATGATGATCCTCTCTACCCTGTGGGTGGCTAGTCCTATTTATAGGCAAAGGCCCTGGGCCTCTTCCCAAATATTGAGCGGGAAGGGCGACAACAATTGGCCATTTTGAAGGGGAACATCTAGTACACTTATCCTGACTAAAGTTGGTCCTCGCCTGTTAAAGGCTCTAGTGGTGACGCCG
Organism: Aegilops bicornis; assembly: GCA_021605145.1. Lineage (NCBI taxonomy): Eukaryota > Viridiplantae > Streptophyta > Magnoliopsida > Poales > Poaceae > Aegilops > Aegilops bicornis. The sequence continues at coordinate 363,688,232 of CM038670.1, forward strand.
GCTTGGGCTCCATGATGACTTCCTTCCTGCCGTTGCGACGGTCTTGGTCTTGTTGCACCGAAACGGATGCCTTTGCTTGATGCTCTCGCCTGCGCTTGCCCCCTTTGCACCAAAGAGGAAATGAGGATACTGCGCGGGTTGGCGCCCGCCTGGCGCCCTTGGTCGTCATGGCTTGCGTCATGGGAACCTCGTGAGGTACCCCGCCTTGATCTCTCCGCCTCCTCGCGAGCCACCCTGACGAGGCCGTGCCTGAGGAAGCTTCCTGTCGTCCGCCCCGTGAGGCTTGGCCCCTCGCGAGGGTCTTGAGCTTGTGCTGATGAAGATGGGCCGTACTGGGCCACCCCTTGAGCCACGCCGCAGGCCGCAGGCAGGCAAGTCTGGGTACCCCCGTTCCCAGAACGCTGACAGAAGCTGATCGAGATAAGCGATGCCTCGGTTGACAAGGCGACCGGCGTCGTCGAGAACCTCATGGGTGACAATGTGAAGCTCCTCAAGGCACTCGCCGAGAAGGAGGAGGAGGCCGCCAGCTGGAAGATGCTGCATGAGCAGAGCAGTGCCTCGGAGATGACGCTGACAATGGTCATCGAGGAACTGATGGGTGACTTGAGGAAGCTCTGGATCAAGCGCGAGCAGGAGGTGGAGGAATCTGTGGCTGCTTTCAAGCAAAGTCGTGAGGAATTGAAGAAGGAGCTAGAGGATGTCGTCGCCCGGGGATCCATCGACGAGTAGAGACAGTAGCGACCCAGATCATGGTCTGTGGTTTCCTTCTTCTCCTGCCCCCGTGTCTTCCGGGCTTTGCCGCATCTGACATTTTAAATTATTCAGAATATGTAAGACAATTATTATCCACACCATTGTAAATTTGTCGCCGTATTATCCTTTGCCATCTTATTTGTCATTTTATTATATGCTGCCCTATGTGGAAATTTAAATTAGTCTGGAATACAAGTTGAAAACATGTACAAAGCAAATGCTGCCATGGGATCACAAGCAAACACCCTCCGTCTAGGTGCTTTAATTAACCCATTAATGGAGAGGTTGTGAGCGAGGCGGGCGGCTGGTGGATGGAGGTCAAAGAGCTCGCTTCCCAGTGAGCATGGGAGGCCTTGCTGCTCGCACGTGTCCCGTCGAGCCTGCGAGGTGGACAGGATGCACGCGTCCCGTCGAGCCTGGGCGGCAGACTGCTCGCACGTGTCCCATCGAGCCTGCACGATGGACTTCTTGTGCACGTCCTGTCTAATCGAACAGCTGCACGCATGCTACCGAGTATGGTTAAATTTTGGCAGAGGTAGTGGCCGCACTTAAATGGTTATGGGAACACATGGTTCATATAATACAATCGTTTGTGATATTAACGTGTCAGCTATTTGTTTCAAAAGGATCTCATTGGCTATTAATGTGTGTGCCTTGTCTCAAACTGGACGACTTTTTTTACCACGGCATATATGTGCCATGTCATGAAACCGTGCCAAGTTTCATGTTTTTTGGGTGAGTTTTCGATTTACTGGGATTTAAAAACCGAGATTCTCAAAGTTTTAGGACGACGAGAAGTTTGTAATTCATTGCCATTCCTTAAATGAGACCTAAACATGCACCCAATGACACATGTAGGATTTCTCACCCATTTTGCTTCACTGGAGCATCTGTTTGTAGTTAAAATTTGAATTATGGACTACATTAAATGCCTAGAAAACTTAATTAATATATACAATGGCCAAACGAACCCTGAACAATTTCAAATTTCAGCACGACACTCCTGTTATTCTATGTTGCCTGTAGAAAACAAAGTTCAAGGCGAGAAGAGGCAGCGATTATCGTTCGCCCATAAGAGGGGCATGTTTCCCTACCGGAACCACGAGGGTGGCGAGAAGCTTTGGTTTGTAAGAGGCTTGTAATCTAGCTTGGCCCAAATTGGACAATTATTTTACCACGACATATATGTGCCATGTAGTGATCACCATGCCAAGTTTCATGATTTACTGGTGAGCTTTCGATTTACAGAGATTTAAAAACCGAGATTCGCATTGTTTGTGGCCAAGCCAGGACGCCGAGATGGTTGAATACATTCCCATTCGTTCCATGGGACCTAAGCATGCACCCCAAGGACACATGTAAGTTTTTTATAGCCATTTTGGTGCACTTGAGCATGTATTTGTCATTCGGATTTGAATTATGGACATTAAATGCCTAGAAACTCAATTAATGAATAAAAAAGGTCAAACAAACCCTGAATAATTTCAAAGTTCAGCGTGAATCTCCCATTGTTCCGTGTTGCATGTAGAAGAAAATACAAGGCTAGAAGAGGGAGCAATTATCGATTCACCCACAAGGGGACACGTTTCCTTATCAAAACCACAAGGGTTCTTGCAACAGGCTCCGGATTGTAAGAGGTTTGTAATAAAGCTTGGCCCAAATTGGATAATGTTTTACCACGACATATATGTGCCATGACATGACACCATGCCACCTTTGATGACTCTCTGGTGAGTTTTGGATTTACAGGGATTCAAAAACCGAGATTCCAAATGTTTGAGGACGAGCCAGGACGCTGGTACGGTTGTAATTCATTCACATTCTTGGCATGGGACCTAAACATGCACCCAAGCACACATGTATAATTTTTCTAGCTATTTTGGTGAACTGGAGCATGTATTTGTAGTTCAGATTTGAATTATGGACATTAAATGCCTAAGGAACTCAATTAGTGTATAAAAGGCTTTCAGCACGGATATCCTGTCGTTCCATGTTGCCCATAGAAGAAAATACAAGGCGAAAAGAGGCAGTGATTACATTTCACCCACAAGGGGAACACATTTCCCTATCGGAACCACAAGGCTTCTTTGAGAGAAGCTCCAGTTTGTAAGAGGTTTGTAATAAAGCATGTCCCAAATTGGACAATGTGTCTACCACGACATATATGTGCCATGACGTAACACCATGCCAACTTTCATGACTTTCTGGTGAGTTTTGCATTTATGGGGATTTAAAAACCGAGATTACAAATGTTTGAGGATGAGACAGGATGCTGGTACGGTTGTAATTCGTTCCCGTTCCTGGCATGGGACCTAAACGTGCACCCAACGACACATGTATAATTTTTCTAGCCATTTTGGTGAAGTGGAGCATGTATTTGTAGTTCAGATTTGAATTATGGACATTAAATGCCTAGGAAACTCAATTAGTGTATAAAAAGGCCAAACGATCCCCGAATAATTTTAAATTTCAGCACGGATATCTTGTCATTAAATGTTGCCCGTAGAAGGAAATACAAGGCGAAAAGAGGCAGTGATTATCGTTTCGCCCACAAGGGGGACACGTTTCCCTATCGGAACCACAAGGCTTCTTTGAGAGAAGCTCCCGTTTGTAAGAGGCTTCTAATAAAACTTGCGCCAAAATGGACAAAAACAATTCCTCGACATATATGTGCCATGTTGTGACACCATGCCAAGTTTCACGATTTTTGGGTGAGTTTTTTATTTACGGGGATTTAAAAACCAAGATTTTTCTCATGAAATGTTTTCAAATAACACACGGTTCAGTCACGAAAGTCGTGTGCCTACCAAACCATGGCTGACGCCCCCCTCCCCCCTGTTGGCGCGCTATCTGAGTCGTGCGTTCTGATTGGCCAGAACACAAACCCCACGGATCGTATGTTTGCACCATTGGATGCTCCCAGATCAAATGGCAATCCTCAACCCCTTCGACAGCACATGCAGTATATGGGTAAGCACTGTGTGCATGCGTCGTGCTAGCTCACGCTTCCTTCTCTACTAAGTTTTCTATATTAATGTTGTTATATATCCAAACAGGCTACCGTTTCCCGCCACTCCTCTCATCAATTTCCCACCTCTTCTCCCATTGTTTCCCCGCTACCAGTGTTGGTGCTCATTGAAGGCTAGGTGGCGACACACCGGCCATGTAAATATCGCACACAGTTTCTAAAAGAACAAATGTGTGTGATAGGAAGGAGTAAGTCCCATAGGGTCACCAACGTGAAACGGCTTAAAGGCAAGGAGGCAGTTCCTATCAGCAAGGTGCGGCTTCCCATCGGCTAGCCTAATCAACTAGAACACAGAAGTTAAGCATGCTCGGGCTGGAGTAGTCCAAGGATGGGTGACCCGGTGGGAAGTTGCATATCTCAAGCTTCATTTAAATACTATGACACGATCATTATAGAGATAAAGAGATAAATATCTCTATAGTGACCTGTCATGGCGATTATATAAACCTTGGGATCCTTGTTTTGTTAAATTGTATACTATGTTTTTATTTGTTATTTTTTCTCTAAAAAATTAAAGAATGATTGACTCTATAGTGACCTGTCATGGCGATTATATAAACCTTTTTTAGGTCGCATGCAGGGTATAGATGGTAGGTTGTTTTGATCGAGCATGTCTCCCTTGTGCAGTTTATAGACGCTGCACATATCTGTGGGTTCCCCGAGGTATATATATTATCCTTTACCAATAATGAGGGGGGCAACACAATCTATCCCTTTGACCCAACAACGAGAAGGATTTGACCATGATGGTTTCCTATTGCTATGTGTGCTATGTTAGACCAAATAAAGATTGAGCGCATGCGTTGGGCGACCCCCGCCGCCTCGAAGTTGGGAAATCGACATCGTACGTATTGAACTAGGTTTGGGGTCGGGTACAGTGTTCGGTTTGTAATGTAGTTCGTGGCCCATTGAAGTTATGCATTCGGGATTTAAACACATCACACACCACCGTACCCATACATATTATCGGGCCGCATGCAGTGTATATGGGGTCTTCTAATCGACCACATCTCCCTTGTGTGGTTTTTGTGATGACACGCATATCTATGGGCTCCCCGAGTGTATATATATCATCCCTTTGACCGGTAACGAGGGGTATGTGTTGGCCATGAATGGATTACTCCTAGTTTGTGTTAGGGCCGGTCACCGTGACATGTCGTTCAACCAAAGCTCGAGCTCATGTGTTGTCAGGATTCCCTCCCACGTGCTTGGATTGCTGGGTTCGACCTACACCGTACCATGTGTATCTCGTCCTTAACTACCCGGCCTTCATGGTTGTTGTCTATATCAAGAGGTAGGCACCACATTGAAATTGTACATTATTCTTTACTGAAACACACATCACCCCTTCCAACGTACATCATTTTGGGCCGCATGCAAGAGGTGCTGATTTTGTGGTCCCTCTCGTGTGATTTTTATGATGGTTCAATCTATTGGCCCAAGCGGATTATCGACAACAACAGTTGTCATTTGGCCAAACGATAGATTCACAGGTTTGTCTTATGGTAGGTCATGGCGACATGCATGTATGACCAAAGTATCATTACGTGCATCCGCCCCGTTGACACAAAGTGGGAGGTGGTGGGCCAAGCACCCTAGCTAGCTACAACATTATGTCATTATAGATATATCCAAGGGTGCTTTCGGGTTTGCGAGGCAGGTGCCACCAAACTTGTGCATTGTGTATTTAAAGTTTTAAACATCATACCCAATATTCCTACATATATTTGGCCACTTGCAGATGGTTCTTGACTTTTGGCCCCTCTCATCGATCTTCGACGACGCGCCCAACCATGGGCCCGCGCGGTCAAAGTTGTGCATTGGAATTTCGAACATCACACACCACCCTTTTCACTCATATATATTTGGGCCACATGCTGGTGTGGCGCCTTTTGACCCTCTCTAACGGTTTTTTGCTGCAAAGACTCTGATGACGCTCAACGGACACAGGTATAATGTCTTAACCATGTGCGATGCAAGTGCGCTGTGAATCATCACGACTACGCAAGCGCGAGCAAAGGTGGAGGTACTGGCTCAACCGTGTGTGATGCAAGTGCGCTATAAAATCACCACGACTACGCAAGCGCAAGCAAAGGTGGAGGTACTGGCTCAACTGTGTGCGATGCAAGTGTGCTATAAAATCACCACGACTGCACAAGTGTGTAGCGATCCGACCTCAGATGGTCAAATCTCTGTGCATAAGTGTGATCCCTGGATCGGTAATGCTGACACACACAGTACTCGAAGGATTTATAACAGAATTCAATCACACACTTATTATCTCGAATGTCTCAAAAGAGAGCTTATTACAATAATATGGCTGAAGGCCATCTAAATAAGATCACAGCGGAAGCTTCAAAAGTAAATGAGTCCATCAACTCCAACGGCATAGCTGAGTGCACGACAACAACCTAGCGCACCTTACTCTTTGTTTGAAAACTCTACAACATAATATGTTGCAGCCCGAATGGGTCAGCACGTGGAATATGCTGGCAAAATAACACTATAGAGCAATGAACATGTAACAGCTATAACTATATGCATATTTGGCTGGTGGAGGCTCTATGGTTAACATTTGTAGAAAGATAGTTTTTCCCTACAACAAAGGAATATATTTTATTTAACTACAAAGTTTATTGAAAACATTGAGAAGGTTCCTCCAACTCAATCGCAAATTAATAATCATCAACCCAACAAACTAATTAAGTAGAGTGATGAGATCAAATCAATAATTCAAGTACCAGATACTCAAGATGTCCATAACCGGGGACACGGCTAACCATGATTAGTTTATACAGTCTGCAGAGGTTTGCGCCCTTTACCCCACAAGACTCGATCTCCTCCGTTGGATTTCTCGCATTACATAATGTTTGAGAACCGGATGACCGAGACACAGTCTTTTAGAAGCATTAACTCTTTACTCTGGGTAGACAGTACCACCTACATCCCCTACATCTGCTAGCCTATCACCGAAAGAGGTCACACAACATACTCAAATATGCCAGAGCCCATAATGGCTTGTGGCTACACACGGAAGTATCCAACATGAATAATCTTATGATCCCTTTGAGCATGGGTCGCAACCCGTAAGATGATCACACAGGTACTCCGGGATATCCAAGGACAACGCTGGATTGCTATAGGTGCCCAGACAACCACTGGGTGCTCCAGGGTGCCTCAACCAATCCACCTAGATGTGTATTAAAGTAGCCACCTTAAGTTTAACCATTAATTAAAACTCTCACATCTGTCATGGATCACTCAAACTCAAACCACGTCTATGAGAATAGCATAGCAGTATAAGCATAACGTACAAGTAACTCCCAGGGTTTGAATTAAAGACAATAGGTTCTACCTCATCAACTACTTCCCAATACCCACAAGTATTCAAGTCCTAACCATGCAATGTCTGAAGATTGAAAACTAATGCATAAAAACTGGGTAACAAAGGGTATGATCAAAGTGTTACTTGCTTTGCTGACGGTCTGAAAACCCTAGTGACTCGTAGTAGCACGCTTTGCACTCCGGAAACTCTATCATGAACAAACAATAACATACATAAGCACTCAAGCATAAGATGCAAGGGTAAAACTCAAGAGAAAAGATCTAAACTGAAAGTTCAATTGAAGAGCTTTGATTTACAAAAGAATCAATCAAATCAGAACTACAAAACTCAAACTACGATCAAAAGAAGTTCGAATTCAAATCTGCTTGAAACCAAATTTTAAATTGTCAAAACCATGTTCAAGTTGATTAACTGGAAAGAGGGGAACAAGACGAAGATTTTGGCGTTGGTTTCACTGATTTGGACGAACGAGCAAAAAGTTGCGAGGGTTTGATGATCACGGACTAATCTGTGAGAAAAGTATTCACGGATAGGTCCCTGGCCGAAAATAAACAGAAAAAGAAAAATCTAACGAACGAACATTCGCTAACAGAACTAAACGAACAAAAACGTTTGCTACACAGGATTAACGGTCGAACGTCCGCAAATTAAAACCGATCGGAAAACTAAGAGAAAAACCCTAAAAAAAACTAAACCGGAGAAAAACCGAGGGAAAAACCGGATCAGGTTTTTACCGGTTAATCGGGGAAAAGTCGCCGGCGGCAACAGCGACGGGATCCGGTGAAACGGCGAGTCGGGGCTTCGGCGGATGGCGGTCTTGAGACGGTGGGTGGCGGCGGTCCGCATAGCGACGGCAATGAGGCTGCAACAATGGCGGCAACACGCGTCTTGGCGGGCGGTGGCGGCTAAGCGGCGCGGCACGGACGGGTGGGGAGGAGGAGGCGGCGGGGCGGGCGGTTATAAAGGCCGGGGGGCGCGTGCCTTGCGGGAGGGGGCAGCAGCGGCTCGGTCTCCCAAGACGGAGGAAAAGGCGGCCTTGACCCGCCGGCTATGCTTGCTGAGCCTTCCGCCTAGTCGAGCGGGAAGTTGTTTTTTTAATAAAATTTCGCCCGAAGAAAAATCCTAATAAAATAAATAAATATATATATACCAGAAACAATTTTCACCGTCTAAGTCTAATATTTAGAACAAAGTGAACATTGTTCTCGCCTAAAAATGCAATTTTTCAAAAATGCATATTTTTCTAATTTCAAATAAAATAGCAACAAAATCCAAATAAAAAATAATTTTTATTTTAAAATTTCTTCTCCAATATTTCCTCTCTTTTGAAGAAGTCATTTTAGCTTCACTCATTTATTTTTTTAATACTGGAAATAATTGGAGAGAAAAATATTAAAATCAATTGATCCTGTTTTCAAATTTGAGAAAAATTCAAATATGAAAATATGTGAAACCTCCAACTCTCTCCTTGGGTCCTTGAGTTGCTTAAGATTTCTAGGATCACAACCAAAATGCAAATAAAATATGATATGCATATGATGACCTATGTATAACATCCAAATTGAAAATTGGGATGTTACAAACCTACCCCCCTTAAGATGAATCTCGCCCTCGAGATTCGGGTTGGCTAGAAAATAGGTGTGGGTGGTCTTTCCTTAGGTCTTCTTCTCGCTCCCAGGTGGCTTCATCCTTAGTATGGTGGCTCCACTAAACTTTGCAAAACTTGATAACTTTGCTGCGTGTAACTTGGCTGGCAAACTCGAGAGTCTTGACGGGTTTCTCCTCGTAGGTTAGATCACTATCCAACTGAATGGCTTCCAGGAGCATTTATCTCTTAGACGAATCTCGGCCATCTCTGCATGGCACTTCTTCAACTGGGAAACGTGAAACACATTATGAACTCCTGACAATCCTTTGGGTAACTCCAACTTGTAGGCCACTTCTCCCATACGTTCCAAAACTCGGTATGGTCCTACAAATCTTGGGGCTAACTTCCCCTTGACTCCAAATCGTTTAAATCCTCGGAGTGGTGACCCACGAAGGTATGCTCTGTCTCCGATTTCGTAGACTACCTCCTTGCGTTTAGTATCCGCATAAATCTTCTGCCTAGACTGAGCTGCCTTCAGTCTATCTCGAATCAACTTAACCTTCTCTTCAGACTCCTTAATTAAATCTGGTCCAAACAACTGACGGTCTCCAACTTCATCCCACATTAACGGTGTCCTGCACCTCCTTCCATACAGAGCTTCGAAAGGTGTCATCATCAAACTAGCCTGATAACTGTTGTTGTATGAGAACTCTGCGTAAGGAAAATTGTCATCCCAACTAGATCCATAATCTAGCGCACAAGCTCTTAACATGTCCTCCAGAATCTGATTGACTCTCTCAGTCTGTCCATTTGTCTGCGAGTGAAAGGTTGTACTAAACTCTAGCCTGGTACCCAAAGTCTGGTGCAACTGATTCCAAAACTTCGAGGTAAACTGTGTCCCTCTATCGGATACGATGGTCCTCGGGACTCCATGCAGACATACCATCCTGGTCATATATATCTTGGCTAACTTCGCACTCGTATAAGTAGCTTTCACTAGGATAAAGTGAGCTACCTTGGTCAAGCGATCAACTACTACCCAGATGGAATCATATCCCGATCGTGTCCTGGGTAATCCGGTGATAAAATCCATACCAAGCTTGTCCCACTTCCATTCAGGTATCAGCATAGGCTGTAGTAATCCTGCTGGCTTCTGATGTTCTGCCTTCACTCTCTGACATACATCACATATTGTTACATACTCGGCAATATCCTTCTTCATACCAGCCCACCAGAAACATTCTTTCAAATCCAAATACATCTTAGTGTTTTCGGGGTGTATCGAATATGGCGAGTCATGAGCTTCCTGAAGTATTAACTTCCTAATCTTCGCATTATTGGGCACATAAACACGATCCTCAAACCATAAGGGTTCATGCTCATCCTCACAAAAACCCTTGGCTTTCCCTTTGCTCATCTTCTCCTTTATCTCAGCAATTTCCTTATCCTCTTTTTGAGCTTCTCGAACCCTTCCCAATAATGTAGACTGAACCTCCATGGCTGTAACAAAACTTCTTGGAACTATCTCCAAACAAATTTCCTTGAGATCGTCAACTAACTCCTACGGTAATTCTCCGCTTACGAAGGTATTGGCATAACTCTTCCGGCTTAAGGCGTCTGCTACGACATTGGCCTTTCCCTAGTGATAATGCAACTTCATATCATAACCCTTTATAAGCTCCAACCATCTCATTTGCCTGAGATTCAACTCCTTCTGAGTGAACATATACTTCAAACTCTTATGATCCGTGTATACATCACAACGGTTTCCAATAAGAAAATGTCTACAGGTCTTGAGCGCATGCACAACTGCTGCTAACTCCAAATCATGCGTGGCATAATTCAACTCGTGAGGTAGAAGCTGACGTGAAGCATATGAAACTACTCATCCGTACTGCTTAAGTACACCTCCAAGTCCTAAGCAAGAAGCGTCGAAATATACTTGGAAATACTTGCGTATATCCGAAAGAATCAGCACTGGGGCTGTGACCAAACGTTTCTTCAACTCCTGAAAACTGGCTTCACAATCTTCGGTCCATTTAAACTTAGTGTCCTTCTTCAACAACTCTGTCATGGGTTTCGCAATCTTGGAAAAATTCTCAATGACCCTCCTGTAATATCCTGCGAGTCCCAGAAAACTGCGGATCTCTCCTACTGAGGTGGGTGCCAACCACTAAGTGACAGACTGAACCTTGGTACAGTCTACTGCTATACCTTCTCCTGATATAACATGTCCAAGAAATCCAACTTCTTTCAACCAAAACTCACATTTGCTGAACTTGGCGTATAGCTGGTGCTCTCTGAGCTTCTAGAGAACTAAGCGCAAATGCTCCTTGTGCTCCTCTTCATTCTTTGAGTATACCAAAATATCATCAATGAACACCACAACAAACTTGTCCAAAAACTCCATGAACACCTTGTTCATCATACTCATAAAATACGCAGGGGCATTAGTCAATCCAAATGACATAACCGTCTACTCATATAGCCCGTACCTTGTGGTAAAAGTTGTCTTGGGTGTTCTTGGATCATCAACTGGTGGTGTTGAGGATATAGCTACTGAGTGTAAACCGGCCAGGAGGGCCCGGTTCACCCTCGACTATGCTGAAGCCCATGAAGATCCAGAAGATGGCGTTTTACTAATGAAGCTTAGAAGCCCACAGCCGAAAGGAGGATTAGGGCCCATAGTGGTAAACCGCCATGACTATGTAAACTTGTAATATAAGTTAGGAAAGGAGAGACCGAGCCGGACACTTTGTATGAGTCGGCCTCGGGGCTCAGAGACCGGACGAGCGTCAACTGTGTATATAAAGGGACGACCCGTGGCGGTTCGAGGACAACAGACAACAACTCGAGAGTCAGGCTAGCGTATTTCGCTCCCTGGTCATCGAAACCCAATCAATCCCATCACAACTAGACGTAGGCTTTTACCTTCATCGAAGGGGCCGAACTAGTATAAAATCCCGTGTCCCTTGTCCGGTTTAACCCCTTCAAGCTAAATCAATCCCATCACAACTAGACGTAGGCTTTTACCTTCATCGAAGGGGCCGAACTAGTATAAACTCCCGTGTCCCTTGTCCGGTTTAACCCCTTCAAGCTAACCCACTGCGATGGCTCCATGACTAAGTCCTTTCATGAGGACATCTGACGTGTTAATTCCACGACAGTTGGCGCCCACCGTGGGGCTATCGCACGATGGTGTCGAGTTCTTGAAGGGATGCTCTGAAGGACTTAAGGGGTACGTGATCGGCCGGATGACCAAAAGTCATCGTGGCAAGCTCTACATCAACGACGAAGGATGGGGCCCCGAGGCCGACTCGATCGAGTACGGGTACTGGGTCCCCTTCGGCGGAATTCATGTCTTCATCGGCAAGATCGGTGAACCGGGCCCTGGCCAGGACATACGCACCGACCTCGTCGAGACGGCTCAGCGTCGAAGTCTAGCAGGTTAAGCCCGCCATGAAGCGTCGTTAAGAGGATGTGTCCATGGGATCGGATCTGAACCGGTGTCTAAAGGCGAGACGGCCGTATACTCCGACGGCGAGTCATCCACTGGCGAAACTGAGTCCTTGTACCAGATTCATAGCGGTGTGTTCGAAGGATATTCCGATGGCAACAGTATTCCGGACCTTCTTGAACCGCCAAGTCGGGTTGCTGTTTACATGGTCGGAACACAACCCACGTTGCAGTCTTCATCCACCGCAGTGACGAACACCGGATCAGGAGCCGCGACAGGAGTCCTAGCGCGCTGTCCGGCGCAAGTCCTCTCCGGTTTGATGGACGCCTGGGCGACCTTGTTGACCGCAACAGTCACCCCGGAGACACAGGATCAGCACAATGCGGACGTTGCAAACTGAAGGACCAAATAGCACAGGCTAAGGAGGACCTGGCAGCTGAGGATGCTAGGATGGCTAAGGAACAGGCCGCTTTGGATGCTCAATCACAGCAGATACAGGCACAGAATTACCAGCTCATGCTGGATCGGACCGCATCAGAGGATGTAATGTGAAGGAAGTACCGGTCACGTCTGCCGCCGGTTTACGAAGGGTTAAATCTCTTTCAGACGCCAGGCACTGGGCCGAGCAATCCGGTAGCTGCAAACCGGACGGAAGCGCCTAGGACAGCTCCGGATCAACTACGGATAATGGAGCCACCCCGACAAACAGATAACCCGCCGCAATACGTGTCTACACTACCGGGTCACTTCTCGAGCCCTCTGGATAACATGATTGCTGCAGCTTCACGCCTGGCGGCCATTCCGATGGAAGGTGATTCAATAGCAGTAGTTGAAACGCGGCGGGCGAGAGATCTTCTCCAAACCGCCGTGGTGTAGCAGCAGGCTTATTCATATAGTCGGGATAGAATTCATTCAATCCCTCGTCCGAGCCCAAGTTATAGCAGGCGTATGGATGAACTGGAGGTGTCTAGCAGCGCGCGGCATCGCAATGCTCAAGATGTGGTGGATCATGGCAGGGCACGAAGGGATGCCGCTTTAGGTCGTTATCAACCCGCCCAGGTTCAGCCAGCGGCGTCAGTTGAATGAGGCACCGGGCTTGCCTTCAGTTCCTGGGGAGTGCCGTGCCTTATTCCGGCTCTCCGTAATGTGCGTTTGCCCAAAGATTTCAAGGGTCCACGCAAAGTGCCTAACTACACGGCGGATCAGCCACCTGAGGCGTGGGTCGAGAGTTATGAGATGGCAATGGAGATGCTAGATGTAGATGAAGCAGCTTGTGCAAAGTGCTTCACAATGATGTTGGAGGGAATAGCCCGTACTTGGTTGAAAAATCTGCCAGCTAATTCCATCGAGTCATGGGATCAGTTGAAAGAGCGGTTTATAGCCAATTTCAAAGACACGTGCAAGCAGCCCATGTCCATTGTGGATCTGGATGCTTGTGTTCAAGGAGAGAACGAGTCCACAACTCATTGGGTGCGCCGGGTTTCAGAAGTTTTACACTCGTCCGACCGGATTAACGCTGGTCAAGCGATTATCACACTGGAGCGCAATTGCCGCTTTAAGTCACTGAAGATGAAGTTGGGATGGCTCAAGGGCCACTTCAGCGACATGGGAACCCTCATGGCAGCCTTGGTAAAGTACGCCGATTCTGATAATACCAAGGATCACGATTCTGATAATGAGAAACCAGAGAAGGGAAATAAGAATGGAGGTGCAAAGGGACAGCAGCACAACCAAGGAGGCCATGGGAATAATAGTAAGCGTAAAGCGGATTCAGATTTTTTTTGGCTAACACTAATGTGCAGCACTGAAAAGGTAAACCGCCCCAGCGCGGCGGGGCGATGAATCTGGAGCGTTTGTTGAATCAGCCCTGTCCGAAGCATGGGACCAAGGAGGCTCCTGCAACGCATCTCTGGAAGGATTGTAACATTATGAAGGAGTTCAAAAACTCTGATCTTTTCCGGTATGATCAGGGTCCATCGGGCGGTTCAGGTCCAGGTTTCCAGGGTGGCGGCAGTTCAAGCTCTGGGTTACAGAGTAATTATGGCAACCAGAACAACCAAGGTGGTAATAACCAGCAGAATAATCAAGGGAATCAGCAACAGTCGGGTTACCAGAGTCACCCAAAGCAGTTGAATGGTGGGCAGTTGTAACGCCCTCGATGCGGCTATATCTCCCACGTGTCGAGGCACGACTTAGAGGCATAACCGCATTGAAAGCAATGTCGCAAGTGAGGTAATCTTCACACAACCCATGTAATACATAAGGGAAAGAGATACATAGTTGGCTTACGATGCCACTTCACACAATACATGAATAAACATCCATCATTCGAGTACACTCAAGGTCCGACTACGGAACCAAAATAAAAGAAGATACCCCAAATGCTACACAGATCCCCGATCGGCCCAACTGGGCTCCACTACTGATCATCAGGAAAAGACACATAGTAACGACCACGGTCCTCGTCGAACTCCCACTTGAGCTCGGTTGCGTCACCTGCACTGGCATCGTCGGCACCTGCAACTGTTTTGGTAGAATCTGTGAGTCACAGGGACTCAGCAATCTCACACCCGCGAGATCAAGACTATTTAAGCTTATAGGAAGGACAGAGTAGTAAGGTGGAGCTGCTGCAAGCGACTAGCATATATGGTGGCTACATCGCACAAGAGAGCGAGAAGAGGAGCAAAGCACAGTCGTGAAGCTAGTAGCGATCAAGAAGTGATCCTGAACTACTTACGTCAGACATAACTCCAACATCGTGTTCACTTCCGGACTCCGCCGAGAAGAGACCATCACGGTTACACACGCGCTTGATGTGTATTTTTAATTCAGGTCAACTTCGGGTTTTCTACAACCGGACATTAACAAATTCCCATCTGCCTCATAATCGCGGGCACGGCTTTCGAAAGATATTACCCTGCAGGGGTGTCCCAACTTAGCCCATTATAAGCTCTCACGGTCAACGAAGGATATTCCTTCTACCGGGTTGAATGAGATAGCATCCTCAAAAGAACTTGAGTGAATTGAGAATGGAAACTTGAATCTTCAGAGATATCTTCAACACTCCGGAACAAATGAATAGCGAGAGGTGAATGATTAATTGGTGCATCGGAATGGGAAAGCATTGTGAAAAGAGGAAAAGGGATAAGATCAACACGAAATCTTGAATTAAATCCACGGAGAAGAAAATTAGAATGGAACAATGATAAGGTTGAAGCTTCCTTAGCGTCTTCATGAGAAATCATCGGATAAAACATTAAAGGAAAAGAATGAAGAAACTTCACTCAATAAAATGGATACTTGATTAAGAAATCTGAGTCCTTGAAGAAAAAGGGTGGGAGGGTGGGAAAACAAAGGCAACTTGGGGATGGAATGAAACGAACAACGTTGAGAAAAGCTTAGAATTGATCTTGCGAATGTTGCAATGATCGGATTTACTTGGAGAGAAGCACACGGTTGGAAAGGATTGAAAAGACGACCTTGATGAACAAGAAGGATTAGCATCCACATAGAAATATGAGAACACCGTTTAGAATAAGGTATGGAATCAACACTTGGCATTGAAGCAACTTGAATACCACAAAGCGGAACAAAAACAAAGGATTTGGCTTGCGAATAAGCGAGAAACAAACATACGATAGATCCCATATCGTATCATGTGTCCGTTGGAAAGATAATCTAGGAGCTACTTGAATTCCCACTTATAAACTCCCTAAACTTTCTGGTTATGCAATGCTGTGTTGGGGATACAGGGACACAAAATATATCACCCAAACTAACAATACCTAGATCCAAATTTGTATCCATCTCATCAACACATAACCAAGAAATCCTCGAAATCGTGTACCTCGACCTTGAAAAACATCCGTTATACAAGTCATGGCAATACTCCCTTTTCGCCTCGATCTTTGGGCTATCGGGGTTATCTCACCAACAACTGCACAAAAGAGATTTCGATGTCGGCAAAACTCGGTATTCCGTAATCAAGCAACGATAAAATTGTGGCGACAACACCTCGGAGCTCAACTCCCCGGGACACCGCCACAACCCCTAAATGTCGGGAGGCACCAAGAACAATGTTCTCGTCACAAAACCATCGGAACGATTCCAAGATACCCACGTGATCCTAAAAAAATTTAGTGAAATTTGAGGAGAGAAGAGTCAAAACACTACGTCAGGATACCTCACAGAGCGGCAGAAGGACTGGGAAGTAAAAAGAATCCTACTCTCGATATATATAATCCTAAGACTCAAAACATTTTCCATTCTAGACTCAACAACGCCAAGAAACAATCAAGTAGGGGGCTCCTAAGTCGGGAAGGCTCGATTACCAACTTGTAGCGCCCTCGATGCGGCTATATCTCCCACGTGTCGAGGCACGACTTAGAGGCATAACCGCATTGAAAGCAATGTCGCAAGTGAGGTAATCTTCACACAACCCATGTAATACATAAGGGAAAGAGATACATAGTTGGCTTACGATGCCACTTCACACAATACATGAATAAACATCCATCATTCAGAGTACACTCAAGGTCCGACTACGGAACCAAAATAAAAGAAGATACCCCAAATGCTACACGGATCCCCGATCGTCCCAACTGAGCACCACTATCGATCATCTGGAAAAGACACATAGTAACGACCACGTTCCTCGTCGAACTCCCACTTGAGCTCGGTTGCGTCACACCTGACCGCATCGTCGGCACTGCAACTGTTTTGGTAGAATCTGTGAGCCACAGGGACTCAGCAATCTCACACCCGCGAGATCAAGACTATTTAAGCTTAAGGGAAGGCTGGTGTCAAAAAGGAGGAGCTGCTGCAAGCGACTAGCATATATGGTGGCTACATCGCACAACAGAGCGAGAAGAGGAGCAAAGCACGGTCGTGAAGCTAGTAGCGATCAAGAAGTGATCCTGAACTACTTACGTCAGACATAACTCCAACACCGTGTTCACTTCCCGGACTCCGCCGAGAAGAGACCATCACGGTTACACACGCCTTGATTGATGTGTATTTTATTTGAGGTCAACTTTGGGTTTTCTACAACCGGACATTAACAAATTCCCATCTGCCTCATAACCGCGGGCACGGCTTTCGAAAGATATTACCCTGCAGGGGTGTCCCAACTTAGCCCATTATAAGCTCTCACGGTCAACGAAGGATATTCCTTCTACCGGGTTGAATGAGATAGCATCCTCAAAAGAACTTGAGTGAATTGAGAATGGAAACTTGAATCTTCAGAGATATCTTCAACACTCCGGAACAAATGAATAGCGAGAGGTGAATGATTAATTGGTGCATCGGAATGGGAAAGCATTGTGAAAAGAGGAAAAGGGATAAGATCAACTCCGAAATCTTGAAGTAAATCCACCGGTGAAGAAAATTAGAATGGAACAATGATTAGGTTGATGATTCCTTAGCGTCTTCATGAGAAATCATCGGATAAAACATTACAGGACAAGAATGAAGAAACTTCACTCAATAAAATGGATACTTGATTAAGAAATCTGAGTCCTTGAAGAAAAAGGGTGGGAGGGTGGGAAAACAAAGGCAACTTGGGGATGGAATGAAACGAACAACGTTGAGAAAAGCTTAGAATTGATCTTGCGAATGTTGCAATGATCGGATTTACTTGGAGAGAAGCACACGGTTGGAAAGGATTGAAAAGACGACCTTGATGAACAAGAAGGATTAGCATCCACATAGAAATATGAGAACACCGTTTAGAATAAGGTATGGAATCAACACTTGGCATTGAAGCAACTTGAATACCACAAAAGCGGAACAAAAACAAAGGATTTGGCTTGCAAATAAGCCGAGAAACAAACATACGATAGAACACCGATCGTATCAAGTGTCTGTTGGAAAGATATTCTAGGAGCTACTTGAATTCCCACATATAAACTCCCGAAACTTTCTGGTTATTAAATCTGGTGTTGGGGATCAGGGGACACAAAATATATCACCCAAACTAACAATACCTAGATCCAATTGTATCCATCTCACAACACATAACCAAGAAATCCTCGGAAATCGTGTACCTCGACCTTGAAAAACATCCGTTATACAAGTCATGGCAATACTCCCTTTTCGCCTCGATCTTTGGGCTATCGGGTTATCTCACCAACAAGCGCACAAAAGAGATTTCGATGTCGGCAAAACTCGTGTATTCCAGAATCTGCAACGATAAAATTGTGACGACAACACCTTGGAGCTCAACTCCCCGGGACACTGCCACAACCCCTAAATGTCAGGAGGCACCAAGAACAATGTTCTCGTCACAAAACCATCGGAACGATTCCAAGATACCCACGTGATCCTAAAAAAATTTAGTGAAATTTGAGGAGAGAAGAGTCAAAACTCTACGTCAGATACCTCACGAGCTGACGAAGGGACCGGGAAGTAAAAAGAATCCTACTCCGATATATATAATCCTAAGACTCAAAACATTTTCCATTCTAGACTCAACAACGTCAACAAACAATCAAGTAGGGGGCTCCTAAGTCGGGAAGGCTCGATTACCAACTTGTAGCGCCCTCGATGCGGCTATATCTCCCACGTGTCGAGGCACGACTTAGAGGCATAACCGCATTGAAAGCAATGTCGCAAGTGAGGTAATCTTCACACAACCCATGTAATACATAAGGGAAAGAGATACATAGTTGGCTTACAAATGCCACTTCACACAATACATGAATAAACATCCATCATTGAGTACACTCAAGGTCCGACTACGGAACCAAAATAAAAGAAGATACCCCAAATGCTACATGATCCCGATCGTCCCAACTGGGCACCACTACTGATCATCTGGAAAAGACACATAGTAACGACCACGTTCCTCGTCGAACTCCCACTTGAGCTCGGTTCGTCACCTGCTGCATCGCCGGCACTGCAACTGTTTTGGTAGAATCTGTGAGTCATAGGGACTCAGCAATCTCACACCATGAGATCAAGACTATTTAAGCTTATAGGAAGGACAGAGTAGTAAGGTGGAGCTGCTGCAAGCGACTAGCATATATGGTGGCTACATCGCACAAGAGAGCGAGAAGAGGAGCAAAGCACGGTCGTGAAGCTAGTAGCGATCAAGAAGTGATCCTGAACTACTTACGTCAGACATAACTCCAACAAGTGTTCACTTCCCGGACTCCGAGAAGAGACCATCACGGTTACACACCTTGATTGATGTGTATTTTATTTGAGGTCAACTTTGGGTTTTCTACAACCGGACATTAACAAATTCCCATCTGCCTCATAAATCATGCACGGCTTTGAAAAGATATTACCTGCAGGGTGTCCCAACTTAGCCCATTATAAGCTCTCACGGTCAACGAAGGATATTCCTTCTACCGGAAGTCCCGATCAATCTCGGAATCCCGGACTACAAGACATTTCGACAAAGAATAAAACCAGACCAGGAAAGCCGCCCGAATTCGCAGACAAATCCAGATAGGAGCTGCACATATCTCGTTCTTAGAGCACACCGGATGAGCAGTCCGAACAACAAAAACCAGACCTCAATTTTCCTTGAGGGGGCGCTGAAAAGCACTCTTGTTTGGGCCAGCAATCGAAGGAGCACTGGTCCGGGGGGGGGGTTAAAATAAAGATGACCCTCGGGCTCGCGAAAACCCGGGGAAAAAGGCTTAGGTGGCAAATGGTAAAACCAATGTTGGGCCTTCTTGGGACGAGTCTTATTCAAAGCGAACTGTCAAGGGGTCCCATAAATCACCCAACCGTGTAAGGAACGCGAAATCAAGGAACATAACACCGGTATGACGGAAAGTAGGGTGGCAAGAGTGGAACAAAACACAGCATAAGGCCGAGCCTTCCACCCTTTACCAAGTATATAGATGTATTAATTATAGCAGATATATATTGTGATATCCCCAACAAGTAAACATGTTCCAACAAGGAACAACATCTCCATGTTCCAACAAGGAACAAACTTCAACTTCACTCGCAACTAGCAACGCTTATAAGAGGGCTGAGCAAAGCGGTAACATAGCCAATCAACGGTTTGCTAGGAAAGGATGGTTAGGGGTTGACATGGCAATATGGGTGGCATGATATAGCAAGTGGTAGGCATCGCAGCATAGGCATAGCAAAAGAGCGAGCATCTAGCATAGCAAAGATAGAAGTGATTTCGAGGGTATGGTCATCTTGCTGCAATGTTCTCGAGTTGTCGAAAGCTTGATCCTCGTGGCGTTCTCAACAGGTTCCTCATTCACGTACTCGTCTCCGGCTCTACCCAAAGCAACAACACAAACAAAGGAACCACAATAAATCACGGTGCAATGCACAATCAACATGATGCAAAACATGGCATGATATGCGGGATGTGATATGCAATGCGTATCTGCGCTCGGAAGGAAAATGATGAACCAGGAATCAACTTGGCAAACCAAGTATTCCAATGGAAAGATGAGATGATTTCGGTTGAAATCGATATAAAGATCACCGGAATCGGATGCACGGTTTGGAAATGACAAGCAAAACAAGAATGGCACAAATCTGCCATTAACAGCATGATGCCACTTAGCAAGCAACAATAAATTAAGCTACTGCACCCAAACGTACCAACAAAGTATATGGCAATGATCTACACAAGATTCTTGACAAAAGATGAGCACTGAGCTACGGCTAGTTCACATCATAACAGGTTCAAACAAGCATGGCAAAAGTGCACAAAATCTCGAAATTTGGACATGGCAAAAACAGCATCAGGTTGCAATGTTCAGAGCAAGAAAACTACATGCTACAGGAACTTAAAATAGCAAAGCATGGCATGGCATGAATCTAGTCAAGGCATAGAACAAAAGTCCCTTACTGACCATAAGCCAAAAAGGATCCGAAAATATAGTAACACCCATGTCAATATCGAAAGTTTCGTTAACAGATTCAGCAACATGGCATGTCAAAAACTGATAACAGGTAGGCATGTTTAAGAGCTCGATGCACTCACTACAGAGCCTTATATGATAAACTAGGCATACATACATCAAGAAGACATGGCATAGAAGACATACATGGCAAGAACAGTAACATAGCATACATGAATCAACCACAACAACCTTGGCAAAATTGAGTAACATGTAAACAATCTGCCAGGAAACATTTTATAGCAAAAGTAGAGCTCGATTGACTCAAGCTATGATACTCCATAATTGCAAATAAGGACATTGATGGATAGAGCAAGACATGTTTAACAAAACATCCTTACTGAAGTATCTCAAAATATGCATGGATCTCTCGGTAGCATCAAGTTAACATGGCATCAAAATCAGCTAAACCAGGGCTGAAAACAGCAACATCAGGACACCTACTTTGCATGCTTGTGCTAGTCACCACCTAGATCACAAAAATACATGGAATACACCCCTGGAAAGATGGCATGGCATATTACAAAACACATGTAGGACTCCAATTCATAGGGTGCACACAATAATCATGGCAAAAATAACAAAAGTGCAAGTTCTGTTAAGAAACAGAAACTAACATCACATAGCCCTATTCTAACAGCATTTAGGGCATCAAGATGAGCTCAAATGAAAATGGTGCAATGAGATGAAATGATGTACACTTCGGGGCGAACGTTCTGACATATTATACGCGCAAAATGGACCTACGAATTGAAAGATATACCACTTTGAAAATGACACAAAATAACAAAGATATCAAGACTTAGAAGAAAAAGAGGGGGAAAGAGAAGTCAACGGCGCGGGAACCGAGGCCGGATCAGGCCGGGCGACGGGCGGCGGCGCGGTTCGGTGAGCTCCATGGCTTCGTGGAGGTGGCACAGAGGGGCGGCGGCGGGCGGTCGATTGGCCGGACGGGGGCCAAGCGGGCGCAAGGCGGCGAGCGTGGCCGTGGCGCGCGCGGGCGGGCGAGGTCGCCGGGAGGAGGCGCTGGCGGGGGCGCGGGCGCGGGCGCGGGCCTGGAAGCGGGCGCGGCCGCTGTGCAAGGCGCGGGACATGTGGTGTCCGGCGATTAGCGGGCGGCGCCGACGGCGACGTGTCCGGACGGCGCGGGTGGCCCCCGCGAGGTAGGGGAAGGCTAGGGTTAGACCTGAGATTGGAATGGGGGTTTGCTTAAATAGGCATAGAGGGAGCTAGGAGAGTCCAAATGAGGTGTAGTTTTCGCCCACACGATCGTGATCGAACGACGGAGAGCATGGAAGTGACTTAGATGGGTTATTGGGCTGTTTTGGAGGGTGTTGGGCTGCAACTTAAAAGAGGCCTTTGCGAGAGTGCGGTTAACCGTTGGAGTACCAAACGAGCTCCAAATGACCCGAAACTTGACCGGTGGTCTACGGGTGGTATACCAAGGCCACTTGACAAACCTCGGTCCATTCCGAGACGGTTTAGTACCCGCACACGGAAAAACGTAAAAGGGCCGCCGGGGAGATAGGAGTGCCGATTGCAAAAGCGGACAACGGGAAAAATGCTCGGAATCATGAGATCGAACACGTATGCAAATGCGATGCACATGATGACATGATAATATGCATGACATGGACAAAATGCAAAAGGAGAAAACCCAACCACGGAGGGAATATCATATCACAATGCCGAAAATGGCAAGAGTTGGAGTTACAAATATGGAAAGTTACTTCCGGGGTGTTACAACACTCCACCACTACAAGAGGATCTCGTCCCGAGATCTTGGATGGCACCGGAGAGAAAACGGAAGAGGAAGATAAGAGGTAAAACTAAGTTGCTTCTTTGACGAACGAGTGAAACCATGAACCTTGAGAGGTTGAGCAATTTAAAAGAAATAGTACAACAGAGATGAACGAGATTACGAACACTCCGTTAGATAACAAGAACATGGGATACGACGAGAACCAAGAGGTTAAGTGACAAGATAGATATTTAAACCACTCCGGTTAAAACAAGATAGGAAGGAATAAGAATGATATAATTTGGGCAGCACTCCGACTGAAAGAAGAAGGAAAACTTGATAAGATGAAAAGAACTTGACAAGATGAGACAACACTCCGGTTAAATGGATAAGCAAGGAAAGAACACGGTCCTCACAATTCGAGATGATGAGTGAAGAGAGCAACATCACCATGCCTTCGGAAGAATGAATAGAAGATAGATCATTGAAATAAAAGAATGGAGAAGAAAAGGCCAACTTCTACCACAATTGAATTTGGAAGGCATCCTTGCAAGAAGGTTAGAATAGAGTTGTTGGAAGACCAACAACGAAAAGAATAAGTTTGTAGTGGGCTTATGGAAACATCTCAAGACTATGAGGTGACAACCGGCCACTAATGGAAAACCATTGATTTGATTGAGAGCACCGAAGAGATGAAAAAACAAAACTTCTTCACCGAGATGAGAAGGAGAAAATTGGATCATTGATAAGCAAAACAAATAGCTACATTCCTTAGGGAAGGCTGTAGGTGAAATATAACCCAATATAACTCCAACAAAAAGATTGATTGGTTGAAAAGATCTCTTGAACGAAGAGAAAATGATGGATTTAAAAACCTCATTCTTGACAACAATATGAATCATGAAACATGAAGGAAATTGTCAAGAGTGACATACCAACACCTCCAAAGATAAGGTAGAAAGAATTACACTTTGGAATGCAAGATGAAGAATACTTGAGCTCCACAAAGCAAAACATGTGTTGAAGACCATGTTTATTTTTAAATATGGCTTGACGGATCATAACTTCGAGACAAAATGTTGAAGAACAATTGAAGAATGAAAAGAATCCTTGACAAACCATCATGTAGAGCCTCCATGAAGAACTCTGGTAATAAAAGGATGATAAAAAGAAAGATAAGTTGAAGACACAAGGTGAAACCTTGCAATGATTTAGATGGAGCTTCGCGATTATATAACCGAGAGGACTTGGAACTCCGGAAAAGAAAAGATGAAAACACTAAACTAGAATTACTTCATCATGAACAATCTCCGGAAGAAATGAATTAATCAACTCGAGGAAATAAGAATAAGATTTATTGTATGCTTATCCTTCGTCAAATTAAATTGATGACAAGCAATGGATTTGGCCTACTACTTATTCCCATAGAAAGGATTAAGAGAGATATAAGCGCAAACTTGAGAAGGTATTGATGGAACCACCGGTGAAATTTGGAAACAACGAATGAATTAATATGATAACGAAGGAAGTGAAATCTTGAACGAACCACCATAAGAATTGAAAATGAACATAGCAAAGGCACAATTCACGGGAAGAATTGGAAAAGCGAATGAAGATGCTTGAGAGAATTTAGATTCAAGAGAATTAAGAGATCATGAACTGATTAGAGGATATTTGAACGATTCACCGGTAAGATTTGGAGAATGATAGCTACACGCTGAGAATGAAGAATTATGACATGATGGCCTTTGGAGGAAAAAAAATGGAAACAACTCATGAAATGCTCCGGATGGGTGAAAAGAATTCCCACAATCGAAAACAATTATGACAGAATGGCATCAAGCTAGAACCATGAATCTTGAAGAGAATGGAGCAAAATTTAAGAGAAGCTCATCTTCGGTCTTCAAAATTCGAGAATGACGACGAGAAACACCACCATGAATTGTTGAGGCACTCCGAATGAAAATTAGAAAGGTTGAACCAACGATGAAAAGAATTTGGAAGATCTTGGAGAAAGACATTTGACAGATGATAACTCATTCTTACGTCAAACTTAGAAAAGAATTTTAGAAGCTCCAGAAAAATTAGAAGAGTCAGGTAAGATCCTGGGAAAAGACATGTGGGTTAGGGCCCACTTAAAAGAAACACCGTTGAACGATTGCTTGAAAAGAGAGATTGCACCGGTTGAATTAAATGGGTTGAATGAGATAGCATCCTCAAAAGAACTTGAGTGAATTGAGAATGGAAACTTGAATCTTCGGAGATATCTTCAACACTCCGGAACAAATGAATAGCGAGAGGTGAATGATTAATTGGTGCATCGGAATGGGAAAGCATTGTGAAAAGAGGAAAAGGGATAAGATCAACACCAAAATCTTGAATTAAATCCACGGAGAAGAAAATTAGAATGGAACAATGATAAGGTTGAAGCTTCCTTAGCGTCTTCATGAGAAATCATCGGATAAAACATTAAAGGAAAAGAATGAAGAAACTTCACTCAATAAAATGGATACTTGATTAAGAAATCTGAGTCCTTGAAGAAAAAGGGTGGGAGGGTGGGAAAACAAAGGCAACTTGGGGATGGAATGAAAGCGAACAACGTTGAGAAAAGCTTAGAATTGATCTTGCGAATGTTGCAATGATCGGATTTACTTGGAGAGAAGCACACGGTTGGAAAGGATTGAAAAGACGACCTTGATGAACAAGAAGGATTAGCATCCACATAGAAATATGAGAACACCGTTTAGAATAAGGTATGGAATCAACACTTGGCATTGAAGCAACTTGAATACCACAAAACGGAACAAAAACAAAGGATTTGGCTTGCAGAATAAGCCAGAAACAAACATACGATAGATCCCATATCGTATCATGTGTCTGTTGGAAAGATAATCTAGGAGCTACTTGAATTCCCACTTATAAACTCCCTAAACTTTCTGGTTATGCAATCTGGTGTTGGGGATACAGGGGACACAAAATATATCACCCAAACTAACAATACCTAGATCCAGCTGTATCCATCTGTCAACACATAACCAAGAAATCCTCGGAAATCGTGTACCTCGACCTTCGAAAAACATCCGTTATACAAGTCATGGCAATACTCCCTTTTCGCCTCGATCTTTGGGCTATCGGGGTTATCTCACCAACAACTGCACAAAAGAGATTTCGATGTCGGCAAAACTTCGGTATTCCGAGCGCAGAACGATAAAATTGTGGCGACAACACCTCGGAGCTCAACTCCCGGGACACCGCCACAACCCCTAAATGTCGAGGAGGCACCAAGAACAATGTTCTCGTCACAAAACCATCGGAACGATTCCAAGATACCCACGTGATCCTAAAAAATTTTTAGTGAAATTTGAGGAGAGAAGAGTCAAAACACTACGTCAGGATACCTCACAGAGCGACGAAGGGACTGGGAAGTAAAAAGAATCCTACTCTCCGATATATATAATCCTAAGACTCAAAACATTTTCCATTCTAGACTCAACAACGTCAGCAAACAATCAAGTAGGGGGGCTCCTAAGTCGGGGAAGGCTCTGATTACCAACTTGTAACGCCCTCGATGCGGCTATATCTCCCACGTGTCGAGGCACGACTTAGAGGCATAACCGCATTGAAAGCAATGTCGCAAGTGAGGTAATCTTCACACAACCCATGTAATACATAAGGGAAAGAGATACATAGTTGGCTTACAGTCGCCACTTCACACAATACATGAATAAACATCCATCATTCAGAGTACACTCAAGGTCCGACTACGGAACCAAAATAAAAGAAGATACCCCAAATGCTACACAGATCCCCGATCGTCCCAACTGGGCACCACTACTGATCATCTGGAAAAGACACATAATAACGACCACGTTCCTCGTCGAACTCCCACTTGAGCTCGGTTGCGTCACCTGCACTGCATCGTCGGAACCTGCAACTGTTTTGGTAGAATCTGTGAGTCACGGGGACTCAGCAATCTCACACCCGCGAGATCAAGACTATTTAAGCTTATAGGAAGGACAGAGTAGTAAGGTGGAGCTGCTGCAAGCGACTAGCATATATGGTGGCTACATCGCACAAGAGAGCGAGAAGAGGAGCAAAGCACGGTCGTGAAGCTAGTAGCGATCAAGAAGTGATCCTGAACTACTTACGTCAGACATAACTCCAACACCGTGTTCACTTCCGGACTCACGAGAAGAGACCATCACGGTTACACCTTGATTGATGTGTATTTTATTTGAGGTCAACTTTGGGTTTTCTACAACCGGACATTAACAAATTCCCATCTGCCTCATAACCGCGGACACGGCTTTGAAAGATATTACCTGCAGGGTGTCCCAACAGCCCATTATAAGCTCTCACGGTCAACGAAGGATATTCCTTCTCTGGAAGTCCCGATCAATCTCGGAATCCCGGACTACAAGACATTTCGACAGCAATAAAACAAGACCAGCAAAGCCGCCCGAATGTGCCGACAAATCCCGATAGGAGCTGCACATATCTCGTTCTCGTGGCACACCGGATGAGCAGTCCGTACAACTAAAACCAGACCTCAAGTTTCCTTGAGGCGCCGCAAAGCACTCTAGTTTGGGCCAAGACTCGAAGGAGCACTGGTCCGGGGTTTAAAATAAAGATGACCCTCGGGCTCGCGAAAACCCGGGGAAAAAAGGCTTAGGTGGCAAATGGTAAAACCAATGTTGGGCCTTCTTTGGACGAAGTCTTATTCAAAGCGAACTGTCAAGGGGTCCCATAAATCACCCAACCGTGTAAGGAACGCGAAATCAAGGAACATAACACCGGTATGACGGAAAGTAGGGTGGCAAGAGTGGAACAAAACACCGGGCATAAGGCCGAGCCTTCCACCCTTTACCAAGTATATAGATGTATTAATTATAGCAGATATATATTGTGATATCCCCAACAAGTAAACATGTTCCAACAAGGAACAACATCTCCATGTTCCAACAAGGAACAAACTTCAACTTCACTGCAACTAGCAACGCTATAAGAGGGGCTGAGCAAAGCGGTAACATAGCCAATCAACGGTTTGCTAGGAAAGGATGGTTAGGGGTTGACATGGCAATATGGGTGGCATGATATAGCAAGTGGTAGGCATCGCAGCATAGGCATAGCAAAAGAGCGAGCATCTAGCATAGCAAGGATAGAAGTGATTTCGAGGGTATGGTCATCTTGCCTGCAATGTTCTCAGAGTTGTCGAAAGCTTGATCCTCGTAAGCGTTCTCAACAGGTTCCTCGTTCACGTACTCGTCTCCCGGCTCTACCTAAAGAAACAACACAAACAAAGGAATCACAATAAATCACGGTGCAATGCACAATCAACATGATGCAAAACATGGCATGATATGCGGGATGTGATATGCAATGCGTATCTTGGCGCTCCGGAAGGAAAATGATGAACCAGGCATCAACTTGGCAAACCAAGTATGCCACTGGAAAGATGAGATGATTTCGGTTGAAATCGATATAAAGATCACCGGAATCGGATGCACGGTTTGGAAATGAAGCAAAAC
The DNA here is from genome assembly GCA_021605145.1 of Aegilops bicornis. Classification (NCBI taxonomy): domain Eukaryota; kingdom Viridiplantae; phylum Streptophyta; class Magnoliopsida; order Poales; family Poaceae; genus Aegilops; species Aegilops bicornis. Next base: position 363,716,555 of record CM038670.1, read on the forward strand.
AAGAATGGCACAAATCTGCCATTAACAGCATGATGCCACTTAGCAAGCAACAATAAATTAAGCTACTGCACCCAAACGTACCAACAAAGTATATGGCAATGATCTACACAAGATGCTTGACAAAAGATGATCACTTAGCTACGGCTAGTTCACATCATAACAGGTTCAAACAAGCATGGCAAAAGTGCACAAAATCTCAGGCTGGACATGGCAAAAACAGCATCAGGTTGCAATGTTCAGAGCAAGAAAACTACATGCTACAGGAACTTAAAATAGCAAAGCATGGCATGGTATGAATCTACTCAAGGCATAGAACAAAAGTCCCTTACTGACCATAAGCCAAAAAGGATCCGAAAATATAGTAACACCCATGTCAATATCGAAAGTTTCGTTAACAGATTCAGCAACATGGCATGTCAAAACTGATAACAGGTAGGCATGTTTAAGAGCTCGATGCACTCACTACAGAGCCTTATATGATAAACTAGGCATACATACATCAAGAAGACATGGCATAGAAGACATACATGGCAAGAACAGTAACATAGCATACCTGAATCAACCACAACAACCTTGGCAAAATTGAGTAACATGTAAACAATCTACCAGGAAACATTTTATAGCAAAAGTAGAGCTCGATTGACGCAAGCTATGATACTCCATAATTGCAAACAAGGACATGGATGGATAGAGAAAGACATGTTTAACAAAACATCCTTACTGAAGTATCTCAAAATATGCATGGATCTCTCGGTAGCATCAAGTTAACATGGCATCAAAATCAGCTAAACCAGGGCTGAAAACAGCAACATCAGGACACCTACTTTGCATGCTTGTGCTAGTCACCACATAGATCACAAAAATACATGGAATACACCCCTGGAAAGATGGCATGGCATATTACAAAACACATGTAGGACTCCAATTCATAGAGTGCACACAATAATCATGGCAAAAATAACAAAAGTGCAAGTTCTGTTAAGAAACAGAAACTAACATCACATAGCCCTCTTCTAACAGCATTTAGGGCATCAAGATGAGCTCAAATTAAACTGATGCAATGAGATGAAATGATCTACACTTCGGGACTAACATTTTGACACATTATACGCGCAAAATGGACCTACGGATTGAAAGACATACCACTTTGAAAATGACACAAAATAACAAAGATATCAAGACTTAGAAGAAAAAGAGGGGGAAAGAGAAGTCAACGGCGCGGGAACCGAGGCCGGATCGGGCCGGGCGACGGGCGGCGGCGCTGATTCAGTGAGCTCTGACGGCTTGGTGGAGGTGGGCCTGACGCAGAGGGGCGCGGCGGTGGCGGTGGCGGCCAGGGCGAATGCCGGAAGCATGGCGGCCAAGGCCAAGTGCGAGCGGCTGAGCGGCCGGGCGCGGGCGAGGTCGCCGGGAGGAGGCGCGGGCGCGGGCGCGGGCGGCAGCGGCGCGGGCGCTTCGCCGGCCCCTGGCAAGGCGCGACAGTGGTGTCCGCGATTAGGCGGCAGATCGACGGCGACGTGTCCGGACGGCGCGGGGTGGCGTCCCGCGAGGTAGGGGAAGGCTAGGGTTAGACCCAGATTGGAATGGGGTTTGCTTAAATAGGCATAGAGGGAGCTAGGAGAGTCCAAATGAGGTGTAGTTTTCGCCCACGATCGTGATCGAGCGACGGAGAGCATGGAAGTGACTTAGATGGGTTATTGGGCTGTTTTGGAGGGTGTTGGGCTGCAACTTAAAAGAGGCCTTTCTTGAGAGTGCGGTTAACTGTTGGAGTACCAAACGAGCTCCAAATGACCCGAAACTTGACCGGTGGTCTACGGTTGGTATACCAAGGCCACTTGACAAACCTCGGTCCATTCCGAGACGGTTTAGTACCCGCTTTGCGGAAAAAGCGTAAAAGGGCCGCCGGGAGATAGGAGTGCCGGATTGCAAAGCGGACAACGGGAAAAATGCTCGAAATCATGAGACGAAACGCGTATGCAAATGCGATGCACATGATGACATGATAAAATGCATGACATGGACAAAATGCAAAAGGAGAAAAACCCAACCACGGAGGGAATATCATATCACAATGCCGAAAATGGCAAGAGTTGGAGTTACAAATATGGAAAGTTACTTCACAGGTGTTACAAAAGATATCATGTGTTCACCACTAGTGCGTACCAAGCGTGATCGAAGCTTCACAAGAGGGCGATCAATCTTTGTTGAACCGGCAGTTCCACGTTATCTGTGATGGTCGGAACAGCCTATTGTGTGGAGTAGGGAGGATCATCCGCCCCGGGTTGACAATCCGGGTCAACTAGCTCTGGTGGTGGCGCCTCAGGTGGGAGGTTATAAGTTCACCAAAGTACTCATGGATGGAGGAAGCAGTATCAATATTCTATATTATGAGATATTCCGTCGCATGGGGTTGACAGATAAGAATCTTAAACCGTCTAACACTATTTTTCATGGTGTGGTACCAGGTAAATCGGCGTATCCCGTAGGTAAGATCGCTTTGGAAGTTGTGTTTGGTGATGAGCATGACTCTAGGTCTGAGACATTGACCTTTGAGGTAGTAAGAATCCAGAGCCCGTATCATGTGCTGTTTGGGCGGCTGGCTTATGCAAAGTTCATGGCAAGGCCTTGTTATATTTATTTGCAGCTCAAGATGCCTGGTCATAAAGGGACTATCACAGTTCATGGAAGTCGAAAAATCGCGTTGGATTGTGAGGAAGGTGATGCGGCTTATGCTGAGGCGTTTTGTGCTACAGAAGAGCTAAAGTTTTATAAGGAGAATGTTGATCCGGCAGATATGACCCCTCTGAAGAAGCCCACCACTGAGCATGACCCAACCCTGCATTTCAAACCAGCTGACGAGACTAAGCTTGTTGACTTCAGACCTGGCGATTCGTCCAAGCGATTCAAAGATCGGCACCAATCTGGATCCAAAATAGGAAAGCGCGCTCCATCGAGTTCATCCGTGAGAACCGGGACATTTTTGCATGGAAGCCTTCTGACATGCCAGGTGTACCGAGGGAACTCGCTGAGCACACTCTTAATATTGATCCGAAGTTTAAACCATTCAAGCAATTTCTTCGTCGCTTTAATGAAGAAAGACACAAGGCAATTGGTGAAGAGGTAGCCCGCCTGTTGGCTGTTGGCTTTATCGTCGAAGTGTTTCATCCCGAATGGTTGGCTAATCCGGTGCTGGTTCTTAAGAAAAACGGGACTTGGCGTATGTGTGTGGACTACACGGACTTGAATAAGGCTTGCTCGGCTGATCCCTTTGCTCTCCCGCGTATTGATCAGATCATTGATGCGTCGGCGGGTTGTGAGCGCCTGAGTTTTTTGGATGCTTATTCAGGATATCATCATATCAAGATGGCAGTTAAGGACCAGGAGAAGACAGCCTTCATCACTCCTTTTGGAGCCTTCTGCTGTGTTTCTATGCCCTTTGGGCTCAAGAGTGCTCAGGCAACTTATCAGCATTGTGTGCAAAATTGTCTTCACACCTTGATTGGGCGTAATGTTCATGCTTATGTGGATGACATTGTGGTAAAATCCAGGAAGAAGGAAACACTGATCGATGACCTCAAGGAGACGTTTGACAATCTTTGGATTTACAAAATGATGCTTAATCCGGATAAATGTGTTTTTGGTGTTCGGCGAGCAAGCTTCTCGGGTTTCTGGTATCCAACAGGGGCATTGAGGCTAACCCAGAAAAAATTAAGGCAATCACATCCCTGGCTAAACAGAAGTGTATCAATGATGTTCAGCATCTCGCAGGTCGGATTGCATCCCTTAGCCGGTTTATCACGCTTGGGAGAGAAGGCAATTCCTTTGTATCAGATGTTGAAAAATACGGATGATTTAAATGCGGGTAGCGCAGCCAATGCGGCCTTTGAGGAGCTAAAGCGGCAGTTGGTTGAACCGCCGGTTCTTGCAGCCCCAGTTGATCATGAGCCTTTGCTGTTATACGTGGCTGTCAATGCCCGAGAGGTCAGTGTGGCAATTGTGGTTGAGCGTAAAGAAGCTGGGAAGGAATATCCGGTTCAACGACACATATACTACATCGGAAGTCCTGATCGAGTCAAAACAACGCTATCCACATTGGCAGAAGTTGGTGTACGGGGTTTTTATGGCCAGTCGAAAACTCAAGCAATATTTTCAAGGCCATCCAATCACAGTGGTTATTTCTGCTCCTTTGGGCGATATAATTCAAAACAGGGAAGCAACTGGCCGGGTTGCAAAGTGGGCAATCGAGCTTGGACCACACGGTTTAAAGTATGTACCTCGAACAGCCATCAAGTCTCGTGCTCTTGTGGATTTTATCAATGGTGGACCGAGCTGCAAGAACCGGAAGATAAACCGGATAATACGTCTTTGGACCATTCATTTTGATGGATCCAGCAGTTGGAAGGCTCGAGTGGAGTTGTCCTTACTTCCCCTCGAGGGGATAAAATTTGCTATGTCCTCTGCTTGATGTTTCCTTGTACTAACAACGCAGCTGAGTACGAAGCTTTACTCCATGGTCTCCGTGTGGCCAAAGAGATGAACTTAAGTCGAGTTTGTTGTTTTGGAGATTCTGATCTGGTGGCTCAGCAAGTTTCTGGTACTTGGGATTCTAAGGATCCACTCATGGCGGCTTACAGGCGTGAGGTGGATATTGTGGTGGGTCATTTCAAAGGGTATCAGGTTGAGCATATCGATCGGTGCAAAAACGAAGCAGCAGACGCTTTGAGCCGGCTTGGATCTCAGCGTAAACCGGTACCTCCTAACACCTTTTTAGATATCTTGCATAACCCGTCTCATTAAGGTGCCTACTGAGAAGAGGATTTGGCTGTTCGGATCGGGAGGCTCGGTTGGTGGCCGCTTTACGTTATACCGCATCGACGGTTCCATATCTGGCGTATATGAGCCGGGGCGAGCTACCAAATGATAAAATCCTGGCTCGACAGATAGTCCGGCGGTCCAAGTCAATGGTTATTCACAATGGCGAGTTACACCATTGTGTTTCTTCGGAAGAAGGCCAAGAGATCCCTCTGAAATTCATGAAGGGATTGTGGTCATCATGCGGTTCAAAGTCCTGGTTGCAAAGGCTTTTCATCATGGGTTTTACTTGGTTGTGACTCATCTTGCGTCACGGAGGACACAGTAAAGCGATGTGATGTTTGTCAAAAAAATTCACGCAGAGCTCATATTCCGGCTCAGGAACTACGGATGATTCCTATTACTTGGCCTTTTGCTACTTGGGGCTTGATATGGTGGGACCCTTTAAACGTTCCCAGGACAAGAAGACCCACCTGTTGGTGGCAGTTGATAAATTTACCAAGTGGGTTGAAGCGAACTGTTAGCAAGTGTGATGCAGCTACGGCGGTTCAATTTCTCAAAAGATTATCTTCCGCTTTTGCCTTTCCACACGGTATCATCACGGATAATGGTACCAACCTTTCCAAAGGTGAGATGGAGGATTTACATCGGAGAGAGCACATCCGGCTTGACCTAGCATCTGTGGCACACCCCCAATCCAACGGTCAGGCGGAGCAAGCTAATCAAGAAATTTTAAAGGGTCTTAAACCCCGGCTCATGATTCCCTTGAAGCGGACACCGAGTTGTTGGGTGGAAGAATTACCTTCTGTGTTGTGGAGTATCAACACCACCCCCAATCGATCAACAGGTTACACGCCTTTCTTTATGGTATATGGGGCAGAGGCGGTTCTCCCAAGTGATATACGTCATGACTCACCCTGGGTTGCTAATTATGCTGAAGCGGACAATGAGCAGGCTCGCCAAGAGGCACTGGACCTGTTAGATGAAAAACGGGATCTGGCTCTGGCTCGATCGGCGGTTTATAAACAAGATCTATGGCGTTATCACAGCCGCCGGGTTAGGACAAGAACCTTTCAAGAAGGTGACTTGGTGCTCCGGCTCATCGAGGATCAGACCGACATGCACAAGTTATCCCCGCCTTGGGAAGGACCCTTTGTGGTCAGCAAGAATCTGCACAACGGATCATACTACCTCATTGGCGTTCGAGACAACTCACGCAACTCTGAGGAGGAGACCCAGCGGCCATGGAACATAGCTCTCCTCCGGCCTTATTACACTTGAGCCATAGGCTCTTCTTATGTATATATTTCGACAATGTATATATTATGATCAATAAATAAATTAGCATCCTTGCTATAAGCAGGGCCTCTGCTATTTTTTTCTCAAATATCCTTTGAGTTACATGGGGTCTTCAGCTGACAAAGCGGAGTACTACCTGTTACACCGGCTATCAAGCCATAAAGCTTGGGAGCTTCACACCCAAGGGGCCAAAGAGAGTCTGGATGCTATGCACAACTCAAACATAGGCACCCAATGAGTACAGCTCATCATGTTACTTGGGGGCTTCTTGTGTCAAATACCAAGGAGTTTGAATGGACCCTTGTAGCTGGGTATCGACCCACGGCTTGGAAGCCTGGTATATTTACCTAAAACCCCGGGTTCACCTGCCTTCATCAAGTAAGACACTCCTATCCAGGTCATCCTGGCACGGCCCTCCAAACGTTTGACAGTTACTCTCATTGAGACCCTGCACTTGTCAAAGTTAAAATGGTGATTGGTTAGTTGGAGGTCCATCTTAAAAGGCTTTGTTAAATGGTTCAACTCAATGACTGGCAGCCCACAAAAAGCCTCGAATTTGGGCCTGGCAGCCCTCAAAAAGCCTCGACTACACGGTTTTATTTGCGTTTTGCTGAATTTTACGTTAAACCGATTTTCTTGGCCTAGTCAGTCATTTTATTAGCCCGGTATTCTTTAAACCGGCTTGGTTTGCAACTACACATTGACATACCTTATTCTTATATTGGAGTTTGCTAACTCGGCGTGGCATTGACTACCAGTCACCAGCTTTGATCATCTGGTGTGCATCATCACCCGGTATGACTTACTATACAACATCAGTACATGATGGGGTTATACAAAGAACTTCAGATTTGGGTTTTCACCCTTATTACAATCAAAGTTAACCAGCCAACTAAACAGGGATATTACATCACATGTATGAATCATTTCATATTTTTACAGTTTGATTATCAATCAGCCCTTTTCTTGGGCATTATGACCCGTCCGTGATAAACCGCCAGACCACCTGTTTCTTTTATGCACACAGGAGTTGCATATTATGATGGCAGCATATCTGAACCAAAATTGGCATTGACATGGTGGATCACATAAAGTATCTCCTCCCGCACGATGGCAGCAGATCAAAATAGTTTTTTCTACCCTATTACAAGGCATTCAGAGGCCCAAAATATGGAATTGTTTCTAGCAGACAGTTTCTGATGTATCAACCGACTTGACGGATTAAGCTTCATCGCCGGGTTGATGTGAAGTAGATGGGTCATCTGGCGTCGGTTCAGCCTCTTCTTCCCCATCCAATGGCCGAAAGTCATTGGTGGTCCAGTCAATCCGGGTTAAAGCCTGAAAGACAGCCTCTTCACTTATAAGCTCAGCCGGATCAATGTTAGGGGCGTAAGTGTGCTTACGGATTGGTGGAACAAGGTTCTGCACTTCAGGAATAACAACTTCAACCCGTTTGTTGTTTGCGTTGTAGAAAGGATCGGTGAACCATCAGGTTAGCCTCTTCTGCCAACTGACTCACCAGAGGACGCATCTCCCTTGTTACCCGTTTGAGGGCATCGTTGTCAAATACTTTGCCGTTTTCTTGTGCACTGGGGAAGCCCTTGGCTATATCAGCCGGATCAAGATCAGCTATCCATGCCTTGGCTTGAGTCAGTTCTAGTAAAGCGCCAGCCCGGGCAGCGGATCGCTTCAATTCTTCTATCTGCGCTGGCATCATAGATAGCCGATCCAGCGTGTCCTTGATCAGTGTTGGAGCCGCATTGTCATAAGAAGTGGCGCAGATAACCCGTTGGACGCTGGTATCTGATTGTTCAATCAGCGTATCTGTGACCTTGAGTTTCTTCCGCATATCAGAACCCAGCTGAGCAATGCGCCTACCTATAGCGGTTTAAGAAATTCATGTTAAACCGGAGAAAACTTCAAAGCGGAATATTTATAAAGCCTTGGTAAACATCGCTTACCAAATATTGCAGAGGTCATGGCATTGACTTGGCGCTTTAATCCAGTAAGCTCTTCCGTCACCGGTTTAAGAGCTGATTCAGCGTCTTCTGCCCGCTTCGGCAATCCAGCCTTTTCAGTATCCCAGTTGGCCTGCTTAGACTTGTACCATTCCTTGAGCTGCTCCATGGTGGTTAAGGCGGTTTTCAACTCATCCTTGGCCTTGGTGGTTTCTGCTTGTTGGGATTTCAGATTTTCTTGAAGGTCGACAATTTGTGAGACTTGTTGGCTTATCTCACTCTGCAACAAAGAAGAGAGCATGTTAATATCTTTGTTAGTCCCAAGCATCTAACTAGTTATACACTTGGCACTTGGGGCTAATGCGGATCATTTTATGTTGATTATTGAAGTCCCAAGGATTAATACAAGTTTTAATCATGGCACTTGGGGGCTAATGTGTGTTTCATCGAAATACATAAGGAAATCTCATAAAGTACAAGATGGAATATACAAAGTCCCGGTTTGACTTTCTAAAGACAAATCGGCCCTTGGGGCTACAATGCAATGAAGGTACAGAGCAAAGAGCAAAACTGTTTACCTCATAGCGCTCCTTCATCAGATTTACTAAACCGGCTTCATAATCACGGCTTGTGTAAAGCCGGTTCAAGAAAAGCCGGAGTGGAGCTCTTGAGCAGAAAGATCGACATAAGCTGACCAATCAGTTTTCTCCTTCCCCTTGCTCATAGCAGCAAATTCATCCTTGGCAGTGTGCTTTGATAGAGCAACCGGATTACGAGGCGGTATATGCGATTACCGATAATAACGACGTCATCATCTTTGGCGGATGGATGAATTGATATTCTTAACAGGGCTTGGTGCCTTGGTAGCGAGGGCTTGGCGGATCGCGATTGAGCCCATTTGTTCCTTTGTTGGACTTGGAGGAGCAGGAGGATGTGAAGTATCAACCTCTACATTCAGTTCAACCTCTGGCGGGTTAGCATCGGCATATTGGTCTTTCCCAAACAGAGCTGTCTATAGCAACCGTGGTCTTTGCCATGATGCTCTGGAGTCTTCTCGGATCAACATCAACAATAGAGTCATTTGGTCTTGGCTTTCTTACTTAATCGAGCCTTGGCACTACAACATCAAAGGTTAGAATATGGTAAACCGACAAATAAAAGAAACAAATTAAGAAGTAATATACTTACCCGGCGACGACTTTGAGAGGAGGCAGCTGAGTGGTTGATGAACCGCCAGACGAGTTGGTAGAAGCCTGGTAGTTCGGGTCAGACGGATTGAGAGAGCATCGGAAGAAACCTTTCAAAGGATAACGTTTTTCAGGAGAACAAGTCACCTCTGGACGATGTTTCCGGGTTAGTGTATCAGCTAAACCAGACGACGTGATTTGTTGACCGCTATGCCGGGTTGTGCGACATTCTTCAACTTGTTGTGTCTCCAAAGAAAATTTTGGATCCAAATGAGCAAGGGGTGAGATTGTTTTACTTTCCGGACTGTGCGGCGAATTCTTTGAACCGGGACAAGATCTGAATCGGAAGAAAGAAGGATTACCTCAACATGTTCTGCATGGCTGGCCTCAGCATCATCCTGGGAATAATAATTGTCAATAAGATGAACGAAAAAGGAACCAAGTGAGTCAAGTTCTACCTCAGCGTCTGATTCTTCATCTTCTGGCGGATCAGAAGATTCGGTGGTTTTCTTCTTGCCAGCTTTCTTGGTGGCCTTGGTCTTTGCATGAGGATCCCGGGCCGGTTTAGTCCGTTTCCAAAAGGAGCTGTTAGCCTGAAATTAAGAAAAGGAAAGGTTAATGCACAGTCAATACGGAAGCAAATCAGTAAAGTATTTAGATGAACTTTACCACTGGCGGTTTATTGGAGACGCAAAATGGAGCTAACCCGGTTTGGCTACATGCAGAGATCGGTTCATCAAGCATTTTCTTCACCGATTCAGTAACTTCAAGCTCGGTTATTACTATTTCGTGATATCGTTGAGGGTCTTTGACATCACGAGTATATTCATGCATCAATCCGGAGCGGCGGCTTAAATGTAAAATGCCCCAAGAAACCCAGCAGCGGACAAGATCAATGCCAGTTAAACCGTTGGCCATCAGAGCCCGGAACTTGGTGAGTTGAGGTGCAAAATTCTTCCGCTCTGCGGCGGTCAAGCGTAAAGGTAATGGGTGGCCGTTGCTAAGCGGTGAGGCGATAACCCGGCAAAGGATTTTCTCCATCGAAGCGATGTTCGGCAGTAAAACCAGGTATGATTCCAATCTTTAGGATGGCTATGATGTTTTGCATGAGGAAAGTCAACTTCTTTCCTTTTCTGAATTGAAACGCCGCCAAGCTCTGTGTTGGGACCATCTGAGAATTCCGTATGGCGGTTCAAATGAAAGAAGTCCCGAAATAGTTCCACGGTTGGCTCTTCTTGAAGATAGACTTCGCAGAATACTTGAAAGTTGCATATATTGGACACAGAGTTCAGACCAATATCTTGCGGATGGATTTGGAAGCTTGCGAGGACATCCTGGAAATTTTTTGATCCGGGTGGACTGAATCCCCGGTCTAAGTGTTGCATAAAAACAATCACCTCTCCTTCTTGAGGTTCAGGTGGACATTCCGATTCTGGAACTCGCCAGTGAAGAACCCTTTTTGAGGCTAAAACACCAGTGGTGACATAACCGTTGATCTGTGTTTCCGTGATCTAGGATGGAACCCAATTGCAAGTATAGAATTGTTTCGCCATTCCGGAAGGGGGGAACTGAAAGGAAAAACAAGTGCCGGTTTTACAATTTACGGTTTAAGGTGTACAATTCAGTGTTAAACCGGAGAAAAATATTATGCAAGGTTCAGTTGGCGGTTTAAGAGAGGGCTAATGATATATGGCGGATTGGCTGTCAAAGGTTAAACCGCCCATAGGCAGAAGGGCCAAGATTCAAAATTTCTACGAAGTGTTGACAGAAACAGGTTAACACAATGCTCAAATTTATTTGGATCTACCGCACATCTGTAAGGCAATTTTTCCTGTGATCTCTAAAGGCGTTAAGCAGAACAGGGAAGGTCATATATTCTACAGAAGAAAAGGAAGATCTGCTAAGCATTAAAAATGGATGCGGCATAACTACCGCATGAGATCTACACTGCCATTGGATCAAAACTACCGCGGCGGAAGGAAGGGCGAAGAGGAAGAATGAAGAACTGTATGCAGATGAGCTCGCGAACCCTAAACATAGATCTGAAGATGAAGGAAAGAGGAAACTTACCACCGCAGATTTATCATGCGGAGGGGTGCGACGAGTTTACGATCTGTTTCGAGTTGATGCAATGGCCTTTTGTCGATGCAGTTTTCGAGGGGTCGCGGACGGCGGAACTTCGTGAGCTTGGGCGTCGCGAGGAAGAAGAAAGCCTGAGAAGGGAAGAGAGAAGGGCCCCGGCCTTATTTACTGAAGGAAAGAATAAATGGCGGTAGCGAGAATCATGGAGCCCGAAGCGGCAGAGTGGGTGCGCCTGTCGCCTCGATTTTTGGGATAGCCATTAAGTGAAGGGAATCTTTTTAATCTTTTTATACAGAGATGATGTCATGATGGACCGTTACTATGTTCAGAAGATGACGTCACAGCGGTTTACTTAATTTACAGGGGAAGACAATACGGCGGTTTACGAAAATACAAGAGGACGCGTACAAGATATCTTTGAAGTATTGAAGATTGACATGAACAAATTCAAACCAATCTGGGGCCTAATGTTGAGGATATAGCTCTTGAGTGTAAACCGGCCAGAGGGCCGGTTCACCCTCGACTATCTTTGAAGCCCATGAAGATCCAGTATATGGTGTTTTACTAAAGAAGCGTAGAAGCCCACAGCCCAAAGGCGGATTAGGGCCCATAGTGGTAAACCACCATGACTATGTAAACTTGTAATATAAGTTAGGAAAGGAGAGACCGAGCCGGACACTTTGTATGAGTCGGCCTCGGGGCTCTGTAGACCAGTCGGGCTTCAACCTGTGTATATAAAGGGACGACCCGGCGGCGGTTCAGGGACAACAGACAACAACTCGAGACTCAGGCTAGCATATTTCGCTCCCTGGTCATCGAAACCCAATCAATCCCATCACAACTAGATGTAGGCTTTTACCTTCATCGAAGGGGCCGAACTAGTATAAACTCCCGTGTCCCTTGTCCGGTTTAACCCCTTCAAGCTAACCCGTTGCGATGGCTCCATGACTAAGTCCTTTCATGAGGACATCTGACGTGTTAATTCCACGACAGGTGGTATCCTGATCGAAGATCGATCTTGGAGAATACTTTAGCTCCTTGCAACTGGTCAATCAAATCATTGATCATCGGTAGTGGGTACATATTCTTGATCGTCACTTCATTCAACACCCGATAATCAGCAACCATTCTCAAAGATCCATCCTTCTTCTCAACTAAGAGAATTGGGGCTCCCCACGGTGATGAACTTGGTCGAATGTAACCTTTCTCCAATAAATCCTTAATCTGCTTCTTAATTTCATCCAGATCATTTGCGGGCATCTGATACGGTCTCTTTGATATTGGTCCGGTGCCTGGCAATAGCTCTATCAAAAATTATATATCCCGATCTGGCGGCATGCCTGATAGCTCCTATGGAAATATGTCCGGGAAATCCTTCACAACAGGCACTTCTTCCTGAACAACTCCCGAGAGGGAATTTACTTGGGTCCTCCTTGGCGCATGCCTGGATAAATACTTGATCCTCTTTCCCTATGGGGTGGTGACCAAAATTGACTTACTAGCACAGTCGATGTTTCCTCCGTACTTTGATAACCAATCCATGCCTAATATTATATCCAATCCTTGTGACTCCAAAAATATCAGGTATGAGGGGAAAACGTGGTTACCAATGGCTAGGGGTAACCGATCACACCATCGGCTAGCCGTATACTCCGCTCCTGGCGAGCTTACTAACATGGGTGAACTAAGGGCTAGGGTTGGCAACTTAAACTTGTCCGCAAATCCCCTTTGATATGTATGAATGCGATGCGCCAGTGTTAAAAAGAACGAAAGTGGTAAATGACTTAATCAAAACTTACCGATCACTGTGTCAGGTTGTTCTTCAACCTCCTCCATGTTGATGTGGTTCACCTGACCTCTGGTGAAAGGGTTTGGCTTCTCCCCAGAGCTTCCATTGACATTTCCAGTCTTTGCTTCAAGACATTCGGTGGCGTAGTGTCAAGTCTTCCCGCACTTGAAACAAGTAATGTGACTTAGATCCTTCCTGGGGGTGTTGCTGGGTTGGAATGGTTCTGTCCGTTGTTTCCTGCATTCCCATTCCCATTCTTGGGGCCACTATGGTTACAAACTCCCTCCATTGCTAGTGTGGCCTCCATGGTTACGATGGGTATGTCCTCCCGAGTTCAGGGTAAAACGAGGCTTCTGCTGAGCTCCAGAATTATACTTCCCATATCCATACTTCCTTTTGCGGCTCTCTATCTGATGCCGCTTGCCTTCAATCATGAGGGCCCTGTCAACCAACTTATGGTAGTTAGTGAATGTTGCCACCATCAACTGCATACTCAGGTCATCATTCAGCCCTTCCATAAACTTCTCCTGCTTTGCGGCATCTGTGGCCACATCATCTGGGGCATAGTGAGCTAACTTACTAAACTCATCTACGTACTGCACCACAGTATGATTTCCCCGGCGTAAGGTGCGAAACTCATGCTTCTTCATACTCATTGCTTGAGTTGAGACATGGGCTATGCGGAAAGCTTGCTGAAATTGATCCCATGTGACATTGGCTATGAGGAAAGTAGCGGTGTAATTCTCGCACCATGAGGCTACGGGTCCATCTAGTTGGTGTGCGGCAAAGCGCACCTTCTCAGCATCTGTGCAACCTGCGGTTGTCAACTCCCTTCCAATCCTGCGGAGCCAGTCATCAGCAATAATCGGCTCGGCGCTACTGGAAAACACCGGCGGATTCAACCTCAGAAAACAGGCTAAGTTGTCAAATGGAGGTGGTGGTGGTGGGTTGTTGTTGTTGTTGTTGTTGTTGTTGTTGTTGTTGTTGTTGTTGTTGTTGTTGTTGTTGTTGTTGTTGTTGTTGTTGTTGTTGTTGTTGTTGTTGTTGTTGTTGTTGTTGTTGTTGTTGTTGTTGTTGTTGTTGTTGTTGTTGTTGTTGTTTTTGTTGTTGTTGTTGTTGTTGGTGTTGTTGTTGTTGTTGTTGTTGTTGTTGTTGTTGTTGTTGTTGTTCTTGTTGTTGTTGTTGTTGTTGTTGTTGTTGTTGTTGTTGTTGTTGTTGTTGTTGTTGTTGTTGTTGTTGTTGTTGTTGTTGCCTTGGTTCCGAACTAGTAGCTGCATCAAGGCATTCTGCTGTTGGATCAACTGAGTGAGCTCCGGTGGGAAGACAAATCCGGGGTCACGTCTCGGAGGCATCTGATGGGTTTAGAGGGAGAGATTAAAATAGAGTGAGGTCTAAAGAGAAATCACTACCCATATGCACATGAGACAAACACATTCATATCACATCACTCAATTCAAACAAGGGCATACAATCGATCTAACTACCGTTACAAAATACTCGGACTATTACTATATACATGGGGGAATACTACTAATAATTTGGTGGTCGACTAGAAATTTTGATCGGTGGAAGACTCCATGATATCTGCTCCAGCTTTGTCTTCATAATCATCATCACTGTCGGGGTCGGAGTCGGTGTCGTCGACGATGATGTAGTCTTCAGATCGGATGTCCTCCTTAGGTGCGGGATCTCCCATGAATACTCCTACCTTCTTCTTCAGGTCTTCATTCTTCTCCAGTAGTACTGCAATTTCCTCTTCATATCCATCGCGTGTAGACTTGAGTTCCTATTCAAGCTCCATGTTCCTGGTCATCACTTTCTTTAGGTCTAACATGCTGGCGCACATTTGGTTCTCCTGGCGACGAATATGCTGGTTTAACTCCTAGATGTAGGCTGCGATTAACTTGTCCCTCCTAGTGCAAATCATCTCCCATTGCTCATCTCAGCGCCCACATATCTGGTAGATGGTGTCCTTAAGATCCTTGTGATAAACTTCGCCGATGTGTCCCATGACGATGTGGGCTGCCATGCTCTTTCCTAAACTCCAGGTTGGTGCATTAAAGGAAAACTCTACGGGCTCAGTAACTGGCGTGAATGTCCTTCCTGGAACATGTACTCGAGTTGTCCAGCCCTCTTCTTCTAGTAGAGTGGTGGTGTAGGTCCCAGTGAAGCTTGGTATTCCGATGTTCAGGTACCTAGTGGCTTCCTTCAAGTGTCGTCCAAAAGGTGTGTCTTCATCCGGTTGAGCAAACTTGTTCCTTGGGTACGCCATCTATAGAGTGGAAAATGGAGAAGAGACAGAAATGAGTAGAGAAGAGGGTCCTATGGCTTATCTTAGTGGTCGCGTCCTACAGTCAGTGTGTGCTTTGATACCATCTTGTAGCGATCCGACCTCATACGGTCAAATCTCTACGCATAAGTGTCATCCCTGGATCGGTAATGCTGACACACACAGTACTCAAAGGATTTATAACAGAATTCAATCACACACTTATTACATCGAATGTCTCAAAAGAGAGCTTATTACAATAATATGGCTGAAGGCCATCTAAATAATATAGCGGAAGCTTCGAAGGTAAATGAGTCCATCAACTCCAAAGGCATAGCTGAGTGCACGACAACGACCTAGCGCACCTTATTCTTCATTTGAAAACTGTGAAACATAATATGTTGCAGCCCGAACGGGTCAGCACATGGAATATGCTGGCAAAATAACACTATAGAGCAATGAACATGTAACAACTATAACTATATGCATATTTGGCTGGTGGAGGCTCTATGGTTAACATTTGTAGAAAGCTAGTTTTTCCCTACAACAAAGGAATATATTTTATTTAACTACAAAGTTTGTTGAAAACATTGAGAAGGTTCCTCCAACTCAATCTCAAATTAATAATCATCAACCCAACAAATTAATTAAGTAGAGTGATGAGATCAAATCAATAATTCAAGTATCAGATACTCAAGATGTCCATAACCGGGGACACGGCTAACCATGATTAGTTTATACACTCTACAGAGGTTTGTGCACTTTTCCCCACAAGACTCGATCTCCTCCATTGGATTTCTCGCACTCCATAATGTTGAGAAATGGATGACTAAGACACAGTCTTTCAGAAGCATTAACTCTTTACTCTGGGTAGATAGTACCACCTACATCCCCTACATCTGCTAGCCTACCATTAAAAGAGGTCACACAACATACTCAACTATGCCAAAGCCCATAATGGCTTGTGGCTGCACACAGAAGTTTCCAGCATGAATAATCTTATGATCCCTTTGAGCCTGGGTGGTAAACCGTAGGATGATCACACAGGTACTCCGGGATATCCTAGGACAATGCTAGATTGCTCCAGATGCCCAGACAACTACTGGGTGCTCTAGGGTGCCTCAACCAATCCACCCAGATGTGTATTAAAGTAGCCACCTTAAGTTTAACCATTATTTAAAACTCTCACATCTGTCATGGATCACTCAAACTCAAACCACGTCTACAAGCATAGCATAGCAGTATAAGCATAACGTAGAAGTAACTCCCAGGGTTTGAATTAAAGACAGTAGGTTCTACCTCATCAACTACTTCCCAATACCCACAAGTATTCAAGTCCTAACCATGCAGTGTTTGAGGATTGAAAACTAATGAATAAAAATTGGGTAACAAAGGGTATGATCAAAGTGTTACTTGCCTTGCTGACGGGCTGAAAACCCTAGTGACTCGTAGTAGCACGCTTCGCACTCTGAAAACTCTATCGTGAACAAACAATAACATACATAAGCACTCAAGCATAATATGCAAGGGTAAAACTCAAGAGAAAAGATCCAAACTGAAAGTTCAACTGAAGAGCTTCGATCTGCAGAAAGAATCAATCAAATCAGAACTATGAAGCTTAAACTATGATCAAAAGAAGTTCGAATTCAAATCTGCTTGAAACCAAATTTTAAATTGTCAAAACCATGTTCAAGTTGATTAATTGGAAATAGGGGAACAAGACAAAGATTTTGGCATTGGTTTCACTGGATTTGGACTAACAAGCAAAAAGTTGCGAGGGTTTGACGATTAGGGACTAACCTATGAGAAAAGTATTCATGGATAGGTCCATGGCCGAATATAAACAGAAAAAGAAAAATCTAACGAACGGACGTTCGCTAACAGAACTAAACGAATGAAAACATTCGCTACAGAGGATTAATGGACGAACGTCCGCAAGTTAAAACCGATCGAAAAATCGAGAGAAAAACCCTAAAAAACTAAACCGGAGAAAAACCAAGGGAAAACTGGATCTGGTTTTTACCGATTAACCGGGGAAAAGTCATCGGCGGCAACGGCGGCGGGATCCGGCGAGACGGCGAGGCTTGGCTTTGGCGGATAGCGGCGCGGGGCGGTGGGTGGCGGCGGCGGTGAGCAAGCGGCAGCGACTTCTGACGGCAGGCGGTGGGCGGCGGCGAGCTGCGCGCGACTCGGGGCGGGACGAGGAGGCGGCGGGCGGTTATAAAGGCCGGTGGGCGCGTGCCTTGTGGGAGGGGGTTGCGGCGGCTCGTGTCCGAGCCAGACACGGTGGCGGCAGCTCGATCTCCCAGCGGGAGGAAAGGCGAGGCCCTTGGCAAGCTGCTTTCTCTTGGGCCATCGGCCCAGTCGGGCGAGAAGTTGTTTTTTTAATTAAAATTCCGCCCCAAGAATTATCCTCATAAAATAAAAAAATTATAAAAATACCAGAAACAATTTTCACCGTCTAAGTCTAATATTTAGAACAACGTGAACATTTTTCTGGCCTAAAAATGGAATTTTTCAAAAATGCATATTTTTCTAATTTCAAACAAAATAGCTACAAAATCCAAATGAAATATAAATTTGATTTTAAAATTTCTTCTCCAATATTTCCTCTCTTTTGAATAAGTCATTTTGTCTTCACTCATTTATTTTTTTAATATTGGAAATAATTGGAGAGAAAATTATTAAAATCAATTGATCCTGTTTTTCAAATTTGAGAAAAATTCAAATATGAAAATATGTGAAACCTCCAACTCTCTCCTTGGGTCCTTGAGTTGCTTAAGATTTCTAGGATCACAACCAAAATGCAAATAAAATATGATATGCATTTGATGACTTATGTGTAACATCCAAATTGAAAATTGGGATGTTACAAAGTGCGAGCAAAGGGTGGAGGTACTGGCTTAACCGTGTGCGATGCAAGTGCGCTGTAAAATCACCACCCGCGCAAGATAAAGGCGGGTAGTTTATTTAGAAATTAGGAAGAACCGTGTGCGATAGACCAGCTAGCTAGAAATATAAAAAACAAACTACCCGCCTTGAGCGTTGCAAAAAGCAAAAAACGGCGGTTCTGCCACTTTTCCTTATTATCATACACGCATATTCTTATTGGAGCGTGCGCGATCTTGGGTACTCCAGCCCCCATCAATTCCTTTACCCAAATTTTAGTAGCCACTGTACTTCAACCATCGCCCATACTCCTCCAGCACCGACCTTATAGTAAAATTGCAGTAGCCGAGGCATTTGAACCGTCGCCCTCCCTCGTGCACCACCATCTCCACCCACCATTACTTAAATTTTCAGTAGCCGTGGCGTATCCTCAAACACCACCCCCTCCACAATCCCCCACCGGCCCCCTCCGCCCCTCGAACCCTAGCTCACCGCCGGCACCGGCGCTGCCGCCAACCCCTGCCGGTCTGCCCGTTCCTCCTAGCATAGATAATAAAGTTCGGGTTACCCAGCGATTCCCATACCGTCGCCCCACTCCCCTGAGTTTTTATGCGGTGTCCCTCCCCGCTAGATCCACATCCCTTGCTCCTGAATGTCGCAGCCCAAGCTCTACCACGTATCTCGGGGAGCCCGACGAGCTTTCGGCCAAGAAGAGGTTTAAAATTGGCCTCTCCGGCGGATGTTGGCGAGGTGGCCGTTGTTCACCCCGACCTGTCGATCCTGGAGCAACACGTCGCCCGCGGAAGCCGGCGAAGACATTGACTACGTTGCCATGTTGAAGTCTTCATGTCAGCGGGCTAGTGTATTACTGTATCTCGGGAAAGGTGGCTACAACATCAAGCTCATCGATAGCGATGGTCTCACACGGGCCATGTCACAGGTTAAGTGGTCCATTGATATGTCTCCAACGTATCTATAATTTTTTACTGTTCCATGCTGTTTTATTATCAACCTTGGATGTTTTACAATCATTTTATAGTCATTTTATATCATTTTTTGGTACTAACCTATTGACATAGTGCCAAGTGCCAGTTGTTGTTTTTTTTCATGTTCTCTACATTGCAGGAAATCAATATCAGACGAAGTCCAAATGCCACGAAACTCCATGATGATTTTTTATGGGCTAGAAGAAAGGCAATGGGCCCTGGTTGCACCTAGGGGGTGCCACGTGGGGGGCACAACCCACCAGGGTGCACCAAGAGGCCCAAGCATGCCCTGGTAGGTTATGCCCACCTCCGGTGCCCCCCCCCAGACTGCCTCTTTGCTCTATAAATACCACAATATTGAAATATTCATCCAGCCGTCGTAGAGTCCAGAACCACCAGATACAATCTAGACACCATCACGGAGGGGTTCACCACTTCCATTGGTGCCTCTCCGATGATGCATGAGTAGTCCTTTGTAGACCTTCGGGTCCGTAGTTAGTATCTAGATGGCTTTCTCTCTCTCTCTCTCTCTCTCTCTCTCTCTCTCGCTGGATTCTCAATACAATGATCTCTTGGAGATCCATATGATGTAACTCTTTTGTGGTGTGTTTGTTGGGATCTGATGAAATTTGAGTTTATGATCAGTTATATCTTTTTATATCCATGAAAGTTATTTGAGTTTCTTTGATCTCTTATATGCATGATCTCTTATAGAATTGTATTTCTTCTCCGATATTTGGTTTTTTTTTGGCCAACTTGATCTATTTATCTTGCAATGGGAAGAGGTGCCCGGTAGTGGGTTCGATCTTACGGTGCTCGATCCCACTGACAGAAGAGGAACCGACACGTATGTATCGTTGCTACTAAGGATAAAAATATGAGATCTATATCTACCGCCATATAGATAAACAGATCTTGTCTACATCATGTCATCGTTCTTATTGCATTACTCCGTTTTCCATGAACTTAATACACTAGATGCATGCTGGATAGAGGTCGATGTGTGGAGTAATAGTAGTAGATGCAGGCAGGAGTCGGTCTACTAATCTTGGACGTGATGCCTATGTAGTGATCATTGCCTGGATATCATCATGATTATTTGAAGTTCTATCTATTTCCCAACAGTAATTTGTTTACCCACCATTTGTTATTTTTCTCGAGAGAAGCCACTAGTGAAAGCTAAGGCTACTAGGTCTTCTTTCTCATATATTAGCCTTGCGATCTACTTTTCCTTTGCATTTTTATTCAGATCTATTAAACCAAAAACTACAAAATACCTTGCTGCACTTTATTTATTTTTGATCTATTATTTCAATCTACTACAATTTGTCTCACGTCTGCTTGCCAATTTCTGGCGCCATTACCCGAAAGGGATTGACAACCCCTTTAACACGTCGGGTTGCGAGGTGTTGTTATTTGTATGTAGGCGCTGTTTACGTTCTGTTGCTTGGTTCTCATACTGGTTTGATACCTTCGTTTCATAACTTAGGGAAATACTCTACCGTCGCTATGCTACAGCATCCCTCCCTCTCCGGGGAAATACCGACGTAGTTCTAGCTACAATTAAGGAGAATTTCTGGCACCATTGTCGGGGAGGATCTTCAACATAACCAGGTTCCTAATCACAAATCTCATCTCCTTGCAATTTACATTATTTGCCATTCTCCTCTCGTTTTCCTCTCCCCCACTTCACAAAAATTTGCCGTTTTATTTGCTTCTCTTTTCCATTCGCCGTTTTTCGGCAAATCTCATGTTTGCTTGTGTTGCCATGTGCCTTCTATTTGATTGCATCTTTGCTTGCTAATCATCTTTTGATATGGATCCTCATCCACTTGCCAATCTTTTCAAAAGATCTAGTTATGATGAACCAATTGCTAGTGATTTGAGTGCACTAGATTATCTTTATGAAGCTTACTTGAGATTCGTGAATCTGAAAATTGTGATGAAGAAATTTATGAAGTGATTCATGATAGCTCCTTGAATCAAAAAGCATGATTGCAATGATTTTACTATAAATTCTATTAATGTCAATTGTGCTAATAATATGCAAAACCCCAAGCTTGGGGATGCTAATTTTGTTATGTCCACTACTTGTTGCAATGATCATGATTGGGTTGAGTCTTCTTATGATCTTGAAAATATAGTTAAGCCTCATGATGAATATGTTTGCAATAATATTGAAAGTGGGTTTGGAAGAGCATCAACTTTAGGTAAAAGCAATCCCACATATTTGGAGAGTGTTCTATCTTATGAACTATTTTATGAAAGTGGGTTTGGAGAGGTCATGACTTTACTTGATGTTAATCCCACTATCTTGGAAGATTATAAATTTTTTATGCATGTGGATCATCAAGATAAAAATTTATATGATAGCTATATTGTTGAGTTTTATTATGATCCTACATGTAATTATTTTGAGAGAGGAAAATATGGTTGTAGAAATTTTCATATTACTAAATTACCTCTCGTCATGTTGAGCTTGCTATTGTTTCTTTCTTCTTCCTTGCATATGCTAGATCTTGCTAGTCTTGCTAATTTGTTTTCCTATAAAATTCCTATGCATAGGAAATATGTTAGACTTAAATATTTTTGTCACATGTTTTACGATGCTCTCTTTACGTTGCAATTATTATCTTTCATGTGAGCATAATAAAATCTTATGCCTAGCTAAGGGCGTAAAACTATAGCGCTTGTTGGGCGGCAACCCAATGGATAAAATTTATTTTTGCTTTTTATTTTCTGTTCTTGAGTGTTTACACAGTTTTGCTACTGTTATGATTGTGTTTTTGTGTTTTAATTAGTGTTTGTGCCAAGTAAAGCCTATAGGATCTTCTTGGGTGATAGTTGTTTGATCTTGCTAAAAAAGACAGAAACTTTGTGCTCACGAAAATAATTTTCATAAATCACAAAAAGAGATTTTTCTCTGATTCTTTTTGTAGAAGATTAATATACAAATTTCCCTAGTCTTCCTATTTTCGTAGAATTTTTGGAGTTCCAGAAGTATCCGTTTAAGTCATATTGCTACAGATTGTTCTGTTTTGACAGATTCTGTTTTCTTTGTGTTGTGTGCTTATTTTGATGGCTCTATGGTTTTATTTGATGAGTTTTTGCCATAGAAAAGTTGGAATAAAGTAGATATAATACAAAAACAAAATATGAATTGGTTTTATACATCACTTATAGTAGTGGTTTATTTTTCTTATACTAACGGATCTCACGAAGGTTTTGTTGAGTTTTGTGTGATTGAAGTTTTCAAGTTTTGAGTTATCTTATGATGGATGAAGGAAGGATGTAAGAGCCTAAGCTTGGGTATGCCCCGGAATCCCAAGCTATTATCCAAGAATGAGCAATCAACTAACCTTGGGGATGCCCCCGAGTGGCATACCCGCTTTCTTCCAACAACTATCGGTATTTTACTTAAAACTATATTTTTATTCGTCACATGATATGTGTTTTGCTTGGAGCGTCTTGTTTGATATGTGTCTTTGATTGCTTTATTTTGTGTTTTAAGTCATCAATCCTTGCTGGACACACCTTTTTGAGAGAGCCAAAATATTATCATGACTTGTTAGAATTGCTCTCTATGCTTCACTTAAATATTTTATGAGCTAGGACTTGCTCTAGTGCTTCACTTATATCTTTTTTAGCACGGTGTGCTTTGTTCTTGCTTCACTTAGATTTATTTGAGAGTTAGTAAAATTTTGAAGAAATTGTCTCTTGCTTTACTTAAATTATTTTGAGAGAAAGAAAATTTGTTATGCTCATGATCTTCACTTATATTTGTGTGAGTTTATGAAAAGCAACACATGAAAATT
Organism: Aegilops bicornis; assembly: GCA_021605145.1. Taxonomy (NCBI): domain Eukaryota; kingdom Viridiplantae; phylum Streptophyta; class Magnoliopsida; order Poales; family Poaceae; genus Aegilops; species Aegilops bicornis. The sequence continues at coordinate 363,739,641 of CM038670.1, forward strand.
AGTCCCAAAGTGATAGATATCCAAGAAGGATAAAGTAAAAGAAAATGTCATGAAGATCATTGGACAAAATAAACTTGATTCTTAGTAATACTTTTGAGATATGATGATATGATATGTGAGTTATGTTGATGAGTAATTGTGCTCTAGTAAGAATATTGGTGTTAAGGTTTGTGATTCCCTATGCATGCACGAAAGTCAATAATCATGCAATGAAATTTATATCCTACTTGTGGTGCATTATTCGGTGTTAATTATGCTTAATGCTCGCTTATGAGATTATTCGTTTCTTGGTTGGTCGCTTCCCAATCTTTTGCTAGCCTTCATTTTGCACTAAGTATGACCTCTACTTGTGCATCCAAAATCCTTTAAACCAGTTTTGCCACATGAGTCCACTATATCTACCTATATGCGGTATTCTTTTACCGTTCTAAGCAAATTTGCATGTGCCATCTCTAATTTTCAAAATAAATTCCTCTTTTGTGTGTTTGTTTCGCTCGTAGAACGGTAACGGGTGGCTAATATTTTCCATGCTAGATGTGTTATTCTCAAGATGAGTGTTTATTCACTTGTCATTGCACGAGAGTAAGGCAAAGGTTTTAGGGATGCCCAGTCCCGAAATGCAAAAAAATGAATTTACCTTATGTTGTCAAATAATAAATTCCTTGGGAAGTGTTGGTATGGAGGGCACCCGTGGATACGGCTAGCCATGGAAAGTGAAAGAATGGTGGAAAAAGGAATAAACTTTATTTTCTGTTTGGGAACCGCCTATGGCATATCTAGCATGGAAAGTGTTCTGATTGTGTTTTTATCTCTAATTTTTTGCTTTGAGCTCTGGCACCTCTACAAATCCCTACTTCCCTCTGCGAAGGGCTTTTCTTTTACTTTATGCAATTTTTATTTTTGAAATTTGAGTCTCCATCTTCTCTCATAAAAAGCACCAACTAGGAGGCAATATGATCGTGCTCATGTACTGGGTGTAGTAAATATTCGAGTGTGTTTTATGAATGGATCAATGTTTGAGCATGATGGGCTAGGGATAACTTATTTTAGCGTTGATATTTTGAAAGACATGGTTGCTTGTTGATATTCTTGAGTATCTAAATTATTATGTCAAAACTAGACTATTGCTTTGAATCACATAAAAGTCCAAATGTCCATGCTACAAAGAAAGGGATATGATATGACTTGATGAACAACAATCCACATCAAAAATTCTGTTTTTATCACTTACCAACTCGAGGACGAGTAGGAGTTAAGCTTGGGGATGCTGATATGTCTCCAACGTATCTATAATTTTTTATTGTTCCATGCTATTTTATTATCAATCTTGGATGTTTTATAATCATTTTATAACATTTTTTGGTACTAACCTATTGACATAGTGCCAAGTGCCAGTTGCTGTTTTTTCCATGTATTTTACATCACAGGAAATCAATATCAGACGAAGTACAAATGCCACGAAACTCCATGATGATTTTTTTATGGGCCAGAAGAAAGGCAATGGGCCCTGGTTGCACCTGGCGGGTGCCCCAGGGGGGCACAACCAACCAGGGCACGCCAGGAGGCCCAGGCACGCCCTAGTGGGTTGTGCCCACCTCAGGTGCCCCCCGGACCGCCTCTTTGCTCTATAAATACCACAATACTCCAGAAACCCTAGAGGGGGCGTCAAAATATTTATCCAACCGCCGCAGAGTCCAGAACCACCAGATCCAATATATGCACCATCACGGAGGGGTTCACCACTTCCATTGGTGCCTCTCCGATGATGCGTGAGTAGTCCTTTGTAGATCTTCGGGTCCGTAGTTAGTAGCTAGATGGCTTTCTCTCTCTCTCTCTCTCTCTCTCTCTCTCTCTCTCTCACACACACACACACACACACACAAACACACACACACACACACACTGGATTCTCAATACAACGGTCTCTTGGAGATTCATATGATGTAACTCTTTTGCTGTGTGTTTGTGGGATCTGATGAACTTTGAGTTTATGATCAGTTATATATTTTTATATCCATGAAAGTTATTTGAGTTTCTTTGATTACTTATATGCATGATCTCTTATAGCCTCGTATTTCTTCTCCAATATTTGGGTTTTGTTTGGCCAACTTGATCTATTTATCTTGCAATGGGAAGAGATGCCCGGTAGTGGGTTCGATCTTACGGTGCTCGATCCCAGTGACAGAAGTGGAACCGACACGTATGTATCGTCGCTACTGAGGATAAAAAGACGAGATCTATATCTACCGCCATATAGATAAACAGATCTTGTCTACATCATGTCATCGTTCTTATTGCATTACTCTATTTTTCCATGAACTTAATACACTAGATGCATGCTGGACAGCGGTCGATGTGTGAAGTAGTAGTAGTAGATGCAGGCAGGAGTCGGTCTACTAATCTTGGACGTGATGCCTATGTAATGATCATTGCCTGGATATCATCATGATTATTTGAAGTTCTATCAATTGCCTAACAGTAATTTGTTTACCTACCGTTTGCTATTTTTCTCGAGAGGAGCCACTAGTGAAACCTACGGCCCCCGGGTCTTCTTTCTCATATATTTGCCTTGCGATATACTTTTCCTTTGCATTTTTATTGAAATCTATTAAACCAAAAAATAAAAAATACCTTGCTGCACTTTATTTATTTGTGATCTATTATTTCAATCTACTACAATTTATCTCATGTCCGCTTGCCAATTTCTGGCGCCGTTACCCGAAAGGGATTGACAACCCCTTTAACACGTCAGGTTGCGAGGTGTTGTTATTTGTGTGCAAGCGCTGTTTACGTTGTGTTGCTTGGTTCTCCTACTGGTTCGATATCTTAGTTTCATAACTGAGGCAAATACTCTACTATCGATGTGCTACATCATCCCTCCCTCTCCGGGGAAATACCGATGTAGTTCTAGCTATCATCATCCATCCCCAACCCCTCTGGTTCAACCGCCGTCGATCTCTTCAATGGACCTGCCGCTAATCTCCTTCACCAAGAGGTCAAGGATTTGCGATCCTTGTACGCCATCGAGCCCATTTTGTCTTTTCTGAAGGACACATTCTACGGCGGTGGCTTGGGATCCTCAATTGCCAAGTCAGATCTTATCGACCACGACCACGACCACGAGGAGGGCGACCACAAGGTTCTTCCAAAGTGAAACATAGCATCTGTGACATCAGAGAGCGCACCATAGGTCTGTGCTCTTCCAACTGGAAGGATCCCGTCCATGACGTGTGAGGCAACATCCTATCAGCAAATCTTACCTTTTCTAGATTGCTAGCCCGTACCCTTTGTTGTAGTGGCATTTGCGTGCGGTGCTTTAATTGTGTTGTGTTTAATTATTTCAGTTATGCAAAAATGTATTGTTCAATACGGCTATGTGATGTTTAAGTATGAATTCTCCACTTCAATTTCACAACTGGCTATATTTGGTTGTTTATAGTGAGTAGATGCCTTGTTTATCTGTATTTGGTTGTTAGGTTAGTTGTAGTGAGCATTTTTCCAGTTATTGAGCAGATGCCTTGTTTATATGTATTTGGTTCTTAGGTTGGTTACAGTGAGCATTTGTCCAGTTATCAAGCAGATGCCTTGTTTATCTGTATTTGGTTGTTAGGTTGGTTGCAGTGAGCATTTGTCCAGTTTTCAAGCATATGACTTGTCTATCTGTATTTGCTTGTTAGGTTGGTTGCAGTGAGCATTTGTCCAGTTTTCAAGCATATGCCATGTTTATATGTATTTGCTTGTTAGGTTGGTTGCAGTGAGACTCTGTCCAGTTTTCAATGGCTATATTTGGTTGTTGTACTGATCATTTATGCCTTGTTTATTTCAGTCATTCACAATGTGATATTCATTATGTGCAAGTCGGAATTGTGCCGCTCAACTTCATCAATACCAGTTTGAACGGCTATATTTGGTTCCAGTTATGCCTGGTGTAGTTAACACATCCTTTTATTTCAGTTTTACCCATTTATCCAGTGTGATGTTTAAGCATTACCTACGTTCTATTCATTTTCAACAATACCAGTTTGAATTGCAATATTTGATGGTTGTTAAGCCTGTTGTCGGTAACATTGCCTTCCATATTATATCTGCTTTAACAGCATGTTGAAACCAACATATTCAAGCTATCATTTGGAGATGATGTTGTTTACCTTTGCCATATTTGTTTGATGTTAAGCTTGCTGTACTTATCATGCCTTTCCACAACTTATGCAGGACAACAACGGGAGTGGCCACCATTTTCCACCAAGGTTAGTTTCATCCCTCGGCTTGTACTGTGACGCCGCAAGACCGACGCTCCAGATGCCTTCCATGTTCTTTGTTGAGGTCGTGTGTTTTATTTTGTTGTTGTTGCATTTCATCATGTCATCATGCATATTGCATCTGCATGTTTTCATAAAACCCGTAGTCGTTCGCAGTTGCCGCTTCTCCTTGTCTCCGTGGCATGTTGTCAGACCGTTTGTCTTCCTTAACCATTCTCAGTCCAACCACACACTTGACCTCGTTCGCCTAACCCCTCTTTGCACAGTGCATCGACCCCTTGCGTGCGTCTGAAACTTCCCCGAACACGTACCGGACTTTTGTTACCGTTGGGTCCGGATCATCTCCAAACATCCCAAAAATATCTTCGGTTATTTGTTGGGTCTACCTAACCTATCTATCGCGACCGTTTGATTTGAATCGGAGGGTCCATGTAACCCCTACCCTAATCCCCTGCTATATAAACACGAGGTACAACCCTAGAAAATAGGAGCCTTGTCCCATCCTCCCAGCCGCCGCCACCAGTCCTCTTCCACCTCGGGATTGCCCTCGATCCAAACCCATCAATCACCCACAGCTTCCAGATCCACCGCCACCAAGCTTCTCCTAGTCTTCCGAGCTAGACACCCGGCGCTCAGCGCCGCCTCCCTCTTCTGCTCGAGCACGCCCGCTCAAGGAGGAGCCCCCGCTCACTCCTGGATCGATCCCCGCGCCCTAAATCCCTGCCTCGAGCACCTCCGTGGAGCCAAGCCCCGAGCGCATCGCCTCTGCACCCGTGCCGATGGCCTCCTCTACCCCGGGCTCTTCTCCCATGGTGTCATCCTCCTCCTCGAGGAGATGCTCCTCGCCTCGAGCACCAGCGCTCCAAGGCCGGCCTCCTGCTGTTCGTCATTGCCTTCCTCCTCTCCTACCGTGCGCGCGTCCACTCAACCCCATCGCCCTCCGTCTACATCGTTGCGCCGCCCGCTGCTTCCCCCTTGACCGAACCTCGTCGGCGACCCGCAGGTGACCGGCGCCACCTCATCACCTCCCGTGCTGCTCCCTCTCTCTCTCTGACTGCTCATCTCTCCCTTCATTTCATACAGGAGCCCCGCCAGTGTTCTTTGAGCCCCTCGTCCCGCGCCCAGATTAGCCTTGTCTCGTCCCCATGCCCGGTCGCTGCGCCGTTCATCTTCGTCTAGCACCGCCCCCACCATGGTGTCGTCTGCATCGAGCAGGACAGCGACGCCTACTTGATCCCTTGCCTCGACCATGTTGACCAGTCACCTCGCCTCGTCCCGCTTTCCACCCTGCGCGAGCCGGCCCAGCCGCTCCCCTGTGCTGCGTTGGCGTCCTCTTCATGGATTCGTTCGACTACGTCCATTTGTCTTCTTCATGGATTCGATCTTCTTCCTTGCGGGATCTCAGGCAAGATGACCATTACCCTCGATATCACTTCTATCTTTGCTTACTAGTTGTTCGCTCTATCGCAATGTTGCGCTACCTACCACTTGTTTATCATGCCTCCCATATTGCCATGTCAAGCCTCTAACTCACCTTCGTAGCAAACCGTTGTTTGGCTATGTTACCGCTTTGCTCAGCCCCTCTTACAGCGTTGTTAGTTGCAGGTGAAGTTGAAGTTCGTTCCATGTTGGAACATGGATATGTTGGGATATCACAATATATCTTATTTTAATTAATGCATCTATATACTTGGTAAAGGGTGGAAGGCTCGGCCTTATGCCTAGTGTTTTGTTCCACTCTTTCCGCCCTAGTTTCCGTCATACCGGTGTTATGTTCCTTGATTTTGCGTTCCTTACGCAGTTGGGGATTTATGGCACCCCCTTGACAGTTCGCTTTGAATAAAACACCTCCAACAAGGCCCAACCTTGGTTTTACCATTTGCCTACCTACCACCTATACCTTTCCCTTGGGTACTACAGACTCAAGGGTCATCTTTATTTTAAACCCCCCCCCCCCGGGCCAGTGCTCCTCTGAGTGTTGGTTCGAAACGGGCAGCCTACGGGGCCACCTCGGGGCAACTTGAGGGATGGTTTTACTCGTAGCTTGACCTATCCGGTGTGCTCTGAGAACGAGATACGTGCGACTCCTATCGGGATTTGTCAGCACATCGTGCGGCTTTGCTGATCTTGTTTTACCATTGTCGAAAAGTCTTGTAACCGGGATTCCGAGCCTGGTCGGGTCTTTCCGGGAGAAGGAATATCCTTCGTTGACCGTGAGAGCTTGTGATGGGCTAAGTTGGGACACCCCTGCAGGGTATAAACTTTCGAAAGTCGTGCCCGCGGTTATGTGGCAGGTGGGAATTTGTTAATGTCCGGTTGTAGAGAAATTGACACTTGACTTAATTAAAAAGCATAAACCGCGTGGGTAGCCGTGATGGTCTCTTTTCGGCGGAGTCCGGGAAGTAAACATGGTTTGGGTTATGTATGAACGTAAGTAGTTTCAGGATCACTTCTTGATCACTTCTAGCTTCTCGACCGTTGCATTGCTTCTCTTCTCGCTCTTGTTTGCGTATGTTAGCCACCATATTTGCTTATCGCTTGCTACAGCTCCACCTCACTATCTTATCCTACCCATAAGCTTAAATAGTCTTGATCTCGCGGGTGTGAGATTGCTGAGTCCTCGTGACTCACAGATACTTCCAAAACAGTTGCAGGTGCCGACGATATCAATGCAGGCGATGCTACCGAACTCAAGTGGGAGTTCGACGAGGACCTTGGTCGTTACTATGTTTATTTTCATGTTGATCAGTAGTGGAGCCCAATTGGAACGATCGGGGATCTAGCATTTGGGGTTATCTTCTTTTCATTTGGATTTGTCCGTAGTCGGACTATGTTCATTGTGTGAAGTGGTGATTGTAAGCCAACTCTCTTTATCCCATTCTTGTTCATTACATGGGATTGTGTGAAGATGACCCTTCTTGCAACAAAACCAAAATGCGGTTATGCCTCTAAGTCGTGCCTCGACATGTGAGAAATATAGCCGCATCGTGGGCGTTACAAGTTGGTAATCAGAGCCATCCCCGACTTAGGAGCCCCCTGCTTGATCAAATCGCTAACGTTGTTGAGTCTAGAACAAAAATGTTTTGAGTCTTAGGATTATATATATATATATATATATATATATATATAAATATATATATATATATCGGAGAATGCGATTCTTTTACTCCTCGGTCCCTTAAATGCGCTCTGGTGAGGCCTCCTAACGTAGATGTTTTGACTTTCCTCTCCTCAAATTTCACTAAAAAAATTTAGGATCACGCGGGTATCTTTGGATCGTTCCGATATTCTTATGACGAGAACATTGTTCTTGGTGCCTCCTGACATTTAGGGGTTGTGGCAGTGTTCCGGGGAGTTGAGCTCCGAGGTGTTGTCGTCACAATTTTATTGTTGCAGTTCTAGAATACCTGAGTTTCGCCGACATCGAAAATCTCTTTTATGCAGTTGTTGGTGAGATAAGCTCGACGCCACCCAGTACTGGGGCAGGAGTTCGGGAGTATTACCATAACTCGTATAATGGATGCTTTTCGAAGGTTGAGGTACACGATTTCCGGAGTTTTCTTGGTTATCTGTTGACGGATGGATACAGCTGGATGTAGGGATTGTTAGTTTGAGTGAGATATATTGCTTCCCTGTATCCCCAACACCAGATTGCATAACCAGAAAGTTTCGGGAGTTTATAAGTGGGAATTCAAGTAGCTCCTAGGATATCTTTCCGACAGATGCATGATATGAGATTGTGGTTCGACGTCTAGTGGTTCGCCTATCCACAGTTGGTTTTACAGTGGTCTCGTTGTGTCTTGAAGAGTCCTTGGCTATGCTGACTCGGGGACGCTTCGTATGTCATGTGCACTGCCTTGTACATGATGGTGCTATACGATCGAGCCTGTGTGGGCCCCACCATGAAAACTTTGGACGAAATCTCTATCATATGTTTGTTCCGGCTTATTTTGCAAGCTAATCCTTTGTTTTGTTTTGAGTTGTGGTATTCGAGTTGCTTCAATGTCAAGTGTTGATTCCATACCTTTTCCAAGTGGTGTTCTCATGTTTCTATGGGAGTGCTAATACTTCTTGGTCATCAAGATTGTCATCCCAATTCTATTTCTAACCGGTGCGCTTCTCTTCGAGATGATCCCATCATTCTTCCCATTCGCAAGATCACCCCACAGTTTTCTCAACGGTGTTTATTCCACCTGACGCAAGTCGCCTTTGTTTTCCCGCCCTCCCACCCTTTTCTTCAAGTACTCATATATCTTAATCAAGTATCCATTTTATTCATGTGAAGTCTCTCCATTCTTTTCCATCAATGTTCTTATCTGGTGATTCTTAGGAAGATACTAACGGAGTTTCAAGTTCATCATTCTTCGTTCTTTTTTCTTCTCCGGTGGATTCAATTCAAACTTTGTCGATCATATCCTTTCCTCGTTTCAAATGTTTTCTCATGCCGGTGCACCTCTTAATGATTCACCTCTAACTATTCATTTGTTCCGGAGTGCGAAGATATCTCAGAAGAATTGTGTCTCCATTATCAATCCGTTCAAGCTATTTCGAGGTTGTTATCTCATTCAAGCCAGTTAATTCAACCGGTGCAATCTCTCTTTTAAATCGTTCAACGGTGTATCTTTTGAGTGGGCCCTAACCCACAGGTCTTTTCTCAGGATCTTACCTGACTCCTCTAATTTTCCCGGAACTATTCCCAAATTCTTTTCAAACTGTGACGTAAGAATGAATTTTTCATCAATCATGTGCCTTCTCCAAGATCGCATTCAAATTCTTTTCCTCGTTGGCTCAATCTTTCTATTCTTCATTATTCCGGAGTGTCTCAACAATTAATGGTGGTGTTTCTCATCGTCATTCTCTGCATTTGAAGACTAAAGAAGATTTTCTCTTAAATCTTGCTCCGTTCTCTTGAAGATGTGTAGTTCAAGCTTGATGTCGTCCTCTCATAATTGTTTTCGATTGTGAAAATTCTTTTCACCCATCCGGAGCAATTCAAGAGTCTATTCAGTTTGATTCTCCGGAGCCATCATCTCAATATTATTCATTCTCAGCTTTCAGATCTCATTCTCCAAATCTTACCGGTGCATCGTTCAAATATCCTCTAATCAGTTCATGATCTCTTCGTTCTCATGTATCTAAATTCTATCAAGTATCTTTATTCATTTTCTAATTCATCCTGGTGAATTCCGCCTTAGCTACTTTCATTTCCAATTCTTACGGTGGTTCGTTCAAGATTTCTCTTGCTTCGTTATCATATCAACTCATTCGTTGTTCCAATCCTACCGGTGGTTCGTTGAAGACCTTCTCAAGTCTATGCTATATCTCTCTTAATCATTTCTACTAGAATAAGTAGTATGCCAAATCCGTTGCTTATCATCAATCTAAATTGGTAAAGGATACGCATAACGTAATTCTTCTTATTGTTTCATCCAAGTGATCTAGTTTCTTCTTTCCAGAGTTTTTCATCATGTCACATTTCTTGGTTCGAGATGCTTCATCTTTTATTTTCCGGAGTTCCAAATTTTTCCGCATTATCTCATCGGGAAGCTCCATCTAAATCATCGCAAGGCTTCACCTTGTGTTTTCAACTTCTCTTTCTTTCTATCATCCTTGTTTTACCAGAGTTCTTCATGGAAGGTTCACATGGTGGTTCGTCAAGGATTCTTTGCATTCTTCAATTGTTCTTCAAGATTTCTCTCGAAGTTATGATCTGCCAAGCTATACTCAAAATTAAACAGGGTGCTCAACTCATGTTTTGTTTTGAGGAGTTCAAGTATTCTTCATCTTGCATTCCAAAGTGCAATTTGTTCTACCTTATCTTTCGAGGTGGTGTTATGCCATTCTTAACAATTTTCCTTCGTGTTTCATGATTCACATGTTGTCAAGAATGAGGTATTTTAAATCCATCAATCTCTTCATTGGAGTTGTCTTGGGTTATATTTCACCTAAAGTTTTTCCCTAAGGATTGTTGTTATTTATGGTGCTTATAAATGACCCAAGTTCTTCATTTATCCTCCCGGTGAAATAAGTTTCTCGTCTCCTTGTTGATATCAATCCAATCTTTTGTTTCCGTAGTGGCAGGATTTCACCTCAATTTTTGGGATGTTTTCCATAAGCCCACAACAAGCTTATTCTTTTCGATGTTGGTTTCCCAACAACTCCGCTCTAACCTTCTTGCAAGGATGCTTTCCAAATTAATTTGTGGCAGAAATTGGCATTTCCTTCTCCATTCTTTTATTCCAATGATCTATCTTCTATTCCTTCTTTCGGAGGCAATGTGATGTTGCTCTCTTCGCTCATCATCTCGAATTGTGAAGATCGTGTTCTTTTCATGCTTACCCATTTAACCGGAGTGTTGTGCTCTCATTCAAGTTCTTTCATCTTATCAAGTCTTGCATCTCTTTTCAACCGGAGTGCTGCCCGAATTCTTTACTCTTATTCCTTGTCTAGCTAATTTTAACCAGAGTGGTTTCAATATCTATCTTGTCACTTAACCTCTTGGTTCTCGTCGTATTCCATGTTCCTCTTATCTAATGGAGTCTTCGCAATCTCGTTCATCTTCATTGTATTCTTCTTTCAATTTGTTTAACCTCTCAAGGTTCATGGTTTCACTCGTTTGTCAAAGAAGCAACTTTGTTTTACCTCTTCCTCTTCCGCTTCTCTCCGGTGCCATCCTTAGATCTCAGGACGAGATCTCTTGTAAGTGGAGGAGTGTTTCCCAAGACCGACGCTCCAGACGCCTTCCATGTTCTTCGTTGTCGTCATGTGTTTTATTTTGTTGTTGTTGCATTTCATCATGTCATCATGCATATTGCATCCGCATGTTTTCAGAAAACCCGTAGTCGTTGGTAGTTGCCGCTTCTCCTTGTCTCCGTGGCATGTTGTCAGACTGTTTGTGTTCCTTGACCATTCTCAGTCCAACCACACACTTGACCTCGTTCGCCTAACCCCTCTGTGCACAGTGCATCGACCCCTTGCGCGCGTCCGGAACTTCCCCGAACCCGAACCGTACTTTCGTTACCGTTGGGTCCGGATCTCCCCAAACATCCCAAAAATATCTTCAGTTATTTGTTCGGTCTACCTAACCTATCTATCTCGACCGTTTGATTTTAATCGGAGGGTCCATGTAACCCCTACCCTAATCTCATGCTATATATACACGAGGTCCAACCTAGAAAATAGGAGCCTTGTCCCATCCTCCCAGCCGCCACCGCCAGTCCTCTTCCACCTCAGGATTGCCCCCGATCCAAACCCACCAATCACCCACAGCTTCCAGATCTGCCGCCACCAAGCTTCTCCTAGTCTTCCGAGCTAGCCACCCGGCGCTCAGCGCCGCCTTCCTCTTCTGCTCGAGCACGCCCGCTCAGGAGGAGCCCCCGCTCACTCCTGGATCGATCCTCGCGCCCTAGATCCCTGCCTCGAGCACCTCCGTGGTGCCAAGCCCCGAGCGCATTGCCTCTGCACCCGCGCCGATGGCCTCTCCTCTACCCCGGGCTCTTCTCCCATGGCGTCATCCTCCTCCTCGAGGAGATGCTCCTCGCCTCGAGCACCAGCGCTCCAAGGCCGGCCTCCTGATGTTCATCGTTGCCTTCCTCCTCTCCTTTTTTTAGAACGAAGGCTCGCGAAGAGCCCAACTTTGAATTAACAAAGCCATTAACCGGCCAGGAATTATAGACACACAACAGACCACATCGGCCCAACGATACAAGGGAGCATTCTAGGGAGCTTACAACTCAACGCCGCGCACAAGCTTGAAAGAAAAATTAAAACAAAGCCCATAGCTTGCACTAGCAGAAGACCGCAACAAACAGTACCGAGGGAAGCGACCATCAAGCGGGATGAAGACCTGCTAAAGCAGTGTGGGCATGAACTGGCTGGCGCCCGAGATTAAGAGAGCGAAGCATCTTCCTCCTCTCATGCCGCAGAGGGACCCTTCCCTCTCGCCTTGGATCGAAAGTCGTCGACCCAGCAGACCTGAGAAGCGCTCACCCTAGAGCAGAAGAGGTGCCGACCTCGAGACCTGGAGAAACCACGGAGCACCACCCCAAAGCCAATGAGCACACAACATCCTCCATACTGCCACAACTTAGGACACCAGTAAGCTGCAGGAAAGCCACCGGGAGTAGCTGCTGAAGAAAGGCCAGCAAGGACATCACGGAGGACCACAGAACGTCGAGGAGCAAGGCCCGTCGGTCGTTGAAGAAAGAGGACAGGGAGCCCACAGTCGGGACGTGTTGCAGTTGCTGGGAAGGGGAACCCTATCCCCTACCGCCGGATCGAAGGCGCCGTACCGCCAGCCTTGTGACAAACACGTCGCAACCAGTGTGCTCCACCCATGAGGGGAACGGAGACAATGCCAGCCATGCAAATCCCGACGGAACCGCCGCCACCAGACAACCATAGCCGCCCAAAGCTCCAACCTTTGACCCACCTCACCCGAACACAATCCCTCCCCAGGCGGCACCTCCAAGGAGGAGCTCGACACGAGACACGCCGTTGCCGCCCAATCCTAGCCAGATTTTGGGCTTTCACCCGGGAGGGGCGAGGTGGGGGGAGGAGGACCTTCGCTGCACCTCCAAGGAGGAAGAACAGCGCCTATGGCGTCGCTGCCGCCGGGCCGGACAAGCCAACCAACGGTTTCCCGCAGTCCTAGATCTCGCCACCGAGCACACACCAGCTCCAGATCCGGCGTGCATGGCACTAGAGATTGGAGACAGGGTGCAGAGGGAGTCAAACAGGAGGGAACCAAACCTCAGATCCGACGAGGAGGGGGGACTCCGCGCCATAGCCAACCCCCACCGGCGGCTCACCACCCGCGTGGTCGAGCACGCCGACCAGAATCGCCCGCAACCGGCTCCAGCCAGGAGGAAGCCATTGCCTCGCCAAGAAGGGCCGCCGCCGCAGATCCGGGGACCTCCGCCAGGAACGGAGCGCCAGAGGCCTCGCCGCCACCTTCCCGGGCGTCCGCGGGAAAAAGCCCGGCAAGATCCTCAGGTGGCGGTGAGGGGAGAGCAGGGGAAGGGGGTGGTGGCGCGGGTGAAAACCTAATCGCCACCCGAGTCGCCCAGGCGGACGACGCGGGGGCCGGGCCCAAGTAGAACTCCCCCCTTCCTCCTCTCCTCCCGTGCGCGCATCCACTCAACCCCGTCGCCCTCCGTCTACATCGTCACACTGCCAGCTGCTTCCCCCTCGACCGAACCTCGCCGGCGACCCGCAGGTGACCGGCGCCACCTCATCACCTCCTGTGCTGCTCCCTCTCTCTCTGACTGCTCATCTCTCCCTTCGTTTCATACAGGAGCGCCGCCAGTGATCTTTGAGCCGCCTCGTCCCGCGCCCGGATCAGCCCCGTCTCGTCCCCATGCCCGGTCGCCGCGCCGTTCGTCTTCGTCTAGCGCCGCCCCCGCCATGGCGTCCTCTGCATCGAGCGGGACAGCGACACGTACTCGATCCCTTGCCTCGACCGTGTTGACCATTCGCGGGAGCACCTATGTGCCTCTTCTTTGCGACAACCGATCGGGGCTTCGCCTGGCGCCCAGCTGGGCGGCCCACACACAGTGGCGTGTGGTGTAAAAATGAAAGAAAGGCGAAGCTTCAGCGAGGACATGATCCCACGACCGCACACTTCTAGAGCGAGCTACCTAACCACTACGCAAGATTGCTGCTTGTGGTTAAATGGCAATACGGAAGCTATACAACTAGTCACGTCACCAGATCCGGTTATTTTTTTTCTTTTTTCGATCTTTTCTTGTAATTTCTGGAAAAAAAATGTAAGAACGTTTTTTACAACACACACGAGTTTTAAATTTTTTTGGCACTTTTTTGAATATGTAATCAAATTTAAAAAAAGGAACAATTTTGAAGTTGTGCACAAATATCGAAAACAGGAACATTTTTTAAAATTACGATCAGTTTTGATAAAAAGAGACAAGTTTTTTGAAAATGTGAACAATATTTTGAATTGTTGAAAAAAACTAAAAACAGGAACATACTTTGATTTTGTGAACAAATCCTGAAAAATATGAACATTTTGTTAAATTCGAACAAAAATTCACAATCATGAACTGGTTTTGACAAAATGTGAACATTTTTTAATTGGTGAACAATTTTCAAAAAGAGGAGCATTTTTTAATTTGTGAACAAATTCTGAGAACAGGAACATTTTTTAATTTGTATTTTTTTTTTGGAAAGGGGAACAATTTTTAAGAATGGTGAACAATTTTTTAAAGATGTGATTTTTTAAAGAAAAACGTACCAAAGAAAATTTTGAAACGATCATTTTCTGGAAATTGCAAACAATTTTTGAGTTGTGAACAATTTTTGAAACATTCCAAAAAAATGTTCTCGAACCTGAAATTTGTTCATAAATTCAGAAAAATGGTCTATATTTTGAAAAAGTGCGTACATATTTTGAATTTCTGAACATTTTCATAGACAAGAACATTTCTTTTGCCTATGCAAACAAAAAAATTGAAACTGCAGACATTGTTTGTGAAAAACATGAAACTTTTTTGAAGTTGCAAACAAATTATGAAATTATGAACAAAATTTTAAACCATGAACTATTTTGAATTTTTGAACAAATATTGGAAAATGGAACATTTCATGAAATTATGAACATTTTTTGACACAAAGCGAACAAATTTTGCAAGTTATGAACAAAAATTTGAAAACATGAACATTTTCCTTAAAAATGTACAACATTTGTAAATGTGAACATTTTTGAAAAAGAAAAAGAAATCTGAGAAAGAAAAATGAAAAACAATAGAAAAGGAAACCAGAGAAAAAAGAAACAAAAAAGAAATAAGTAAAGAAAATAAACAGAAAAAGAAACAAGGAGAGAAAAGGAAAAAAGAAACAGAAAAGAAAGAAAAACGAAAGGAGAAACATAAAAGAAAGAAATCCGGTTCAGGAACCTTCTAGAAGGTTCCCAAAACCGTAAAAACCCGGCTGGGATCCTCTAGAAGGTTCCGAAAACCGAAAATGCCTACAGTGGAAGGTGGACCGGCCCAGCAGATCGCTGCCCTATGCGTTCTCTCGACATTTTGACGCAACGAGCGTCCAATAGGAATTTCCACCATTCGCCTCGCCTCGTCCCGCTTTCCACCCTGCGCGAGCCGGCCCAGCCGCTCCCCTGTGCCGCGCAAGGCCCAGCGCCCCAAGCTGGCCTCCTCTGCCAAGCCGGGCCTCAGCCCATGGTGAGGCCACCCCCCAGCGCCTCCCTTTTTTTCCCTTCCGTTGGGCCAGCCAGTTTCGGCCCGTGATACGTTTTTCCCTGCTAGACGAATTTTGCTAAATATCCTGTGCATGCATAATTACAGAAAGTGCCCCTATTTTTAATTGTTAATAACTAATTAACCATGCATCGGTTTTAAACATGTTATATATGTAAAATGCTTAGAATTTTGTCTAGTTTCACAATATGCTACTTTCATCTATGTTAAAAATGTGTTAACTTGTTGTTTGATTAAGTTTGCATAAATAGCATGTTAAAATGATTTCATTCATAACTAAATAACCGTAACTCCAATTTAAATGTTCTTTATATGTAAATGGGGTAGAAAAATGCATAGTTTAACATGGTGCACTTTATTTTACTGGTTAAAAACTCTAAAATAAGGTTTAGGACAGAACAGTACCAAATTCATAATATGCACATGGGGATTTTCCTGAAGTGATGTTTGTTGTTTCCGGCCTCATTTAAACTTGACTAGATAGGTAGTTTGCATATGCTTCATCCGTTGCCATGTTTAAAAACATTTAATATTGTTGGGTACATAAACGAGAGAGAATTAAATAATTGATGTGGTGTTTCGTCAATATGCAACTCGTTGCATATTGAGCTCCACTTAATTTGTAGTGTTGTTTGTTGCACTTTGCCATGCCATGCCTCATTAAATCGGACATGCATCATACTTGGTTGTGCATTATGCCATGTTTATGCTTGTGTGTTTACCATGTTGTTTGCTTCTTTCCGGTTTGCTTCTCTCGTTAGCTTCCGTTTCGTTCCGGAGTTGTGACGATCCGTTCGACTACGCCCATTTGTCTTCTTCACGGGTTCGATCTTCTTCCTTGCGGGATCTCAGGCAAGATGACCATTACCCTCGATATCACTTCTATCTTTGTGAAAGCACAAGTGCTCCCTAGGTGGTTTTGGTAATTAATGTCAACATATCTCTTGTTGGACTAACACCTTTATCTAGTATGTTTCAGATAAGTTCAACAATGGAGTGGCATGGACTAAAGGATGTGGGAACTCCTTCAAGATGCTAAGGACAAAGGATTGGCTCAAGCTTCAAGCTCAAGACTCTTCATTTTATATTTTAGTGATCCAAGATCACATTAAGTCTATAGGAAAAGCCAATAGTATCAAGGAGGGATGAGGTGTTGCTTAATGAGCCTCTTGCTTCATGTGCTTAGTGATAAGCTCCAAAACCCTCAACTACTTTCCCACTTCCACACATTTGACCTAAACCAAAAGTCAAACTCGGCCCTACCGATTCTTTCTATCCGGCGCCACCGAGTTCAGATGTCATAGCCACTGCCACAAACCCTAGGCAAATCGGTTTCACCGATAGAGATCTCGGTCTCACCGAGATGGGATTGTAATCTCTTTGTGTATGTCCATTACCAAAATCGGTCTCACCGAGTTTGTGTAATCGGTACTACCGAGATTACAATGCAAACTCTCTGATTAACTTATTACCAAAATCGGTCCCACTGAATTTGAGTAATCGGTCCCACCGAGTTTGCTTGACCAACTCTCTGGCTAGCTAATTACCAAAATCGGTCTCACCGAGTTTGTGTAATCGGTCTCACCGAGATTACGTTATGCCCTAACCCTAACCATATCGGTCCTACCGAGTTGCATGTCAGTCCCACCGAAAACCCTAACGGTCACTAGGTTTACTAAATCGGTGCGACCGAGTTTTATGATTCGGTCCCACCGAGTTTGGTAAATTGTGTGTAGCAGTTAGATTTTGTGTGGAGGCTATATATACCCCTCCACCTCCTCTTCATTTGTGGAGAGAGCCATCAGAACAAGCCTACACTTCCGGCATCCTATTTCTGAGAGAGAACTACCTACTCATGTGTTGAGGCCAAGATATTCCATTCCAACCATATGAATCTTGATCTCTAGCCTTCCCCAAGTTTCTTTCAACTCAAATCTTCTTTCCACCAGATCCAAATCCTATGAGAGAGAGAGTTGAGTGTTGGGGAGACTATCATTTGAAGCACAAGAGCAAGGAGTTCATCATCAACACACCATTTGTTACTTCTTGGAGAGGTGTCTCCTAGATTGGCTAGGTGTCACTTGGGAGCCCCGACAAGATTGTGGAGTTGAACCAAGGAGTTTGTAAGGGCAAGGAGATCGCCTACTTCGTGAAGATCTACCGCTAGTGAGGCAAGTCCTTCGTGGGCGACGGCCATGGTGGGATAGACAAGGTTGCTTCTTCGTGGACCCTTCGTGGGTGGAGCCCTCGGTGGACTTGCGCAACCGTTACCCTACATGGGTTGAAGTCTCCATCAACGTGGATGTGCGATAGCACCACCTATCGGAACCACAGCGAAAACATCTGTGTCTCCAATTGCGTTTGAATTCTCCAAACCCTTCCCTTTACATTCTTGCAAGTTGCATGCTTTATTTTCCGCTGCCTATATACTATTTGCATGCTTACTTGTTATGTATTGAGAATGTTAAACTTGTGCCTAAACTCCACTTAAACCAAAAAGAAGTTAAAAACTGCAACTTTGGTACTTAGTGTCTAATCACCCCCCCCCCCGCCTCCTCTAGACACCTCTTCTCAAGATCCTACAAGTGGTATCAGAGCATTGGTCTCCATTGCCTTGGTTTAATCACCATTGGAGGAAGATGGATGAGTCTACTTTGGGGAATATTAGACATAGAGTGCCTATCCTTGATGGAGTGTATTTTCATGAGTGGAAAAATGAGATGCTTGTAATTTTCAATCAATATCATTTGAACAAGTACATTGCTAGCCCTTATGCACCTCATGTTGATCCTAAGCATCCTACCCTTGATGAATCCATTGACATGATTAGGAACCTTAGAACTGTTAATCTCATCACTAGAGGCTTGCCTAGAAACTTAATTAGAATCTTGCCTACTCTTGAGTGTGCCTACACTATATGGAAATTTCTTGAGGAACGCTTTCCAAATTATTCCTTGAAAAATCTAGATGATATTCTCTATAAGTTTATTGCCTTGAGTAAGATGAATACTAGTGATCCTATGTTTGGTGATCGTCTATTTGAACTTACCGACCTTATGTGTGCCAAAGGAGATGTTGGAATTATGGGTGATATTATTTCCGAAGCTATAAGAATTCATAAGCAAGATCATTGTCAAACTCACTCTAACGAATTACCCTCTCTAGGACTTGATCCACCACATGACGATGTTGAACATGGATACTATGATGAGGATGATGATAGTGACTTCGATCTTGATGATGCAATGAGACATTTTGGTCTTATGGCAAATCTTGAGGATATGTGTCAGGAGGAAAGGAATGGGTTCTTGACAGTGGGTGTACCGATCACATGATCGGAGATAAAGACATGTTTCGTGAGCTTGTTGAAAATGATAGTCCTCAAAAGTATGTCACTTTCGGTGACAACTCAAAGGGTAAGGTGGTTGGCCTTGGTAAGGTGGCCATCTCACATGATAGCTCCATTCAAAATGTCATGCTCGTTGAATCTCTTGGCTACAACTTACTTTCGATTATCTAGACTTGCTGATTTCGGTTTCAATGTCCTATTCTTGAAGTAGATTGCCAAGTGTTTCGTCGAGACAATCATAAAATGGTCTTTACCAAAGTATACGTAGAGGTGATCTTTACATTGTTGATTTCTCTAAAAGGCACAACCTAAAACATGCTTCATTGCTAAATCCTCAAAAGGTTGGTTATGGCATAGACGACTAGGTCACGTTGGCATGAGAAATCTTGACAAGCTTATTAATGGAAATCATATCCTTGGAGTTAACGATGTCATATTTGATAAGGATAGACTGTGCAGTGCTTGTCAAGCGGTAAACAGGTTGGAGGAAGGCATCCGTGAAGAACATCATGACCACAAGGAGGCCACTCGAGCTACTTCATATGGACCTTTTTGGTCCCAACGCTTACAAAAGCCTCAGTGGAAATTCTTTTGGTCTAGTTATAGTTGATGATTTTTCAAGATTTACATGGGTGTTCTTTCTCGATGACAAGTCGCAGGTCCAAAAGATCTTCAAAAACTTCGCTAGGAAGGCCCAAAATCAATTTGAAGTGAAGATCAAGAAGGTTCGCATGACAGTGAACGGAGTTCAAGAACGCAAATGTGGACACCTTTCTTGATGAAGAGAGGATTTCACACGAGTTCTCGGCTACGTACACACCTCAACAAAATGGAGTTGTTGAGAGGAAGAACCAGACGCTCATCGAAATGGCGATAATGATGCTTGATAAGTACAAGACGCCTAAGCACTTTTGGGCAGAAGCGGTTGAGACAGCTTGTCATGCAACAAATCGCTTGTATCTTCACAAGCTACTCGGCAAGACGGCATACGAGCTCCTCACCGGTAACAAACCCCAAGTTGGATACTTTCGAGTATTCGGCTCAAAGTGCTACATTCTAGATAAGCATAAATGGTTCAAAATTTTCTCCTAAGTCTCATGAAGGTTTCCTACTAGGTTATGGCTCAAACTCTCACACTTACCGTGTCTACGACAATTTCACCTGAAAGGTTGAAGAGACGGTAGATGTGAAGTTTGATGAATCTAACGGCTCGCAAGTAGAGAAATTGCCAATTGATGTAGGAGACAAAGACCCTTCGGAAGCAATCCAAGACTTGTCTATTGGCAAGGTCCGTCCAGCGGAGGTGAAGGAGAGTACCTAAATGCGTACAAGTGGAAGCTTCTACTTCACGACAAGGTGAACCAAGAGTTGATATGGAAGCATCCACAAGTGGAACACACCAAGATGAAGAAAAGCGAGGAAGAACATCACGAGCGTCGAACCTCCTTCTCCACCTCGACAAGAAAACGACAACGCCAACTATGAAGAAGATCAAGAAGAAGAAGAAGAACAAGATAAAGAAGATGTTCAACCGAGACCCAAGCAAAAGCTTTCACGAGTTCGAGCAAGAATTGCTAAATACCATCCCGTCGAGCAAATCTACAATGATATTCAAACCGGGAGAATCACTCGCTCTAAAACTCGTTGAGCTAACTTTTGTGAAAACTATTCTTTCATCTCTAGCATTGAACCTATGAAGGTCGAAGAAGCATTGGAAGATCCGAATTGGATAAATGCTATGCATGAAGAGCTACACAACTTTGAGAGAAACCAAGTTTGGACTTGGGTTGAGAAGCCCGACAACAACCACAACATCATCGGTACCAAATGGGTGTTTCACAACAAGCAAGATGAAGATGGACAAGTAGTTCGCAACAAAGCACGTCTAAATGCGCCCAAGGCTACACACAAGTCGAAGGTATGGACTATGGTGAGACTTATGCTCCCATTGCTAGACTTGAGTCCATTCGCATCTTACTTGCCTATGCTAATCACCATAATATCACCTTGTACCAAATGGACATTAAAAGTGCTTTTCTAGATGGTGAAATAGAGGAGGAAGTTTATGTTAAACAACCTCCCGGCTTCGTCAATCCTAAGAAACCAAACCATGTTTACAAACTTCACAAAGCCCTTTATGGTCTTAAACAAGCTCCTAGAGCATGGTATAAATGCTTGACCAAGTTTCTTCTTGAAAAAGGCTTTGAAATTGGGAAAATTGATTCCACACTTTTACTAAAAGGGTTAATGGAGAATTGTTTGTATGCCAAATTTATGTTGATGATATCATATTTGGATCAACTAACCCTCATTTTAGTGAGAAGTTTGGGAAGCTAATGTCGGAGAAGTTTGAGATGTCAATGATGAGTGAACTCAAATTCTTTCTTGGGTTACAAATCAAGCAAACTAAGGAAGGTACTTTTGTCTCTCAAACGAAGTACACTAAGGACTTATTCAAGAAGTTCAATATGCAAGAGTGCAAAGGTATGTCTACACTCATGCCTACTAGTGGACATCTTGATTTGACCAAAGATGGTAAACCGGTTGATCAAAAGGTTTATCGCTCTATGATTGGATCATTGTTATACCTATGTGCTTCATGTCCCGATATTATGCTAAGTGTGTGCATGTGTGCAAGATATCAAGCTGCTCCTAAAGAATGGCATCTTAAGGCCGTGAAAAGGATAGTGAGATACTTAATTCATACACCAAAATTTGGCATTTGGTATCCTAAGAGGGCCTCTTTCGATCTTGTTGGCTATTCCGACTCAGACTATGTCGGAGACAAGGTTGATAGAAATTCCACTTCGGGTACTTGTCAATTTCTTGGTAGATCTCTTGTGTCTTGGTCCTCCAAGAAACAAAACTCGGTATCCTTATCTACAGCCGAAGCGGAGTACATTGCCCATTTGGTTCATGTTGTGCTCAATTACTTTGGATGACCCAAACTCTTAAAGATTATGGTATATATGTGTAACATGTTCCATTGCTTTGTGACAATGAAAGTGCTATCAAAATTGGTCATAATCCCGTACAACATTCTTGAACTAAGCATATTGAAGTTCGTCATCATTTCATTCAAGATCATGTTGCTAAGGGTGACATTAATCTTAAGCATGTTCGCACCGAAAAGCAATTAGCGGATATATTTACTAAACCCCTTGATGAGAAAGTGTTTTGCAGGTTGAGAGGAAAATTGAACATCATAGATGCTTCAAACTTGGAGTAGATACTCCATTGGATACATGCAAGACATGAGTTTATGACTAATCCATGATATCTCTCTTATAATGAAAATATTATATCTTGGATATATTTGCATCTTGCATGTTATCTAACCCTTGTAGGTACTTGGTTGAATCAAATTCCATGAGATTGTAATCTACTCACATCTTGAGCAATCTCTACATCACCAAGTCTCTACACTATGGTGGCTGAATACAAGGAAGCACGGAATCATTCAAACATATCCTTTGACAAACTCTTTGTTAAGCTTCATGATTATCATTTTTGGATATACAAGTGCCCTTCCTTGCAAGAACTAACCCGTGTAGGTAGATGGACTCAAATTCCAAGTGGTGCTCCCAACTCTTGATGAGATACATCAACCTTGAGCAACCCACACAAGTTCAACTACATGGTCAACACCACCAACCAAGGTATGTTATTCCATCTTAGAGAAGCTTTACTCCGAGTCATGAGCTAAAGCAACTCGACAAGATGTGAATACATCAAGATGCTTAAGCGAAAAATGGTAACCCCATTTTGAGCTTAAGCGATGAGTATGACCTATGATCAAGTGATCTCACTTGACTCCTAAGTCAATATACTCTAACATAGGTGACTTTGTCACCGACCATCTCTAGATGAAGTTCTCTCGTGTTCTTTTACGTGTTTCTGCATTTGTCTCATGCATATTTGTTTCCCCTTTCAAAAAAAACTTCATCTAGATTTCTTTCTGTTTGCTCTGCATTTTCTGCATCCAATTCATTGCACATCATTCAGTAAATTCCTTGCAAATCTTTGTGAGAACTTTCTAGTCTAGTGAGATGAGGTGACAAGTGTTTTCTCTACGATGAACTCGGTTTCACCAATTTGTTGCCTTCGGTCCAACTGAATCCTTTTGGTACAACCGAAGCATACCACTCGGTGACACCGATTTCACAACAAGAAAAACAGTTTGCCACTTATTCTATGATTCTTCTGATCCAGCTCCACTCAATGAATCTTGTCCTCTACAAGCATCACAAATTTTATCCAGTGCTTTGTGTTGTGACTCAAGGACCAAACCCATTCACAACAAATTCCAGAAGACCCTTCTTGGAAATTGATGTCAAAGGGGGAGAGAGAGATCACATCAAAGCTTATCACTTCCAAAAGGGAGAGAGTATTAAGGGGGAGAAAGAGATCTCCAGGGGGAGATAATACTAAAGTAGAAAGTATTTCTCAATGATCTCAGATGCTTGGTGTTCAAGAGGAGAGATGCCACATGTCTTTTTGGGGGAAAGACATGTTCATGTGTGCTTATTTGCATTAAGCTCTGTTTATTTATATCTTTCAGCTCTGATTTTACATTTCCTATCTTCTCCCAGTATCCCATGCTAGATTCAGGGGGAGCAAGACATCTAAGGGAAAGGAATCATTCAAATTCATTGCATATCTTTACTCTTGGGGACATGTCTAATCCAATGTGGTACTTAGTACTCACTTTCTACATGTCATCCCAGTCTTGGTATTCTTGTGGTTTCTTCTGTTTGCTCTGGCTAGTAGATGTACCTGTGTTATCTAACCTTGTTTGTGCAGGTTCATTTCACCCTAAGCCAACTCAAGACAACAAGGCAAGTATATGCATCACACTCATGTGTATGAGGAATTCTTGCTGATGTACATACTTTTTGCAAGAAGGACTCATGAGCATGAAGGTACTTTCTTTAATACTCTTTGCTCTGATGCATATGGCCAAGATACATGTAACACATTGCCTACTCTATCATGGTTATGCTCTCACATGCTTCTACATTCCATATTCACATGATTGCATACATATAGGGGGAGCCTATGCTTGTTACATGTCTTTCCGAAGCTTTACTTGCTACTCTTTATATCTTTATCCAAAGCTTTGATGTATGTTGTCATCAATTACCAAAAAGGGGGAGATTGAAAGCACAAGTGCTCCCTAGGTGGTTTTGGTAATTAATGTCAACATATCTCTTGTTGGACTAACACCTTTATCTAGTATGTTTCAGATAAGTTCAACAATGGAGTGGCATGGACTAAAGGATGTGGGAACTCCTTCAAGATGCTAAGGACAAAGGATTGGCTCAAGCTTCAAGCTCAAGACTCTTCATTTTATATTTTAGTGATCCAAGATCACATTGAGTCTATAGGAAAAGCCAATACTATCAAGGAGGGATGAGGTGTTGCTTAATGAGCCTCTTGCTTCATGTGCTTAGTGATATGCTCCAAAACCCTCAACTACTTTCCCACTTCCACACATTTGACCTAAACCAAAAGTCAAACTCGGCCCTACCGATTCTTTCTATCCGGCGCCACCGAGTTCAGATGTCATAGCCACTGCCACAAACCCTAGGCAAATCGGTTTCATCGATAGGGATCTCGGTCTCACCGAGATGGGATTGTAATCTCTCTGTGTATGTCGAATCGGTCTCACCGAGTTTGTGTAATAGGTACTACCGAGATTACAATGCAAACTCTCTGATTAACTTATTACCAAAATTGGTCCCACCGAGTTTGAGTAATCGGTCCCACCGAGTTTGCCGACCAACTCTCTGGTTAGCTAATTACCAAAATCGGTCTCACCGAGTTTGTGTAATCGGTCTCACCGAGATTACGTTATGCCCTAACCCTAACCATATCGGTCCTACCGAAGTTGCATATCAGTCCACGAAAACCCTAACGGTCACTAGGTTTACTAAATCGGTCTGACCGAGTTTAATGATTCGGTCCCACCGAGTTTGGTAAATTGTGTGTATAGCAGTTAGATTTTGTGTGGAGGCTATATATACCCCTCCACCTCCTCTTCATTCATGGAGAGAGCCACTAGAACAAGCCTACACTTCCAGCATCCTATTTCTGAGAGAGAACTACCTACTCATGTGTTGAGGCCAAGATATTCCATTCCAACCATATGAATCTTGATCTCTAGCCTTCCCCAAGTTGCTTTCCACTCAAATCTTCTTTCCACCAGATCCAAATCCTATGAGAGAGAGTTGAGTGTTGGGGAGACTATCATTTGAAGCATAAGAGCAAGGAGTTCATCATCAACACACCATTTGTTACTTCTTGGAGAGTGGTGTCTCCTAGATTGGCTAGGTGTCACTTGGGAGCCTCGACAAGATTGTGGAGTTGAACCAAGGAGTTTGTAGAGGCAAGGAGATCTCCTACTTCGTGAAGATCTACCGCTAGAGAGGCAAGTCCTTCGTGGGCGACGGCCATGGTGGGATAGACAAGGTTGCTTCTTCGTGGACCCTTCGTGGGTGGAGCCCTCCGTGGACTCGCGCAACCGTTACCCTACGTGGGTTGAAGTCTCCATCAACGTGGATGTACGATAGCACCACCTATCGGAACCACAACAAAAACATCCGTGTCTCCAATTGCGTTTGAATTCTCCAAACCCTTCCCTTTACATTCTTGAAAGTTGCATGCTTTATTTTTTGCTGCCTATATACTATTTGCATGCTTGCTTGTTATGTATTGAGAATGTTAAACTTGTGCCTAAACTCCACTTAAACCAAAAAGAAGTTAAAAACTGCAACTTTGGTACTTAGTGTCTAATCACCCCCCCCCCCCCTCAAGACACCTCTTCTCAAGATCCTACACTTTGCTTACTAGTTGTTCGCTCTATCGCTATGTTGTGCTACCTACCACTTGTTTATCATGCCTCCCATATTGCCATGTCAAACCTCTAACCCACCTTCCTAGCAAACCGTTGTTTGGCTATGTTACCGCTTTTCTCAGCCCCTCTTATAGCGTTGGTAGTTGCAAGTGAAGTTGAAATTCGTTCCATGTTGGAACATGGATATGTTGGGATATCACAATATCTCTTATTTTAATTAATGCATTGATGACCCACAAGTATAGGGGATCTATCGTAGTCCTTTTGATAAGTAAGAGTGTCGAACCCAACGAGGAGCAGAAGAAATGATAATCGGTTTTCAGCAAAGTAGAAATAAGTGGTAATAGATAGTTTTGTGATAGGATAATTTGTAACGAGCAACAAGTAACAAAAGTAAATAAAGTGCAGCAAGGTGGCCCAATACTTTTTGTAGCAAAGGACAAGCCTGGACAAACTCTTATAATAGGAAAAGCGCTCCCCAGGACACATGAGAATATCGTCAAGCTAGTTTTCATCACATTCATATGATTCGCGTTCGGTACTTTGATAATTTGATATGTGGGTGGACCCTTGCTTGGGTGCTGTTCTTACTTGAACAAGTATCCCACTTATGATTAACCTCTATTGCAAGCATCCTCAACTACAATAAAAGTATTAAGGTAAACCTAACCATAGCATGAAACATATGGATCCAAATCAGCCCCTTACGAAGCAACACATAAACTAGGGTTTAAGCTTACATCACTCTAGCAACCCATCATCTACTTATTACTTCCCAATGCCTTCCTCTAGGCCCAAATAATGGTGAAGTGTTATGTAGTCGACGTTCACATAACACCACTAGAGGCTAGACAACATACATCTCATCAAATATCGAACGAATACCAAATTCACATGACTACTAATAGCAAGACTTCTCCCATATCCTCAGGAACAAACGTAACTACTCACAAAGCATATTCATGTTCATAATCAGAGGGGTATTAACATGCATAAAGGATCTGAACGTATGATCTTCCACCAAATAAACCAACTAGCATCAACTACAAGGAGTAATCAACACTACTAGCAACCTACTAGTACCAATCCCGGACTTGGAGACAAGAATTGGATATAAGAGATGAACTAGGGTTTTGAGAGGAGATGGTGCTGCTGAAGATGTTGATGGAGATTGCCCTCTCCCGATGAGTGGAGCGTTGGTGATAGCGATGACGATGATTTCCCCCTCCGAGGGAAGTATCCCCTAGAACAGCTCTCTGCCGGAGCCCTAGATTGGTTCCGCCAAGGTTCCGCCTTGTGGCGGCGGAGTTTCGTCCGAAAGGTTGCTTATGATTTTTTTCTCGTGAACCTCATATAGCGAGAAGATGGGCATCGGAGGGCCACCAGGGGCCCACGAGGTGAGGCGCACCTAGGGGGTGAGGCACGCCCCACCCTCGTGGCGGTGGGGCCCCCTCTAGTGAACTTCTTCCATTTGGATATTTTTATTATTTCCCAAAATGACTTTCGTGGAGTTTCGGGACTTTTGTAGTTCTTGTGAGAATAGGTCTCTAATATTTGCTCCTTTTCCAAATTTCTGAATTCCAAATTCGGCATTCTCTCTCCTTATGTAAACCTTGTAAAATAAGAGAGAATAGGCATAAGTATTGTGACGTAACGTGTAATAACAGCCCATAATGCAATAAATATAAAGCATGATGCAAAATGGACATATCAACTCCCCCAAGCTTAGACCTCGCTTGTCCTCAAGCGAAAGCCGATAACGATAAATATGTCCCCATGTTTAGAGGTAGAGGCGTCGATAAAAATAAAATACGGACATGAAGGCATCATGATTTTTCTCATAACAGCAACATATATAGGAAATGTCATATGATTACTTATGTTCAAGTAATAATCCATTCACAATACAGAGTACGAATCATAAACTTTATTGAGAACAAACAAAATATAGTCTCAGTCATCGAAGCAATTGCAATTTATCATAACATCAGAAAGAGTCTATGTCAGAGCTTAATAGCAAGTCCACATACTCAACTATCATTTAGTCCTTCATAATTGCTAACACTCACGCAATACTTGTGGTTACGGAGTTTTAATCGGACACAGAGAAAGATAGGGCTTATAGTTTCGCCTCCCAACCTTTTACCTCAAGGGTAATGTCAACAATAATAACTCATGCCCCCTACATCCAATTAGATATATCAATCAGGATCTTTCCAACACAATGTGCTTGCCAAAGGATAAAATGTAAAAAGGAAAGGTGAAGATCACCATGACTCTTGCATAAGGTAGAGAATAATAATAAAAGATAGGCCCTTCGCAGAGGGAAGCAGAGGTTGCCATGCGATTTTACGGTTGGATGCACAAAATCTTAATGCGAAAGAACGTCACTTTATATTGCCCCTTGTCATACGAACCTTTATTATGCAGTCCGTCGCTTTTATTTCTTCCACATCACAAGATCGTATTAATCTTATTTCTCCCACGCCAATCAATCATACATATTTAGAGAGCAATTTTTATTGCTTTACACTGATGACAACTTACTTGAAGGATCTTACTCAATCCATAGGTAGATATGGTGGACTCTCATGGCAAAACTGGTTTAAGGGTTTTGGAAGCACAAGTAGTATCTCTACTTGGTGCTTTGAGAATTTAGCTAGCATGAGGGAGAAAGGCAAGCTCAACATGTTGGATGATCCATGACAATATACTTTATCTCAGATATAAGAAAACATAACCCATTACGTTGTCTTCCTTGTCCAACATCAACTCTTTAGCATGTCATATTTTAATGAGTGCTCACAATCATAAAACATGTCAATAATAGTATATCTATTTGTGAAACCTCTCTTTCCTTATTACTTCCTATTATTTGCAACGATGACCAAAGCTATGTTTGCCAACTCCCAACAACTTTTAAGCATCATACTCTTCTATGTGAAGTCATTAGTCTCAATAAGATCAATATGAACTCTTTGTTTCTTTTTATTCTTTTCTTTCTTTTATTCACTCAAGATCATGGCAAAATAATCAAGCCCTTGACTCAACACTAATCTTTATTATATAGCTCACGGACTCGATTACAAAGAGAGATCATAAAGCAAAAACTCAAAACTAGATCATGCCATAAACTTTATTCTACTAGATCAAGATACTACTAATAGGATCGAACTAAGAAAAACGATAAAGATAGGAGATGTGGTTGTGATACGATCTGGGGCATCTCCCCAAGCTTGGCGATTGCCAAGGGAGTGCCCATACCCATGTGATCATGCCTCCTTTGCTGGTGAAGAAGGTGGAGGTGTTGTTGATGATGCAGGCTTGTCGTCCATCTTCCAAGGCATGGGCTCACCATCATAGAAGGATGATCGAGTCTCCGGGATCCTCAAATCTGCAGCCAAACTCATCCTTTTGAATCTATATTCATACTCACAGTTTTGGTTTTGCAGGTCATAGATTTGGGCTTGAAGGTGCTCGATCTTCTCATAAAGCTTGAAGATGGCCTCTCCGATGTTGTCGGCGTCCAACTTGTGGTTGCTAGTGAACTCCGCGATCATCATGTGGTTGGAGTTGAGTCCATGTTCCACCATCCCCTGACACTTGAAAACTTGTTGCTCCACTGCTTCGAGCCTCGTCTCCATGCTTCCGGTCCCCTTGGGTCCCTCTTCATCACGGATGTGCAGCAACCCATCACGCATCTCAATGGTTTGAGGGTGTCGCAGCACCTCCGCGAGGTAAGGGCTGATGACCTTCCTCGAAGAACTTGTCCTTGGAGGCACTTGGGGACGTCATGATAATCTAGATCTGTCAGAAAAACAGCTAGAAACAAGAACAGAGTATATTTGCGTGATACGGGAGTCAAAACCTCCGGGAGAATATATAATGAATTTTCACCGACCAAAATACGTATCGTGCAAGAAAACGGAGTCTAGGAGGCACACGAGGTGCCCACGAGGTAGGGGGGCGCGCCCAGGGGGGTAGGGCGCTCCCTCCACCCTCGTGGGGCCCTCGTGTCCTTCCCGGACTGCTACTTATTTTTCCATTTTTCTAAATATTCCAAAATGGAGTAATGTTGCCTTAAGAACTATTTTGGAGTCGGTTTACTTACCGTACCACATACCTATTCCTTTTCAGAGTCTGAAACATTCCGGAAAGCTTCCCTTATGTATTCCTCCGGGGTTACGGTTTCAATAACATTGGTTTCAACATTTATAGGATTACCTGAGATATAGTGTTTGATTCTTTGACCGTTTACCACCTTCAGATTTGTGCCTTCGAAGTTGCTGATTTTTATGGCACGGAACAATAGACCTCCTCGATGGCGTAGGGTCCT
Organism: Aegilops bicornis; assembly: GCA_021605145.1. Classification (NCBI taxonomy): domain Eukaryota; kingdom Viridiplantae; phylum Streptophyta; class Magnoliopsida; order Poales; family Poaceae; genus Aegilops; species Aegilops bicornis. The sequence continues at coordinate 363,769,672 of CM038670.1, forward strand.
TCCCATTTGGAGAGAAGCTTTCTGCAAAAAATCTTAAGCGAGAGTTGTATAGCAATACATAATCACCTACATTAAACTCACGCTTTTGTATCCTTTTGTCATGCCATCTTTTAACTTTTTCTTTAAACAACTTGGCATTTTCATAAGCTTGGGTTCTCCATTCATCAAGTGAGCTAATATCAAATAACATCTTCTCTCCGGCAAGTTTGAAATCATAATTGAGCTCTTTAGTGGCCCAATAAGCCTTATGCTCTAGTTCGAGAGGTAAGTGACATGCTTTTCCATAAACCATTTTATATGAAGACATACCCATAGGATTTTTATATGCAGTTCTATAGGCCCATAATGCATCATCAAGTTTCTTGGACCAATTCTTTCTAGACCTATTGACAGTCTTTTGCAAAATTAATTCGAGCTCTCTGTTACTCAATTCTACTTGACCACTGGACTGCAGGTGATACGGAGATGCAATTCTATGATTAACATCATATTTAGCAAGCATTTTACGGAAAGCACCATGAATAAAATGTGAACAACCATCAGTCATTAAATATCTAGGGACTTCAAACCTCAGAAAAATAACTTCTTTAAGCATTTTAATAGAGGTGTTATGATCAGCACTACTAGTTGGAATAGCTTCTACCCACTTAGTAACATAATCAACAGCAACTAAAATATGTGTATATCCATTAGAGGCAGGAAAAGGTCCCATATAATCAAAGCCCCAAACATCAAATGGTTCAATAACAAGTGAATAATTCATAGGAATTTCTTAACGTCTACTAATATTACCGATTCTTTGACATTCATCACAAGACAAGACAAACTTACGGGCATCCTTGAAGAGAGTAGGCCAATAGAAACCGGATTGCAATACCTTATGTGCAGTTCTATCTCCAATGGTGTCCTCCATAAGCTTCGGAGTGACACTTGTGTATGATCTGTTCCTGTTCATGCTCAGGTACACAACGTCTAATAACACCATCTACTCCTTCTTTATAAAGATGTGGGTCATCCCAAAATTAATGTCTCAAATCATAGAAAAACTTTTTCTTTTGCTGGTATGTGAAACTAGGTGGTATAAATTTAGCAACAATGTAATTAGCATAATCTGCATATCATGGAGTACTACGAGAAGTACTTATGGCATTTAATTGCTCATCAGGAAAGCTATCATCAATAGGTGGTGGGTCAACAAGAACATTTTCTAACCTAGACAAGTTGTCTGCAACGGGGTTCTCAGCTCCCTTTCTATCAACAATATGCAAATCAAATTCTTGTAGCAGGAGAACCCATCTAATAAGTCTAGGTTTAGCATCTTTCTTTTCATCAGATATTTAATAGCAGCATGATCACTGTGAATAGTTACTTTAGAGTCAACAATATAAGGTCTAAACTTATCACATGCGAATACAACTGCTAAGAATTCTTTTTCAGTAGTAGCATAGTTTCTTTGAGCATTGTCTAAAGTCTTACTAGCATAATGGATAACATTTAATTTCTTATCAACTCTTTGCCCTAGAACAGCATAATCACTAGCATCACACATAATTTCAAAGGGTAAATTCCAATCAGGTGGCTAAACAATTGATGAGGACATCTCTGCCACAGTTGCACCCACCGCGACATCAGTTATTCCATCTGGACCTATGACTAGAGCACGAGCGAGACAGATAAATGACCAGGTACTATCGCTCCTTTGTACATATGATTTAACTAATGAGAATATTATATTACACTCATGTCTGGATTTACTTGTACTCGAGGCGAAGGTGTTTGAGAGATAAGGAGGAAAAGCCGCATTCTGATGGAAGATGAAAAATGTTGCACGTTGATTCCACAAGCAGCAACACTATTGACATGCAAGTAGGTACCTAGCCACGTACGTGCTGAAGTGCAAAAGGAGGAGAAGGAGTATTAGGCTTCCTGGACCGGAGAAGGCCACGTCCGCGTGCAGCCCACACCATCAACAACTAAACAAGGAAATAAACTACATGTGGGCCGGCTCATGATTATGATTTCTTTCAAGTCATAGCCGACAAGGATTCGTCTACGCGCGAGCGGCCGTACTCTAATAAATAGTTAGCTACTGTTAGGTTTAGACTTCGGGTTTTATTGTATTGTCTAGCTGTTGCTACAATTCGCATCTACGAGACGTGTAGGACTACCACCTTGTCAGATCCACAGTGGAACCCCAACTTTTCATCTAGTTCGTGTACTCAAGTTATCATCCGCAAATTCAGTTGCAATTCACCTTTGTTCTTGCCCGTTCTTCGGTTGCTTGCAGGAATTCGAACCTCGTTGTTCAGGTTGATCATGCCTACGGCAAGGTCAATAACCATCGGAGATTGGTTTAGTGATTGTCGAGGCGTATCGTCGGGTACGGTATAGCCGGATCGTCAAGGTCAAAATCCACCAAATCGATAGTTATCCCCACTCTCATCGAAAGATCGGGCGACCGTCACATCAAGTGGTATCAGTTTTTAGGTTCATCGATGAGAGATTTACAGTTTTCGTAGTTTAGTTTATTTTTCTAACCTATAAACCCACCAAAAAGCCAAAAAAATTAGATTAGAACATCCTTTACACCTATCTTTTTAGCCTTTAGCAATTTGTGCATCTAGTATTTGCATAGTTGAATTTTTGGTTGCATCCATCCTACAAATAGTGCTGGTTTAGATTTGTTTTGGGAGATAATCATCTACTAGATCGAACCTTGTTTTTGTCCATCATATTTTCCGCCGCCAGTTCGTTCGTAATCTGAAAAAAAATAAGTCGCATCGTTTTCCGCAGCGTCACGGGCTTTGCGCCACGACAGTATTCGAGACTCGGTCAACTGCGTGTGCGTCGTGCAGCCTCGTCTCGCGTGTTCGCCGAACATCAGCCACCTAGTGTCTGCCCTCCGAGCTGTTATTCCGACACGTGCGAGTGACCGGACATCTATCCATCGATTATGCGCCTTCACGCGTCACACCTCCATCAGGATGTTCCTATCCATTCATATACTAGTCCTGACTAATCTCAAACACCAACGTTTTTATAGCTAGCTCACGTAGCACTTTGTCCAGTAGCCTTGCATTGTTTTTCTTTTTCTCTCCTGTGACTTAATTTCTGTCCGTGACTTGTGCTAGCAACCGGTCTGAAAAAAAAGAGGAAAAAAACAGAGAAAAAGAAAGAGCAAAAAAAGTGAAAAAAAAACAGAAAAAAAAGAAGAAGAAAAAAAAGAAAAAAAGGGTTTTGCAAAGTACCGGCCGGTTCACATCTTTTGAAATATCTCTTGCTGTTCAGAACTGTTACTTGGTGCATATACGTGATAATTGTTGCACATCTTCTGCTCTTGTCGTCATACGCTACGTTTGTACCTCACTTATATCTAGCTATTTAGAGCTATTATTTTCATCGGTTTTCACTCACTTGATTCAGTATCTAGGCTTAGATTGTTTTATCTCTTACTAGTCGACTGCCAGCACTAGTTAGGAGTTTGAGCAATTATTCAGCTTGCATTACTTTTTGCTTAATTGTGCCACATATTGTGAGTTGAGGCAACCTTCACCAAGCTCCACTTCCTATAGTGTACCCTGTTCGGTCACTTGGTAACCGCTATATCAATCGTTTGATAACTTTTGACATCGCCAATGGCCGACAACCACTGCAGCACGGTAAGAATTGGTAAGAGCTTGGTAATTGCTCGAGAGTTGAGAGACACTTTCCACCGCCTCACCATAGTTATTGTAGGAGCAATATACTTGTGATTTTGTTCTTGTTTCATCCTAACCATGGCGGTGTGAAGACAACATGAAAGCCACGGTCGCACGCCTCGAGGAGGATGTGCATGCATACACCGAGCGGTTCACATCCTTCGAGGGCGCACTTGATAAGCGTCTCAAGTTGATCGAGGATAGCAATGAGACGTTCAATCAAACACTTGCATCTATTATGAAACGTCTCGATGCCCAGGATGCCCGTCTGGGTGGCGCCTCCACTACCGCTCTGCGTCTTCCAGCCACCAACACAGGTCTACAACGAGCTTGTCGGGTGCCCCCAGGAGACCCGAGGCACCCTCTTTCATACACCGATGCCGTCGACCAGCCCCATCCTCGCAACGCCAACTCGATAGCCGACGACATCCAAGATGACAACTATGATGGTGATTCTGAGGATCCTGATGCAGTTAATGATAACAATGATCGTGATCATCGTCGACTACGCAATAATCAACAAGGTATGGGACGACACCAGCGTCCTCAGGTACGTGGCCATGACGATTCTTTGGGTAGAATTAAATTCGTCATGCCTCCTTTTGATGGGAAATATGATCCAGATGTTTATCTTGGTAGGAATTACTAGTTGATCAAAAATTTGCTTGCCATGATTTTCTGATGATAAAAGAGTTAGGGCTGCAACTAGTGAGTTTAGTGATTTTGCTTACATTTGGTGGAGAGAACATTGCCGTAAACATCCTAATAATATTCCTGCCACTTGGGAAGCTTTGAAATTAGTAATGCGTCACCGTTTTGTTCCTGGATATTATGAACATGACTTGCTAAATAAACTACAACGCTTGAACCAAGGATCTAAATCCGTGGAAGACTATTATCAAGAATTGCAAATGGGCATGTTACGTTGTGGTTTAGTTGAGACCGAGGAAGCCTCTATGGCTAGGTTCTTGGGTGGTTTGAAAAGAGAAATTTATGACATACTTGCTTATAAGGATTATCATTCAATGACCCGTTTATTCCATCTTGCTATAAATGCTGAACATGAAGTGCAGGGTCGTTCGAGAATGCGTCCTAATTTTTCTGCAGGTCGTACTTCCACATGGGCGCGGCGCACCCCTGCTGCCCCGTCCACTCGCACCTCTACAACAACACCTGCAACCTCTCGACTGGGGCCTTCTTCATCAACTTCAGCATCACACACTTCGGCACCACTGAAAAGTACTACACAAATTCCAACAAAAAGTTCGTTGTCATCGTCCGCTTCCTCCAAAAGAACAAAGGATATCCAATGCCACACTTGCAAGGGATTTGGCCATGTCATGAAGGAGTGTCCTAATAAGCGTGTATTGATCATTCATGAAGGCAATGAGTACGACTCTGCTAGTGATTTTGATGAAGACACATATGCCTTGCTTGCTACACATGAAGGCGATGACACAAGACCGAGCAAGAGGAAGAACATGTGACCGGCGGCAGCGATAAGTACATGAGTCTTATATCACATCGTGTACTTAGTGCTCAAATTGTCAAAGTAAAGAAGGATCAACGTCACAACCTCTTCCACATCAAAGGAGTCGTCAAGGAGCGTTCCGTTCGCATAATCATTGATGGAGGGAGTTGTAACAATTTAGCAAGCATTGACATGGTGGAGAAGCTCTCCCTACCTTCGCGACAACATCCACAACCGTACTACATTCAATGGTTTAATGATGGTGGAAAGGTAAAGGTAACACACATGGTGAGAGTTCCTTTTTCTTTAGGTTCATACCATGACACTATTGATTGCAATATTGTGCCTATGCAAGCTTGTTCTATGTTACTAGGAAGGCCATGGCAATATGATAAACAATGTTTACATGACGGTAGAACTAATCAGTACACTCTCACACATAAAGGAAAGAAAATCATTCTACACCCTATGTCTCCTGAGCAAATTTTAAAAGATGATCTTGCTAGGGTTAGTAGAAACACAAATATTGAGCGTACTCAATCTGAAAATCAGAAAGTTGTTGATAAGTTAGAACAATTTAATAAGCTGCACAAATATAATCCTAGCACATCTAAAGAAATTAAATTGAAAGGTGCTTCTTTCTTAGCTACACGTGCTGAAATTTTTGAGTTAGATGCTCATACTGATGAATGTTATGCTCTTATTTGCAAAGAAGTTTTGTTTTCATTTGAGGATATGCCTTGTTCTTTGCCTCCTGTTGTCGCTAACCTTTTTGCAGGAGTATCATGATGTTTTCCCAAAGGAAGTACCACCGGGGCTGCCACCTATGAGAGGAATTGAACATCAAATTGACTTGATACCTGGCGCCTCATTACCCAACCGTGCGCCGTACCGGACTAATCCAGAGGAGACTAAGGAGATTCAGCGACAAGTTCAAGAACTACTTGAAAAAGGTTACATTCGTGAATCCCTTAGTCCATGTGTTGTACCAATTTTACTTGTTCCTAAAAAAGACGGTACTTCGCGTATGTGTGTTGATTGTAGAGCCATCAATAATATTACAATTCTATATTGTCATCCTATTCCTAGATTAGATGACATGCTTGATGAACTCAGTGGCTCAGTTGTGTTTTCTAAAGTGGACTTGCGTAGTGGCTACCATCAAATTTGTATGAAACTAGGTGATGAATGGAAAACTGATTTCAAAACTAAATTTGGTTTATATGAGTGGTTAGTTATGCCTTTTGGATTGACTACACCTAGTACTTCCATAAGACGAATGAATGAAGTTTTGCGAGCTTTCATTGGACGATTTGTTGTTGTATATTTCGATGATATTTTGATTTATAGCAAGTCACTAGAGGAACACTTAGACCATTTGCGTGCTGTTTTTTCTGCTCTGCGTGATGCACGTTTATTTGGTAATATCGAGAAGTGCACTTTTTGCACGGATCGAGTCGCTTTTCTTGGCTATGTTGTGACAGCGCAGGGAATTGAAGTTGATAAAGCCAAGGTTGAAGCGATCCAGAGTTGGCCGACCCCTAACTCGGTCACACAGGTACGAAGTTTTCTCGGACTTGCTAGGTTCTACCGGCGGTTCGTGAAAGATTTTAGTACCATCGCTGCGCCGCTCAACGAGCTCACAAAGAAAAATGTGTCATTTGTTTGGAGCGACGCACAAGAGGAAGCCTTCACTATTCTTAAAGATAAGCTTAGACACGCCCCTTTGCTGCAATTACCTGATTTTAATAAGATGTTTGAATTAGAATGTGATGCTAGCGGCATTGGTTTAGGTGGTGTTTTATTACAAGACGGAAAACCAGTAGCATACTTTAGTGAAAATCTCAGTGGGCCTAGTCTGAATTATTCAACATATGATAAAGAACTTTATGCACTAGTTCGGACTTTGGAGACATGGCAACATTATTTATGGCCTAAGGAGTTTGTCATACATTCTGATCATGAATCACTCAAGCATATTAGAAGTCAAAGCAAACTGAATCGTAGACATGCAAAATGGGTTGAATTTATTGAATCCTTTCCTTATGTTATTAAACACAAGAAAGGGAAGGAGAATGTTATTGCTGATGCCTTGTCTAGATGCTATACTATGTTATCACAACTTGACTTCAAAATTTTTGGACTTGAAACTATAAAAGAGCAATACGCTAATGATGTTGACTTTAAAGATATATTGCTCAATTGCAGAGAGGGTAGAACTTGGGACAAGTTCGTCATTAATGACGGATTTGTTTTTCGTGCTAACAAGCTATGCATCCCAGATAGATCTATTCGTCTTTTGTTGTTATAGGAGGTGCATGGAGGAGGACTTATGGGACATTTTGGCGTCAAGAAGATAGAAGACATCCTTGCTAGTCATTTCTTCTGGCCAAAAATGAGAAGGGATCTGGAGAGATATGTTGCACGCTGCATGACATGCCAAAAAGCTAAGTCACGCTTGAACCCACATGGTTTATATATGCCTCTTCCTGTTCCTAGCACTACTTGGGAAGATATATCTATGGACTTTGTATTAGGACTGCCTAGATCACGAGGGGGGAGGGATAGTATATTTGTTGTTGTCGATAGATTCTCTAAGATGGCACATTTTATACCTTGTCATAAAAGTGACGATGCTACTCACATTGCTGATTTGTTCTTTAGAGAAGTAGTTCGTTTACATGGTGTGCCAAATACAATTGTTTCTGATCGTGACACAAAATTTCTTAGCCACTTTTGGAGGGTGTTGTGGACAAAATTGGGGACTAAGCTTTTATTTAGCACTACATGTCATCCTCAAACAGATGGTCAAACTGAAGTGGTTAATCGAACATTGTCTACTATGCTTAGGGCTGTTTTGAAAAAGAATTTAAAAATGTGGGAAGAATGTTTACCTCATGTAGAGTTTGCTTATAATCGTTCAGTTCATTCTACCACAAAGTTATGCCCTTTTGAGATTGTTTATGGATTTATACCTCGTGCGCCTATTGATTTATTACCCATTCCATCTTCAGAGAAGGTAAACCTTGATACTAAAGAACGTGCTGAGCTAATATTGAAAATGCATGAGGTGACTAAGAAAAATATTATACGCATGAATGCCAAGTATAAACTTGCTGGTAGTCAGGGTAGGAAAAATCTTGTGTTTGAACCGGGTGATTTAGTATGGTTACATTTGCGAAAAGACCGTTTCCCTGATTTATGAAAGTCAAAATTAATGCCTCGTGCAGATGGACCTTTTAAGGTGATAGAAAAAATTAATGAGAATGCCTATAAGCTTGATCTGCCTGCAGAATTTCGGGTTAGTCCTACATTTAATGTTGCAGACTTAAAACCTTATTTGGGAGAGCATGAAGGGGTACCGTCGAGGGCGACTTCAATTCAAGAAGGGGGGATGCTGATGAGGACATCTCTGCCACAGTTGCACCCACCGCGACATCAGTTATTCCATCTGGACCTATGACTAGAAACCTGGCGAGACGGATAAATGACCGGTACTATCGCTCCTTTGTACATATGATTTAACTAATGAGAATATTATATTACACTCATGTCTGGATTTACTTGTACTCGGGAATGAAGGTGTTGGAGAGATAAGGAGGAAAAGCCGCATGCAGATGGAAGATGAAAAATGTTGCACGTTGATTCCACAAGCAGCAACACTATTGACATGCAAGAAGGTACCTAGCCACGTACGTGCTGAAGTGCAAAAGGAGGAGAAGGAGTATTAGGCTTCCTGGACCGGAGAAGGCCACATCCGCGTGCATCCCACACCATCAACAACTAAATAAGGAAATAAACTACATGTGGGCCGGCTCATGATTATGATTTCTTTCAAGTCGTAGCCGACCAGGATTAAATCTCTGTGATGACGTACTCTAATAAATAGTTAGCTACTGTTAGGTTTAGACTTCGGGTTTTATTGTATTGTCTAGATGTTGCTACAATTCGCATCTACGAGACGTGTAGGACTACCGCCTTGTCAGATCCATAGTGGAACCCCAACTTTTCATCTAGTTTGTTTACTGAAGTTATCATCCGCAAATTCAGTTGCAATTCACCATTGTTCTTGCCGGTTCTTCGGTTGCTTGCAGGAATTCGAACCTCGTTGTTCAGGTTGATCGTGCCTACAGCAAGGTCAATAACCCTCGGAGATTGGTTTAGCGATTGTCGAGGCGTATCGTCGGGTACTGTATAGCCGGATCGTCAAGGTAAAATTCCACCAAATCGATAGTTATCCCCACTCTCATCGAAAGATCGGGCCACCGTCACATCAACAATAGGTGCAGAGATCAATGCTTTCTTAAGTATTTCAAATGCTTCTACACAATCATCATCAAAGACAAATGGTATATCTATTTGTAATAAATTAGTCAGAGGCCGAGAAACTTTTGAGAAGTCCTTAATGAACCTCCTATAAAATCCGGCGTGACCAAGGAAACTTCTTATACCTTTAATGTCCTTGGGACATGGTATCTTTTCAATAGCATCAACCTTGGCTTTATCAACTTCAATACCTCTTTCAGAAACTTTATTCCCCAAGACAATACCTTCATTAACCATAAGGTGACACTTTTCCCAATTCAAGACAAGATTAGTTTCTTCACATATCTGCAAAACTCGATCAAGATTGCTCAAGCAATCATCAAAAGAGGATCCATACACGGAAAAATCGTCCATGAAAACCTCACAAATCTTTTCACAAAAGTCAGAGAATATAGCCATCATGCATCTTTGAAAGGTAGCAGGTGCATTACATAAACCAAAGGGCATACATCTATAAGCAAAAGTACCAAAAGGGCATGTAAAAGTAGTCTTTGATTGATCCTTAGCCAACACAGGTATTTGAGAGAAACCAGAATAACCATCTAGAAAGCAATAATGTGTATGTTTGCATAATCTTTCTAGCATTTGATCAATAAAAGGTAAGGGGTAATGATCTTTCTTAGTAGCTTTATTTAATTTGCGGAAATCAATTACCATCCCATAACCTGTAATAATTCTTTGTGGAATCAATTCCTCTTTATCATTAGGAACAACAGTAACACCTCCCTTCTTAGGGACACAATGAACAAGACTTACCCACTGACTATCAGCAACGGGATAAATTATACCTGCCTCCAAAAGCTTTAGTATTTCTTTTCTTACCACTTCTTTCATCTTAGGATTCAACCTTCGTTGATGATCACGAACCGGTTTGGCATCTTCTTCCAAATTTATTTTGTGTTGACATAGAGTGGGACTAATGCCCTTAAGATCATCAAGAGTATATCCAATAGCAGCACGGTGCTTCTTGAGTTTTCAATAATCTCTCTTCTTCATGCTCTGAAAGGTTAGCACTAATAATAACAGGATATATTTTCTTTTCATCAAGATAAGCATATTTAAGATTATCGAACAGCGGTTTAAGCTCAAACACGGGATCACCTTTGGGTGGAGGAGGATCCCCTAGGATTTCAACATGCAAATTATGTTTCAGAATAGGTTCCTGTTTAAAGAATACTTCATCTATTTCCCTTCTTTCATTCATAAACATATCATTTGCATGGTCTAGCAAATAATGTTCTAGAGGATCACTAGGAGAATGCGGCAATAGAAGCAAGACCAATAATTACATCCTTACTAGGAAATTCTTCTTCACGGTGTTGTTTACTAAATTTAGAGAAATTAAACTCATGAATCATATCATCCAAGCCAATAGTAACAACATTCTTTTTGCAATCAATCTTAGGATTGACAGTATTCAAGAATGGTCTACCAAATATAATGGGACAAAAGCTATCTTGTGGGGAACTAAGAACAAGAAAATCAGCAGGATATTTAGTTTTCCCACACAAGACTTCAACATCTCTAACAATTCCCACATCTGATATAGTATCTCTATTGGCAAGTTTAATTGTAACATCAATACCTTCTATCTCAGCAGGTGCAATTTCATGCTTAATTTCTTCATACGAAGTATAAGGTATAACACTAGCACTAGCACCCATATCACATAAGCCATGATAACAATGATCTCCTATTTTAACAGAAATAACAGGCACGCCTACCACAGGTCTATGTTTATCTTTAGCGCCAGGTTTAGCAATTCTAGCAATTTCACCACAGAATTGAATAACATGCCCATCAATATTATCAGCCAAGAGATCTTTAACAATAGCAATATTAGGTTCTACATTAACTTGCTCAGGAGGTGTATAAGTTCTAATATTACTTTTACAAACAACAGTTGAAGCTTTAGCATCATCCTTTATTCTAACAGGAAAGGATGGTTTCTCAACATAAGAAGTAGGAACAATAGGATCATTTTAAGTGACAGTCTTTTCTTCAACTTTAATAGGTGCAGCTACTTTTACTTCTATGGGAGGATGATATTTAAACCACTTATCCTTAGGGAAATCAACATAAGTAGCAAAAGATTCACATAAAGAAGCTACTATTTCAGAGTCAAGTCCATATTTAGTGCTAAACTTACGGAAAATATGGGTATCCATAAAAGATTTAACACAATCAAACTTATGTATCATACCTGACTCCTTACCTTCGTCGAGATCCCAATTTTCAGAGTTGCGTTTAATTCTATCCAATAAATCCCATTTAAATTCAATAGTCTTCATCATAAAAGAGCCAGCACAAGAAGTATCGAGCATGGTGCGATTGTTTTCAGAAAGCCGAGCATAAAGATTTTGAATAATTGTTTCTCTTGGGAGCTCGTGATTGGGGCATGAATACAACACTGATTTAAGCCTCCCCCAAGCTTGAGCGATGCTTTCTACTTCGCGAGGCCAAAAATTATATATATAATTGCGATCACGATGAACAAGATGCATAGGATAATACTTCTAATGAAATTCCAATTTCAATATTCTATAGTTCCATGATCTCGTATCATCACATAGCCTATACCATGTCAATGCATCTCCCTTCAAAGATAAAGGGAAGACCTTCTTCTTAACAACATCATCGGGTATACCTGCAAGCTTAAATAGTCCACAAACTTCATCTACATATATTAGGTGCTCATCAGGATGCTTTGTTCCATCTCCTACGAAAGGATTAGCTAGCAGTTTTTCCGTCATACCTGAAGGGAATTCAAAGGGAAAATTTTCATATTCATTTTCATTAGGTTCATTAGGTTGAGGAGCAACTCTTTGCTCTATTGGTCGGGGTGAAGATACCCCGAACAAGCCCCTCAGAGGATTACTTTCCATAGTAACAAGTGACAGTAAATTTCAGCACACTATATAAAATTTTCCTTACCAAATTCCACCTACCAAAGGCGCTTCACTCCCGACAGCGGCGCCGGAAAGAGTCTTGATGACCCACAAGTATAGGGGATCTATCGTAGTCCTTTCGATAAGTAAGAGTGTCTAACCCAACGAGGAGCGTAAGGAAATGATAAGCGGTTTTCAGCAAGGTATTCTCTGCAAATCTTTGAAATAAGTGGTAACAGATAGTTTTGTGATAGGATAATTTGTAACGAGTAACAAGTAACAAAAGTAAATAAAGTGCAGCAAGGTGGCCCAATCCTTTTTGTAGCAAAGGACAAGCCTGGACAAACTCTTATAATAGGAAAAGCGCTCCCGAGGACACATGAGAATATCGTCAAGCTAGTTTTCATCACATTCATATGATTCGCGTTCGGTACTTTGATAATTTGATATGTGGGTGGACTGGTGCTTGGGTGCTGTTCTTACTTGAACAAGCATCCCACTTATGATTAACCTCTATTGCAAGCATCCACAACTACAACAAAAGTATTAAGGTAAACCTAACCATAGCATGAAACATATGGATCCAAATCAGCCCCTTACGAAGCAACGCATAAACTAGGTTTTAAGCTTCTGTCACTCTAGCAACCCATCATTTACTTATTACTTCCCAATGCCTTCCTCTAGGCCCAGATAATGGTGAAGTGTTATGTAGTCGACGTTCACGTAACACCACTAGAGGCTAGACAACATACATCTCATCAAAATATCAAAGGCATACCAAATTCACATGACTACTAATAGCAAGACTTCTCCCATGTCCTCAGGAACAAATGTAACTACTCACAAAGCATATTCACGTTCATAATCAGAGGGGTATTAACATGCATAAAGGATCTGAACATATGATCTTCCACCAAATAAACCAACTAGCATCAACTACAAGGAGTAATCAACACTACTAGCAACCTACTAGTACCAAACCCGGACTTGGAGACAAGAATTGGATACAAGAGATGAACTAGGGTTTTGAGAGGAGATGGTGCTTTGGTGAAGATGTTGATGGAGATTGCCCTCTCCCGATGAGAGGAGGCGTTGGTAATGACGATGACGATGATTTCCTCCTCACGGAGGGAAGTGTCCCCGACAAACGACTCTCTGGGAGCCCTAGATTGGTTCCGCCAAGGTTCCGCCTCGTGGCGGCGGAGTTTCGTCCCGAAAGGTTGCTTATGTTTTTTCCTCGACGAAAGACCTCGCATAGCAGAAGATGGGCATCTGAGGGCCACCGGGGGGCCCACGAGGTAGGGGGCGCGCCCAGGGGGGTAGGGCGCGCCCCCCACCCTCTTGGCCAGGTGGGGCCCCCTCTGGTGAACTTCTTCCGCTGAATATTTTTTATTATTTCCCAAAATGACTTTCATGGAGTTTCAGGACTTTTGGAGTTGTGTAGAATAGGTCTCTAATATTTGCTCCTTTTCCAGCCCAGAATTCCAACTGCCGGCATTCTCCCTCCTTATGTAAACCTTGTAAAATAAGAGAGAATAGGCATAAGTATTGTGACGTAACGTGTAATAACAACCCATAATGCAATAAATATCGATATAAAAGCATGATGCAAAATGGACGTATCATGCATCTATATACTTGGTAAAGGGTGCAAGGCTCGGCCTTATGCCTGGTGTTTTGTTCCACTCTTGCCGCCCTAGTTTTCGTCATACCGGTGTTATGTTTCTTGATTTTGCGTTCCTTACGCGGTTGGGGATTTATGGCACCCTCTTGACAGTTCACTTTGAATAAAACTCCTCCAACAAGGCCCAACCTTGGTTTTACCATTTGCCTACCTACCACCTATACCTTTCCCTTGGGTTCTGCAGACTCAAGGGTCATCTTTATTTTAAACCCCCCCGGGCCAGTGCTCCTCTGAGTGTTGGTCCGAAACGGGCAGCCTGCGGGGCCACCTCGGGGCAACTTGAGGGCTGGTTTTACTCGTAGCTTGACCTATCCGGTGTGCCCTGAGAACGAGATACGTGTGACTCCTATCGGGATTTGTCGGCACATCGAGTGGCTTTGCTGGTCTTGTTTTACCATTGTCGAAAAGTCTTGTAACCGGGATTCCGAGCCTGATCGGGTCTTTCCGGGAGAAGGAATATCCTTCGTTGACCATGAGAGCTTGTGATGGGCTAAGTTGGGACACCCCTGCAGGGTATAAACTTTCGAAAGCCGTGCATGTTATGTGGCAGATGGGAATTTGTTAATGTCCGGTTGTAGAGAACTTGAAACTTGACTTAATTAAAAAGCATCAACCGCGTGGGTAGCCGTGATGGTCTCTTTTCGGCGGAGTCCGGGAAGTGAACACGGTTTGGGTTATGTATGAATGTAAGTAGTTTCAGGATCACTTCTTGATCACTTCTATCTTCTCGACCGTTGCATTTCTTCTCTTCTCACTCTTATTTGCGTATGTTAGCCACCATATTTGCTTATCGCTTGCTGCAGCTCCACCTCACTACCTTATCCTACCCATAAGCTTAAATAGTCTTGATCTCGTGGGTGTGAGATTGTTGAGTCCTCGTGACTCACAGATACTTCCAAAACAATTGCTGGTGCCGACGATATCAGTGCAGGCAATGCTACCGAACTCAAGTGGGAGTTCGACGAGGACCTTAATTCGTTACTATGTTTCTTTTCATGTTGATCAGTAGTGGAGCCCAGTTGGAACGATCGAGGATCTAGCATTTGGGGTTATCTTCTTTTCATTTGGATTTGTCCGTAGTCGGACTATGTGTGTACTCTGAATGATGTATGAATGAATTGTTCATTGTGTGAAGTGGTGATTGTAAGCCAACTCTTTTTATCCCATTCTTGTTCATTACATGGGATTGTGTGAAGATGACCTTTCTTGCAACAAAACCACAATGCGGTTATGCCTCTAAGTCGTGCCTCGACATGTGAGAGATATAGCCTCATCGTGGGCGTTACATGTACTCCCCCCGTCGTTCCATAATGTAGTGCATATAGATCCAGGCCTAGACACTTGTTAGCTTCTAATATTGACTTGTTGATTGTAGGTACATAAACCCTTGGCAAGGATCCACGCATCGACCCTTTTTGTGTATGGGGTAATGAGATATTCATGAACAAGCATCAAGTGAGGAAACTGATGAGGATTATTAGCAAAAAGATACGAATGGTGGCAAGCAAATTATTTGTTTATGCTCTATCCAACACAAAAATGAGCTATAGGATGGTAACTACAACCTCTGCAGCCTTCTCTTTTTACTGCCCATAATGAGTTGTTAGACAACAATGTATGAATCTTTTTCGTTCGTAGTGGTTCTCGAAGAAGTTCACTCAAGATTACCTCGCAAAGTAGACGATTGGTGGACACACAATGAAGGTTAAAGTATTTCATCAAGACTACAATGAGCATCGAGAAGTCCTAATGAAGACAGTGAAGGATGGACGGGCAACCATCACAAGGGGTTTGCCTAGAGTTGTGCCCGCATTGCGCATGGAGGAGGGCACAATGTCGGCATTATGCTTCACCTTCTCCTGCAACCAGAATATCTTTTGCCTCTCTCTTTACAATCTTTACTACAACTGTGGTTCATCATTCTTTACTTGGTGCTTCTGTAGTTTTTTAGTATATGTACCTGTGCATCAAATTATCCATTCATGGTTGAACCTATATTTGTAATAAACATGGTTGGATATGAAATAAGTGATTGCCTACTTTCAAATTAAAAACATGTGATTTTTAAATTAGGGATTAATTAGGGATTACACTGCACACGGTTTGCAAAAGTGAAACGTCTGCGATAGACGTGGAGATCAGACACATTCCTAGGATCCACTACGTGTGTGATCAATCTCTACTACACACGTGATTAAGAACAGCATCGCACACTGTTCTTTCTTATTAAATGTTCGCGATAGTCACTTTATCACACACGCTTCGCAATTATGGACTGTTTGTGATGTTGTGTGCACACAAAACGATTGGTCATAGAAGAACGTGTGTGATAGGTCGATCATCCGACGCGGGTATGACGGATGAATCGTGTGGGATGTATTCAAGCTTCGCATACAGTTTTATAGTGACAACTGTGTGCGCTCTTACATCGAAACGCACACAGTCGAGGAAAAGTAAATGTGTGTGATTGTCTACTTCTATAATCATGAACTATTTGTGATGGGCCGCGTTTCATAAACGTAGCACCACAGAATACCCGAGTGTGATGGCAATGCGAGAACAAACGAGTAGGGAGTACTGTATATGCATCCAGGCTCCCTATCCCCGACGGTTTCTGGGTCATGTGGGAAGGACCCCCTATCACAATCACTCACTTGGTGACGGTTCCGAACACCGTCGCGAAAAGGGGTTAAAAACCGTTTGTATATCACCTCGCTGTACCAGTGAACCCACAAGTATAGGAGATCGCAACAATTTTCAAGGGTAGAGTATTCAACCCAAATTTATTTATTCGACGCAATGGGAGCCAAAGAATATTCACGAGTATTAGCAGATGAGTTTTCAATTCAACCACACCTGAAAGAGTTAATATTTGCAGCTAAGTATTTAGTAGCAAAGTAATATGGAAGTAACGGTAACAGTGGCAAAAGTAACAGTAGCAGTTTTGTAGTGATTGTAACAGCAGTAGCAACAAAAGTAACTTAGCAAAGATCAATATGTGAAAAGCTCGTAGGCAATGGATCGGCAGTGATAATTGTGTCGGATGATATTCATCATGTAGCAGTTATAACCTAGGGTGACACAGAACTAGCTCCAATTCATGAATATAATGTAGGCATGTAATCCGCATATAGTCATACGTGCTTATGGAAAAGAACTTGCATGACATCTTTTGTCCTACCCTCCCGTGGCAGCGGCGGCCTAATGGAAACTAAGGGATATCAATGCCTCCTTTTAATAGAGAACCGGACCAAAGCATTAGCACTTAGTGAATACATGAACTCCTCAAACTACGGTAATCACCGGAAAGAATCCCAATTATTGTCACCTTGGGGTATGCGGATCATAACTCGTAATAGGTGTCTACAACTTGCAAGATAGGATCAAGAATTCACATATATTCATGAAAACATAATAGGTTCATATCTGAAATCATGGCACTCGGGCCCTAGTGACAAGCATTAAGCATAACAAAGTCATAGCAACATCAATCTCAGAACATAGTGGATACTAGGGATCAAACCCTAACAAAACTAAATCGATTACATGATAAATCTCATCCAACCCATCACCGTCCAGCAAGCCTATGATGGAATTACTCACGCACGGCGGTGAGCATCATGAAATTTGTGATGGAGGAAGGTTGGTGATGATGATGGCGACGAATCCCCCTCTAAGGAGCCCCGAACGGACTCCAAATCAGCCCTCCCGATGAAGAACAGGAAGCGGCGACGGCTCAATATCGTAGAACATGATGAATCCTTCTCTCTGATTTTTTTCTCCCTGAATAGGGTTATATAGAGTTGGAGTTGAGGTCGGAGGAGGTCTAGGGGGCCCACAAGCCCTCTAGGCGCACCCGGCTTGTGGCCTCTGGGTGGACCCCCTCTGGTTAATTCTTGCGCCAATATTTTTTATATATTCCAAAAATATTCTCGGTAAATTTTCAGGTCAATCCGAGAACTTTTATTTCTGCACAAAAATAACACCATAGCAATTCTGCTGAAAACAGTGTCAGTCCGTGTTAGTTCCATTCAAATCATGCAAATTAGAGTCCAAAACAAGGGCAAACGAGTTTGGAAAGGTAGATACGATGGGGACATATCATATCCCCCCCCCCCCCGGCTGAACATGGGGCATGGTGGCGACAAGATCATGGTCGAGGCCGATGCCTCAGTCACCAAAGACCAGGAGGATGCGTCCCTCCTGGTGGACATGGGAGGGGAATCTGGACCGTCCGGGCCCTCCCAACTAGTCGCACCGGAGCCCCCAAGGCCCTCAGAGGTGTCGATCTCGCCTTTTGACAAATGGGGAGCCGAGGTCCTGCCACCTGCGCCAAACACCAACAACCAGGCGGCGGCAGGCTGGCCCGATGCGATGGAGGAGTTGGTGAACAGCTCCGTCATTGTCATCGAACATCGTGCCCTTATGGGTGCGGTTCTACAAAGTGTTTGGTCCGTCAACACCGGACTGAACGATGCTGTCCAAGGACTTTTAACAGGCATTGAGGTGAGTCAAGTAATGCACTTTCCCCGTAGAACAGGTTTAGCCTTTAACTAGAATTTGTGCAGGCCTTGCGCATAACAGCTCCCGAGACTCTGTGAGGATTGCAAAAAACCTTACAGAGGATAAAATATCTGTAGGGCAGTAGTTAAGGCGTGATGATTGATTCGATATTGCAGGCATCGTCCTTGGCGGTGGCTGGTAATGTCGCAACGCTGGACGAGATGTATCAGAAGCTGGAATGCTCTGATGCAGAGCTTGACTTTGTCCACAAGCGGTTTGATGAGGCGCAAGGTAAGCCCCTATCAAAATGCATAGTCAATACGCCGGTAAGTTATGTGTCGGATTGTATGCTGAGCCCACGGTGTTTTGGTTACTGCAGCTGATGCCGCGGAGGTCAAGGGCCTCAAGGCCACGCTGAGGAAGGCCGAGGTCGAGACGGCCAAAAAGAAGGCGGCTGCAAGGCAGTGGCCGAACTCAAGACGGTGAAGACAGCCAGCGAGATACACGAGGCTCGAGTGGGCGAAGTGCAACAGGAGCTCAAGGATGCCGTCATGAAATGTGAGGACCTTGAGCAGAAACAAAAAGAGCAGTTGTCGGTGTCAAAACCGGCGGATCTCGGGTAGGGGGTCCCGAACTGTGCGTTTAGGCGGATGGTAACAGGAGACAAGGGACACAATGTTTTTACCCAGGTTCGGGCCCTCTCGATGGAGGTAATGCCCTACTCACCTTGATTAATATTGATGATATGGGTAGTACAAGAGTAGATCTACCACGAGATCAAGGAGGCTAAACCCTAGAAGCTAGCCTATGGTATGATTGTTGTTAGTCCTCTGGACTAAAACCCTCCGGTTTATATAGACACCGGATAGGTTAGGGTTACACAGAGTCGGTTACAATGGTAGGAGATCTACATATCCGTATCGCCAAGCTTGCCTTCCACGCCAAGGAAAGTCCCATCCGGACACGGGACGAAGTCTTCAATCTTGTATCTTCATAGTCTTGGAGTTCGGCTGTGATGATAGTCCGGCTATCCGGACACCCCCTAGTTTGGGACTCCCTCAGTAGCCCCTGAACCAGGCTTCAATGACGATGAGTCCGGCGCGTTGATTGTCTTCGGCATTGCGAGGCGGGTTCCTCCTCCGAATACTTCATAGAAGGTTATGAACACAAGGATAGTGTCCGCTCGCAAAACAAGTTCCACATAACACCGTAGAAAGAATAATTTTGTATGCAGATCTGGCGGCGTATTCCGCGGCGTGACATCACACCACGGCCAGGCCTTTATATGAATTTTACCGTTCCACCTTAGCGCGTTTAGCGAGGCGGTTTCCTTGGCACGTCTTATAAAAGCATAGATCATGCCCCCTTATTCCGGGATTCTCATCAATACGGACGTGGGTAACCCATCCGCGCCATTGATTACGGCGCTTGGGAGATAAGAGAGTTTTACCATGATGGTGGGGGACGCATAGCTCCGTCC
Source organism: Aegilops bicornis (assembly GCA_021605145.1). Taxonomy (NCBI): domain Eukaryota; kingdom Viridiplantae; phylum Streptophyta; class Magnoliopsida; order Poales; family Poaceae; genus Aegilops; species Aegilops bicornis. Next base: position 363,789,722 of record CM038670.1, read on the forward strand.
GTCCATATAAGGGGATAAGGATCCACCTTTTCACCTACGCCTTCTTCCTCCTTTGCTTCTCCATTTCCGCGCACTCGAGCTCCAGCGCCCAAGTCCGCACATCCCACCTCAACATTCTCCAACCATGTTAGGAGCGGGAGGCAGGTGGATGGCACCCTCCGTCACGGAGGGGCACATCACAAGACTGCGGGAGGCCGGACACTTGTCCAGCGACATCGCGCACAGGCTGCCCGATCTTGGGGCAGCTCATTCCAACCCCGGGCCCCATGAGAGGGTGGTGTTTCTCCCCACTTCCTCCATGGACTAGGTTTTCCACTTCACCCATTTCTCCGGGGCTCATGTTCTACTACGGTGCGGACTTCCACGACCTGGCCCCAATTTCATCCTCAACATCTCGGCGTTTATAAATGGTAATGCGAAACCTTCCTCGCATCCAGCCCCACTTGACTTATGGCTGAAGATCTTGACGTCCGGCGAAGGTAGTGGCGGCCGTCAGCGAGTCTTGGGCGCCATGGTTGGCAAGATGGCCAAAGTCCCATGGCTCGAGGCGCCTTCGTGGATACAATAAAGGGGTGGCAATCGGGTGGTTCTACATCACCGAGCCACGCGACCCGAATGGGTGGCGGCCCCAATTTAGATCTGGCTTCCCCACACGGCTCTCGTCATGGAAAGAGATGGGCACGGCGTGGGGGAATTCGGAAGAGCTATCCGACTCCAAACATGCGTCCGAAACACGATGGACAAGAATCTCGGGCTTGTCGGCGTAATCCGGTGATGCTCATCCGCCGGATTCTCCCGCCAACAATGGGTCTTTAACTTGTGGGAGTTCGATCCGGCACTGACACGAACCTTGAGCCGGCTCTTGACACTACGTGCGAAGATGCACGGAAGGTGCTTGTTCAAAAAGCGCTGAAGCCCCAGCATCCGCTAACAAAGATCGCGGATACAGCTCGCGGCGTCCAGCCGGCGAGGTAAGTTATTTTACCCTTTACGGGACTCTTTTTTCATAGGTTGACTCTATGTGGGATCTAAAAACTCCCTATTCTTTGACAGGACTGGCTGAAGACGTCCGGACAGATTAACTGTCTGGCTCCTTTGCCAGAAGACCCAGCGGACGCCCGATTGGCGGGGCTGCTGGCTCGGCACCCATGTGGTGCCGGAGAAGAAAGACAAGAAGGAGGCCACGGGAACTCGAAGGAGCTCGGCGCCAGTCTTGTCCCAGTTCTGAGCGGAATCTTCTCCACGAAGACGAGGAGGAAGAAGAAGAAGCTCCTCCTAAGCGGGGAGGAGAAGAAAAGGAAGGCCGCCCGGCCCAGGGAGGCGGAGGAATCAGAAGGAAGAACCCTTCCTCCGGACTTCTCCACCAACGTCGACGATGACGAGGAGGATTGGCCTACAAGGGCCAAGCCCCTGGCGAGATCGTAAGTGTCCAGATACCCATGGCTTTTTATTATTGCAGAGTGTTCTCTAATGTCGAACAACCGTGCAGCCCGCCCGAGGGCGAGTTTGCCGATTCATCGAGCGGGTCCCTGGGCTCGTCGGAAATGGAGAGTACCTCGCTTCCGACCGCCTCCTCGCCTCACGCTGCGGACGACACCGCGGCGGGGCCCCAAGAGGGGCTTGGTCAAGAGGAGGTAGCGCAGGAGGTGCCATGAGGCAACCTCCCGGACTCAGGCGTCTTGAGGCAAGACCCCGGGGCTCTAGGCCCGACCCTTGTCCGGTCTCCATGCGGAACCTTGATGGTTCCGAGTCGGAAGCGGACCCTTCGGAAGAAGGGTAAGACGTCGGTGTCCTCCGTCCAACCGGAGGCACCGGATAGCTTACTAGAGGCGCTTAACGGCGCTTCCATCAAGGAGGAACACCGCACTGTTATGAGTGCGGTGATCCGGACGATTCGATCCGCCAAGAGCGGATCGGCCGGCTTATACCAGCCTTCTAACGAGGCTTTGAGGTAAGTTTTAGAATATGTAAAAATATAACCGCATAGGCGGTAGCCCACGATGCTTAGTTCGGTGTTCAAAAGAAAAGCCGGACTAAGGATCTAAAAAGATATACGCATGAGTCTAACATAAGTATGTCAATATGGGAATGCAGGCTGCGCTGCTGACCTCTGCCGCACTGACTGCAGAGGTCAATGCATTAAAGCAGAACCTCGAGTGGTCCGAGAACAAGCTCGGACAAGCCAAGAAGCAGCTCGAGGACAAGGAAGGTAAGTAATACCTTATGAAAGAAATACCTTATAGAAAAGGTTTTGGTTGCAAAAAATAACAGAATAACTTGGGTACTCTGAGGGGCCACGAGCAGGTGGCGACCACGAAGGAGGCGGTGTCCGTGGTCGAACAAAGCGGCTCATGAACGCACCGAGCAAGAGAAGGGGGAGGCGCAGCTGGCCAAGGTACGGCAAGAGATCCAAGCTCTCGTGAAAAAACACGAGGGTTTGGAGCGTGACTCGAAGACTCGAGAGTCCAAGCTCGCCTCGGCTCTTGAGAGTGCCAAAGCTGCTAAGGCCGAGGCCCAAAAAGCCCTCCAAGAAATTGAGTCGTTAAAGAAGATAGCAGTGGGTAAGGCATTCTTTATGCAAAGCAAGCATGTGAAAGTGAATTACCTATTACTTACCCGGATTCGGAGCTCTCCAGGAGCATTCGGAGATTTGCCCCTTAGTGTGTCTGATGCTGCCACATTCTACCGCGCCAAGGAGGGGAGCTCGACGGAAAAGGTGTTCTGGTCTCGGTATCTTTGAGGCCGAACATTCAGTGCCTGAGCGACCAGCTGAAGCAGCTGGTCGAGCTCCACAAGGTCGCCCGAACAGGCCATGAAGGGCCTTATAGCGCCATTGTAGCCATTGGAGGCCATGCCCGGAGCTACTTGACTTGGTGCAGCGGCTGGTGGATGCACTGTCCGCGGCTTGAAGTCATCAAGCGCTCCGTCTGCATTGAAGGTGTCCGTCGGGCCCTTGCCCGTGCTAAAGTGCACTTTGGGGCAAGCTGGATGCGGAGAGGCTTGTGACAGACCAGACCATCGAAGGGCCATGAGCATCATGCCCGAAATGTACTTTGAGGGCCTCTGAAGGGTGCCGCCGAATAAGCGGATGAGTGCTCCAAGGATGTATTTTTGAATAAACTCGCATTTGTTATCACATGCGCTGAAAACTTGTTCATATGCGCTAAGCAACGCTTATTAATTTAAAATATTACCTTCTGTGCGGCCGTTTATCAAATTTGAGAGATGGCAAGTCGTTGGCTTCAGCCCCATGCCACAGTCTTTGGGGTGTTCGGGATAAACTTGAGCACTCTTGTTCCCATTCTTGGGTCCATCTAGGAGGCGCTCAACACAACGAACAAGGCAACCAGACTTATAATGCTTGAACACTCTCACTTAGCCATAGAATTCTATAATTTTAAATTTCGGCGAAGCCCCTAGTATTCGGAAGACCGAGTTCGGGGCGCTATCCACGCCTTGGCCGGACAATTCCGGTTCCTCGCTCTAAGTGGCATAAGTCTTTCGGGACCCAAAAAAACCTTTCGAACAGTGACCGGCTCTCGCCCTATCATGACGGCCAGTTTTAGCTTTCTCCACTGAGGTGCTCGACCCAGCTCAACTGGGGCACAATCGCAGTTGTTCTCCCGGTGCTACCTTAGCCGATATAGCGGAACGTAAGGTACCAAAACACGGGAGCCGGGCAGACCCAACTATTGACCCAAGACATGATTCGGAGCCAATTCATATAATGCTATAAGTTCGGGTGCCGCACTTGTGAAAGTGTTCGGACTTATCACACCATAATTTTGGGATACTTAAGCCCCTGGTGTGTAGGCCGTACCAAAGTGTACGGTTGCAACATGTTGTGAAATGAACATATGTATATATAAAGGAAGTATAGCAATAATAAGCAAGAGCTATGTATTGTTTATTCAAAAAGGTACTGCAATGGAAGCAGAACGATACAAATAGTGCGATAAGCAAGGGATGGGACTATCTAACATGTCCCCCTCCAGGGGTAAGCTGCGGGATGGTATGTAAAATGGGTATAATGCTCGTAATAGAGACCACCTGAACACTTGACGTGGCTTTCTGCTTTCCTGGCTGTTGCATCGTTAGTTAGGCGATTCTAGTGCCGGATAGAACTTCTGAAAGACGGAGTCCTGAAAGTAAGAAAAAGGAAGAAAAAGGAAAAAAAGAATGACACAATCGGGAGCCCCTGGTGCGGTCGAGACGCATTCTTGGCGTGCCGTGGTCTTGCCCCTCCCCATATGCCCATGGTATCTCCAGAGCGTAATTATATGCAGCGTAATACTAGCTTCGCACAATTTCGCGAGGCGGGGGTTGGGGCGGGTTGCTCTGGCGTGCTTGAATCGTGCCAGCGGTCTTGTTGTAGGTTACTCGGCGGCGCTTGACCGTGTCCGGACGCTTAATGGCCGGACTCGAGAGTTGCCGTGAGGCTGCTTTGTACCTCCGCGCGAGACGCCGTGTGCTCCTCCGTTCGGAGAGAGCGTTCGGTGTTTCCATTGACCGTGATTACTCCTCGAGGGCCTGTCATCTTGAGCTTGAGGTATGCGTAGTGCGGCACCGCATTGAACTTTGCAAATGCGGTTCGTCCGAGCAGTGCATGATAACCGCTGCGGAATGGGACGATGTCGAAGATTAACTCTTCGCCGGAAGTTATCCGGGATCCGAAGACCACTTGAGTGTAATCGAGCCCGCATAACCGCCTCTACACCCGGTATGACGCCTTTAAAGGTCATCTTTGTAGGTTTAATCCTTGAGGGTCTATGCCCATTTTGCGCCTTTGTATCCTGATAAAGCAGGTTCAGCTGCTACCGCCGTCCATCGTGACTCGGTGAGGTGAAATCCGTCGATAATTGGGTCAAGAACCAATGCGGCGAAACCGCCGTGACGGATGCTAGTGGGGTGGTCCTTCGATCGAAGGTGATCGGGCAGGAAGACCATGGGTTAAACTTGAGCGACTGGCTCCATCGCATATCGTCCCTTAGTGCACGCTTCCGCTCCCTTTTGGGTATATGGGTTGCGTATATCATGTTCACCGTCCGCACTTGCGTGGAAAACCCTTCATCCTCTATTGTTCGGCGGCCGGGCTCTTCCTCGTCATCGCTATGCAGCCCCTTGTCATTGAGTTCGGCACTTAACTTGCTCCTTGCTTGAACACCCAACAGTCCCTTTTTGTGTGATTGGCTGGTTTTTCGGGGTGCCATGTATCCGCTGGCGATCGAGTATTCGGTCCAAGTTGGGCCGGGCCACAGGTATTTCTTTTGAATGGCTTCTTCCGCTGACGGGTTTAGAGCCTCTGAATCTGGCATTGACGGCCGTATCTTGATGTATCGCCGTTAATGCGGCGCTTGTTCTTGTTGCGACGCAACCTGCCATTGCTATCCTTGGTATCCGGACTATCAGGATGTTTGGCCAAGTTGTTGCTTCGAGCTAGCCAGCTGTCGTCTCCCGCACAAAAGCGAGTCATGAGGGTTGTGAGGGCTGCCATAGATTTCGGCTTTTCCTGTCCTAGGTGCCGGGCAAGCCACTCGTCGCGGATGTTATGTTTGAAGGCTGCAAGGGCCTCTGCATCCGTGATCAACGATTTGATTTTTCTTTGTGAGGAACCGTGTCGAGAATTGTGCGGCCGATTCTTACAGCTGCTGAATTATGTGGCTAAGGTCATCGGTGTCTGGTGGTCGCACATATGTGCCCTGGAAGTTATCAAGGAATGCGGCTTCCAGGTCCTCCCAACAACCAATTGATTCTGCTGGCAAGATGTTGAGCCAATGCCGAGCTGGTCCTTTAAGCTTGAGTGGGAGGTATTTGATGGCATCTAGATCATCACCGCGGGCCATGTGGATATGGAGGAGATAATCCTTGATCCAGACCGCAGGATCTGTGGTACCATCGTATGATTCGATGTTTACGGGCTTGAAGCCCTCGGGGATTTGATGCTCCATTACTTCATCTGTGAAGCATAGTGGGTGTGCGGCGCCTCTGTATTGGGCTATATCACGACGTAGCTCATATGAGCTTTGTCTACTGTGTTCGGCCCGGCCGGGTTTGTTGTATCCGGCGCGACGGTAATCATCCCGCATCGTTGGGCGTCCACGCGATCCATAGATCGATCTTGTATGTTTTGCCTTATCCTCGAATATATCTCGCAAGTCCGGCGCGTTTTCCCGTGCCTTGGTACTTTTTGAGCGGCGTCGGGGTGTGGCATGAGCGGAGGGCGAGAGGCTTCTACTGTCGCTGACCCGCAGGGTGGCCGATCTGCCATGTCGTCTTGTTGGTGACTTGGGTGCTTCCTCCTCTAGTCGAGGCAACAGCCTGCGTTTGGGGTAGCTTTTGGAGGGCGTTGAGTTCATACTCTTGGTGCAAGGACTTCAATCCATCCGTCGACTAGCGTGTCTTGATCAGCTCTAATTTGTTCTTGCTGCTTTTCTTGAGGCTGCTTGCCGTGGCTATAAGCCTGCGTTTGAAAGCAGCTCCTGTTCGGCCGGGATCCTTAGGCACGACAAATTAAGTCGTCGAGGCTTGCCTCATCTTCGGAGGGAGGCGGCGTAATTATCGTCCTCGACCTCTCTTTACTGCCGCCTTGTCGTGCGGACTTGCTTCTCCTCCTCCTGCGCTGAGTCCTGCTGGAGGGTTCTCTTCGCACTGTCCGGGTGTTATTATCTCCGTGCGGAATCACCGTTTATTGTGGCGGGATTTAGAGCGGCGCTTGACGTCGGCGCTTGGTACATTTCTTGGAGGGTCATCCTCCGTTGTTCCATCGCCGTTCCCATATTTTGGGATGTCCACCATATATATGTCATATGGCAGGTGGCCTTCCGATTGCCACCGTAATGGGTCCTGATAAATCTCTGGCATCGTCGTCCATACCGTCGATGTCTTCGGAGTCGAAGTCTAGCATGTCGGTTAAATTATCGGCAGTGGCTACAAAGTGGGTGGTGGGTGGGCGTTGAATTTCTTCGTCGTCCGCATCCCAACCTTCCTGTCCGTAGTCCGGCCAGGGCTCTCCGGATAAAGAGAGAGACTTCAATGAATTCAGGATGTCGCCAAAGGGCGAGTGCTGAAAGATGTTCGCGGCAGTGAACTGCATGACCGGCGCCCAATCAGATTCGATTGGCAGGGGCGCGGAGGGTTCGGAGTCCGGCACCCTAGAGTCGAGGTCTTCGCAAAGGACAGGGATGGAGTTCGGTCGATCGCCGTAGAGATTGTAGCCCCCGAGGCGGTGTCCAACCACTCGTCGTTGATCGGGGAATTCGGCTCCGGATTAAGGGTCGGAGCGGATCTTGATGCGGCCTCGAGGCCTTTGTTAATTTGCAGAGCTAGATCATGCCCATCGAGACAAGGTCACGGCACACTTGGCTGCGGCTCGAATCCGTCGAAGATCAAGTCTCCGCGGATATCGGCCGTATTGTTCAAACTTCCAAATCGACTGATGGCGGCGTAGCTTTCGATCTGCTCCGGATGGCCAAGCGAATTGGCCCGTAGTGCAAAGCCGCCCGAATCTGAAGATCTGTCCGGGAGAAAAGTCTCACCCTGGACCGCGTCTTTGTTGATGATCGAAGGAGGCATCGGGCCCTATCGGTGGCGACACGAAGGAACTCTCAATGAAAGCACCAATGTCGGTGTCAAAACCGGCGGATCTCGGGTAGGGGTCCCAGGCTGTGCGTCTAGGCGGATGGTAACAGGAGACAAGGGACACGATGTTTTTACCTGTGTTGGGCCCTCTCGATGGAGGTAATACCCTACTCCTGCTTGATTAATATTGATGATATGGGTAGTACAAGAGTAGATCTACCACGAGATCAAGGAGTCTAAACCCTAGAAGCTAGCCTATGGTATGATTGTTGTTCGTCCTACGGACTAAAACCCTCCGGTTTATATAGACACCGGATAGGTTAGGGTTACACAGTCGGTTACAATGGTAGGAGATCTACATATCCGTATCGCCAAGCTTGCCTTCCACGCCAAGGAAAGTCCCATCCGGACACGGGACGAAGTCTTCAATCTTGTATCTTCATAGTCTTGGAGTCCGGCTGTGATGATAGTCCGGCTATCCGGACACCCTAGTCTGGGACTCCCTCAGCAGTCCTCCGAGCTATCCAAGGTGGAAAAAGAGCTCAGAGAGACCAGAACAGAAGTGCGGGGTGCCCGAGAGGAGCTCCGCTAAGTGAGGCAAATCATGGATGGTAAGACATACTTACTGTAGAGTGCTTTTGGTGGCAATAGGTTTGCGTTGCTGATGCGGGTCTAGCGCTCCACAGGCATTTTCGCCGAGCTTCCAAGGAGTGTGGCGGATGTGACAGAGCACTTCACCACATGGGAGGGAGATGCCAAGCAGTGGCTTTTCTGGGTGCAGTTCCAGGCACCTGAGCATCCTCCCCTCCACAGCGACCAGATGAAACAGCTAATGGAACTGTATAGGATGGCCGGGCCGGGCATGAAGGACCTTTGTTTCCGGCTGTGGCCCCCAGAGCCAATTCCGAGCAGCTACTTCAGCCTGGTCCTTGCGAATACCATGGTTCATTGGCCTAAGATCAAGCCAATGGATATAGCCACTGGTCCCCAGCCAGCTGGAAAAGAGCATCTCCGCCCCGAACTGTACTTCCCGCATGTTATGGATGGTGTTCGGGCTATAGAGGGCCGGTGTTCCAAAGATGTAATCATGGACTGATTGTATTAAGTTGTCGACCGGACCTTTTGCTTTATAATGCAGCCCGCTTGTATGCTTTATATTATGGTGATTTTATTTTGACTCATGTGCGGCCGTTGGTTTATTTTGAAAGTTATCAGTCTTCGGCTTCAGCTCCCAAGTGAACAATACGATGGGTGTTTCGTCTCCGCACTGTTACCCTTAGCCGACGTCTCGGTGCCCGAAGGTGGTAGTGCGTGAGAGAGACTAGGCAGTCGGACTATGCGACTTTATTGCTTTCACTTAACCATAGGAGCTTAACTACGGGAGCTAATGACTAGCCCCCAATGCTTTGTGATGTAGGAAGCTAAGGCATGCTTTTGCAATCACGTGGTTTGTGCTAGGAATAACCCTACATATGACACGGAGAAATCGCCAACGATTTTTGAGTTTAACACTTGTCATCGGATCGCCCACCAGTTCGGGCTTATTATGACGGTCAGTTTTTGGCTTTTTCCCCTGAGGTGCTTAATTGGGCTAGCCAGAAGTACAATCGCAGTTCTACCTTTACCTTCTTAGACGAATGTGCAAAACGTAAGAAGGTAAATACAGAAGCCGGGCAACCCAACTATTGACCCAAGACATAGTTCGGAACTGATGCATATAGTGCAATATCCGAGATGCCGAACACACATCGGGAAGTGGTGTCGGACTTGGTACGCGGAGCCGATGAGCAGATCAAGCCCTTGGTCAATTAACCGATTTTTATTTGTTACACAATGTATGCGTGCCAAGCTTGTTCAAAGAGCGGAAAAAAGAAAAACAAGGGCTAGACAATACAGATGCTCGGACACTGTGAAAGGTGTTTTTATTTTCCATAAGCTCGGGACGTCTATCTGTACAATTCAAATTGCGGACGCGTTTATTATAAGTAAGAAAACAGAATTTTACAAAATAAAGGTTTACGTAGGGCCTTGATGCGCAGGTCGAAGCCTCAACCGTACCTTGCTGCATGTCTGCGTCTTTGCTTCCGCGAGGTAAGGGCGAGGAGGGGGGTGGACGTCCGTGTAGAAAAACGCATGCCAGCAAGGGGGCCTTCAATAGGAACCTTGAGAAGTAGCCGTGCCGTCACACCTTCATGCTGGGCAAGTCCGGAGTCGTACAGTTGCCGTCCGAGGACGTGATGATACCATGGTTCAGTTAAGCTAAACACATGGTGCAGTTGTTTAATATAGTCCCCACGGCTACCCACAGTATCTAGAGCGTGAAGTTGTGCTGATGAGGCACTTTGAGCGCGACTGTGTTGGGCGTGCCATGGGCCGCGTGTCCCTGTCACACCCGCACCTACAAGTGCCAGGGTGGACTGCATCGACGAATAGGAACGCGAGGGACAAGTCATTGTTCCGCCAGGTCACCAGTGGGCCATAGCAAGCCAGTATATGTAGCCTGCCCCTGCGTGGGCGAGGGGTGTGTCGAGTGTGATCTTGTTCTTCTCCCCCTTGTACTCTGAACTTTCCTCCTCTGCAAGTAAAGCTTTCCTCTGTTCTGGCTGATTCCTCATCTCCCCGTTCTCTCTCTCTCTCTCTCTCTCTCCCTCGAGTGCGATCTGAGTCCTCGGGTCGTCACAACTGGTTATCAGAGCCATCTTCGATCCAGCCAATTTTTTCCCCATTTCCGCCGCGTTTGATCTGTAACATCCACTACTCTGGGTGTCGAATTGCTTCGGCAGATCGACGCGAAATCCCAAGCAGGGTTAGATCGATCGTGCGGATACGGCGCCTTCGCCCAAGCCTTCTGCGCAGACCAAGTTCATCCTTCTCGCCATGTCGGAATCATCAGAGGAGCTCAAATCCGTGATCTCGTCCTTGCTCACCCGCTTCGAAGAGACCAAGCTCGCCGGCGACAAGCAGGCGGAGGCGCAGATCGCCTTCAACAAGCAAGTCTCCGCCGATCTCGCCCACCTGCGCCGGCAAGTGGATCTGACGCAAGCCCAGGTCGATGAGGTTCGTCAGCAGCGCGAGACCGCACCACCACCCGCGACCTCGCCGCGCGGCCGGCCTCCGATCACACCGCGGGGCGGCCTCATGACGGGCTCTTCAGCAGCACCGGTGGATCCGCACGCGCAGCAGCCTCGCCTCGTCCCGCTGCTTCTTCCACTACGACACGGCGGAGGCCACGTTGATGGTCCCCGGCTCGGCGATCTCTCTGCGGGTCACCACGACCTCGAGGCGCCGCGGCACGAGGAGCACTTCACCAAGCCACCCAAGCACGACTTCCCACGGTTTGACGGCTCGGCCCCGTACCTGTGGATCGATCGCTATGCCTACTTTGAATTGTACCGCGTTCCGCCACACAACTGGGTGACCACGGCGACGCTCTACATCGAAGGACACGCAGCGCACTGGCTTCAAGCGTATCGACAAGCTCATCGCGCGCTCGGGTGGGGCGCCTTCTGCGCCACGATCCGCGAAGAATTTGGAGCAAAGGAGTTCGAGTTGGAGATGCATCAGTTGCTGCAACTCTGGCAGACTGGCACGGTGGCAGAGTACCGTGGAGCATTCGAAACGCACATGTACCATCTGCTCGCTCTCGACGCCTCCTTGAGCCCGCATTTCTTCGTCACCCAGTTCCTCCTCGGACTACGGGACGATCTGCGCGCTGCTGTACGCCTGCAGGCCCCATCCAGCATCACGCGTGCCGCGGTGCTCGCCCGCATCCAGGAGGAGGAAAACGACGTTCGTCGCCCGCGTCCTCGACTGATTCCGGCAAGACGTCCCCCGCCTTTGCCCGCTGCGATTCCTCCCCGACCACCAGTAGTGGCACGGTCGGCCAACGACGAGTTCGCCCGCGAGCGCCAACTCCGCGACTTCAGACGAGCCAACGGGCTCTGTTTCAAGTGTGGCGACCGATACTCCCGCGAGCACCGTTGCAAGCAACAGATGCAGTTGCTCACCATCCAGGTGGGCGAGTACGGCGAGGTGCTCACTGACGATGCAAGGCATCGCCGATCTCCCCGGACGCTACCGCACTGTAACAGCCCGCACCAGAGTGCTGCCTCATCTCCACGCACGTAGTCTCGGGAGGGGACTCGCTGCGCACCATTCGCCTTCGTGCCATGGTGGGGAACCAAGTAATGTTGCTGCTCGTCGACTCGGGAAGCACACACAGCTTCATCTCCCAGGCGTTTGCGGAATGCATCAAGGCCACGAGCACGCCCTTGCCGCCCGTGGAGGTGCGCGTCGCCAACGGAGAGTGCCAGGTGTGCGACAGCATGATTTCGGTTGTCCAGTGGTGGTGTCAGGGGCACACCTTCTCTACGGACATGCGGCAACTGGCGCTCGGCGCCTACGACGGCGTGTTGGGCATGGATTGGCTGGAGCAGAACAGCCCGATGAACTGCCACTGGTTGGAGAAGACCATCTCCTTTGCGCACCAGGGCGAGACCGTGAAGCTGCAAGGTGTTCGACCAAAGGGCACGACCACCAACATCGACTACATGGAGCCAGACCAGTTCGCGAAGTGGCACACTGGGAATGACATCTGGTACATGGCGGCCGTGGACTGGAGCGTGCCGATCACGGGCCCGGACAAACCTCCCCCGCCAGCCATTCAAGCGGTACTCGACGACTTTGCCGATGTGTTTGGCGAACCCAAGAAGCTGCCAGCACACCGGCAGTACGACCACGCGATCACACTGGTGGACGGCGCACCACCGACGAACGGGCGCCCGTACCGGTACTCTCCATTGCAAAAAGACGAGATCGAGCACCAAGTAGAAGAAATGCTCCAGTCCGGCGTCATCACCCATAGCGTGAGCCCCTTCGTGGCGCCAGTACTGCTCGTCAAGAAGAAGGACGGAACCTGGCGCTTCTGCATCGACTACATGCGGCTCAACGACATCACCATCAAGAATCGATTTCCCCTTCCAATTGTGGATGAGTTGCTCAACGAACTCGCCGACGCAGCCTTCTTCTCCAAACTCGACCTCCGCGCCGGCTACCACCAGATTCGCATGCGCGAGGAGCACGAGCACAAGACGGCGTTTAAAACTCATCGTGGGCACTTCCAATTCCGTGTCATGCCGTTCGGCCTGACAAATGCGCCGGCAACATTCCAGTGCCTGATGAATGCCATCTTCGGCAAGCATGCGCGCAAGTTCGTCATCATCTTCCTAGAAGACATCTTGGTCTTCAGCGGCACTTTGTAAGAGCACGTCGAACACCTGCGGCAAGTGTTCGAGCTTCTCCGTCAACACGAGTTGTTCGTCAAGGCCTCGAAATGCTCCTTCGCGCAAGACAACATCGAGTACTTGGGTCACATTATTTCCAAGGAGGGCGTGGCCACGGATGCGGACAAGACGCAGGCGATGCTACAGTGGCCTACACCGACGACGGCCATCGAGCTCCGCGGGTTCCTCGGCCTTACCGGCTACTACCGGAAGTTCGTCGCATGCTATGGCATAATTGCCAAGCCGCTCACCAATTTACTGACCAAGAAGGGCTTCGAGTGGTCGGAACAGGCGCAGACCGCGTTCGACCTGCTCAAGCGCGCCATGGCGAGCACACCAGTTCTCGCTTTGCCCGCCTTCGACAAGCCGTTCGTCGTCGAGACCGACGCGTGTGACACCGGCATTGGCGCGGTGCTGGTCCAGGAGGGCCACCCGGTGGCGTATTTCAGCAAGGCGTTGGGTGTTCGCAACCAGAAGCTTTCAGCTTACGAGAAGGAATTCTTGGCCGTGATGATGACCGTGGAGAAATGGTGTGCTTACTTGCAACGCGGGCCGTTCACCATTCTTACCGATTACAAGAGCCTATCCAACTTGGGTGATCAACAATTGGAGACAGACTTGCAGCGAAAAGCAATGTCCAAATTGGTGGAACTGCAGTTCACATTTCAGTACAGGCGCGGTGCCGAGAACGGCGCGGCGGACGCCCTGTCTAGGGTGGGTGCTGCACTGAGCGTGGCGGCCCTCTTGCTCTGTCAACCAGCTTGGGTGCAAGAGGTCGCCAACTCGTACGCGACGGATACTACAACACAAGAGATGATGTCTCGCCTCGCCATTCGCAGCCTAGACGAGGAGGGATTCGAACTGCACAAAGGACTGATTCGCCGCAGCGACCGGCTCTGGATCGGCAGCAACACCGCGCTCCGCACCAAGCTCATCAGCGCGTTCCACGATAGTGCGGTGGGTGGCTACTCGGGCATCACCGCCACTCACCAGCGCGTCAAGAAGATGTTCTGCTGGCCGGGGCAGAAGCGCGACATGGACGAGTACGTCAAGCAGTGCCTGGTGTGCCAGCAGGACAAGCACGAGCATTGCCGGCCGGCTGGTCACCTGGCACCCCTGCCCGTGCCCACCGCCCCGTGGCAGGAGCTCACCATGGACTTCGTCAAGGGACTGCCGACGTCGGAGGGATACGACTCCATCATGGTGGTCGTGGATCGCCTCACCAAGTTCGCACACTTCATTCCTCTTCGTCACCCTTTCAATGCCACCAAGGTGGTGCGGGCGTTCTGGGACAACGTCGTCAAGCTCCATGGTGTGCCCAACTCGATCGTCTCGGACCGTGACCGTGTCTTCACCAGCGCGCTCTGGCGTGAACTGTTCACGGCCGCGGGCACCAAGCTGCTGTACTCGACGACGTACCACCCCCAGACGGACGGGCAGAGCGAGCGGGTCAACCAATGCATGGGAATGTACCTGCGCTGTGCGATCCACGACGACCCTCTGCACCATGGCGCCGGTGGCTTCCTACCGCCCGAGTTCTGGTACAACTCTTCCTTCCACGCATCCATCAATTGTACCCCGTTCAAAGCTCTGTACGGCACCGAGCCCAACCTCGGCGCCACGGCGCTCTGGGACGACAAGACGGCGCCAGTCCTCGACAACGAACAATGGGACTGGGGCGCGCACACTGCGCGCCTCCGCGAGCAGCTGCTTCGAGCTCAACACCGTTTCAAGAAGAAAGCGGATCATCACCACACCGAACGAAGCTTCCAGGTCGGCGAGGAGGTGTTGCTCAAGTTACAGCCGTACGCCCAGTCCTCCGTCATCAATCGCCCTTGCGCCAAGCTCGCCTACAAGTTCTACGGGCCCTTCAAGGTGGACACCAAGATTGGAGCGCTCGCCTACAGATTGGTTCTTCCACCAGAAAGCTGCATCCACAACGTCTTCCACGTCTCTCAGCTCAAGCCCTATACTCCCAGCTATACGTCTGTCTTCGCCGAGCTGCCCAAGCCACCGAACCTGTCCCTGGACGAGACGGCGCCTCTGGAGATCCTGGACAGGCGCATGGTCAAGCGCGGCAACACCGCCGTGGTACAGCTGCAAGTGCGCTGGTCTTCGTCTTCTCCGCCGGCTACTACATAGGAGGATTACGACACCCTAAAGCTTCGCTTTCCGACGGCGACGATCTGGCAGGGAGCGGCCGGAGCGCCAGGTGACGCTCCTTCTGAAGGAGGGGAAAATGTCACACCCGCACCTACAAGTGCCAGGGTGGACTGCATCGATGAATAGGAACGCGAGGGACAAGTCATCGTTCGGCCAGGTCACCAGTGGGCCATAGCGAGCCCGTATATGTAGCCTGCCCCTGCGTGGGCGAGGGGTGTGTCGAGTGTGATCTTGTTCTTCTCCCCCTTGTACTCTGAAATTTCCTCCTCTGCAAGTAAAGCTTTCCTCTGTTCTGGCTGATTCCTCATCTCCCCGTTCTCTCTCTCCCTCGAGTGCGATCTGAGAGGTCGTCACAGTCCCTATCTGCGACGAACGTAGGCAGATTTTCATGACAAGGACCGGGCTCGAGCTCGTTTAGTTGTATCTTTGGTCTTTACGGCGGGCTGATACCTAGGCCATACACCACCACCCTGCATGACGAGGTGGCTCACACGGCGCGATTCGCCCCGCGCCGCGACCCAAACCGAACCCCCCACACATGAACGCCACCAGCACGAGACGATACAGACGAGACCAGCAGCTCCATCTCCACAATTCGTGTGCCTTCCCCCACCACTACGCGGCTCCCGAGGAGACGAATCGGGCCTCCTCCTTCTCCCCTTCCGATCGCCGCCGCTACGTCGATGTGAGCATCCCCGCACCCCGATCTCCGGCTTCCTCTCTCTGTCTCTGCACCTATTTTTCATTTATATTTTTGAAAAAAGAATCGGTCCAAAGATGGCGCCTGGGTGTGTTCCTCTGCGATCGGGAGGTGTGGGAGCGTTCCATTTGGGGAAAATCGCGCTCTGACGGGTTGCCTGTGGTCCGATTTGGCCGCCTCCAGCTGATCGGGCACCGGAAGGAATGGTGTCAGTTGTGTGTGTGCGCGCGCGTGAGCGACGGATTTGGGCGACAAAACGGGCTGTTAGTGGAGTTGGGATTTGGGTGGGTTGTACGCTTGCCGATTGGGTGCCGGATTGCTGGTGATCTACTGCTAAAGACGGAATTTTTATCTCCAGTGGAAATCTCCTTTTTTTTTGGGGGGGTCAGATGATTGATTCCCTTTCTTTTCCACGCCAATCGATGCATTCGACCTCGTGAAAGGCTGCGATGAAGACGAAGTATGCTGTGGTTACCACCGGTGGTGACTTTTGCCACGTTGGGCGGTTGTGGGCACATTAGTGTATGAAACACTTGCTCCAGATTTCCATTTGTGTCTACAAAAATAGTTCTATTTAGTTATGTATGTTGATCAACAATTTCAACTATGTTTATGCTTGTGCAGATTGGAAGGGGCTCTGACAGCTCGAACACCGACTTAAGTTGCATGGGGAGAGGATGCCAGAACTGCGCAGCAGTACTCGCCAAGCACGTCTGAGGTTCAGGAAGCTTGACGATCAACAAGCAGAGCCGGCTGTGAAACCGGTGCCACCTGCTCCTCAGAGAGCAGGGAAGCGCATTCATATACCTTCTGCCAGGGGCAGAAAGGGTGCTTCTTGGAGAAGAGTGGTGCCGGCACCAAGGTGTGCAAGAAAGGGGGCGGAAGTTGTTGACTTGGATGCTAACCTGGGTTCTGAACACCTCCCTAAAGCTGTTGCCATACATGCAGTTGTTTGTGAATCTAAGGACCCTGCTTTGAACAAGGTTGCTCAGGGTGTCGGTAATAAAGGTTTGAGAATGGATGGTGAAAGTGCTGAGAAGCTTGTCGGCGCTGAAGACGATTCAACAATAGCACCAATCCCGGAGAGGGTACTTCTTTTCCATTTTTTTTACCATGAACCGCTATTTTGTGACCTGACATAGTTTTCAATTGACTTTATAGTTCAATAATTTTAATGCAATGGTTTACGCCTTACTCATGTTCTCTAGGATGTTCATTCTGTTTTAGATTGATCACATAGGACACAAGCAAAAGGACCTTCATCTTTTGTTAATGTTGCAAAACTAAACATAGGATATTATGCTGTATGTTCGGAGCGCAAAACAGAAAAAAAAATACTCCATCCAGTCCAAAATAAGTGTCGCAGTTTTGAACTGAACAAAACTGCGCCACTTATTATGGATACTCGGGAGTACTTCGCTTTGTCCCTCTGTCCTACATAGATTACATCCATTGTTTCATGCCTTATTTGATGCCATCACATTAGGGACTCATCCATCAATTCAGGGTTAGACATTGCTACGGTTAAATAGTTTACCTAAACTGTCAAATATTTCTGTTATAGATCTAGAAAAAGCTTACCAGTTAGTTAATATGGCCTACGTAATTCGAATATAGTTTCACATGGCGCGGAAGTAAACGAACTGCAGAATTACCCTCTTGCATCCGGAATCCATATCTCTATGCATATAATGACATGCTACAGCTAAATCCATTTCCTTGTTGCACAACTTTGCATCAATGGAAATTCTGCCCTAGATGATGCTATGAGGGACCTGCAATATCTTATTTGTCATAGTTGCCACTCGTGCTACTTGGCAGCATCCCACTTGACAGGTCCGTTATCTTGATCCAATCCAATACACAAAACAACGAATTATCATGGAAAAACATGCTACTTCTTTAAGTCCTTGTAGTTCGAATATAGTTGCACATGGCCCAGAAGTAGATGAACTGCAGAATTGCCTTCTTACATTGCAATGTAGGTCTCTGTGTAATGACAGGCTACAGCTAGGTCCATTGCCTTGTTGCACAATTTCGCATCACTGAAAATTCTGCTCTAGATGATGCTACGAGGGACATGCAATGTCTTATCTGTCGCTTTGTCGGAGTTGTCAGTTCTGCTACTTGGAAGCTCCTAATACCATGTCATTTCTGCAGGTTCACGTAGGTAATTCTCCTGTGTATATAACTGACAGGAAACTAGGTAAAGGTGGCTTTGGTCAAGTGTATGTTGGTAGAAGGGTATCTGGTGGGACTGCTCGCACTGGTCCTCATGCATATGAGGTTTGTTTGCTCTAAAAATGTTTATGCAAAAAGGCAGCTTTTTGTCACATTAATCAAAACTACGGATAATAACTATGTAGGTTGCATTGAAGTTTGAGCACCGGAGTAGTAAAGGGTGCAATTTTGCCCCCCCATATGAGTGGCAAGTTTATCAGTACGTGCTTTGGACAGTCAACTCCTTTTTGTAGTTATGCTATTCTCTTCGTCTCTTGAACTTTCTGATCAGTGAGCATTGGGTTTTTCTGTAACAAGGACTCTCAACGGCTGCTATGGTGTACCGGCAGTCCACTATAAGGGCCGGCAGGGCGAATACTATATCCTTGTGAGTTTATTTAAGTTAATCATCTAGACTGGTAGGCTGTTTTTTCTTTTAAAATTGATCATATTGAAAAAATAACTAGGTAATGGATATCCTTGGTCCCAGTCTTTGGGATGTATGGAATTCGCTGGGACAAGCGTGAGCATCCTCTTGTTCCTTTTGACATTCTATACTTTATTGAAAACAAAGTTCTTCTGTAATCTGTACTAAAAGTTTTAACATTTCCAACAGGATGTCTCCACATATGGCTGCTTGCATTGCTGTAGAAGCCATATCAATTCTTGAGAAGTTTCATTCCAAAGGGTAGCTTAAAGTTATCTTCAACCAATGCATCGCTGTTCATTCTTGTTAACACATCCTATTTTTGTTAGGTTTGTTCATGGTGATGTGAAACCAGAGAACTTTCTGCTTGGTCTGCCTGGATCACCTGAGGAGAAGAAGCTTTTCCTTATTGATCTTGGTTTAGGTATTCTATTAATCAATAAATTCTTATACAACAACAACAACAAAGCCTTTAGTCCGAAACAAGTTGGGGTAGGCTAGAGGTGACATAACTCAGGGTCTTAGTCTTCTACTTTTCTTTAAACCAGATTAGTGTATTTTTCTTTGATTACTGATTTGTGTTGATATGGTGATGTCTAAACTGTGCAGCATCAAGGTGGAGAGATTCGTCAGGTCAACATGTTGATTATGATCAAAGGCCTGATATCTTCAGGTTGGTTATTTTCCCTATGCGTACTTGTTTTTTCGCCTATGGTACTTCTTTACTTACCCTTTTTCTTCGCTTTTACTAGGGGACAATTAGATATGCAAGTGCTCATGCTCATCTAGGTCGTACAGGTAGTAGGAGGGATGATTTAGAGTCATTGGCATACACCCTTATATTTTTAATAAAGGAAGATTGCCTTGGCAAGGCTACCAGGTAGATTTAATTATACCTATTGCGTTAACTTCACTATATTTTCCAGGTCTTCACTTAGGTCTGTTCCAATGTTACTTTCTTCACATCACAGGGAGATACCAAGAGTTTCCTTGTTTGCAAGAAAAAAATGGCTACCTCTCCGGATATGTTATGCAGTTTCTGCCCACCTCCGTTCAAACAGTTTCTTGAGTCTGTCACAAATATGAAATTTGATGAAGAGCCAAATTACGCCAAACTTATTTCTCTCTTTGTAAGTTTGATTGAATCACCTGCGTCAAGGCCCATCAGAATTGATGGGGCCCTTAAGGTCTGTGTTGCTGTACTTTCACTGTCATGTATTGGTTAGCTTGCTTCTTCTGTGTCTTGTTATGAACCTTTTCCCCAAATTCTAGGTGGGGCAAAAACGTGGAAGGCTACTTGTAAATCATGAAGAAGATGATCAGCCTAAGAAGAAAGTTAGATTAGGGAGCCCAGCATCACAGTGGATTTCAGTTTACAATGCCAGGCGCCCTATGAAGCAGCGGTAATTACACTAATTGATGTTTGAAATAAAGTAGATGATACGAATATGATTAATTGACATCATTGGACTTCTGATACCTGTTTTTAAGTGGTAATTCCAAAATTCGTTGCCTTATCCGTGGAGTTAATACAGTCTAGCACGAAGCTCCACGCAAAGGTCCAACGGCTAAGCAGTCTACTGATTCTTGGTTGAGTCTCAGTCGACTGAAGTTTAGCAAACCCATTAATTGTCGTATTACTGCTTCCCATGTTTTTTATGTTCAGTTTAGGCAAGATATTCTTGTTACACCTATTACCCGAGTTTAAACCATCTGTCTGTAGTTAACATGCAACAGCAGGCAAAGTAACCATCTAAGAATTCAACTATCTCTGGCCATGGCCTCCAAGTAACTAGTTTGCACAATTCCTTATATACTGGTAGAGGTATTAACTGTGCTTGTAGTTTCTAGTGATTAAGGCTTTCAGTTTGCGCTTCTTCATGTACACATATTTCTTTGCGTAGTATCCATGCCTTTACTTTTTGAAATATCTCATTGCCAGTCCCTTTGTTTAATACATTGGTTATAAAGTAAATATAATCTGCAATAGTTTGGCAATGTATTGATGGAAATTAAAGCCAATATATGTTGATTTTCTTTGTTAGGTATCATTACAATGTGGCTGACAACAGGCTTCAACAGCATATAGAAAAGGGTAATGAGGATGGTCTATACATCAGTTGTGTGGCTTCTTCAGCAAACCTTTGGGCTCTCATTATGGATGCAGGAACTGGTTTGGTTCTCAGGTTCATGAACTCTCACCTGTTTTTCTACATAAGGTATGGTAGTCTCATAAAGCATGATTATTATTGATTAGTGCTGTTGATAAATTACCGAGTGAGGATTCCTAATTCTGTTTCCAATACACAGGACTGGATAATGGATCAGTGGGAGAAAAGTTTCTACATAACAGCAATAGCTGGAGCATTGAACGGAAGTTCATTGGTTGTAATGTCTAAAGGTCTGTGGCTCATGATTTTATATCAATCGGGTTTGCCACTTAAATTTGTATTTTGTGGCCATATTTTTGTTGACGACAAAGAAAAAACCAAATGTTTTGTTTGTACGTATTTAGCTTGGTACTTCCCATAAATGTCATTGTTCACAGGGTTATTCATAATATGATATAATTTGTTCTGTGTCATATTTGCAGGAACTCCTTACACTCAACAATCGTACAAGGTTAGCGAATCATTCCCCTTCAAGTGGATCAATAAAAAGTGGAAAGAAGGTTTTCATGTAACATCTATGGCCACAGCTGGAAATCGCTGGGGAGTAGTCATGTCAAGGAACTCTGGCTATTCTGAACAGGTCAGAATACTTGATTGGCATTGTTAGCCATATGAAATTGTCCATTCGATTAATGTGCCAGTATAGATTTCTGTAGATTTTCCAGTGACTATAGCATGGCTAGTTTACGAGGCTAAGTTCTTTATGCAATTTCAGATTGTTGAGTTGGATTTCCTGTATCCAAGTGAAGGCATCCATCGGCGATGGGAGCATGGTTACAGAATAACTTCTTCAGCAGCTACGGTGATCAAGCCGCTTTTATCTTGAGCAAGCCAAAACGGAAACCAGTAGACGAGACACAAGAAACTCTACGGACCTCAGCCTTTCCCAGCAACCATGTAAAGGTACCTTCGCAGCTCATACAATAGTGTTACTCTTGTCATAAAATAACAGGGATTCTTCATATCCTCTAGTATTACATACCACTCCCTCCATCCCATAATATCAGAGCATTTTTGACACTCCGTCAAAAACGGTCTGATATTATGGGACGGAGGGAGCAGTAGATTACATGGCGGTATGGTGCTTGTCTCCGGAATTCAATACCTTAGCTTCTTCTGTTGTTGTGCCAAGCTAACCTTGGAAACTATTTGCAGGATAAATGGGCCAAGAATCTGTACATTGCTTCAATCTGCTACGGGAGAACTGTCAGTTGACCAACGTAACTTGAAGCCCAAGGGAGGGACGTTTAGTACTTTGGCAAATGAGCATCAGTTGATGTGAGATGCAAGAGAATTGCCATGATAGGATTCAAAAGCAGAAGTTGATGTGATGGTTAATTCAACCTAATTGTAAAACCGAATGCATGTTGTGGACCTTCTCCATAAGAAGCTAACATAATCCACATGAAATTTGCATTTATAGTTTGGTTAGTTTCACCTTTGCGCTGTTGGGCAGTCATAATCTTAAAGTATAGGCAAAGTAATCTCATCTTCTATACTATCTAAATAGATAAACCCTAACTAACCTATTTCTCAAGCATGCCGCCTTTGGGGAATCCCCCACCCCAACATGCAACCATGCATAGGGATTTTCCTATGAGGGGTAGGGTGTCTAGTTGATTGATCTTTTGGATGAGTAGGACCCTATGATGTAGGGTGGAATCCTAGTTCATTATCTTTTCAAATTTAAAGGGCAAAAAGGGGAAGAACACAAAGAGGAAATCACTCAAACAAACCCAAATCACATATCTACTAGAATAGCACACATGAGATTCACAAGTATACCATGAACAATCAAGGGAAAATAGCACAAAGGCAAAGGTTCTTCTCAAATCCAAAGTAGATGAGGTCTATGATCTAGGTAGATCCTTCTTCCTTGGGTGGTCTTGATGATCATATGATGGAATCCTTCTCCCTTAGGAGGTCTTCATTCCTCAAGGAGGAGGTACAAGGAGCAAAGCTCTCTCAAATGATCTCATCTGCGGAGGGGCCCATGCACATGGGGTCCTCGAGGCCGGTGCGCACGGGGTCGCCTGGGCACGTTTTCTTCTTCTTGCTGCTGGTCTCCGTCTTCCGTACAGTCTTCTCGTCCTTGTTGGACTTGGCGAGGTTCCTTAGCTCCTTGGTGGGGGTCGTCCTCATACCTAATGATACACAATGTTCTATGGTGAGGTAGTAACCAAGCCCCATCCATATTCATGTCAAGCTCGAAGAGGAGTGAGTTCACCTCGCTTTCGATGGCACGTGTGCGACCTCTTGTCATGGGTCCACTTGGTGCTTGATGAGTCGGTGTGGTGTCCATGGGGATGACCGAAGGATGCTCGCATCATCCCCCGCCCTTGGGAAAGTTTCTCCGTCGGATTGATAACCTCATCACATGGAAGGGAGATAGGTCCTTGACGTTGAAGATGTCGCTCACGTTGTACTTGTCGCGTGGGATGTCAATCTTGTAGGCATAGTCGTTATAGCGTGCTAACACCTTGAATGGTCCATCAGCGTGAGGTAGAAGCTTTAACTTGTGCTCGGTGGGGAAATAGTCTTTGCAAAGGTGTAGCCACACAAGATCTAGGAGGTTGAACACCATGGGGTGCTTGTTGGCGTTGAGCTTGGGCGAGGCTTTGCACTTGGTGTTCAATTGTGTGCCTTGTATCTTCATGCATCTTCTTGAGATAACTTACTCTTGCGCTCGCTTCCAAGTTCGATCGCTCTTGTAGTGGTAGCGAGAGGATGTCCAATGGTGACAATGGGTTGAAGCCATAGACCACCTCGAAGGGGACTCATGGGTTGTAGAATGCCGTTCTCGATTATAGGCGTACTTGGCTATGGTCAAGCATTCTTCCCACTCCTTGATGTTTTTCTTGATCGACACGCGGAGGAGTGTAGATAGTGTCCAGTTGGTGACCTCCGTTTGGCCATCGGTTTGTGGGTCATAGGCCGAAGAGAAGAGTACCTTGATTCCGAGCTTGGTGCATAGTGTCTTCCAAAAGTAGCTTAGGAACTTGACGTCGTGGTCCGATACAATCGTCTTGGGCACTCCATGTAGACGCAAGATTTTCCTAGAAAAGAGATTTGCAACATGTGAAGCATCATCTATCTTGTTACATGGAATAAAATGTGCCATCTTAGAGAAACGGTTGACAACCACAAATACATAATCTTTGACATTTTTGAGTTCTAGGCAAACCAAGCACAAAATCCATACTAATTTCTTCCCATGGTTGGTACGGGATAGGAAGTGGCATATGTAGACCATGAGAATGAGCTTGTGACTTAGCTTTGCAGCATGTGGAGCACCGGTTGGTGTAGCGTGCGACATCACGAAACATTTTTGGCTAATAGTACTTGGTGGAGAGCATGGCAAAGGTCTTGTCGCGGCCGAAGTGTCCCATAAGTCTTCCACCATGAGTCTCTTGCAAAAGCAACAAGCGAAGAGAAGACTCGGGTACACAAAGTTTGTTAGCCCGCATAAGATAGCCATCCTTGAGATAATATCGCTCCCGACCGAAGTGCTAGGGCGTGGAGCTACGGATCACAAACGAGCTTATCGAAGTGCTAGGGAGCATCAACAGGGAACTACGAGCTCGGTAGACATGTATACGAGGCTAGGGGAGCTCAACATCGACTAGTTCGCCGTTCATGGCAGACCGTAGAAGATTATGCAACAAACGATGTATTGATCAGGTGCAATATGCACGAATATATAAGTACATAGGGGAGCCACGTCCTCAACTATACATGGAAGGAGGAGGGCTTGTTGTATAAGAAATACACATGCAATATCTACATCTCAACACCCTCCCGCAGTCAAAGCGGCACCATGGTCGACGCAAAGACTGGATTGGAACTCCTCGAATGACGTAGTAGACAAGCCCTTGGTCATGATGTCAGCAAACTATTGGGAGGTAGGGACATGTAACACGCGTACATGACCAAGAGCTACCTGCTCCCGAACGAAATGGATATCAATCTCAATGTGCTTGGTGCGTCGATGATGAACCGGGTTGGCGGAGAGGTAGACCACGGAGACGTTGTCACAGTAGACAATCGTGGCCTTGTCAGCCGGAGACAAGAGCTCATGTAGAAGCCGATGAAGCCAGGAACACTCGGCGACGATGTTGGCGACGGCGCGGTACTCCCCTTCAGTGCTGGACCGAGAGACAACGGGCTACCGCTTGGATGACCAAGAGATGAGTGATGGCCTACTAGATTGATCTTTCTTGCAATGGGAGAAATGCTTAGCTTTGGGTTCAATCTTGCGGTGCTCGATCCCAGTGACAGAAAGGGAAACGACACGTATTGTATTGTTGCCATCGAGGATAAAAAGATGGGGTTTATATCATATTGCTTGAGTTTATCCCTCTACATCATGTCATCTTGCCTAATGCGTTACTCCGTTCTTATGAACTTAATACTCTAGATGCATGCTGGATACCGGTTGATGTGTGGAGTAATAGTAGTAGATGCAGAATCTTTTCAGTCTACTTGACACGGACGTGATGCCTATGTTCATGATCATGCCTAGATATTCTCATAACTATGCGCTTTTCTATCAATTGCTCGGCAATAATTTGTTCACCTACCGTAATATATGCTATCTTGAGAGAAGCCACTAGTGAAACCTATGGCCCCTGGGTCTACTTTACATCATATAAGTTTCCGATCTATAATTCTCATTTACTATCTATTTATTTTGCAATCTTTACTTTCCAATCTATACAACAAAAATACCAAAAATATTTATCTTATTATCTTTATCAGATCTCACTTTTGCAAGTGGCCGTGAAGGGATTGACAACCCCTTTATCGCATTGGTTGCAAGGTTCTTGATTGTTTGTGCAGGTACTAGGCAACTTGCGTGTAGTCTCCTACTGGGTTGATACCTTGGTTCTCAAAAACTAAGGGAAATACTTACGCTACTTTGATGCATCATCCTTTCCTCTTCAAGGGAAAACCAATGCATGCTCAAGAGGTAGCAGTTGTTGAAGGTCTTTGTAACTTCAAGCCAGTGCCTGTGGATGATTGACCGTCCATCCTTCGTCCTCTTCAGGAACACTTCAATATTGAACCGTGGGTGTTGTATGAATACCTTCCTCGCCTCCTGACCATACAGGTGGTTTGAGAGGTAATCATCGGTGAACTTCTTTGGAAAGGCCTGAAAACAAGGATGTGCATAAATATCTTCTCTATATTGGAAATGGGGCAAAGGAATAAAAAAGGCAAGGTATAATAGTTAGTACCATCCTGTAGTAACTGATGTCTTGTTCATTGTGCAGACAAAGATCTTGTTGTTTTTTGTCGCTAATTTCTTTATCCTAACAATCTTTCTGAGTTTCTTGACTTGATTGATATTCATGGGCAACTCATTTCCCCATATGCAAAAAGGATCGAACAGTGGGTCCCTCTGATAGCAGGGCCTACATGTGCAAGACCAAATTGTTAAAAACCTAAATATTAGAATGGTTCCTGCAATTGCACAATAATGTGCTATTAGACAACGGACCATGCACGTGCTAACCTCGATTGTAAACCTCAGTGCTTCCCATTGTTTCCCTGCAACACATATAAGGTAGTTAGTCATCAAGTTAAGTAAGGGTTCCCATGCTATCAGTAAAATATGTTGATGAAAAATAATCACATTGCAGATTCATTAGATTAATTCAAGCCACACGAAAAACCCATTTATCCAAACCAAGCATGATTAAGAACTAGGAAATATAGCACTTGTATATGTTTCTCATGTATTAAGTGCAGCCAAATTCGATTTATTCCTCACATGTACAACAATACAAAATTCTACCCACGACAATTGGACATCGCATTGCAGAATTGAACCAAGCAGTTAACTAAACACCACAACAAATGGACCAAACATTAACTGAGCACCACATTGCACAATATAACACACTCCTAATAGAAGATCAGACAGTTAACCAAACAATTAACTACAGCCAATTGTAGCAATTGTATTTGTTTCTCGTGTATTTACTACAGCCAAATTCAGTTTATTCCTCACATGGTATACAATAACAGAATGCACCCACAACTATTGAACATCGCATTGCAGAATTGAACCAAACTGTTAACTAAACACCACAACACAAATGAACCAAATGTTAACTGAGCACCACATTGCACAATTTATAACCAAACCAAGCATGCTTGACAACTTAGAAATATAGCAATTGTATTCGTTTCTCATATATTTTGTAAAGATAAATTCGATTTATTTCTCACATGGAAGACAATACAAAATTGCAGCCTGAAGAATTGAACATCACATTTCAGAATTGAACCAAACAGTTAACTGAAGACGACAACTAATTAACAAATAGTTAATAAGTGAGCACCATACTACACGACATATAGAACATATACACTAGAGTAACAGATTACATGGTAAAATTAGATAGCTCAATTCACTAGAATTTGTGAAGGAAAGGCAGGAGCAGCACACGCAACGGGTAAACCGAGCATGCTTAACCGGCATAGCTAGCAAATGGCAAGGTGCTCCTTCAAGGTCCTGGGGCAGCACGAATGGCAGCCATCGCGACCTCATCCAGCGTCTTGACGATTTGCTTCTCCGCTGCCAAATGCTCCTTGAGGTCCTGGCTATACTGCGTGCACCATGGCTTAGGCCGGCGCTTATTTGGTGGAGGGGTCGGTGATTTGGGTGGAAGGTGTCGTGCTCGCGCCGGCGGTCGGGGCATGTGGGATGTGGAAGGAGGAGGAGGATGGGGGTCGGGTGTGGATTACCTGCCTGGATAGGCGAGGCCGAGGAGCGTGAAGGAAGGTCGCCGGCGAGGAGGCGGCGGCGCTGCAAGCAAGGAGTGAAGGTTTCAACTTGGAAAGGAAGGCGGAAAGAGGAGAAATGTGGCTTTTGGTAAGGGGGAGGGGGCGGGGAGGTAGATATTTCATGAAGCCAAAATTTGGAATCACTTCAAAAAAAAATCATGCCAAGAAAGTGTCATCAGACATGGTCCCTTATTCAGAACTGTGTACGGTATGTGAACATCACAAACGATTCAGTTAGCTTAACCTGTGTGTGTTGAGTTTGAACGTAAAAAATTTTGGTTCGAATTTCCCTGGTTACAGTGGCCATCCACGTCATTGCATAATTTGGGTACACAAAGGAGACTAACTTCTTAATCGAGCAAGTTCAGCAATTAAACAGAGCTAGTTGACCTAAATATTGCTCTAACAAATTAAAGACCACCGCTCTTAATTAAACAAAACAAAGAGTACTACTACGGCTGGTGCTCGTCGATCTCCGCCGCCGCCTCCATGTCCAGCTCGCGCCCGACGGTCTCCTGGGGAAGGGGCACCATGGCATCAATTGCACCATACTCGGCAAGCATCTCGCCATCCACGTCCGCCATATCTTAGGAATAGGCCGCCATGAGCTGGGCGTGGGCGGCCGCGATCTGGGCTCTGGCAGGCTCCATCGTGGCAAGGTATCCTGCGCAGGAACAGACGGCTGTTCGAACTCTCTCGGCGATTGCCAGCTCTTCGGCCGTGGGTTGCCGACCGTTGTCGGAGAAGCTTCGTTTGATTTGTGCGGTGACCGCCACGAGCTGGGCGTGGACGGCCTCGACATGGTAGTGGGCGGCCTCCATCAGGGCTAAGGCCGCCGCTGCAAAACGGACAGCTGCAGTGCCGCTCTCGCCAATTGCTATCCCCAAGGCAGATGCTGCTGCTGCCGCCTGAGAAGCAACAATGGCCGTTTGGGCTGCCTTGGCCGCTCAGCCACAGACTGTGGTCGCCCTCACAAAGCTTGTTAGCACGCGCCTGGCGGCCGCGCTCTTGCCGGAGTGGGCCGCCGAAGTTGCCCCCACGACGTGGGTCCACGTCCCCATCTTTCACCGGCGACGAATGAACAGTGAAATGATATTTGGGGAGTGAGCTAGTGTGCTTGACATGCTGGCTGTAGACTGTAGCCGACACACCTTTTCTCGTAAGCCATAGGCGTACTATACACCGACGGTGCTCCAAGATATTTTGTGCTGCATCTCACACGGTTGGTGATAATAAACTATGTGCGATCTACTTGATTTATCGTCTTGATCATTTGAATTACGTAATGGGGTCACAACTACAAAGGATGGTGTTTGAATTGTTAGAACTTTTATCTGTAGTGAACATGCAACTATAGGTGTGTCGTCAAAAAAATTGGAATTATTCAGGGTTCGTTTGTACATTTTTATACATTAGCTGGGTTTTCTAGGCATTTTATGCGCATAATTCAAATCTGAACTACATGCACATGCTCCAGTGCATATAAACTGATTGAAAAATCAAATATGTCTCCTTAGTTGCATGCTTAGGTCCCATGCAAGAAATGTGAATGAATTTCAAACATGAGGCACCGTTGATTACCGGCAAAACATTGAGATACCTGGTTTTTAAATTCTAGTAAATCCAAAACTCGTCTGAAATTCATGAAACTTGGCATGCTATCATGGAGCGGCATCAACATTCCGTGGTAAATTTTTTGTCCCGTTTGGGGTAGGTTTGGGTGTAAGCTTCTCACAAACCAGAGTGTGACGCCCGGGTAATTAGGCTACAGTAATCCCACGCTAATCGTGCCATGACACCTCGGTTACTGTTGCTGTCCTCGCAATAATTCGAAACCGTTCAAAATTCAAATTCAGATTTATGACAACAATAAAAGTTTTCAAAAATTAAAACAAAAATGTTCGGTGGTTGCCGAATATTACAAGGGTAATTATGGTGCAACAAACACCTTTTTATAAAATGGCTGAATTTTTTAAAATTATTTAAAAATTAAAATAAAATAACTAAAACAAAAAATAAAACAAACAAATAAAAAAGGGGGGCGGGGGAGGAAAAGAACCCCCTGCCAGCCGACCAACTGCCGCCCATTCGCCACCGCCCAATCGGGCAAAGGCCCAACCGCCACCCCACTCCCCCCATAACCCCCACCCCTGGACAAACCCTAACCCCACCACCCGCACTCCCCCCCCACGTCGTTCCCCCCCTCCCGATCCAATCTGGATCGGGGATGAGACCCCCACTCGCCCCACCCCGCTCGCCTCCCTCGCTCCCCCCCGATCTGGATCGGGGGAAAAGGCGCCCCGCCGCCGCTCGACACCCCCGCTGCCGTCGCGCACCATGGCGCCTCCGCCCTCGTCGCCGAACCCGACGCTGCCAGTTACGCCCGCCGTCGCCGAGAGCCGCCCCATCCCGTCGCCACGCCGGACGCCCGACCTCGCCGACGGACGCCGCTTCGCCGGAGCCGCTCCACGTCGCCGCCTCCTCGCCAGCTCCGTCAAGCCTCGCCGGACGTCCTCATCCGCCTCCGTCGTCGGACCACCCCAACCTTCCCGAGCCCGCCGCCTGCGTGCCCTACTTTCCCCGTGAGCTCCACCTTCTCTCCCCGTGTTCTCGCCTCGCCCCGACGCGCTCCAACCCCTCGTCGCACTGCGGCCAGCCAGCGAGCCCACCGGTTGTTCGCCTCGCCAGCCGCGCCGCTTCCTCCTCGCCAGACGCGCCGCCTGGCCCCGCTGTGGTCATGCGCGCTTCGCACAGCCCCACGCCTTCCTCCGCTTCGCGCCAGAACACACCCCAGGCTGCGGCCGTTCTGCCGCATGTTCCGCGTGCCGTCACTCCGACGACCGCTGCCGTCGTGCCGCCCGCCTTCGCATCGTGGCGCCATCCCATTCGCCACCCTGGCCATGGCGGTCTGTCGCCCGGTGCGGTGCCCGTCTGTCTTGTTGGACCCTCTCCTGGGTCGGACGCCCAAGCCAGCAGCCATATGCCCCACAGGCCTTGACCAAATGGCCCCACTACGCGAGCGTATTTAAAATAAAAATAAAAATAAAATAGAAATAATTAATTAATTAATTAAAGAAATAATTAACTTAATTAATTTTGATTAATTAAATTAAACAACTAATTAAAACTAACTACACATTAGTTACCTAATTAACTCCGATCTCATTAATTAGTTAATTAAGTAGTCAATGATAGTGGGGCCCACCCCTAATTAATACTAATTAGGTTAAATAATATGTCTAATTAAAATGTGTCACCGACTGGGACGATCGGTCAGTTGACCAATCAACCCTGTTGATCGCCGACGTCGACATGACATCATGCCGATGTCATAAATCCATTTTCGAATTAATTTAAATAATTAATTAAATTCCAGAAATTAATAAAATCTTTAGAAAATCATATCTTTTAATCCGTAACTCGGATTAAAATATTTTCAACATGAAAGTTGCTCAGAACGACGAGACGAACTCGGATACGCAGCACGTTCATCCGCCACACACCCCTCACATATCAAACTCGCAACTTTCCCCCTCCGGCTCCTCTGCCCAAAAACGCGGAACCCCGGGGATACTTTCCCGGATGTTTCCCCCCTTCACCGATATCATCACATACCGCGTTAGGGCACGCCTAGCATCACGCTTTGCTTTGTCATGCATCGTCATGCATCTGTTTGCTTAAATATTCATTGTTTCTTCCCCTCTTCTTCCGCTTAGACACCGAGACCGATGTCATTGCCGCTTGGACGACTCACGGAGTTGATTTAATTCTCCTACTTGCCAGAGCAACAAGGCAAGCCCCCCCCCCCTTGATCACCAGATATCGCCTGTTCTTCTCTATAATGCTTGCACTAGAGTGGTGTAGCATGTTATTGCTTTCAGTTAATCCTATATCGCCGCATAGCTCCTTGCTACTCAAGTTGTTACCCTTACCGCTATCCTACCGCTTAGTACAGGATGCTAGTGTTCCATCAAGGCCCTACACTCTTGTCCGTCGCCTTGCTCTACTCATTGGGCTGTGATCACTTCGGGAGGTGATCACGGGCATATACTATATACTTTACACTATTACATTACCTGTGATACTGTTCGGAGATGGGGGCCGAAAGGATTGTGTGGCTCCATCCCGGTAGAGGTGGGCCTGAGTTCCGACGGCCCCGATCGTTATTTGTGGCGAGCGACAGGCAGGTTGAGACCACCTAGGAGAGAGGTGGGCTGGCCCCGTCGGCGTCATGGTACTTAACACGCTTAGCGAGATCTTGGTATTTGATCCGAGTCCGCCATTTGGTCTATACGCACTAACCAACCACGCTGGGAACAGCTTATGGGCACTCGGCGTCGTGGTATCACCAAAACGCCGTGGCGATCGGCGGCGGCGCCGTGGCGGGCCAGCGAGCCCACCGGCCTGGCCTCGCCACGGCCGCCGCTCCTCCCTCAGCCACGTCTGCCGTCCGCTGTGGTCATGCGTGCCCCCGCACAGCCCCGTGCCTCCCTCCCGCTCACCGCGCCGAGAACGCACCCCGGCTGCGGTCCTTGCACGCACGACGTTCCGCCGTGCCCGTCAACTCCGACGACCGCAGCGGCCGTCGTGCCCGCCCGCCTTCGCATCACCGGCGCCGCCCCATTCCGGCCACCCTCGCCGCGGTCCCGGTCGTCGCCCGGTGCCGGTGCCCGTCTGTGCCACTGGACCCTCTCCTGGGTCGGACGCCCGCAAGCCCGCGCGCCCGTTATGCCCCCTGGGCCACTGACCAAATGGCCCCACGGCACAGAACGTATTTAAAAAAATAGAAATAATTAATTAATTAATTAAAGAAATAATTAACTTAATTAATTTTGATTAATTAAATTAAACAACTAATTAAAACTAACTACACATTAGTTACCTAATTAACCTGATCTGTTAATTAGTTAATTAAGTAGTCAATGATAGTGGGGCCCACCCCCTAATTAATACTAATTAGGTTAAATAATATGTCTAATTAAAATGTGTCACCGACGGTGGGACCCATCGGTCAGTTGACCACCAACCTGCTGATCGGCCGACGTCGACATGACATCATCTTGATGTCATAAATCCATTTTCGAATTAATTTAAATAATTAATTAAATTCTAGAAATTAATAAAATCTTTAGAAAATCATAT
Organism: Aegilops bicornis; assembly: GCA_021605145.1. Classification (NCBI taxonomy): domain Eukaryota; kingdom Viridiplantae; phylum Streptophyta; class Magnoliopsida; order Poales; family Poaceae; genus Aegilops; species Aegilops bicornis. The sequence continues at coordinate 363,822,197 of CM038670.1, forward strand.
CTTTTAATCCGTAACTCGGATTAAAATATTTTCAACATGAAAGTTGCTCAGAACGAGAGACGAACCCGGATACGCAGCCCGTTCATCCGCCACACACCCCTAACATATCAAACTCGCAACTTTCCCCCTTCGGCTCCTCTGCCTGAAAACGCGGAACCCGGATGTTCCCCCCTTCACCGGTATCATATACCGCGTTAGGGCACGCCTAGCATCACGCTTTGCTTTGTCATGCATCGTCATGCATCTGTTTGCTTAAATATTCATTGTTTCTTCCCCCTCTTCTTCCGCTAGACACCGAGACCGATGCTGCTGCTGCCCAGTACGACTACGGAGTTGACGACCCCTCCTTCTTGCCAGAGCAACCAGGCAAGCCCCCCCCCCCTTGATCACCAGATATCGCCTGTTCTTCTCTATACTGCTTGCATTAGAGTGGTGTAGCATGTTATTGCTTTCAGTTAATCCTATACTGCTGCATAGCCTGTCCTTGCTACTACTGTTGTTACCCTTACCTGCTATCCTACTGCTTAGTATAGGATGTTAGTGTTCCATCAGTGGCCCTACACTCTTGTCCGTCGCCTTGCTATACTCGGGCTGTGATCACTTTGAGGTGATCACGGACATATACTATATACTTTACACTATTACATTACCGTGATACTGTTAGGAGATGAAATTTGAAAGTACTGGTGGCTCCATCCTGGTAGAGGTGGGCCCGGGTTCCCGACGGCCCCGATCGTTATTTGTATGAGCGAGCAGGCAGGTTGAGACCACCTAGGAGATAGGTGGGCCTGGCCTGGTCGGCGTTCATGAATCTTAACACGCTTAACGAGATCTTGGTATTTGATCCGAGTCTCGCCATTTGGTCTATACGCACTAACCAACTACGGGGAACAGTTATGGGCACTGGCGTCGTGGTATCGGCACGCCGTGGCGTCGGCGGCGTGGCCTTGCCCGGTTTGGGAACGTAAGCTTTGCTCTTGTATCAAGGGGCTAGTTCCGCTTCCGATGCCACGCATAGCGTGCGTGTGCTAAGGGCGATGGGCCCCTGCACTGTGGCGCTTAGGTTTGAACCCGGCGTCTTGACCTCTCTGTTGTGCCTAGGTGGGGCTGCAACGTGTTGATCTTCCGCGGCCGGGCATGACCCAGGAAAGTGTGTCCGGTGAAATGGGATCAAGCATGTTGGGTTATGTGGTGCACCCCTACAGGGAAGTTAATCTATTCGAATAGCCGTGATCTTGATGCAGACGACTTGGAGTTGTACCTTGACCTTATGACAACTAGAACCGGATACTTAATAAAACACACCCTTCCAAGTGCGGATACAACCCGGTGGTCGCTCTCTCTCGTGGTTACGAGGAGGGATCGCCGGGTAGGATTATTGCTATGTGATGCTACTTGGAGGACTTGATCTCTGTCTGCTACATGCTGCAAGGCGGAGGCTGCCAGAAGCGTAGTCTTCGACAGGATTAGCTATCCCCCTCTTATTCTGGCATTCTGCAGTTCAGTCCACTGATATGGCCTTTTACACATATATCCATGCATATGTAGTGTAGCTCCTTGCTTGCGAGTACTTTGGATGAGTACTCACGGTTGCCTTGTTCCCCCCTTTCCCCCTATCTTTACCCGGTTGCTGCGACTGCACAATGGAGCCCAGAGCGACGCCACCGTCGATGGCGACTACTACACCTGGAGGCGCCTACTACTACGTGCAGCCGCGATTTACCACTGTGAGTAGTTAGGAGGATCCCAGGCAGGAGGTTTGCGCCTCTTCGATCTCAGCATCCCAGTTTGTGCTAGCCTTCTTAAGGCAAACTTGTTTAACTTATGTCTCAGATTTCAGTTGTTGCTTCCACTGACTCGCCTATGATCGAAAGCACTTGTATTCAAGCCCTCGAGGCCCCGGCTTGTATTATGATGCTTGTATGACTTATTTATGTTTTAGAGTTGTGTTGTGATATCTGCCCGTGAGTCCTCGATCTTGATCGTACACATTTGCGTGCATGATTAGTGTATGATTGAATCGGGGCGCCACAAGTTCGTGTCGAGCCGATTGCTGTAGGAATCCCCCTTCCACACTCCTTGGCCGAAGTCGAGTCTAGACATTGCAAAAACTTTTACTAACTTGGCTGTGTGCCTTACGGGCCCACGTCGCCATCTGGTGGTACTAGGATCTTTTACTCCTCGACCTTTACTCTGGGACTCTGATCTCTCTTCTATTCGGGTTAAATGAATTTTGCTAAATCTAACATTAGGATCTCATTATCACTTTCACCCAGAGAGCCCCTTATTACTGATGATCGTCTGCTGCACGTGAAGACCCTGAAGATACTCTCCGCTGTTAACCCGAGAACTTGTGTTCATCGCGTTTGCAATTCCCTTCCACCGTCAACCCTTATGGATAACTACTTACGCTTGTTATTCTTATATTCATCCCCAGCTGGTCTTGTTATTACAAGATACCCCAAACACTCGCCGTTGTTTCGATAATCCTTTAAGCTTACTGCCTTGCTGTTCTTTGTCACCTGAATACCCTTACGGATAATTCTCGCACTTATCGAGCATCCGCTCATCCCCCGGTTGTTCATGTGTTTCACAATGGTCTTCGAAATATTATTCGATCCTCCAAAAATCCTTAGTAGCTTATTGCTTTGCAATACTTGACTACTTGCATGATGGATGCTTTCCATATGTCTGGCAATATTCGTTAGTATTCTTAGGCACCGTCATTTTGATCCTTTTGATTCAACATGAGTGCGAATGCACACAATCATCAGTTGATCCTCGGCTCAGACGTCATTTTAAACATGAGCTGGTTCTCAACCAATCAAATTGCCATCGATTGAACCCCTAAGCCTACTCAACTTATCCATCCTTGATCAGAGCGTTGCTTCTGATCCCTTGATTTGGAAATCATAATTCTTTTGCATTTGAGCTTTGAATTAGTTAGATGTTTCTAGACTCAGATCTCCTTGCATTCTTCTTCCTCTGGTTGAGTATCGATGCTCACATCAGATCCCTTGGGGACCTTCGGTTCCTTTGTTGGATTTTATCCGACAGTGTCCTTCATACTGAATAACCTCGTGAGCCTTTCCATGGGTATGTAATGCCTTTGGTAAATTGTGTCCTCTGCTTTGTGAACCATGCTCTACTTTCGAGCTTGTGTTAATTACTTCTAAAAATTTGTGGTATATGTTCCTAAGATGCCTCGATGGGTTGAACCTATGCCTTTTCCTAATCTATGTGAGCCCGAAAGATTTCACTGGTCATACTCATCTGGTATTTCACCAGGTAAAACTTTCATCACTAATACCATTATCGAAACGAGAAGCGAAAGTAAGGTTATGCATTGAAGGAGTGGGAGTCGACCTTGAACTTTGTGTTCATGCCCATGGACATGATGTAGATCCTATCATGGAAACTTCTTGTAATAATAAATATTTCCTTGATAAATATCATCCGTAGCTGTGAATTGATCCTTTGCAACCGTGGTTCCGACCATGTTGTTCTCCTTTGATTTTATTTCTCGGACAAGTTAAAGTACTTGCCTTCTGCAGATCAGTACGCCTTCCCAACCTCTATTTTGTTCTACCTTTGAGTATTACCCCCTGGTATCTCGTGAATATCCACCCATGGCACTTCATTATGAAATTCTGACGAAGAAGTACCTTTTCCCATCATAGTCACTCCACGGGTTCTGGGTTGTCATCAACCGAGAACACCAATTTGTGAATCGAATCAATACTGAGATTCATTACTCTCAGTACCTTGTTGTTGAGAAGTTTAATACTCCATCACGTAACTCCTAGCCTGATCGGCTATATCATTATCATGCTAAACCTTAACTGTGCTACCTGGTCCTTAATCTCGAGCACAACTTTCGATGATGAGCTAAGCTTTACGTCGATCTTCCTCGTCCTATCAATTCTCCTTGAACAGCAAACTTGATTCCAAGTTTGTGTCGCACTTTGGTTCCATTAACCTTTCGCTTCATCATTCCTTTGACTTGATGTCATCGCCGGTTTATTACATCTCCGAGGAGCCTCTCGACAAAATTTGTCGTGATCATCACATTTTGACTCCTTCCAGAATATCAATCGAATTCTTGATGAGAAATAGCATCCTTTGCCCTCGATGGTTTGGGTTATCATCCACAACATTATTGCATTCCCTCCAACACAAAAATTGTTCCTGTTTTGTGTTGTTCCTTGAGTTCCTTTCTATCCTACTTATGTTATGATTCTACCGCGGAGTATTACCATCTTTGAGGTCAAGAATGTTGTGAGGATTGCTCCACCTCTTTAGAATTCTTGCTATAATGATACTTCTCACCATCACCATTCTTTGTTGGTCCTCGTGTTGATTCCAACCGGGGTACCCACAAGTGAACGGTGTTGTTTGGATTCTGCCCTTCTAGCAACCCTCTTAATGGTCGACCGTTCATTCTTAGGCTATTAATTATTGAATCACCATTCTGACATTGGTCGTGCAACCCAACCCATATTTCAAGCACCTTTCAACCAATGTTTAATTGTGTATGTCTTCCTCGAGCTTACTTCCTTATATCATTTGATATGACAAATGTTATCTCCTTATCCACATAATTGTGGAGATCCATCTATTGGATACCTCGATGAGTTATCGCTGAGTCCATCACCACCTCCTCATCCTCTTCTTGATTTAATGATGAACTCTTGTTTCAAACTCGCTTCCATAGTTCATTCCCCGAGGATCTTACATTGGCATCTCGTCAATTTGTGTTGCACCTTTCCTTCTCAGGCATCCCGAGTCTGAGGTATCCTGGCACTAATCAGATCTGAATCTAGGTCAGATATGATGGTCGGAAAATATTTCCAAGAGTTACAACAATGGTCTTTATGTGACCCGGTAAGGTGATGTCGTGCCTAGCACACCTGGCCGGAGGCCCTATTGTTATAGTTTCCTTTTCAGCTAGGCTATCCTTTCTTCCATGAGGAAATTGTAAGACTTATTCTAAAGTTCTTCCTGATGGACCCTTTTTGTTTCCAAAGTCTGGACTTGCTTGAAGACCATGCAATGCTATCTCGAAGCATGTTTGTGGTACTCCGATTTTCAACAAGGACATTTGAAGCCAATGCTAAATGTTTCCTGCTAAATTATCCAAACACCGCTGTATGGGTAATGTCATGAAATTTCTCTCCCCTACCTAAAGAGTTTTCTACGTTATATCCTATCATGGATATCATGCTCTGCTTGTCCTTGGGAAGGATATACCCCTGAAAGATGTGTTTAAACACATTTTCCCTTTCCATTGCTCTGTTTAACCTGAGGATCACATTTTCCTTCCATTGGTTTGTTTAACCTTTCTTGTGATCTATATGATCTAAACAGTAAGATTTTTTGCTCATGTAAACACATCGGTGTACAATTCATCGGCAAGACCTCATTACTATTGTTGATGACATTCCGGTAGCCACCGATGGATGATAACTTTGCCTATTGGTCCGCCTCGTTCAACGAAAGCGGGAAAATGGTTCTCTTCGTCCCTCGCCCTTGGTACCGACGCTGTTGCCAACACAACTGGCAGGCTACCCTCTGACATGCCTTATCTACATGATCGTGTAAGGCATCACCGCCCTTCCTACTTTTACCCCACATGGTGGGCCCATAACCCACAGTTCCATAGGATCGAAACCTGACTCTCCGGTACACCCTATTGTCAAAGTTATTCCCCACGCTTGACTTCGTATGTAATTCACGGGCCACCTGCCTAGTGATCTATTCTGGTACCAGACGCAATACTTATTCCCGTTGCTCTGAACCCCTTTCACATTTCGTATCAGGCAACAAATGATTGCCTATCCACTTGAAACTCCTTATTGCACCTTCGTACCTTGCTCTCAATATTTTCTCCAGTTTCAATTCGAGAGTTACTTTCTACCACCTTCCCCGATGTTATCGACCAGGTAGTCAACCTTGTAGAGGTCTGCTCTCTCGGAATAACCACCCTTTATTCTTTCGTAAGAACGATGGAGATCCTGAAGAAAGGATGACAATTTCATCATGATGCGATGAAGCAGAGAAATGAAGACGTCCATGTAAGGGATCGACCTCTTCGAGAAGAGCAACCAAGACCGATAAGATCCGTTAGAATTTCACAACCACAAATTTCCCCCTTACACCACCTCTTAAATCTCGGGACGAGATTTCTTGTAGTGGAGGAGAATTGTGACACCCGGGTAATTAGGCTACAGTAATCCCACGCTAATCGTGCCATGACACCTCGGTTACTGTTGTTGTCCTCGCAATAATTCGAAACCATTCAAAATTCAAATTCAGATTTATGACAACAATAAAAGTTTTCAAAAATTAAAACAAAAATGTTCGGTGGTTGTCGAATATTACAAGGGTAATTATGGTGCAACAAACACCTTTTTATAAAATGGCTGAATGGTTTAAAATGATTTAAACAGTAAAAGAAAATAAATAAAATAAAACAGAAAACAAACAAATAAAAAAAGGGGGAAAAGGAAAAGAACCCCCCCGGGCTAGCCGACCGAACTGGCCGACCCATTCGGCCACCGGCCCAACTGGACAAAGGCCCAGCCGGCCACCCCACTCCCCCCATAACCCCCCACCCTTGGTCAAACCCTAACCCCACCACCCGCACTTCCCCACGTCGTTCCTCCCGATCCAATCTGGATCGGGACGAGACCCCACTCGCCCCACCCCGCCGCTTCTTCCCCGATCTGGATCGGGGAAAAGGTGCCTCACTGCCACTCGACACCCCGCATTGTCAGCACCATGGCGCCTCCGCCCTCGTCGCCCGAACCGCCGCGCCGCCTTCTGCCGCCGTCGCCAAGAGCCACCCCATCCCGTCGCCACACCGGACGCCCGACCTCGCCCGACGGACGCCGCTCGCCGGAGCCGCTCCACGTCGCCTCGCCTCCTCATCGGCTCCGTCAAGCCTCGCCGGACGTCCTCATCCGCTCCGTCGTCGGACCACCCAACCTTCCCCGAGCCCGCTGCCCGTGCCCTACTTTCTCCCGTGAGCTCCCCCTTCTGTCTCCCCGTGTCCCGCTCCCTGTCCCGACGCGCTCCAACCCCTCGTCGCACCGTGGTCGCGCTCAGGCGAGCCCACCGGTTGCCTGGCCTCGCCGAGCGCCCGGCTCGCTCCTCCTCGCTGCAGACGCTGCCGCCTGGCCCCGCCAGTGGTCATGCGCGCCCGCACAACCCGCGCCTCCTCCCGCTCTCCGCGCCAGAATGCACCCCCAGCTGCGGCCCTTCTGCGTTCCGCCGTGCCCGTCAACTCCGACGAGCCGGCCGGCCGTCGTGCCGCCGCCAGATCATGGCGCCGCCCATTCGGCCACCCTCGCCGCGGTCCCGGTCGTCGCCCGGTGCCGGTGCCCGTCTGTGCCGTTGGACCCTCTCTGGGTGGACGCCGCAAGCCAGCCGCCGTTATGCCCCACAGGCCATCGACCAAATGGCCCCTACACGAGCGTATTTAAATAAAATAAAAAAATAGAAATAATTAATTAATTAAAGAAATAATTAACTTAATTAATTTTGATTAATTAAATTAAACAACTAATTAAAACTAATTACACATTAGTTACTTAATAAACCCGATCTGTTAATTAGTTAATTAAGTAGTCAATGATAGTGGGGCCCACCCCCCTAATTAATACTAATTAGGTTAAATAATATGTCTAATTAAAATGTGTCACTGACCAGTGGGACCCATCGTCAGTTGACTACCAACCTTGTTGATCGCCGAGGTCGACATGACATCATGCTGACGTCATAAATCCATTTTCGAATTAATTTAAATAATCAATTAAATTCTAGAAATTAATAAAATCTTTAGAAAATCTTATCTTTTAATCCGTAACTCGGATTAAAATATTTTTAACATGAAAGTTGCTCAGAACAACGAGACAAACCCGGATACGCAGCCCGTTCATCCGCCACACACCCCTAACATATCAAACTCGCAACTTTCCCCCTCCGGCTCCTCTGCCCGAAAACGCGGAACCCCGGGGATACTTTCCCGGATGTTTCCCCCCTTCACCGGTATCATCACATACCGCGTTAGGGCACGCCTAGCATCACGCTTTGCTTTGTCATGCATCGTCATGCATCTGCTTGCTTAAATATTCATTGTTTCTTCCCCCTCTTCTTCCGCTAGACACCGAGACCGATGATGCTGCTGCCCAGTACGACTACGGAGTTGACGACCCCTCCTTCTTGCCAGAGCAACCAGGCAAGCCCCCCCTCCTTGATCACCAGATATCAACTGTTCTTCTCTATACTGCTTGCATTAGAGTGGTGTAGCATGTTACTGCTTTCAGTTAATCCTATACTTCTGCATAGCCTGTCCTTGCTACTACTGTTGTTACCCTTACCGCTATCCTCGCTTAGTATAGGATGCTAGTGTTCCATCAAGTGGCCCTACACTTTTGTCCAAATGCCTTGCTATACTCTTTGGGCTGTGATCACTTAGGGAGGTGATCACGGGCATATACTATATACTTTACACTATTACATTACCCGTGATACTGTTAGGAGATGAAATTTGAAAGGACAGTGGCTCCATCCCGTAGAGGTGGGCCTGGGTTCCCTCGGCCCCCGATTGTTATTTGTGGCGGAGCGAAGGGCAGGTTGAGACCACCTAGGAGAGAGGTGGGCTCGGCCTGGTCGGCGTCATGGATACTTAACACGCTTAACGAGATCTTGGTATTTGATCTGAGTCTCGCCATTTGGTCTATACGCACTAACCAACTACGCAGGAATGCTTATGGGCACTCGGCGTCGTGGTATCACCGGCACTTCGTGGACGTCAATGAGCGGCGCTGCGGTTTGGAACATAAGCCCGCTCTTGTATTAAGGGGCTAGTTCCGCTTCCGGCCGCCCACGCAACGTGCAGGTGTGCTAAGGGCGATGGGCCCAGACACCTGTGCGCTTAGGTTTAGACCGGCGTGCTGACCTCTCTATTGTGCCTAGGTGGGGCTGCGACATGTTGATCTTCCGCGGCAGGGCATGACCCAGGAAAGTGTGTCCGGCCAAATGGGATCAAGCGTGTTGGGTTATGTGGTGCACCCCTGCAGGGAAGTTAATCTATTCGAATAGCCATGATCTTCGGTAACAGGACGACTTGGAGTTGTACCTTGACCTTATGACAACTAGAACCGGATACTTAATAAAACACACCCTTTCAAGTGCCAGATACAACCAGGTGGACGCTCTCTCTCAGGGTTACGAGGAGGGGATCGCCGGGTAGGATCATTGCTATGTGATGCTACTTGGAGGACTTCAGTCTACTCTCTGCTACATGCTGCAAGGCGGAGGCTTCCATAAGCGTAGTCTTCGACAAGATTAGCTATCCCCCTCTTATTCTGGCATTCTGCAGTTCAGTCCACTGATATGGCCCTTTACACATATATCCATTCATATGTAGTGTAGCTCCTTGCTTGCGAGTACTTTGGATGAGTACTCACGGTTGCCTTGTTCCCCCTTTTCTCCCAATCTTTACCCGGTTGCTGCGACTGCATCGATGGAGCCCTGTGAGCGACGCCACCGTCGATGGCGACTACTACATCGAGGCGCCTACTACTACGTGCAGCCCGTGAGCGGCGACCGTGAGTAGTTAGGAGGATCCCATGCAGGAGGCCTGCGCCTCCTTCGATCTCAGATCCCGGTTTGTGCTAGCCTTCTTAAGGCAAACTTGTTTAACTTATGTCTCAGACTCAGATATTGTTGCTTCACGACTGCCTATGATCGAGCACTTGTATTCGAGCCCTCGAGGCCCCTGGCTTCTATTATGATGCTTGTATGACATTTATGTTTTAGAGTTGTGTTGTGATATCTGCCCGTGAGTCCCTGATCTTGATCATACACATTTGTGTGCATGATTAGTGTACGATTGAATTAGGGGCGTCACACAGAGCTTCTCACAACAAGCATGATGGTTTCGGTAGGGAACGTGCCACCTTTGGGGACGAAACGATATTTGTTGCCTCTTATTGCTTTCAAAATTTTCCGAGTGTCAAAATAGAACAACAAGAATGTTGTGTTCAATTTTGTAATTTTTCGGGGTTTGTTTGGACATTTTTATACATTAACTGGGTTTTCCAGGCATTTCATGTGCATAATTCAAATTTGAACTACATGCACATTCTCCAATGCATATAAATTGGTTGAAAAATCAAATCTATGTCCTTGGGTGCATGCTTAGGTCCCATGCAAGAAATGGGAATGAATTTCAAACACCAGGGCACCGTTGATTGCCGGCAAAATGTTGAGATGCCTGGTTTTTAAATTTTAGTAAATCCAAAACTCGTATGAAATTCACGAAACTTGGCATGCTATCATGGAGCGGCGTCAACATGCCGTGGTAATTTTTTCCCATTTGGGGCAGGTTTGGGTATATGATTCTCACAAACCGGAGCTTCTCACAACAGGCATGATGGTTTTCAGTAGGGAACGTCCCACTTTTGGGGATGAAATGATATCCATTGCCTCCTATTGCTTTAATTTTTTTCTCGTGTCAACATAGAACAACAGGAGTGTTGTGTGAATTTTTGTGATTTTTCGGGGTTCGTTTGGACATTTTTATGCGTTAACTGAGTTTTCAATGCATTTCTGTGCATAATTCAAATTTGAACTACATGCACATGCTCTAGTGCATATAAATTGGTTGAAAAATCAAATCTGTGTCCTTGGGTGCATGCTTAGGTTCCATGCAAGAAATGGGAATGAATTTCAAACACCAGGGCACCGTTGATTGCTGGCAAAACATTGAGATGCCTGTTTTTTGAATTCTAGTAAATCAAAAACTCGTCTGCAATTCATGAAACTTGACATGCTATCATGGAGCGGCATCAACATGCCGTGATAATTTTTTTGTCCCATTTGGGGCAGGTTTGGGTATATGCTTCTCATAAACCGGAGCTTCTCACAACAAGCATGATGGTTTTCGGTAGGGAACGTCCCACCTTTGGGGACGAAACGATATCCATTGCCTCTTATTGCTTTCAAATTTTTCGCGTGTCAACATAGACCAACATGAGTGTTGTGTGAATTTTTGTGATTTTTCGGGGTTCATTTGGACATTTTTATGCATTAACTGAGTTTTCAATGCATTTATGTGCATAATTCAAATTTGAACTACATGCACATGCTCCAAAGGTATATAAATTGGTTGAAAAATCAAATCTGTGTCCTTGGGTGCATGCTTAGGTCCCATGCAAGAAATGGGAATGAATTTCAAACACCAGGGCACCGTTGATTGCTGGCAAAACGTTGAGATGCCTGGTTTTTAAATTTTAGTAAATGAAAAACTCGTCTGAAATTCATGAAACTTGGCATTCTATCATGGAATGGGACCCGACATGCTGTGGTATTTTTCGTGTCCATTTTGAGAGAAGGCGCACTCTAATAATGACAGCCAACAAAGGCATTTTGAAAAAATAGTGCCACTTTAATATCTCCAACGTTTGTATAATTCAAACCGTGTGCGTTCTGTTAACGATTCACGTGACGCCATGTGTCTTGGTTTTAATGGCTGTAGGAGGTGCCGTGCAGACAGCTACTTGACCTTGACTGAATGGGAGGCGTGCGAGCGCCGTCCGGCGCGCAGGCTGACCGAGAGGCGTGCAAGCCGTCCTCGAGTGCGCAGGGTCACCGGGAAGCATGCGAGTTGTATGCTACGCCGGCTCACTGGGAAGCGAGCCCTTTGACTTCCATGGCCTCCCGCCTTGCTCGCATCCTCTCCATTAATGGCGCCCAAGCCGCAGTTTAATTCGCTTTTTAAATAAAAACATAATTCGCTTTTTAAATATAAATACTCATCACAAACGTTTTAGTTAGAACACTCGTATGCAAATCGACAGCTTCCCAGGAAGCCAAGAAAATGTGACGAGCAGGATTTCCGCAGCTCTTGATCGCAAACGTTTTAGATAGAACACCCGTATGCAAAGTGAGAGCAGCACAGGATTTGTGCATCCCTTCAACGCAAACGGTTGTTTTGGATGACCCGTGTGCAACCACGTACAAACAATTTGGTAAGATTTGCTTCTGTCATATTGGGTATGTTGCCATTTGTCAAACTGGAAATATTTATATTTGTTGATCTAGTAACGTTGCCATTTGTCAATCCTTGTAACACTGCGATTTGTCAAAATATGCAGCTAAAAATCATTAGCACTATGTAATTTTTGCAACTAAAATTCAGTAATTAAGCATAGATTTCATTCATAGATTAAGCAGTCGTTCTTAATTTATACAAACAGTTCAACTCGAAAGTTGAACAGACCAAACTTCTCCCCAATTGTTGCCAACCACGTACTGAAATAGCTAGTTCACCTATATATACTAGCTAATTTTAAGTACATTGTACAGTTCGACCACACATCTATAGTCAGATGAACTGAACAAAATATCCCCTAGCAGAGGGGCTTTGTGCTACTTCCGGCAGCCTCTCCTCTGCCGAGCGCGCTCAGTAAGAGGCAGAGGAGGAGGAGGAGCCTACCGATGAGCTAGACAAATGCAATATGGTGCCTGCCGCTGCAGCACGTTCAGCGACGCTCGCCAGCTCGGACGCCCACTGCCACACCAGACGATCCCTCTCGAAGCCGCTGGACTACTCGTAGATCTCCTAATTCCTCGCCTCTGCGTCGGCGTGTGCTGTGGCCACGGCTGCGGTAAGGCTCTTTGCCTTCTCGATGAGGCGCTCCTCCTCCTCCCGCAGGAACTCGATGTAGCGCGCAAGGTCGCTGGCGCACGTGCGGGCCTCCACCTCTGCCTCCCTCCATCGGGCGGCGGTGGCGGTGCGGGTGATGATCCCGATGGTCAACAGTGGGTTGGCGGCCACGGAGGTCGACGATGGGGTGGCGGCCACGACCACCGCCTCCCGCCTTCGGGCCGCGGTGGCGGAGCGGGTGATGGTCACGGTGGCCGGCAGTGGGGTGGCGGCCACGACGACGGAGTGGGAGATGGCCCTGGCTTTCGACAGTTGTGTGGCGGCAACGACGGCCGGCAACAGCTGCCGACGGGTAGCGGTGGCGAAGCGTGTGGTGGGTGTTCCGCGCACACCCAATAGGGACGCCACGCGCACTACACTACATCGGGGACTGCACCGCCCCGCGGTGTAGCCTCCCAGCTGGAGCTATCCTCCGATGACGGCGGAGTGGCTGAGCGATCACGACGGACCGGTGCCATTGGCGATTGTGGGACAAGCAGACGAGATAAGCTACAGGGAGGAAGGGGAAAATGCGACGCAGGACTTGTCGGCCGTGAGGGTTTTTACAGTAGGCCGGTAAGCATTGGGATTTTGGGGGATTTCACTGAGTTGGGCGGGAAGCTTGCGTGGGAACCTGCGAGGTTGCGCGGGAACGGGCTCACCGACGATTCATTGGCTCCACCGTTTGGCCAAAAGAACGCCCCCACGCGCTGCGCAAATTTGCGCTTTAAGCCGTCTGCGGCAGCGGGGTGACAAGACGTGCGAGAGGAGGACAAGAGGACACGTACACATACAGTTAATAAAAAAACGTTTGCGATTTAATTACCTACTATACCCCCGTCCTGGTTTATACATAGGATTTAACTAATAAAATACGAATGCATGTCGCCAAAGATTATATCGTTGGAGTCGTATTTGAACATAGTTTCCAGCTATACAATTTTTGTAACATGCATTAATACTTTTTGGTTAAATTTAAGGTTATATACCAGCAAGCGTTTGCCCGCAACACACGCAACTTATTCCATCACAAACAGCTTGGATGGATCAACTGTATGCCACGTATTGCATACACAACTCTAATCTGATTCGTGCTTGATGTCTCCGACATCGCTCACACAGTTCGTCGTATTTGCCACGTATCACTGTGCCGTCCTCTGCTCGCGTCCCTCGGCAAGCTCTGCTCGCCGTTAGGCGCCGCAGCGCGCGATGCTCGCCATTAGGCACCGTGGCGTGCTCTGTCACGTCCGTTGGCACGCTCTGCTCGCGTCCGTCGGCGCGCTCAGCTTGTGGACAACTTTTCCTTGCACGTTCAACTTTAAGGCTATATATATGTGGTTAATCGCCGTTGAGGCGACCGCGGAGCGCTCTGCTCGCGTCCCTCCACGCGCGCTCTGCCAGCGGTTGGGCGTGCGCACGATCATGTCGAGGGCCCCATATGGATGCGGTTGCACCGCGCGCGTTGCCACGCGATGCAGTTACATGCGGCACAATGGAGTTACGCGCTGCAAATTAGAACTGCCATCAGGGCCTGCCAATATTCCTGTCCGTCCGGCTTCCCCTTTAATACCCGCGGCCATTATAACCTTAGTCTCTTCAACCTTTCGATCATGCCCCACAACACAACAAGCACACCCACGACGACACATAGAGAAGGGATGTCCAGCGGCGCTCCAATGGAGTTTGGCGAGCATAGAGTGGAGACCCACACAAGGGAGACGGATCTCTCGGTGGTGTACACCATCGACCCGTCCGCGGTGGACGACTACATCAACAGCGTTGAGCAGTTGCTTGCCGGAGACAAGTACAAGGTGGTCGGCATCGACCTCCAGTACAGCGCCGGTCGTCCCGACATAGATCATAAGGTTGCTGTGGCCCAGTTGTGCGTGCGCCATCATGTCTTCATCTACCACTACTCCATGGCCACAGAGCCTTGCGATCGTTTCAACAGGTTTGTCAACAGCACTGACTACAAGTTCGCCACGGTGGAAACCACCAATGATGTAAAAGCGCTCAGTGTTATGGGCTTGGCCTGCAAGAACCTTGTCGAAATCCGTGACAACTACAGGGTCTGGGGCAGCACGAAGAACGACTCCCTGGTCAAACTCGCCTCGGCCATTATCGACCCCTACTACGAAAAGATGAAGCAGGATGCCCAGAGAACAAGTCCTGTATCCTGGCACGGGGTCTGGATGCGGCAACTGGATGAACCTCACCTCAGGTTTGCGGCCAAGAGCGTGTACACATGCTACGACATGCACATGCGGATCGTTGACATGAGGAAGTGCCTCATTACCCAAATCGACGAGCCCTGATCGTGCCACAAGCAGAGCAAGCGTCATAAGAAGTAGATGATGATCAGATGATCGTTTATGCTAGTTAATCATGCATGTAATATATAGTTTACTTTATTGGTGTGCGGAAATGTCTTGTGTGTAGTAACCACCTATGTAATTATGCATGTAATAGTTTACTTTGGTGTGTGCGAATGCCATGGTTGTAGTAGCCACATATATATAGGGCTGGACTATTCTGTTACCCGTAACAGAATATTATTCTGTTACCCCTCGGCCCTATATAGGTGCTACGCGTAGACCACCGTAGAATACCCCCGACCCAGCCCGAACCCAACCCGCCTTCTTCCTCCTGGAGGCAATGTCAGGTGGCAAGCGGCGGCAATGGCAACCAGAGCGAGGGAGCCAGCGGCGTCGTGGATCGGTCAGCGACGGATCCGCCGCGGCCGTCCCCTTCCTCGGTGACGGATCCAACGACGGGGCCGTGATCCCAGTCTGCTGCCTCCCTCCGTCGCCGGGGCTCCTTCACCGGGCCCGTGGTCCCCGCCTCCTGCCTCCCTCCGTCGCCGAGGCTCCTTCGCCGGGCCCGTAGTCCCCGCCTCCTGCCTCCCCCGTCGCCGGGGCTCCTGCATCGGGCCCGTGGTCCTCACATCCCGCCTCCCTCTGTCGCCGGGGCTCCTTCGCCGGACCCGTGGTCCTCGCAAGCCGCTGCCTTCCCAGACCTCGTCGCTGGACGTCCACCACAAGCAGCATCGCCGTCGTCTCCCCAAGCTCCTTGCCTGCATCAATGGCGCCGCCTCCCAAGAACATGCCAGTACGCCGCCCACGAGAGGAAGAAGAAGTCAGATCCAAAAACATGCCAATGGAGGTGATGTCTGCTTCCCACTCTAATTTCCTCAAAATTGAATCAGTTCATCACCCTGCTATGAAGAAGATTCAGTTTAAAAATGCACACACTATGCTCTGCCTACATGTTGCACTATCAGATTCATCAGTACTACATGTTCCTATGATGCAGAACCTGATAGTACATTGCAAATGCTTGCACCAGCTCATTATACCCCTGCCACCTGAGACACTATTTGGATGTCGAGGTTACTGTCAGTACCTCTAATATGCTAGCTTCAGTTCAAGCCAATAAAACATAAACTTATGCATCAGTCCAAGTAGCTACTAGGATTTATATAAGGTTCAGCTACCACTGCAAGTTGAATGATGTTATTTCTAATAGTACATGCCATGTAGTTGCGTCAGTTCGAACTAGTGAAAGAATGTTGTTGAAAAAATATACACTTGTTACACAGTAAGTTCAATGATACATAAACTAGGAGTACTTCTAGTGTAGTTGCATAAGTTATAGATGAACAAAAGAGAAGACATGCATCAGTTTTATATATATATATATATATATATATATATATATATATATATATATATATATATATATGCATATCCATACATCTCCGAAGTTCAATGTTCAATTTGCAAGCAGTGCACCAAATTTTTATGCATCAGTTATGTGCTAAAAAATCAGTACATCAGTAGTTCAGTCTTGAACATGTACGTTCATCAGTTCGACTAGAAACTAAACCAGATACAAAACAGAGAACAAAGTTTAATAACGGCCAGCGATGCAAGTTCAACTTGTAGATTGCCTTCAGTGCATGACATGTTACCCATAGCATGTATATGAGAAAAATGCAGAAAAGATCAATCACAAAACTGTTGAATGTCATTGCAGAAGCATGCAAGGCGGCACACGCAGCGAGAGTTTGATGAGCCAAGAAGATATGGGGCACCACCTGGTTGGATAACACCAGAAATAGCACCTGGATACTTCAACAATATAGGCAGATTTCAAGCAACACCAGAATCATCAGAAGCACGGGCAGGTTCTTCTATGCAGCAAACACCAATATCTGGGAATACAAGCTTTGCCACTGATGGGTTGCAACAAGGTCAACAATTTCCCCAATGACAAATGTTTTCCTTCCCTAGTGCATGCAGAAAGGCAAGGAGACACATGCTTCCACCTGTCACTCCGTCTTCATCAATCATCCGTGCTGCAAAAGCGGCTGCGACGGGAAGACCAAGCCAAAGAAAATAGAAATTTTGGCCACTCTAGCAGGATGCAAAGTACAAGATATGAGCCATATAGACAGCAGCAGCCTCACAACGAATCTGAGGGGAGACGGCCGTACAATGAGAGACGAAGACCTTCGTCAACATTGCTCCCCCCAAGAGATGCATTGCTGCATGTGCCAAGGGTGACACCACCCGTGGCCATACATCAGGGTGAACAACAAACACCTGAGGCAGCACAGAGCTATACACATGTAAGTATCCATTCAGAAAAAAACATACAAGCACAGTCCATACCATGGTAGTCTGACCACCCCATCTAACATTTTCATAACTGCGTTTTTGTTTGCTCACTGTTGCGTGTAGCCACCTAACATTGAAGCTTACGTTCTGCCAAGGCTAGAGATGCGCTTTGAAACTTTCCAAGAAGCAAAGAACTTCTACAAACGTCTATGCAAAGCACGCGGGTTTTGCTGTCAGTGAAGGCCCCAAGTTTAACACGAGAGCCTACCTTTATTGCACGTGCTATGGAGTCTATGAATCGAAGGTGTCAGAAGCAAATAGACAGCAGAACAAGACGACAGCCAGGACTAACTGCGGGGCTAAAATGAGGCTGAAGAGGGAAAAGGATGGAACATTTGTCGTAAAAGAGATAGTCTGGGAACACAACCACAGGCTACAGCTCACTCCGCAAATGCTTGTCTTCTTGCACTCCCACAAAAACTTTGACAAAACAATCTTGGAGTACGTCATAATGCACGCAGTTCAAAGGCATTGAACACGCGCAAATCATGAGCATATGGGCGGTGATGACCCCGTAGCTACTTCCTCGAAATGAATGCCAAAGACCTGATTAACCTGTAAGTACAAACTTGTTCTCCTCCCATAAACCGCCTCCGTCTTTTTTCCTCTGTCAGTACAAACATATTACGCAACGCATGACCTGACGCCAGTTGAACATGCATTTTTAAATGAACTTTCAATATGCAGCAAAGCAAAGAATTCAAGGATTGATGATGTGGACGATGTCCTAAATACTGTCAACTTCTTTAGGGAGATGAAAGCTATAAACAGGGAATTCTTCTGTGACATCAACTGGATGAGTCCGACAGAGTTAAGAACATATTCTGGGCGAACGCAAGCTGCCGAGGGGCCTATCAGGACTTTGGTGACTGCGTAACGTTTGACACCACACATAAGACCAACAAGTACCATATGCCACTTGGGGTGTTTCTCGGTACTAACAACCACTTACAGACTACATTCATTGGTTTCGCCCTGATAAGAGATGAGGATGCAGATTCATTCAGATGGCTGTTTAAGACATTTTTAAGGTGCATGAGAGGAAGGCTCCTACATGCATCCTCACAGGTACAACCGCCAAAACCACCCCCAACCACCACCCCCCCCCCAAAGGAAAATAACACAGTAAAAATGTTGTGTCAGTTATATTGTTATATAAGCACCACCATCTGCTAACCACTCCATGTCTCTTTTCTCATTACCAGACCAGTGCCCGGCAATGGCTTTGGCGATCCCAGATGCTTTCGGGAACACGGTACACAAGCTGTGCCACTGGCACATTATGAAGAAGTACAGGGAACACCTCACATACCTGTACTATCTCCACGAAGACTTTAAGGATGAATTCACATCAATCCTCAACTGGTCCCTCATGCCAACTGAGTTTGAGGCTGCCTGGAAAAGACTCATGGATAAGTACAACCTCCATGATGATGCCACGATGGTGGCCATGTGGAACGAAAGCGTGAGAGATGGATATCAGCCTACTTCAAAGAAATTTTCTGCGCCAAAATGACATCCACACAACGAAGTGAGAGCATGAACTATGTGCTCAAGAAGAACTTCGTAAGTGAGAGACAAAACCTACACCGGTTTGTCAGCCAGGTAAACTCCTACATCAAAACAAGGAGGGAGACAAAGAACCAGGAGACAATGGGTAACCGGGTATAGCTCTATCACCTGTCGTAAGACAAAAATAACATGCTTACTAAAGTAAAACATTATTATTTAGACAATTTTTTGCCGTGAGAAAACTAATAATTTGGTCATCATTCTTGCATGTGCAGAAGGAACAAAACACGCTGACCTTCTATGGGTTTGACACCCAGATGGCAAAGGTTTACTCATGAGCTGTGTACAGCAAGATCAGAAATAGGCTAAAACTAAGCACACTCTTCATGGCGACAGAGACGGAAGAGCCCACAAAGTACCTCGTGCACTACAACAACCCGCAAAAACTGTCTGTGTGGGCTCAGCACGTGTTCCAGGTGGTTGCAGACCCCGTGGGAGAAACATATGAGTGCGAGTGCAGGCTATGGGACCACACAGGTGAGGACTAAAAAAAGATGTTACATACTGTACTACTTTTTTTGCAAAGTTTTTGTTCGAATGAAATGACAAAAAACATGCACCTCTTCCAAAAAATACAGGTCTTTTCTGCATGCATGTCATGTGCATGATGCAGACAATTAAGGCTGCCAGCGTTCCAGAGAAATACATCCTTAGGAGATACACCAAACGCTCGAACATCCAGGCAACATTCAATAGAAATGACTTGAGGACAGTAGCGTCAAACAAGGCATCCCAATACTTCATTGAAAGCTCACTGCTGACGCTGAACATGAGGGTGCACAGAAAAATCTTGAGAAGCCAAGAGCAAATGGCGAGGTCATGGGTCGTCATGGACAAACTTGAACAAGAACTCGATGCCATGCATTCTGCTGAAAATGGAGGTGTCGCGGACAATGAAGCCATTGAGCAGGATATTGCTACAATGTTATCCGAGATGAACCATCTGGGAGCTATTGACCCGTTCGACAACGAGGAAGAGGAGTAACGGCAACCAGAGCTTGCCCATGTGCACACTCAAGAGCACCAACATGCTCACATGCAAGATCATGAGATTGATGGTGCTGTAGGCGAACAACATGACAACAGGACATCCTACCACCAGCAGCAGGAAAGGGTGATTAAACCACCCATATTCTCAAACACAAAGGGGAGGAAGAGTAAGATGCAAGCAGCGAAAGCATCAGCCAAAAAGCCGCCATGCCCATCAAGCGCGTGGAATTTGGCCCGGACGGCAAACCTCTCGGGATAAGGGCATGCGGATTCTGCAATGTCGTGAGCAACCATAATTACCGCACATGCCCACTGTCAACAAGCAAACGCTGCACAAGCAGATTGGAGCTGCCCAGGTTTCTACCAATGGACACGACACACATAACAGCTACACTTGCCGCAAGTGTGGGGGAACACCCGCACGTGCAAAGTGGGCAAGGAGGTCAGTGGCGCTGAACAGAAACAGGGCAAGGTACAAAGTTCCAAAAAATCAAAAGAAGAGGATGAAGAAGAAGAGTTTGATGAGAATGACGACCAGTTAGACGAAGACAACGAAGATGACAGTATCGGCGACGAGGAAACTGAAACTGACGATGAAGCTACCAAGGCTCAACCAGGAAAGGGCGCCGGCAAGGGACAACATTTGGGGCCAGTTAGGAGGAGCTCAAGACTGAACAATCCATAGTGGTTATGCTGCTGCGTCAACTGAAAAATAAGCTTGTAGTCTCAGTTGCCTCGGTACACAATGAGGAAACATTTCAAAAACACTATCGTTACCAAAACTTATCTAGCTTTATCGTCGATTTCTCGATGAGTACTATAGTTAAGATATAATTTCTGATTTGTGCCCGCTGGACCAGTGACATTATTATGTAAACCATTTGATAATCCTTTTGAATGCAGTCACAAATATAATTGAAAAACTTGTCTTGATTTATCTGACGCAAACACTACTGTCGACCAGTAACTCAGCAAAACAATGTTAAGGAAAATCTAAACCCTCACACACATCAAGATCGATATTTCTCATTCACAAGACAAGGCGTAGTAACCAAACAGTTCAATCACCAGTCCAAGTACCCACAGTAGAGAAGTACAAACCTCCAACATCACCAACCCTGACACGTGCAAGTGGGATAAGCAACTGATAAGTATAGCTTGACAAGACGGATCAGCGCGACAGTAAAATGACATCGTCACCGACCCTGAGACGAGCAAGTGGGATAAAGCAACTGATAAGTACAGCTTGACAAGACTACTCAGTTTGACTAGATTAATACCCTGGCAAAGAAATTGGCTTGGACGGTTAGTTCTTCCAGGCCACCGCCCGCGCCACCCACTGGGCGGTTGCCACAAGGGAGTGCAAACGGCGACCCCACGACCACTACCACCACGTCCTCGATGAACCTCCTCCCCCGTGCACTCAAAGAAGCCCCAAAATTGACTCCATCTCTGCCTCATTCACAGAACCACCATTACCGCTTCCATCTCCGCTGCACACAAACCACAAACTACTCACTCACAAGCCCACAGTCGCCGGAGGAAGGCGATGGCGGAGGAACCGCCCGCCAAGCGTCAGCATGGCGAGCCGTCGGACAAGAGCAGCAACCTCGTCGACGTTCACGTCCCCGGCGAGAAGCGCGAGTACACCGAAACCCTCACAGGGGTTGAGCTCCATGGCAAAGAGACGCTGGAGATCGTCTGCACCAGCGAACCAGACAAGGCCGACGAGGTGATCTCCAGGCTCTGGAGGAAGCTTGGCGGCATGCGTCGTAGGATCGTCAGTGTTGGTGTGCACTACACCAGCGAAGATGAACCTCCCCAGATGGCAGCAGTCCTGTAGTTGTGCGTCAAGGAACTCTGCTTGGTGTACCACATCATAGCGGCCACAAAATGGTAACCCATACTACTGTTCATTCAATGGCTGTACTAGTACTGCTCCCCAAAAAATTCCATTAAACTTGTTTCCCAACTAGATGAACTACTATAGTTTGTGAAGTGGATGCATGAGTACATGTTTCTCAAGTTACATGCATTTCTGAAATTGTGAAGTGGATTGTTTCACCAGATTAGCATATGAAATTATTGCACTGGATTAGCATCTGAAAGATGTTTCACCAAATTAATTTCTGAACTTGATGTACTAGCATAGATTCTGATCTTGATGCACTAGTATAGTTTATAGAATTGATGTATTAAAAGATGTTTGGTGAAGTGGTATAGGTCCATATCTTGGTGCACATGTTTTTCAAATTAATTTCTGAACTTGATATAGAATTCATGCACAAAGATGTATCAAGCACTGGTATAGGTCTTTTATTCAACAAAAAAGAAAACTGCATTTTCCTTGTTTGGTTCATCTGTTTAATTAGTATAGTATCTTGAAACTTTCATCAAACTTGTTGCCCAACTAGATGTACTGGTGTGGTTTGTGAAAGTGGATGCACTACTGCATTTTCTCAAGTAGATAAATGTTTTTTTGAACCTGATGCATTGGATTACTATTTGGAAAATCTTGCAGAAGATTAATTTCTGAAGTTGATGTACTAGTGTAGTTTCTGATCTTGATCCGATAGTGTAGTTTATGTACTCGATGTATTAAAAAGATGTTTCTGAACTTAATGTAGTGAAGTATTTTCTGAATTTGGTCTAACTTTGTTTACTAGTTTTTGAAGTACATTCATCCATTATTTATGCTACATAAACATCTACTTCATGGATTCATCGCTTGTAAAACAAAACAAAAATGAATAATTCAAACATCAAAAGTAATGCTAATTTTCAAAATGTCTCTCCCTTGCAGCCCAAGCGCTGAACGACATGCTTCAAAGATCGAGCTTGTTCACATTTGCCGGTTTCAGCATTGAAAGCGACAAAAAGAAGCTGAAGATGTACAGTTTGGAGATCAACCCCAACAAGTTCATCGACATTCAGCGCAAGTGGGGAGTTCCATACACCGGAAAATTGTATGACACCTTGACTGATGTTGCAGCCAGCGTCATCCACCCATTCTACAAAGGCATGAAGAAGAACATCGACACGCGGGAAGACCACAAACTGTGGGGGATCAGCCCGCTGCCAGACAACCTCATCGGGTATGCATGAGTAGATGCGTACGTCGCGTACAAGTCATGGAACATGATAGACTACATCACAGATGGTTGGGAATTTGCAAAAGAGTGAGAGGTTGAGAAATTCTACGACCACCCCTATTGCCCCTTTTAGGGATCAAGATACATCAAAGTCTGCCTTCATTTTCCTTCCGCTTGTGCTTGCCTTTTATCTTGTTGTTTCAAATTAGTAGTTTGCTCTTGTTGGGTTGAACCAGTATGATTATGTCGTGCTTGTCATGGCTGAACAAGTTTACTTATGTCATCAAGTACAATGTTTTGCTTATCTCATTATATAAGTTTGGTAGCTTTGTATGTTGTTAATCCATCATTTCAAATTCAAAAGTAGCTTCTGAATGGAACTTTGTGGCTGCTCTAAAGTACTAGTTATGAAGCAACTAATCACACAACGTTGTTCCATGTGTAGTTTCAAATCAGTATGTATAGAAAACATGACATTGAAAACAACCAGCACAATTTGAGTTACTTAACAACGCTTCAAAAGTTGAGGCAGAAATTCTTAGTACTTCATGTAGTGTTCTCATTCATATGTAGCTGCTAGAAAATTAACAAGTACTACAAATAGAAAAAGTTAAGAAGCATCAGCACACACTTATGTTGGTCGCTTGCAGATTAAGAATGATAGTAATAGTACACTTGATTGGACAGTACATACTTACTACAGTAAAAAGTACAAAGAAGCATCAGTCCGTAACCCCCCCCCCCCAAATGTCAGACTAAGAACATAAGTGCTACTATGAATGGACTATCAGTACAACTTAGTCTACATGCAAGTACCATAGTTCTGAAAATGAAACCAGAAGACCCTTGATAATAATCACAAAAAAGAAGGCAAAAAACTCAAATTAAAAAGATTAGACTTACACAAAACTCACAAAGAACAGGAACAAAAAGAATCAGTCCAAGTTACTGGTGGAGTCAAGTACTAGATTCAAACAAACAAAAAAAGAAAAAATTGACCGCCCAAGGACATGCGCAGGCCCTGACGATGCTAGATACTTGAACTCGAGTCCATGGGCGAATCCCTAGTAATCCGCACAACGCAGGGCCTGCCGTCGAGGGCCCACAGGTCATGAGAGAGAGCGAGCGCCGTGTATAAGCGCTTAGGTAAGTGTTCAGAGGAGTTCGGCCGGTGAGCCTCGGCTGCGCTTATAAACAGATGTGGCGACCGAAAAAGAAGCCAGAATCTGGGGCCCTCCCACCGAATGCTATTGGCTTGACGACTCCGCTTCCAGCCCCTCGCCACTCGCCTATTCTGCCACCCCAGCCGACCAACGAGGAGCAAGGAAAAACTTCTCCCTACAAGTCATCTCTGTCGACTGCTGAGGCTGCCGCGGTTGTCCCATCCGCCGCCATGGCAAACTTCCCGGCCCGCCCCTTCCAGTTCGTGCCGATGGGTGCTCAGATCGAGCGGGGACCTGACAACCGTCTTGCTCGCAATATGATCATTGTTGACGATCCACCGCTCAGCCATGAAAGGTACGCCTTGGTCACCGCTATCCCTCCGGTTCCTGATCATCAGAAGCAGATGGTGCTGAATGATGTAGTTCGCATAATGACTGAGGATTTTCACCTCGAGGTGCCTGATGCTTTTGTGTATCCCATTGGAGTTGGCATGGTTGCATTCGAGGATGTAGCGCTCAGGGATCAGTTTATTCAGGAGAGCCCGCATCAGCTAGATCCTATAGACGATGAGATGACTTTTTCTTTTGTGCCCCATGATGAAGGAGAGAATATGCGCTGCTGCCCCTTTCAGATTGTTGCTTGGGTTCTGTTTCTAGCTTTCCCCATGGACTATCAAACGGACCACTACATCAACAAGGCGGTTTCTTGCTTTGGCAAATTAGATCTCTGGCACAGACCGGGGCACAACAAGGAGAGAGTGCTCATCCGAGTTCTTATCAGTAACATTGCGCAGGTGCCACATAGTCTGGTTGTCAAGCGTATCGACACCTTGCCGGGCATGGTAAGATCTTGGTCCGTTCCGGTCTATGTCCTCAACAGCAGAAATGTTCTGCCTGAGCTGGTTGGTAATGAAGATGAGGCTCCTCCCATGAATGCATCACCCCATCCCTATGAGTTGCCGTGTTGTGACAAAGCGCAACAATGGCTGCTTGATCACCAAAGGTGATGCAACAACAGATCGATGCGGCACGGGAACAAAGCAAGCTCCTCTTCAACAATGACAGCAAAAGATGGTTGGGGTGTTTGGCTGTAGCACCCCCTCCATACAGAGGATTCAGCTTTAGAACCTTGTTCCAATACAATGGGCCCTCGCTAATGGATGGTGTGGAGCAGGAAAGTAACATATCTGATGATCCACAGTCTGAATGGTCTGTCTACTCGAAAGTTGAGGAAGCTGCTGATGCTCTGATCAATGGCAGGGCCGTGCCTGGAGCACACTTTGTCCGAGCTACGGGCACTTCTCACACGATGCGGGTGGAAGTTGAGGAAGATTTTTCTTTGCTAGATTTCCTCTGGATGATATCTTTTGGCAGATCCACTCGCCGCATTGCAGGGCAGGAAAATTGCTCTGCTTCACCGCTGTCCTATGGGTGCCTGCCGATAAACCCCCTCGCTTTCTGCTTTGCTGTTACTCAGGCAGTCGCTAGAAGAGATGTGCTGTGAGCATTGGCCTTGAGTGCCCCATGACTGTTAGCTTTGACTTGCCTGTCTTCATCCAGTTGGAGGTCTGGAGCAGGTACGCTACACAGCTCTCGCCTGCTTCTGTTGAAACTGGCATGGTGTCTGAAACTCCTACTGAAGCTTCTGGCACTCTAATGCCGGAGTCACACGCTGCCAAGCCAACCAACCAATATCTGCGGAAGATGATCACAGCGGAAAAGGCTCCTGTTGACACTGCTTTTCTGCGCCGCAGCTCTCGCTCTACAAAATATGACGGTTTCAGAGTTCCTCAGATCACTGCCATGAAGAAGGGGCAGTCCAGGGTCAAACACCGGGGCGCGCCTTCTATGGTTTGCTCTTCCAAGGCAACAACCCCATGCACCAACTTGCTGATCAGTGATCCTCTGGCGGCGGCCGACCAGGTACCTCCCCCGATTCCTATCCAACGGCCTCAATTAGTTGGCACTACTCTCTGTGGGATTTCACCTGATGATTTGAGCTCACAGAAGCTTCAAGAAGGCGAGCATGGGGAGACCGACCCGCAGCTGCACTAGGGGAGATGTCGCAAAATAAACAATGGAACATTCTTTGCTGGAATGTTCAAGGTATTATCTCTGAAAATAAGCATTTGGCGATCCGTAATGCTATAGATATTAGTGGGTGTTCCGTGGTTTGTTTACAAGAAACTAAGCGCGACTCTTTTGATGTTTCTTTTGTTAAGCAGTTCTGTCCGAAGAAATTCGATATGTTTGAATTTGTACCCTCTGTTGGGAATTGAGGTGGTCTTATTACTGTTTGGATGAGTTCCGCTTTCACTGATGTCACTGTGTTCTCTGAAACCTTCACGCTCGGCGTCAGGCTCACTTCGACGCAGTCTAACGATTCTTGGACGGTAGTTAATATCTACGGACCATGTGTCAATTTCCCGTCGAACGATTTTCACAAATTAGTTGTTTGACCTTGATATTCCACACAGTAAAGATTGGCTCATTCTCGGTGATTTTAATTTTATTCGAGCGCCAGACAACAGAAAAAGGGGAGGGGGTGACGCTAATGATATGTCACTCTTTAATGAGTTCATCAGGAGGCAGTCGTTAGTTGAACTGCCAATCAAGGGGCGTTCATTCACCTGGAGTAACATGCAATCTGATCTGTTACTTGAACAACTTGATTGGCATTTTACCTCTGTTAACTGGGCCGCGAAGTACCCTAACACTATTGTCATGCCTCTGGGTAAACCCACGTCTGACCATGTACCTTGTTATGTCAGTATTCAATCTAAAATTCCCAAGTCCAAGATCTTTCGCTTTGAAGATTATTGGATCAAACCGCCGGGTTTCTTTGACGTTGTCAAACGATCGTGGGCCAAACGCTGTTATGCCCCAAACACAGCCGCGGTGTTGTGCAAGAAGCTAAAAAATACTTCGATATGACCTCAAGCAGTGGAGCAAGAAAAAACTCTAAGCTCTCGATGCTCATTGATAATTGCAACAAGACCCTCTTGGAGATTGACGGCCTAGAGGAAAAAAGAAGACTGGCTGTTCCCGAAACCAACTTCAGGTTGATCCTGAGACAACATTTCCTCCATCTATTGGACTGGAAGAAAGCTTATTGGAAGAAGCGTTGCACGGTTAGATACTTCAAGTATGGGGACGGCAACACAAAATTATTTCACAGAGTGGCCACGGAGCGGTACCGTAGAAATAGCATTGCATCTCTCAGACTGCCCGATGATTCGATCATACACGATCATGCAGGCAAGGAGGCTGTGCTTTTTCAGGCGTTCAAAGAAAGACTTGGGTGCTCCAACCAGACCAACATGAAATTTGACCTGTCTCAGATCAGTAAAAGGATCGAGGGGCTCCAAGCTCTGTCGGCCCCTTTCACCAAGGAAATTGACGAGGTGATCAAGGAAATGCCAGCCAATCGTGCCCCGGGCCCGGATGGCTTCAGTGGCAGCTTCATCAAGTCGTGCTGGCACATTATTAAAGGAGATTTCTACCGGTTATGTTTCGAATTTCATGCAGGTACTCTGAACCTTGAGAGTCTGAATGCAGGGTTTATAACTCTTATCCCTAAAACCCAATCGCCAGAAACTGCAAATGAATATCTACTGATCACCCTGCTGAACTGTTGCCTTAAGATTATAACCAAGCTGCTTGCCAACCGTTTACAACAAGTCGTCCTCAAGATCATACACCGCAACCAGTATGGGTTCCTGAAAGGCCGTTCGATTCAGGATTGTGTTATGTATGCATTTAATTCATTCATCGATTGTCGTGCCTCGGGGCATGAGATTGCGATCTTGAAGCTGGATTTCACTAAAGCCTTCGACACGATCAAACATGCTCCGATGCTAGAAATTATGAAAAGCATGGGTTTTGATGATCGGTGGCTTGGATGGATCAAGTGCTTATTCTCGACGGCCAAATCCTCGGTTTTACTCAATGGGACACCGGGAAGGCAATTTTTCTGCTTGCGTGGGGTGCGCCAAGGAGACCCGCTCTCTCCTCTAATTTTTGTACTTGCTGCAGATCTATTGCAGGCTGCAGTCAATGACGCCTATAGAGCTGGTAGCCTCCAGCTACCAATCCCAGCCCGGGGGGATGATTATCCTGTGATACAGTACGCCGATGACACAATTCTTGTGTTGCCCGCGGAGGAGAGCCAAGCTCAAACCATCAAAGCCATCCTGCAAGACTACGCGTCGTCTGTAGGACTGCACATAAATTCTCAGAAATCAACTTTGATCACAGTCAACACAGCCGCGGACACCACCTCTCGCCTGGCGCAGGTCTTTGGCTGCTCCATTGGGTCCATGCCGTTTACCTATCTAGGGTTGCCCATGGGAACGGCCAGGCCGACTGTCATGGACCTCATGCCGCTGGTGTCATCGGTCGAGCGCAAACTCTCTACGGCAGCCTCTCTGCTCGACCTTGGTTCGAAGCTTACTTTGGTGAACTCTGTGATTTCCTCCCTTGCAATCAATGCGATGTGTTCCATCAGGATACCGCCGAGAATATTAGATCACCTGGATAAACTGAGGCGTTATTGCCTCTGGGCAAAGAACATTGACGATGGACTGAAAGATGTCTCCATGGCAGCACAGGAGTTAGTTTGCGAGCCCAAGCACAAGGGAGGGCTCGGGTGCTTGACTTGAGGATCCAAAACCAGGGCTCACTTTGAAACAGCTGCACAAATTCTACAATCGCATGGACATTCCGTGGGTTAATCTTGTTTGGGACACATACTATGAAGGCTTGATCCCGCATGCTTCTCCTCCGTGTGGATCGTTCTGGTGGATAGACGTACTGAATCTGGCGCCAGCCTACAGAGCAATCACTTCGGTCGAGCTTGGGGATGGGGGTTCAACACTGTTCTCGAAGGATGCCTGGCATGAGGATATTCTTGCTGATAGTCATCCCCGTCTCTTCTCCTTCGCCAAGCACGAAGACATCTCTGTCAAGTTGCTCCTGACATCGCTTCACGCCACAAAACTTCCATCTCGCCACTTTCGATGCAAGCTAGAGAGGAGCTCGATGACTTACAAACATCCCTGGCTTCGGTGGAGCTCGCGGAAGTAAACAATGCCTGGCGGCTGATTTGGGGTGCGGAGGAGCTCGCCTCCAGTAAATACTATCTGCACTGTTTTCGGGACATGGAAGCGAACGACGCGTTCAAGTGGATCTGGAAATCCAAGTGCACCAACAAATGGAAGGTTTTTGCGTGGCTGCTTCTGGCGGATAGGCTGAACATTCGGGGACTTCTCAAGAGGAAGCAGATGAAGCTAAGAGATGACAATTATGCGTGCCTTCTGTGCCACAATCATCCGAGGAAACGGTAGAAAATCTTTTCTTCCACTGTGGATTTAGTCAAACATGTTGGGGGAAGCTGGGGATCGCGTGGCCACCGCATGGCAACAGGGTGCAACTTTTGCATGCAGCAAAAAGCACGTGGGGCAGAACGATATTCATGGATGTCTTCATCGTAGCCTCCTGGAGCATATGGAAGGAACTGTTCAGAGGTGTGGCACCGACCGTCGAGGGGTGGACCCAGAGATTCAAAATGGACTTTGGAATGATGAGACACAGGACCAATCAGGCCTTGGTGCCTTTCGTTGATCAAGTGGTTGACCTGATCTAGCTACATGAACCTTGTACCTTTGTTGTATAGGGACACCCTGCCTCCTCCTACCCCCATGTAATTTCTATCCCTTGTAACTCTATGTCTTGAAACGTAATACAAAGTCAGTGGGGGGCTGCCCTCACTGTGCCAAGTTCTAAAAAAACAGGTCTAGAGCCCCCTCGACTAGCGAGGTGGGACTAAACCCACCCATAGCAAGACATACGCCAAGATCAAGACAGCCAAGGGCCATTTGATCCGGAAAACGGCCCAATAGCCTCCATCGTCAACAAACACCCCACCAATAAGCCCACTTAAACAAACCAGAGGGCGGGGCAAAGAAATATAAACTACAAGAAAAATGTTCGAAACTGAAAATATATACATTCGAAAAAGAAAAAATATAAATAAAAATAATTTT
Organism: Aegilops bicornis; assembly: GCA_021605145.1. Taxonomy (NCBI): domain Eukaryota; kingdom Viridiplantae; phylum Streptophyta; class Magnoliopsida; order Poales; family Poaceae; genus Aegilops; species Aegilops bicornis. The sequence continues at coordinate 363,852,452 of CM038670.1, forward strand.
AGCTCTGCACCACGGATGATAAAAAAGGGAAAAATATGATACAAAAACAATGAACCTCTAAAAAGAAGAGAACTTAATACCCTATCTGTTAAATGTACATAATTTAAAAAACCGAATTAAATATTACTTTCAAGTTCAACTACTAAAATGCAACAAGTTCAAATAGACAATGTTTGTCAATTAGCTAAATTTCTTATTTATATAAAATCTGACAAGTTCAACTACCAAAATGCAACAAGTTCAAATAGACTATGTTTGTCAATTATGCTAAATTTCTTATTTATATAAAATCTGACAAGTTCAACTACTAAAATGCAACAAGTTCAAATAGACAATGTTTTTCAATTGTGCTAAAATTCTTATTTATATAAAATCTGACAAGTTCAACTACTAAAATGTAACAAGTTCAAATAGACAATGTTTGTCAATTATGCTAAATTTCTTAGTTATATAAAATTTGACAAGTTCAACTACTAAAATGCAACAAGTTCAAATAGATTTTGTTTGTCAATTATGCTAAATTTATTATTTATATAAAATCTGACAAGTTCAACTACTAAAATGCAACAAGTTCAAATAGATTTTCTTTGTCAATTATGCTAAATTTCTTATTTATATAAAATTTGTCCACACCTTAACGAACGATTTGGTCGTAAATAATCTTAATCGCACCGCACAAAAAAACTCAGTTCAAACATACATATGACATTAGTACTGAAAAGCAGGATCAGCCAGGCCACTCACACCACTGTGACACCAAATTTCAAAACCGTACGCTGTATGAAATTACAATTCAGCTCACACAGTACTAAACCATAAGTGCACTAAAATGAGAGTACAAAAACTATAAAGGCCTTACTTAGGTTGGTACAGATGATAATAAAATAAGTACCAGTTTTGAGCAAGAACTCCCAGGGCACTGAAAAATGTTTTGAGATAAACTACTGTATAAGACTTCAATGGAAAAACTATACTTAACATCCATACGGAAAAACATAACAAAGCATACGTCACCTAAACAGTGCAAAATGCCATCATCACCACCCCTGAGACATGCAAGTGGGATTTAGCAGATCTTAAGTACAGCTTAACAAGACTACTCAGTGCAACAGTAAAAACCCTTTGTCTTGGATGGTTAGTTCTTCCAGGCCACCACCCGCTCCACCCACTGGGCGGTTGCCACAATGGAGTGCAAACGGCGACCCCACGACCACGACCACCACGTCCCCGATGAACCGCCTCCCCCGCGCACTCAAATAAGCCCCAAAATCGACTCCATCTCTGCCTCATTCATAGAACCACCATTGCCGCTTCCATCTCCACTGCACACAAACCACAAACTTGTCTCTCCCAAGCCCACACTCGCCGGAGGAAGGCGATGGCGGAGGAACCGTCCGCCAAGCGTCATCATGGCGAGACGTCGGACAAGAGCAGCAACCTCATCGACGTTCACGTCCCCGGCGAGAAGCGCGAGTACACAACAACCCTCACAGGGGTTGAGCTTCACGGCAAGGAGATGCTGGAGATCATCTGCACCAGCGAACCAGACAAGGCCGACGAGGTGATGATCAGGCTCAGGATGAAGGGCCGTGGCTTGTATCCGAGCTTCATTTGAGTTGATGTGGAGTACACCAGCGAAGATGAACCTCCACAGATGGCAGCAGTCCTGCAGTTGTGCGTGGAGGAACTCTGCTTGGTGTACCACATCGCAGCGGCCACAAAATGGTAACCCATACTACTGTTCATTCATCTGTTGTACTAGTACTACTCCATAAAAATTCCATTAAACTTGTTTCCCAACTAGATAAACTACTATAGTTTATGAAGTGGATGCACAAGTACATGTTTCACAAGCACTGGTATAGGTCTTCTATTCAACAAAAAAGAAAACTAAACTTGATTCAAGCAGCACATATATCATTGACTCTAGTAAAAATGATTCTTGAATTTGTTGAAGTATTTGGTGAAGCACTGAAGATAGCAAAAAAGAAAAATAACATGGTGTAGTTGAATTTAATTTCAGGACTTTGTGTACTAGTTTCTGAACTACATTCATCCATGACTTATACTATATAAGCATCTACCTCATGGATTATCACTTGTCAAACCAAAAAGCAGAAGAATTAAATCTTCAAAAAAGAACACTAATCTTCAAATGTGTGTCTCCCCCTTGCAGGCCCAAGTGCCTCAAAGACTTCCTGCAGGAGGAGAAATTGTACACATTTGTCGGTTTCAGCATTGGAGGTGACAAGCGGAAGCTGAACAAGTCTGGTTTGGAGATCAACCCAAACAACTTCATCGACATGCAGCGCAAGTGGAAAGATCCAAACAGCAACAAATACTACGACTCCTTGGCCAATGTTGCAGGCAACGTCATCCACCCATTCTACAAAAACATGAAGAAGAAGATGGACAAGGCAGACCACAAACTGTGGGGGACCAGCCCGCTGCCAGACAACCTCATCACGTACGCAGGAATAGATGCATACGCCACGTACAAGTCATGGAAGACAATCGACAACATCGTGACAGGTTGGGATATTTCAAAAGAGCAGGAGGCTGACCCTACTACCACCGCAACTTCGGGATGAAGATGCATGAAAGTCTGCATTCGTGTTGCTCGTGACTTCTGCTTGTCCTTAATCTTGTTGTTTTAGATTTGTAGTTTGCTTTCGTTATGTTGAACCAGCTACCTTATGTTATGTGTGTCAGGGTTTGAACAAGTTTGCCTATGTCTATCAAGTACATCATTTGCTTATGTCGTTCAACAAGTTTGCTAACTTCCTATTTTGTTGATCCATCATTTCAAGTTGTAGTAGGTTGAATTTGAAACTTCCTGGCTGCCACGCAGCACTAGTCCTAGTCATGGAGCAACAAAATAACACATGGATATTTTCACAAAAAAACAGTGGCAGGCTAACTAAGGACAACATCAAATAGTAGACTTGGACGCTCAGTACAGCTTGGACATGTACGGTAGTACTATCACACTAAAAATCAGTTTTTAGTTTTAGAAGAACACTAAAAAGACTAAGTTTCACCCGATGACAACAATCAGTACTAACAGCATCGTGCAAATAGTACTTATAAATTCACTAAGTACTGCAACAGGAAAAGCAAAGAACCATCAGTACGTATTTCCTTGTCACTAGCATGCTAGGACTGAATGTTCTGGTACACTTGAACACACGGTACATTCATTCTACAAAATATAAAAAGGAACAGGAAGCTTCAGTTCACATTCCCTAAAACAGTGACACACTAAGAATAACAGTAATAATACAACTGAAATCTCAGTACAACTTAGTCTATACAGCAAGTACTATGATCATACCAAACATTGCCTTGAGAAGAACCACAGCCTAGAAAAAAGAAGACCAAAACTAAATCAAAAACATATCAGTTCGACCAAGGAGAAAAATCACAAGAAAGACAACAGAAGCATCAACCAACATTGACCAGTGAGGTACTAGTTTCAAACAACACAAAAAAATAAAATGATCAAAGTACTAGCACAATTGAAATATCAGTACAACTTACTTTATTTGGTAAGTGCTATGATGATACCAATTAATGCCTTGAGAAAGAAGGCCAAGACTCAACAAATAGATTACAGTTCAACCAAGGACAAAAATTCACAAAAACAAGCAATGTACATCACTACATTGACTAGTGAAGTAGTTATGAACTTAATAGGGGTACCTGTTTAATGTAGCTAATTTAAACCAGTGCTTTACTTTTACTATGAAGTTCAACTACTAAAATTCAAGAAGTTCAAACAAAAAATTTGGCTCTCAAATTTTGCTAAATCTCTTATACTTAAATAAAATCTGGTTAGAGATCACGCAGCAACATCATCGTAAATAATTTCAATCCAAAAAAACTTCACTTCTAATACATTATATGAAATCAGTTCTACATAACAAGGATGCGTCACTCCACTGAGCTAGATCCACAAGTGCTATCGTGACACCAAATTTTAAATGCCTTACGCTGAATGAGATTGCAATTCAGTACTAACAGATCTATACCGTAAGTACAAGAAAAGAGGGTACAAAAACTATAAAGGTCCAACTTAGGTTGGGACAGATGAAAATAAAATAAATCTTACTTTTCCAGCAACAACTCGCAATGCACTTGAAAAAAAAATTCCCGATGAAAAAGGTGTTTTCAGTTCAACTAGTGTATAAGACTTCAGTACAAAAAATAAAACTTAACCAAAACGAATTCCCGATGAAACATACACAAGTGAAACAACTATTCAACCACACTATCATCATGGAAGAAAGGTTTGTTAAACATTCTGCCACACTTAAACACAACACAAAATATACCAGTTATTACATAGTACTTGACAAGACATCCAAAAACTACAAACAAAGCCTACAGTGCTTTCAAGAGATATATCACACAACTATCCCATTCACTATGCAAATGATGACCATTTCTTCTATGCATCAAGCGCCAAAGCCTGAACCTCCTTCGGAAGCTCCGTCACCAGAAGCTGGTTATTCTGGTTGAACACAACTCTATACAGATCCTCAGCGTTCCAATCAACAATACGTGGCTGCAAAACAATAAAACAAATTATCAAAAATCATGACACATAAAAAAGGATACATAATAATCCAAACACAGAAAGTGAAAAGCTCAACTAGAACCCACGTCATTATCTCGAATGTTCTCAATGATCTTTTCCCCATCATAGGATCCCGCATACTTCAGAGTATAATGGCCGCATTCATTCGACCCTTGAAGTGGAACCTTGACAAACGTTGCTTTCTTTGCAAAATGCTCCCACTTGGGCTGCTTGCTCGTATTGTACTGAGCATCACCATGCACAGCCTTCATTACTTGGACCAATCTAGAAATCTGTAAAAAAACAAAAGAAACCACAAATTTTTAGGTCTCAGAAAAAGCAGAAACAAAGATGCAGAAAAATTAATCCAGTACAGATAATAAATGTCACTCACAATCTTCTTGCAGTCTTTATGATAGGTGTTCTTTGAAGGATGGTGGTTCTTCCGATAAGGTAAAGAGTCAAGGATGTCAACGCTACTTCGGCACCGATTCATGACATATAAGGAAAAGTGGTTCACTTTCTTATCCTTTGGTAAATCATAGGCTTGAATAGAGGCATCATGATCTAAAAACAAATGACCAAAAAAGAGATGTTAAATATTCAAAATAAAAACCAGCATGACAACAAATAAATAAAACAAAAAATCAGCTAGTAGATCTCACAAGGTCGGCACTGAGCAAGTCTTCCTTATCTTTAACATAGCTCTTGAAATCTCTCGCTACACTCTCCACATTAAACACTTTATTTTCATCACCGTAAAACGTACAGTCAAGTACAACTTGCAAAAAAGCCAAAAAAGAAATAGACAAGGCAAAAGGATCAACAAGCAAAGTATTATTAAAACTCGTAAAACAATAGGCAGTCTTGTTTAACATAAACAAACGATCTGATTGATTACCGTGATGAAATATGGACTCATCAATACCCTTTTTCCAGATGCGAAATCAGCATTTATCTTGGGATCTTTCTTCCAATCATCAATGAGGAAGTCCATTACATCACCCTCCATCATTTTCCCAGACGCAAAAACTTCCCAGATGCGTTTCCTAGTGAAGCTAGTTACGTTATCACCAGGCTGAGGTATCATTGAGAATGTATTCTGCAAAGACACACAAGAATGTAAAGAAGGGAAGCAAGATAAGGCATTCATAGCAGTTCAAGTTGTATAAAAAGGAACAGTTCAGGTCATATTTATCTAGCAGTTACAAACAACAGAAGAAAAGAAGAGGAAAAATAACGAGAGATACTCACTCGGCATACTTCTCACATGCCTCATCACTAAGCAACAGATTATACAACTTGCGAGCCTTGTCCAGGTGAGGGAATTTATGAGGGTGCAACTACTGCACAGGGGAGCAAAACTTTATAGGAGCTCTGGGTGCACGCTTCGTGCTTACAACATTGCTAGAATCCAAAGCATGATCCTTCCTAGCACTAGTAGCTCTACGAGCCACTATTCCATCAAGGGGAGATAAACCTTTGGCAGCAGCACTCCTCGTGACTCTTCCCATGCCAGCAATCTTGTCAAACACATCATCATCGCTGCCTATCAATTCTACAATGGGATTCTTGGGCGTAGTGGGGCACTATGCACAAGCAGCCGTAGAACCTCTCAGAGCTCCCAACCGCCCCTTCATAACACTAGATCTTGTCTTTTCGGGAGAATGCCCCTGGCTAAGATCAATAGATACGCGCTCGAGCTCCGAGAACTGGCTGCCAAAGATCCTGTAGTCATGCTCACCAAGATCCATCCACTCACCTGAAAAAAAAAGACCACATCAAGGGTAAGTTCAAATACATAATTCATGACAGTACTAATCGAGAAGTACAAGCTGCAAAAAATTACAAAAGGCCATGCACACGTACAGGGTTTGATGCCAAACAAACCCTAGAAGTCAACATCAAACACATCGCTAGTTGCGCAGGTATACAACAAAGTCTTCCTAATGTCAAGAATGTCTTTGTGGCTGTAATCTGACATTTCAATCACACCATCCTCCCGTCAATGATAGGTCTTGCAGTTTTGTAGCATAAAGAATCCACAATCATGCCTGTAAACAAAAGAAAAAACAAAATGGTACATCACAAATCCAAAAATACAGGAACTACATCCTCCCAGCAACAAAAAGAACTAACAAAAATCATTAAAAACGGATACTCACGTGTTTTCCTGCTACGGCACCCGCACAAACTCGCAAGAGAAACCATCAATATGCACCGGCGAGAACGATTTGGCCCTGTCTACGCTCGACTCCCTCCAAAGCTTCTTTATCTTATCTGTCATATTCCTTAAGAATCTAACTGCATCACCCCAGGTTTCATCACGGAGTGAATCAAGACACTCGAAATGACGGAACCTCAAATTTAGATTAAGCAAGCATCGCCTAGATTCTTCGCTAGGCTTCATGGTAGCCGCAAATGACGGCGTATCAAAAGTAGGGAAAAGAAGCCGACAAAAAAACACAGAGGAAAAATGAATTTAACAAATCATAATGAAACAAAAAATTCAGCCTCCAAACAATTAAATAAAAGAGGGAAATTGAAATTCAGAAGTACAAACAAAAATCAGATAATCATAAGTTCTAATTGAGGCAACCCACTACAAAAAATAAATGCTACTCAAGTTTATATCCACCGCCCAAACTTGCAACAAAAATATCAGTTCAATTTCCTTGCGACAATAAGTGCAGCTTTAAAAAAAAGCACACATCATTCATAATTATAGGGGTAAAAGCAGGCTACTCAAGTTCATTCCCCCACCTCCCAAACTTGCAATAAAACATGACAGGTCTAGTTCATGAGTACAAAAAGTTCAAGTCCACCTACTTGGTCAAAACCATCAGCCCCTGATCTCGTGAACCAATTTAGCACATTGGAATCAATGTTTCCATCATGGATCTTGGTCTGTTGTACAAAAAGAACAACAACAGTTAGAAAATTGAAAAAATAACTTATCATCCTATCTACAAAGCAAAATACTGACCGTCACCCACCTGGGAACTATCAACTTGTCAGTGTCTCGGTACTTCTGACGTAGAGAATATAAAACAACGCCAACCCTGTCTGAGTTGAGCATGCCAGTCGGGACAAATGCTTTAGCAATAGAACCAACACTGGCATCACATTCTTTATTTTGAAACATCGGCTTGTCACTAAGAAAACACAAAAGATTACACGAATTAAAACTACTGCAATAACAACAATAGTCATATGAGAGAAAGAAAAAGAGACGAAAATGATACGGGCAAAATCCCAAACTAACCGTTTCAGACGGTTCGTGCGCAACCTCGTAACAGTGAAATAAAACAAATCAACCTTAACAACATTAGCATCTTCTGCTTGCAGAAACAGAAGAAAAATAATAAGTTCAAGCACTACAAGTGAACATGTCCAAAATGCCATAAATGGGAAGTACGCCTCATTTACAAGTCCTTACCTTCACTATCAGCGTTTGACGATGAGAGTTCCTGTGATGACACCATATGCCTCCAGTTTCAGGGTTTGACGATGGGAGATCTCGTGAGGACACCAATATCGCCGCGCTTGCAGGTTCTGAAGAAAGAAAATCCTGGGACGACACGAGCGCCTCCTGCGTCAAGGGGCCGTAAGAAATCGATGTAAGTAAATCATCATCCTCGGATGGCACCTCCTCCACGCTAGAGGCATCTTCCAATGCATCACCGTAATCAAGACCTCCAGGTGGGAAATTCTCCGGCGACAAATCTTCACAATCAGAAAGATTTTCGTTCCCAGCAATACCAACACCAGACGATTTGGCATCAAGTATGCTGGCAGCACCAACATCCTCATCAGCAACTTTGGTACCAACATCGCACCCACTACTCAATGGAACACCACGAGCATCATATCCACCACTAACGACAGCCTCACGCTCAACATCAGTCATCTGAAGAAATAAAAATTCAGAAAAAGTGAATAATATGAGCAAAACTAACAATAAAAAATAAGCTAGCAAGAGGTGCATAGAAAAACAAACCTTAGCAGCCTTCACAGAAACATCATCGATCTTGCTGCTGCTAACATTCAAAGGAACATCACCAATGGTCGAACAAGGCTCGTCGCCAACAATAGGACCCCGATTCATATGTAATGAAGCAAAAAAACAATGCTATTATTAGCAACAATAAACACAAGGAATTAAACCACAGTAACAAAAAGGTAGGTATCACCTGCAAACTCTTAATGGTGTGGGATAGAAAAATAAACAAGCAAATGCACATTGGTGCGCATGAAAATTCAACAAATATGTATAAACACAATAAAAATAAAAATAACCTTGCACTTATCAGTAGATGGATCATTAACTCCACGGTCAACAGCAGCCTCAACATTATGACTAGTCTCCTGCATGAAAAGAAAAATTAATAAAAAGATGAAGATGAGGAAGTTCAGCTAAAATACTGACAGCAGAACAACATAGTAAAAACATACAAACACCGAGGACTTACTCTCATCAACAATAGGGCGCTCCAAACCAACATCATTCGTATGGTGATCAGAAACATTAGCCTCAGTACCATCACCAGCCCTGCTGTCGGTGGCAGGAGCCTCATCCTGCTCAATCTGCATGAAAGAAAAATTTAATAAACAGATGAAGACGAGGAAGTTCAACTACAATACTGACAGCAGAACACCATAGTAAAAATTGCAAACACGGAGGACTGCCTCACATCAACAACAGGGCGCTCCAAGCGAACATCATTCATATCGTGATCAGAAACATTAGCCTCAAGATTCATCACCAGCCCTCATTGCCGGTGGCAAAGCCTCATCTTGCTCAATCTGCCTGATAACAACATTTGCACTTTCTTCATATGGCTTGCAGCGGGAGTCTTGCATAGTTTTGAAACGCTTCAAGTTGTTCAACAGACGAACCGAGCTCTGAACTAGATCAACTGCACTGTCATGCATATCACCAATTAAAATTCTCTCCATCTCAATATAGTCCACTGCTTCCTCAGCGTTGAATTGATGACCTTCAGGAAGGATACCATTGATACAGCTCAGACGCCCAACTGGCGTTGGGACCTTTTACAGCTCAAAAATTACATTACTTAAAATATGCTCAGCGCGCTCCAACGCAGAAACAACAACATCAATACGAAAACCCTGCCTCTGTGAAGTAATAGCATTACTAGGGCCAGGGGAACATAACCACCACCCTCAACACCACGACCATCTCTCAACTCATCGTGCAGAGATGAAATCTTGGGAACCTGAGACGACGGCAGCTCCAGGACTGGCCGTTTATACACTCGGAAAAAACAATCTCCTCTTGAGTTTTCCAGTACAAACAAGGGGAAAAAAGAGTTAATTAATCAATGCAACACACAGGGAAAAATAAAATATGATATTAACATATTTAAATCAACAGCAATATCAATCTTTAACTGTCATGGACAATTTGTTAGTATTTACCAACAGACCAGTTGAACAAAGATATTCAGTTCAACCACACATGAAACAACAGTACTGAAAATCGTACCTAAACCTCATAAAGCTTAAGAAATGGCAAAATCTAAACAGGTAACTCTGTGGGACACATGTTCACTCCAGCTGTAACGCCCCGAGACCGACGCTCCAGAAGACTTCCAGATATTCTGAGTTTCGTCGTGTGTTTGTTTTGCTTGTTGCATTCATTGTTGCATCATTTGCATTGCATCATGTTATCATGCCAGCATGTCATTTAATTTTTAAAACTCAGCTAAATAAATTGCATAGATCGTTGATCTATTTAAATCGAGGGAATTCACATGGTGATTTCTCTTTATAACATATCCTCTCGATATTTAGGGAGCTATAATAAATCTTCCATTCTTTTGGAACTAACAACAACCCACTTGCAATTAAAGTTCCTTCCTTTTCCAAATATTTTTAAATCCTTGATCTTTCCCCGATACTCCAATCCAATTTGTGGAACTTTGTATTATTTTCAGCCCTCCCCTTTTCTTTCCTGATTTGAAACATGGAATAAATCCTCACGCAGTGCAGGCCGACCCATCTCTCCTCGTTTCCCAATTCTTCCAGCCCAGCGTTGACTTCCCCTGCTCCACCACCATCAGCGCCCGGCAGCACCTCCTCTGTCCATGACTCGTGCTGGTGCTGCTCGCCTTGCCGCTGCCTTGGCCTCTCACTTGTAGCCCCTAAGCATGCTACGTGATGCTGCCCCTTTGTCGCTAAGCAAGGCCATCAATCCGTGGACACAAGACCGCCTCGGTGGATTCCTTTTCGACAAGTACCACGACGACCGTCGAGACCGCCAAGTTCCACTACCGATGAACGTTTTGGAATCGCCAAGTCGACTACAACGCCAAGACCATGTACAACCATCGACACCCGTGGATTTCACCAAGTACCTATACCGACGACCGAGACCACGGTTTCGACAAGTTCCTCACGGCGACCACGAACATCTATTTAACCGTATGCGACTACCGTCGCCCGTGGATCCGACAAGATCCGTGTACAACTACTTCCCCTACACCGCATCGAACTTGATCTGCCCCGAAAATGCACGCTCAAGGTATAACCCGAGACGCACCGCTGTGAGAACGAATGCTTGTGTGTTGTATGAGATGCTCGAGTTTTACACCTTGATCGAATTGTCTTTGCATCGTTCCTCGCTTGCCATGCCACCGTCATGTGGGACACCCGGTATCCGGGATCACTCCCCATCTCTTGCGTGTTCCACACATCCGCACACTTCTCTCTTGCATCGGTATCTCAATCGAGTTACCGGGACCCGAATGTTGCCGTGGCACCATTTTCGTTATCGTTGCCGTGGCACCCCTTTTGTTCCGCCATGGTGACCAAATGCTCCCTATCATATTAGATGTCAACATTTTCATAAAAATTGCATAAACCTTGATTATGTCATCCGCATCATGTTAACAACATTTAAATGGTTAAAACTGTGTTTGCATTAAATTGCTAAATGACATATGGGGATTTTCCGGAATTGTCGTTTGTTGCTTCCGGCCTCATTTAAACTTGCCTAACTAGTTAGTTTACTTACGTTTCACCTCTTGCCATGTTTATAACAACATGTAATATTGTTGTGTTCCTAAGCGAGAGAGAACTAAATAATTGATGTGGTGTTTCGTCAATATGCAACTCGTTGCATATTGAGCTCCACTTAACTTGTAGTGTTGTTTGTGCATATTGCCATGCCATGCCTCATTAAACCGGACATGCATCATACTTGTTTGTGCATCATGACATGTTTACGCTTGTGTGTTTACCATGTTGTTTGCTTCTTTCCGGTTTGCTTCTCTCGTTAGCTTCGGTTCCGTTCCGGAGTTGTGAGGATTCGTTCGACTACGTCCGTTTGTCTTCTTCATGGACTCGTTCTTCTTCCTTGCGGGATTTCAGGCAAGATGACCATTACCCTTGATATCACTTCTATCTTTGCTTGCTAGTTGCTTCGTTCTATCGCTATGCCACGCTACCTATCACCTGTTTACCATGCCTCCCATATTGCCATGTCAGCCTCTAACCTTTTCACCCTTCCTAGCAAATCGTTGTTTGGTTATGTTACCGCTTTGCTTAGCCCCTCTTAGTTGCAGGTGAAGTTGAACATTGCTTCATGATGGGCAAGATTATGTTGGGATATCACAATATCTCTTATTTAATTAATGCATCTATATACTTGGTAAAGGGTGGAAGGCTCGGCCTTATGCCTGGTGTTTTGTTCCACTCTTGCCGCCCTAGTTTCCGTCATACCAGTGTTATGTTCCTTGATTTTGCGTTCCTTACGCGGTTGGGTGATTTATGGGACCCCTTTGGCAGTTCGCTTTGAATAAAACTCCTCCATCAAGGCCCAACCTTGGTTTTAACATTTGCCACCTAAGCCTTTTTCCCTTGGGTTTTGCAGACTCAAGGGTCATCTTTATTTTTACCCCACCAGGCCAATGCTCGTTGTGAGTGTTGGTCCAACCTGTCAGCCGCCGATGGCCACCAGGGGCAACTCTGGGCTCGCCTATCGGAAGTTTGGACAATCCGGTGTGCCCTGAGAACGAGATATGTGCAGCTCCTATCGGGATTTGTCGGCACAGTGGGTGGTCTTGCTGGTCTTGTTTTACCATTGTCGAAATGTCTTGTAAACCGGGATTCCGAGACTGATCGGGTCTTCCCGGGAGAAGGAATATCCTTCGTTGACCGTGAGAGCTTATGATGGGCTAAGTTGGGACACCCCTGCAGGGTATTATCTTTCGAAAGCCGTGCCCGTGGTTATGTGGCAGATGGGAATTTGTTAATGTCCGGTTGTAGATAACTTGACACCATATTCGAATTAAAACGCATCAATCAAGGTGTAGCCGTGATGGTCTCTTTTCGCGGAGTCCGGAAAGTGAACACGGTTTTGGGTTATGTTTGACGTAAGTAGGAGTTCTGGATCACCTCTTGATCATTGCTAGCTTCAAGACCGTTCCTTTGCTTCTCTTCTCGCTCTTATTTGCGTATGTTAGCCACCATATATGCTTAGTCGCTGCTGCAACCTCACCACTTTACCCCTTCCTTACCCATTAAGCTTTGCTAGTCTTGATACCCATGGTAATGGGATTGCTGAGTCCTCGTGACTCACCAGATACTATCACAACAGTTGCAGGTGTCGATGATACCAGTGCAGGTGACACAACCGAGCTCAGATGGGAGCTCAACGAAGATCTTGGCCGTTGCTATGTTTCGTTTCATGTTGATCAGTAGTGGAGCCCAGTTGGGACGATCGGGGATCTAGCATTTGGGGTTTTCTTCCTTTTCTTTTGGATTTGTCCGTAGTCGGACTATGTGTATACTTTGAATGATGTATGAACTATATGTTCATTGTGTGAAGTGGCGATTGTAAGCCAACACTTTATCCCATTCTTGTTCATTACATGAGATTGTGTGAAGATGACCCTTCTTGCGACAAAACCTACAACGTGGTTATGCCTCTAAGTCGTGCCCGACACGTGAGAGATATAGCCGCATCGTGGGCATTACAAGTTGGTAATCAGAGCCATTCCCAACTTAGGAGCCCCCTGCTTGATCGAATCGCTGGCGTTGTTGAGTCTAGAAAAAAATGTTTTGAGTCTTAGGATTATATATATCGGAGAGTAGGATTCTTTTTACTCCTCAGTCCCTTCGTCGCTCTGGTGAGGCTCCTGACGTAGATGTTTTAACTTTCCTCTCCTCAAATTTCACTAATTTTTTTTAGGATCACACGGGTATCTTGGAATCATTCCGATGGTTTTGTGACGAGAACATTGTTCTTGGTGCCTCCTGACATTTAGGGGTTGTGGCAGTGTCCCGGGGAGTTGAGCTCCGAGGTATTGTCGTCACAATTTTATCCTTGCAGTTCTGGAATACCTAAGTTTCGCAGACATCGAAAATCTCGTTTATGCAGTTGTTGGTGAGATAACCTCGATAACCCAGTACTGGGGCGAGTTCGGGAGTATTGCCATAGCTCGTATAACGGATGCTTTTCGAAGGTTGAGGTAAACGATTTCCGAAGGTTTCTTGGTTATGTGTTGAAGGATGGATACAGCTGGATCTAGGTATTGTTAGTTTGGGTGAGATATATTGCGTCCCCTGTATCCCCAACACCTGATTGCATAACCAGAAAGTTTCGGGAGTTTATAAGTGGGAATTCAAGTAGCTCCTAGAATATCTTTCCGACAGATGCATGACATGGGATTGGGTAAATATCTATCATATGTATTTGTTCCGGCTTATTCCGCAAGCCAAATCCTTTGTTTTTGTTTTGTTTTGTGGTATTCGAGTTGCTTCAATGCCAAGTGTTGACTCCATACCTTCCCTAAACGGTGTTCTCATATTTCTATGTGAATACTAATCCTTCTTGATCATGGAGGTTTCCATGTTAATTCCTTTCCAATCGACGTGCTCCTGTTCAAGTGGATCCGATCATTTCAACATTCGCGAGATCAATTCTAAGTTTTCTCAACGGTGTTTGTTTCATCCGTCCCAAGTTGCCTTTGTTTTTCCCGCCCTCCCACCCTTTTATTCAAGGACTCATATATCTTAATCAAGCATCCATTTTATTGCTGTAGAGTCTCTTCATTATTTTGCTTCAATGTTATTATCCGGTGATTCTCATGAAGATGCTAAAGGAAGCTCCAAGTTTATCATTGTTTGTTCTCTTATCTTCCCCGGTGGATTCAATTCAAGATTTGTCGATCATATCCTTTTCCCTATTTCAAATGTTTTCCCATACCGGTGCACCTCATAATCTTTCAGTTCTTGTTATTCAATTGTTCCAGAGTGTTGAAGATAGCTCAGAAGATTCGCATTTCCATTCCCAATCCGTTCAAGCTATATGGAGATAATTATCTCATTCAAGCCATTTAATTCAACCGGCGCAATCTCTCTTTAAATTGTTCAACGGTGTTTCTTTTGAGTGGGCCCTAACCCACAGGTCTTTTCCCAGGATCTTACCTAACTCTTCTAATTTTCCCGGAGCTTCTAAAATTCTTTTCAAAGTTTGACGTAAGAATGAGTTATCATAAGTCAAATGTCTTTCTCCAAGATCTTCCAAATTCTTTTCATTGTTGGTTCAACCTTTCTAATTTTCAGCCCGGAGTATCTCAACAATTCATGGTGGTGTTTCTTGTCGTCATTCTTGCATTTGAAGACCGAAGAAGAGTTTCTCTTAAATCTTGCTCCATTCTCTACAAGATTCATGGTTCTAGCCTCATGCCATTCTCTCATAATTGTTTTCAATTGTGAGAATTCTTTTCACCCATCTGGAGCAACTCATGAGTCCTTTCAGTTTGATTCTCCGGAGCCCATCATCTTAGTATTATTCATTCTCAGCTTTCAGATCTCATTCTCCAAATCTTACCGGTGCATCATTCAAGTATTCTCTAATCAGCTCGTGATCTATTCGTTCTCATGTATCTAAATTCTCTCAAGTATCTTCGTTCATTTCTAATTCCTTACGGTGATTCATTCTCTTTCATCATTCATTTTCAGTTCTTATGATGGTTTGTTTAAGATTCCTCTTCCTTTGGCATCGTACCAATTCATTTGTTCTCTCATAATCCTACCGGTGGTTTGTTCAACATTCCTATTCCTTTATTATCCTATCAATTCATTCGTTCTTTCTAAATCCTACCGGCGGATTGTTGAAGACCTTCTCAAGTTTGCGCTATGTCTCTCTTAATCCTTTCTACGAGAATAAGTAGTATGCCAAATCCGTTGCTTGTCATCAATCTAAATTGGTGAAGGATAAGCATAACATAATTCTTGTTCTTGTTTCATCCAAGTGTTTAATCCCTTCCTTCGGAGTTTGTTCATGATGAAGTAATTCTCGGTTCTAGTGTTTCATCTTTTCTTTTCCGGAGTTCCATTTTTTTCCCCGCATTATCTCGCCGGGAAGCTCCATCTAAATCATCGCAAGGCTTCACCTTGTGTTTTCAACTTCTCTTTCTTTTTATCATCCTTTCATTACCGGAGTTCTTCATGGAGGCTCTACATAGTGGTTCATCAAAGATTCTTTTCATTCTTCAATTGTTCTTCAAGTTTTCTCTTGAAGTTAAGATCAGCCAAGCGATACTCTAAAAATAAACATGGTGCTCAATACATGTTTTGTTTTGAGAAGTTCAAGCATTCTTCATCTTGCATTCTAAAGTGCAATTCTTTCTACCTTATCTTTTGAGGTGGTGTTATGTCATTCTTCACAATTTCCCTTCATGCTTCATGATTCATATGTTGTCAAGAATGAGGTATTTTAAATCCATCAATCTCTTCATTGGAGTTATCCTGGTATAGATTTCACCTAAAGCCTTCCCTAAGGAATGTTGCTATTTGTGGTGCTTATCAATGATCTAATTTTTCTCCTATCCTCTCGGCAAAAGCAGTTTTCATCTCTTCGTTGATTTCAGGCAAGCATTTGTTTTCGGTAATGGCAGAATTTCACCTCAAGTTTTGAGATGTCTCCATAAGCCCACGAGGATCATATCCTTCCGTTGTTGGTTTTACAACAACTCCGCTCTAACCTTCTTGCAAGGATGCTTTCCGAATTCAATTGTGGTAGAAGTTATCATTTTCTTCACCATTATGTTATTCCAATGATCTATCTTCTATTCTTTCTTACGGAGGCATTGTGATGTTGCTCTCTTCGACCCATCATCTTGTTTTGTCAAGATCATGTTCTTCTCCGTGCTTCTCAGCCGGAGTGTCGTGTTTTCATTCGAGTTCTCTCATTTTATCAAGTTTTGCCTCCTTCCTCAACCGGAGAGCTATCTGAAATCTTTCTTACCCCTTGTGCCATTCTTTCAATAGTCCCCGAGGTAGTGTGTTGTTGATCTCATCAAGTATCCTCTCATCTTGTCAAGTTCATGTTCTATTCCTTCCATGTTCAACCGGAGTGCTGCCCGAATTCTTCCTCTCTCATCTTGTTTTAACCGGAATGGTTTCGAATTCTATCTTGTCCATTAAACTCTTGATTCATGTCTTTGCAACCTTCAAATTCCCGTAATGTTCCTTGTTCCTCTTTTCTAACGGATTGTTTGCAATCTCGTTTATCTTTGTTGTACTCTTTCTTTTAATTGCTCAACCTCTCAAGGTTCGTGGTTTCACTCGTTCGTCAACGAAGCAACTTAGTTTTACCTCCTCTCTTCCTCTTCCATTTCTCTCCGGTGCCATCCTAGATCTCGGGACGAGATCCTCTTGTAGTGGTGGAGTGTTGTAACGCCCCGAGACCGACGCTCCAGAAGACTTCCAGATATTCTGAGTTTCGCCGTGTGCTTGTTTTGCTTGTTGCATTCATCGTTGCATCATTTGCATTGCATCATGTTATCATGCCAGCATGTCATTTAATTTTTAAAACTCAGCTAAATAAATTGCATAGATCGTTGATCTATTTAAATCGAGGGAATTCAAATGGTGATTTCTCTTTATAACATATCCTCTCGATATTTAGGGAGCTATAATAAATCTTCCATTCATTTGGAACTAACAACAACCCACTTGCAATTAAAGTTCCTTCCTTTTCCAAATATTTTTAAATCCTTGATCTTTCCCGATACTCCAATCCAAGTTGTGGAACTTTGTATTATTTTCAGCCCTCCCTTTTCTTTCCTGATTTGAAACATGGAATAAATCCTCACGCAAAGGCAGCCGACCCATCTCTCCTCGTTTCCCAATTCTTCCAGCCCGGCCGCCTAATCCTCAGCCCACCTAACCCCTGCCTATCTAACCCTAGCCCGACCCTCATATCTCCCTCGATCCATCATCCCTCACCTCGTTCCCCCTCCGCTGCAACTCACACACACGCACCCATCGAGCCAGGGAGAGGAGCTCCCTTCTGATCGCACCCCCTGGCTAGCCGTGCCCCTCCATGGCGCTGCCTTGCTGCTCCCTCCAGCACCCAAGCCTCCTCCTCTGCTTCGCCCCCTCATCTACTCCCTCAGCCATGGCGCTCGGCGCCGTCCGTGAGCGTGTGCAGCTCGCGTCTCCACCCCTCCTCGCTGCCCCGTTGTGCTCCGGAGGTCAGGGACGCCCCTGCCGTCCCCGCGCCCTGCTGCCTCCTAGAGTGCCACGCCATCGCCGTTCGTCTTCAACCGCGGGAGCGCAGTCCTCCTCCAACCCTGTCGAGATCCGGCTGGCCTTCGCTGCCTTGGCCTGTCCCCGTCGGAGTTGACCTCCACCGCAGGCCACGTGCGAGCCCGTGTTGACTTCCCCTGCTCCACCACCATCAGCGCCCGGCAGCACCTCCTCTGTCCATGACTCGTGCTGGTGCTGCTCGCCTTGCCGCTGCCTTGGCCTCTCACTTGTAGCCCCTAAGCATGCTACGTGATGCTGCCCCTTTTGTCGTTGCCAAGGCCACTGAATCCAGGGACACAAGACCGCCTCGGTGGATTCCTTTCGACAAGTACCACGACGACCGTCGAGATCGCCAAGTTCCACTACCGATGAACGTTTTGGAATCGCCAAGTCAGACTACAACGCGAAGACCATGTACAACTACTGACACCCGTGGATTTCACCAAGTACCTATACCGACGACCGAGACCCTGGTTTCGACAAGTTCCTCACGGCGACCCTGAACATCTACGAACCGTGTACGACTACCGTCGCCGTGGATCCGACAAGATCCGTGTACAACTACTTCCCCTACACCGCATCGAACTTGATCTGCCCCGAAAATGCACGCTTCGAAGGTATAACCCCGAGACGACCGCCCGTGAACGAATGCTTGTGTGTTGTATGAGATGCTCGAGTTTTGCACCGTGATCGAATTGTCTTTGCACGTTCCTCGTTTGCCATGCCACCGTCATGTGGGACACCCGGTATCCGGGATCACTCCCCATCTCTTGCGTGTTCCACACATCCGCACACTTCTCTCTTGCATCGGTATCTCAATCGAGTTACCGGGACCCGAATGTTGCTGTGGCACCATTTTCATTATCGTTGCCGTGGCACCCCTTTTGTTTCGCCATGGTGACCAAATGCTCCCTATCATATTAGATGTCAACTTTTTCATAAAAATTGCATAAACCTTGATTATGTCATCCGCATCATGTTAGCAACATTTAAATGGTAAAAACTGTGTTTGCATTAAATTGCTAAATGACATATGGGGATTTTCCGGAATTGTCGTTTGTTGCTTCTGGCCTCATTTAAACTTGCCTAACTAGTTAGTTTACTTATGTTTCACCTCTTGCCATGTTTATAACAACATGTAATATTATTGTGTTCCTAAGCGAGAGAGAACTAAATAATTGATGTGGTGTTTCGTCAATATGCAACTCGTTGCATATTGAGCTCCACTTAACTTGTAGTGTTGTTTGTGCATATTGCCATGCCATGCCTCATTAAACCGGACATGCATCATACTTGTTTGTGCATCAAGACATGTTTATGCTTGTGTGTTTACCATGTTTTTTGCTTCTTTCCGGTTTGCTTCTCTCGTTAGCTTCGGTTCCGTTCCGGAGTTGTGAGGATTCGTTCGACTACGTCCGTTTGTCTTCTTCATGGACTCGTTCTTCATGGACTCGTTCTTCTTCCTTGCGGGATTTCCGGCAAGATGACCATTACCCTCGATATCACTTCTATCTTTGCTTGCTAGTTGCTTCGTTCTATCGCTATGCCGCGCTACCTATCACTTGTTTACCATGCCTCCCATATTGCCATGTCAGCCTCTAACCTTTTCACCCTTCCTAGTAAACCGTTGTTTGGCTACGTTACCGCTTTGCTTAGCCCCTCTTAGTTGCAGATGAAGTTGAACATTGCTTCATGATGGACAAGATTATGTTGGGATATCACAATATCTCTTATTTAATTAATGCATCTATATACTTGGTAAAGGGTGGAAGGCTCGGCCTTATGTCTGGTGTTTTGTTCCACTCTTGCCGCCCTGGTTTCCGTCATACCGGTGTTATGTTCCTTGATTTTGCGTTCCTTACGCGGTTGGGTGATTTATGGGACCCCCTTGACAGTTTGCTTTGAATAAAACTCCTCCAGCAAGGCTCAACCTTGGTTTTAACATTTGCCACCTAAGCCTTTTTCCCTTGGGTTTTGCAGACTCAAGGGTCATCTTTATTTTTACTCCCCCGAGCCAATGCTCGTTGTGAGTGTTGGTCCAACTTTGTCGGTAGCGGTGTACCAGGGGCAACTCTGGGCTCGCCTATCGGAAGTTTGGACAATCCGGTGTGCCCTGAGAACGAGATATGTGCAGCTCCTATCGGGATTTGTCGGCAGAGCTGGTGGTCTTGCTGGTCTTGTTTTACCATTGTCGAAATGTCTTGTAAACCGGGATTCCGAGACTGACCGGGTCTTCCCGGGAGAAGGAATATCCTTCGTTGACCGTGAGAGCTTATGATGGGCTAAGTTGGGACACCCCTGCAGGGTATTATGTTTCGAGAGCTATGCACGCGGTTATGTGGCAGATGGGAATTTGTTAATGTCCGGTTATAGATAACTCGACACCAGATTCGAATTAAAACGCTTCAACCGCGTGTGTAGCCGTGATGGTCTCTTTTCGGCGGAGTCCGGAAAGTGAACACGGTTTTGGGTTATGTTTGACGTAAGTAGGAGTTCAGGATCACCTCTTGATCATTTCTAGCTTCACGACCATTCCTTTGCTTCTCTTCTCGCTCTTATTTGCGTATGTTAGCCACCATATATGCTTAGTCGCTGCTGCAAGCTCACCACTTTACCCCTTCCTTACCCATTAAGCTTTGCTAGTCTTGATACCCATGGTAATGGGATTGCTGAGTCCTCGTGACTCACCAGATACTATCACAACAGTTGCAGGTGCCGATGATACCAGTGCAGGTGACACAACCGAGCTCAGATGGGAGCTCAACGAAGATCTTGGTCGTTGCTATGTTTCGTTTCATGTTGATCAGTAGTGGAGCCCAGTTAGGATGATCGAGGATCTAGCATTTGGGGTTATCTTCCTTTTCTTTTGGATTTGTCCGTAGTCGGACTATGTGTATACTTTGAATAATGTATGAATTATATGTTCATTGTGTGAAGTGGCGATTGTAAGCCAACTCTTTATCCCATTCTTGTTCATTACATGGGATTGTGTGAAGATGACCCTTCTTGCGACAAAACCTACAATGCGGTTATGCCTCTAAGTCGTGCCTCGACACGTGAGAGATATAGCCGCATCGTGGGCGTTACACCAGCAAAAAGCTATACCTAAAAAAAGGTCTGCAAGACACGAAAGAAATAAAACTCAATGGAAGCTTCCCAAACACCCAAGTCTTTGGATCTGCATTGCCTTTTTTTATCAAATCTGCATCAACCAGATCAGAAAGCTTGATAGGATCCATGAAACATATGCGGGGGACTCGCATGTCAGGCTCCGCAGTTTTGCCACGGATAAGGCAGTCAAGGTACATTAGTACAGGCCCTATAGCACAGCCTGTGATTGCCTTCCCAAGGGTAACACCATATTGGTACCTGACAACAGCCCTTCTAAGCTCATCAACCATCAGCTGGCAATAATCCATATTAGCCATGTCCTCAATGACGAGACCCTCAAACATTGTTGCCTCTCTGGAAACACGCGGGGCGGCACCAGGCAACACAACCTTCATAAACACAATAATGAAGAACACTTTCAGAGCAAGGTCATCTTTGCTAGGATCCTTGACAAGTACCGTGAGCTTATCCCTCAAATCCTTTGTCTTGATATCTTTGTTTCTACTAATAGCAAGCTCCGATCTTAACTTCATCAGAGCGTCATCATATCCGTCCTCTGACGGCCTTGGCGCAGAACGACCACCATGAGGGAACCCAAATAATTGTTGTATACCATCGCTAGTGATGCGAAGCTTCTTATTAGCCTCACCCATGTCAAGAGTCATCGTATCAGGATCTATCCTCAGGTACAAAGCTCCCTTCAGAGGGCGGGAAATGTTAGACTTCACCTTCCACTTGAAGATAGAACCAAAACCAGCTAGATGAACCCAACGAACATCGCGCAATTAAGTTCAATCGCCGTTGGTCACCTTCATCCAAAGCAACTTTTCCGGCATTGCCTCCCACTGGCTTGACCGGACTCATAATGCTAACAGGCTGTAAATGAAAATAAAGAAGCCACAGCTTAAATAAATGAATATAGAAAACAAAACAAGCATATGAAGGCAAGTAGAGAAAATAAAAGATTGCACAAGTTCAACTCTTAAAACAACATCACTACCACCCTCAATTAATGCAAACAATGACCAGCCTCACCTGGCCAGCATACCATCCCAGACACAATTAAATCATTGAAAGTACAACTAGTAAGTCACATACAGTACAAACACGTACCACTTCAAATTCATCTTCAGAATCAACTTCGATATCATCTTCTTCAGATACAACATCTTCAGCTTTGACACGAGCACGCTTCTTCACACCTTTGTTCACCTTCGCAGGATGAACTTTACGCTTCTTATTTTCTTTCAACAAAGAGCGCTCTGGAAGAGGAGACGAAGAAGGCTTCTTATTTGTCAAAACCCGTGGACTCCGACGAACAAGGGAGCCACCAAGTTTGCTTGGACCAATCTTCACAGCAACACTATCCCCATCAGCTTTGCTATTACTAGGTTGGGAATCAGCTTTCACACATGGGCTACGCCTCTGTGTGCCATCAGGATTGCGATCTGACATCTTCCTCTTCAAAACAGCTTTATGAATGACAACTCTTTCAACATCATACTAGTTCTTCACTGACTACTACAACCTATTCAAATGCCAGGACAGCAGTTCAAACTACAGATGGTGATCAGTACTACAACTTGTCTGCAGGACACATCAACCGCCAAAACTATACACACCACACATTCCAAGGCAAAATTAACAGCTATGAAAATACATACAACTTATAAAGTCGATACGACAACACCTATACAACCTAAAAACCAGATATGTTAAAACATCATCAAAATTACAGGGAAAATCACCTGCATTCAACTTGTCCGGACTGGATGATGTACCCATTGAGATCTACAGACCTAAAATCTGTCGAACCAGATCTGCAAGACACATGAACAAAAATTAGGCTCTGACCTATTTCAGAAACGAAGCACGCCATACAAAGAAAAACTCTTACCAGCAAACACAAAATCCGGCACGGAATCCAGTATCACTGTCGCCAACCGCTCGTTCAAGAGCAAAGGAACCCTAGCGAATCCAGCCTGAGACAGCAAGAGAGCAATAGCTTAAAAATAGAGGGAAAATCTATACATAAGAGGACACAAGGGAAGTCGATCGCAGAGCAAAAGGAGCAAACAGAGCACCCAGACCACCACCTCTGGGGTTCAACCCGCCGGCCGACGCTCCCGCGGTGAAACAGGAGAAGCAACTTCTTTGCGAGAAGAGAAGAAGAGGGGAACGAAGACGGAATCGATTTCGGGAGGGGAGCGGAGCGGAACGGGGGAGAGCGGAGGTTAAAAGGTGAGTGGGAGAAAACCGACGGCTAAAGCCCAAAACCGTGGCGAAGCCCACTATCTCTAGGCAGTTACCAAATATAATAGCAAAAATTAAATACAATAAAAATGAAATACAATAAAAAATTAATATAGTGGGAGAAAACAAACGGCTAAAGTACAAATAATAACTCACAACAGTACAATAAAAATTATCAAAGAAGTACAAATGAAATAATAATTCATAACGGTGCTGGTTTTTCCCCTAAAAATAAAGATAAGATAACAGGGGCAAGTCATGTTACGGACTCGCCTCCGCATGCGACGCTGCGACATGCCGCGTCGTCGCCTGCTACGGCTCGTTCTTGGCTCGGCCTTGCCTGGATGGGGGAGGGGGGTCCCGACCCCCCTCCCCCCGGCTCGGCCTCGCGCTAACGCAGCAGTGCGCTCGTTTGACAGGCACAGTGCGGTTATTCTGTTCTCCCCCCACACACACCCACACACCCCTAAGATAGATAATGGGGGCAAGTCCATACAAGGAAAATGTGTCAGTACAACTATGCCCCTCGGTGCGGTCCGGTGCGGGGGCAAGTCATGTTACGGACTCGCCTCTGCATGCGACGCTGCGGCACACTGCGCCATCACCTACTATAGCTCGTTCCTGGCTCGGCCTCGCCGAGATGGGGGAGGGGGGGGGGTGAGGGAGTCCTGGATTAGGGGGTGTCCGGACGGCCGGACTATGACCTTTGGCCGGACTCCTGGACTATGAAGATACAAGATTGAAGACTTTGTCCCGTGTCCGGATGGGACTTTCCTTGGCGTGGAAGGCAAGCGTGGCGATATGAATATGTAGATCTCCTACCATTGTAACCGACTCTGTGTAACCCTAACTCTCTCCGGTGTCTATATAAACCAGAGGGTTTTAGTCCGTAGGATGAACAACAATGATACCATAGGCTAGCTTCTAGGGTTTAGCCTCTTTGATCTCGTGGTAGATCTACTCTTGTACTACCCATATCATCAATATTAATCAAGGTGAGTAGGGTTTTACCTCCATCGAGAGGGCCCGAACCTGGGTAAAACATCGTGTCCCTTGTCTCCTGTTACCATCCGCCTAGACGCACAGCCTGGGACCCCCTACCCGAGATCCGCCGGTTTTGACACCGATATTGGTGCTTTCATTGAGAGTTCCTTCGTCGTCACCTTTAGGCCTGATGGCTCCTTTGATCATCAACAACGATGCGGTCCAGGTGAGACTTTTCTCCCGGACAGATCTTCAGATTCGCGGCTTTGCTGCGGGCCAATTCGCTTGGCCATCCGGAGCAGATTGAAAGCTACACCCCAGGCCATCAGGTCAGATTTGGAAGTTTGAACTACACGGCCGACGTCCGCGGAGACTTGATCTTCGACGGGTTCGAGCCACAGCCAAGTGCGCCGCACTATTACGATGGGCATGACCTAGCTCTGCCACGAGCGGTGTCCTGGAGGCCGCGATGTCCGCTCCGACCCTTAGCTCGGAGCCGATCGCGCAATCGAGGACGGGTGGCTGGACACCGCCTCGGGGGCTGCAATCTCTACGACGATCGAGCCGAACACCATACCTGTCCTTTGCGAAGCTCGTGACTCCAAGGTGCCAGACTCCTCTCCGGACTCCGAACCTTCCGTGCCCCTGCCGATCGAATCTGATTGGGCGCCGATCATGGAGTTCACCACCGCGGATATCTTTCAGCACTCGCCTTTCGGCGACATTCTGAACTCACTGAAGTCTCTCTCTTTATCAGGAGAACCCTGGCCGGACTATGGTCAGCAAGGTTGGGATGCGGACGACAAAGAAATTCAAAGCCCACCCACCACCCACTTCGTAGCCACTGTCTATGTTTTAACCGACATGCTCGACTTCGACTCCGAAGACATCGAAGGTATGGACGACGATGCAGGAGACGACCAGAACCAAAGTGCCCATTGTGGCAATCGAAGGCCACCTTGTCATACGACATATACATGGTGGACATCCCAAAAGAAGGGAATGGTGATGGAACAGCGGAGGATGACCCCTCCAAGAAACAGCCTAAGCGTCGGCGTCAGCGACGCTGCTCTAAATCCCGCCACAGCAAAAATGGCGATTCCGGCACCGGAGACAATAACACCCGGACAAGTTGCGAAGACAACCCCTCCAAAGAGGATTCAGCACAGGAGGAGGGAGAAGCCAGCCCTCATGAGAGAGCGGCATAAAGAGAGGTAGAGGACGATAATTACATGCCTCCCTCCGAAGACGAGGCAAGCCTCGACAACGACGAATTTGTCGTGCCTGAGGATCCCGTCGAACAAGAGTGTTTCAAACGCAGGCTTATGGCCACGGCGAGCAGCCTCAAGAAAAAACAACAACAACTTAGAGCTGACCAAGACCTGCTAGCCGACAGATGGACTGATGTCCTTGCGGCCGAAGAGTACGAACTCGAACGACCCTCCAAGAGCTACCCAAAACGCAGGCTGCTACCCCGATTAGAGGAGAAAGCACCTAGACCTATGTCACCAGCGCATGATGCGGCCGACCGGCCACCTCGTGGCCACGACAGAGAGGCCTCTCGGCCCTCCACTCAAGCCGCACCCCGGCGTCGCTCAAAGAATACCAAGGCATGGGGAAATGCGCCAGACCTGCGAGATATATTGGAGGACAGGGCAAGGCAAACAAGATCGATCTATGGATCGCGTGGGCGCCTACCACGACGCGTGGCGATAACCGTCATGCCGGATATGGTAAATCCGCCGGGCTTAACACATCGGACAAAGCTCATTTGAGCTACGTCGTGATATAGCCTAATATCTGAGGCGCCGCACACCCACTATGCTTCACGGATGAAGTAATGGATCATCAAATCCCGAGGGTTTCAAACCCGTAAACATTGAATCATACGATGGCACAACAGACCCTGCGGTATGGATCGAGGACTATCTCCTTCATATCCACATGGCCCGCGGTGATGATCTACACGCCATCAAATACCTCCCACTAAAACTTAAAGGACCAGCTCGGCATTGGCTTAACAGCTTGCCAGCAGAGTCAATTGGCTGTTGGGAGGACCTGGAAGCCGCATTCCTCGACAATTTCCAGGGCACTTATGTGCGACCACCAGACGCCGATGACCTAAGCCACATAATTCAGCAGCCAGAGGAATCGGCCAGACAATTCTGGACACGGTGCCTAACAAAGAAAAATCAAATAGTCGACTGTCCGGACACAGAGGCCCTTGCAGCATTCAAGCATAACATCCGCGACGAGTGGCTTACCCGGCACCTAGGACAGGAAAAGCCGAAATCCATGGCAGCCCTCACGACACTCATGACCCGCTTCTACGCGGGAGAAGATAGCTGGCTAGCTCGTAGTAATAACATGATCAAGATCCCTGGTAATTCGGATACCAAGGACAACATTGGCAGGTCGCGTTGCAACAAACAAAAGCGCCGCATTAACGGCGACAATGCTGAGGATACGGCAGTTAATGCCGGATTCAGAGGCTCTAAACCCGGTCAGCGGAAAAAACCATTCAAAAGAAATACTCCGGGCCCATCCAATTTGGACCGAATACTCGATCGCTCGTGCCAGATACACGGCACCCCCGAAAAACCAGCCAACCACACCAATAGGGATTGTTGGGTGTTCAAGCAGGCAGGCAAGTTAAACGCCGAAAACAATGACAAGGGGCTGCATAGCGATGACGAGGAGGAGCCCCGGCCGCCGAACAATAAGGGACAGAAGGGTTTCCCCCCACAAGTGCGGACGGTGAACATGATATACGCAACCCACATACCCAAAAGGGAGCGGAAGCGTGCACTCAGGGACGTATATGTGTTGGAGCCAGTCGCCCCAAAGTTCAACCCATGGTCCTCCTGCCCGATCACTTTTGATCAAAGGGACCACCCCACTAGCATCCGCCATGGCGGATTCGCCGCATTGGTTTTAGACCCAATCATTGACGGATTTCACCTCACTAGAGTCCTTATGGACGTCGGCAGCAGCCTAAACCTGCTTTATCAGGACACAGTGCGAAAAATGGGCATAGATCCCTCAAGGATTAAACCCACAAAGACGACCTTTAAAGGCGTCATACCAGGTGTAGAGGCCAAATGTACAGGCTCAGTTACACTTGAGGTGGTCTTCGGATCCCTGGATAATTTCCGAAGCGAGGAGTTAATCTTCGACATAGTCTCGTTCCGCAGTGGCTATCACGCACTGCTTGGACGAACCGCCTTTGCAAAGTTCAATGTGGTGCCGCACTATGCATACCTCAAGCTCAAGATGCCAGGCCCTCGAGGAGTCATTACGGTCAATGGAAACACCGAACGCTCTCTTCGGATGGAGGAGCATACGGCGGCCCTCGCGGCGGAAGTACAAAGTAGCCTATCAAGGCAATTCTCCAGTCCGGCCATTAAACGTCCGGACACCGTCAAGCGCGCCCGGAGTAACCTACAACAAGACCGCTCGCACGTTACGACCATCGCCAGAGTAATGCGCCCCAACCCCAGCCCTCGCGAAATTTGAAACCAAGATCATGCTGCATATAACTACGCTCTGGAAATACCATGGGCATAGGGGGAGGGGCACGACCACGGCACGCCCAAAATGCGGCTCAACCGCACAAGGGGCTCCCCATTTTGTCATTCTTTTTTTCTTTCTTACTTTCAGGACTCAACTTTTCGGAAGGCCTGTCCGGCAGCATAATCACCGAACACACGATGCAACAGCCAGGGAGGCAGAAAGCTACGTCGAGTGTCCAGGTGGTCTCTATAACGAGGAGTATACTTGTTTCACATATCATCCCGCAGCTCGCCCCTGGAGGGGGGACATGTTAATAGTCCCATCTCTTGCTTATCGCACTATTTGTATCGTTCTGCTTTTACCACAGACTATTCGAATAAACAATGCATAGCTTTTGTCTATTATTGCATTACCCTTTTTATATAAAAATATGTTCAGTTATGACATTATGCAACCGTACACTTTGGTACGGCCAATACACCAGGGGCTTACGTACCCCAGAATATGGTGTGAGAAGTCCGAACACTCTCATGAGTGCGGCACCCCGAACTTATAGCATTATATGCATCGGCTCCGAATCATGTCTTGGGTCAATAGTTGGGTTTGCCCGGCTCCCATGTTTTGGTACCTTACGTTCTGTTATATCGGCTAAGGTAGCACTGGGAGAACCACTACGATTGTGCCCCGGTTGAGCCGGGCTGAGCACCTCAGTGGATAAAGCTAAAACTGACCGTCATGATAAGGCGAGAGCTGGTCGCTGTTCGAGAGGTTTTCGAGTCCCTAAAGACTTATGCCGCTTAGAGCGAGGAGTCGGCTTTGTCCGGCCTAGGCATGGATAGCGCCCCGAACTCGGTCTTCCGAATACTAGGCTTCACGAAATTTAAAATTATAGAATTCTATGGCTAAGTGAGAGTGTTCAAGCATTATAGTCCGATTGCCTTGTTCGTTATGTTGAGCGCCTCCCTCAAGGACCCAATAATGGGAAAAAAGCGCTCAAGTTTATCCCGAACACCCCAAAGACTTTCATGCATGGGGGCGAAGCGACGACTCGCCATCTCTCAATTTTGATAAATGGCCACACAGAAGGTAATATTTTAAATTCAAAAGCGTTGCCTAGCGCATATGAACAAGTTTTCAGCGTACAGGATCACAAATGCGAGTTTACTCAAAAATTACATCTTGGGAGCACTCATCCGCTATACGGCGGGCACCCTTCAGGACGCCCTCATAATACATCTCGGGCTTGCGATGCTCCTTGCCCGGCGGTGGTCCGTCCGTCACAAGCTTCTCAGCGTCCATCTTGCCCCAATGCACTTTAGCACGGGCAAGGGCCCTACGGGCACCTTCGATGCATACGGAGGGCTTGATAACTTCAAGCCTTGGACAGGCATCCACCAGCCGCCTTACCAGCCCGAAGTTGCTCCCAGGCATGGCTTCCCCAGGCCACAGCCGGACTGCGAGACCCTTCATGGCCTGTTAGGCCACCTTATGGAGCTCGACCAGCTGCTTCAGCTGGTCGCTCAAGGGCACCGGGTGTCCGGCCTCGGCCTGCTGAGACAGAACACCTTCTCCGTCGAGCTTCCCTCTTACCTTTCGGTAGAATGCGACAGCGTCGGACACACTCTGGGGAAGATCTGTGAATGCTCCTGGAGAGCTCCGGACTCAGGTAAGTAACAAGTAATTCAGTTTCGCGTGCTTGCTTTGCATAAAGAATGCCTTAACCACCGCTATCTTCTTGATCGCCTCAATTTCCTGGAGGGCTTTTTGGGCTTCGGCTTTGGCAGATTTGGCGCCTTCAAGCGCCGAGGCGAGCTCGGACTCTCGAGTCTTCGAGTCACGCTCCAAACTCTCGTGTTTTTTCACGAGAGCCTGGAACTCTTGCTGCACCGCCGCCACCTACGCCTCCTTCTTCTCTCGCTCGATACGCTCCACGGCCGCATTGTTTTCGGCCTGGGACAACGCTTCCTTCAGGGTCGCCACCTCGTTCGTGGCCCCTGCATACCCACGTTGATCCTATCATTTTTTGCGACCACATCTTTTTTTATATATACTTACATAAGGTATTACTTACCTTCCTTGTCCTGGAGCTACTTCTTGCCAAGGCCGAGCTCGTCCTCGGACCGCTCGAGGCTCTGCTTCAATGCATTAATCTCTGCAGTCAGTGCGGCAGAGGTTAGCAGCACAGCCTGCATTCCCATATTGACATACTTATGTTAGACTCCTGCGTATATCTTTTTGATCCTCAGTTCGGCTTTTCTTTCCGAACACCAAACTGAGCATCAGGGGCTACTGTCTATGCGGTAATATTTTTACATATCTTAACTACATACCTCAAAGCTTTGTTAGAAGGATGGCGAGGCTTGGTCAGCCCGCTCTTGGCGGACTGAACCTTCTGGATCACCGCACTCATAATAGTGCGGTGCTCCTCGTCGATGGAGGCGCCTTTAAGCACCTCCAGTAGATTATCCGGTGCCTCCGGTTGGACGGAGGTCACCGGCGTCGTAGGCTTGCCCTTCTTAGTAGGGGGCCACCTGCTGGATGCCGGAACCGTTGAAGGTTCCGGTGCGGTGTCCGGCCTAGGGCCGGACTTGGAGCCCTTTGGGGTTTTATCCCCTTGGCGCCTGGGATCCGGGAGGTTGCCTTGCGGCGCCTCCAGGACCACCTCCTCCTGGCCTGGCCCCTTTTGGGACGCCACCTCGGCATCATCCGCAGCGCGAGGAGAGGAGGCGGTCGGAAGTGAAGTGTTGTTCACATCCGACGAACCCAGGGAACCGCTCGACGAATCGTCGAGCCCGGCCTTGGGCGGACTGCATGATTATATTCGGCGCCGTAAGGTACTTGTGCAACAAAGGAACGCCATGAGTTATTCTCGTATCCGAAACTTACGATTTCGCCAGGCTTGGCCTGGATGGCCACTCCTCTTCGCCGTCGTCGGCGTTGGTGGAAATAGTCCGGAGGAAGGGTCCTTCCTTCTTGGACCCTCCGCCCCCAGTTGGGGCGGTCTTCCTTTTCTTCTCTCCCCCCGCTGGGGGAGAGACCTCTCTTTCCTCCTCCTCGTCTTCACGGGAGGAGTCCGCCTTGGAGTCATCGGACGATGAGTCCGATGCCACCTGGCGCCGGGAACTCTTTCGAGTTCCTGTGGCCTGCTTCTTGGCCTTCTTCTCTGGCACCACGTAAGGTGCCAGGACCAGCAGCCCCGTCAGGTGGGCGTCTGCTGGATCCTCGGGCAAAGGAACCGGACAGTCGATCTGTCCGGTCTTGTTCTGCCATTCCTGTCAAAGGAACGGGAGCTTAGATCCCGCATAGAGTTAAACTATGAAAAACAAGTATTCCGTAAAGGGTAGAATAAGCTTACTACGCTGGCTTGTCATTTCGCGCGGAATCCACGATCCTCGGTGATGGGAGGGGGAACCTCGGCGCCCTTGAATAGCACCTTCCAGGCATCCTCGTGCGTTGTGTCAAAGAGCCGGGTCAGAGTTTGGTGCTGGGCCGGGATGAACTCCCATAAGCTAAAGTCTCGTCGTTGACACGGGAGGATCCAGCGGATGAGCATGACCTGGACTACGTTGACGAGTTTAACCTCTTTGTTCACCAGGTCTTGGACGCAGGATTGGAGTCCGGTCCGCTCTTCCAAATTACCCCACGACAGGCCCGTCTATTTCCAGGAGGTGAGCCTTGTAGGGAAGCCAGATCGGAATTCGGGGGCCGCTGCGCATTTAGGGTCACGCGGCTCGGTGATGTAGAACCACCCCGATTGCCACCCCTTTATGGTCTCCACGAAGGAGCCCTCGAGCCATGTAATGTTGGGCATCTTGCCCACCAAAGCGCCTCCGCACTCTGCTTGTTGGCCGCCCACTACCTTCGGCTTGACATTGAAGGTCTTCAGCCATAAGCCGAAGTGGGGCTTGACGCGGAGGAAAGCCTCTCACACGATGATAAATGCCGAGATGTTGAGGACGATGTTCGGGGCCAGATCGTGGAAGTCCAAGCCGTAGTAGAACATGAGCCCCCGGACAAATGGGTGAAGTGGAAAACCTAGTCCGCGGAGGAAGTGGGTGAGGAACACCACCCTCTCATGGGGCCTGGGGGTGGGGATGAGCTGCCCCTTGTCTGGGAGCCGGTGCGCGATGTCGTTAGACAAGTATCTGGCCTCCCTCAACTTCTTGATGTGTCCCTCCGTGACGGAGGAGACCATCCACTTGCCTCCCGCTCCGGACATGACTGGACAAGGTTGAGGCGGGGTGTGCGGACTTGGGCGTTGGAGCTCGAGTGCACGGAAATGGATAAGCAAAGGAGGAAGAAGGCGTAGATGGAAAAGGTGTATCCTTATCCGCTTATATGGGCGGACGAAACTATGTGCCCCCACCAGCCTGGTAAAACTCGCTTATCTCCCAAGCGCCGTAAATTAATGGCACAGTTGGCTTACCCATGTCCGTATTGATGAGAATCCCGGAATAAGGGGACACGATCTCTGCTTCATCAAGACGTGCCAAGGAAACCGCCTCGCTAAGTGCACTGAGGTGGGACAGTAAAAATGATTCGAATAAAGGTTTGGCCGTGGTGTGATGACACGCTGCGGAATTCGTCAGCAGATTGGATTTGTGTAAATATTATTCTCTCTACGGTGGTATGTGGAAATTATTTTGCAGAGCCGGACACTATCCTTGTGTTTAAAATCTTCTATGAAGTATTCGGAGGAGGAACCCGCCTTGCAATGCCGAAGACAATATGCGCGCCGGATTTGTCGTCATCGAAGCCTGGTTCGAGACTCTTGAGGAGTCTGGATTAGGGTGTCGGGATGGCGGACTATGACCTTTGGCCAGACTCACGGACTATGAAGATACAAGATTGAAGACTTCGTCCCGTGTCCGGATGGGACTTTCCTTGGCGTGGAAGGCAAGCTTGGCGATACGGATATGTAGATCTCCTTCCATTGTAACCGACTCTGTGTAACCCTAACCCTGTCCAGTGTCTATATAAACAGGACGAACAACAATCATACCATAGGCCAGCTTCTAGGGTTTAGCCTCTTTGATCTCGTGGTAGATCTACTCTTGTACTACCCATATCATCAATATTAATTGAGCAGGAGTAGGGTTTTACCTCCATCGAGAGGGCCCGAACCTGGGAAAAACATCGTGTCCCTTGTCTCCTGTTACCATCCGCCTAGACGCACAGTTCGGGACCCCCTACCCGAGATCCGCGGGTTTTGACACCGACAGGTGGTCCTGACCCCCCTCACCCCGGCTCGGCCTCGCGCTAACGCGGCAGTGCGCTCGTTAGTCATGCGCAATGCAGTTATTCTGTTCCCCCACACGCACCCACACACCCCTAAGATAGATAATGGGGGTAAGTCCATACAAGGAAGATGTGTCATTACAACTATGCCCCTCGGTGCGGTGCGGTGCGGGGGCAAGTCATGTTACGGACTCGCCTCCGCATGCGACGCCGCAACATGCCGCGTCGTCGCCTGCTATGGCTCGTTCCTGGCTCGGCCTCGCCGCGACCCCCTCCCCCCCGGCTTGGCCTCGTGCTAACGCGACAGTGCTCTCGTTTGACATGTGCAGTGCGATTATTCTGTTCCACCCCACACGCCGCTAAGATAGATAATGGGGGCAAGTCCATACAAGGAAGATGTGTCAGTACAACTGTGCCCCTCGGTGCGGTGCGGTGTGGGGGAAGTCATGTTACGGACTCGCCTCCGCATGCGATGCCGCGGCATGCCGCGTCATCGCCTGCTACGGCTCGTTCCTGGCTCGGCCTCGCTGGGATGGGGGAGGGGGGGTTGTCGGTGTCAAAACCGGCGGATCTCGGGTAGGGGGTCCCGAACTGTGTGTCTAAGGCGGATGGTAACAGGAGGCGGGGGACACGATGTTTACCCAGGTTCGGGCCCTCTCGATGGAGGTAATACCCTACTCCCTGCTTGATTGATCTTGATGATATGAGTATTACAAGAGTTGATCTACCACTAGATCATAGAGGCTAAACCCTAGAAGCTGGCCTATGATTATGATTGTTGTTGTCCTATGGACTAAACCCTCCCGTTTATATAGACACCGGAGGGGGCTAGGGTTACACAGAGTCGGTTACAAGGGAGGAGATCTACATATCCAAATTGCCAAGCTTGCCTTCCATGCAAAGGAGAGTCCCACCCGGACATGGGACGAAGTCTTCAATATTGTACCTTCATAGTCCAAAAGTCCGGCCAAAGTATATAGTCCGGCTGTCCGAGGACCCCCTAATCCAGGACTCCCTCAGTAGCCCCTGAACCAGGCTTCAATGACGATGAGTCCGGCACACAGATTGTCTTCGGCATTGCAAGGCGGGTTCCTCCTCCGAATACTCCATAGAAGATGTTGAACACAAGGATCGTGTCCGACTCTGCAAAACAAATTCCACATACCACCGTAGAGAGTATAATACCCCACAAATCTAATCTGCTGACAAATTTCATAGCGTCACATCACGCCATGGCCTGGTCATTATTTGAACCGTTTTTCTCAACCAGCTACTGCACATATTGCGAGGCGGTTTTCCTGGCACGTCTTGTCGAAGCAGAGATCGTGTCCCCTTTTCACGGGATTCTCATAAATACGGGCGTGGGTAACCCAGCCGCGCCATCAATCACGGCGCTTGGGGAATAAGCGAGTTTACAGGAAGTGGGAGGTGCAGTTTCTACCGCCCTTATAAAGGGACAAGGACTCCTCCTTTTCACCCACGCCTTCTTCTTCCCTGCCCATCCATTCTTGTGATCGAGCTCCAGCGCCCAAGTTCTCATTTTCTCCATAAAACCATTCCAAACATGTCCGAGGCGGGGGCAAGTGGATGGTCTCCTCCGTTACGGAGGAGAACATTACGAAGCTCCGGGAAGCCGGATACCTGGCCGCAGATATCGCGCACCGGCTCCCAGACGCGGGGTAGATCGTCCCTACTCCAGAACCCCACGAGAGGGTTGTATTCCTTACCCACTTAGTCCGCGGGCTGGGATTCCCCTCCACCCATTTATTCGCGGGCTCATGTTCTAATACAAGCTGGACTTCCATGATCTGGCCCCCAATTTCATCCTCAACATCTCGGCGTTTATCGTCGTGTGCGAGGCCTTCCTCCGCATCAAGCCCCACTTCGGCCTGTGGCTGAAGACCTTTGTCGGTGTCAAAACCGGCGGATCTCGGGTAGGGGGTCCCGAACTGTGCGTCTAGGCGGATGGTAACATGAGACAAGGGACACGATGTTTTACCCAGGTTCGGGCCCTCTCGATGGAGGTAAAACCCTACGTCCCTGCTAGATTAATATTGATGATGTGTGTTACAAGAGTGGATCTACCACGAGATCAAAGAGGCTAAACCCTAGAAGCTAGCCTATGGTATGATTGTTGTTCGTCCTACGGACTAAAACCCTCCGGTTTATATAGACACCAGATAGGGTTAGGGTTACACAGAGTCGGTTACAATGGTAGGAGATCTACATATCTGCATCGCCAAGCTTGCCTTCGGAAAGTCCCATCCGGACACGGGACGAAGTCTTCAATCTTGTATCTTCATAATCTTGGAGTCCGGCCGATGATGATAGTTCGGCTATCCGGACACCCCCTAATCCGGAACTCCCTCAGTAGCCCCTGAACCAGGCTTCAATGACGATGAGTCCAGCGCGCATGTTGTCTTCGGCCTTGCAAGGCGGGTTCTTCCTCCGAAAAATTTATAGAAGATTGTGAACACTAGGATAGTGTCCGGCTCTGCAAAAATAAATTCCACATACCACCGTAGAGAGAATAATATTACACAAGATCACTACTGACATATTTTGTGGCGTGACGTCGCACTACTACCAAGCCTTTATTCAAATTGTTTTTACTGTTCCACCTCAGCACGTTTAGCGAAGCGGTTTCCTTGGCACGTCTTGTCGAGGCAGAGATCGTGTTCCCCTTATTCCGGGATTCCCATCAATACGGACGTGGGTAACCCAACCGCTCCATTGATTGTGGCGCTTGGGAGATAAGCGAGTTTTACCAGGCCGGTGGGGACACATGTTTTTGTCTGCCCATATAAGGGGATAAGAATCCAGCCCTTTTACCTGCGCCTTCTTCCTCCTTGGCTTATCCATCTCCGTGAACTCGAGCTCCAGCGCCCAAGTCCACACTTCTCACCTCAACCTTCTCCAACTATGTCCGGAGCGGGAGGCAAGTGGATGGCCTCCTCCGTCACGGAGGGGCAGATCCAGAAGCTGCGCGACGCCGGATATCTGTCCAGCAACATCACGCATCGGCTCCCCGACGAGGGAGAGCTCATCCCCAACCCCAAGCCCCATGAGAGGGTAGTATTTCTTCCCCATTTCCTCCGCGGACTGGGCTTCCCGCTTCATCCCTTTGTCCGGGGGCTCATGTTCTACTACGGCCTAGATTTCCATGATCTGGCCCCGAATTTCATCCTCAACATCTCGGCGTTTATAAATGCGTGTGCGAAGGCATTCCTTCGCATCCAGCCCCACTTCGGCTTGTGGCTCAAGACCTTCAGTGTCAAGCCGAAGGTTGTGAAGGGAAGCCAAGCGGAGTGCGGAGGTGCCATGGTGGGTAGGATGTCCCACGTTACATGGCTGGAGGGTACTTTCGTGGAAACCATCAAGGGGTGGCAATCGGGGTGGTTCTAAATCACTGAGCCACGCGAACCTGATTGGGCAGCGGCCCCCGAATTTAGATCTGGTATTCCCACACGGCTCTCCTCCTAGAAAGAGAGTGGCCGAATTTGGGGGGATTCGGAGGAGCTGACCGGACTCCAAGCCTGTATCCAGAAGCTGGTGGACAAGAAGCTCAAGCTTGTCAACGTAGTCCAGGTCATGCTCATCCGCCGGATTCTCCCGTGCCAGCGACGGGGCTTTAATATGTGGGAGTTTGATCCGGCGCAGCACCAGACCCTGAGCGGGCTCTTCGACACTACGTACGAAGATGTCTGGAAGGTGCTATTCAAGGGCGCCGAAGCTCCCGCATCTGCTACCGAAGATCGCGGATTCTGCTCGCAGTGTCCAGCTGACGAGGTAAGTGATTTCACCACTTGTTTCCCATAGTTTGGCTCTATGCGGGATCTAAACTCCCCTTGCCTTTGATAGGAATGGCTGGCGACCTGTCCGGGCCCATTGCCAGAGGACCATGCGGACGCCCTTCGCCTAACTTGAGACTCTTTGGCTCCGGCACCCCACGTGGTGGGAGAAGAAGGCCAAGAAGAGGCAACCTGGGACTCGGAAGAGTTCCGTTTTCAGAATGCTATCGGATGATGAATCCGAGGCCGACTCCTCCCACCAAGGTGAGGGGAGAAGAAGAAAGCCTCTCCCCGGCGAAGGAGGAAAAAAAAGGAAGGCCTCCCCAACAAGGGAGGTCGAAGGGTCCAAGAAGGGAAAAACTCTTCCTCCGGACTGCTCCGCCAGCGCCAGTGACGATGACAAAGACTGGCATCCAAGGGCCAAGCCCCTGGCGAGATCGTAAGTATCCGGTCTCCCGAATAACCTCAAGGTTTTTGTTTTCGCCACATAACGTCTTTCTAATGCCCCATATAACCCTGCAGTCCGCCCAAGGATGATCTTCCCGTTTCGACGAGCGGGTCCTTGGGTGCGTCGGATATGGATTCCCTTCCGACTGCCTCCACCCCCCGTGCCGCGGACGACGCCGAGGTGGGATCCCGGAAAAGGACCCACCAGGTGGGGGAGGCCCCGGAGATGTCGCAGGACACCCTCCCGGACTGTGCACCGGACTCAGCCCCGGAGGCCGTAGTGGCTCCGTAGTCCGGCGGGCGACCCCTTCGTAAGAAGGGCAAGACCGAGACGCCGGCTGCCTCCGTCCAACAGGAGGTGCCGGATAATTTGCTGGAGGCGCTCAAGGGCGCCTCCATCAAAGAGGAACACCGCACTGTTATGAGTGCGGTGATTCAGAAGGTTCAGCTCGCCAAGAGCGGGCTGACCAAGCCTCGCAATAGCCTTCTAACAGGCTTTGGGGTAAGAATTTCAATATATGTAAAATGGTACCGCATAGACAGTAGCCCCTGATGCTCGGTTCGGTGTTCGGAAAGAAAAGCCGGACTGAGGATCTTTAGAAAGAAAAACGCAGGAGCCATAAAAATATGTCAATATGGGATTGCAGGCTGTGCTGCTGACCTCGGCCGCACTGACTGCGAAGGTCAATACTTTGAAGAAAAACCTCGAGAGGTCCGAGAACGAGCTCGGTCATGCCAAGAAGCAGCTCGAGGAAAAAGAAGGTGAGTAATACCTTATGAAAATTGTACCTTACAGAAAAGGATTTGGTTGCAAGAAAAATGACAAAGATAACGTGGGTATTGTAGGGGCCACTAACGAGGTGGCGACCCTGAAGGAGGCGGTGGCTGCGGCCGAGCGTAATGCGGCCACGGAACGCACCGAGCGAGAGAAGCAGGAGGCGCGGGTGGCGGAGGTACAGCAAGAGCTCCAGGATCTCGTGAAAAAAATGAGAACTTGGAGCGTGACTCGAAGACTCGAGAGTCTGAGCTTGCAACGGCTCTTGAGAGTGCCAAAACCGCTAAGGCCGAAGCCTACAAGGCCCTCCAGGAGATTGAGGCGGTGAAGAAAATAGCAGCGGGTAAGGCATTTTTCATGCAGAGTAAGCATGTGAGTGTTAATTACCTGTTGCTTACCCGAATTCGGAGCTCTCCAGGGGCGTTCGCAGAGCTTCCTCGCAGCGTGTCCGATGCTGCCGCATTCTCTACCGGGCCGAGGAGGGAGCTCAACGGAGAAGGTCTTCTGGTCTCAAGATCTTGAGGCCGGCCATCCGTGCCCTTAGCGACCAGCTGAAGCAGCTGGTCGAGCTCCACAAGGCAGCCGAGCAGGCCATGAAGGGCCTCATAGTTCGGTAGGCCTAAGGAGGCCATGCCAGGAGCTACTTCGCCTGGTGCGGCGGCTGGTGGATGCGTGCCCGTGGGTTGAAGTTATCAAGCATTCCGCTTGTATCGAGGGTGCCGTCGGGCCCTTGCCGCGAAAGGTGCACTGGGCAAGATGGATGCCCGGAAGCTCGTGTGGACCCGCCACCAGAGGGCAAGGAGCATCGCATACGCCCGAGATGTATTATAAGACTGTCTTTGAAGGGCGCCCGCACTATTGCGGGTGAGTGCTCCAAAGATGTAATATTTGAGTAGACTCGCATTTTGTTATCATGTG
Source organism: Aegilops bicornis (assembly GCA_021605145.1). Classification (NCBI taxonomy): domain Eukaryota; kingdom Viridiplantae; phylum Streptophyta; class Magnoliopsida; order Poales; family Poaceae; genus Aegilops; species Aegilops bicornis. The sequence continues at coordinate 363,891,627 of CM038670.1, forward strand.
CGCTGAAAACTTAGTTCATATGCGCTAAGCAACGCTTGTTAATTTAAAATATTACCTTCTGTGCGGCTGTTTATCAAATCGAGAGATGGCAAGTCGTCGGCTTCAAATTTCCCCATGCCACGAAAGTGTTGGGGTGTTTGGGATAAACTTGGCGCTCTTGTTCCCATTCTTGGGTCCATCTAGGGAGGCGCTCAACACAACGAACAAGGCAACCGGACTTATAATGCTTGAACACTCTCACTTAGCCATAGAATTCTATAATTTTAAATTTCGGCGAAGCCCCTAGTCTTCGAATGCCGAATTTGGGGCGCTATCCACGCCTTGGCAGACGATGTCGGCTCCTCGCTTCTAAGCAGCATAAGTCTTTAAGGACTCGCATGAAAACCTCTCGAACAGCGACGGTCTCTCGCCTCATCATGACGGTCAGTTTTAGCTTTCTCCATCGAGGCGTTAACCCAGCCGAACTGAGGCGGAATCGCGATGGTTCTCCGATGCTACCTTAGCCGATATAACGGAACGTAAGGTACCAAAACACGGGAGCCGCAAACCCAACTATTGACCCAAGACATGATTCGGAGCCGATGCATATAGTGCTATAAGTTCGGGGTGCTGCACTTGTGAAAGTGTTCGGACTCATCACACAAAAACGCGGGAAACATAAGCCCCTGGTGTATATTAGCCGTACCAAAGTGTACGGATGCAGCATGTCGTGAATGAACATATGTATGAAAAAGAAATGCAATTATAAGCAAAAAGGTGTTGCATTGTTTTATTCAATAAGTGCTGCTACGAATGCAGAACGATACAAATAGCACGATAAGCAAGGTAGGAGACTTGTTAAACATGTCCCCCTCCAGGGGTAGGCTGCAGATTGGTGTATGAAAAAATGCTCGTAATGGAGACCACATGTATATTCGTTGTAGCCTTTATCCTTCCCTGGCTGTTGCATCGTGAGTTCTGAATGACTGCTGCCGGACAGGGCTTCTGACAAACGGAGTCCTGTGGTTAAAAAGTAAAAGGTAAAAAGAAAAGAAAAAGGAACGACACACTTGAGAGCCCCTTGTGTGGTTGAGCCGCAGTCTGGGTGTATTGTGGTCGTGCCCCCCTCCCCATGCCCATGGTATCTTGAGCGTAATGGTGTCTGTGAAGGACCTGCTTTGACATTTCGCGGGGAGCTGGGGTTGGGGCCGCACTGCTCTGGCGTGCTCGGGCGTGCCAGGTGGTCTTGTAGTAAGTTACTCCGGGCGCGCTAGGCTGTGTCCGGCCGCTTAACGGCCGGATTCGATAAATGACTTAAGAGGCTGCATTGCACTTCTGACGCGAGAGCCGCAGTATGTTCCTCCGTGCGGAGAAGGCGTTCGATGTTTCCGTTGACCGTAATGACTCCTCGAGGGCTGGCATCTTGAGCTTGAGGTATGCGTGAGTGCGGCACCGCGTTGAACTTTGCAACGCAGCGATGCGTCCGAAAGCAAGGCATGATAGCCGCTGCGGAGCGGGACTATGTCGAAGATTAACTCCTCGCCGGAACTTATCCGGGATCCGAAGACCACTTCGATGTAATTGAGCCTATACAATTGGCTTCTACACCAGTATGGCGCCTTTAAAGGTTGTTTTGGTAGGTTTAATCCTTGAGGGTCTATGCCCATTTTGCGCATTGTATCACAGTAAAGCAGGTTCATCTTCTTTGCCGCCCGTCCATCGGGACTACTGGTTAGGTGAAATCCATCGACGATTGGGTCTAGGACCGGTCTTGGCGAATCTGCCGTGGCGGATCTTTGGTGGGGTGGTCCCTTCGGTCAAAAGTGATCGGGTAGGATGACCATGGATTGAACTTCGGGGCAACTGGCTCCATCGCGTAGACATCCCTGAGTGCACGCTTCCGCTCCCTTTTGGGTAGGTGGGTTGCGTATATCATGTTCACCGTCCGCACTGTGGGGGAAACCATACATCCTCTATTGTTCGGGCGGTTGGGTCTCGTCCTCGTCATCGCTTATGCAGCCCCTTGTCATTGTTTTCGGCAATTAACTTGCCTGCCTGCTTGAATACCCAACAGTCCTGTTGGTGTGGTTAAGCTGGCTTTTCGGGGGTGCCGTGTATCTGGCACAAGCGGTCGAGTATTCGGTCCAAATTGGACGGACCCGGAGTAGTTCGTTTGAATGGCTTTTTCCGCTGACCGGGTTTAGAGCCTTGGAATCCGGCATTGACTGTCGTATCCTCGATATTGTCGCCGTTAGTGTGGCGTTTGTTTTTGTTACGATGCGGCCTGCCGTTTTGGTCCTTGAAGTCCGGACTGCCAGAATTTTTGCTGAGGTTGTTGCTGCGTGCTAGCCAGCTGTCCTCACCTGCGCAGAAGCGGGTCATGAGTGATGTGAGGGCTGCCATGGATTTCGGCTTTTCCTGTCCTAGGTGCGGGCAAGCCACTCGTTGCGGATGTTATGCTTGAAGGCAGCGAGGGCCTCCGCATCCGGACAGTCGGCGATTTGGTTTTTCTTGGTTAAGAACCGTGTCCGTAATTGTCCGGCGATTCATCCGCTGCTGAATTATGTGGCTTAGGTCATCAGCGTCTGGTGGTCACACATAAGTGCCCTGGAAGTTATCGAGGAATGCGGCTTCTAGGTCCTCCCAGCTCCCAATTGACTCTGTTGGCAAGCTGTTGAGCCAATGCCGGGCTGGTCCTTTAAGCTTGAGGGGGAGGTATTTGATGGCGTGAAGATCGTCACCATGGGCCATGTGGATGTGAAGGAGATAGTCTTGATCCAAACCGCTGGAGTCTGTTGTGCCATCATAGGATTCAATATTGTGGGTTTAAATCCTTGAGGATTTGATGATCCATTACTTCGTCTATGAAGCATAGTGGGTGTCTTGGCGCCTCTGTACTAGGTGATATCACGGCCGGAGCTCAAAAGAGCTTGGTTCGCTTTTGTTCGGCCCGGCGAACTTACTTTGTCCGGTCTGACGGTTGTCGCCACGTCTTGTGTGGCGCCCACGCGATCCATAGATCGATCTTGATTGTCTTGCCTTGTCCTCCAATATATCTCGTAGAGTGCAGGCGTTCCCCTTTGGCCGTGTGCTTTTTGAGCGATGCCGGGTACGGTTCTAGTGAAGGGCCTAGAGGCCTCTCTGTCATGACCACGGGTGGTCGGTCAGCCGTATTGTCTCCCCGGTGATGCGGGTTCGTAAGCCTCCTCCTCTAATCGGGGAGCAGCTTGCGTTTAGGGTAGCTTTTGGAGGGCGTTCTAGCTCATGCTCTTCACCGCGAGGACTTGATCCATCCGCCGCTAGCAGATCCTGATCAGCTCTAAAAGTTGCTGCTTTTCTTTAGGCTGTTCGCCGTGGCCATAAGCCTGCGTCTAAACGCTCTTGTTCGGCCGGGATTCGCAGCACGACGAATTCATTGTCGTCGAGGCTTGCTTCGTCTTCGAGGGAGGCATATAATCCTCTACCTCTTCTTCTGCCGCCTCTCTTGAGGGTGGCGTCTTCATCCTCTGCGATGGATCTTGCTTTGGAGTGGATTGTCTTCGGGCGTTGTCCGGTGTATTATTATCTCCGGTGCGGAATCTTCATTCTTCTTTGTGGCGGGATTTAGAGCGGCGCTTGACGCCGGGCGCTTGGGCTGCTTCTTGGAGGGTCATCCTCCATTGTTCCATCGCCGTTCCCATCTTTTGGGATGTCCACCATGTATATGTCGTATGGCGTGGTGGCCTTCCGATTGCCTCATGGCGCTGGGTCTTGGTCGTCTCCGGCATCATCGTCCATACCGTCGATGACTTGGTCGTAGTCTAGCATGTCGGTTAGGTCGTCGACAGCGGCTACCAAGTGGGTGGTAGGTGGGCGTCGAATTTCTTCGTCGACCGTATCCCAACCTTCCTGACCGTAGTCCGGCCAGGGCTCTCCGGATAAGGAGAGAGACTTTAGTGAATTCAGGATGTCGCCAAAGGGCGAGTGCTGAAAGATGTCCGCGGCCGTGAACTCCATGACGGGCGCCCAATCGGATTCGATCGGCAAGGGCGCGGAGGGTTCGGAGTCCGGATAGGAGTCCAGCGCCCTGGAGTCGGAGTCTTTGCAAAGGACAGGGATGGAGTTCGGCTCGATCGCCGTGAGATTGTAGCCCCGGCGGTGTCCAACCACTCGTCCTCGGTCGGGGAATCCGGCTCGGATTAAGGGCTGGAGCGGATCTTTGAGTGCGGCCTCCGAGGCCTTTGTTAAGCTGCAGAGCTAGATCATGCCCATCAAGACGGTCGCGGCTTGCACGGCTGCGGCTCGAATCCGTCGAAGATCAAGTCTCCGCGGATATCGGCCGTATAGTTTAAACTCCCAAATCTGACCTGATGGCGGGCGTAGCTTTCGATCTGCTCCGGATGGCCAGCGAATTGGCATATGCAGTGCAAAAGCCGCCCGAACACAAAGATCTGTCCGGGGAAAAGTCTCACCCTAGACCGTCGTTGTTGATGATCGGAGGAGCCATCGGGCCTATCGGCGGCGACACGGAGGAACTCTCAATGAAAGCACCAATGTCGGTGTCAAAACCGGCGGATCTCGGGTAGGGGTCCCGAGCTGTGCGTCTAGGCGGATGGTAACGGAGACAAGGGACACGATGTTTTACCCGAGTTCGGGCCCTCTCGATGGAGGTAAAACCCTATGTCCTACTAGATTAATATTGATGATGTGTGTTACAAGAGTGGATCTACCATGAGATCAAAGAGGCTAAACCCTAGAAGCTAGCCTATGGTATGATTGTTGTTCGTCCTACGGACTAAAACCCTCCGGTTTATATAGACACCGGATAGGGTTAGGGTTACACGGAGTCGGTTACAATGGTAGGAGATCTACATATCCGCATCGCCAAGCTTGCCTTCCACGCCAAGGAAAGTCCCATCCGGATACGGGACGAAGTCTTCAATCTTGTATCTTCATAATCTTGGAGTCCGGCCGAGGATGATAGTTCGGCTATCCTGACACCCCCTAATCCGGAACTCCCTCGACCTTCAACGTGAAACTGAAGGTGGTGGTCGGCCAGCAAGCGGAGTGCGGAGGCGCTATGGTGGGCAAAATGCCCAACATCACCTAGCTCGAAGGCTCCTATGTGGAGACCATGAAGGGTGGCAATCGGGGTGGTTCTACATCACCGAGCCATGCAACACCAACTGGGTGGCAGCCCCCGAATTTCAATCCGGCATCCCCATGCGGCTCACCTCCTGGAAAGAGAAGGGCCTATCCTCGGGTTCATCGGTGGAGCTGACCGGACTCCAGAACTGCGTTAAAAACATGATAAGCAAGAAAATCAAGCCGGTCAACGTGGTCTAGGTCATGCTCTTCCACCGGATCCTCCCGTGTCAAAGACGGGCATTCAATATGTGGGAGTTTGACCCGGCCAAGGACCAGACGCTGCGAGAGCTTTTCGACACGATGCACCAAGATGTCTGGAAGGTGCTGTTCAAGGCCGTCGAGGTACCTCCTCCCCTTACCGAGGATCGCGGACTCAGCGCAAAGCGCCCTGCCAATCCGGTAAGCTCTTTATATCTCATAAGATGTTCCCTTCCCCAGTATAATCATGTGAAGGATCTGAGCCTCCATGCCATTTTAACAGGACTGGGTAGCGACAGCGGAGCGGATCGATTGTCCGGCCCCACTGCCCGAAGATCCAGCAAGGGCTCTCTTAACGGAGATGCTGGTTCCGGCGCCTTATGAGGCGCCGGAGAAGAAGGCCAAGAAGAAGGCCGCGGGGACCAGGAAAGGTCTCCGGTGCAAGGTTGTATCAGACTCATCGTCCGATAACACCGAGGCGCCCTCCTCCCACGAAAAAGAGGAGGAGGAAGAGGAAATTTCTCCCCCCCAGCCGGGGGAGACAAGAAAAGGAAGGCCGCCCCATCTGGGGAGGCCGAAGGGTCCAAGAAGGGAAGGACCCTCCTTCCGGACTGCTCCACAGCAGCCGCTTTCAGCGACGAGGAGTGGTTACCCAGGGACAAGCCCCTGGCGAAGTCGTAAGTATCCGGATACCATAATAGTTCTGGTATGTTTTGTTTTATTGCTTCTTATCATGCCAAACATGATCATGCAGTCCATCCAAAGCCCATATCTACGTATCCTCTTGGGATGAGTCTTTGGGCCAGTCGGAGATGAACAGCGATTCACTCCCGACCGCCTCCTCTCCCCGCCCTACGGACGATGTCGAGGTGTTGTCACAAAGGGCACTGAACCAAGGGGAGATAGTTCCGGAGGCGCCCCAAGGCGACATTCCAGGCACTGGGTGCATGGGGGGCAAGACTCCCATGGGCTCTAATGCCGGGGCAGCAAGTTTAGCCCCCAGCCTAATACTGCGCCGGAACCTCCAGTGGTTTCGAATTCTGTCAGGTGACCCCTCGCCAAGGGGGGCAAGCCATCTGTGTCGATGGCCTTTGTCCATCGAGAGGCATCGGACAATTTGCTAGAAGCACTTCGCGGCTCTTCCATTGACGAAGAGCATCGCACTATCATGAGTGTGGTGGTCAAGAAGGTTCGGTCCGCCAAAAGCGGACTGACTAAAGCCTGTGCCAGTCTCCTAACAGGCTTTGAGGCGAGTAATCAAATTATGAGAAAATGTTACAGCATAGACAGTAGCCCCTGATGCTCTGTTTGGTGTTCGCAAAGATAGGCCGAACAGAGGATCAAATAATAATCACAGGAGTCTAATCAGAATATGTCTATGTGAATAAGCGGGCTTGGCTGGCTGGCCGCCACTTCGCCTGGCGGAGGTCTCATCAAGCGGGACCTTGAGCGGTCCGAGGAAGAGCTCGGCCTTACCAAGAGGTAGCTCGGAGAGAACAAAGGTAAGTGATACCCCGTCTGTTTATTGATAAAGAAAAAAGAAGGTGCTTGTTAGATCAGAGGATCGTCATGAATTTTGCTAGGGTCCATGACCGAAGTGGCGGCCTTGAAGAAGGCGTTGTCCGAGGCCGAAGGCAAAGCGGCCAAGGAGCGCGCCGAGCGGAGAAGCAAGAGGCCATAGTCGGCGAGGTTCAGCAAGAGCTCTAGGAGTTTGTCAACAAATACGGGTCCTTGGAGCGTGACTCTAAGACGCAAGGGTCCGAGCTTGCGAAGGCTCTCGAGAACGCACAAAATGCCAAGGCCGAAGCCCAAAAGGCCCTCCAGGAAATTCATGCGGTCAAGAAGATAGTGGCGGGTAAGGCATTCATTGTGCAAATAAAGCATGTGAAGGAAACTTTCCTTTTACTTACCCGAATTCAGAGCTCTCTAGGAGCGTTCACAGATCTACCCAGCAGTGTGTCGGATGCCGAGAAGTTCTACCGGGCCGAGGAAGGGAGCTCGACGGAGAAGTTGTTCTGGTCTCAGTATACTAGGACCGAACATCCGATGCCCTTGAGCGACCAGTTGAAGCAATTGGTCGAGCTTCACAAGGCGGCTGAACTGGCCATGAAGGGTCTCACAGTCTGGATGTGGCCTGGCGAGCCCCTGCCTGGCAGCTATTTCGGCCTGGTAAGGCGGCTTGTGAATGCCTGCCCACGGTTTGAAGTCATAAAGCGGTCCGTCTGCATTGAGGGTGCTCGCCTTGTGGCGGAGGAATGTGCTAAGGATATAATATTTGAATGAATGTACTCATGTGATCCTTTAATATGAAAATGAGTTCATGTGCGCTATATAACGCTTGTTGATTTAAAATATTACCTTCTGTGCGGCCGTTTATAAAATTTGAGAGTTGGCGAGTCATCGTCTTCTGCCCCCATGTAACTAGTACTGAGGTGTTCAGGATAAACCTGATCGCTCTTTATCCCAGTTTTGGGTCCTTCGAAGGAGGTGTTCAGCACAACGAACCAGGCAATCGGACTATAAAGCTTTATCACTCTCACTTACCCATAGAAGTCTATAATTTTAAATTTTGGCAAAGCCCCTAGTATTTGGAAGGTCGAACTTGGGGCGCTACGTAGGCCTAAATCGGTCAAGGCCGACTCCTCGCCCTAAGCGGAAAAAAATCTTTAAGGATTTGAGATCTCTCGAACAGCGACAAGCTCTCGTCGCATCATGACAGTCAGTTTTTGGCTTTCTCTACTGAGGTGCTCGTCCGTAAGAACCGGGACACAATCGCAGTAGTTCTCCCAGTGCTACCTTGCCGATATAGCGGAACATAAGGTACCAAAACATGGGAGCCGGGCAAACCAAACTATTGACCCGAGACATGATTCGGGGTTGATGCATATAATGCTATAAGTTCGGAGTGCCGCACTGTCGAAAGTGTTCGGACTTTTCATGCCGTGTTATGGGGTACACTGAAGCCCCTGACGCACTGGACGTATCAGAATGTATGGGTGCAATTTGTGTAAATAAGCAGACAAGGGAAAAAGATGAAGGAATGCAATAATGAGCTAATGTTGTACATTGTTATTTAAGTGATACGTCAAAACGTATGTATACAAGTAGTGCAATAAGTAAAAATTGGACTATTTGACATGTCCTATTCAAGGGCAATCTGCGTGTGGGTATGTAAAACAGGTATAGCGATCGTTATCAGGGACCACCTGGGGATTCCCTTGTACATCAAAGCTTCTTGCTTCCTTGGTGTTTCCTTCCCGTGACGGGTTCGATAATCAGGCGATCGGAGAGGGCCTTCAGAGAACATGGGCCTGGAAGGAAGAAAATGTTAAAGATATACGGGTCCTGAAGCGGTAGAGCCGCATTGTGGGCCGTGCCATAGCCGTGCATCCGCCTATGCCCATGGTATCTTGAGTGCGTAATTATGTACGCGCAGCGCAAATTTTGCCGCTTGACTGGGACTAGGATGGAGGCCAAATTGCTAGGCGACCTCTGAACGTGCCTTGCGATCTTCTTGCAGGGTACTCCAGACTCGCTTGAAGGTGTCCGGGGTCTTTTTCGCCGAATTGGCGGTTTGCCTCATAAGGATGCTTTGCGCTTCTGCTACGAGGGCCGCAGTGTGCTCCTCCGTGCGGAGCGAGCGTTCTGTGTTTCCATTGACTGTTATAACCCCACGAGGTCCTGGCATTTTGAGCTTGAGGTATGCATAATGCGGTACCGCATTGAATCTGGCAAATGCGGTTCGCCCGAGCAGTGCGTGATAGCCACTGCGGAACGGGACGATATCGAAGATTAACTCCTCGCTTCGGAAGTTGTCCGGAGATCCGAAGACCACTTCCAGTGTGATTGAGCCCATGCAACAGGCCTCTACACCTGGTATGACACCTTTAAAGGTGGTTTTTGTGGGTTTGATCCTTGAGGGGTCTATACCCATTTTGCGCACTGTATCCTGATAGAGTAGGTTCAGGCTGCTGCCACCATCCATAAGGACTCGAGTGAGGTGAAATCCGTCAATGATGGGGTCAAGGACCAATGCGGCAGAACCGCCATGACGGATATTGGTGGGGTGGTCCCTGCAATCGAACGTGATCGGACAAGAAGACCATGGGTTGAACTTTGGGGCGACTGGCTCCATCGCATAAACATCCCTTAGTGCACGCTTCCGTTACCGCTTGGGAATATGGGTTGTGTATATCATGTTCACCGTTTTTACTTGGGGAGGAAATTTCTTTTGTCCTCCTGTGTTCGGCGGCCGGGGCTCCTCCTCGTCGTCACTATGCAGCCCCTTTTCCTTGTTTTCGGCATTCAACTTGACGGCCTGTTTGAACACTTAGCATTCTCTGTTGGTGTGGTTGGCTGGTTTATCGGGGGTGCCGTGAATTTGACACGAGCGATCGAGTATGCGGTCCAAACTGGACGGGCCCGGATTGCTTCTTTTGAACGGCTTTTTCCGCTGACCGGATTTAGAGCCACTGAATCCGGCATTAACTGCCGTGTCTTCGGCGTTGTTGCGGCGCTTGTGCCTGTTGCGACGTGGCCTGCCGTTGCTATCTTTAGCATCTGAATTGCTAGGGTTTCTTGATGTGTTGTTGCTGCGAGCCAGCCACCTGTCGTCGCCCACACAAAAGCGGGTCATGCGTGTCGTGAGGGCTGCCATGGACTTCGGCTTCTCTTGGCCGAGGTGTCGGGCGAGCCACTCATCGCAGATGTTATGCTTAAATGCCGCTAAGGCCTTGGCATCCGGACAGTCGACAATTTGGTTCTTTTTAGTTAGGAACCGAGTCCGGAATTTCCTGGCTGATTCTCCCGGCTGTTGGGTTATGTGACTCAAGTCATCAGCATTCGGTGGTTGCACATAAGTGCCCTGGAAGTTGTCAAGGAATGCGTCTTCCAAATTCTCCCAACTGCCAATGGAGTTTGCCGGCAGGCTATTCAGCCAATGCTGAGCCAGCCCTTTGAGTATTAGTGGGAGGTACTTGATGGCATGTAGATCATCACCGCGGGCCATGTGGATATGGTGGAGGAAATCTTCATCCCATACCGCGGGGTTTGTTGTACCATCATATGATTCAATGTTCACGGGTTTAAAACCTTCTGGGAATTCGTGATCCATTACTTCGTCAGTGAAGCATAGGGGGTGTGCGGAGCCTCTGTGCCGGGCTATGTCGCGACGCAGTTCATAAGAGTCTTGTCTACTGTATTCAGCCGTGCCGGATTTGCTATTAGTACATCCGGTGTGACGGTCCTCGTCACGCGTTGGGGCGCGCCCCCGTGATCCATAGATCGATCTTGCATGTCCTGCTTTGTTTTCCAATACGTCTCGCAGGTCCTGCGTGTTACCCCGGGCCTTGGTATTTTTGTTTAACTGGCGACGGGGTGTGGGCTCGACTTCAGCCTGATATGCCGCTTTGTCTCAGTCACGAGGTGGCCGGTCAGCCGCATCATACGCTGGAAGCGTAGGCTTTAATGCTTCCTCCTGGGGTTGGGGTAGCAACCTGCGCTTTGGGTAACTTTTGGTTTGGCGCTCGAGTTCGTATTCCTCGGCCGCCAGGACCTCGGTCCATCTATCCGCTAGCAGGTCTTGGTCAGCTTGAAGCTGTTGTTGCTTTTTCTTCAGGCTTTTTGCTGTGGCTATAAGCCGGCGCTTGAAGCGCTCCTGCTCGACGGGATCCTCAGGCATGATAAATTCTTCATCGCCGAGGCTCACCTCGTCTTCGGAGAGAGGCATGTAATTGTCATCCTCTGATTCTCCGTCGGTTGCCTGTTCCTTAGGGCTAGCTTGCCTATCCTCCCGCTCGAAGCCTGGCTGGAGGGGATTGTCTTCGTCTTCGGCACTATCCGCAGCATTATTGTCTCTTGTGCCGGTATCGCTGCTTTTGCTATGGCGGGGCTTAGAGCGGCGACATTGACGTCGGTGCTTAGATTGCTTCTCGAGGGGATTATCCTCTATTGTCTTATTGATGTCGCTTTCTTTGGGGGTGTCCACCATGTATATATCATATGATGAGGTGGCAGTCCAGCGCCCTGTGGGCGGTGGTTCCTGTTCTTCTCCTACATCGTCGTCCATACCGTTGATGTCTTCGGAGCCGAAATCGAGCATGTTGGTTAAGTCGTCGACAGTGGCTATTAAGTGGGTGGTGGGTGGGGAACGAATTTCTTTGTCATCCGCTTCCCACTCGAGCCGGACATAGTTCGTCCAAGGGCCTCCTGACAAGGAGAGAGACCTTAATGAATTCAGCACGTCACCCAGGGGCGAGTGCTGAAAGATATCCGCGGAGGAAAACTCCATGATCGGCGCCCAATCAGATTCGATAGGCACGGACGCAGGCGGTTCGGAGCCCGTGGCCGGGGACGAATCCAAGGGTCCGGCAACACAGGTCTCGTAGGAGGTGAAGTCAGTATTCGGCTCTATCGCCACTGAGTGTGCGGCCTCCGTGGCGGGGTCCATCCACCCGTCCTCGGACGGTGCAATCTACTCCGGATTGAGGGCCGGAGTAGCCACAGGTGTGATCTCCCGAACACCGTCCGACGACAGAGCTAAGTCATGCTCGTCGTGACTGTGTGGCGCACCTGACATGGGCTCGAATCCGTCGAAGATCAAGTCTCCGCGGATGTCGGCAGTATAGTTCAAGCTTCCAAACCTGACCTGATGGCCACGAGCGTATCTCTCCATCTACTCCAGATGGCCAAGCGACTTGGCCCGCGGTACGAAGCCACCGAATACGAAGATCTGTCCGGGGAGAAAACCTCACCCTGGATCGCATCGTTGCCGATGATCAAAGGAACCATCAAGCCTTTATCGTGACGGCACAGTGGAACTCTCAATGAAAGCACCAATGTCTGTGTCAAAACAGGCGGATCTCTTGTAGGGGGTCCCGAACAGTGCGTCTAATGCGGATGGTAACAGGAGGCGGGGGACACGATGTTTACCCAGGTTCGGGCCCTCTAGATGGAGGTAATACCCTACTTCATGCTTGATTGATCTTGATGATATGAGTATTACAAGAGTTGATCTACCACGAGATCGTAGAGGCTAAACCCTAGAAGCTAGCCTATGATTATGATTGTTGTCGTCCTACGGACTAAACCCTCCAGTTTATATAGACACCGGAGGGGGCTAGGGTTACACAGAGTCGGTTACAAGGGAGGAGATCTACATATCTGAATTGCCAAGCTTGCCTTCCACGCAAAGGAGAGTCCCACCTGGACACGGGACGAAGTCTTCAATCTTGTATCTTCATAGTCCAACAGTCCGGCCAAAGTATATAGTCCGGCTGTCCGAGGACCCCCTAATCTAGGACTACATCAGGGGTCCCAAGCCCCCTCCCCCCGGCTCGGCCTCGCGCTAGCGCGGCAGTGCGCTCATTTGACAGGTGCAGTGTGGTCATTCTGTTCCCCCCCCCCCCACACACGCACCCACGCACCCCTAAGATAGATAATGGGGGAAGGTCCATACAAGGAAGATGTGTCAGTACAACTATGCCGCTCGGTGCGGTGCGGTGCGGTGCGGGGGCAAGTCATGTTACAGACTCGCCTCCATAGCGGCAGCTGCGACCATGCGCCACGCCGTCAGCCTGCTATGGCTCGTTCTGGCTCTGCCTCGCCGGGATGGGGAGGGGGGTCCCGACCCCCCCTTCCCCCGGCTCGCCCTCGTGCTAATGCGGCAGTACGCTTGTTTGGCAGGCGCAGTGCGGTTATTCTGTTTCCCCCCACACGCACCCACACACCCCTAAGATAGATAATGGGGGCAAGTCCATATAAGGAAGATGTGTCAGTACAACTATGCCCCTCGGGGCAGTGCGGTGCGGGAGAAAGTCATGTTGCGGACTCGCCTCCGCATGCGACGCCGTGGCACGCCGCATCGTCGCCTCCTACGTCTCGTTCCTGGCTCGGCCTCGCGGGGATGGGGGAGGGAGGGGGGTCCCGCCCCCCCGACCCCCCGGCTCGACCCGCTTAACGCTGCAAAGGCGCTTCGTTTGACAAAGCGATGCGGTTATTCTATTTACCCCCCACACGCACCCACACATCCCTAAGATAGATAATGGGGGCAAGTCCATACAAGGAAGATGTGTCAGTACAACTATGCCCCTCAGTGCAGTGTGGTGCGGTGCGGGGGCAAGTCATGTTATAGACTCGCCTCCGCATGGGACGCAGTGGCACGCCGCGCCGTCTCCTGCTACAGCTTGTTCCTGGCTCGGCCTCGCCGCGATGGGGGAGGGGGGGGGGTCTCGACCCCCCTCCACCCGCTCGGCCTAGCGCTAACATGGCAATGCGCTCGTTTGACAGCCGCAATGCGGTTATTCTGTTTCCCCCCACACGCACCCACACACCCCTAAGATAGATAATGGGGGCAAGTCCATACAAGGAAGATGTGTCAGTACAACTATGCCCCTCGGTGTGGTGCGGTGCGGGGGCAAGTAATGTTACGGACTTGCCTCCGCATGCGATGCCGCGGCACGCCGCGTCGTCGCCTCCTACGGCTCGTTCCTGGCTCGGCCTTGCCGGGATGGGGGAGGGGGGGGTCCTGACCCCCCTCCCGGCTTCGACCTCGCTTAACGCCGCAAAGCGCTTCGTTTGGCAGCCGCAGTGCGGTTATTCTGTCCCCCCCCCCCCCACACACACACCCACACACTCCTAAGATAGATAATGGGGCAAGTCCATACATGGAAGTTGTGTCAGTACAACTATACCCCTCGGTGCGGTGCGGTGCGGGGGCAAGTCATGTTACGGACTCGCCTCCGCATGCAACGCCACGGCACGCCGCAATGTCGCCTGCTATGGCTCGTTCCTGGCTCGGCCTCGCTGGGATGGGGGAGGGGGGGGTCCCGACCCCCCAGCACAGCCTCGCGCTAATGCGGCAGTGCGCTCGTTTGACACGCGCAGTGAGGTTATTCTGTTTCCCCCCACACGCACCCACACACCCCTAAGATTGATAATGGGGGCAAGTCCATACAAGGAAGATGTGTCAGTACAACTATGCCCCTCGTTGCGGTGCGGTGCGGTGCAGTGTGGGGGCAAGTCATGTTACGGACTCGCCTTCGCATGCGACGCTGCGGCGGCAGCCCATGCGCTTTGCCGCCTTCTTCGTTCCACAGCTCCGCCTCGCCCGGGAGTGGGAGAGGGTCCACGACCCCCCTCCCCGGCTCGACCCTCGCGATGCTTGGCGGTGTGCTCGTTTGACGGCACAATGCGGTTATTCTGTTTCCCCCCACACGCACCCACACACCCAAACATAGATAATGGGGGCAAGTCCATACAAGGAAGGTGTGTCAGTACAAGTATGCCCCTCGGTATTGTACGGTGCGGGGCAAAGTCATGTTACGGACTCGCCTCTGCATGCGATGCCGCGGCACGCCGCGTCGTCGCCTGCTACGGCTCGTTCCTGGCTCGGCCTTGCCAGTATGGGGGGGGGGGGTTACGACCCCCCTTCCCCCCCGGCTCAGACCCGCGCTAACGTGACAGTGCGCTTGTTTGACAAGCGCAGTGCGGTTATTCTGTTTACCCCCCACACGCACCCACACACCCCTAAGATAGATAATGGGGGCAAGTCGATACAAGGAAGATGTGTCAGTACAACTATGCCCCTCAGTGCGGTGCGGTGCTGGGGCAAGTCATGTTACGGACTCGCCTCCACATGCGACACCGCGACACACCACGCAGTCGCCTGCTACGACACGCCGCATCGTCGCCTGCTATGGTTCGTTCCTGGCTCGGCCTCACCGCGATGGGGGGGGGGGTACTGACCCCCCTCCTCGGCTCGGCCTTGTGCTAACGCGGCAGAGCGCTCGTTTGACAGGCGCAGTGGGGTTATTCTGTTTACCCCCCACACGCGCCCACACACCCTTAAGATTGATAATGGGGGCAAGTCCATACAAGTAATATGTGTCACTACAACTATGCCCCTCGGTGCGGTGCGGTGCGAGGGGTAAGTCAAATGCTGGACTTCGCCTCCGCATGCGGCCTTCTGCACGCCAGCGTCGTCGCTGTTCTGACTTCGTTCCTGGCTCGGCCTCGCCGAGATGGGGAGGGTCGACTCCCCCACTGCTCGGCCTCGCGCTTCTTGGCGATGCGCTTTCGTTCGGCGGGAGCAGTGCTGTTATTCTGTTTCCCCCACACGCACCCACACACCCCTAAGATAGATAATGGGGGCAAGTCCATACAAGGAAGATGTGTCAGTACAACTATGACCCTCGATGCGGTGCGGGGCAAGTCATGTTACGGACTCGCCTCCTCATGCGACTCTGCGGCACGCCGCAACGTCGCCTGCTATGGCTCGTTCCTTGCTCGACCTCGCCAGGATGGGGGAGGGGGGTCCCGACCCCCCAGCAGAGCCTCGCGCTAATGCGGCTATGCGCTCGTTTGACACGCGCAGTGCGGTTATTTTGTTTCCCCCCACACGCACCCACACACACTGAAGATAGATAATGGGGACAAGTCCATACAAGGAAAATGTGTCAGTACAACTATGCCCCTCGTTGCGGTGCGGTGCAGTGCGGTTTGTGGGCAAGTCATGTTACAGACTCGCCTCCGCATGCGACGACGCCGCGACACGCCGCGTCGTCGCCTGCTACCGCTCGTTCCTGGCTCGGCCTCGCCGGGATGGGAAGGGGGGTCCCGACCCCTCCCCCCGGCTCGGCCTCGCGCTAACGCGGCAGTGCGCTCGTTTTGCAGGCGTCGTGCGGTTATTCCGTTCCCCCCACACGCACCCACACACCCCTAACATAGATAATGGGGGCAAGTCCATACAAGGAAGATGTGTCAGTACAACTATGCCCCTCGGTGCGGTGCGGTGCGATGCGGGGGCAAGTCATGTTACGGACTCGCCTCCGCATGCGACGCCGCAGCATGCCGCGTCGTCGCCTGCTACGGCTCGTTCCTGGCTCGGCCTCGCTGGGATGGGGAAGGGGGGCAGGGTCTCGACCCCCCGGATGGGGCTAGCTCTAACGAGGCAGTGCGCTCGTTTAACATAATGGGTGCAAGTCCATACAAGGAAGATGTGTGAGTACAACTATGCCCCTTGGTGGCGGTGCGGTGCGGGGGCAAGTCATGTTACGGACTCGCCTCCGCATGCGACGCCGCAGCATGCCGCGTCGTCGCCTGCTACGGCTCGTTCCTGGCTCGGCCTCGCCGGGATGGGGGAGGGGGGGTCCCGACCCCCCGGCTGGGCCTAGCTCTAATGAGGCAGTGCGCTCGTTTAACATAATGGGTGCAAGTCCATAAAAGGAAGATGTGTGAGTACAACTATGCCCCTTGGTGCGGTGCGGTGCGGGGGCAAGTCATGTTACGAACTCGCCTCCGCATGCGACGCCGCGGCACGCCGCGTCGTCGCATGCTCGTTCCTGGCTCGGCCTCGCCGGGATGGGGGAGGGGTGGGGTCCCGACCCCCCTCCCCCCCCGGCTTTGCCTCCACACACACACCCACACACCCGTAAGATAGATAATGGGGGCAAGTCCATACAAGGAAGATGTGTCAGTACAACTATGACCCGCGGTGCGGTGTGGGGGCAAGTCATGTTACGGACTCGCCTCGACATGTGACGTCGTGGCACGCCGCAACGTCGCCTGCTATGGCTCGTTCCTGGCTCGGCCTCGCCGGGATGGGGGACGAGGGGTCCCGACCCCCCCCCCCAGCACGGCCTCGCGCTAATGCGGTAGTGTGCTTGTTTGACACGCACAGTGCGGTTATTTTGTTTCCCCCCACATGCACCAACACACACCTAAGATAGATAATGGGGGCAGGTCCATACAAGGAAGATGTGTCAGTACAACTATGCCCCTCGTTGCGGTGCAGTGCGGTGCGGTGTGGGGGCAAGTCATGTTACACACTGCATAAATACTTTGCTACCGCTCGTTCACAGCTCGGCCTCACCGGGACGGGAGGGGGTCCCACCCTCCTCCCGGCTCGACCTCAGCGCTTACGCGATGGGCTCATTTGACAGCGCAGTGCGGTTATTCTGTTTACCCCCCCCACACGCACCCACACACCCCTAAGATAGATAATGGGGGCAAGTCCAAACAAGGAAGATGTGTCAGTACAACTATGCCCCTTAGTGCGGTGCGGTGTGGGGGCAAGTCATGTTATGGACTCGCCTCCGCATGCGATGCCGTGGCACGCCGCGTCGTCGCCTTCTACGGCTCGTTCTTGGCTCGGCCTCGCGGGGATGGGGGAGGGGGACCCCCCTCCCCCCGGCTCGGCCCCGCGCTAACTTGGCAGTGCGCTCGTTTGATAGGAGCAGTGCGGTTATTCTGTTTCCGCCCACACGCACGCACACACCCCTAAGATGGATAATGGGGGCAAGTCCATACAGGGAAGATGTGCCAGTACAACAATGACCTTCGGTGCGGTGCGGGGGCAAGTCATGTTACAGACTGGCCTCCACACACGCCGCCGCGGCACGCCGCACCGTCGCCTGCTATGGCTTGTTCCTGGCTTGGCCTCGCCGGGATCGGAGAGGGGGTGATCCCGACCCCCACCACAGCCTCGCGCTAATGTGGCAGTGCGCTCGTTTGACACGCGAAGTGCGGTTATTCTGTTTCCCCCGACACGCACCCACACACCCCTAAGATATATAATGGGGGCAAGTCCATACAAGGAAGATGTGTCACTACAACTATGCCACTCGTTGCGGTGCAATGCGGTGCGGTGTGTGGGCAAGTCATATTACGACTACGCCTCGCATGCGATTTGTGACACGCCAGCGTTATGCGCTGCTACCGCTTCGTTCACTGGCTCGGCCTCGCCGGAGATGGAATGCAGAGGACCCGACCCCCTCCCCGGCTCGGCCTCGCGCTAACGCGGCAGTGCGCTCGTTTGACAGGCGCAGTGCGGTTATTCTATTTCCCCCCACACGCACCCACACACCCCTAACATAGATAATTGAGGCAAGTCCATACAAGGAAGATGTATCAGTACAACTATGCCCCTCGGTGCGGTGCGGTGTGGGGGCAAGTCATGTTACGGACTCGCCTCCGCATGCGATGCTGCGGCACGCCGCGTTGTCGCCTGCTATGGCTCGTTCCTAGCTCGGCCTCATCGGGATCGGGGAGGGGGGTCCCGAACCCCCCTCCCCCCGACTCGGCCTCGCGCTAATGCGGCAGTGCGCTTGTTTGACAGGCGCAGTGCGGTTATTCTGTTCCCCCCCCCAACACGCACCCACACACCCCTAAAATAGATAATTGGGGCAAGTCCATACAAGGAAGATATGTCAGTACAACTATGCCCCTCGGTGCGGTGCGGTGCAGGGGCAAGTCATGTTACGGACTCGCCTCCGCATGGGACGCCGCGGCACACCGCGTCGTCGCCTGCTACGGCTCGTTCCTGGCTCGGCCACGCTGGGATGGGGGAGGGGGGGTCCCCGACCCCCCCGGCTCGGCCTAGCGCAAACGTGGCAGTGCGCTCGTTTGGCTGGCGCATAGCGGTTTCTCTGTTCCCCCCACATGCACCCACACACCCCTAAGATAGATAATGGGTGCAAGTCCATACAAGGAAGATGTGTCAGTACAACTATGCCCCTCGGTTCGGTGCGGTGCGCGGGCAAGTCATGTTACGGACTCGCCTCCGCATGCGACGCCGTGACACACCACGTGCGTCGCTGCTTCTGACTGCCTTGGCGTCAAATGCCTGCTATGGCTCGTTCTGGCTCGGCCTCACACGCGATGGGGGTCCTGACCCCCTCGGCTAACCTCGTGCTAGCAGCAGGCCTTCGTTTAACGGTAGATGGGGTTATTCTGTTTACCCCTTTGCGCCCACACACCCCTAACATAGATAATGGCGGCAAGTCCATACAAGGAAGATGTGTCACTACAACTATGGCCCTTGGTGCGGTGTGGTGCGGGGGCAAGTCAAGTTACGGACTCGCCTCCGCATGCGACGCCGCGGCACACCGCGTCATCGCCTGCTACGACTCGTTCCTGGCTCGGCCTCGCCGGGATGGGGAGGGGGGGGTCCCGACCCCCCTCCCCCTGGCTCGGCCTCGCGCTAACGCGGCAGTGCGCTCGTTCGACAGGAGCAGTGCTGTTATTCTGTTTCCCCCACACGCACCCACACACCCCTAAGATAGATAATGGGGGCAAGTCCATACAAGGAAGATGTGTCAGTACAACTATGACTCTCGATGCGGTGCGGGGGCAAGTCATGTTAAGGACTCGCCTCCACATGCGACGCCGCGGCACGCCGCAACGTCGCCTGCTATGGCTCGTTCCTTGCTCGGCCTCGCCAGGATGGGGGAGGGGGGGTCCCGACCCCCCAGCAGAGCCTCGCGCTAATGCGGCAATGTGCTCGTTTGACATGCGCAGTGCGGTTATATTGTTTCCCCCAACACGCACCCACACACACTTAAGATAGATAATGGGGACAAGTCCATACAAGGAAGATGTGTCAGTACAACTATGCCCCTCGTTGCGGTGCGGTGCGGTGCGATTTGGGGGCAAGTCATGCTACGGACTCGCCTCCGCATGCGACGCCGCGATACGCCGTGTCGTCGCCTGCTACCGCTCGTTCCTGGCTCGGCCTCGCTGGGATGGGAAGGGGGGGTCCCGATCCCTCCCCCCGGCTCGGCCTCGCGCTAACGCGGCAGTGCGCTCGTTTTACAGGCGCAGTGCGGTTATTCTATTCCCCCCACACGCACCCACACACCCCTAACATAGATAATGGAGGCAAGTCCATACAAGGAAGATGTGTCAGTACAACTATGCCCCTCGGTGCAGTGCGGTGCGGCGGAAAGTCATGTTACGGACTCGCCTCCGCATGCGACACCGCGGCATGCCGCGTCGTCGCCTGCTATGGCTCGTTCCTAGCTCGGCCTCGCCGGGATGGGGAAGGGGGGTCCCGACCCCCTCTCCCCCCGGCTCGGCCTCGTGCTAATGCGGCAGTGCGCTCGTTTGACAGGCGCAGTGCGGTTATTCTGTTTCCCCCTCACACGCACCCATACACCCCTAAGCTAGATAATGGGGGCAAGTCCATACAAGGAAGATACGTCAGTACAACTATGCCCCTCGGTGCGGTGCGGGGGCAAGTCATGTTACAGACTCGCCTCCGCATGCGACGCCAAGATGACATGCCGCGTCGTCGCGGCCTGCTCGTTCTGGCTCGGCCTCGCTGGGTGGGGGACGGGGGGCAGGGTCTCGACCCCCCGGATGGGGCTAGCTCTAACGAGGCAGTGCGCTCGTTTGACATAATGGGTGCAAGTCCATACAAGGAAGATGTGTCAGTACAACTATGTCCCTTGGTGCGGTGCGGTGCGGGGGCAAGTCATGTTACGGACTCGCCTCCGCATCGGACGCTTGGCGTCACGCCCAGCGTCGTCGCCTGCTGCTTCGTTCTTGGCTCGGCCTTTCCGGGATGGGGAGGGGTCCTCCCCTCCCCGGCTTTGCCTCAGCCTTCGCAGCGGTGCACTTTCGTCGATAAGCGCAGGTGCTATTCTGCTTCCCCACACACACCCACACACCCCTAAGATAGATAATGGGGGTAAGTCCATACAAGGAAGATGTGTCAGTACAACTATGACCTAGGGTGTGGTGCGGGGGCAAGTTATGTTATGGACTCGCCTCCACATGCGACGCCGTGGCACGCCGCAACGTCGCCTGCTATGGCTCGTTCCTGGCTCGGCCTCGCCGAGATGGGGGACGAGGGGTCCCGACTCCCCAGCACAGCCTCGCGCTAATGCGGCAGTGCACTCGTTTCACACGCACAGTGCGGTTATTTTGTTTCCCCCCACACACACCCACACACACCTAAGATAGATAATGGGGGCAAGTCCATACAAGGAAGATGTGTTAGTACAACTATGCCCCTCGTTGCGGTGCAGTGCGGTGCGGTGTGGGGGCAAGTCATGTTACACACCGCGTCGTCACCTGCTACCGCTCGTTCCTGGCTCGGCCTCACCGGGATGGGGGAGGGGGTCCCGACCCCCCTCCCCCCGGCTCAGCCTCGCGCTAATGCGGCAGTGGGCTCATTTGACAGGCGCAGTGCGGTTATTCTGTTTACCCCCCACACGCACCCACACACCCCTAAGATAGATAATGGGGGCAAGTCCATACAAGGAAGATGTGTCAGTACAACTATGCCCCTCGGTGCGGTGCAGTGGCAAGTCATGTTATGGACTCGCCTCCGCATGCGGCAGAGTGGCACGCCCGTGTCGTCACTTTGCTTTCTGGCTCGTTCTGGCTCGGCCTCGCCCGGAGATGGGGAGGGGTCCCGACCCCCCTCCCCCCGGCTCGGCCTCGCGCTAACTTGGCAGTGCGCTTGTTTGATAGGAGTAGTGTGGTTATTCTGTTTCCCCCCACACGCACCCACACACCCCTAAGATAGATAATGGGGGCAAGTCCATACAGGGAAGATGTGTCAGTACAACCATGACCTTCGGTGCGCTGCGGGGGCAAGTCATGTTACAGACTCGCCTCCACACGCACCGCCGCGGCACGCTGCACCGTCGCCTGCTATGGCTTGTTCCTGGCTCGGCCTCGCCGGGATCGGGGAGGGGGGGAGATCCCGACCCCCAGCACAGCCTCGCGCTAATGCGGCAGTGCGCTCGTTTGACACGCGAAGTGCGGTTATTCTGTTTCCCCCACACGCACCCACACACCCCTAAGATATATAATGGGGGCAAGTCCATACAAGGAAGATGTGTCAGTACAACTATGCCACTCGGTGCGGTGCGGTGTGGGGGCAAGTCATGTTACGGACTCGCCTCCGCATGCGATGCTGCGGCACGCCGCGTCGTCGCCTGCTATGGCTCGTTCCTAGCTCGGCCTCACCGGGATCGGGGAAGGGGGTCCCGACCCCCCCCCCCCCCGCTCGGCCTCGCGCTAATGCGGTGGTGTGCTTGTTTGAGAGGCGCAGTGCGGTTATTCTGTTTCCCCCCCACACGCGCCCACACACCTCTAAGATAGATAATGGGGGCAAGTCCATACAAGGAAGATATGTCAGTACAACTATGCCCCTCGGTGCGGTGCGGTGCGGGGGCAAGTCATGTTACGGACTCGCCTCCGCATGGGACGCCGAGGCACGCCGCGTCGTCGCCTTCTACGGTTCGTTCCTGGCTCGGCCTCGCTGGGATGGGGGAGGGGGGTCCCCGACCCCCCCGGCTCGGCCTAGCGCGAACGTGGCAGTGCGCTCGTTTGACTGGCGCAGTGCGGTTATTCTGTTCCCCCCCCCCCACATGCACCCACACACCCCTAAGATAGATAATGGGTGCAAGTCCATACAAGGAAGATGTGTCAGTACAACTATGCCCCTCGGTGCGGTGCGGTGTGGGGGCAAGTCATGTTACGGACTCGCCTCCGCATGCGACGGCCTTGACACGCCTGCGTCGTCGCCTTACTCTGGCTCGTTCTGGCTCGGCCTCGCCGGGATGGGGAGGGTCTCGACCCCCTCGCTCGGCCTCGCGTTAACGCGGCAGTGCGCTCATTTGACAGGCGCAGTGCGGTTTTTCTGTTCCCCCCCCCCACACGCACCCACACACCCCTAAGATAGATAATGGGGGCAAGTCCATACAAGGAAGATATGTTAGTACAACTATGCCCCTCTGTGCGGTGCGCTGCGGGGGCAAGTCATGTTACGGACTCGCCTCCGCATGCAATTTCGCGACACGTCGCGTCGTCGCCTGCTACGGCTCGTTCCTAGAACAAAACTCACAAGAACTAGAACAAAAAAGTATGAGTCCAAGTTACTATTGGAGTCAAGTACTGGATTCAAACAAACAAAAAAGAAAAAATTGACCGCCCAAGGACAGGCGCAGGCCCTGACGATGCTAGATACTTGAACTCGAGCCCGTGGGCGAATCCCTAGTAATCCGCACAATGCACGGCCTGCCGTCGAGGGCCCACAGGTCATGAGAGAGAGCGAGCGCCGTGTATAAGCGCTCAGGTAAGTGTTTAGAGGAGTTCGCCGGTGAGCCTCGGCTGCGCTTATAAAAAGGTCTAGAGCCCCCTCGACTAGCGAGGTGGGACTAAACCCATAGCGCACGCGCACGCCGCACTACACAGCCGCGCGGACGAGCTATTTGGGCCAAAAACAACGACTTAGGCGGATTAAAAAAAACCTCACAAGAAATAAGTTCAAAACAAATAATGAAAAAAATTTCAAACACATGTTAATTGTAAGAACTAAAAATATAAAAAATTGTTCTTTTTGGAAAATTAAATGTAGAAGATTGTAATAAATATTTCAGAAACAAATTTATAAAAAGTTCAACTACTACAATTCATAAGGTTCAAGTAAAAAATAGTACTGTGCAGCAAAGATTAAATTATTTTAATCTAAAAAATACTAGAACTATCATTATTCAACTGTAAAAAGAAAAATTGTGCTCTAAAATTCATGTAAAAAAGTAAGAAAAAATGCTATAAAACAAACAAACTTGATTGGTAATTGACAACCTAAATACTTCAGTACTATCATTGATAGCATGTAAGTTCAGCAAACTCAAAACCAAAAAGGGGTCCTACAAACATCATCAGCGTATAGTTTCGTCTCCGTAGATGAAAATATCCCAGTCAAAACAAAGGATGCCCATCAGTTCAACTATAAATTGTTCAGTTGAAATATAAAGAATATATAAAAAAAACAGTTATACTTGAGCAAAACAATAGGAAAGCATTACATAAATTGTTCCAAACCATCTGATAATACCATGGAATTCAACCATCTCACATGAAAATGTTTTAAAGAAAAAATACTGCAACATAATCAAACACACACAAATCTCACAACTGGCATCATTTTCCACATTTAAACCTACAACACATAAATTCTGAATGTCAGAGAGTCGTCTTCCCTGGAGAACAAAACCATAACCACATCACCATCCTCAAATCCAGACTCTGCAACAAACTCCTTCCACCCAGTAGTTAGGTTGATGCAACCATCAAAGTCGATGTGGTAGGCAACTTCCATCAAGCGATACCCGTTTTTGTCCAAGTCTCCATCTTCAAGATCCGGAACTAGGAGCAACAATCTTGATCCTGGGTGACATTTTCTGCAAACGGGCATGGGAGTAGGAAACAAAGTGAACACCTGACATAACTGAATTTTTACACATATCTAGGAATGGTTGCATAACAAACTGACAAAAGGAAAAATCTCAACCAAAACAAAAACAACAAAGTAACTAGTCATAAGAACTGACTAAACTGAAGAAATATACATATCAATACACCTATAGTAAAAATATCTGACAAAAAACAGATCGAGGATTATACAAAATTGGATAAAATACTGTTAAGTAATGAACAAATACACAGTACCAAATAAAAATTCTGACAAAACCAAATAAAAATTATAGACAAACTATTGATAAAACTAAACTACAGATTCAGTCCATGGGATTCAAAAAGAGACCTACAAAAAAGAAGAAAACAAAACGGATAGAAACACATACCCATGATTCCTTCAAGTCCCCAGTCGTTAGGCGACAAACATAGGGTGCACGAAACCCATGGTTGCTGTACAACAGCCAAGAAAGTTGGCCACGGCGCTGAGTCTGGGTGAGCTCCAAACCAGATTCGTACACACAGCCGTTAGCTATGCGCGCCATCTTTGCCAGGCATCCGCATGAACAATCCTCCATGGAAAACACAGGAACAGGGAAGAAAACAACAGAGAGAAGAGGGAGGAAACTAGATCTGATTCTGGAAGAAGGAAGAAAAAGGATGGGGAGACTGAGCCACACACCACACATAGATGCATGGAATTTATAGCCAGGGAGACTCACAGATTATAAAAATAATAAATAGGCAGGTGGCAGCCAGCTTGTAGGAAATAATTATTATACAAGCCATGCAACATTTGACCGTAAATCAGTTCAACTTCAGATAAACCAGCAGTTCAAAAGTGCACATGACAAAACATATGCAGATAAAACAACACATTCAGAGGTAAACAATTGAATTCATTTAGTCATTCAAACATCTGCTCCCTCACAACAAAAATCTTAAAAACATAATATTCACTACTTCACTCATAACGATCAAAGAAATGACGCCATTTGGCCCTGGTGGATGGATGTGGAGCCATGGTTGCTCTCTCCCTAGCCCAACTAATGATCTGAATATGGTTCCTTCCCCTGCCCTCTGGGAAAATAAGCTCCAATTCATTGGAGTTGCAAGTATCCATCACCTCGCATGCAAGGCGTCTGTTGAACTCTGCCTCCAGTTCCTCCTCGGCAACATGTCGTGCCATCTGCATGCGCGTGCGCCTCCTCCTCCTCTGCTCTACTACTGCAGCCATCACATGGACGGCATCCCCCTCCTCCTCTATGACATCTCCCAGCTCAGGATCCATCTCACTTTTCTTTGGTTGTAGCTGGTAGAATGAAAGTGATAGAGGGATCGGGCTTTATAATCAAATTGCACAGGTATCGGTATGCAGCCAGTAGAAAAATACTTACTCCGACGTCAACGCACAGTAAGACAACTTTGACACGGAGCAGTCCAACTACACATACGGCAGCAATTCAAACAACACTAAAAAACACACAACTTAATTACACAGTTTGAACAGATTACAAAAAATCACAGGCTACAGTCAGCCGCCATACACCACCTCCGCCAACGACAAAATAACATGGGAATCCGGGGTAGAAACAACTCAAAATAGAAAAATTGACAACGTAAATCTTTTCATACAATCCTCATATCTCTCCCTGCAACGCCAATTCGAAAGTAAAACAACAGAAAAAGAAGAACACATTTGCATGGCGGGCGTCGAAAACGACCAAGAACACCAAAACTTGTAATCAGAAATTACAGATGAAATTAATCTCCAAAAACTCTAACATATCAACAATTCTCACATCGAGAACAACAAACTGGACATAAAAATGAGGCCTAAAACACCACGGTAAACACCAACGCCTAAAACACGTTCGCTGCCAAATGCCCACGCCTTCACCTCCGGTGACTCCAGATCGCAAAACACGACCAGGTGACCGCGCGCATGTGCGGAACCCCTTACATGTCTCCTCTGGCAACGAATGGCCCGCAGCATCGTGCCGCAGAACGTCCGGAAGCTCCACGTTGCATCCCCTGTTTTCCCCCGTCGTACACGCAGGAAGATCAGTTCATGTATAAAACCACGTCAGTCCACCCTGTAAACTACGTTAGTTCAAGTAGGGTAGCAGAATAATATTCTGTTACGCGCAACAGAATAGCCCAGATGTGAGTATATATATATAGGACAACACTATTCTAATCCTGGGATTAGAATAGTTATTTGGATCACGGCGCCCTCTATATAGGCAGCGACGAGGCGTTCCCGAGATCAACAAAAAACCAACGGTGTCGGTCCGTCCCTAACCTCCCCCACCCCGATCCAGAAATCCCCACGCAACACAGCTCCACCCAACCCACCTCCAGCCCCCTGCTCCGGTGAGCCTCCCGCCGATGACCCATCGCCGCGCTGACCCTCGCGCCGCCCCACCCGACACCCCGCCCCCATCTCCCCTGGCTTCGGCCGCCGTCCCGCCCCCATCGCTCCTGAATCTCGCCATCACCCCACCTTCATCTCCTCCCCGGAACCTCCTGCTGCGCACACCCACCTGCGTTCCCCCGGAGAACCGACACCACATTAGTCACCTACTTGCCCCGGCTCACTCTTCCTGCCTCCTATTCCAGAAAAATTGGGGGCCATCGGCGGGGATCCAAGCTTTTCTCGGCTCCGCCCAGCGCCTCCCCACTCTGGCACGATCACCCAAAGTGGAGCTCCCACGCCGCCCTTCTTCCTCATCCCGGTTCCCACACCTCCGCCACCTCCCGATTTCCCTGACGGGGACACAACGCCATCCCAGTCCAGCCCCGCAGTGTCAGGGAGGTCGGGGCCATTGCGAGTAGCAGTCCAGAGCAGTCAAGGTGAGGGTGGGCACAACACTTCCATCCCATCCATGTTAAGTACGTTTGTGATTTTTTTCTGCAGGTAGCACGTTTGTGATTTTGGGTAGTAACAATGTTCAGGCCCGCGTACAGTGCCGCCGCTCACCTCCCCACGACCTGCATACAGAGTTCTAACTTGTTGCGAAAGTTCAAAAAGAAAAATATATGCAGTCCAACTTATTCTAGCATGCTACTTCTCCTTCGAATCTAGATGCTACAACAGTCCTCCTTTGTGAAGATGAACTGAATGTTGTTGTTTTGATGTTCTATAGAAAGTGTACTGAATTTTGCAGTTTTATCTTTTTTACACGCATTACTCCTCGAGCTGGCGGCCGCGAGACCCTGTGCCTCCACGGGCCTCATCTCCCGCTATCGGCGACGGCACTCCCTTCCTCCAGCGCGTCGCCGACGAAGCCAACCGCCTACACCGTCTTCGGCTGCAACGATGTCGACTCGACGAGGCCAACCGCCTACACCGGCTTCGGCTGCAACAACGTTGTCTCTCTCCGTCAACCTTCTCGTCAACTCTGTACGTCAGTTTGATTGCCTGTAAACAAAATTCTATAATTTTCATGTCTGAAATTAAGGAGTTCATTATATCCATTACAAAAAAATGTTGAATTTTTAGAAGTTCTATTACATATGTTAGAAGAGTTCATTGACAAAAGAAAATCATCAGTTCTTAACAGTTAAAAGAAATGAGTTTTGCAATTATGGTGCTGAAAATTTCATGACTGGTGTTCTTTTGGGATGAACATTTGTACATACCCTATTTTTACTTTACTCGTGAGGACTGAGGAGATGAATGTGTTCTATCTTTTGGACTCAGTACATTTTAGTAAAAGTGAAAAAATGAACTTCATTAATGCAAAGAATAATCTTTTTTTCTTCTAATAAAACTTATGTTTCTATTGGGAATATCTGGTGTGATCTATGCTTGCAGTGATCATGAATAGACTAACAATGATTGCGTTGTTACGGCAGCCAGCAAGGGAAATGGTGGTGTAGCTTGTTGCTTGCAAAGGGATGAGTGGAAGGTGAAGAACCGAAGACACTGTAGGGATAAAAGTTGGAGGTCTGCTCAAAATTTTTGTTACAGATGCCTCCTTAGTATTTACAGTTTCAATCAGCACCGGCCTCCTCCGACATGCTCGTCACCTCCTCAGTGCTGGAGTGAAGGTCGGCTCCTCTGCACTCTGCAATTCGGTTTCTACTGATGTTGTAGCTCCTAAATCCGCCGTGGACACACCTGTGACACCCCGTGCCTGGCCGGTGGAGCTCAGCCGCTCCACTGCTTCCCCTTCCCATGCATCACGAATCAGGGTGCGGCCATAACATGCTAGCAATTTTATGCTTTGGCTGCTAGTAATGTGTTTGTGCTAATGTCTGGTAGGAACTCTAGTTGTACTGATAAAAGAGAACCAAACCAACATATAAGGGAAAAAGCAGCATCTCTCTATATTTGATCTCTCTATGATACAGATATGGACGTATATGCAATTAGCAAAATTCCTCTTTTATATTGCTTATTCACTAATCATTCATGCTTCGTGTCCTAAAATAAATACAATGTGCGCTGTTTGAAAAAGCATGTGGTCAGCACTTATTTATTATTATTATTATGGATCTGAAGGTTTAACAAGCAAAACATTCAGATTTCTCGTTATACGTATAAAGGTTGGAATGAGGTAGCGCTTGTTATGTTGGGTGTGTCCTGTGCTAGAGCATTGTTATGGTATGGTGCATGTGTGTTGCGTGTGTGCACACGATCTGAAGAAAAAGTTTCAGATATTGTAACCAGCTCGTGTGCACAACAAGTGTTTGTGTTTATTCCCACAAGAGAATAGTATTTTATTAAGCGAGAAAAAGTAATACACATACCTTTTGTCTCTGTATGTGCGCATAATATATATGTTCCTATGTAATCTTGTGATTCGAAGTTCAAGTATCTATTCTGATGCCTATAGAAAAACTAAGACAACTTACTTATAGATTTTTTGTTTCCAATGATGACGCGGTTCAACGTGCAAACCAATTGAAAAAAATTCTTGAAAAATTTTCAGTCTATTTTTTTTGAACTCAGCGTGTGAACTTTATGCTCTTTCAGATGTGTGCATTTATTTGTGTACATGCATGTAGCACAGGAAGTGTTGTGTATTGTTGTGTGTAATTTTCTTGAATTTCAATAGCATGAGAAGTTCATGTTTCAGAAATTGATAAGTTCACGTGTACCACATACTGAAGAAAATCATCATTGAAAAAAACAAGACCGCCAAGGCCATTTCACCTACAGCAAAAAAATGCCTGAAAATGTCGTGAGACAAAAAACAAAACTTCACAAGATATAACAAAGTAAGTTCGTAGAAAGGTGAAAAAAACACAATTTCTAAAACACACCTTGACGTTCAAATTTAAAGATAGGTTGCTTCAATATTTATTACAAACCTGTAACTTTCCCTGGTACCGTAGAATAAACCAAGAAGTTCAAAAGGAAAAAATGGAGCAGTTCGAGAAGTTAATAAAAAAATGGTGTTTCTACATTTTAGTAAAAAATTGGAGAAGTTCAAATTTAAATAACATAGAAGTTCAAAAAATTTATTCCAAAACCAAGAAAGTCAAATGAAAAATACCGAGTAGTTTAAAAGGTTTGTAAACATGGATGTGCCCACTGTATTTTTTAAGATCTGGAAGTTCAAATTTAAATAAGTGAATGGTTCGATGTTTATTACATAACTAGGACTTTTCCCTATACTAATGAATAACACCAAGAAGTCCTAATTTAAAAAAATGAAGTTGTTTGATGTTTATAAAAATCTTAGATTTTTCCCGCTACTAAAGATTAAAACCACAAAGTTCAGTTTTAAAAAATGGAGTAGTTCAATGCATATTAAATACTCAGTTTTTTCTCTTTACTAAATAAAACCAAGAAGTTCATTTTTAAAAGCAGAGCAATTTGATATTTATTTATAAACTCGGTTTTTTCCGATTACTAAAAACAAGACCAATGAGTTCTATTCGAAATAACGAAGAAGTTTGATGTTTGTAACAAAACTCCAATTTTCACATTTCTAGAAAACACACAAAGAAGTTCAAATAAAAAAATTAGAGCGGTTGGATGTGTGTAAAAAACTCAGATTTTTTCCAAGCATTAAAGTGAAATAGATGTAAGTTCAAAGTGATAACAATGTAAGTTCACGTACTACATGGTGTGTGTTTCATACGAGCAAAAAGAATAAAAAGGCGAAGTCTAAATTTGTTGTTGCTAGAAGTTCAAGTGCTCTTCCGTCGGAAGTTCAAAAATTCTTGACAGAGAGATTCACCGTGTATTTCCATGTTCGAAAACACACACACAAAATTGTTTTTTCTATTTTAAAATAATTCTCTCAATCCACAAAGAAGTTCAGTTATTATTTGATAGCAATTTGATTTCAAAAAAGAAAATAAACAATTCAAATCATAAAAATGGAAAAAGTTCATGTAGTACATGGTGTGTGTTTAATATGAGAAAAATGAATAAAAAGGCAAGGTTTTTCTCGTTATTAAGGAATGGAAACAAGAAGTTCAAAAAATAAATAACAAAAAAAATAGAGCGCTTCAAAATTTCATAAAAAGATTAAGAAATAAAACCAGGAAGTCCATATTAAAAAGATGGAGAAGTTCAATGATTATAGAAAACTCAGATTGTCCTCGTTATTAAATAATGGAAACAAGAAGTTAAAAAATAAAATAGCAAGAAGTTCAACTTTTAAAAATAGAGCGCTTCAAAATTCATAAAAAGGATTAAAAATTCAGATTAAAATTCATAAAAAAACTTAGATATTTTCACGTAACCGAGAGAAGTTCCGATTGATAACTCCCAGAAGTTCACGTACTACACGGCCTGCATTTGTATGAAAAATAATAATGAAAAAGCAAAGGCTAAAGGTTTTGTTGTTAGAATTTCAAGTGCTCGGCCCAATAAAGTTCAAAAATTCTTGTG
This sequence comes from Aegilops bicornis, assembly GCA_021605145.1. Classification (NCBI taxonomy): domain Eukaryota; kingdom Viridiplantae; phylum Streptophyta; class Magnoliopsida; order Poales; family Poaceae; genus Aegilops; species Aegilops bicornis. The sequence goes on from CM038670.1 coordinate 363,922,777, forward strand.
AGAGAGGTTGAACAAAAACACGTGACAGAAATTCAAGGTGAAAACAGCGGGAAGTTCAACTACTACACAGAATGTGTTTCAGATAAGAATATAAGAATACAAAACTAAAATCTTAAAATGTTTGTTTGAAGAAGTTCACGTGCTCTGTCCGAGGAACTTCAAAAATTCTTGCGAGATATGTTCACCTTGTATTTCCATGTTCGAAAACAAAAAAGATAGTTTTTTGCATTTTAAAATTATTCTCTCAATCCACAAAGAAGTTCAATTATTATTTGGGAGCAATTTTATTTCAAAAAGAAAATAAAAAATTCAAATTATAAACAATTCACAACTTTTAATCTGTCAGGGTTACACATATTTTTGTTTGGGAGCAATTTATTTTCAAAAAGAATATCATTTGTGTAACACTGACGAAAATGGATGGGAAAATTACAAACAAAAATATGTCACAGAAGTCCAACATGAAAACAGCAGGAAGTTCAACTACTACACTGAATGAATTTCACAAGAAAAACTTTTAAAACCGTCGCGAGTATGAAAAAATAATCAACACGGAAAAGTTGCGTGCTTATAGCAGCTTTCAATCAGTATATCACTTGCTTAATTCCGGTGAGTGAATGAAGAGCTACGAGCAAAAAAAGCACGTGAAAAACAGAGTGAAGTTCAGGCAGAACTGCCACAGAAGTTCAAGAACTTCACGCAATGCATTTTCGACGAACCTGTTTCGCGATAAAGGCAGAACGAGTGATGTCGCCGTTTCTTAAATTACTTGAAAATGGTTGGAATTCAAAGAAAACCATCAACATGAAAAGGTTTCGCATTTTTCGTAACTTTTCAACAGTATATTATTTGCCCCGTTCCGATTAAGTTTGTAGAAATTACGGCGAAAATACATTTTTAGCCATTTTCAAAATCAACGTAAAACCGTAACGAATTTGGAGAAACAATATATACTAAAAAGTTTCGCATTTGTTCAGGCTTTCCAACGCCATATCATTTGCTATGTTCGGACGTATGATTAAAAAAAATATTGAAAAAAACAAACTTGGTAGAACTTGTACCATTTTCTAAATTACTCTTAAACCATTCAAAATTAGAAAAAACTTTCAACATGAGAAAAAAATGCACTTTCATAAGCTTTCCAATGCCATATCATTTGTCTCAATTGGATTAGGCATTTAGAAATGGCAACGAAAATAAGAACTCGGTTGTTCGGTTTGTGAAATTTTACGATTTTCCACATTACTCTTTAACCATAGGGAATTAGAAAAAACTTTCAGCATGTGGAAGGACCGATTTTATAGCAGCTTTCCAACGCCAATTATTTGCCTCATTCCGATAAACGGTTTAGAAATGCGATCGAAAATACGATTCACGTTTTTTATATGAAGAAAAATGGTTTTCAAAACTGCTCTTAAACCACTTACATTTTGCCCAAAATTTAAGTTGGGTCATGATACTGGTGTCCATACTTTCCAACGGTATATCGCAAGCCCCATTCGGGCAATGTTGACGGAAGTTCAACCTAGCACTAGGGGAAGTTCAGGTCGAACAAATCAGGCAGTAAAATTGCAAAAACGCAATTTCATTACGACCCGAGAGCAAAATCCGCCAGTGAGCGAGATTTCTATTTAAAACCGGTATTTGGTTGCTAAAAAACCTTTCTAGGTTACACTAACATCATATAGAACACTATTAACCAGGATAATTCTCGGGGGAAGCCACGGTTGCAAAGATAGCCCGAAGGTCGGGTTCGTACAGAGGGAAGTTCAGGCGTGTGTACAAACAAAAATACGTCACAGAAGTTCAACGTGAAAATAGCATGAAGTTCAACTACTATGCTGAATGAATTTCAGATGAAAAACTTTTAAAATCGTTGCGAGTATGAAAAAATAATCAACACGGAAAAGTTGCGTGTTTATAGCAGCTTTCCATCGGTATATCACTTTCTCAATTCCGGTGAATGGATGGAGAGCTAGGAGCAGTGGATAGAGATATACGAGAAAAAAAAGCACGTGAAAAACAGAGTGAAGTTCAAGGTTTCATACCGAGAAGTTCAGGTACTTCACGGGATTCATTTTTGGGAAATCTGTTTCGCGATAAAGGCAGAACGAATGATCTCGCCATTTTTTAAATTTCTTGAAAACAGCTAGGAATCATAGAAAAACTGTCAACATGAAAAAGTTTTGCATTTTCCGTAGCTTTTCAGCGGTATATTATTCGCGTCATTCCGATAAAGTTTGTAGAAAATACGACGAAAATACATTTTTCGCCATTTTCGAAACTGATTTAAAACCGTAAAGAATTGGGAGAAATAATATATACCAAAATGTTTCGCATTTGTTCAAGATTTCCAACGCCATATCATTTGCTGCATTCGGACGCACGGTTAAAAAATTAGCTTGAAAATACGAACTCGGTATGACTTGTACCGTTTTCCAAATTTCTTTTAAACCGTTCAAAATTAGAAAAAAAACTTTCAAAATGAAAGAGTAGCGCATTTTCATAAGCTTTCCAACGCCATATCATATGCCTCAATTGGATTAACCGTTTAGAAATGACGTTGAAAATACGAACTCGGCTGTTCGGTTTGAGAAATTTTATGTTTTTTCAAATTAATCTTTATCCATAGTGAATTAGTGAAAACTTTCAACATGTGGAAGTAGTGATTTTGCAGCAGTTTTCCAACGCCATATTATATGCCTCATTCCGATAAACGGTTTAGAAATGCGATCGAAAATACGATTCACGTTTTTTGTATGAAGAAAAAACGGTTTTCAAAACTGCTCTTAAACCGCTTACATTTTGCTAAAAATTTAACTTGGGTCATGATATTGGTGTCCATAACTTTCCAACGGTATATGGCAAGCCCCATTTGGACACATTTTAGCTGAAGTTCAACCTAGTACTCGGGAAAGGTCAGGCGCGTTACTCATATATATATATACATACATATATATATATATATGTATATTTATACATATATATATATATACATATATATATACATATATATATATATATATATATACATATATATATAGGACAAATGTTTCCTACAAGCAGTGGTCGTTACCACCACTTGCGTTTTGTATGTTGTATGTAGTATCTATCGAAACCTAGAGTATGTAATGCAGTAGTATGTAGTATATAACAATGATTAGGTCGTATATATACTAATTTTTAGGTAGTATGTACCATGTTTTGAGTATGTTCTTTTTTACGTATAAATATGTACGTATTTCACAAATATAACAAAAACTATGGGCTCATATGTAATTTTTTCATGTAACTTGCTTTGAAATATCTTAGATATAGTATATGAACATATTTAAAATAATAAAATAGTATATATAGTATCACATTGTAGTATATGAGATATGTGGAGTGATTACCACCGGGTGGTAGGATGGATTTTCCTATATATATATATATATATATATATATATATATATATATATATATATATATATATATATGTTGTTTTTTTTCTGTATGCAATCCCATCGCACAACACACACATCTTATTAGCAGCTACCGTTTGTGTTATTATCGGTATTCACACACATTTCTGATTACAGACCTGTTTGCCGCGTATCACACACATCTTGTTCATTTGAACCATTTCTGTTCTCATGTGTCAACGCAAACAGTTCATCCGAGTGAACCGCATGGCGTATATCACACACACCTTTGATCTGGCTGACCGTTTCCATTGTGTTTCCTAATCACAAACAGTTCATCCGAGTGAACCGTATGCTGTACATCGCACACATCTTCATCTGGCTACCCGTTTCTTTTGTTCCTCCTCATCACAAACAGTTAATTGAGCTGAACAGTATGCCCTGCATCGCACACGCAACTAAAATCTGAACCGTGTTTGATGCATCCTCCATCGCAAACATTTTGCATCTTTTTTGACGGTTTTTTACACCACCGTTCGGGATTATGGCATCGCACACAGTTTCGTCGAAGGGTCTTTCATCGTAGTGTCACATTAGAAGCATCCTGCAGTAGTGAAGCACACATGATCTGGAGAAGACTCATCAATGAATCCCATGGGCTGCTGACAGAACACCTGTTCCTCAAGATGACCATGAAGAAAGGCGTTAGAGACGTCCAACTGATGCAGAGGCCAAGAGCGGGACACCGTGAGCTGAAGAACAGTCCGAATCGTCCCGGGTTTGACCACCGGGGCAAAAGTATCGTTGAAGTCGACACCGGTGCGCTGACGAAATCCACGAACAACCCAACGCGCTTTGTGGCGGTCGAGGGTGCCATCAGGATGAAACTTGTGCTTGAAGACCCACTTCCCTGTAATGATGTTGGCGTGAGAGGGATGTGGGACAAGCTACCAAGTGTGATTGCGCTGCAAAGCATCAAATACCTCCTTCATCGCGGCGAGCCACAGAGGGCCGCGAAGCGCGGCATGGGTGAAGGTCGGCAGAGGTGACAGTGATAGTGCGGACGTCGAAGCCACACAGGTATACTCATCCGGGGAGTACTGAGTACTCGGCCGGTAGACACCCATGCGGGACCGAGTGACGGGGCCGGCGAGTGGTGGAACCACAGCAGCCCTGGTGGACCCATCTCCGGTAGAGTCGGAGGCCACCGGTAGAGAAGCTGAAGGCGAGCCGGGCGAAGATGTCGTGGCAGAGGCCGGCATGGCCGACCGGGTGGCCGCGGAGCCCGACGAGGCCGACTAGGGCATCGCAGAGGCCGGCGAGGCTGCCGCAGGTGCCGACGATGTCGGTGTAGACACCGGCGAGCCATGCGAAGGAGGCACGGCCGGGGAGGCAGCGGGCGGCAGCCGTAACTCTGTACGGCCGAGGGGCGTACCATGCCGCGGCAAAGAGCCAGGGCGGACAGTGTAAGCCAAGGAGGGGCCGGGCGCCGAGGGAGAATCCACCTGTTGTTCCTATTTAAATAGAAAAGAAAACTCGTCGAAATAAACATGCGGAGATGTGATGAAGCGGTGAGAGACCGGATCATAGCACCTATAGCCCTTAGTGTTAGCCAGGTAACCGAGAAAGACACACGGGAGGGAATGAGGAGCAAGTTTATGATGGGAGGTGGTGGTAGTACTCAGATAATAGAGACAACCGAAGATACGAAGACCGTCATATGAGGGTGGAGATCTGAAGAGAAGGTGATGTGGTGTAAAATTCCAGCAGGTGCAACACCGACGAAGGTTAATGAGGAGGGTGGCAGTAGCGAGAGCGTCGGGCCAGAAACGGGGAGGCACGTAGGCATGGAATAAAAGGGTACGGACGCAATCGTTAAGAGTGCGGAGGATGCGTTCAGCCCGACCATTCTGCTGTGAAGTGTAAGGACATGTGAGCCGGAAAATTGTGCCGTGAGTGGAGAGAAGGTTGCGGATGGTGGTGTTGTCGAACTCTTTCCCATTGTCAGTTTGCAAAGCAAGAATCGGATGACCAAATTGCGTAGACACGTAAGAGTAGAAGGCGGTGAGGGTGGCAGCAACTTCAGACTTCTTACGCACTGGAAAAGTCCACACAAAGTGAGAGTAATCATCTAAGATAACAAGATAATATGAAAAACCAGTATTACTAGCAACGGGAGAGGTCCAGACATCACTATGGATTAACTCAAAAGGTAGCGACGCAACTGTGGATGAAGAACTAAAGGGAAGGCGAACATGTTTTCCTAGCGTCATGCATGACAAGAGCGCGCATCCGTTTTATTACATGTAAAAGAAAAATCTCTAATTATTTGATGAAGTGCGTTGGAGCTAGGATGACCAAGACGGGCGTGCCAAAGATCGGCGCCGGCAGAAAGAGCAACCGGTCCAGCATGTGTGGATGATGGAGGCTGGACGGAGTACATATCGCTAGGGCTATCATAGCAATGAAGATCCATCCGGGTGAGGGCGATCTTAACAGAGAAACCAACTTCGTCAAATTCCACAGTTATAGAGTTACCACAAGAAATTTTACGAACACATACTAAGTTCTGAATAAGTTCAAGAGACACAAGAACATTATTGAGATAAAGTGGTCTAGAGGTGGAAGGAAAACTAGTGGAACCAACATGAGTGATAGGAAAACCAGCACCATTACCGACAATGATACGAGAGGAAGTGTGGATAGGAGACGCAGAAGAGAGGTTACCTGGATAAGCGGCCATATGTGATGATGCACCGGTGTCCATAAACCTGTCACCACCTCTGGAATAAGCCCCACTCGGAGGCTGTTGATGAAGTACAGTGAGTAGGGCCAGGTCATAGGAGACCGGCGCAGGGTAGCCCGAGTAACCGGTCGCGCCAGTGCTAGGGTTTGGCCCACCATAGCCAACCGAAGCGGGGAAGTAGTAGGGCTGTGGGGCGACCGGGCATGGTTGCTGGCCAGCGAAGAAGGCCTGATGGCCGGAGGGTCCGGGCCCTAGGAGACTCGGAGGGGGGGGCAGGGGGCGTGGCACGGGCATGGTGTAGGCGTGCATGAACCCTGTCCAGGGGTTGTGGCCGCCCTCAATGCTGCGTTGGCTGCTGCTGAGTGGGCCCGGTGCGCGGCTGCTGCTGCTACTGCGCCAGCGGTGGGTGTTGATGAAGAGCCGCCGGAGCCAGAGGCCGTGGTTGATACGAGGTGCCGTAGGCACCGTGTGGCACAGGAGGAGCCGCCGGTGCAGGACCACCGCGCGTGTAGCCGGCGGCGAAGGCGGTATGAACAACACGGGAGCGAAGATGCTTCAACCGGCGTTCCTCAGGATGGAGATACCCCACCGCCCGCTCATAGCTAAGGTTCGCCATGAGGGTGAGGTTGGAGGCGGCGTTGCCGAGATCCTCATTGAGGCCGGCGGTGAGGGTGGAGAGGAGCAGCTCATCGCCCACCTTGAAGCCGATGTCATTGAGCTTGTCGGAGAGGGTCTTGAGGTGCAAGTAGTAGTCATCGACGGAGGAGTCGTTTTGGTGACACCCGAAGAACTCATGCTCCAGCAAGACGATTCGTTGGAGCTTGTTGTCGGTGAAGAGATCAACGATCTTGTTCCACACTGTGCATGCATCATCCTGGTCGCGAACAACGGTGTGGAAGATGTCCTTGTACACGGTGAGGAAGAGCCGCCTGATGATGGTGGCATCGATCACCAGCCAGTCGACGTCGCAGTTTAGGACGAAGAGGTTGGCGGTTCTGTCGATGTTATCCTACAAGTTATACTCACAAAAGAGGAGATTGAAGTATGTCTTCCAAGCATAAAAATTTGCCTCTTTGTGGGAGAGGATAATCGGAATTCGGCGTTCGATGGGAACATCGCGGATGTAGGCAGGGTCAGGGAGGGTGGCGACGGAGGAACCGGCGGAGGAGTCGAAGGGGTTCGGCGGGCGCACGGCCGGAGGGGTGGAGGCGGCGGAGCGGCGGGAGAGGTCGGAACCGGACATGGCGGAAGGTGCGGCCGGGGTAGGGTTAGGGTTTGGGTGGCGGCTGGCGACTAGAGAAAGCAGCGGCGAGGGTTAGGGTTTGAGGTGGCAGTGGGAGGGGAAGCTAGCGGCGCGGTGAGCAGGGGCTGCTAGCGGCGGGTGGCTAGCGATGGGCGGAAGCAGTGGGCAGACAAGGCTACAAGCGGAAGCAGAGGGCGGCTAGCGGCGGGAGTGGAAGGGATCGCAGGGCGGGGTGGGTAGGCGAGGCTACGGCTGCGGCAGGTAGCCAGCGACGCGGGCGTAGCGAGGCGGGGTGGGAGTGTGGCTACGACGGCGGTGAGATGGTCGGTGACGCGGGCGTAGCGAGGAGGCTAGCGGCGGTGGCTAGGAAGCGGCGGCGCCGCGGCTAGGGTAGGGAGGATCGTAGTAAGGCTGATACCATGTAGAAGATTATGCAACTCACGATATATTGATCGTGTGCAATATGCATGAATATATAAGTACATAGGGGAGCCATGTCCTCAACTATACATGGAAAGAGGAGGGCTTGTTGTACAAGAAATACACATGCAATATCTAGATCTCAACACAGACGGTGGCGCCAGGCACTCGCGGGTGAGGGCTGCAAGGCAGAAAAGAGAACGAGGGAGAAGGGAAAACATAGGAGAGCTTGCCGTGAACTTGAGGGACAGCTCTGCTTCCTTAGGGAAGGGCTGAGGGCGGTGAATTAATGACGGTGGTGGTCGGCTCCCAAGGACGAGGACGGCGGCGATGGCAACGCTGAGGGACTCTTGGGCTCGTTTTCTTCTTCTGGCTGACGTTCAGCATCGTGGCTGAGCCTAGGGACACGTGGTGAGGTCAGGCAAACTTGGTGGGCACGTTGGCAGCGAGCGGCGGCGACAGGCGCGCTCGGATGCGAGGAGAGGAGCGACGGAGAGAGAGCCAGAGGTGGGGAGAGTCGAGGGAGAGTGAGAGAGCGATCCAGGGGTTGCGTGGAGGCCTTAGCGGCCTCTAGAAGCAGCGACAAGCAGGAAGTGGCCTAGGCATGTGTGTGTGGGCGTTGCGCATGCGCTCGTCCTCCTTTTTTTGAGGGGTAAAACCGAACTTTATTATGCAAATTCCACAAATAGTGGGATACATGTTTGGTCGTGGGGTTCAGTAAGCCAAAGGTGGCGACCCCTAGCTAGAAAAAGCGAAAATTTAGCTAAGCTATGTGGCTCCCTATTGGCGGCTGTACCTTCAAAGATGAAGTTAGACGTAATGTTTCCCACCCTCTCCTTGATCTCTGATTGAATTTGTGCATAACGTCCTCTGCTGCTATTAATGATATCATGGATCACTTGCTTCACATGTGTAACATCCCAAAATTCTAAATTTTGGAATGTTATGATAAATAGATAGATTTGATTGTTTGTTTGATTGTTGTGTGATTGATTGACTGAAAGTGAGTGAATTCGAAACTTTCTGTAAGTTAAATGAGAGGTAATAAAAGGACTTTCCCGAACTTTCATTTTCGCATTTATGATCTCCGTGAATTCAAATTCTTTTCATCACAAAACCCTGGAGAGAAGATGACATGACTTCTTCCATTTATTTAAATGAAATGGATTTTGAAAACATTTGAATTTCATTTGAAAACATTTCAAATTCAGAAATTTAAGCAACTCAATGATTTTCATGAGAGAAGATAAAATGACTTCTTCAAAACATATGAAATATGAGTTGGAAGTTTAAAAGGATCAAATTCAAAGTCCTTTTGAAATGATTTTCAATTTGGAGTTATTCAAATTATTTTTCTCCAAAATAAAAATATATGTAAAATAGGGTAACATGATTCCCTACATCAGAAAATTGGAGAGAAATAAATTTGAAATTATTTTGGTATTTTTAAAATGATTTTTATTGGATTTTATTAGAGTAGTAGCACTGTTTCCTTTATTTAGAATTTGTGGATTTTATTTGATGCTATAAAAATGTTCAGGTTGTAGGAATTCTTTTTCTGAAAATTCTGATATATTATATGCCTATATAATATTCTTATTTATTTTCGTTTTTAGTATTTTTGTTTTCCTGGAAAAATGTTTTTTTTTTAAAAAATTATATCCCCGCCGCCGACTGGGCCGGCCCAAGGCCCGACCGCAGCCGCGGCCCAACACCGTGCCGCCTTGCCCGTCGTCTCCAAGCCGGACTCCCGCTGGAGTCCGGAGCCGCCACGTCGCCGGCCACCCCTTCCCCAAGGACGCCGCCGCCCTGGCCTTTAAAAGGCGGACCCCGACTCCCTCTCTCCTCCTGGCACCTCGCGCCGCCGCCACCCCCGCATCTCGCCGCGCCGCCACCGCATACGCGCCGCCCGCATGTCTGCCCGCCAGCGTTGCCGCACTTTTCTGCCTTGACCGCCATCGCGTCGCGTCAAGGCCACCCCGCCCCGCAGTCGCCCGCGCCGCATCGCCTGGTGCCAACTACTTCGCCGGAGGATCTCCAGGGACGCCACAACGTCGACCCCGAGGCCTCCATCATCGCCGGAGATTCGCCGGACCTCTGTGTAAGCACCGGAACCGCCCACCTCCGTTAGATCTTCAATGAACGGCCCAGATTAGATCTAGTTGTTTTTTTCTTTTTTGAACCGGTACGTGTTAATTAGTGAACGTTCATTGCTTTGCCTTCGCGGTGAACGGTTTTTAACCAGTTGTAGGATCGAAAGTATGTCTAGAGGGGGGGTGATTAGACTACTTGACCAAATAAAAATCCAGCCTTTTCCCAATTTTAGTTCTTGGCAGATTTTAGCAACTTAGCACAAGTCAAGCAATCGACCTACACATGCAATTCTAAGAGTATAGCAGCAGAATGTAAAGCAATTGCATATGAAGGTAAAGGGATGAGTTTGAGGGAACAAACGCAATGTTGACACAGAGATTTTTTATCCGTGGTTCCGATAGGTGGTGCTATCGTACATCCACGTTGATGGAGACTTCAACCCACGAAGGGTAACGGTTGTGCGAGTCCACGGAGGGCTCCACCCACGAAGGGTCCACGAAGAAGCAACCTTGTCTATCCCGCCATGGCCGTCGCCTGAAGGACTTGCCTCACTAGGGTAGATCTTCACGAAGTAGGCGATCTCCTTGCCCTTACAAACTCCTTGGTTCAACTCCACAATCTTGTCGGAGGCTCCCAAGTGACACCTAGCGAATCTAGGAGACACCACTCTCCAAGAAGTAGCAAATGGTGTGTTGATGATGAACTCCTTGCTCTTGTGCTTCAAATGATAGTCTCCCCAAAACTCAACTCTCTCTCATAGGATTGGATTTGGTAGAAAGAAGATTTGAGTGGAAAGCAACTTGGGGCAGGCTAGAGATCAAGATTTATGTGGTTGGAATGGAATATCTTTACCTCAACACAAGTGTAGGTGGTTCTCTCTCAGAAAATATGTGTTGGATGTGTAGGCATGTTCTGATGGCTCTCTCTACGAATGAAGAGTGGGTGGAGGGGTATATATAGCCTCCACACAAAATCTAACCGTTACGCACAAATCACCAAACTCGGTGGGACCGATTCAGAGAACTCGGTCAGACCGATTTGATTCATAATGTGACCGTTAGGTGTTTCGGTGGGACCGACATGTCAACTCGGTGGGACCGATATCATTAGGGTTAGGGCATAACGTAATCTCGGTGAGACCGATTACACAAATTCGGTGGGACCGATTTTGGTAATAGTCAAACAGAGAGTTGGTCAGGCAAACTCGGTGGGACCGATTCGCTCATCTCGGTTGGACCAAAACGTTACAAAAAGGAAACAGAGTGTTTGCATTGCAATCTCGGTGGGACCGATCGCTCATCTCGGTTTGGCAGAAGCGTTACGAAGGGAAACATAGAGATTACAATCCCATCTCGGTGAGACCGAGATCCCTATCGGTGACACCGAAAAGACTAGGGTTTCTAGCAGTGGCTATGTCAACTGAACTCGGTGGCGCCGGATAGAAAGAATCGGTGGGGCCAAGTTGGACTTGTGGTTTGGGACATATGTGGATATGAGAAAGTAGTGGAGGGTTTTGGAGCATATCACTAAGCATTTTGAGCAAGCACCTCATTAAGCAACACCTCATACCTTCTTAATAGTATTGGCTTTTCCTATAGACCCAATGCGATCTTGGATCACTAAAATAGAAAATGTAGAGTCTTGTGCTTTGAGCTTGAGCCAATCGTTTGTCCTTAGCATTTTGAAGGGTCCACTTTCTAATCCATGCCATGCCAATCATTGAGCTTTCCTGAAAGATCTATGTTGAAATAGCATTAGCTCAATGAGCTATCTGTTGTTAGGAATTACAAAAACCACCCAGGGATAGTTGCACTTTCACCAGTAGATTTCTGACACGTGGCCAGGGACCTATTTGTGAATTCTTTTCTTATAGTTTAGTCCTTGATTTTCAAACGACCACATCTTTTTACCTGTTTGTCCAAATCCACTGAAACCAACGCTCACTTCTTTGTTATGATCCCCTCTATCCATTAAAACAACTTAAACATATTTTTCAAAGTTTAAAATTTGGTTTCAAATAGATTTGAATTTGAATTTTCTTTTGATCGTAACTTGAGTTTCGTAGCTCCGTTTGAGTTGATTCTTTTTGCATAATGAAGATCTTGACCTAAACCTTCTGATAATGCCAAATTCACATAATTTTGGTACTTTTAGAAATTGTTTTTTGTTGCAAGAGTTATTTGCTTGGTTTTGATGTTTTCCGAATTGTCTTCTTCGTTCTTCCCGATCTTTTGAGTGATTGCTTAAGTGTGGTTACTATTGCTTGCTTACGCTAGATTGAACGGAGTGTGACGAGTAGTACTACCAGGATTTATGAGAGCGAATCATCTTCATCAACAGTACAGGCAAGTTCACACTTTGATCATATCCCTTTACTACCCAGTTTTTATGCATTATTTTTACCCTCAAACATTGCATGGTTAGGAATTGATAATATGTGGGTATTGGGAAGTTGTTGATGAGGTAGGAACCTATTGTCCTGCATTCAAACCTTGGAAGTTACTTTTACATCATGCTCATACTGCTATGCTATGCTTGTAGACGTGGATTGGTTGATAGAATTCATGAAAGATGTGAGAGATTATTGTTAACTAAGGGTTAACTTAAGGTGGCTACTTTAATACACATCTGGGTGGATTGGTAGGGCCACCCTAGGGATATACCAGTGGACTTGCCCGGGCACCTGGAGAACCCAGTGCTTGCCCAAGGGGATCCAGAGGACCCGTGTGATCACCCTATGGAATGCCAACCAGGCTCAAAGGGATCATAAGATTATTCATGCTAGAAACTTCCGTGTGCAGCCACAAGCCATTATGGGCTCGCATAGTTGAGTAAGTTGTGTGAGCTCTCAAGAGGTGGACTAGCAGATGTAGGGGATTGTAGGTGTACCGGTCCGCCCGGAGTAGAGAGTAAATGCTCCTGAAAGATTGTGTCTCGGTCATCCGTTTCTCAAACACCATGTAGTGCGAGAAATCCAACGGAGGAGATCGAGTCTTGTGGGGAAAAGTGCGCAAACCTCTACAGAGTGTACAAACTAATCATGGTTAGCCATGTCCCGTGTTATGGACAAATTTTGAGTCTCTGATACTTGGATTATTATATTGATCTCATCACGTTCCTTAAATAATTTGTTGGGTTATTGATGTTAATTTGGGATTGAGTTGGAGGAACCTTCTCAATATTTTCAACAAACTTTGTAGTTAAATAAAATATATTCCTTTGCGGTAGGGAAAAATTGGCTTTATGCAAAGTAAACTTAGAGCTTTCCACCAGGCAAATATGCATGTAGTGATAGCTATTATTCATCAATATCCTATGGTGTGAATTTGCCAGTACATTTAGTGTACTGACCCTTTGTGGCTGCAACATCTCATGTTGCAGGAGTCTTACGACGAGTAAGTGATACGTTAGGGTTACGGTTTCTACACTCAACTTTGCCGTTGGTGTTGATGGGAATCCACAACCTTTGTTACTTCCGCTATTTGGATTGAGGTAATAGTACTTACATTACTTTATACATGTGATTTACCTCTGTTATAAATCCTCGAGTACTGTGTGTGTCGGCATACCGATCCAGGGTTGACACTTAAGCACAGAGACTTAACCGTCTGGGGCTGGGTCGCTACAAGATGGTATCAGAGCACATGTTGACTGTAGGACGTGACCTCTAGAAACTGGCAAGCCCATAGGAAAGATTTTCTCTACAAACTTCATTTTCAAAAAGATATTTTACCTCTCTTCTCTTCTGAGCTTATTCAGATATTCCCTTTTAGAGAGACTATACCCTTTCCCCTTTTGACCACGAAGATCCGAATGATGAGACCACTCCAAGAAGTACAAGATATCGGACAACTAAGACCACTTCGGAATTAAGAAGATTTTTTCTGTGCATTATAATAATGGAAACTACAACGGTTGAAGACTCCGTAGACTAGGAGGATTTGAAGGCTCTGAAGAATTCCCAGATTTGTAGAACCTAGGAAGGCTACCCTTATGGAACTTGGCAGACTATGGAAGCTGTCAATACCCGAGATCAAGGTGTATCGGAGAAAGACTGGAGCATGGAGCATTAGAACTCAAGGATTCTGTCAAGAAAAACCTAAGATAGGAGATATTAACTCTGGAATGATAGCTCATGGAAATGACAAGGAAAGAAACACGGATGTCCATGATGTTATAGCCGCTTTTGCAATTGTCACCGTGCTGAGTTAAGCATGCATTTCTTCGGAAGGATTGGATGGTAGGTGGAGCACCTATCAGCAAAAGATGAAGTTTTAACCTTAGCTAGTGTATCACTAGGATCTGGAGTATTACATCAAGAATTTTAGGATGGACTTGCAGGAAGCCGTATTTGATGAGAAAGCATTTCGTGAAGAACTCAGGAACTAGAATATGCAAGTAGCCAAGCTGGAGGAGTAAAACCTTGAGACATAGGAGATTTGTCAGGAACTGAAGGACAGTAGGACCATGGTTCATGCCAACGATGTTGAAACCCAGAAGTTTGGAACGCAACTCCAGAAATATTAAAGGATGTCACGAGAGACTTCGCGTCAACAGAGATGATCTGGCAAAATAACTTGAGAAGGACAAGCACGATCGGAAGAAGCCATCAGAGAAATGAACAAGACCTGAAGAGTTTGATGACTTTGAAGATTTATTGACATTTAGAAGACCAAACCCCTATTATACACCTACGTTAGATGCGACGTTTGTGAGCTGTCATTTGTTTGATGTTTTTTCGACAGCCACAAATAAAAATCTGTCTTTTCAAAACTATTGGTTGCATTGTGTGTATCCCTCTCTATCTCTCTTATCCCACCCCAAAACCCTTGGACCCAATAGAGGATGAATGGAGATGAGCTTATATTTTCGGGACCGATAAGTCAATTGGAGACGGACCAATGGATTTAGAACATGGAAGATCATATGGAGAATAACCCTATAGCCGGAAAAGATATGACCTAGCATGCCCTTCAGTACTTTGAAAGAGGTGCTGCTACTTGGTGGAGGATGTACCAAACCATCAATGGATGGCAAGGAGTAACCACTTGGAAAGAATTTAAGTTGACTTTGCCCAAGTCTCGGTTTGTGTCCCATAGATTGAAGCCTTATGGAAGTGATATGAAGAAACCTTGTGCATGCAAGCTCTGTGGAGAAATAGGACACGGCCATAAGGAACACAAGGATGAATGCCCTCATTGTGAACAAAGTCACCCAGAGGAAGAATGCCCCACTAGGCAGATTACTTGTTTCTTGTGTGAAGGGACTACCCACTACCCTGCTCAGTGTCACATTTACCCCAGGGTACAAAGAACCATCCAGCAGAAGAAAGAAGCAATGAAAGGAGCCCTCATGGAAATTTTAGACAAAACTGTGATGAAGGAAGAGGTGGAGGACACACCCGAAGAAGACCCAATTAAACCATGCACTAATTCATGCTATTCATGTGAAGAAGAAGGACACATCTCCCAGAATTGTCTGAATGGGGGTTTAGTAGAATTCCCGACAGAGGAAGTAGAGTATGACCCATAGGAAATAGAAGCCCTGATTGGAACGGAAAAGTCCAGGAAGAGAAGTAGATTGGATTCCAGGAAGGACCTGGGTCATATCACCTGCTACAGGTGCAAGGAGTCAGGGCACTACTTCAACAGTTGCCCAAAAAGGAAACCACGAGACTTGTCGGAAGTAATATGTTTTTGTTGTAATGAAGCAGGGCACTTTGCCAAGGATTGTCCCAAGGAGAAGGAGACTTCTGATAATTAGTTGTGTCTGTGAGAAGTAATGTAGTAGTAGAAGTAGTGGGAACAACTCTTTTGTACTGAAGTGTTGAGTTGAGGCATGTAATGGAAAAGCAAGAGATTGTAGTAATTGAAAAATCAATAAAGCTAGTATCGTGGGTACTGATTTGGATTTTATGAGTTGTTACTCTATGAAGAAGGATTTTGGCCATTTTCGAGGATATGAGAAATATGGTCTATGGAAGATTGGAGCATTTTAAGGGTGGTAGTACCCTATGAGGGCACTTGTCCCTTGTAAAGATAATGATATTCCACAGAGTGGATTTTGGACAAAAATAAGTATGAGTTTTATCTCGATATGTTGGATACCCCCAAGAATATGAAGGGATGAAGTACTATTGGATATAAAGGAGTTATAATGTTGGTGATATGGAGCAATAATAACTCCAGGATGAGTCTGAGTAATCACGTCTTAGTTTGGTGCCAGTAGAAGGAAGAGAGACAGTCAATTGGATGGATTTAAGAATGCTAGGAAGCTGGATGTTGGAATAATGATCAGTTGCCCCGAGGATAAGTTCAAGGTCTACAAGTGATGAGATGGGCCATAATCCACAGGCTCCAGGACCAGCCAAGAAGCAAGCACACTCTTGCTGAAGGAAAAACCCTGGAAGAGAGTATGACCTTACCCACTGATGATCTTATAGGAGTTACGCAAAACCCGAGAGTGGTGAAGTACGATAGATGTTTGTTTGGCTTGCAGAATCAATGGATTTATCCAAACTTGGTTCGTCGACAAGAGAAATTCTGCAATGCTTGTGAGGATGACCGAGTGTTAGAATGCGAGATTTGCTAAACCATATACACGGTAATGATTTAAAAGGGATGGATTGATCACCATACCGACTTACTCTTATTATTCGCCTTGCTATATGGGATGGTAAATCTGAGTGACTTACCTATAGTAGAGAGACGACGATCAAAACCTTGTTTAAACCCTGGAATGGTATGACAATTTTCCCTTGTACAAGGTAGCTGCTGCCAATCGTAGGATATACGGTGAGGTTCAACCTAGACCCATTTCCTGCAGGAGAAACCATAAATTGTTGACCACCATGAGATATTGATAGTTGTTTAGTATTGGCGCCGGACCTGTCAGCTAAGAAAGACCCAGTCTCTGACGAATCCTACCAATATGAAAGGACAGAAGTATTGAGGAAAAGGTTATGCCACTACCGAAAGAGCCCAGAGAAGGAATTTTTCCGAGAATATGAGGAGACCGATACTGTCAAGAATAAGGATGGAGTATATGAGTTTTGAAGGAACCGTAACCATGCTTCTAAGGGTGGTAGCACCACAGACCCCCTGTGACGATCGATGGATTTTGAGAAGACCCCCAAACCTAACCTATTTCTTTCTAGCCTCTCCGAATCTCGAGGACGAGATTCATTTTAAGGGTGGTAGGTTTGTAACATCCCAAAATTCTAAATTTTGGAATGTTATAATAAATAGATAGATTTGATTGTTTGTTTGATTGTTGTCTGATTGATTGACTGAAAGTGAGTGAATTCAAAACTTTTTGAAAGTTAAATGAGAGGGAATAGACGGACTTTCCCGAACTTTCATTTTCGCATTTATGATCTCCGTGAATTCAAATTCTTTTCATCACAAAACCCTGGAGAGAAGATGACATGACTTCTTCCATTTAATTAAATGAAAAGGATTTTGAAAACATTTGAATTTCATTTGAAAATATTTCAAATTCTGAACTTTAAGCAACTCAATGATTTTCATGAGAGAAGATAAAATGACTTCTTCAAAACATATGAAATATGAGTTGGAAGTTTAAAAGGATCAAATTCAAAGTCCTTTTGAAATGATTTTCAATTTGGAGTTATTCAAATTATTTTTCTCCAAAATAGAAATATATGGAAAATAGGGTAACATGTTTCCCTACATCAGAAAATTGGAGAGAAATAAATTTGAAATTATTTTGGTATTTTTAAAATGATTTTTATTGGATTTTATTAGAGCAGTAGCACTGTTTGCTTTATTTAAAATTTTGTGGATTTTATTTGATGCTCTAAAAATGTTCAGGTTGTAGGAATTCTTTTTCCGAAAATGTTGATATATTATATGCCTATATAATATTCTTATTTATTTTTGTTTTCCTGGAAAAATGTTTTTATTAAAAAAATTATTTCCCCGCCGCCGACTGGGCCGGCCCAAGGCCCGACCGTAGCCGCGGCCCAACACCGCGCTGCCTCGCCCGTCATCTCCAAGCCGGACTCCGGCGCCGCCACGCCGCCAGCCGCCCCTTCCCCAAGAAGCCGCCACCCCTGGCCTTTAAAAGGCGGACCCCGACTCCCTCTCTCCTCCTCGCACCTCGCGCCCTTGCACGCGCATCTCGTCGCCGCCGCCGTGCTTCTCGCCGTCACCGCCGCCACACTTCCACGCGCCGCCCGCACGTGTCGCCGCCCGCCCGTTACGCACCCTGCCCGCGGCCGCCATCGTGCGGCGTGCGCCACCCCGCCCATGATCGCCCAGCGTAATCGTCTCCAACGTATCTATAATTTTTGATTGCTCCATGCTACTTTATCTACTGTTTTGGACTATATTGGGCTTTATTTTCCACTTTTATATTATTTTTGGGACTAACCTATTAACCGGAGGCCCAAATTTAAAATTGTTTTTTTGCCTATTTCTGTTCAAGAAACGGAATATCAAACGGAGTCCAAACAGAATGAAACCTTCGAACGTGATTTTCTCACCGAGCGTGATCCAGATACTTGGACCCTACTCCAAGATGTAACAGAGGCGGTCACGTGGGGGGGGGCGCGCCCCCTGCCTCGTGGGCCCCCTGTTGCTCCACCGACGTACTCCTTCCTCCTATATATACCTACGTACCCCCAAACGGTCAGAACATGAGCCAAAAACCTAATTCTACTGCCGCAACTTCCTGTATCCACGAGATCCCATCTTGGGGCTTGTTCCGGAGCTCCGCCGGAGGGGGCATTCACCACGGAGGGCTTCTACATCAACACCATAGCCTCTCCGATGAAGTGTGAGTAGTTTACTTCAGACCTTCAGGTCCATAGCTAGTAGCTAGATGGCTTCTTCTCTCTTTTTGGATCTCAATACAATGTTCTCCCCCTCTCTCGTGGAGATCTATTCGATGTAATCTTCTTTTTGTGGTGTGTTTGTTGAGGCTGATGAATTGTCGGTTTATGATCCAGCTTATCTATGAATAATATTTGAATCTTCTCTGAATTCTTTTATGTATGATTGAGTTATCTTTGCAAGTCTCTTGAATTATCCGTTTGGTTTGGCCAACTAGATTGGTAGTTCTTGCAATGGGAGAAGTGCATGGCTTTGGGTTCAATCTTGCGGTGTCCTTACCCCGATGTAAAGGGTTGCAAGGCACGTATTGTATTGTTGCCATGGAGCATACCAAGATGGGGTATTTATCATATTGCATGAATTTATTCCTCTACATCATGTCATCTTGCTTAAGGTGTTACTCTGTTTTTAACTTAATACTCTAGATGCATGCTGGATAGTGGTCGATGAGTGGAGTAATAGTAGTAGATGCAGAATCGTTTCGGTCTTCTTGTCACGGACGTGATGCCTATATACATGATCATACCTAGATAAACTCATAACTATGCTCAATTCTGTCAATTGCTCAACAGTAATTTGTTCACCCACCATAGAATACTTATGTTCTTGAGAGAAGCCACTAGTGAAACCTATGGCCCTCGGGTCTATTCTCATCATATCAATCTCCATCACTTTATTATTTGCTTTATTTTTACTTTTCCTTTTACTTTTCACTTTGCGTCTATATACCAAAAATACCAAAAATATTATCTATCATCTCTATCAGATCTCACTCTCGTAAGTGACCGTGAAGGGATTGACAACCCCTAATCGTGTTGGTTGCGTAGTAGCTATCGCTTTTGTGCAGTCTGAGGGACTTGTGCGTGGCCTCCTACTGGATTGATACCTTGGTTCTCAAAAACTGAGGGAAATACTTACGCTGCTTTACTGCATCACCCTTTAGTCTTCAAGGGAAAACCAACGCAGTGCTCAAGAGGTAGCAAGAAGGATTTCTGGCGCCGTTGCCGGGGAGTCTACGCAAAAGTCAACATACCAAGCACCCATCATAATCCCTATCTCTCGCATTACATTATTTGCCATTTGCCTCTCGTTTTCCTCTCCCCCACTTCACCCTTGCCGTTTTATTCGCCCTCTCTTTCGCAATCTCCTCCTCTCTTCTCCGTTTGCCTTCTCGTTGCCATGGCCGACTAAAAAAGAACTAAGGGCCCTTTCCTAGGTTCTAGTACCTTGGATAACCCCTCTATCCTCTCTAAGCTCATGAATAATGATGCTATAGAAAGACCCACCAGGGTCTCCAATGAGAGCTTGTATAATTTTGATGAGGATGACTCTAGAATTTTTCGCTGTTTACTTGACGAGTCTTTAAAAGATGCTTGGGATAGGTTATTAAGGATTCGGGCTAGCTATGTGCCACAATATCAAATTGAACTTTACTTAAAAAGCTTCTATGTTGGCTTGCCCGCCTATTTCAAACAAGTTTTAGATTCTATTTTTGAAGAAGGTTTTAATGAAGGGGATGCTATAGATACTTATGAAAAAATTAAAACCATATTTGGACACCCTATGAATGATAAGGTTGAATCAACTACTCTTTTGTGCTTTTATCAGAATGAAATTATTAAAGAGATGAAGTCTAGTCTAGAGGCAAACTTCCGTAACGTGCTTAATCTTACTTCATCCATTAATGGGCATGTGCTTAACTTAAATAGAAGAATGACCGCCCTAGAAAGGAGATCCTCCTCTCCGAGTGCCAAAGACGGCACTACCTAGATATATCCTTACTTTTATGCCTAGCTAGGGGCGTTAAACGATAGCGCTTGTTGGGAGGCAACCCAATTTTATTTCTAGTTTTTTTACTTTTTGCTTCTATTTAGGAATAAATAATCCATCTAGCCTCTTTTTAGATGTGGTTTTATGTTTTAATTAGTGTTTGTGCCAAGCTAGACCTATTGGATCTTCTTGGATGATAGTTATTTGATCTTGCTGTAATTTCCAGAAAATTTGTGCTCAGTGCCCGAATTGTTAAAAATCACCAGAACGTGATAAAATACTGATTCCAATTGCTGATGATCAATAAACAAATATTCCAGGTCCTCTAATTTTGGTAGAATTGTTTGAGTTCCAGAAGTTTGCGTTAGTTATAGATTACTACAGACTGTTCTGTTTTTGACAGATTCTGTTTATCGTGTGTCGTTTGCTTATTTTGATGAATCTATGGTTAGTAAAATAGTTTATGATCCATAGAGAAGTTGGAATAAAGTAGGTTTAACACCAATATAAATAAATAATGAGTTCATTACAATACCTTAAATTAGTCTTTTGTTTTCTTTCTCTAACGGAGCTCACGAGATTTCTATTGAGTTTTGTGTTGTGAAGTTTTCAAGTTTTGGGTGAATTCTTTTGATGGATTATGGAACAAGGAGTGGCAAGAGCCTAAGCTTGGGTATTCCCATGGGACCCCCAAGATAATCCAAGGACACCAAAAATTCAAAGCTTGGGGATGCCCCGGAAGGCATCCCCTCTTTCGTCTACTTCCATCGTTAATTTACTTGGAGCTATATTTTTATTCACCACATGATAAGTGTTTTGCTTGGAGCGTCTTGTATTATTTGTGCCTTTGCTTGTTAGTTTACCACAATCATCCTTGCTGTACACACCTTTTTAGAGAGCCATACATGAATTGGAATTTGATAGAATACTCTATGTGCTTCACTTATATCTTTTGAGCTTGATAGTTTTGCTCATAGTGCTTCACTTATATCTTTTGAGCGTGATAATTTTTGCTCTAGTGCTTCACTTAGATCTTTTAGAGCACGGTGGTGGATTTGTTTTAAAGAAACTATTGATCTCTCATGCTTCACTTAGATTATTTTGAGAGTCATTAATAGCATGGTAATTTTCTTAATGTTAATATACTTGGTATTCAAGATATGTGAAACTTTCTTTTAAGTGCGTTGAATACTAAGATAAGTTTGATGCTTGATAATTGTTTTGAGATATGAAGATGGTGATATTAGAGTCATGCTAGTTGAGTAGTTGTGAATTTAAAGAATACTTGTGTTGAAGTTTGTGATTCCCGTAGCATGCACGTATGGTGAACCGTTATGTGATGAACTCGGAGCATGATTTATTTATTGATTGTCTTCCTTATGAGTGGCGGTCGGGGACGGCGATGGTCTTTTCGTACCAATCTATCCCCTAGGAGCATGCGCGTAATACTTTGCTTTGATAACTTCTAGATTTTTGCAATAAGTATATGAGTTCTTTATGACTAATGTTGAGTCCATGGATTATACGCACTTTTTCCCATCCTTCCACCATTGCTAGCCTCTCTAATACTGCGCACTTTTTGCCGGTATCATACACCCACCATATACCTTCCTCAAAACAGCCACCATACCTACCTATCATGGCATTTCCATAGCCATTCCAAGATATATTTCCATGCAACTTTCCACCGTTCCGTTTATTATGACACGCTCCATCATTGTCATATTGCTAGCATGATCATGTAGTTGACATAGTATTTGTGGCAAAGCCACCGTTCATAATTCTTTCATACATGTCACTCTGGTTTCATTGCATATCCCGGTACACCGCTGGAGGCATTCATATAGAGTCATACTTTGTTCTAGGAATCGAGTTGTAATTGTTGAGTTGTAAGTAAATAAAAGTGTGATGATCATAATTTTTAGAGCATTGTCCCAGTGAGGAAAGAATGATGGAGACCATGATTCCCCCACAAGTCGGGATGAGACTCCCGACGAAAAAGAAAAAAAGAAAAAAAAGAAAAAAAAGGGGGCCCAAATAAAAAATGAGAGAAAAAGAGAGAAGGGACAATGTTACTATCCTTTTACCACACTTGTGCTTCAAAGTAGCACCATGATCTTCATAATAGAGAGTCTCTCATTTTGTCACTTTCATATACTAGTGGGAATTTTTCATTATAGAACTTGGCTTGTATATTCCAATGATGGGCTTCCGCAAATGCCCTAGGTCTTCGTGAGCAAGCGAGTTGGATGCACACCCACTTAGTTTCTTTTGTTGAGCTTTCATATACTTATAGCTCTAGTGCATCCGTTGCATGGCAATTCCTACTCACTAACATTGATATCTATTGATGGGCATCTCCATAGCCCGTTGATACGCCTCGTTGATGTGAGACTATCTTCCCTCTTTTTGTCTTCTCCACAACCACCACTCTATTCCACATATAGTGCTATATCCATGGCTCACGCTCATGTATTGCGTAAAGATTGAAAAAGTTTTGAAAATGTTAAAGTATGAAACAATTGCTTGGCTTGTCATCGGGTTGTGCATGATTTAAATATTTTGTGTGGGAAGATGGAGCATAGCCAGACTATATGATTTTGTAGGGATAACTTTCTTTGGCCATGTTATTTTGAGAAGACATAATTGCTTAGTTAGTATGCTTGAAGTATTATTATTTTTATGTCAATATGAACTTTTGTCTTGAATCTTTCGGATCTGAATATTCATACCACAATTAAGAGGATTTACATTGAAATTATGCCAAAGTATCACTCCGCATCAAAAATCTCTTTTATCATTTACCTACTCAAGGACGAGCAGGAATTAAGCTTGGGGATGCCTGATACGTCTCCAACGTATCTATAATCTTTGATTGCTCCATGCTACTTTATCTACTGTTTTGGACTATATTGGGCTTTATTTTCCACTTTTATATTATTTTTGGGACTAACCTATTAACCGGAGGCCCAGCCCGAAATTGCTGTTTTTTGCCTATTTCTGTTTCAAGAAACGGAATATCAAATGGAGTCCAAACGGAATTAAACCTTGAACGTGATTTTCTCACCGAGCGTGATCCAGGAGACTTGGACCCTACTCCAAGAAGTAATGAGGCGGTCACGAGGGCCCCTGTTGCTCACGACGCATTCCTTCCTCCTATATATACCTATGTACCCCCAAACGATCGAGCAGAGCCAAAACCTAATTCCACCGCCGCAACTTCCTCAGATCCACGAGATCCCATCTTGGGGCTGTTTTGGAGCTCACGGAGGGGGCATCCACCACGGAGGGCTTCTACATCAACACCATAGCCTCTCCGATGAAGTGTGAGTAGTTTACTTCAGACCTTCGGGTCCATAGCTAGTAGCTAGATGGCTTCTTCTCTTTTTTTGGATCTCAATACAATGTTCTCTCCCTCTCTCATGGAGATCTATTCGATGTAATCTTGTTTTTTCGGTGTGTTTGTTGAGACCGATGAATTGTGGGTTTATGATCCAGCTTATCTTTGCAAGTCTCTTCATTATCCGTTTGGTTTGGCCAACTAGATTGGTAGTTCTTGCAATGGGAGAAGTGCATGGCTTTGGGTTCAATCTTGCGGTGTCCTTACCCAAAGGATGTAATGGGTTGCAAGGCACGTATTGTATTGTTGCCATCGAGGATAAGAAGATGGGGTATTTATCATATTGCATGAATTTATTCCTCTACATCATGTCATCTTGCTTAAGGCGTTACTCTGTTTTTAACTTAATACTCTAGATGCATGCTGGATAGCGGTCAATGAGTGGAGTAATAGTAGTCGATGCAGAATCGTTTCGGTCTACTTGTCACGGATGTGATGCCTATATACATGATCATACCTAGATAAACTCATAACTATGCTCAATTCTGTCAATTGCTCAACAGTAATTTGTTCACCCACCATAGAATACTTATGCTCTTGAGAGAAGCCACTAGTGAAACCTATGGCCCCCGTGTCTATTCTCATCATATCAATCTCCATCACTTTATTATTTGCTTTGTTTTTACTTTGCCTTTTACTTTTCACTTTGCATCTATATACCAAAAATACCAAAAATATTATCTATCATCTCTATAGATCTCACTCTCGTAAGTGACCGTGAAGGGATTGACAACCCCTAATCGTGTTGGTTGCGAGTAGCTTTCGTTTTGTGCAGGTACGAGGGACTTGTGCGTGGCCTCCTACTGGATTGATACCTTGGTTCTCAAAAACTGAGGGAAATACTTACGCTGCTTTACTGCATCACCCTTTCCTCTTCAAGGGAAAACCAACGCAGTGCTCAAGAGGTAGCAGCGCCGCATCACCTGGTGCCAACTACTTCACCGGAGGATCTCCAGGGACGCCACAACGTCGACCCCGAGGCCGCCACCATCGCAGGAGATTCGCTGGACCTGTCTATAAGCACCGGAACCGCCCACCTCCGTTAGATCATCAATGAACGGCCCACATTAGATCTAGTTTTTTTTTCTTTTTCGGACCGGTACGTGTTAATTAGTAAACGTTCATTACTTTGCCTTCGCTCGAACGATTTTTAACCAGTAGATTTCTGACACGTGGCCAGGGACCTATCTGTGAATTCTTTTCTTACAGTTTAGTCCCTGATTTTCAAACGACCACATTTGTTTACCCGTTCGTCCAAATCCAATGAAACCAACGCTCACTTCTTCATTATGATCCCCTCTATCCAGTAAAACAACTTAAACATATTTTTGAAAGTTTAAAATTTGGTTTCAAATAGATTTGAATTTGAATTTTCTTTTGATCGTAACTTGAGTTTCGTAGCTCCGTTTGAGTTGATTCTTTTTGCATAACGAAGCTCTTGACCTAAACCTTCTGATGAGGCCAAATTCACATAATTTTGGTACTATTAGAAATTGTTTTATGTTGCAAGAGTTATTTGCTTGGTTTTGATGTTTTCCGAATTGTCTTCTTCGTTCTTCCCGATTTTTTTAGTGATTGCTTATGTGTGGTTACTATTGCTTGCTTACGCTAGATTGAACGAAGTGTGACGAGCAGAACTATCAGGAGTTATGAGTGCGAATCATCTTCATCAACAGTACAGGCAAGTTCACACTTTGATCATATCCCTTTACTACCCAGTTTTTATGCATTAGTTTTACCCTCAAACATTGCATGGTTAGGAACTGATAATATGTGGGTATTGGGAAGTAGTTGATGAGGTAGGAACCTATTGTCCTGCATTCAAACCTTGGGAGTTACTTTAACGTTATGCTCATACTGCTATGCTATGCACATAGAAGTGGATTGGTTTGAGAGAATTCATGAAAGATGTGAGAGATTATTGTTAACTAAGGGTTAACTTAAGGTGGCTACTTTAATACACATCTGGGTGGATTGGTAGGGGCACCCTAGGGATATACCAGTGGACTTGCCCGGGCACCTGGGGAACCCAGTGCTTGCCCAAGGGGATCCCGGAGGACCTGTGTGATCACCCTATGGAATGCCACCCAGGCTCAAAGGGATCATAAGATTATTCATGCTAGAAACTTCCGTGTGCAGCCACAAGCCATTATGGGCTCTGGCATAGTTGAGTAAGTTGCGTGAGCTCTCGAAGAGGTGGACTAGCAGATGTAGGGGGATTGTAGGTGTACCAGTCCACCCGGAGTAGAGAGTAAATGCTCCTGAAAGACTGTGTCTCGGTCATCCGTTTCTCAAACACCATGTAGTGCGAGAAATCCAAGGGAGGAAATCGAGTCTTGTGGGGAAAAGTGCACAAACCTCTGCAGAGTGTACAAACTAGTCATGGTTGGCCGTGTCCCCGGTTATGGACAAATTTCGAGTCTCTGGTACTTGGATTATTTTATTGATCTCATCATGTTCCTTAAATAATTTGTTGGGTTATTGATGTTAATTTGGGATTGAGTTGGAGGAACCTTCTCCATATTTTCAACAAACTTTGTAGTTAAATAAAATATATTCCTTTGAAGTAGGAAAAAATTATCTTTATGCAAAAGTAAACTTAGAGCTTTCCACCAGCCAAATATGCATGTAGTGATAATTATTATTCATCATTATCCTATGTTGTGAATTTGCCAGTACATACAGTGTACTGACCCTTTGTGGCTGCAACGTCTCATGTTGCAGGAGTCTTACGACGAGTAAGTGATACGTTAGGGTTACGATTTCTACACTCAACTTTGCCGTTGGTGTTGATGGGAATCCACAACCTTTGTTACTTCCGCTATTTGGATTGAGGTAATAATATTTATGTTACTTTATACATGTGATTTACCTCTGTTATAAATCCTCGAGTACTGTGTGTGTCAGCATACCGATCCAGGGATGACACTTAAGCACAGAGACTTGACCGTCTGGGGTCGGGTCGCTACAACATGCAATAATACATCTCTAAAGACCCAGATCTTCAGCTAGACAAATCCCCTTACGGCATGCAATTGCTTCCAACGCTGCTCAGTCATGTAGGCCTTCAATCACAAGTGATGAACTGCCTAGGTAGTTTCCGTATTGGTCTCTAGCCAACGTAGCAGCCGAGCCTCGACGATTTCCATTCGATACCCCCGCATCAACATGCACTTTGGCATAGCCCACAGGTGGAGCACTCGGTCTAGTGACCCGTGCCGTAGCTGCTGGTTGTATTGCCCCTCTATTCACAGTGGGACACTCCTTTATGATTTCCAGGTTGGCCATGAATTGCTTAATAAACTCATGTGTGGCATGGGACTCTGGAAAATACCTTCGTGGATCGCCTTTCTCCTTGCTGACCATGTAGCCCAAAGTGTCCCCGCCAGCTTGATGTAAGCTTCACGGGACATGTCATTTATCATCGAGAACAACCAATTCTTGGCGTTCGACTCAGTGATCTCTCTCAGGTGGTCTGCTAGTTCACCATCCACAAGGGCCCAAATGCACCTCGACATCGAACAATCGAGTAGCGAGTGCCGCCAGGAATCCTATGCACCACAAAGACCGCATGCACTGGAGTCAGAATATGTCTGTGAGCACGTGCGTCATTCTTCGGCAAAGAGTGTTCAGATAAACACCATAAGAACATGCGTATCTTCGTTGGTACTTGGATGCTCCAGAGCTGCTTCCACGACCCCGCTTCATTTTCCATATCTGAAATGCCTGCCCTGTTTTCCAAGCAAGCCTCATGCCGCTATCTCGTGTTAATAAGCATCATATATGCAGATCTGACTAAGAAGATTCCATTGTTTTCATGACTCCACGCCAAAAAATCAGTTAGATTCTATGTGCATAAAGGTATATTCAAGATGGCTGGAATATCAATGGAAATAAAGACCTCATGTTAGCATTGTACGTCCCAAGTAGCGCCTGTATGGCCAATTAGATCAGAGACTAATTGAGGTGGGTTATTTAGTAAGCATCCGAACGGCCGCATCATTTCTGACCTTGGTATCCAATTCTCTTCCCAAAAATTGGTATCTTGTCCATTACCTATTCTTTTTATCAGCCCCAACTTGAGGATGTCTCTACCCTTCACAATTTCTCTCCAAATCAGGCTCGGGTGGCCTCCCAATTATGCATGTAATTATGATGTGTTCGGAAAATAAATGCTCTTCAGAATACGAGAGCTCAAAGTTTCTGGGTTTTGCAAGATTCTCCATGCCTGCCTAGCAAGCAAGGAAAGATTAAAGAGCTCTGTATCCTTAAAACCAAGACCTCCCATACTCTTGGGTTGGGCCATAACTTTCCATGATACCCAATGAGGTTTGCACTTTCCTTCTTTACTCCCCCACCAGAATTTCCGGATTAACATGTTGAGGTGTTCGCAAAGCCCCCTTGGCAGTTTAAAGCAAGACATTGAGAATACTAGAACTGCCCGTGCCACAGCTTCCACAGAAACTTCCTTCCCTGCCGTGGACATGGTCCGCTCTATCCATCCTTGCACTTTGTTCCATAAACGATCTTTTAGGTATTTGAAGGCAACATTTTTTGACGAGCCCACATCTAAAGGCATACCCAAATACTTCTCGTTCAATGTTTCATTGGGGACTTCCAAGAGCCCCTTAATTTCGATCCTAATAGTCTCACGTACACCCTTGCTGAAATATATTGACGACTTGGCATTATTGATTCTCTGTCCTGCTGCTTGGCAATAAATATTCAGAACGTGGTTCACCTCGGCGGCTCCCTCGCCCTTTGCCTTAAAGAATAACAGGCTGTCATCTGCGGATAATAAGTAGTTTACTGGTGGCGCCGAAGGAGCCACTTGCAACCCACTTAGATGTGATGACTGTCTTGATTTTAGGAGGCACGAAAGGCCCTCTGCTGCCAACAAGAACAAATATGGAGAAATCGGGTCCCCTTGTCTGAGTCCACGAGACGGTTTAAATTCCTGAAGTTTTTTCCCGTTAAACAAAACTAAAAACTTAATAGAAGACACCATGTTCACGACTATGTCAACCCACTTTTCAGAAAAGCTCAGCTTTAGCAATACTCCTTGAAGATAACTCCATTCCACCCGGTCATACGCCTTCATCATGTCCAGTTTCAGAGCACAATGCTGATTTTTCTTCGCCCTATTTCTTTTCATAAAATGAAGACATTCATAAGCCGCTATAATGTTGTCAGTGATGAGTCTCCCTGGTACAAAAGCTGACTGTTCGGGGGAAATGATATCAGGGAGTACTTGCTTCAGGCGGTTTGGTACAACCTTCGACGCAATCTTGTAAAATACATCACATAAGCTTATTGGTCGAAATTGTGTTAGGAGTGTCGGGTTTTTTTACCTTAGGTTTTAAAACCAGAAGGGTACCATTAATGCACTCTGCTGACTCCGTACCTTCCACAATCTGCAGAACCACCTTTGTTACCTCTTCCCTGCAAACCTCCCAGTGGCGTTGAAAAAAATGTGTGGGAAAGCAATCCGGCCCTGGAGCCTTGATGGGGAACATTTGGAAAAGAGCCCGTTTGACCTCCTCAGACTTATAGGGCGCGTTTAGAGTATCATTCATTGCTGCAGTTACTTTGCAAGGGACCGTATTAAGCACCGAATCCATATCTTGCACCCCTTCTGAAGTGTACAAATTATTGTAAAAAGCGGCCGTAGCCTCCACCATCTCAGCGGTGTCTTCTGTCAACCTACCATCCGGCAGCTGTAGCATCTTTATCTGGTTTTTCCGCCTTTGTTGGCTTGCCCTTAGATGGAAGAAATAGGTATTTTTGTCACTGTGTGACAACCAGTCAAGTCTTGCGTGCTGTCGCTAAAGCATTTCTTCACGATGAAAAAGCTCAACCAGTCTGCATGGCTCAGTGCAACTCTGCCTGGTACGGCTCGCAGTGACTCCAGTTCCCTCTTCAGTCGGCTTATCTCCTGTTTAATATTCCCAAAGTGGATCTTGTCCCAGCTAGTTAAATCAGCAGAGAACTTATGCAGCTTCACCTGGAGCTCGTGTACTGTGCCAGCAGATGTTTCCCCCATTCGTTCCCAACAAAGGACAACAGCTCGGGGTGCCTTTCCCACATTGTTTCATATTTAAATCGGTTGGGGCCTCTGTTGGGGAACGTAGTATTTAAAAATATTTCCTACGATCACGCAAGATCTATCTAGGAGAAGCATAGCAACAAGATGGGAGAGTGTGTCCATGTACCCTCATAGACCGAAAGCGGAAGCGTTAAGTAACGCGGTTGATGTAGTCGAACGTCTTCGTGATCCAACTCATCAAGTACCGAACGTACGACACCTCCACGATCTGCACACGTATAGCTCGATGACGTCCCTCTAAGTCTTGATGCGGCTGAGGCCGAGGGAGAGTTCGTTAGCACGACGGCGTGGTGACGGTGATGATGAAGTTACCGGCGCAAGGCTTCGCCTAAGCACTGCAATGATATGACCGAGGTGCGTTTCTGTAGAGGGGGGCACCACACACGGCTAAAAGAAACTTTGTACGCCTTCGGGGTGCCCCCTCCGACGTATATAAAGGGGGGAGGGAGGAGGAGGCGCGCCACGGGGGGGGGGGCAATCCTACTCCAAGTAGGATTCGGCCCCCCTTTCCTATTCCAACAAGGAGAAGGGGAAGGAGAGGGATGAGAGAAGGAAAGGGGGGCCGACCCCCCTAGTCCAATTCGGTTTGGGCTAGGGGGGGCGGGCGCCACACCTTGGTCGGCCTCCTCTCTTCCACCAATAGGCCCATGAGGCCCAATAACCCCCCGGGGTGTTTCGGTAACCCCCCGGTACTCCGGAAAATAACCGGTACACCCCGGAACTATTCTGGTGTCTGAATATAGTCTTCCAATATATCAATCTTTATGTCTCGACCATTTCGATACTCCTTGTCATGTCCGTGATCTCATCCGGGACTCCAAACTACCTTTGGTACATCAAAACACATAAAATCATAGTACCGATCGTCATCGAACGTTAAGCATGCGGACCCTACGGGTTCGAGAACTATGTAGACATGACCGAGACTCATCTCCGGTCAATAACCAATAGCGGAACCAGGATGCTCATATTGGCTCCCACATATTCTACGAAGATCTTTATCGGTCAAACCGCATAACAACATATGTTGTTCCCTTTGTCATCGGTATGTTACTTGCCCGAGATTCGATCGTTGGTACCACCATACCTAGTTGAATCTCATTACCGGCAAGTCTCTTTACTCGTTTCGTAATGCATCATCCCGTAACTAACTCATTAATTACATTGCTTGCAAGGCTTATAGTGATGTGCATTACCCAGAGGGCCCAGAGATACCTCTCCGAGAATTGGAGTGACAAATCCTAATCTCGATCTATGCCAACTCAACAAACACCATCAGAGACACCTGTAGAGCATCTTTATAATTACCCAGTTACATTGTGACGTGTGATAGAACACTAAGTGTTCCTCCGGTATTCGGGAGTTGCATAATCTCATAGTCATAGGAACATGTATAAGTTAGGAAGAAAGCAATAACAATAAACTAAACGATCATAGTGCTAAGCTAATGGATGGGTCATGTCAATCACATCATTCTTTAATGATAAGATCCCATTCATCAAATGACAACTCATGTCTATGGCTAGGAAACTTAACCATCTTTGATTAACGAGCTAGTCAAGTATAGGCATACTAGTGACACCCTGTTTGTCTATGTATTCACACATGTACTAAGTTTCCGGTTAATACAATTCTAGCATGAATAATAAACATTTATCATGATATAAGGAAATAGAAATATCAACTTTATTATTGCCTCTAGGGCATATTTCCTTCAGCCTCCCACTTGCACTAGAGTCAATAATCTAGATTACATAGTACTGATTCTAACACCCATGGAGTCTTGGTGCTGATCATGTTTTGCTCGTGAGAGAGGCTTAGTCAACGGTTTTGGAACATTCAGATCCGTATTTATCTTGCAAATCTCTATGTATCCCTCATTGACTTGATCGTGGATGGAATTGAAGCATCTCTTGATGTGTTTGGTTCTCTTGTGAAATCTGGATTCCTTTGCCAAGGCAAATCCACCAGTATTGTCACAAAAGATTTTCATTGGACCCGATGCACTAGGTATGACACCTAGATCGGATATGAAATCCTTCATCCAGACTCCTTCATTTGCTTCTTCTGAAGCAGCTATGTACTCCGCTTCACACGTAGATCCCGCCACGACGCTCTGCTTGGAACTGCACCAACTGACAGCTCCACCATTCAATATAAACACGTATTCGGTTTGTGACTTAGAGTCATCCAGATCAGTGTCAAAGCTTGCATCGACGTAACCATTTACGATGAGCTCTTTGTCACCTCCATAAACAAGAAACATATCCTTAGTCCTTTTCAGGTATTTCAGGATGTTCTTGACCGCTGTACAGTGATCCACTCCTGGATTACTTTGGTACCTCCCTACTAAACTAATAACAAGGCACACATCAGGTCTGGTGCACATCATTGCATACATGATAGAACCTATGGCTGAAGCATAGGGAATGACTTTCATTTTCTCTCTCTCTTCTGCAGTGGTCGGGCATTGAGTCTGACTCAACTTCACACCTTGCAACACAGGCAAGAACCCTTTCTTTGCCTGATCCATTTTGAACTTCTTCAAAACTTTATCAAGGTATGTGCTTTGTGATAGTCCAATTAAGCATCTTGATCTATCTCTATAGATCTTGATGCCCAATATATAAGCAGCTTCACCGAGGTCTTTCATTGAAAAATTCTTATTCAAGTATCCTTTTACGCTATTCAGAAATTCAGTATCATTTCCAATAAACAATATGTCTTCTACATACAATATCAGAAATGCTATAGAGCTCCCACTCACTTTCTTGTAAATACAGGCTTCTCCAAAAGTCTGTATAAAACCATATGCTTTGATCACTCCGAGATGCTTGCACCAGTCCATAAATGGATCGCTGGAGCTTGCACACTTTGTTAGCACCTTTTGGATCGACAAAACCTTCTAGTTGCATCATATACAACTCTTCTTTAAAATATCCATTAAGGAATGTAGTTTTGACATCCATTTGCCAAATTTCATAATAATAAAATGCGGTAATTTCTAACATGATTCGGACGGACTTAAGCATCACTACGGGTGACAAGGTATCATCGTAGTCAACTCCTTGAACTTGTCGAAAACGTTTCACAACAAGTCGAGCTTTGTAGACAGTAACATTATTGTCAGCGTCAGTCTTCTTCTTGAAGGTCCATTTATTCTCTATGGCCTGCCGATAATCGGGCAAGTCAACCAAAGTCCACACTTTGTTCTCATACATGGATCCCATCTCAGATTTCATGGCCTCAAGCCATTTCGCGGAATCTAGGCTCATCATCGCTTCCTCATAGTTCATAGGTTCTTCATGGTCAAGTAACATGACTTCCAGAACAGGATTACCGTACCACTCTGGTGCGGATCTTACTCTGCTTGACCTACGAGGTTCGGTAGTAACTTGATCCGAAGTTTTATGATCATCATCATTAGCTTCCTCACTAATTGGTGTAGGAATCACTAGAACTGATTTCTATGATGAACTACTTTCCAATAAGGGAGCAGGTACAATTACCTCATCAAGTTCTACTTTCCTCCCACTCAGTTCTTTTGAGAGAAACTCCTTCTCTAGAAAGGATCCATTCTTAGCCACGAATATCTTGCCTTCGGATCTGTGATAGAAGGTGTACCCAGCAGTTTCCTGTGGGTATCTTATGAAGACACATTTCTCCGATTTGGGTTCGAACTTATCAGGTTGAAGCTTTTTCACATAAGCATCGCAGCCCCAAACTTTAAGAAACGACAACTCGGGTTTCTTGCCAAACCACAGTTCATATGGTGTCGTCTCAACAGATTTAGATGGTGCCCTATTTAACGTGAATGCAGCCGCCTCTAAAGCATAACCCCAAAATTATAGTAGTAAATCAGTAAGAGATATCATAGATCGCACCATATGTAATAAAGTAAAATTAAGACGTTCGGACACACCATTACGCATTGGTGTTTTGGGTGGCGTGAGTTGCGAAACTATTCTGCATTGTTTCAAATGAAGACCAAACTCGTAACTCAAATATTCTCATCCACGATCAGATCGTAGAAACTTTATTTTCTTGTTATGATGATTTTCCACTTCACTCTGAAATTCTTTGGACTTTTCGAATGTTTTAGACTTATGTTTCATCAAGTAGATATACCCATATCTGCTCAAATCATGTGTGAAGGTTAGAAAATAACGATACCTGCCGCGAGCATCAATACTCATCGGACCGCATACATCAGTATGTATTATTTCCAACAAGTCTGTTGCTCGCTCCATTGTTCCGGAGAACAGAGTCTTAGTCATCTTGCCCATGAGGCATGGTTCGCAAGCATCAAGTGATTCATAATCAAGTGATTCCAAAAGCCCATCAGCATGGAATTTCTTCATGCGCTTTACACCAATGTGACCTAAACGGCAGTGTCACAAATAAGTTGCACTATCATTATTGAACTTATATCTTTTGTCTTCAATACTATGAATATGTGTATCACTACTATCGAGATTCAATAAAAATAGACTACTCATCAAGGGTGCATGACCATAAAAGATATTACTCATATATATAGGACAACCATTATTCTCTGATTTAAATAAATAACCGTCTCACATAAAAAAGATCCAGATATAATGTTCATGCTTAACGCTGGCACCAAATAATAATTATTCAGGTCTAAAACTAATCCCGAAGGTAGATGTAGACATAGCGTGCCGATGGCGATCACATCGACTTTGGAACCATTTCCCACGCGCATCGTCACCTCGTCCTTAGCCAATCTTCGCTTAATCCGTAGCCCCTGTTTTGAGTTGCAAATATGAGCAACAGAACCAGTATCAAATACCCAGGCGCTACTACGAGCATTAGTAAGGTACACATCAATAACATGTATATCAAATATACCTTTCACTTTGCCATCCTTCTTATCCGCCAAATACTTGGGGCAGTTCTGCTTCGAGTGACCAGTCTCTTTGAAGTGGAAGCACTCAGTCTCAGGCTTAGGTCCATACTTGGGCTTCTTCACTTGAGCAGCAACTTGCTTGTCGTTCTTCTTGAAGTTCCCCTTCTTCCCTTTGCCATTCTTCTTGAAACTAGTGGTCTTGTTGACCATCAACACTTGATGCTCCTTCTTGATTTCTACCTCCGCAGCCTTTATCATTGCGAAGAGCTTGGGAATTGTCTTATCCATCCCTTGCATATTGTTGTTCATCATGAAGCTTTGCTTGGTGGCAGTGATTGAAGAACTCTGTCAATGACACTATCAGTCGGAAGATTAACTCCCAACTGAGTCAAGTGATTGTGGTACCCAGGCATTCTGAGTATATGCTCACTGACAGAACTATTCTCCTCCATTTTGCAGCTGTAGAACTTATTGGAGACTTCATATCTCTCAATCCGGGCATTTTCTTGAAATACTAACTTCAACTCCCGGAACATCTCATATGCTCCATGACATTCAAAACATCGTTGAAGTCCCGGTTCTAAGCCTTAAAGCATGGCACATTGAACTATCGAGTAGTCATCAGCTTTGCTCTGCCAGGCGTTCACAACGTCCGGCGTTGCTCCTACAGCGGGTTTTGCACCTAGCGGTGCTTCCAGGACGTAATTCTTCTATGCAGCAATGAGGATAATTGTCAAGTTACGGACCCAGTCCGTGTAGTTGCTACCATCATCTTTCAACTTAGCTTTCTCTAGGAATGCATTAAAATTCAATGGAACAGTAGCACGGGCCATTTATCTACAACAACATAGACTTGCAAAATACTATCAGGTACTAAGTTCATGATAAATTAAAGTCCAATTAATCATATTACTTAAGAACTCCCACTTAGATAAACATCCCTCTAATTATCTAAGTGATCACGTGATCCATATCAACTAAACCATGTCTGATCATCACGTGAGATGGAGTAGTTTTCAATGGTGAACATCACTATGTTGATCATATCTACTATATGATTCACGCTTGACCTTTCGATCTCAGTGTTCCGAGGCCATATCTGCATATGCTAGGCTCATCAAGTTTAACCCGAGTATCCTGCGTGTGCAAAACTGGCTTGCACCCATTGTATGTGAACGTAGAGCTTATCACACCCGATCATCACGTGGTGTCTCGGCACGACGAACTGTAGCAATGGTGCATAATCAGGGAGAACACTTATACCTTGAAATTTAGTGAGAGATCATCTTATAATGCTACCGCCGTACTAAGCAAAATAAGATGCATAAAGGATAAACATCACATGCAATCAATATAAGTGATATGATATGGCCATCATCATCTTGTGCCTTTGATCTCCATCTTCAAAGCACCGTCATGACCACCATCGTCACCGGCTTGACACCTTGATCACCATCGAAGCATCGTTGTCGTGTCGCCAACTATTGCTTCTACGACTATCGCTACCGCTTAGTGAGAAAGTAAAGCAGTCACATGGCAAATGCATTTCATACAATAAAGCGACAACCATATGGCTCCTCCCAGTTGCCGATAACTGTTACAAAACATGATCATCTCATACAACAATTTATATATCATCACGTCTTGACCATATCACATCACAGCAAGCCCTCCAAAAACAAGTTAGATGCCCTCTACTTTGTTGTTGCAAGTTTTACGTGACTGCTACGGGCTTAGCAAGAACCGATCTTACCTACGCATCAAAAACCACAATGATTTTTCGTCAAGTGTGTTGTTTTAACCTTCAACAAGGACCAGGCGTAGCCACACTCGATTCAACTAAAGTTGGAGAAACAGACACCCACTAGCCGCTAGTGTGCAAAGCACGGCGGTAGAACCAGTCTCATGAATGCGGTCATGTAATGTCGGTCTGGGCCGCTTCATCCAACAATACCGCCGAATCAAAGTATGACATGCTGGTAAGCAGTATGACTATTGTCGCCAACAACTCTTTGTGTTCCGCTCGTGCATATAACATCTACGCATAGACCTGGCTCAGATGCCACTATTGTGGAACGTAGTATTTCATAAAATTTCCTACGATCACGCAAGATCTATCTAGAAGAAGCATAGCAACGAGAAGGGAGAGTGTGTCCACGTACCCTAGTAGACCGAAAGCGGAAGCGTTAAGTAACACGGTTGATGTAGTCGAACGTCCTCGCGATCCAACAGATCAAGTACCGAACGCACCACACCTCTGTGATCTGCACACGTACAACTCGATGACATCCCTGGAACTCTTGATCCAGCTGAGGCCGAAGGTGAGTTTCATCAGCACGACAGAGTGGTGATGGTGATGATGAAGTTACTGGCGCAGGGCTTCGCGTAAGCACTGCAACGATATGACCGAGGTGTGTTTCTGTGGAGGGGGCACCGCACACGGCTAAGAGAAACTTTGTGTGCCTTGGGGTGCCCCCTCCCACGTATATAAAGGGGGGAGGGAGGAGGAGGCCGGCCAAGGGGAGGAGGCATGCCATGGGGGGCCAATCCTACTCCAAGTAGGATTCGCCCCCCCTTCCTATTCCAACAAGGAGAAGGGGGAAGGAGAGGGAGGAGAGAAGGAAATGGGGGCCGACCCCCCTAGTCCAATTCGGTTTGGGCTAGCGGGGAGCGCGCCACACCTTGGCCTGCCTCCTATCTTCCACCAATAGGCCCATGAGGCCCAATAACCCCCCGGGGGGATCCGGTAGCCCCCCGGTACTCCGATAAATACCCGATACACCTCGGAACTATTCTGGTGTCAAATATAGTCTTCAAATATATCAGTCTTTATGTCTTGACCATTTCGAGAATCCTCATCATGTCTGTAATCTCATCCGGGACTCCGAACTACCTTCAGTACATCGAAACACATAAACTCATAATACCGATCGTCATCGAACGTTAAGCGTGCGGACCCTACTGGTTCAAGAACTATGTAGACATGACCGGGACTCATCTTCGGTCAATAACTAATAGCGGAACCTGGATGCTCATATGGCTCCCACATATTCTACAAAGATCTTTATCGGTCAAACCACATAACAACGTACATTGTTCCCTTTGTCATCGGTATGTTACTTGCCCGAGATTCGATCGTCGGTACTATACCTAGTTCAATCTCGTTACCGGCAAGTCTCTTTACTCGTTTCGTAATGCATAATCCTATAACTAACTCATTAGTTACATTGCTTGCAAGGCTTATAGTGTTGTGCATTAACGAGAGGGCCCAGAGATACCTCTCCGACAATCGGAGTGACAAATCCCAATCTCGATCTATGCCAACTCAACAAACACCATCAGAGACACCTATAGAGCATCTTTATAATCACCCAGTTACGTTGTGACGTTTGATAGCACACTAAGTGTTCCTCCGGTATTCTAGAGTTGCATAATCTCATAGTCATAGGAACATGTATAAGTCATGAAGAAAGCAATAGCAATAAACTAAACGATCATAGTGCTAAGCTAACAGATGGGTCATGTCAATCACATCATTCTCTAATGATGTGATCCCGTTTATCAAATGACAACTCATGTCTATTGCTACGAAACTTAACCATCTTTGATTAATGAGCTAGTCAAGTAGAGGCATACTAGTGACACTCTGTTTGTCTATGTATTCACACATGTACTAAGTTTCTGGTTAATACAATTCTAGCATGAATAATAAACATTTATCATGATATAAGGAAATATAAATGACAACTTTATTATTACCTCTAGGGCATATTTCCTTCAGCCTCTTATGCATGCATGCACGTCAGTGTAATGGTGTAGTATGGGTGAATGATCCGATCCAGCTGCTGTGAGATGTTTTATTGTTGCACCAGGATATGTGTTGCACCAACCTGTTGTCGCTACGCATCTGTCCAACCTTAGTCTTGTGTAGGTTCCTCCCACCACTTTCTTTTCAAAAGTCCAATTATTTCCTGTATATCCAATATCCGTTAAGCCACAAGTATCTACTACATCTCTAAAAGCGTCCATCTGAGCCTGACTTCGGTTTCCAACACCAAAGTGTTCATGCGCATGCAGTACCTCATTAAAGTCTCACAACACTACCGATGGAAGAGTGCCGGTGCTTGCAATACCATTCATCATATTCCATGTCTTGTAGCGTTCCAGAACCTGGGCCTCCCCATAGACAAATCTGACCCTGCTTTTAGTGCCAACAAATTCATCAACAGATACATCTATATGATACTCAGAATAACCTAGAACTTCGATTTTTATTTCATCATTCGAAAACATTCCAAGGCCACCACTTCTCCCCGAACTACTAACAACATAGCTTTTATTGTAACCTAAATTATCAACTAAATTCTCAACTCGCGAACCCTCAATTTGAGTTTCAAGAATACATAAAATCGAGGGGGAAAACTGCTTAGTTAGATCACGAAGCTCTCGAACTGTCACGGCTTTGCCAGCTCCGCGACAGTTCCAACACAAGATACTCATTGCGCTAGGCGCGACTCCGCTTGGGAGCCTGCCAAACGCGCTCTTCCACCTGGGAGGAGGAAGATGAAGATGCCCTTGGAGGGCTAGGCCTCTTCTGCCAGGTAAGGCCCAGCTAGTTCTTTCCTTTCTATTCTTCTTTTGCTTTTGTTTTCGTTTCTTTTATTTGTTTGATTTGATTTGAAACATCAAATCATTTTTTTGAAGCTCCTGAATAATTATATGTGGACTAAGAGGACTTGTCCTAAACCATATAACAATTTTTAGATGAAGGAACAATATGATTTAAATGCAACTGCCAAAATAATTCCTTAAAAGATGTTCCTAAATTTTGGTTTGAATTGTAGTTCTTGCCAAAATTCTCAAAACAATTGAAGGAACATTTTGGAACAATTGAATGAGATTTCTAGGGTATTAGTTGCATTACTGAGCATCATGCATCACATCCTATTTAGTTGCATTACTGAGCATCATGCATCATACATCAGGTATCTCTGGCTTAAACGTGTGAACGGACGGCCAACGGACTTGCCACACCTCTCGTGTAAAGGCAGGGCAACCAACCTCGAAAGTTAGGCACCCGCCAACACCGAGCGCAGGCTCGTCGACGTTGAGGCCATCGCACCCATCGGTCCAGCAGAGGTCATCACGTCACTGCTCGATGAAGACGCGCGCGTCTCCCCTCCGCCCATCCTCCGGGGCTCGACGTTGGCCTGGACGTACTCGAGGGTCAGAAGATGCCATCAAGATGTCGTCATGATCTTGATTCGGCTGTGCCCGCGCTGGCTGCTGTGGTGGGGATTGCACCATTGGGATGGCCTCTTCCGTACGGTCAACAACAGGAGATGTTGCTGTTGCTTGGGTAGGTGGTGGTGGGCCAGCCTGCCGCGAGCCCCCGGCTTCGGCGAAACCGAGCAGACTCTGGATGGTAGCACGCCATACATCCATCTGCTCAGCCGTTGGC
Organism: Aegilops bicornis; assembly: GCA_021605145.1. Taxonomy (NCBI): domain Eukaryota; kingdom Viridiplantae; phylum Streptophyta; class Magnoliopsida; order Poales; family Poaceae; genus Aegilops; species Aegilops bicornis. The sequence goes on from CM038670.1 coordinate 363,963,146, forward strand.
GGAAACCTCAGCAGCAGCTGAGCTCACGCCATGGCCTCCCAAGTAGTGCTTGGCATGGACGTCGATGAAGTCGATCGTACCATCGTGCGGTTCCTTACGGTGCCGGCAGCGGTAGTACCACGCCCCCGCCGTCGCTGCAGGGCAACCACCTGGGCGTGGTGTGGGGAAGGCGCTTGAGGGCTAGCGGCTCCGTCGGGCGCAGCAACTTCGTCGGCCCGTCCCATGGGAGGTGCACGCGTGACGACCGCACCCATGGTGGGGATGGCCAGATGGCGGAGGTTTGCCCCGGACCGAGCGCCGTTCCTATGGCTATTCCCATCGGCTGGGGAGAGGGGCGCAGATGGTGTAACCCCCTCGCCCATACCTGGGGAGCGTGGCCGTCGTGGTGTTGCTGATGCTGCTCTCCTCTAGTGCCTCCTACTCCTGCGTCGGCGGCGGGAGAAGTGGTGATGGCGCCTCCAGCTCCGACCACTTCCCCAGTAGAGTCCGCGTCCTCATGCGCCTCTGCACCCCCTGCAGCGTTGGAGGCCACGGGCGGCGGAGCCTTTGAGGTGGATGGCTGAGCTGCAGGACCAGACTTCTTCTTGGGCGCCATAGCCGATGGCGTCGTCGAAGAAGGCAATGGTGATGAAGATGACGCGCTACGCACGCCTTCGGTTTCGCACAAGAGAGCCCCCTACCTGGTGCGCCAAAGATGTCAGGGTAAAACCACGACCACCTATGGTACTAGGTGGTCCCTTGCTGGTTCGGCAGCGGGGCGACGCGTTGCACAAAGAGCAGAGGGGCGTGGGGCAGCACGGCGGAGATCACACAAGCAATTTACCCATGTTTGGGCCGCCGTGAGGCGTAAAACCCTACTCCTGCTTTGGTGGATTGATGGTGGAAAAGGTGGTGGCGAGCGTAGTACACTTACCCGGCAGGGGTTGCCTTGGGGCAACAGCGACTACGCGCATATGGGGGTGTGAGCTATCCAACCTTCTAACCCTTTCTACGGTTGCCATGGGCCTCCTTTTATAGATCAAGGGGTCACCACAAAGGCAAAGTAGTCATTATGCATTGATATGATAGCAAACAGTGCTATCATACCTAACTCTGCGGGCTGACAGGGCGCATTAAATGCACCGCTTATTGTCACATCACTGGTTGCCCGGCAAGGCTTGCCGGGCTATCTTGCCAGCTCCGCGCCTGCTCTCTTGACATGTCGCAGGCTGGGTGTCATCTGTGGGTTTCTTCTATAAGGAGAGGCGGCCATGTGGCAAATGACTGCCACTCAGTAACTTTGCGGCTTGACACCACATTGATCAATGACGTGGGTCATAGCTGAGTGGGTGGTGAGGTGTTTTTTCCTTTGTGAGCCCCGATAGGCCCTGCCGGGGTGCCTCAGTTATTTGCTTCTGTGTGGCGTCGCCCCTTGCCGGGCTCGCCTGCCCTGCAAGGGAGGCCTTTCTCTTGGCGATATCCTGCTTCTCTGGCTCAATCTTGGTCTCTCTAATCTGCATGCTGGTCCTTTGAATCTCTTGATTCCTTGTATTCTGACTTGGGTTGGTGCTTCAATCTTGTTCCAGTGCGTGTGCATAGTCTGGGCAACAGACCCAGGGTGTTGCATCGACACCGGGTGGATATTGGGGATATTCCTGTGGACTCTGCTGAATCTTTGCAAATACTTGCGAAGGGCCTCTCCTTCTTTCTGTTGGAGAAGCCGCAAGTCGCTGGGCCGTCCTGGCTCTTGATGGCTGCTGGTGAAGGCGCCAATGAACTCATGGCACAGATCAGCCCATGACGAAATGGAGTTCTCCAGCAGGTGCATCCGCCAAGACCTCACATTGGACATGAGCGCCAAAGGGAATTAGTTGGCAAACACATTCTCATCTCTTCCCCCGGCAGCTTGAACAACAATGGTGTAGATGCTCAGGAACTCTGTCGGGTTCGGCCTTCCATCATACTTCTCGGGTATCTCTAGCTTGAATGTGCGAGAGGATGGCCAACGGACTTGCCGCAGCTCACGAGTGAAGGCAGGGCACCCAATCTCAAAAGGCAGGTATCCGTCATCCTCGAGCGTAGGCTCGTCGACGTCGGGACCATCGTACCCGTTGGGCCGGCAGTGGTCATCGCGGCGTTGCTCAATGACGACGTGCGCCGTTCCCCTCCACCTGTCCTCCAGGGCTCGCCGTTGTCCTGGACATGCTTGAGGGTCGGAAGAGGCCATCGAGACTTTTCCCGCGCGATATGCTGGGAGGTTGGCTTAGTTGGTTTTTCTAGGACGAGTAATCACTGGTACGCGCCGGTGCTATACAAATGGTTTTTAAACCCTTTCCGCGACGACATTTGGAATCGTCGCCAAGTGAGTGTGGGCGATAGGGGGGTCCTTCCCACATGACCCAAAAACCGTCGGGGATAGGGAGCCTTGATGCATAGAGTTGTGCCTATATAACCATTTCCGATATCTCAAACATCCCAAACGCTTCATCCTTGCTAATCGTTTGTTCTCGCATTGTGTAACACCCCAAATGCGATGCGCCAGGTGTCTTCCAGTCAATCGTCGTTGTTTCCATGTCATTCGCTTGCGTGTTGCATCTTTGCCATGTCATCATGTGCATTGCATCCTCATGTTTTCAAAACTTGCATCCGTTCTCTTTCTTCGTTATCCGTTTCGATTTCCGACACTCTCTCTTGCACCCGTTGCACCTCTCAGTCCTTGTTTCATGAGCAGGAGAAAAGCTTTCTCGGAATGGGCTGAGATTTGTCGAGTGGCCTTGGTATATCACCAGTAGTCCGCCTGTCAAATTTCGTTCCATTTGAGGTCGTCTGATGCCCCAACAGTTAACCGCATTAACCGAAAGACCTCTCTCTTTGCAGCCAAGCACCCCTCTACAATAGCCCACTAGCCCATCTAAACCACCTCCATGCTCTCCGTCGTTGGATCACGATCGTGTGGGCGAAAACCGCACCTAATTTGGACTCTCCTAGCTCCCTCTACCTATAAATACACCCCCCCGAAATTCGCGGACAAACCCTAGCTTCTTCCTCCTCCAGCCGCCGGACATGTCCGCGCCGCCATTGGACGTGGCCGCACCACCCTCTGGCCAACCACAATGCGCCACGTCGCCTCCCTACGCCTCCCACCATGCCGGCCCGCCCGAGCCCGCGCGGCCCCCGAAGCCCATCCGGCCTCCGCCGCCTCCCGCGCGGGCCCGTTCCCCGCCACCGCTCGGCCTGGCCGCGCCCGCGCCGTCCTCTGCGCCCGCCATGCGCGACACGCCGCGGCGACCTGCAGCAGCGTCGCGCGCCGCCTCCGCCCGTCTTCCTCACCGCTGCTTTCGCTGGCGACCACCGCCTCCGACGCCTCGCCGTCTCCGCCGGATTGCACCTCCCCGTTGATCCGCGGCTCACCGCCCCGCCGGGCCCCTCATGCCGCGCCGCGCCTCGAGCTCCGCGGCCATTCGTCGGAGCTCCCACGTCGCCGGAATCCACCCCGCCGCTCGCCGGAGTTCCACACCGGCCAGATCCGGTCCGGGTGGATGAGATCTACTAGGACACCGCACCAAACGCTCCATCCCGGGTCCTCCTCGTCCCGCGTTGACTTTCAGAGGATATATTTCCACTAAGTCCCCAGTTTTTCATCTCATGGGTGCATCTTCATCATGCCATATCTCCATGCATATAGCTCCGATTTGCGCTTATTATATGCCGAAATCTTCACCTCATGATGCTCTTTATGTTAGTGTACTGATGCATTCTTGTTTGAGTTCGTCTTGATGCTCTAATCGCTGTTGCAAGAGTGCTATATGATGTTAGCGGCTGAAATCTGTTATAACTTGCTGATTTGTCATTTTCAATGCATTTTGTGTGTACATCCTATGAGTGTCATGTCTACATGTTTTTGGAGCATCTCCATTCCATATTTACAGTGGAGCAAGCCTCGTTTTATGAGCTCTGTGGTGACTAGCACAAGCATGCAAATAGGCTATATGATGTTGCTGATTTCAGACACTTAGTATTTTTGTTGTCTTTTCCTGTTACATTATGTTGCTATGTTGTCTTGTTGCTACAAGTAGATCCATGCATATTTTGATGATGTTAAGTACGAGTGTTTTGAATATATGGTTATGCTCTATCCCTCCTTGCCTCTGTTTGTAATTGTGGAGTAGTGTAGCTTGTCATTTCCGTGCTCTACTTTTGCTAAATATCGTTGCTGACAGTTTGTTAACATGAAGTTCCTTTTGGCCATGTGTTTTGCTAGTGATCCATGCACCCTATGAACTTTCTCTTGACACGTTTAGCTTCATAATTGTTTCTTATTAGTGTTGGATACCTTGTGATGCCATGAAATTCTTTTTGGGGAGTTACATAAGCTTGCAAAGTTGCTATCATGAATCTGTTTCTGCCATGTCATGTTTTTCTACAAAGTCTGTAACAGTTCATATCATTTGCCATGTTTTCATTGATGCTACCATCAATTCCGTGCATAATCTGGAGATGACTACTTGAGATGTTTTGATTACCATGTTATGATCTATCATGCCATGCCTTTTGATGCCTCATAAATGTCCCGTAGCATATGTTCTCATTGCCATGAACATGCCTAAATGATGTTCCAGTTTTCTGTTAACTTCATGATGCCATGTTGTGAGCTTGTTATTGTTTGATCTATGCATCTTTTGGCGATACTCCTGTTGCATCATTTGAAGTATGCTATGAGTACTTAGTCCACGTGCCTAGTTTGATAATTTTAGGCTTCATATGACCTCTGTTCCAAGCTTACAAATATTCTATGTCAATGTTATGTTTTGCATTCCCAGATTTCCTCTGTGTCTGATAATCAACTTATATCTTGTTGCATCTTGTTTTTTGGTTGCCATTGATATGGGTCATATGGAGATTCTTAGTAATAATGTTTTTCCATGCTTAACCTGTACTCTAATGCCATGCTTTTTCTTGTTATGTTCTTGCACTATATCATCATTGTTTCATGCCTCCAACATGTCAATATATTATTCCTGCTCACATGTATGCCCTGTTTTTCACTGTCATAATCTGTGTTATTAAGTTGCTTCTTGCCTTGATCATATTGGTTTAATACTGATGCCTATGAACTTCAACCTTGATGTTATTTGAAGCATGTAGTTTGTACTTTGAGTGCATATCAAGTTTGTGTCCATATGTTTCCTGTAGCATGTTGTTTCCTTGGTGGCAAAGTGCTTAGTTGCTGTTTTGGACATATTGTGTTTGAACGTTGTATTGAGTGTATGTGTTGAACCGTGGCTCTGTTTGGAGTATGCTTTATATGAAACTTGCTAAGTTTTGCATGTAGTTTCATGTTACCTTGTTGAATCCATGGTTTGGAGTGTTTGTGATGTTGTTTGAATGCATGTTGCATCAATGCCATGTTTAACTTTTTTTGCTCATATCTTCTAGGCCGTAGCTCCGAATTAAACGAAATTTATATGTAACTTGACTAGAAAACCGTGTAGATCATCTTGTTTCACTTTAACTTGATGTTTAACAACTTCAACATTGTGTTCTAATCAGATCTGGACCAATTTCGAAATTTGCATATGAGGACTTACCTGAATTGTTCTATGTTGTTTCCGGCCTCATTTAAACTTGCTTTGATGTGTTGCTCTTGTATGCATCATCTCTTGCCATGAGTAGCTTCATGTAGTATTGTCATGCATCATTCTTGTTGAGCATCATGTCATGTTTATGTGTTGTGTGTTTACCATGTTGTTTGCTTCTTTCCGGTTGTGCTCCTTCTCGATAGTTCTTGTTTCGTTGCGATTGTGATGATTCGTTCAACTACGTGGCTTCATCTTGTTCATGGACTCGTTCTTCTTCCTAGCGGGATTTCAGGAAAGATGAACATCACCTTGGATCTCACTACTATCATTACTATGCTAGTTGTCTCAATGCTATCGCTATGTCGCGCTACCTACCACTTGTTTATCAAGCCTCCCAAATTGCCATGAAAACCTCTAACATTTTTACCCTTCCTAGCAAACCGTTGTTTGGCTATGTTACAGCTTTGCTCAACCCTTCTTATAGCATTGCTAGTTGCAGGTGCTGTTGCAGGTTGTTCCATGTTGGGACATGGATATCATGGGATATCACAATATCTCTTATTTAATTAATGCACATATATACTTGGTAAAGGGTGGAAAGCTCGGCCTTATGCCTGGTGTTTTGTTCCACTCTTGTCACCCTAGTTTCTGTCATACCGGTGTTATGTTCCTTGATTTTGCGTCCCTAACACGGTGAGGGGTATGGGACCCTCGCGACGTTTCACTTTGAATAAAACTCTTCCAGCAAGGCCCGACATTGATTTTAATATTTGCCATATTAATACTTGAACCTAATAATTATTTGGCATAGGGCGTCACGAACCCGAGGATTCTTTTCTACATACAAGGGGGCCAGTGCCGATGGAGTTGGTCCCAAACTAGAGCACCGTGCGGGTCCGCCTCTTGGAAACTTGGGGTATGTTGGTACCTATACGCTTAGCTCATCCGTCATGGCCTGAGACGAGATACGCGCGGCTACTATCAGGGTGTCGGCACGTCAGGAGGTCTTGTCGGACTTGTTTTAACATTGTCGAAATGTCTCGTGCACCGGGATTCCGAGTCTGATCGGGTGTCCCGTGATGGAGGATTGTCTCCGCGGATCGTGAGCTTGACATGGGCTAAGTTGGGACACCCCTGCAGGGTTTAAACTTTCGAAAGTCGTGTCCGCGGTTATGTGGCAGATGGGAATTTGTTAATATCCGGTTGTAGAGGACTTGAAGTAAACTCTTTTAAAATACACCAAACGCGTTGCGTAACCGTGATTGTCTCGTTACGGGGAAGTTCGAGAGGAGAACACGGTTGGGTTATGTTTGAACGTAAGTAGTTCGAGATCACTTATTGATCATTACTAGTTTGCGACCGTTTGCGTAGTTTCTCATCTTATTCTGGTATTCGTAAGTTAGCCACCGTACATTGCTAGGCGCTGCTGCAACCTCACCACTTATCCTTCCTTACCCATAAGCTTTGCTAGTCTTGATACCCATGGTAATGGGATTGCTGAGTCCTCGTGGCTCACAGACTACTACACCAACAGTTGCAGGTATAGCTAATGCGATGATCATGATGCGAGAACAATGTTTGCATGTTTTGAGTTCCGCTTCTTCTTCATTCGAGGATAGGTTCCTGGTCGGCAGCCTGGGCTAGCAGGGTGGATGCCGTTTGAGTTTTTGTTTGTGTTTCATCTGTAGTTGGATGTTGTTCTATGTATGAGGTATTGATGTATTCTTGCGGAATTTGTATGCCTTTTATTTATCCCCATCTATTATGTAATGGATCGATGTAATGATATCCACCTTGCAAAAGCGTATCAATATGCGATTCTATTCTTGGGGGGACCTTTGAGCCTTTTTAGGATAGTGTCGTATATTGGGCATGACACATTGCCATCACAGTCGGAGTTTTGTTGTTTCACCTAAAACCAGGAAGATTCCATGCACGGGAGTTTTCCAGGCACGTACCTAACTGTCTCTACGTTTACAATGCCTGGCATATCACAAACGGTTCATGATAATAAACCGTGTATGATAGGTAGACAATCACACACATTTAGTTTTCCTACACTGTATGTGATAGTGTCTGACATCACACACGCTTTGCAAACGGCAACTGTGTGCATTGTTACACACATTTCCTCTCTGTGAACCATGTCGAATTATGATGTATATCGCACACGCTGTGCTTTATTAACCGTGTGCACCGTAATGACATGCACACCATAATTTTGGCCTAATTTAATTGCTGCTATTTAATTACCTAATTTAAACTTGAAATTAGGCTATAGCTTTATTCATATCCATCAGGTTCAAACAACCAATGCATTATTCGATTCACAGGTACATATGTTTAAGAATTACATAAGCACCAAATAAATAATGATGAACCAGGGTTCTATACTTGTACTATTACAGATGGTAAAGAAAGAGGCGATGGACATTCCGGTTGCTGAACAAGGTGCAGCGGAATGGCCCTATTGTGCTCTCCTGGATGCAGAAGGCATGCATGACTCTAGTCCAACCCCTTGTGATGGTCGGCCGCCAATCATGCAGTTTGAGAGGTAATCTTGAGTAAACTGCTTCAGGATCCACTGCAAAAGAAAAAAGATCCAAACATTGTCATCTAACACAACTCATTATGGGCAGTAAAAAGTAGGCTATAGGGTTCTTACTTACCATCTTGCAGTTCATTGTTGTCTTGCATAAAGTGTAAACAAATAGTTCGATTGACATCTCTTGACCCATTTTAATAACAATCTTTTTTCAGTTTCCTCACATGATGCTGGTTCATGAATATCTCATTGCCCCGTATGCAGAAAGGGTCGAAGTGTGGATCTTTGGCAATGATATATGTACCTAAAAGCACCAAGTTAATATTAGAAGCTCAACAACAATTGAAAAATGTAGTACAACACTCCCTCCATCCCATTATATAAGATTTTATTACATGTATATCTAGACATCATCAGAACATTAAGGTATTTCTATGTAGCCTGGGATTGCATATTTAGTCATCCAGTACAATGCATGTTGCTATGTAGCCTCACATATATTAAATATGGCCCTAGTTAACCCACTGATAAATGGGTTACAGATATATTCAGTGAAATGTACGATTCGATGATTAATCCCTTATCAGCCCAAGGCTATATGGTACCAGCTACCGATATCCTGAACAGTGAGTACATATAAGCAATGCGATGAAACTAACCTTGATGGAAAACAACACCGTTATCAATATTGTCTTGTATGAGTACATCTAAAGGCATGTTAAGCACAACAGGCTAAAGATCAACCAAATATATCCATGGTAGACAACATAATCTACAGATGATAGCTTCAATGTGCAGGCTTAAGCATGCTAGTTAAGCAAAAGAAGAAGTGGAAAGGTGTGTTAACTGCATTAGGCATAACATTTAAAACAAACAAATAGTCATTCAAACTGGTATTGTGCAGGTCTAAAGTACAGTAGTTATTGTTAAAAATCGAAAAGGCATGTTAACTACAATATCCTTAACACCAACCAAATATCGTAATTCATAGTGGTATTGTTGAAACTGTTATTGATGAAATTGAAATGCATGGCAAATAGTTGCACATATAGAGCATCACATTGTTAAGAACTGAAATAAACAAGTCATAAGGCCATCTCTAGCCGATCCTTAAAAAGTTAAAGGACTAAAACCCTTAGTGGATATATATATATACTCTAGCAATTTTTGGCCTTTTCTGGTCTATCCCCTAAACTTAACGTTGTAAACTTCAATTTGATCAAGTTCAAAGGAGGTTCAACCGAAAGTAGCATGCATTAAAACATAAACATAGATAGTTTTGCATAACCGAACATAAAACATAAATTTAAACTAAGCTAAACTACTTTCGGTCGAAGTAGAGGTCGAGCCAATCCTTCCTCGTCATGTACGGTGTGCTGCGAGCCGGGTCCGGGTCGGTGCTGTCGCTGGGGTCATTAGGAAAGGCACTCCTCCACTCATCGATGTCGATATCCTCGTCCTTGGGGCCCACCTCGACGCCCTCCACGCCGCCGTCGCCGCCGCCTTTGACCTCGTCATCGGAGGAGAGCGCGATAACCTTGCCGCCTCCGTGCCACCGTCCTCGCGGCCTTCAACCTCGTCATCGGAGGAGAGCACGATAACCTTGCTGCCCTCCGCGCTGGCAAAGATCGCCCGCTCCGCCTCCACGAGCTCCAGGTGCTGCCAGCGGAGCTCTTGCATGTAGGCCTCGCTGGCGGCTCAGCCTCGAGGCGCTCCCACGCCTCGTGGTCCTCCCGCGCCATAGCCGAGCTCACCACCCCTTGCTCCGGTAGAACGAGGTCGACCGGACGTGTGCCAAAGGGGAAATTGAGCCTAGCCGCCGCGCCGTGGAAGCGGACCTGCCAGCAATCGTACTCCATGGCCATGTGGAAGCTACCGAGCCACCGGCCGGTGTGGGTCTCCCGATCTGTAATCTCGGCGATCCACGTCCCCCACTTCCGCTGTCGGACCTCGAGGTAGGACCTCATCGGTTCCCGGGTCTGAGGGTGGACGGGGAAGTCCTCGAACCGGCGTAGGGGCGTGGCGGCGGGCGGATCAAGCCCGCGGAGGACGACGGGTACAACTCGCCGGCGTCGGGCGAAAAGGCCACGATAAACCTCTTTTTGCCCATTTGCTCCTCGAGCTCCCCGGTACAGAGGTAGAGGTTGAGGATGGAGGCGCCGGCGCTGGCGGCGACCTACCAATGGTTTCGGGGGTAGTGCATGTCTGTGTGAGCGGAGGTATTGGGAAGTGTGTGGTGTGTGTGGAGGGGGGCAAGGTTGTGTTTGAGGAAATACTGCGAAAACTGAAAAATTTACTAGGCGGGAGTAATAAGGCGGGGCTACTGAAAATTTGGATCAAGGGCAAGCAGATATTTTTGAGATTGCGAGGGATGTAGAGGCGGGAGTAAAAAGCCGGGGCTACTGAAAATTCGAATCAAGGGACTAAAGCAGACCGAGAGTAACATACATTGCATGGTCCGCACATACTAATCGTGTGCTATCAAACATTAAAACCATCCAGGAGATAGATATTTTCGAGATTACGAGGCATTAATACAGAGGTGGGAGTATTTGGGGAGCGAGCTAATGTGCTTGACATGCCGACTGTAGACTGTAGCCAACGCACCTTCTCGCGTAAGCCATAGGCGTTCTATACACCAACGGTGCTCCAGGATATTTTGTACTGCATCTCACACGGTTGGTCATAATGAACTGTGCGGGATCTACTTCATTTGAATTATGTAATGAGGTCACAATGGCAATGGACGGTGTTTGAATTGCTAGACCTTTTATCTGCTTATGTCCATTGGTTTATGCTTACGTCCCATGCAAGAAATGGGGATGAATTTCAAAGACCATGGCACCTTTGGGAACGAAACGATATTTGTTGCCTCTTATTGCTTTCAAAAAATTTCTAGTGTCAACATAGAAGAACAAGAGTGTTGTGTTCAATTTTGGAATTTTTCGGGGTTCGTTCGGACATTTTTATCCATTATATGGGTTTTCCAGGCATTCTTTGTGCATAATGCAAATTTGAACAACATGCACATTCTCCAGTGCATATAAATTGGTTGAAAAATCAAATCTGCATCCTTGGGTGCATGCTTAGGTCCCATGCAAGAAATGGGAATGAATTTCAAACACCAGGGCACCGTTGATTGCCGGCAAAACATTGAGATGCCTGGTTATTAAATTCTAGTAAATCAAAAACTCGTCTGAAATTCATGAAACTTGGCGGCATCAACATGTCGTGGTAAAAGTTTTCTCCCATTTGGGGCAGGTTTGGGTATAAGCTTCTCACAAACCAGAGCTTCTCACAATAAACCTAGTGGTTTCGGTAGGGAACGCGCCATCTTTGGGGACGAAACGATATTCGTTGCCTCTTATTGCTTTCAAAACTTTTCTAGTGTCAACATAGAACAACAAGAGTGTTGTGTTAAGTTTTGGAAATTTTCGGGGTCTGTTTGGACATTTTTATACATTAACTGGGTTTTCTAGGCATTTTATGTGCATAATTCAAATTTGAAATACATGCACATGGTCCAGTGCATATAAATTGTTTGTAAAATCAAATATGTGTCCTTGGGTGCATGCTTAGGTCCCATGCAATAAATGGGAATGAATTTAAAACACCACGGCACTGTTGATTGCTGGCAAAACATTGAGATACCTTGTTTTAAAATTCTAGTAAATGCAAAACTTGTCTAAAATTCATGAAACTTGGCATGGTATCATGGAGCGGCATCAACATGTAGTGCTAAACTTTTTGTCCCATTTGAGGTAGGTTTGGGTATAAGCTTCTCATAAACCAGAGCTTCTCACAACAAACTTGGTGGTTTCAGTAGGGAACGTGCCACCTTTGGGGACGAAACGATATCCGTTTCCTCTTATTGCTTTCAAAAATTTTCTAGTGTCAACATCGAACAACAGGAGTGTTGTTAAGTATTGGAATTTTTCAGCGCTCGTTTGTACATTTTTATACATTAACTGGGTTTTCTAGGCATTTAATATGCATAATTCAAATTTAAAATACATGCACATGCTCCAGTGCATAAAATTGGTTGAAAAATCAAATCTATGTCCTTGGGTGCATGCTTAGGTCCCATGCAAGAAATGGGAATGAATTTAAACACTAGGGCACTATTGATTGCCGGCAAAACATTGAGATACCTGGTTTCTAAATTCTAGTAAATCCAAAACTTGTCTGGAATTCATGAAACTTGGCGTGGTATCATGGAGCGGCATCAACATACCGTGGTAAATTTTTTGTCCCATTTGGGTCAGGTTTGGGTATAAGCTTATCACAAACCAGAGCATCTCACAACAACCCTGGTGGATTTAGTGCGGAATGTGCCACCTTTCAGGACGAAACAATATCTGTTGCTTCTTGTTGCTTTCAAAAAATTTCTAGTGTCAACATAGAACAACAGGAGTGTTGTGTTAAGTTTTGGAATTTTTCGGGGCTCGTTTGGACATTTTTATACATTAACTGGGTTTTCTAGGCATTTTATGTGCATAATTCAAATTTTAAATACATGCACATGCTCCAGTGCAAAAAATTGGTTGAAAAATCAAATATGTGTCCATGGGTGCATGCTTAGGTCCCATGCAAGAAATGGGAATGAATTTCAAACACCAGAGCACTGTTGATTGCCGGCAAAATGTTGAGATACCTGGTTTTTAAAATATAGTAATCCAAAACTCGTCTGAAATTCATGAAACTTGGCATGGTATCATGGAGCGGCATCAACATGCCATGGTAAATAGTTTGTCCCATTTGGGGCAGGTTTGGGTATAAGCTTCTCACAAACCAGAGCTTCTCACAACAAGCCTGGTGGTTTTAGTAGGGAACGTGCCACCTTTGGGGACGAAACGATATCCGTTGCCTCTTATTGCTTTAAAAAAAATTCTAGTTTCAACATAGAACAACAGGAGTGTTGCGTTAAGGTTTGGAATTTTTCGTGGCTCGTTTGGACATTTTTATACAATAACTGGATTTTCTAGGCATTTTATGTGCATAATTCCAATTTGAAATACATGCACATGCTCAAGTACATATAAATTGGTTGAAAAATCAAATCTATGTCCTTGGGTGCATGCTTAGGTCCCATGCAAGAAATGGGTATAAATTGCAAACACCAGGGCACTGTTGATTGCCGGCAAAACAATGAGATACCTGGTTTTTAAATTCTAGTAAATCCAAAACTTGTCTGGAATTCTTGAAACTTGGCATGGTATCATGGAGCGGTATCAACATGCCGTGGTAAATTTTTTGTCCCATTTGGGTCCGGTTTGGTTATAAGCTTCTCACAAACCAGAGCTTCTCACAACAAGCCTGGTGGATTCAGTATGGAATGTGCCACCTTTCGGGACGAAATGATATCTATTGCCTCTTGTTGCTTTTAAAAAAAATTCTAGTGTCAACATAAAACAACAAGAGTGTTGTGTTAAGTTTTGGAATTTTTTGGGGCTTGTTTAGACATTTTTATACATTAACTGCGTTTTCTACGCATTTTATGTGCATAATTAAAATTTGAAATACATGCACATGCTCAAGTGCATATAAATTTGTTGAAAATAAAATCTGTGTCCTTGGGTGCATGATTAGGTCCCATGCAAGAAATGGGAATGAATCTCAAACACCAGGGCACTGTTGATTTTCGGCAAATCGTTGATATACCTGGTTTTTAAATTCTAGTAAATGTGAAACTCGTCCGAAATTCATGAAAATTGGCATGCTATCATGGAGCGGCATCAACATGCGGTGGTAAAATTTTTGTCCCATTTGGGGAAGGTTTGGGTATCAACTTCTGACAAACTAGAGCTTCTCACAACAAGCCTGCTGGTTTCAGTAGGGAACGTGCCACCTTTGGGGAGGAAATGATATCCATTGCCTCTTATTGCTTTCAAAAAATTCCTAGTGTCAACATAGAACAACAGGAGTGTTGTGTTAAGTTTTGGAATTTTTTGTGGCTCGTTTGGACATTTTTATACATTTATTGTGTTTTCATGGCATTTTATGTGCATAATTCAAATTTGAAATACTTGCACGTGTTCCACTGCATATAAATTGGTTGAAAAATGAAATATGTGTCCATGGGTGCATGCTTTGGTCCCATGCAAGAAATGGGAATGAATTTCAAACACCAGGGCATTGTTGATTGCCGGCACAACGTTGAGATGCCTGATTTTTAAATTCTAGTAAATCTAGAATTCGTCTGAAATTCATGAAACTTGGCATGGTATCATGGAGCCGCATAAAAATGCCGTGGTAAAAATGTTGCCCCATTTGGGACAGGTTTGGGTATAAGCTTCTCACAAACCAGAGCTTCTCACAACAATCCTGGTGGTTTCAGTATGGAACGTGCCACCTTTGGGGATTGCTACCTCTTGAGCACTGCGTTGGATTTCCCCGATGAGGAGAGGATGATGCAGCAAAGTAGCGTAAGTATTTCCCTCAGTTTTTGAGAACCAAGGTATCAATCCAGTAAGAGGCCATGCACAAGTCCCTCGTACCTGCACAAAACGATAGCTACTCGCAACCAACGCGGTTAGGGGTTGTCAATGCCTTCACGGTCACTTACGAGAGTGAGATCTGATAGAGATGATAGATAATATTTTTGGTATTTTTTTGGTATAGAGATGCAAAGTAAAAAGTAAAAGGCAAAGTAAAAACAAAGCAAGTATTAAAGTGATGGAGATTGATATGATGAGAATAGACCCGGGGGCCATAGGTTTCACTAGTGGCTTCTCTCAAGAGCATAAGTATTCTACGGTGGGTGAACAAACTAGTGTTGAGCAATTGACAGAACTGAGCATAGTTATGAGTATATCTAGGTATGATCATGTATATAGGCATCACGTCCGAGACAAGTAGACCGAAACGATTCTGCATCTACTACAATTACTCCACTCATCGACCGCTATCCGGATGCATCTAGAGTATTAAGTTAAAAATAGAGTAACGCCTTAAGCAAGATGACATGATGTAGAGGAATAAATTCATGCAAATATGATAAATACCCCATCTTGTTATCCTCGATGGGAACAATACAATACGTGCCTTGCAACCCTTTCTGTCACTGGGTAAGGACACCGCAAGATTGAACCCAAAGCTATGCACCTCTCCCATTGCAAGAACTACCAATCTAGTTGTCCAAACCAAACAGATGCGAAGATAACTCAATCATACATAAAAGAATTCAGAGAAGATTGATATATTATTCATAGATAAGCTGGATCATAAACCCACAATTCATCGATCTCAACAAACACGCCGCAAAAAGAAGATTACATCGAATAGATCTCCACGAGAGAGGGGGAGAACATTGTATTGAGATCCAAAAAGAGAGAAGAAACCATCTAGCTACTAGCTATGGACCCGAAGGTCTGAAGTAAACTACTCACACTTCATCGGAGGGGCTATGGTGTTGATGTAGAAGCCCTCCGTGGTGGATTCCCCCTCGTGAGCTTGAACAGGCCCCAAGATGGGATCTCGTGGATACAGGAAGTTGCGGTGGTGGAATTAGGTTTTTGGCTCCTGTTCTGATCGTTTGGGGGTACATGGGTATATATAGGAGGAAGGAGTACATCGGTGGAGCGACAGGGGCCCACGAGGCAGGGGGCGCGCCCTAGGGGGGCGCCCCCCCACCCTCGTGACTTCCTCTTTCGTTCCTTGGAGTAGGGTCCAAGTCCCCTGGATCACGTTCGGTGAGAAAATCACGTTTTCGAAGGTTTCATTCCGTTTGGACTCCGTTTGATATTCTATTTCTTCGAAACACTGAAATAGGCAAAAAAAACAGCAATTCTGGGCTGGGCCTCCGGTTAATAGGTTAGTCCCAAAAATAATATAAAAGTGGAAAATAAAGCCCAATATAGTCCAAAACAGTAGATAAAGTAGCATGGAGCAATCAAAAGTATAGATACGTTGGAGACGTATCGAGGCATCCCCAAGCTTAATTCGCTGCTCGTCCTCGAGTAGGTAAATGATAAAAAGAGAATTTTGATGCGGAGTGATACTTGACATAATTTCAATGTAAAACTTCTTAATTGTGGTATGAATATTCAGATCCGAAAGATTCAAGCAAAAGTTCATATTGACATAAAAATAATAATACTTCAAGCATACTAATCAAAGTAATCATGTCTTCTCAAAATATCATGGCAAAAGAAAGTTCATCCCTACAAAATCATATAGTTAGGCTATGCTTCATTTTCACACACAAAGATGTTCCCAACTTCTATACCCCGATGACAAGCCAAGCAATTGTTTCATACTTAAATAATCTCAAAAAATTTCAACCTTCACGCAATACATGAACGTGAGCCATGGATATAGCACTATGGGTGGAATAGAATATGATGATGGGGATTGTGTGGAGAAGACAAAAAAAGTAGAAAGTCTCACATTGACGAGGATAATCAACGGGCTATGCAGATGCCCATCAATTGATGTCAACATGAGGAGTAGGGATTGCCATGCAACGGATGCACTAGAGCTATGAATGCTCAACAAAATAAAACTAGTGGGTGTGCATCCAACTTGCTTGCTCATGAAGACCTAGGGCATTTGAGGAAGCCCATCGTAGGAATATACAAGCCAAGTTCTATAACGAAAAATTCCCACTAGTATGAAAAGACAACTTATGAGACTCACTATATGAAAAACATGGTGCTACTTTGAAGCACAATATATGAGACTCACTACATGAAGAACAAGGTGCTACTTTGAAGCACAAGTGTGGAAAAAGAGATAGTAACATTGCCCTTTTCTTTTTGGGCCTTTCTTTTTTTCTTTTGGCCTTTCTCTTTTTTTATTGGGCAATGCTCTAATAATGATGATCATCACACTTCTATTGATTACAACATAAGGATTACAACTCGATACTAGAACAAGATATGACTCTATATGAATGCCTCCGACGGTGTACCGGGATGGTGCAATCAATCAAGAGTGACATGTATGAAAAATAATGCATGGTGGCTTTGCCACAAATATGATGTCAACTACATGATCATGCAATGGCAATATGACAAAAGTAAAGTATGTCATGATGATGATGAACGGAACGGTGGAAAGTTGCATGGCAATATATCTCGGAATGGCTATGGAAATGCCATAATAGGTAGGTATGTGGCTGTTTTGAGGAAGATATAAGGAGGTTTATGTGTGATAGAGCGTATCATATCACGGGGTTTGGATGTACCGGCGAAGTTTGCACACACTCTCAAGGTGAGAAAGGGCAATGCACGGTACCGAAGAGGCTAACAAAGGCGGAAAGGTCAAAGTGCGTATAATCCATGGACTCAACATTAGTCAAAAGAACTCATATAATTATTGCAAAAATTTAGAAGTCATCAAAAATCAAGTACTACGCGCATGCTCCTAGGGGATAGATTGGTAGGAAAAGACCATCGCTCGTCCCCAACCGCCACTCATAAGGATGCACAAGCCAGGTACACTTCATGTTTCAAATTTGTTACACAACTTTAACCATACGTGCATGCTACGGGACTTGCAAACTTCAACACAAGCATTTCTCAAATTCACAACTACTCAACTAGCATGACTATGATATTATCACCTCCATATCTCAAAACAATTATCAAGCATCAAACTTATCTTAGTATTCAACACACTCAAAAGAAAGTTTCACATATCTTGAATACCAAGTATATTAATATTAAGCAAATTACCATGCTATTAATGACTCTCAAAATAATCTAAGTGAAGCATGAGAGATCAATAGTTTCTTTAAAACAAATCCACCACCGTGCTCTAAAAGATCTAAGTGAAGCACTAGAGCAAAAATTATCACGCTCAAAAGATATAAATGAAGCACTATGAGCAAAACTATCAAGCTCAAAAGATATAAGTGAAGCACATAGAGTATTCTATCAAATTCCAATTTATGTATGGCTCTCTCAAAAGGTGTGTACAGCAAGGACTATTGTGGTAAACTAACAAGCAAAGACGCAAATAATACAAGACGCTCCAAGCAAAACACATATCATGTTGGTGAATAAAAATATAGCTCCAAGTAAATTACCGATGGAAGTAGATTTAAAGAGGGATGCCTTCCGGCATCCCCAAGCTTTGAATCTTTGGTGTCCTTGGATTATCTTGGGGTGCCATGGGCATCCCCAAGCTTAGGCTCTTGCCACTCCTTGTTCCATAATCCATCAAAAGAATTTACCCAAAACTTGAAAACTTCACAACACAAAACTCAATAGAAATCTCGTGAGATCCGTTAGAGAAAGAAAACAAAAGACTACTTTAAGGTACTGTAATGAACTCATTCTTTACTTATATTGGTGTTAAACCTAATGTATTCCAACTTCTCTATGGATTATAAACTATTTTACTAGCCATAGATTCATCAAAATAAGCAAACAACACACGATAAACAGAATCTGTCAAAAACAGAACAGTCTGTAGTAATCTGTAACTAACGCAAACTTATGGAACTCAAACAAATCTACCAAAATTAGAAGACCTGGAAAAAAATTTATTGATCATAAGCAATTGGAATCAGTATTTTATTACATTCTGGTGATTTTTAATAATTCGGGCACTGAGCGCAAAGTTTCTGGAAATTACAGCAAGATCAAATAATTGTCATCCAAGAAGATCCAATAGGTCTAGCTTGGCACAAACACTAATTAAAACATAAAACCACATCTAAACAGAGGCTAGATGGATTATTTATTCCTAAACAGAAGAAAAAAAACTAAAAATAAAATTGGGTTGCCTCCCAACAAGCGCTATTGTTTAACGCCCCTAGCTAGGCATAAAAGCAAGGATAGATCTAAGTGGTGCCGTAGTAATAAGATAGATCGGTGAAACTCATTTCATATTCTACGTCCGCAGCAAGTTTTCTTTGAGGCAAGCAAAAGTAATCAAAAGGGCTAAATTTAATAGGACAAAAGTCCCCAAGATCAATTTTAGGAGGTATAGGTTCCTCTTTCGGCCCTTCGTATTGCACAACCAATTCATCATTATAAGCGTTCTTTTGACAGAACTTGGTGAGCCTATACTCAAGAGAGCATCCTAGTACATTATTTCGAATAGCCAAATCATCATTAAGCTCAGAGATTCTATCAATTAAAATATTGGTAGGAACATTTTTTCTAAGATTTTCATTGAAAGCAACATAATCGATAGATTGAAAACGCATTATTTCTTCTTGATCAAAAAGAATAGATTCTATGGGAGGACGGCCAGCGTCCACCCTATAATGCGCAAAGATTTTTTTGGCTTCTTTTATTATAAATCTGAATTCGTGAGCCAAAAAGATAGTAGCGGCACGCTTAACAGAGGAGTGTTCAATATTAGAAAATTCTAAGAAAAATCTTTGTATAGAAGGGTGCATATGCATAAATTGCCTTTCAAGTTCAACGATAAGCATGGCAATAGCGTCCGCAAGACTACTAGTTCTATGGAGAATAGAACCACCCATAGAGGGTAAAGCACCGGCACAAGTAAAGAAATCTTGAATAACTCCTTTTCCAATAATATTACCACTACCGATTCAAAATCTTTTTGTATGATAGGTAGGGGATTCTTCAGCAAGAGCTTCAGAATTTTCCATGATATTATTATCGCCCATATCGGCAATAATTTCCCCAATTTCAGACATAACAACAAGCAAGCAAACTAACATACGAGCAAACAAGCGGACGAGGAAAAAGGCAACAGGAAAAAGAGGAGGAGATTCGGAAAGAGAGGGTGAATAAACCGGCAAGGGTGAAGTGGGGAGAGGAAAACGAGAGGCAAATGGCAAATAATGTAATGTGAGAGATAAGGATTGTGATGGGTACTAGGTATGTTGACTTTTGCGTAGACTCCCCGGCAACGGCGCCAGAAATTCTTCTTGCTACCTCTTGAGCACTGCGTTGGATTTCCCCGAAGAGGAGAGGATGATGCAGCAAAGTAGCGTAAGTATTTCCCTCAGTTTTTGAAAACCAAGGTATCAATCCAGTAGGAGGCCACACACAAGTCCCTCGTACCTGCACAAAACGATAGCTACTCGTAACCAACGCGATCAGGGGTTGTCTATCCCTTCACGGTCACTTACGAGAGTGAGATCTGATAGAGATGATAGATAATATTTTTGGTATTTTTTGGGTATAGAGATGCAAAGTAAAAAGTAAAAGGCAAAGTAAAAACAAAGCAAGTATTAAAGTGATGGAGATTGATATGATGAGAATAGACTAGGGGCCATAGGTTTCACTAGTGGCTTCTCTCAAGAGCATAAGTATTCTGATTGGGTGAACAAACTAGTGTTGAGCAATTGATGTAACTGAGCATAGTTATGAGTATATCTAGGTATGATCATGTATATAGGCATCACGTCCGAGACAAGTAGACCAAACGATTACGCATCTACTACAATTACTCCACTCATCGACCGCTATCCAAAGCATGCATCTAGAGTATTAAGTTAAAAATAGAGTAACGCCTTAAGCAAGATGACATGATGTAGAGGAATAAATTCATGCAATATGATAAATACCCCATCTTGTTATCCTCGATGGGAACAATACAATACGTGCCTTGCAACCCTTTCTGTCACTGGGTAAGGACATCGCAAGATTGAACCCAAAGCTATGCACCTCTCCCATTGCAAGAACTACCAATCTAGTTGGCCAAACCAAACAGATAATTCGAAGAGACTTGCGAAGATAACTCAATCATAAATAAAAGAATTCAGAGAAGATTGATATATTATTCATAGATAAGCTGGATCATAAACCCACAATTCATCGGTCTCGACAAACACACCGCAAAAAGAAGATTACATCGAATAGATCTCCACGAGAGAGGGGGAGAACATTGTATTGAGATCCAAAAAGAGAGAAGAAGCCATCTAGCTACAAGATATGGACCCGAAGTTCTGAAGTAAACTACTCACACTTCATCGGAGGGGCTATGGTGTTGATGTAGAAGCCCTCCGTGGTGGATGCCCCCTCCCGTGAGCTCCTAACAGGCCCCAAGATGGGATCTCGTGGATACAGGAAGTTGCGGCGGTGGAATTAGGTTTTGGCTCCTGCTACGATCGTTTGAAGTGCGTAGGTATATATAGGAGGAAGGAGTACGTCGGTGGAGCGACAGGGGGGCCACGAGGAAGGGGGCATGCCCTAGGGGGGGGCACCCCCACCCTCGTGACCGCCTTTTTCGTTCCTTGGAGTAGGGTCCAAGTCCCCTGGATCACGTTCGGTGAGAAAATCACGATTCCGAAGGTTTCATTCCGTTTGGACTCCGTTTGATATTCTGTTTCTTCGAAACACTGAAATAGGCAAAAAAAAACAATTACGCAATTTGGGCCTCCGGTTAATAGGTTAGTCCCAAAAATAATATAAAAGTGGGAAATAAAGCCCAATATAGTCCAAAACAGTAGATAAAGTAGCATGGAGCAATCAAAAATTATAGATACGTTGGAGACGTATCAGGGATGTAATGATATCCATTGCCTCTTATTGCTTTTAAAACAATTCTAGTGTCAACATAGAAGAACAGGAGTGCTGTGTTAAGTTTTGGAATTTTTCGGGACTCGTTTGGACATTTTTACACATTAACTTAGTTTTCTAGGCATTTTATGTGCATAATTCAAAATTGAAATACATGCACGTGCTCCAGTGCATATAAATTGGTTGAAAAATCAAATATGTGTCATTGGGTGCATGCTTAGGTCCCATTTGGGATAAACCAAGTTGCCCCATATGGGACATGTTTGGGTATAAGCTTCTCACAAACCAGAGCTTCTCACAAACAAGCCTAGTGGTTTCAGTAGAGAACGTGCCACATTTGGGGACGAAACGATATCAGTTGCCTCTTATTGCTTTCAAAAATTTTCTAGTGTCATCATAGAACAACAAGAGTGTTGTGTTAAGTTTTGGAATTTTTTGTGGCCTGTTTGGACATTTTTTATACATTAACTTGGTTTTCTAGGCATTTTTTGTGCATAATTGAAATTTGAAATACATGCACATGCTCCAGTGCATAAAAATTGGTTGAAAAATCAAATCTGTGTCCATGGGTTCATGCTTATGACCCATGCAAGAAATGGGTATGAATTTCAAACACGAGGGCACTGTTGATTGCCGGCAAAACGTTGAGATACCTGGTTTTTAAATTCTAGTAAATCCAAAACTCGCCTGGAATTCATGAAACTTGGCATGGTATCATGGAGCGGCATCAACATGCTGTGGTAAATTTTTTGTCCCATTTGGGTCCGGTTTGGGTATAAGATTCTCACAAACAAGAGCTTCTCACAACAAGCCTGGTGCTTTCAGTAGGGAATGTGCCACCTTTGGGGACGAAACAATATCTGTTGCCTCTTGTTGCTTTCAAAACTTTTCTAGTGTCAACATAGAACAATAGGAGTGTTGTGTTAAGTTTTGGAATTTTTCAGGACTCGTTTGGTAAATTTTATACATTAACTGGGTTTTCTAGGCATTTTATGTGCATAATTCAAATTTGAAATACATGCACAAGCTCCAGTGCATATTAATTGGTTGAAAATCAAATTCGTGTCCTTGGGTGCATGATTAGGTCCCATGCAAGAAACGGGAATGAATTTCAAACACCGGGGCACTATTGATTGTCGGCAAAACATTGAGATACCTGGTTTTTAAATTCTAGTAAATGCGAAACTCGTATGAAATTCATGAAACTTGGCATGCTATCATGGAGCGGCATCAACATGCGGTGGTAAATTTTTTGTCCCATTTGGGGAAGGTTTGGGTATAAACTTCTCACAAACTAGAGCTTCTCACAACAAGCATGCTGGTTTCAGTAGGGAACGTGCCACCTTTTGGGGACGAAATGATATCCTTGCCTCTTATTGCTTTCAAAAAATATCTAGTGTCAACATAGAACAACAGGAGTGTTGTGTTAAGTTTTGGAATTTTTTGTGGCTCCTTTGGACATTTTTATACATTTACTGGGTTTTCTTGGTATTTTATGTGCATAATTCAAATTTGAAATACTTGCACATGCTCCAGTGCATATAAATTGGTTGAAAAATGAATCTGTGTCCATGGGTGCGTGCTTTGGTCCCATGCAAGCAATGGGAATGAATTTCAAACACCAGGGCATTGTTGATTGCCGGCAAAACGTTGAGATGCCTGATTTTTAAATTCTAGTAAATCCAGAACTCGTCTGAAATTCATGAAACTTGGCATGGTATCATTAAGCGGCATCAACATGCCGTGGTGAAAATGTTGCCCCATTTGGGACAGGTTTGGGTATAAGCTTCTCACAACATTCCTGGTGGTTTCTGTAGGGAACGTGCCACCTTTGGGGACGTAATGATATCCGTTGCCTCTTATTGCTTTAAATTTTTTTCTAGTGTCAACATAGAGCAACAGGAGTGTTGTGTTAAGTTTTGTAATTTTTTGGGGCTCGTTTGGACATTTTTATACATTAACTTAGTTTTCTAGGCATTTTATATGAACAATTCAAATTTGAAATACATGCACATGCTCTAGTGCATATAAATTGGTTGAAAAATCAAATCTGTGTCCTTGGGTGCATGCTTAGATCCCATGCAAGAAATGGGAATGAATTTCAAACACAAGGGAACTGTTGATTGCCTAAAAAACGATGAGATACCTGGTTTTGAAATTCTAGTAAATCCAAAACTCGTCTGAAATTCATGAAACTTGGCATGGTATAATGGAGCGGCATCAACATGCCGTTATAAATTTTTTTTCCCATTTGGGGAAGGTTTGGGTATAGGCTTCTCACAAACCAGAGCTTCTCAAAACAAGCCTGGTGGTTTCAGTAGGGAACATGCCACCTTTGGGGACGAAACGATATCCATTGCCTCTTAATGATTTCAAAAAATTTCTAGTGTCAACATAGAACAACAGGAGTGTTGTGTTAAGTTTTGGAATTTTTTGTGGCTCGTTTGGATATTTTTATATATTTACTGGGTTTTCTTGGCATTTTATGTGCATAATTCAAATTTGAAATACTTGCACATGCTCTAGTGCATATAAATTAGCTGAAAAATGAAATATGTGTCCATGGGTGCATGCTTAGGTCCCATGAAAGAAATGGGAATGAATTTCAAACACCAGGGCATTGTTGATTGCCGGCAAAACGTTGAGATACCTGATTTTTAAATTCTAGTAAATCCAGAACTCGTCTGAAGTTCATGAAACTTGGCATGGTATCATGGAGCGGCATCAACATGCCGTGTTAACAATGTTGCCCCATATGGGACATGTTTGGGTATAAGCTTCTCACAAACCAAAGCTTCTCACAAAAAGCCTTGTGGTTTCAGTACGGAACGGGTCACCTTTGGGGACGTAATGATATCCGTTGCCTCTTATTGCTTTAAAAAAATTTCTAGTGTCAACATAGAACAACAGTAGTGCTGTGGTAAGTTTGGAATTTTTCGGGGCTCGTTTGGACATTCTTATACATTAACTTAGTTTTCTAGTCATTTTATGTGCATAATTCAAATATGAAATACTTGCACATGCTCCAGTGCATATAAATTAGCTGAAAAATGAAATCTGTGTCCATGGGTGCATGCTTAGGTCCCATGCAAGAAATGGGAATGAATTTCAAACACCAGGGCATTGCTGATTGCCGGCAAAACGTTGAGATACCTGATTTTTAAATTCTAGTAAATCCAGAACTCGTCTGAAATTCATGAAACTTGGCATGGTATCATGGAGCGGCATCAACATGCCGTGGTAACAATGTTGCCCCATATGGGACATGTTTGGGTATAAGCTTCTCACAAACAAGCCTAGTGGTTTTAGTAGGGAACGTGCCACCTTTGGGGACGTAATGATATATGTTGCCTCTTATTGCTTTAAAAAAATTTCTAGTGTCAACATAGAACAACAGGAGTGCTGTGTTAAGTTTTGGAATTTTTCGGGGCTCGTTTGGACATTTTTATACATTAACTTAGTTTTCTAGGCATTTTATCTGCGTAATTCAAATTTGAAATACATGCACTTGCTCCAATGCATATGAATTGATTAAAAAATCAAATTTGTGTCCTTGGGTGCATGCTTAGGTCCCATGCAAGAAATGGGAATGAATTTCAAACACAAGGGCACTGTTGATTGCCTGCCAAACATTGAGATACCTGGTTTTTAAATTCTAGTAAATCCAAAACTCGTGTGAAATTCATGAAACTTGGCATGGTATCATGGAGCGACATCAACATGTCATGCTAAATTTTTTGTCCCATTTGGGGAAGGTTTGGGTGTAAGCTTCTCACAAACCAGAGCTTCTCACAACAAGCCTGGTGGTTTCGGTAGGGAACATGCCACCTTTGGGGACAAAACTATATCCTTCCCTCTTATTGCTTTCAAAAAATTTCTAGTGTCAACATAGAACAACTTGAGTGTTATGTTAAGTTTTGAAATTTTTCGGGGCTCGTTTGGACATTTTTATATATTAACTGGGTTTTCTAGGAATTTTATGTGCATAATTCAAATTTGAAATACATGCACATCCTCTAGTGCATATAAATTGTTTGAAAATCATATATGTGTCCTTGGGTGCATGCTTAGGTCCCATGCAAGAAATTGGAATGAATTTCAAACACCACGACACTGTTGATTGCTGGCAAAACGTTGAGATACCTTGTTTTTAAATTATAGTAAATGCAAAACTCGTCTAAAATTCATGAAACTTGGCATGGTATCATGGAGCGGCATCAACATGTAGTGGTAATTTTTTTGTCCCATTTGAGGCAGGTTTGGGTATAAGCTTCTCACAAACCAGAGCTTCTCACAACAAGCTTGGTGGTTTCAGTAGGGAACGTGCCACCTTTGGGGACGAAACGATATCCGTTGCCTCTTATTGCTTTCAAAACATTTCTAGTGTCAACATCAAACAACAGGAGTGTTGTGTTAAGGTTTGGAATTTTTTGGCATTGTTGATTGCCGGCAAAACGTTGAGATACCTGATTTTTAAATTCTAGTAAATCCAGAACTCGTCTGAAATTCATGAAACTTGGCATGGTATCATGGAGCGGCATCAACATGCCATGGTAAAAATGTTGCCCCATTTGGGACAGGTTTGGGTATAAGCTTCTCACAAACCAGAGCTTCTCGCAACAATCCTGGTGGTTTTTGTAGGGAACGTGCCACCTTTGGGGACGTAATGATATCCATTGCCTCTTATTGCTTTAAAAAAATTTCTAGTGTCAACATAGAACAACAGGAGTGCTGTGTTAAGTTTTGGAATTTTTCGGGGCTCGTTTGGACATTTTTATACATTAACTTAGTTTGCTAGGCATTTTATGTGCATAATTCAAATTTGAAATACATGCACATGCTCCAGTGCATAAAAATTGGTGGAAAAATCAAATATGTGTCCATGGGTGCATGCTTAGGTCCCATGCAAGAAATGGGAATGAATTTCAAATACCGAGAACCTTTGTTGATTGCTTAAGCAAAATGTTGAGATACCTGGTTTTTAAATTCTAGAAAATCCAAAACTTGTGTGAAATTCATGAAACTTGGCATGGTATCATGGAGTGGCATCAATATGCCATGGTAAATATTTTGTCCCATTTGGGGCAGGTTTGGGTATAAGCTTCTCACAAAACCAGAGCTTCTCACAACAAGCCTGGTGGTTTCAGTAGGGAACGTGCCACCTTTGGGGATGAAACGATATCCGTTGCCTCTTATTGCTTTCAAAAATTATCTAGTGTCAACATAGAACAACAGGAGTGTTGTGTTAAGTTTTTGAATTTTTCAGGGCTCGTTTGGACATTTTTATACAGTAACTGGGTTTTATAGGCATTTTATGTGCATAATTCAAATTTAAAATACATACACATGCTCCAGTGCATATAAATTGGTTGAAAAATCAAATCTGTGTCCTTGGGTGCATGCTTAGGTCCTATGCAATGGGTATGAGTTTCAAACACCAAGGCACTATTGATTGCCGGCAAAACATTGAGATACCTGGTTTTTAAATTCTAGTAAATCCAAAACTTGTCTGGAATTCATGAAACTTGGCATGGTATCATGGAGCGGCATCAACATGCCGTGGTAAATTTTTTGTCCCATTTGGGTCAAGTTTGGGTATAAGCTTCTCACAAACCAGAGCTTCTCACACCAAGCCTGGTGGATTCAGTAGGGAACGTGCCACCTTTAGGGACGAAACGATATATGTTGCCTCTTGTTGCTTTCAAAATTTTTCTAGTGTCAACATAGAACAACAGGAGTGTTGTGTTACGTTTTGGAATTTTTCGTGGCTCGTTTGGACATTTTTATACGTTAACTGGGTTTTCTAGGCTTTTTATCTGCATAATTAAAATTTGAAATACATGCACATGCTCCAGTGCATATAAATTGGTTGAAAATCAAATCTATGTCCTTTGGTGCATGATTAGGTCCCACGCAAGATTCATTTTCATACATTTACTGGGTTTTCTTGGCAT
Source organism: Aegilops bicornis (assembly GCA_021605145.1). NCBI lineage: Eukaryota > Viridiplantae > Streptophyta > Magnoliopsida > Poales > Poaceae > Aegilops > Aegilops bicornis. The sequence goes on from CM038670.1 coordinate 363,990,654, forward strand.
TTTATGTGCATAATTCAAATTTGAAATACTTGCACATGCTCCAGTGCATATAAATTGGTTGAAAAATGAATCTGTGTCCATGGGTGCATGCTTTGGTCCCATGCAAGCAATGGGAATGAATTTCAAACACCAGGGCATTGTTGATTGCCGGCAAAATGTTGAGATACCTGATTTTTAAATTCTAGTAAATCAAGAACTCGTTTGAAATTCATGAAACTTGGCATGGTATCATTGTGCGGCATCAACATGCCATTTGGGACTGGTTTGGGTATAAGCTTCTCACAAACCAGAGCTTCTCACAACATTCCTGGTGGTTTCTGTAGGGAACGTGCCACCTTTGAGGACGTAATGATATCCGTTGCCTCTTATTGCTTTAAATTTTTTTATAGTGTCAACATAGAGCAACATGAGTGTTGTCTTAAGTTTTGTAATTTTTCGGGGCTCGTTTGGACATTTTTATAAATTAACTTAGTTTTCTAGGCATTTTATGTGAAAAATTCAAATTTGAAATACATGCACATGCTCCAGTGCATATTAATTGGTTGAAAATCAAATTTGTGTCCTTGGGTGCATGATTAGGTCCCATGCAAGAAACGGGAATGAATTTCAAACACCAGGGCACTATTGATTGTCGGCAAAACATTGAGATACCTGGTTTTTAAATTTTAGTAAATGCGAAACTCGTATGAAATTTATGAATCTTGGCATGCTATCATGGAGCGGCATCAACATGCGGTGGTAATTTTTTTGTCCTATTTGGGGAAGGTTTGGGTATAAACTTCTCACAAACTAGAGCTTCTCACAACAAGCCTGCTAGTTTCAGTAGGGAACGTGCCACCTTTGGGAACGAAATGATATCCTTGCCTCTTATTGCTTTCAAAAAATTTCTAGTGTCAACATAGAACAACAGGAGTGTTGTGTTGCGTTTTGGAATTTTTTGTGGCTCCTTTGGACATTTTTATACATTTACTGGGTTTTCTTGGCATTTTATGTGCATAATTCTAATTTGAAATACTTGCACATGCTCCAGTGCATATAAATTGGTTGAAAAATGAATATGTGTCTATGGGTGCATGCTTAGGTCCCATGCAAGCAATGGGAATGAATTTCAAACACCAGGGCATTGTTGATTGCTGGCAAAACGTTGAGATACCTGATTTTTAAATTCTAGCAAATCCAGAACTCGTCTGAAATTCATGAAACTTGGCATGGTATCATTGAGCGGTATCAACATGCCGTGGTGAAAATGTTGCCCCATTTGAGACAGGTTTGGGTATAAGCTTCTCACAAACCAGAGCTTCTCACAACATTCCTCATGGTTTCTGTAGGGAACGTGCCACCTTTGGGGACGTAATGATATCCGTTGCCTCTTCTTGCTCTAAATTTTTTTCTAGTGTCAACATAGAGCAACAGGAGTGCTGTGTTAAGTTTTGTAATTTTTCGGGGCTCGTTTGGGCATTTTTATACATTAACTTAGTTTTCTAGGCATTTTATGTGAAAAATTCAAATTTGAAATACATGCACATGCTCTAGTGCATATAAATTGGTTGAAAAATCAAATATGTGTCCTTGGGTGCATTCTTAGGTCCCACGCAAGAAATGGGAATGAATTTCAAACACAAGGACACTGTTGATTGCCTGCAAAACGTTGAGATACCTGGTTTTTAAATTCTAGTAATTCCAAAGCTCGTCTGAAATTCAGGAAACATGGCATGGTATCATGGTGCGGCATCAACATACCGTGCTAAATTTTTTGTCCCATTTGCGGAAGTTTTGGGTATAAGCTTCTCACAAACCAGAGCTTCTCAAAACAAGCCTGGTGGTTTCAGTAGGGAACGTGCCACCTTTGGGGACGAAATGATATTCGTTGCCTCTTATTGCTTTCAAAAATTTTCTAGTGTCAACATAGAACAACAGGAGTGTTGTGTTAAGTTTTGGAATTTTTTGTGGCTCGTTTGGACATTTTTATACATTTACCGGGGTTTCTTGGCTTTTATGTGCATAATTCAACTTTGAAATACTTGCACATGCTCCAGTGCATATAAATTGGCTGAAAAATCAAATTTGTGTCCATGGGTGCATGCTTAGGTCCCATGCAAGAAATGGGAATGAATTTCAAACACCAGGGTATTGTTGATTGCCGGCAAAACGTTGAGACACCTTGTTTTTAAATTCTAGTAAATGCAAAACTCGTCTGAAATTCATGAAACTTGGCATGGTATCATGGAGCGGCGTCAACATGTCGTGGTAAATTTTTTGTCCCATTTGGTCCAGGTTTGGGTATAAGCTTCTCACAAACCAGAGCTTCTCACAACAAGCCTGGAGGTTTCAGTAGAGAACGTGCCACATTTGGGGACGAAACGATATCAGTTGCCTCTTATTGCTTTCAAAAAATTTCTAGTGTCAACATAGAACAACAGGAGTGTTGTGTTACGTTTTGGAATTTTTTGTGGCTCCTTTGGACATTTTTATACATTTACTGGGATTTCCTGGCATTTTATGTGCATAATTCAAATTTGAAATACTTGCACATGCTCCAGTGCATATAAATTGGTTGAAAAATGAATCTGTGTCCATGGGTGCATGCTTTGGTCCCATGCAAGCAATGGGAATGAATTTCAAACACCAGGGCATTGTTGATTGCCGGCAAATCATTGAGATACCTAATTTTTAAATTCTAGTAAATCCAGAACTCGTCTGAAATTCATGAAACTTGGCATGGTATCATTGAGCGGCATCAACATGCCATGGTAAAAATGTTGCGCCATTTGGGATAGGTTTGGGTATAAGCTTATCACGAACTAGAGCTTCTCACAACAAGCCTGGTCGTTTAAGCAGGGAACGTGCCACCTTTGGGGACGTAATGATATCCGTTGCCTCTTATTTCTTTAAAAAAAATTCTAGTGTCAACGTAGAACAACAGGAGTGCTGTGTTAAATTTTGGAATTTTTCGGGGCTCGTTTGGACATTTTTAAACATTAACTTAGTTTTCTAGGCATTTTATGTGCATAATTCAAATTTGAAATACATGCACATGCTCCAGTGCACATAAATTGGTTGAAAACTAAAATCTGTGTCCTTGGGTGCATGCTTAGGTCCCATGCAAGAAATGGGAATGAGTTTCAAACACAAGGGCACTGTTGATTCCTGCAAAACATTGAGATACCTAGTTTTTAAATTCTAGTAAATCCAAAACTCGTCTGAAATTCATGAAACTTGGCATGGTATCATGGTGCAGCATCAACTAAATTTTTTGTCCCTTTTGGGGCAGGTTTGGGTATAAGCCTCTCACAAACCAGGGCTTCTCAAAACAAGCCTGGTGGTTTGAGTAGGGAACGTGCCACCTTTGGGGACGAAAAGATATCCGTTGCCTCTTATTGCTTTAAAAAAATTCTAGTGTCAACATAGAACAACAGGAGTGTTGTGTTAAGTTTTGGAATTTTTTGTGGCTCGTTTGGACATTTTTACACATTTACTGGGTTTTCTTGGCATTTTATGTGCATTATTCAAATTTGAAATACTTGCACCTGCTCCAGTGCATATAAATTGGTTGAAAAATGATATATGTGTCCAGGGGGCATGGGTGCATGCTTAGGTCCCATGCAAGAAATGGGAATGAATTTCAAATAGTAGGGCATTGAAGATTGCCGACAAAACGTTGAGATACCTTGTTTTTAAATTCTAGTAAATGCAAAACTCGTCTGAAATTCATGAAACTTGGCATGGTATCATGGAGCGGTGTCAACATGTCGTGGTAAATTTTTTATCCCATTTGGGGCAGGTTTGGGTATAAGCTTCTCACAAACCAGAGCTTCTCACAACAAGCCTGGAGGTTTCAGTAGGGAACGTGCCACATTTGGGGACGAAACGATATCCGCTGCCTCTTATTGCTTTCAAAATTTTCTAGTGTCAACATAGAACAACAAGAGTGTTGTGTTAAGTTTTGGAATTTTTTGTGGATCATTTGGACATTTTTTATACATTAACAGGGTTTTCTAGGCATTTTATGTGCATAATTCAAATTTGAAATACAAGCACATGCTCCAGTGCATAAAAATTGCTTGAAAAATCAAATCTGTGTCCATGGGTGCATGCTTAGGTCCCATGCAAGAAATGGGTATGAATTTCAAACACGAGGGCACTGTTGATTGCCGGCAAAACATTGAGATACCTGGTTTTTAAATTTTGGTAAATCCAAAACTCGTCTGGAATTCATGAAACTTGGCATGGTATCATGGAGCGGCATCAACATGCTGTGATAAACTTTTTGTCCCATTTGGGTCAGGTTTGGGTATAAGCTTCTCACAAACAAGAGCTTCTCACAACAAGCCTGGTGCTTTCAGTAGGGAATGTGCCACCTTTGGGGACGAAACAATATCTGTTGCCTCTTGTTGCTTTCAAAAATTTTCTAGTGTCAACATAGAACAATAGGAGTGTTGTGTTAAGTTTCGGAATTTTTCGGGGCTCGTTTGGAAATTTTTATACATTAACTGGGTTTTCTAGGCATTTTAGGTGCATAATTCAAATTTGAAATACATGCACATGCTCCAATGCATATAAATTGGTTGAAAATCAAATTTGTGTCCTTGGATGTATGATTAGGTCCCATGCAAGAAATGGGAATGAATTTCCAACACCAGGGCACTATTGATTGTCGGCAAAACATTGAGATACCTGGTTTTTAAATTCTAGTAAATGCGAAACTCGTATGACATTCATGAAACTTGGCATGCTATCATGGAGGGGCATCAACATGCGGTGGTAAATTTTTTGTCCCATTTGGGGAAGGTTTGGGTATAAACTTCTCACAAACTAGAGCTTCTCACAACAAGCCCTTTGGTTTGATGAGGAGCGATGCCACCTTTGGGGACGAAATGATATCCGTTGCCTATTATTGCTTTCAAATTTTTTCTAGTGTCAACATAGAACAACAGGAGTGTTGTGTTAAGTTTTGGAATTTTTTGTGGCTCCTTTGGACATTTTTATACATTTACTGGGTTTTCTTCGCATTTTATGTGCATAATTCAAATTTGAAATACTTGCACATGCTCCAGTGCATATAAATTGGTTGAAAAATGAATCTGTGTCCATGGGTGCATGCTTAGGTCCCATGCAAGAAATGGGAATGAATTTCAAACACCAGGGCATTGTTGATTGCCGGCAAAACGTTGAGATACCTGATTATTAAATTCTAGTAAATCCAGAAGTCGTCTGAAATTCATGAAACTTGGCATGGTATCGTGGAGCGGCGTCAACATGCCGTGGTAAAAATGTTGCGCCATTCGGGAAAGGTTTGGGTATAAGCTTCTCACAAACTAGAGCTTCTCACAACAAGCCTGGTGGTTTCAGTAGGGAACGTGCCACCTTTGGGGACGTAATGATATCCGTTGCCTCTTATTGCTTTAAAAAAGTTACTAGTGTCAACATAGAACAACAAGAGTGATGTGTTAAGTTTTGGAATTTTTCGAGGTTCGTTTGGACATTTCTATACATTAACTTAGTTTTCTAGGCATTTTATGTGCATAATTCAAATTTCAAATACATGCAAATGCTCCAGTGCATATAAATTGGTTGAAAAATCAAATCTTTGTCCTTGGGTGCATGCTTAGGTCCTATGCAAGAAATGGGGATGAATTTCAAACACAAGGGCACTGTTGATTGCCTACAAAACGTTGAGATACCTCGTTTTTAAATTCTAGTAAATTCAAAACTCGTCTGAAATTCATGAAAGTTGGCAAGGTATCTTGGAGCAGCATCAACATGTCGTGCTAAAATTTTCGTCCCACTGGGGGAAGGTTTGGGTATAAGCTTCTCACAAACCAGAGCTTCTCAAAACAAGCCTGGTGGTTTCAGTAGGGAACGTGCCACCTTTGGGGACGAAGAGATATCCATTGCCTCTTATTGCTTTCAAAAAATTTCTAGTGTCAACATAGAACAACAGGAGTGTTGTGTTAAGTTTTGATTTTTTTGTGGCTCGTTTGGACTTTTTATACATTTACTGGGTTTTCTTAGCATTTTATGTGCATAATTCAAATTTTAAATACTTGCACATGCTCCAGTGCATATAAATTGGCTGAAAAATGAAATCTATGTCCATGGGTGCATGCTTAGGTCCCATGCAAGAAATGGGAATGAATTTCAAACAGCAGGGCATTGTTGATTGCCGGCAAAACGTTGAGATACCTGATTTTTAAATTCTAGTAAATCAAGAACTCGTCTGAAATTCATGAAACTTGGCATGGTATCATGGAGCGGCATCAACATGCCGTGGTAAAAATGTTGCGCCATATTAGACAGGTTTGGGTATAAGCTTCTCACAAACCAAAGCTTCTCACAAAAAGCCTTGTGGTTTCAGTAGGGAACGTGTCACCTTTGGGGACGTAATGATATCCGTTGCCTCTTATTGCTTGAAAAAAATTCTAGTGTCAACATAGAACAACAGGAGTGCTGTGGTAAGTTTGGAATTTTTCGGGGCTCGTTTGGACATTTTTATACATTAACTTAGTTTTCTAGGCATTTTATGTGCATAATTCAAATTTGAAATACATGCACTTGCTCCAGTGCATATAAATTGGTTGAAAAATCAAATCTGTGTCCTTGGGTGCATGCTTAGGTCCCATGCAAGAAATGGGAATGAAATACAAACACAAGGGCACTGTTGATTGCCTGCAAAACATTGAGATACCTAGTTTTCAAATTCTAGTAAATCCAACACTCGTCTGAAATTCATGAAACTTGGCATGGTATACTGGAGCGGCATCAACATGCCATGCTAAAAATTTTGTCCCATTTGGGGAAGGTTTGGGTATAAGCTTCTCACAAACCAGAGCTTCTCAAAACAAGCCTGGTGGTTTCAGTAGGGAACGTGCCACCTTTAGAGACGAAACAATATTCATTGCCTCTTATTGCTTTCAAATTTTTTCTAGTGTCAACTTCGAACAACAGGAGTGTTGTGTGAAGTTTTGGAATTTTTCGGGGCTCGTTTGGAAATTTTTATACATTAACTTGGTTTTCTAGGCATTTTATGTGCATAATTCAAATTTGAAATACATGCACATGGTCCAGTGCATATAAATTGGTTGAAAAATCAAATCTGTGTCCTTGGGTGCATGCTTAGGTCCCATGCAAGAAATGGGAATGAATTTCAAACACAACAGCACTATTGATTGCGTGCAAAACGTTGAGATACCTGGTTTTTAAATTCTAGTAAATCCAAAACTCGTCTGAAATTCATGAAACTTGGCATGGTATCATGGAGCAGCATCAACATGTCGTGCTAAAATTTTCGTCCCATTTGGGGAAGGTTTGGGTATAAGATTCTCACAAACCAGAGCTTCTCACAAACCAGGGCTTCTCAAAACAAGCCTGATGGTTTCAGTAGGGTGTTGATCTGCTGGTCGTGCCACAGCGCTAATGCCACCCATGACACCCTGAAGCCGACTGAGTCCAGCAACGATGAGCGTGTCGCTCTCCACGGTCGCCGTGTCCAGAGGCGATGCGGGAGTTGCGCCATGTTGCTAGCCCCCACGACCCACATGAACGGTTGCCGGTGGAGATGAGGTCATGGGCCAACTGCTCCATTGGACTAGTCTGCGCAACGTCGTCCCGAGAGGTGTACCCCAAATGTTGGTTTCCCTGTTTTCCCAGCCAAATTCGAGTGTCAGTGCTCCGTGTTGCGCATTAGGCGCAAAATAGGTGGTTTTTGTGCCCTGGTTCAAATGTGGTATAGTAGGAAGTTGTTACCCTAGCCCCAAGCGTGGTGGTTTTGGGTACGGTTCCACCATTTTCCTTTTCAACTAGTGAAAACACTTGATTAAGTAGCTCGATGGTGTACTAATGTAGGTGTCCGATTGTTTGAAGGAATAGTTTAGGTGTGCCCGGTCCGTGCCCGCATTGAGGGGTCCAACTTACCATGTTACGGTAGTAGTAACTATACTAGTCCCTGCTTACTCCCTCATTTTTTATGTACTTCGCATTTTAGCTTTGCTCAAAGTCAAACTTCGTAAACTTTGACAAAGTTTATAGACAGAAATAATAACTTATACAATAACAAATGAATTCCATTAGATTCATTATTGAATATACTTTCACATCATATAGACTTGCTATTGTAAATGTTCATATTTTTTCTATAAATTTGGTCAAATTTTATGAAGTTTGACTTCAATCAAACCTAATATGCAGAGTAAATAAAAACGGAGGGAGTATCTTACTCCGTGATCTAGATGGAAGGGAAAAAGACAACTTATTGTTTATTTGAGCTGTTCAAGCACTACTGCAGGTTGCTTGTAACGGGACACTACGATCAGAGACCCTTCGACGAAACTGTGTGCGATGCCATAATCGCAAATGGTGGTGTAAAATAACCGTCAGAAAAGGTGCAAAACATTTTCGATGGGGGCTGCATCAAACACGGCTCAGATTTTAGTTCCTTGTGCGATGCAGGGCATACAGTTTAGCTCAATTGACTATTTGCGATGAGGAGGAAAAAAAGAAACGGGCAGCCAGATGAAGGTGTGTGCGATATACATCATACGATTCACTCAGATGAACTGTTTGTGATTAGGCAACACAAAAGAAATGGCCAGACAGATGAAGGTGTGTGCGATATACGACATGCGGTTCACTCAGATGAACTGTTTGCGTTGAGACAAGAGAATAGAAACGGTTCAATATAACAAGATGTGTGTGATACGCGGCAAACAGGCCTGTAATCAGAAATGTGTGCGAAGACCAATAATAACACAGAAGATTGCGGCTAATAAGACATATGTGATATGCTCTGTCTACACAACATCTATTGGCCATTGGGGGACGAGCGGTCATCTGGATACACCGTAAGGATGCGAAGAGGCATCCTATCCGCAAGGACTAGCTGTTCCACTAGTAGCTCATGTAAGAAAACTCTCAAGTTAAGTGTGCTCAGGCTAGAGCAGCCTTGAGATCGGTGACTAGATGGGAAGTTGTGTTGATGTTAAATTAACTGATAGGATGGGTCATATCTGTCAAATTAAATGACTAATACGACCCATCCCATGAGTTAATTTAACCTCGAGGTCCTTGTTTTTTATTTTTGTAACACATGTTAAAGAAGGTCTACCGCATTACTTTTTGACAATGTGCGATACATGGCATATAGTTGATCCATCCGACCTGTTTATGATGGAATAGGCCATTTGTGTTGTGGGAAAACGCTTCCTAGTATTCAACCATTTGGGATTGATGAATTCATCACCGACGGGTTCCCTAGTGTGGTCCGTGCTCATCTGATCATCATCTACTTCCTGTGCTAGCTCGATGTTCCTTCTATGCTAAGTTTCCATTAATTGATGGCGTTTTATGAACACACCACTGTTTCCTGCCGTTTCCTCACTTGTTTCTCGCCACCCAGCTATATTACGCATAGCCGGCATGCGACGCACGAATGCAACAAGCGTAGCCTGTAGCACATCCACCTTTTCCAAGCATGCCAACCCACCAAAGCGCCACCCCTGCCATCAACCTCGTGTACGAGGAAAACGAGCAGGCGCCACGGCCCGTCGAGGCCGAGGCGCTCCTCGGCAATGCGATGGACGAGCCGTGATGCGCGTCATCGCCAGGGTTGAGCAGACCTTTGGCGCATGGCGCTTGAGCGTCGCGGATCAAGATAGGCATGTCAGCACCGACAACCTGCAGCTCGCTGCACAACATGATCGATGGCGCACCGCAGAGCAAGCTAGGCGCATCCGCACCGATAGGTTGCGGCTCGCTGCACGGCGAGACCGTTGGAGCGCCGCAGAGCGAGAGGCACGGCGAGCCGCACAGCAAGAGCGGATCCATTGGTGCTTGCCTGCTGTCAACACGGTGTCGCAGCTGGGTACATGTCCCGTCAGTACCCCCATTCCTCACCAGGAGTGGACAGAGGCCCTCAGCGACATACTTGCACCAGAGGCCGGCCACGCTGTACTTGCACCGAACACCCGTCGCGCCATTCGCATGCGTGCCACCGTTCGCCTTGTCTGTGGCCTGCTAGATGCCAACGCGCTGGTCCGTAGACTCGACCGCCTCCTTGGCCCAGGTGTCCACCAGCGCGTAGTAGAGGAACATGGCCGTTGCATCCTCGAGCTGGTGATCTCCAATGAAAAAGCCAACTTGGAGCTCGAGATCGCGCTCCAGATGTACTGCAAGCATGTCGACCGCTTGGACGAACCCCTGCACGAGTTCAGGTAGAGCCAAGAGCTACCCTAGGTAAGGGCTGCTGTTCATGGTCTCATGGACGCGTTTTATTTCGAAAAGTCATTTTGACATGCATAGCTATGTATTCACAGCAATCATAGTATTGCTCTGTTTCTTGCTCTGTTTCAATGTGTGTACTGTGTTTTCCATTATTATATGTCCTGTTTCAATGTGTGTGTATACGCTTTCCATTCTGTATATGTGGATGATAACAACTAGATTCAAATTAGTATACAAATACAGATAGAAAATGGAATTCATAATATATATATATATATATATATATATATATATATATATTAATTGTTCATTAGATCATCACAGAATATATTGAAAATTCATAATATACGTGATGATACTTAACTACTAGGTACAATGCGTAAAATTGAAAATGAACAATACTAAAACTAATAATCCCTCATGGGGCCAGTATTCCAGCAGCCCCTCGCCAGTAGCTCCCTGGTGCGCGGCATCTTCCCAGTGCGGATGTAACATTCCAAATTTTCAATTTGGAATGTTATTCATTAAGTCATCATGCATATCATATTTTCTTGCATTTTGTCGATCCTAGAAATTTCACGCAACTCAAGGACCCTCGGAGAGAGTTGGAGATTTCATTATTTTCATATTTGGGTTTTCTCAAATTGTGAAAATAGGATCATTTGGATTTATTTATTTTATCTTCAAATATTTTTCCAATAAAAAAATAAGAGAGGGAATAAAATGACTTTTCCAAAATTTAGGAAAAAATGAAGATTTAATAAATAAATCAAATTTTGGGTTTTCGAGGTTTATTTGCTTTAGGGAAAAATGAGTATTTTAAAAATATGCATTTTGGCCTCAGATTAAAGTTCATTTTGTTCGACTCATTTTTTTGAGTCGGGGAAAATTTATTTTATTAAATTTGGAGTTCGTTTAGATTTATTTTAATTCGTTTTCGGTTTAAAAAAAACCCGCGCCCCTTTGGGCTAAGGGCCCACTGCCCCCGCCCCTCCTCATGGCTCCCCCTTGGGAGGAGTCCCGCCGCCCGCCGCCCGCCTGAGTCCGGCTCGGCCACGCCCGCCCGCCGCCGTGCCCCCTCCCAAGGCACCCTCCTTATATACCCCACCCTCTCTCCTTCCCACCTAGCGCCGCCGCCTCTAACCCGCAGCCCCCGCCGCCTGGAGCCGCCGCCCCGTCTGCCGAGCCTCTGCCGCCTCGCCGCCCAGCCGACCCGCTGAGTTCGGTGCCGCCGACCTCGCCGGAGGTAGCCGCCGCGCCACACCCCCCCGGTCCTGTTTTGTTTCAAAAACCGTCCGGTTTTCCTTCGTTGTTCGGTTTTTTTAAACCCTAGATCGGTTTTTTTTTCTTTTTTCGGTTTTAGCTACTTAACGAACGTTCACCGATCCGTTTGTTTTAACGAACGCGTTCGCCGGTTAGTTTCTGTTAACGAACGTCCGTTCGTCTAACCGTTCGTCGTTTTTCTTTTAAATCGGATTTAATCCGTTATTTTCCGATTTCAATTTCAGATCCAATCTTCGAATCAGTTTATCTTCTCCCTCGTTTATCGGAATCAGGTGATTCAAGCGCACGGAGTTTCGCTTTCAAACCGCCGTTCCGACTAATCCACTTAAACAAAGTTTTGCTACTGTAAAATTTGACCTAGTTTCAAATTGCTAGAATCGAGTCGTTTTCTTTTGACGTTTGACTTTCGTTGCTTTATTTGATTCGATTCTTTTTGCACCCAGGGTTCTTAAGTTGAACTTTCTGGTTAGATCTTCTATCCGAGATTTCTCTGTGCATTAGATGAGTACTTATTGTATGCTTGTTGTTTGTCTGCGTTAGATCACCCGGAGTGCGCCGCTTGTTACTTCGAGTCTCTAGGTTTCGCGGATCGTCAGCAAGGCAAGTAACACTTGATCATATCTCTTCTACTACCCAGTTTTTAGGCATTAGATCAATCCTCAAACACTTGCTTGATTAGGATCTAATTAAATTGTGGGATGGGAAGTAGATTGAGGTAGTACCTATTACCTGTTTTACTTATGAAACCTTGGGAGTTACTTCTTCGTTTGCTTATTATGCCATGCTATGCTAGTAGACGTGGATTGGGTGAGTGATATCCATGACAGATGTGAGATTGTTAATTAATGGTTTATCTAAGGTGGCAACTTAAACACACATCTGGGTGGATTGAGGCACCTAGTTTCTATCAGACTTGCCTCAGATTTCTTCGGACCGCCACCTAGGCTCAAAGGGATCATAAGATTATTCAAACTAGAAACTTCCGTGTGCAGCCACAAGCCATTATGGGCTCTGGCATAGTTGACTAAGTTGTGCGAACTCTTACGGGTAGGCTAGCTGATGTAGGGGATGTAGGTTGGTACTTCGACCCACATGTAAGGTGCTAATGCTTCCGAAAGACTGTGTCTCGGTCATCCGCCTCTCAAACACCATGCGGCGAGAAACCAAACGGAGGCGATCGAGTCTTGTGGGGAAAAGTGCAAACCTCTGCAGAGTGTATAAACTAATCATGATTAGCCGTGTCCCGGTTATGGACATCTTGAGTATCTAGTACCTGGATATCATGTGAATCTCAACATGTTACTCTAATTAATGTTATTGGGTTTTAATGAGTACTTTTAATTGGGATTGAGGATGCTGTCAACCATTCTCAATGTTTAACAACCACCATGATAGTTAAACAAATTTATTCCTTTGCGTAGGGAAAACTAGCTTTATGCAAATCAGAATCAGAGAGCTTTACCACCAGCCATATATGCATGTAGTATAGGCTTATGTTTTCATTTCTCTCTATGTGTTACATTGCCGGATATTCCATGTCTTGACCCGTTTTCGGGCTGCAACGTTCATGTTGCTGACTTTTCGCATTTACGAGTAAGGTGTTTTAGGTCGTGGTTCTATACTCAGTGATGCCGATGGAGTTGATGGACTCACTTATCTTCCAAGTCTTTCGCTGTTATCGTTATTCGATGGCCTTAAGCCACATTTATTGTAATAAGTCCTCTTTTGGACAACGCTGTAATAAGTGTGTGATTGCTACTCTGCTATAAATCCTTCGAAGTCTTGTGTGGTGTCGACATTCGATCCAGGATGACGCCTTTGAGCACGAGAGACTTGATCCATTCGGTCGGGTCGCTACGAGATGGTATCGAGCACACGTTATCGTAGGACACGACCACTAAGTTAAAGCCATAGATCACTACTCTCTTCTCATTTTCTAACTCCTCATCTTTTCTACTCTTTTAGGATGAAGGACGCGAATATCAAGTACACCCAACCGTGATGAAGGCACACCTTTGGATTTCACTTGAAGGAAGTCACCAAGTACCGAACATTGGACTACCAAGTTTCACCGGACTTTCAACGCCACTGCTGAAGAGGAACGCCGAAGATTCAAGCTCATGTACCAGAAGGACGTTCGCCCCAATCACCAAGCCTATAGATAGTGTTTTCGTGCACCAACACCGAGTCCGGGAAAGAGCATGGCAGCTCACATCACCATGGGACGCATTGGAGAAGTTTATCAAGAAGACCTCAAAGACACCATCTATCGATTTGCGGACGAGATGAACAATGGGAGATAGTCGACACCAAGAAGGATAGATCCATTGTAGCTTTTATCCAGAGTTAAACCAGCACATTCGGCGCCAGAGAACCGGATGTGCAATGATATGCTCGAGTTGAAGAATGCGAAGGGAAGGATCATCGAACTTGAAGAGGAATTAAAGTCTACACGCAAGGACTATATGGACGAGATCGTAGCTTTAGCAAGACACAACAACGATCTTAAGTATGAGATTGAAGAACTCAAGAAGAAATTGGCACTCAAGAATGAAGACCATTACGTCGGCTGTCCAAGCGACTACATCAACATCGATTTACACCGACTCGCACCCAAGTGAACCCGACTTTGAAGATGAAGCAGGGAAGCGGACATCATGGAGTCTTCCACCGGTTCAAATTAGTAGATGACCCCACATATTAGTAGTATTTCCTCCATGTAACATTTTAGTACACGCACTTTGCGATAGTTAGATCGTTGTAAGCCCTTTGTTTGAATTGAATGAAGTGATTTTGTGTGCTTTTGCTCATATACATTTGGGTAGTGTTTCTCCTTAGACCCCACTCTATTCTTAATTTCTCGTCTTTTCTAAACCCATCAGATGCCTCCGAGACGCGACCCCGGATTTGTTTTCCCGCCAGAGATCACCCAGTTGATTCAGCAGTAGAACACTTTGATCCAAACACTAGTGCGAGAATCAAGGCAACAACAACAACAACCCACCGCCACCACCACCACTGCGGATCATTTGACACGTTTCTTAAGACCGAATCCGCGGAGTTTTCCGATAGCACCGAGCCTATAGTAGCAGATGATTGGCTCCGTAAGATAGGAAGGGAGTTGACCACCGCAGGATGTCTGAGATGGAGAGAAGGTGAAGTTTGCTGCACACCAACTTGAAGGACCCGCAGCAGCATGGTGGGAGAATTTTACAGCCACTTACCCTATAGACACTGTCACATGGGATCAGTTTCAGCAAGCTTTCCGCACTGCCCATGTCTCAGCAGGAGCTATGGCCATGAAGAAGCGTGAGTTTTGCAATTTACGCCAAGGAGGAAGGACTGTTGGCCAGTATGTGGATGATTTTAGTAAGTTAGCACATTATGCCCCAGATGACGTTACTACAGATGCAGCTAAGCAGGAGAAGTTTCTGGAAGGACTGAATGATGAGTTAAGCATGCAGTTGGTGGTAGCAAGTTTCAATAACTACCAGGAGTTGGTAGACCGAGCCCTCATGATTGAAGGAAAGCAGCAGCAAATTGAGAACCGCAAGAGGAAGTATGGGCAGGGAAGTATAACTCGAGCCCAATGGAAGCCCGTTATACCCCTAAGCAGGGAGTTCGGTTTGACATACCCATGGAGGAGGTAATTCACATAACCATAATGGCACCAAGAATGGGAACGGAATGGAGGAAGCAATGGACGTAACCGCACTTTCAACCCGTCCAACACCATCCAAGGTAGACTGAGTCACATCACTTGCTTTAAGTGCCGCAAGACTGGGCATTATGCAAATGACTGTCGTAAGGCGTAATGGAAATGGCAATGGAAGCTCTGGAAAGAAGCCAAACCCTTTCAACAGGGGACGGGTGAACCACATTGATGTGGAGGAGGTTGAAGATCAGCCCGATGCACGATGTCGGTAAGTTTTTGGTTAAGTCATTTATCGCAGCTTGTTCTTTTCGATCTTGGTGCATCGCATTCATACATATCAAGGGATTTGTGGATAAGTACAAATTACCGACCCAAGCCCTTAGGTCACCCATGCTAGTAACCTCCCGGAGCGTAATACATGGCTAGTATATGGTGTGATCGACTGCCATTAAGGATTGGGCATTATGTTTTTCCCTCGGACCTAATAGTTCTGGAATCCCAAGGATTGGATGTGATATTAGGCATGGATTGGTTATCGAAGTATGGAGGAAACATAGATTGCACCACCAAGTCAATTTTGCTCACCACACCAGAAGGAAGAAGGATCAAGTATGTATCACGGCACGAGCCGAGGAGAGCGCAAGTAAATTGCCTATCAGGAGTTGTGCGGGAAGAAGTGCCCGGTGAAGGATTTCTCGATGTATTTCGGAAGAGTTGCCGGGAATGCCACCGGATAGAGACATTGAGTTTTTGATTGAACTTTTGCGAGACAGGTCCAATATCGAAGCGACCATACAGGATGCCCGCACAGGATTTGGCGGAAATCAAGAAGTAGATTAAGGAACTATTGGATAAAGGTTTTATACGCCCAAGTTCTTCACCTTGGGGATCACCCGTACTGTTAGTGGAGAAGAAGGATGGATCGTTAAGGATGGTTGTTGATTATCGTGGATTGAATGAAGTAACAATCAAGAACAAGTACCCACTACCAATGATAAATGATCTGTTTGATCGCTTGCAAGGAGCTAAAGTGTTTTCCAAGATCGATTTGCGATCGTGGTACCATCAGTTGAAGATTCGAGAGCAGGACATACCTAAGACATCATTTACCACGAGATATGGACTGTATGAGTACACCGTTATGTCATTTGGACTAACTAACGCGCCTGCCTATTTCATGAACCTGATGAACAAAGTGTTTATGGAGTTTTTGGATAAGTTCGTCGTGGTGTTCATAGATGATATTTTGATTTTCTCGAAGAATGAAGAGGAACATAAGGAACATTTGCGATTAGTTTTGGAGAAACTAAGGGAGCATCAGTTATATGCCAAGTTCAAAAATGTGAGTTTTGGCTAAAGGAAGTTGGATTTCTTGGACATGTTATATCCGGAGAAGGAATAGCAGTTGACCCCACAAAGGTTGAGACCGTAACCAAATGGGAAGCACCCACGACAGTTGGAGAGATTCGGAGTTTCCTTGGACTCGCAGATACTACCGAAGATTCATTGAGAATTTCTCAAGGATTGCCAAGCCTATGACGGAATTGTTGAAGAAGGATACCAAGTTCATATGGACTGAGGATTGTGAGGCAAGTTTTCAGGAGCTGAAGAAAAGATTGGTTACCTCACCAGTGTTAATTTTGCGGATCGGACCAAGGATTATGAGGTGTATTGCGGCGCTTCACGCCGAGGACTTGGAGCGGTGCTTATGCAGGAAGGAAGAGTTGTTTCAGTATGCTTCCACGACAGCTTAAGCCTCATGAGTTGAATTATGCCACACATGATTTGGAGTTAGCAGCCGTTGTGCGCATTGAAGACATGGAGACATTTTCTCATTGGAAATCATTGTGAGGTGTACACGGATCACAAGAGTTTGAAGTACATCTTCACGCAGAAGGAATTAAATCTCAGACAGCGCAGATGGCTGGAGCTTATTAAGGATTATGACATGAGATTGCATTATCACCAGGAAGGCTAACGTTGTAGCAGATGCATTGAGCCGTAAGAGCCACGTCAATACCCTAATGATGGGAGGAATACCCAAGGAGTTAGCCGAGGACCTTCGAGAGCTATGTTTGGAAATAGTTCCGAGAGGCTATGTAGCAGCATTGGAGATTCAGTCTACACTGATGGACAAAATCAGAGAAGCCCAAAAGGCAGATAAGGAAGTTGCCTCTATAAAGGAGAAAATGAGCAAAGGAAAAGCTAAAGGATTTCGTGAGGATGAGCACGATACCCTATGGTTTGAGGACCGTGTTTATGTGCCAAATAACCCGGAGATCGGGAAGTTCATTTTGCAAGAAGCCCATGATTCACCCTATTCGATTCACCCAGAAATACCAATATGTATTTGGATTTGAAGGAAAGCGTTACGGTGGACCGGAATGAAGAAGGATATCGCGAGTATGTAGCAGTTTGCGATGTATGTCAGAGAGTGAAAGCAGAACATCAGAAGCCAGCAGGATTGTTACAACCACTGCCAATACCCGAATGGAAGTGGGATAAACTAGGCATGGATTTCATCATAGGTTTGCCAAAGACTCATTCAGGATATGACTCGATTTGGGTTATAGTCGACCGCTTGACGAAGGTAGCTCATTTCATTCCAGTCAACACTACCTATAGCAGTGCTAAGTTGGCAAAGATATACATGACCAGAATTGTGTGTTTACACGGAGTTCCGAGGAGTATCGTGTCGGATAGAGGAACCCAATTTACCTCAAAGTTTTGGAATCGGTTGCACGAAACATTGGGAACCAGGCTGGAATTTAGTACAGCTTTTCACCCACGCAGATGGATGATCGAGAGAGTCAATCGGATTTTGGAGGATATCTTTGAGAGCTTGTGCACTAGATTATGGATCTAGTTGGGATGATAACTTGCCGTATGCACGAGTTTTCTTATAACAACGATTACCAAACCAGCTTGAAGATGGCACCTTCGAGGCTCAGATGGAAGGAGATGCAGGACACCGTTGTCATGGGACGAAACTGGAGATTGTCAGTTGTTTGGACCAGATTTGATTAAGGAGTCTGAACAGAAGGTTAAGTTGATTCGCGATAGGCTCAAGGTAGCCCAGTCCTGACAGAAGAGCTATGCGGATTCAAAACGCAAGGTTATAGAATATGAAGTTGGAGACAAAGTATATCTTAGAGTATCCCCGCTTCGAGGAGTTAAGCGTTTTGGAGTTAAAGGAAAATTAGCACCACGTTTCGTTGGACCGTATAGGATCTTGCAACGCATGGGAGAAGTTGCTTATAAACTGGAATTGCCAGAGGGACTGTCAGGAGTTCATGATGTATTCCATATTTCTCGATTGAAGAAATGTCACGCCGAGATGGCGGAAGTACCATTAAGAGATACAGTGCCGCTTGAAGCAATTCAGTTGCAGGATGATTTGACATATGAGGAAAGACCAGTCAAGATTCTCGATTATGCCAGCAGAGTTACTCGCAGCAAGGTTATCAAGTTTTGTAAGGTTTAGTGGAGCCACCACACTGAGGATGAAGCCACCTGGGAAGGAGAGGAAGATTTGCTCAAGGACCACCCTCACCTATTTTCTAGCCAACCCGAATCTCGAGGGCGAGATTCATCTTAAGGGTGTAGGTTTCTAACATCCCAAATTTTCAATTTGGAATGATATACATTAAGTCATCATGCATATCATATTTTCTTGCATTTTGTCGATCCTAGAAATTTCACGCAACTCAAGGACCCTCGGAGAGAGTTGGAGATTTCATTATTTTCATATTTGGGTTTTCTCAAATTTTGAAAATAGGATCATTTGGATTTATTTATTTTATCTTCAAATATTTTTCCAATAAAAAAATAAGAGAGGGAATAATATGACTTTCCCAAAATTTAGGAAAAAATGAAGATTTAATAAATAAATCAAATTTTGGGTTTTCGAGGTTTATTTGCTTTAGGGAAAAAATGAGTATTTTAAAAATATGCATTTTGGCCCCGTATTAAAGTTCATTTTGTTCGACTCATTTTTAAGAGTCGGGGAAAATTTATTTTATTAAATTTGGAGTTCGTTTAGATTTATTTTAATTCGTTTTCGGTTTTAAAAAAAACCGCACCCCTTTGGGCCAAGGGCCCGGCCCAACCGAGCCGCCCCCCTCCTCAAGGCGCTCCCCTTGGGAGGAGTCCCGCCCGCCGCCGCCGAGTCCCGGCTCGGCCACGCCGCCGCCGTTGCCCCCTCCCAAGGCACCCCCTCCTTATATACCCCACCCCTCTCTCCTCCCCACCAGCCCGCCGCCCCAACCCAGTAGCCCCGCCCGGAGCCGCCTGGTGCCGTCTGGCCGAGTCTCCCGCCGCCGCCGCCAAGCCGACCCGAGTTCGGTGCCCCGGCGACCTCGGTAGCCGCCACACACCCCCGGTCCGGTTTTGTTTCAAAAATCGTCCGGTTTTCCTTCGTTGTTCGGTTTTTTTTAAAACCCTAGATCGGTTTATTTTTTTCTTTTTTCGGTTTTAGCTACTTAACGAACGTTCACCGATCCGTTCGTTTTAACGAACGCGTTCGCCGGTTAGTTTCTGTTAACGAACGTCCGTTCGTTTAACCGTTCGTCGTTTTTCTTTTAAATCGGATTTAATCCGTTATTTTCCGATTTCAATTTCAGATCCAATCTTCGAATCAGTTTATCTTCTCCCTCGTTTATCGGAATCAGATGATTCAAGCGCCTGGAGTTTCGTTTCGAAACCGCCGTTCCAACTAATCCACTTAAACAAAGTTTTGCTACTGTAAAATTTGACCTAGTTTCAAATTGCTAGAACCGAGTCGTTTTCTTTCGATGTTTGACTTTCGTTGCTTTATTTGATTCGATTCTTTTTGCACCAGTGGTTCTTAAGTTGAACTTTTACGGTTAGATCTTCTATCCGAGATTTCCTGTGCATTAGATGAGTACTTATTGTATACTTGTTGTTTGTCTGCGTTAGATCACCCGGAGTGCGCCGCTTGTTACTTCGAGTCTCTAGGTTTCGCGGATCGTCAGCAAGGCAAGTAACACTTGATCATATCTCTTCTACTACCCAGTTTTTAGGCATTAGATCAATCCTCAAACACTTGCATGATGAGGATCTAATTAAATTGTGGGATGGGAAGTAGATTGAGGTAGTACCTATTACCTGTTTTACTTATGAAACCTTGGGAGTTACTTCTACGTTTGCTTATTATGCAATGCTATGCTAGTAGACGTGGATTGGGTGAGTGATATCCATGACAGATGTGAGATTTTTAATTAATGGTTTATCTTAGGTGGCAACTTAAACACACATCCGGGTGGATTGAGGCACCTAGTTTCTATCGAGGACTTGCTCATATTTCTTCGGACCGCCACCTAGGCTCAAAGGGATCATAAGATTATTCAAACTAGAAACTTCCGTGTGCAGCCACAAGCCATTATGGGCTCTGGCATAGTTGACTAAGTTGTGCGAACTCTTACGGGTAGGCTAGCTGATGTAGGGGATGTAGGTTGGTACGGTCTACCCACATGTAAGGTGCTAGTGCTTCTGAAAGACTGTGTCTCGGTCATCCGTCTCTCAAACACCATGCAGTGCGAGAAACCAAACGGAGGCGATCGAGTCTTGTGGGGAAAAGTACGCAAACGTCTGCAGAGTGTAAAAACTAATCATGATTAGCCGTGTCCCCGGTTATGGACATCTTGAGTATCTAGTACTTGAATATCATGTGAATCTCAACATGTTACTCTAATTAATATTATTGGGTTTTAATGAGTACTTTTAATTGGGATTGAGGATCTTGTCAACCATTCTCAATGTTTAACAACCACCATGATAGTTAAACAAATTTATTCCTTTGCGATGAGGGAAAACTAGCTTTATGCAAAATCAGAATCAGAGAGCTTTACCACCAGCAATATATGCATGTAGTATAGGCTTATGTTTTCATTTCTCTCTATGTGTTACATTGCCAAAGCATATTCCATGTGTGACCGTTTTCGGGCTGCAACGTTCATGTTGCTGACTTTTCAGACGACGAGTAAGGTGTTTTAGGTCGTGGTTCTATACTCAGTGATGCCGATGGAGTTGATGGACTCACTTATCTTCCAAGTCTTCCACTGTTATCGTTATTCGATGACCTTAAGCCAAATTTATTGTAATAAGTCCTCTTTTGGACAACGCTGTAATAAGTGTGTGATTGCTACTCTGCTCTAAATCCTTCGAAGTACTATGTGGTGTCGACATTCTTGATCCAGGATGACGCCTTTGAGCACGAGACTTGATCCATTCGGTCGGGTCGCTCTGAGATGGTATCGAGCACACGCTGACTGTAGGACACGACCACTAAATTAAAGCCATAGATCACTACTCTCTTCTCATTTTCTAACTCCTCATCTTTTCTACTCTTTTAGGATGAAGGACGCGAAGATCAAGTACACCCAACCGGATGAAGGCACACCTTTTGGATTTCACTTGAAGGAAGTCACCAAGTACCAACATTGGACTACCAAGTTTCACCGGGACTTTCAACGCCACTCTGCCTGAAGAGGAGCGCTGGAAGATTCAAGCTCATGTACCAGGAAGGACGTTCGCCCCAATCACCAAGCCTATAGATAGTGTTTTCAGTGCACCAACCTGGAGTCTGGGAAAGAGCATGGCAGCTCACATCACCATGGGACGCATTGGAGAAGTTTATCAAGAAGACCTCAAAGACACCATCTATCAGATTTGCGGACGCCGAGATGAACAATGGGAGATAGTCGACACCAAGAAGGATAGATCCATTGTAGCTTTTATCCAGAGTTAAACCAGCACATTCGGCGCCAGAGAACCAGATGTGCAATGATATGCTCGAGTTGAAGAATGCGAAGGGAAGGATCATCGAACTTGAAGAGGAATTAAAGTCTACACGCAAGGACTATATGGACGAGATCATAGCTTTAGCAAGACACAACAACGATCTTAAGTATGAGATTGAAGAACTCAAGAAGAAATTGGCACTCAAGAATGAAGACCATTACGTCGGCTGTCCAAGCGACTACATCAACATCGACGACACCGACTCGCACCCAAGTGAACCCGACTTTGAAGATGAAGCAGGAGCGGACATCATGGAGTCTTCCACGGTTCAAATTAGTAGATGACCCCCACATATGAGTAGTATTTCCTCCATGTAACATTTTAGTACACGCACTTTTGCGATAGTTAGATCGTTGTAAGCCCTTTGTTTGAATTGAATGAAGTGATTTTGTGTGCTTTTGCTCATATACATTTGGGTAGTGTTTCTCCTTAGACCCCACTCTATTCTTAATTTCTCGTCTTTTCTAAACCCATCGATGCCTCCGAGACGCGACCCGGATTTGTTTTCCCGCCAGAGATCACCCAGTTGATTCAGCAGCAGAACACTTTGATCCAAACACTAGTGCAGAATCAAGGCAACAACAACAACAACCCACCGCCACCACCACCACCTGCGGATCATTTGACACGTTTCTTAAGACTGAATCCGCCGGAGTTTTCCAGTAGCACCGAGCCTATAGTAGCAGATGATTGGCTCCGTAAGATAGGAAGGGAGTTGACCACTGCAGGATGTACAGATGGAGAGAAGGTGAAGTTTGCTGCACACCAACTTGAAGGACCCGCAGCAGCATGGTGGGAGAATTTTACAGCCACTTACCCTATAGACACTGTCACATGGGATCAGTTTCAGCAAGCTTTCCGCACTGCCCATGTCTCAGCAGGAGCTATGGCCATGAAGAAGCGTGAGTTTCGCAATTTACGCCAAGGCGGCAGGACTGTTGGCCCATAGGTGGATGAGTTTAGTAAGTTAGCACGTTATGCCCCGGATGACGTTACTACGGATGCAGCTAAGGTGAGAAGTTTACGGAAGGACTGAATGATGAGTTAAGCATGCAGTTGATGGTAGCAAGTTTCAATAACTACCAGGAGTTGGTAGACCGAGCCCTCATGATTGAAGGAAAGCGGCTGACAAATTGAGAACCGCAAGAGGAAGTATGGGCGGGGAAGTATAACTCTGGAGCCAATGAAGCCCGTTATACCCCTAAACAGGGAGTTCGGTTTCAGCATACCCATGGAGGAGGTAATTCACATAACCATAATGGCACCAAGAATGGGAACGGGAATGGAGGAAGCAATGGATGTAACCGCACCAACCCGTCAACACCATCCAAGGTAGACCTGAGTCACATCACTTGCTTTAAGTGCCGCAAGACCGGCATTATGCAAATGACTGTCGTATAGGCCGTAATGGAAATGGCAATGGAAGCTCGAAAGAAGCCAAACCCTTTCAACAGGGGACGGGTGAACCACATTGATGTGGAGGAGGTTGAAGATCAGCCCGATGCAAGATGTCGGTAAGTTTTTGGTTAAGTCATTTACTGCAGTTGTTCTTTTCGATGCTGGTGCATCGCATTCATACATATCAAGGGGATTTGTGGATAAGTACAAATTACCGACCCAAGCCCTTAGGTCACCCATGCTAGTAACCTCCCCCGGAGCGTAATACATGGCTAGTATATGGTGTGATCGATCGCCATTAAGGATTGGGCATTATGTTTTCCCTCGGACCTAATAGTTACGGAATCCCAAGGATTGGATGTGATATTAGGCATGGATTGGTTATCAAGTATGGAGGAAACATAGATTGCACCACCAAGTCAATTTTGCTCACCACACCGTAAGGAAGAAGGATCAAGTATGTATCACGGCACGAGCCGAGGAGAGCGCAAGTAAATTGCCTATCGGGAGTTGTGCAGAAGAAGTGCCGGTGGTGAAGGATTTCTCTGATGTATTTCGGAAGAGTTGCCGTGAATGCCACCGGATAGAGACATTGAGTTTTTGATTGAACTTTTGCGAGAACAGGTCCAATATCGGGTTTAACCATACAGGATGCCCGCACAGGATTTGGCGGAAATCAAGAAGTAGATTAAGGAACTATTGGATAAAGGTTTTATACGCCCAAGTTCTTCACCTTGGGGATCACCCGTACTGTTAGTGGAGAAGAAGGATGGATCGTTAAGGATGGTTGTTGATTATCGTGGATTGAATGAAGTAACAATCAAGAACAAGTACCCACTACCAATGATAAATGATCTGTTTGATCGCTTGCAAGGAGCTAAAGTGTTTTCCAAGATCGATTTGCGATCGTGGTACCATCGATTGAAGATTCGAGAGCGGGACATACCTAAGACATCATTTACCACGAGATATGGACTGTATGAGTACACCGTTATGTCATTTGGACTAACTAACGCTACCGCCTATTTCATGAACACGATGAACAAAGTGTTTATGGAGTTTTTGGATAAGTTCGTCGTGGTGTTCATAGATGATATTTTGATTTTCTCGAAGAATGAAGAGGAACATAAGGAACATTTGCGATTGGTTTTGGAGAAACTAAGGGAGCATCAGTTATATGCCAAGTTCAGCAAATGTGAGTTTTGGCTAAAGGAAGTTGGATTTCTTGGACATGTTATATCCGGAGAAGGAATAGCAGTTGACCCCACAAAGGTTGAGACCGTAACCAAATGGGAAGCACCCACGACAGTTGGAGAGATTCGAGTTTCCTTGGACTCGCAGATACTACCAAGATTCATTGAGAATTTCTCAAGGATTGCCAAGCCTATGACGGAATTGTTGAAGAAGGATACCAAGTTCATATGGACTGAGGATTGTGAGGCAAGTTTTCAGAGTCAAGAAAAGATTGGTTACCTCACCGGTGTTAATTTTGCCGGATCGGACCAAGGATTATGAGGTGTATTACGGCGCTTCACGCCGAGGACTTGGAGCAGTGCTTATGCAGGAAGGAAGAGTTGTTTCAGTATGCTTCACGACAGCTTAAGCCTCATGAGTTGAATTATGCCACACATGATTTGGAGTTAGCAGCCGTAGTGCATGCATTGAAGACACGGAGACATTTTCTCATTGGAAATCATTGTGAGGTGTACACGGATCACAAGAGTTTGAAGTACATCTTCACGCAGAAGGAATTAAATCTCGAACAAGCAGATGGCTGGAGCTTATTAAGGATTATGATATGAGATTGCATTATCACCCCGGAAAGGCTAACGTTGTAGCAGATGCATTGAGCCGTAAGAGCCATGTCAATACCCTAATGATGGGAGGAATACCCAAGGAGTTAGCCGAGGACCTTCGAGAGCTATGTTTGGAAATAGTTCCGAGAGGCTATGTAGCAAGATTGGAGATTCAGTCTACACCGATGGACAAAATCGAGAAGCCCAAAAGGTAGATAAGGAAGTTGCCTCTATAAAGGAGAAAATGAGCAAAGGAAAAGCTAAAGGATTTCGTGAGGATGAGCACGATACCCTATGGTTTGAGGACCATGTTTATGTGCCAAATAACCCGGAGATCAGGAAGTTCATTTTGCAAGAAGCCCATGATTCACCCTATTCGATTCACCCAGGAAATACCAAGATGTATTTGGATTTGAAGGAAACGTTCTGGTGGACCGGAATGAAGAAGGATATCGCAGAGTATGTAGCGATTTGCGATGTATGTCGAGAGTGAAAGCGAGAACATCGAAGCCAGGATTGTTACAACCATTGCCAATACCCGAATGGAAGTGGGATAAACTAGGCATGGATTTCATCACAGGTTTGCCAAAGACTTCGTTCGAGGATATGACTCGATTTGGGTTATAGTCGACCGCTTGACGAAGGTAGCTCATTTCATTCCAATCAAGACTACCTATAGCAGTGCTAAGTTGGCAAAGATATACATGACCAGAATTGTGTGTTTACACGGAGTTCGAGGAGTATCGTGTCGAGATAGAGGAACCCAATTTACCTCAAAGTTTTGGAATCAGTTGCACGAAACATTGGGAACCAGGCTGGAATTTAGTACAGCTTTTCACCCACGTCAGATGGGATGTAATCGAGAGAGTCAATCGGATTTTGGAGGATATGCTGAGAGCTTGTGCACTAGATTATGGATCTAGTTGGGATGATAACTTGCCGTATGCAGAGTTTTCTTATAACAACAGTTACCAAACCAGCTTGAAGATGGCACCTTTCGAGGCTCTGTATGGAAGGAGATGCAGGACACCGTTGTCATGGGACGAAACTGGAGATTGTCAGTTGTTTGGACCAGATTTGATTAAGGAGTCTGAACAGAAGGTTAAGTTGATTCGCGATAGGCTCAAGGTAGCCCAGTCCAGACAGAAGAGCTATGCGGATTCAAAACGCAAGGCGATAGAATATGAAGTTGGAGACAGAGTATATCTTAGAGTATCCCCGCTTGAGGAGTTAAGCGTTTTGGAGTTAAAGGAAAATTAGCACCACGTTTCGTTGGACCGTATAGGATCTTGCAACGCATGGGAGAAGTTGCTTATAAACTGGAATTGCCGGAGGGACTGTCGGAGTTCATGATGTATTCCATATTTCTCGATTGAAGAAATGTCACGCCGAGATGGCGGAAATGCGATTAAGAGATACAAAGGCCGCTTGAAGCAATTCAGTTGCAGGATGATTTGACATATGAGGAAAGACGGTCAAGATTCTCGATTATGCCAGCAGAGTTACTCGCAGCAAGGTTATCAAGTTTTGCAATGTTTAGTGGAGCCACCACACTGAGGATGAAGCCACCTGGGAAGGAGAGGAAGATTTGCTCAAGGACCACCCTCACCTATTTTCTAGCCAACCCGAATCTCGAGGGCGAGATTCATCTTAAGGGGGTAGGTTTCTAACATCCCATATTTTCAATTTGGAATGTTATACATTAAGTCATCATGCATATCATATTTTCTTGCATTTTGTCGATCCTAGAAATTTCACGCAACTCAAGGACCCTCGGAGAGAGTTGGAGATTTCATTATTTTCATATTTGGGTTTTCTCAAATTTTGAAAATTGGATCATTTGGATTTATTTTTTTTATCTTCAAATATTTTTCCAATAAAAAATAAGAGAGGTAATAATATGACTTTCCCAAAATTTAGGAAAAAATGAAGATTTAATAAATAAATCAAATTTTGGGTTTTCGAGGTTTATTTGCTTTAGGGAAAAATGAGTATTTTAAAATACGCATTTTGGCCCCGTATTAAAGTTCATTTTGTTCGACTCATTTTTAAGAGTCGGGAAAATTTATTTTATTAAATTTGGAGTTCGTTTAGATTTATTTTAATTAGCTTTCGGTTTTAAAAAAAACCCAGCGCCCACTTTGGGCCAAGGGCCCAGTACCCAACTTGACCGCCCAACCGCCCCTCCTCATGGCTCACTTGGGAGGAGTCCCCCGCCCGCCGCCGCCCGAGTCGGCTCGGCCACGCCCGCCCGCCGCCGTTGCCCCCTCCCAAGGCACCCCTCCTTATATACCCCACCCCCTCTCTCCTCCCCACCCAGCCGCCGCCCCCAACCCGTAGCCCTTGCCGCCGCCCGAGCCGCCGCCCAGTGCCCGTCCGCCGAGCCCCTCGCCCGCCGCCCCAAAGCCGACCCGCCGAACTGGTGCCCCTTGGCGACCTCGCCGGAGGTAGCCGCCAGCCACCCCCGGTCCGGTTTTGTTTCAAAAATCGTCCGGTTTTCCTTCGTTGTTCGGTTTTTTTTTAAACCCTAGATCGGTTTATTTTTTTCTTTTTTCGGTTTTAGCTACTTAACAAACGTTCACCGATCCGTTCGTTTTAACGAACGCGTTCGCCGGTTAGTTTCTGTTAACGAACGTCCGTTCGTTTAACCGTTCGTCGTTTTTCTTTTAAATCGGATTTAATCCGTTATTTTCCGATTTCAATTTCAGATCCAATCTTCGAATCAGTTTATCTTCTCCCTCATTTATCGGAATCAGGTGATTCAAGCGCCTGGAGTTTCGTTTCGAAACCGCCGTTCCGACTAATCCACTTAAACAAAGTTTTGCTACTGTAAAATTTGACCTAGTTTCAAATTGCTAGAACCGAGTCGTTTTATTTAGACGTTTGACTTTCGTTGCTTTATTTGATTCGATTCTTTTTGCACCCAGGGTTCTTAAGTTGAACTTTCTGGTTAGATCTTCTATCCGAGATTTCCCTGTGCATTAGATGAGTACTTATTGTATGCTTGTTGTTTGTCTGCGTTAGATCACCCGGAGTGCGCCGCTTGTTACTTCGAGTCTCTAGGTTTCGCGGATCGTCAGCAAGGCAAGTAACACTTGATCATATCTCTTCTACTACCCAGTTTTTAGGCAATAGATCAATCCTCAAACACTTGCATGATTAGGATCTAATTAAATTGTGGGATGGGAAGTAGATTGAGGTAGTACCTATTACCTGTTTTACTTATGAAACCTTGGGAGTTACTTCTACGTTTGCTTATTATGCTATGCTATGCTAGTAGACGTGGATTGGGTGAGTGATATCCATGACAGATGTGAGATTGTTAATTAATGGTTTATCTAAGGTGGAAACTTAAACACACATCTGGGTGGATTGAGGCACCTGGTTTCTATCAGGACTTGCTCAGATTTCTTCGGACCGCCACCCAGGCTCAAAGGGATCATAAGATTATTCAAGCTAGAAACTTCCGTGTGCAGCCACAAGCCATTATGGGCTCTGGCATAGTTGACTAAGTTGTGCGAACTCTTACGGGTAGGCTAGCTGATGTAGGGGATGTAGGTTGGTACGGTCTACCCACATGTAAGGTGCTAGTGCTTCGAAGGCGTGTCTCGGTCATCCGTTTCTCAAACACCATGTAGTTCGAGAAACCAAACGGAGGCGATCGAGTCTTGTGGGGAAAAGTGCGCAAACCTCTGCAGAGTGTATAAACTAATCATGATTAGCCGTGTCCCCGGTTATGGACATCTTGAGTATCTAGTTCTCGGATATCATGTGAATCTCAACATGTTACTCTACTTAATGTTATTGGGTTTTAATGAGTACTTTTAATTGGGATTGAGGATGCTGTTAACCATTCTCAATGTTTAACAACCACCATGATAGTTAAACAAATTTATTCCTTTGCAGTAGGGAAAAACTAGCTTTATGCAAAACTGTAAGAGAGCTTTACCACCAGCCATATATGCATGTAGTATAGGCTTATGTTTTCATTTCTCTCTATGTGTTACATTGCCGGCATATTCCATGTCTTTGACCGTTTTGGGCTGCAACGTTCATGTTGCGAGACTTTTCGAATTTACAGTAAGGTGTTTTAGGTCGTGGTTCTATACTCAGTGATGCCGATGGAGTTGATGGACTCTCTTATCTTCCAAGTCTTTCGCTGTTATCGTTATTCGATGGCCTTAAGCCACATTTATTGTAATAAGTCCTCTTTTGGACAACGCTGTAATAAGTGTGTGATTGCTACTCTGCTATAAATCCTTCGAAGTACTGTGTGGTGTCAGCATTACTGATCCAGGGATGACGCCTGAGCACAGAGACTTGATCCATTCGGGTCGGGTCGCTACAGCGGACACAGTACTCTAACTCCTCCGCCTCACAGCGCTTGACGTACCGATCTGCCTCTTGCAGGCGGACGCGTGTGCTGATCTTGCCATTTTGTTGGGCGCCCACCTGAGCTCCTCATCGGTGGCATGCTGGAGCTTATCGGCCCACCTCCACGCAACGAAAAGGAGCCCAACGTCTATGACCTTCCTCGCGAAGTACCCATCTTCGTACACCTTCTCGGCACGACGACACGCCCGCCCCCAAAGCTCCGCCGCCTCCTTTTTCCAGGCGACATCACGGGCTTTACAGACCGCCTGGTACCTAGCTTCCTCCTCCGCCATCTCCTTCTTGAACGCCACTTGCCTGGCTTGCTCAGCCGGCGGCAGCGACTCCCACAGACAAAGAATGTACTGGCCCGAAAACCAATCCAAAGTTGGGGGGTCCGGCGCAACCTCGTCAGGCGGCGTGTAGGGGTCCTCGTCGCTGCAAATCGAGTGAGCGTCCTCGGGGGGCGGCGAATCCTTGTCGGGGTGTGGGCAGACCGGCGGCGCCATGGCGGAGATTTGAGAGAGAGAGGGCGAGCGAGGGCAGGATGTAGATGAGAATGCAGACGGGATGATGTGAGCAAGGTAGTATTTATTGGCGGACGGAATCTAGATCAACGGGGACAGTACACACGCCTGTCGCTGAAATTTACGAGTACTGTAGTTTGAATTACACACGATTCCTGCAGCAAAATCGATTTGTGTGAACATAATAGCTGACGGTTTCCAATACAGAACCGTGTCTAATTATTGATTCCTGCCAATCACCTACCAAACCTCGAGCCGCGAGATAGAGTGCCAATCATGTGGGGGTTGGTTGTCTTGCTAGATCTTTACATTTTCTTTTTTGAACACCAGATATTTACATAGTCTGATGATTTTTTAACTCGCACACAAGTACACAAAAATATGATTTTTCAAACCGTTTTGGTTAGGCGTTGCATGTAGATTTAGTTCAAATTTCAATTACGATCAATAAATGGTTAGAAAATCACTTAAATGTCTTTAAAAGGTCAAATGACCCCTGGAATTTTCCAAATTTTTTCACATGACTGTTGTATTAGTGCACGTTAAACGTAGGAAAAAATTTGAAGGCCGTAAGAGGAAGCTATCTCCCGTTCGTCATCAAAAATGCATTGTTCCCTCTCGGAACCACGAACCTTCTAGCAAGTTTCTCCAGTTTGTGAAGGGTGTGTGTCCAAACGTTCGTCAAACATGCCAATTTCTTTACCACATCATCTCGGTGGCATGACATTACATCAAGCAAGGTTTCATGTTTTTTTGATCATTTTTTTATTTTTTGGAATTAAAATGCCATGGCACTCCATGCATGTGCTCATGCCTTGAGAACAATATGTTTGAAAATTCCTTGTAATTTACTGCACATGGAATTAACTCGCACACAAGTACACAAAAATATGATTTTTCAAACCGTTATGGTTAGGCGTTGCATGTAGATGTAGTTCAAATTTGAATTACGGTCATTAAATGGTTAGAAAATCACTTAAATGTCTTTAAAAGGTCAAATGACCCCTGGAATTTTCCAAAAAATTTCACATGACAGTTGTATTAGTGCACGTTAAACGTAGGAAAAAATTTGAAGGCCATAAGAGGAAACTATCTCCCGTTCGTCATCAAACTTGCATTGTTCCCTCTTAGAACCACGAACCTTCTAGCGAGTTGCTCCGGTTTGTGAGGGGTGTGTGTCCAATCATTCATCAATCATGCCAATTTCTTTACCACATCATCTTGGTGGCATGACATTACATCAACCAAGGTTTCATGTTTTTCTGATCATTTATTTATCTTTTGGAATTAAAATGCCATGGCACTCCATCCATTTGCCCATGCCTTGAGACCAATATGTTTGAATATTCCTTGTAATTTACTGCACACAAGTACACAAAAATATGTTTTTTCAAACCATTATGGTTAGGCATTGCATGTAGATGTAGTTCAAATATGAATTACGGACATTAAATGGTTAGAAAATCACTTAAATGTCTTCAAAAGGTCAAATGACCCCTGAAATTTTCCAAATTTTCACATGACAGTTGTATTAGTCCATGTTAGACGTAGGAAAAAATTTGAAGACCATAAGAGAAAGCTATATCCCATTCGTCATCAAACAGGCATTGTTCCCTCTCGGAACAACGAACCTTCTAGTGAGTTGCTTCGGTTTGTGAGGGGTGTGTGTCCAAACATTCGTCAAACATGCCAATTTCTTTACCACATCATCTTGGTGGATTGCATTACATCAACCAAGGTTTCATGTTTTTCTGATCATTTATTTATTTTTTGGAATTAAAATGCCATGGAACTCCATGCATGTGCCCATGCCTTGAGACCAATACGTTTGAAAATTCCATGTAATTTACTGCACATGGAATTAACTCGTACACAAGTACACAAAAATGTGACTTTTCAATCTGTTATGGTTAGGCGTTGCATGTAGATGTAGTTCAAATTTGAATTACGATCATAAAATGGTTAGAAAATCACTTAAATGTCTTTAAAAGGTCAATTGACCCCTGAAATTTTCCATTTTTTCACATAACAATTGTATTAGTGCATGTTAAACATAGGAAAAAAATTTGAAGGCCATAACAGGAAGCTATCTCCCGTTCGTCATCAAACATGCATTGTTCCTTCTCGGAACCACGAACCTTCTAGCGAGTTGCCCTGGTTTGTGAGGGGTGTGTGTTCAAACGTTCGTCAAACATGCCAATTTCTTTACCACGTCATCTTGGTGGCATGACATTACATCAACCAAGGTTTCATGTTTTTCTGATCATTTATTTATTTTTTGGAATTAAAATGCCATGGCACTCCATGCATGTGCCCATGCCTTGAGACCAATATGTTTGAAAATTCCTTGTAATTTACTGCACATGGAATTAACTCGCACACAAGTACACAAAAAATATGATTTTTCAAACCGTTATGGTTAGGCATTGCATGTACATGTAGTTCAAATTTGAATTACGGTCATTAAATGGTTAGAAAATCACCTAAATGTCTTTAAAACGTCAAATGACCCCTGAAATATTCCAAATTTTCACATGACAGTTGTATTAGTGCACGTTAAACGTAGGAAAAAATTTGAAGGCCGTAAGAGGAAGCTATCTCCCGTTCGTCAGTAAACATGCATTGTTCCCTCTCGGAACAATGAACCTTCTAGCGAGTTGCTCCGGTTTGTGAGGGGTGTGTGTCCAAACATTCGTCAAACATGCCAATTTCTTTACCACATCATCTTGGTGGCATGAAATTACATTGTAACATCCCAAATTTTCAATTTGGATGTTATACATAGGTCATCATATGCATATCATATTTTATTTGCATTTTGTTTGTGATCCTAGAAATCCTAAGCAACTCAAGGACCCAAGGAGAGAGTTGGGGATTTCATTTATTTTCGTATTTGAATTTTCACAAATTTGAAAAGTGGATAATTTTGATTTTAATAATTTTTCTCTCCTAAAATATTTCCAATATTAAAATAAATGAGTGGAAATAAAATGACTTCTCCAACATAAGAGTGGAATATTGGAGGAAAAATGGTAAAATCCAATAAATATTTTATTTGGAATTTTATTGCTATTTTATTTGAATTAGAAAAATATGCATTTTTCAAAATTGCATTTTTAGGCCAGAAAAATGTTCACTTTGTTCTAAATATTTTATTTAGACGGTGAAAATTGTTTTTGGCATTTTTAGAATTTTTTATATTTTATTAGGATTTTTGTTTTTCGGCGGAATTTTTTTTTAAAAACTTCACCTGGGCTCTTCAGCCCGAGCAGGCGGCTCACAGCCCTCCTTCTCCAACTCGGGACCGGAGTCCCGAGCACTCCCGCCGCCCCCTCCCACAAGCCACTGGCGCCTCCGCCCCCCTTTAAATAGCGACCCCGGGGCCCCCCTTGGACCCCGAGCCAGCCGTTGCCGCCTCGCCGCCGCACCGCCGCTCCGCGCCGCAGCCCGCGCCGCCCCACCTTGCTATTGCCGGAGCCGCCGCCCCGCCGTCTCACCGGAGCCGCCACGTCGTCGCCGTGGTCCGCCGCTGGTCCAGTCCGGTTAACCGGTAAAAACCACCAGTTTTTCTTCTTGGTTTGTTAGGTTAGATCGATTTTTTGGCTCGTTAGTTTAGCAATGTTCAAACAAACGCTTCTGTTCAAGAATGCGTTCGTTCGTTTGTCTCTGATAACGAGCGTTCGTTAGTCTTTTTCTTTTATTTTATTTTCGGCCAGCGACCCAAGTGAATTCCCTCTCATGAATTGTTCAGGAGGAAGTGCCTGTAGTGAAGGATTAGCCGGATGTATTTCCAGAGGAACTACGATGCATGCCGCCGGATCGAGACATTGAGTTTTTGATAGAGCTGTTACCAGGCACCAGACCGACATCAAAGAGACCATACCGGATGCCCGCAAATGATCTGGAGGAAATTAAGAAGCAGATTAAGGAGTTATTGGAGAAAGGTTACATTCGACCAAGTTTGTCACCTTGGGGAGCCCCAGTGCTCTTAGTCGAAAAGAAGGATGGATCGTTAAGAATGGTTGTTGATTATCGTGCACTGAATGAAGTAACGTGTAACATCCCAAATTTTCAATTTGGAATGTTATACATAGGTCATAATATGCATATCATATTTTATTTGCATCCTGTTTGCGATCCAAGAAATCCTAAGCCACTCAAGGACCTACGGAGAGAGTTAGGGATTTCATTATTTTCATATTTAAATTTTTCTCAAATTTGAAAAGGGGATCATTTTGGTTTTAATATTTTCTCTCCGAAATATTTCCAATATAAACAAAAGAGAGGAGATAAAATGACTTCTCCAACATAAAAGAAATATTGGGGGAAAGATTTTGAAATCAAATAAATATTTTTATTTGGATTTTAATTGCTATTTTATTTGAATTAGAAAATTTTCCATTTTCCAAAATTGCATTTTAGGCCAGAAAAATGTTCACTTTGTTCTAAATATTTTATTTAGACGGTGAATTTTTTTTGGCATTTTTAGAATTTTTTATAATTATTTAGCATTTTTCCTTTTCAGTGGAATTAAAAAAAAGAAGTTCCCGACCGAACTGGGCCGGCCCAGCTAGCGCCAGGCCACGGCCCCGCCGCCACCGCCTTCCCCTCCCCGAGTCGTGCCCACGCCGGACTCCGACGGGAGTCCTGGAGTGCGCCGCCGCCGTCGCTTGGCCCCTTGGCCAAGTCGGATCATCCCCGACCCCCTTTAAATAGCCCCGCCCCGCCGTCCTCTCCTCCTTGTGCCGCACCACCAACACAGCCGCACCGCCGCAGCCCGCCGCCGCCCATTGCCGCAGCCTCGCCGCATCGCACTGCTATTGCCGCCGCCGCGTAGCCTCCACCACCTCAAGCGCCGCCTCGCCGAAGCCGCCTTCATTGCCGTCGCCGCCACTTGCCGTCGCCGTTGACCCGTCGCCACCGCCGGTTTTGTTCCGGTCCGTTTTGGTTTTTTTATAAACCCTAGATCCAGGTTTTTTCGAGTAGATCGGTTCGGTTTTCTCGGTTTCGCGAGTTTAGATCATTTTTTCTTCTGAGTTCGCTAATTAGTGAAAGTTCGTCAGATTAAGTTCTAAAATGAACGAATTCGTTCGTTAGTCTCTGTTAGCGGACGTTTGTCCGATAGATTTTTTCTTTTTTTGTTTTATTTTCGGCCAGGGACCCATCCGCGATTATTTTTATCGCAGATTAGCCCCTGATCTACAAACCCTCGCAACTTTTTAACCGTTCTTCCAAATCCAGTGAAACCAACGCCAAAATCTTTGTCTCTAACCCCTCATTCCAGTTAATCAACTTGAACATGGTTTTGAAAATTTAAAATTTGGTTTCAAGAAGATTTGAATTCGAACTTCTTTAGATCGTAGTTTCAGTTCCGTAGCTCCGATTCGATTGTTCCTTTTTGCAAATCGAAGCTCTTCAGTTGAATTTTCAGATCTGATCTTTCTCATATGAGTTTTACCCTTCCAGCTATGCTTGAGTGCTTTTGTAGGCTATTGTTTGTTTGCGATAGAATTCCCTGAGTGCGAAGCGTGCTACTACGAGTCTCTAGGGTTTGCAGATCGTTAGCAAGCCAAGTAACACTTTGATCATACCCTTTTTTACCCAGTTTTATTCATTAGTTTCAACCCTCAAACATTGCATGAGTAGGATCTCTTAGCTTGCGGGTTGGGAAGTAGTTGATGAGGTAGAACCTATTGTCCTTTATTATCAAACCCTGGGAGTTACTTCTACGTTATGCTTATGTTGCTATGCTATGCTATGCTCGTAGACGTGGTTTGGGTTTGAGTGTATCCATGCCAGATGTGAGATATTTAATTAATGGTTAACTTAAGGTGGCTACTTAAATACACATCTGGGTGGATTGGTTGCGGGCACCTAGAGAATCCAGTGTTGTCCTAGGATATCCCAGAGTACCCGTGTGATCATCCTACGGTTCGCCACCCAGGCTCAAAGGGATCATAAGATTATTCATGCTAGAAACTTCCGTGTGCAGCCACAAGCCATTATGGGCTCTTGCATAGTTGAGTATGTTGCGTGACCTCTTTCAGTGGTAGGCTATCAGATGTAGGGGGATGTA
This sequence comes from Aegilops bicornis, assembly GCA_021605145.1. Lineage (NCBI taxonomy): Eukaryota > Viridiplantae > Streptophyta > Magnoliopsida > Poales > Poaceae > Aegilops > Aegilops bicornis. The sequence continues at coordinate 364,026,798 of CM038670.1, forward strand.
GGTGGTACTGTCTACCCAGAGTAAAGAGTTAATGCTTCAAAGATCGTGTCTCGGTCATCCATTTCTCAAACACCATGTAGTGCGAGAAATCCAACAGAGGAGATCGAGTCTTGTGGGGAAAAGTGCGCAAACCCCTGTAGAGTGTACAAACTAATCATGATTAGCCGTGTCCCCAGTTATGGACATCTTGAGTATCTGGTTCTTAAACTATTGATTTGATCTCATAACTCTAAAGTAATTTGTTGGGTTATTAGTACTACTTAATGGGGATTGAGTTGGAGGAATCTTTTGAATGTTTCAACCACCATGATAGTTAACTAAAATATATTCCTTCGTTGTAGGGAAAAATTGGCTTTTCGCAAAAACATGTTAACCGTAGAGCCTCCACCAGCCATATATGCATGTAGTGTTAGCATTTACCTGTTCATTGCTCTACTGTGTTATTTTGCTAGCATATTCCATGTGCTGACCCGTTTCGGGCTGCAACATATCATGGTGCAGACTTTTCAGACGAAGAGTAAGGGGCGCTAGGTCGTTGTCATGCACTCAGCTATGCCGTTGGAGTTGATGGACTCATTTACCTTCGATGCTTCCACAGTTATCTTATTTAGATGGCTTTAAGCCATATTTTGTAATAAGCTCTCTTTTGAGACATTCGATGTAATAAGTGTGTGATTGCACTCTATTATAATTCCTTCAAGTACTGTGTGTGTCAGCATTACCGGTCCAGGGATGACACTTATACACAGAGATTTGACCGTCTGAGGTCGAATCGCTACAAGATGGTATCAGAACACATGCTGATTGTAGGACACGACCACTAAGATAAGGCATAGATCACTCTTCTCTACTCATTTCTGACTCCTCTCCATTTTCCACTCTATAGGATGTCGGACCCAAGGAACAAGTTTGCACAACCGGATGAAGACACACCTTTTGGATGTCACTTCAAGGAAGTCACTAGGTACCTGAACATCGGAATACCAAGCTTCACCAGGACCTACACCGCCACTTTACCAGAAGAGGAGCGTTGGATGATTCGAGTTCAAGTCCCAGGAAAGACATTCACGCCAGTTACTGAGCCCATAGAATTTTCCTTTGATGCACCAACCTGGAGTCTAGGTAAGAGCATGGCAGCCCACATCACCATGGGACGCATCGGCGAAGTTTATCACAAGGATCTTAAGGACACCATCTACCAGATATGTGGACACCAAGATGAGCAATGGGAGATGATCAGCACCAGGAGGGACATGTCCATTCCAGCTTTCATCCAGGAGTTAAACTAGCACATTCGTCGCTAGGAGAACCAAATGTGCGCAAGCATGGTAGATCTGAAGAAGGTGATGACCAGGAACATGGAGCTAGGAGAGGAACTCAAGTCTACACACGACGTATACGAGGACGAAGTCGCAATACTAATGGAGAAGAATGACGACCTGACGAGGAAGCTAGGAGTATTCATGGGAGACCCCGCGACAGGAGGAGCTGACGACCATCCCGAGGACTACATCATCATCGACGACACCGACTCCGACCCTTACAGTAGTGATGATGAATATGAAGACGAAGTTGGAGCGGATATCATGGAGTCTTCAACCGATCAAATTTTCTAGATGACCACCATATTATCAGTAGTATTTTCCCCATGTACATAGTAGTAGTCCGAGCACTTCTGTAACGGTAGCTAGATCGTTTGTATGCCCTTGTTTGAATTGAGTGGTGTGATATGAATGTGTTTGTCTCATGTGCATATGGGTAGTGCTTTCTAACTAGACCCCACTCTATTCTAATCTCTCCCCTCTAAACCCATCAGATGCCTCCGAGACGTGACCCCAGATTTATCTTCCCACCGGAGCTCACTCAGTTGATCCAATAGCAGAATGCCTTGATGCAGCTACTAGTCCAGAACCAAGGCAACAACTACAACAACAACAACCCACCGCCACCACCTCCAGTTGAAAACTTAGCCCGTTTTTTGAGGTTGCAACCGCCGGTGTTTTCCAGTAGCACCGAGCCAATAGTTGCTGATGACTGGCTATGCAGGATTGGAAGGGTGTTGACCACCGCAGGTTGCACAGATGCTGAGAGGGTGCGCTTTGCCGCACATCAATTGGATGGACCCGCAACCTCATGGCGGGAGAATTGCACCACCACTTTCCCTATAGCCAATGTCACTTGGGATCAGTTCCAGCAAGCGTTCCGCACCGCACATATCTCAACTGGAGCTATGAGCATGAAGAAGCGTGAGTTTCACAACTTACACCAGGGAAATCGTACTGTGGGGCAGTACGTGGATGAGTTCAGCAAGTTAGCTCGCTATGCCCCGAATGATGTGGCCACAGATGCTGTGAAGTAGGAGAAGTTTATGGAAGGGCTGAATGATCAGATGAGTATGCGGTTAATGGTGGCAACATTTAGAAATTACTAGAAGTTGGTAGACAAGGCTCTTATGATTGAAGGGAAGTAGCAGCAGATTGAGAGCCGCAAAAGGAAGTATGGACAAGGGAAGTACAATTCAGGAGCTCAGCAGAGACCTCATTTTACCCCGAACTCGGGAGGGCACACTCACCACAACCATGGAGGCCACACCCGCAATGGAGTGAGTTCGCATAACCAGAGTGGCCCCAAGAATGGGAATGGGAATGGAGGAAGCAGCAGCCAGAACCGTTCCAACTCCTCTACACCCGCCAAGAAGGACCTAAGTCACATTACTTGTTTCTAGTGTGGGAAGACTAGACACTACGCCACCGAGTGTTCTAAAGCCAAGAATGGGAATGGCAATGGAAGCTCTGGGGAGAAGCCCAATCCCTTCACCAGAGGTCAGGTGAACCACGTCAACGTGGAGGAGGTTGAAGAGCAGCCAGATGCAGTTATCAGTAAGTTTTTGGTTAAGTCATTTACCGCTCTTGTTCTTTTTGATACTGGTGCATCGCATTCATACATTTCAAGGGGATTTGTGGACAAGTATAAGTTACCCACCTTAGCCCTTAGGTCACCCATGTTAGTAAGTTCGCCAGGAGTAGAGTATATGGCCAGCCGATGGTGTGATCGGTTACCCTTAACCATTGGTAGCCATGTTTTCCCCTCAGGCCTAATAATTTTGGAGTCACAAGGATTAGATATAATACAAGGCATGGATTGGCTATCGCCCCATGGGGAGCCCCGGTGCTTTTGGTTGAGACGAAGGAAGGATCTTTGAGAATGGTTGTTGATTATCGTGCATTGAATGAAGTCACGATCAAGAACAAGTACCCACTACCGATGATCAATGATTTGTTTGACCAGCTGCAAGGAGCTAAAGTATTCTCCAAGATCGATCTGCGATCGGGATACCACCAGCTGAAGATCCGAGAACAGGATATACCTAAGACAGCCTTCACCACAAGGTATGGGCTATATGAGTACACCACTATGTCATTTGGATTGACTAATGCCCCGGCCTATTTCATGAGTATGATGAATTAGGTGTTCATGGAGTTCTTGGACAAGTTTGTAGTGGTGTTCAATGATGATATTTTGGTATACTCGAAGAATGAAGAGGAGCATAAGGAGCATTTGCGTTTAGTTCTCGAGAAGCTCAGGGAACATTAGTTATATGCCAAGTTCAGCAAATGTGAGTTTTGGTTGAAGGAAGTTGGATTGCTTGGACATGTTATATCAGGAGAAGGTATAGCAGTAGACCCCACCAAGGTTCAGTCAGCCACTGAGTGGTTGGCACCCACCTCAGTTGGAGAGATTCGTATTTTTCTTGGACTTGCATGATATTATCGGAGATTCATTGAGAATTTTTCCAAGATTGTGAAACCTATGACGGAGTTGTTGAAGAAGGACAGTAAGTTCAACTGGAGAGATGAATGTGAAGAAAGTTTCCAGGAGTTGAATAAAGGTTTGGTCACAGCCCCAGTGCTAATTCTGCCGGATATACGCAAGGATTTCCAAGTGTATTGCGACGCTTCTCGCTTAGGACTTGGAGGAGTAATTATGCAAGACGGAAGAGTGGTTTCATATGCCTCACGTCAGCTTCGACTTCATGAGTTAAATTATGCCACACACGATTTGGAGTTAGCAGCTGTGGTTCATGCACTCAAGACCTGGAGACACTTTCTTATTGGAAACCGTTGTGATGTGTACACGGATCACAAGAGTTTGAAGTACATTTTCACACAGAAGGAGCTGAATCTCAGGCAAAGAAGATGGTTGGAGCTTATAAAGGATTATGATATGAAGCTACACTATCACCCAGGCAAGGCCAATGTCGTAGCAGACGCTTTGAGCTGAAAGAGTTATGTCAATACCCTCATAAGCGGAGGATTACCAGAGAAGTTAGCTGAAGATCTCAGGGAGCTTCGCTTGGAGATAGTCCATAGAGGTTTTATCGCAGCAATGGAGGTTCGGTCAACATTATTGGGAAAGATTCGAGAAGCACAAAAGGATGACAAAGAAATTGCTGAGATAAAGGAAAAGATGAGTGAAGGAAAAGCCAAAGGTTTTCGTGAGGATGAGCATGACACTTTATGATTTGAGAACCGTGTTTATGTACCTAATAATGCAGAGATCGGGAAGTTAATACTTTAGGAGGCACATGACTCACCATACTCGATACACCCTAGAAATACGAAGATGTATTTGGATTTAAAGGAGCATTACTGGTGGACCGATGTGAAGAAGGATATTGCCGAGTATGTAGCAGTATGTGATGTATGTCAGAGAGTGACGGTAGAACATCAGAAGCCAGCAGGATTACTGCAACCTATGCCTATACCCAAATGGAAGTCAGACAAGCTTGGCATGGATTTTTTTACTGTACACAGTAAGGCAATGCCCCGCTGCAATTTTTATAAATATATCAAGAAGGTCTAATATAAAGAACAGAATAAAGGCTTGAGCTAAGCCACTGAAAATAAGAAGAGAGAAAAGCAAAAAAAGAAGAAAAAAACTAGAGCTAAAGGACTAGAAGGATAAAAAACAACCAAAGAAGATTACAGCAGATTGTCCAACCAGGTATGAAATTCAGCAGCATATTTCTTCTTGATTATGTGCCTTAACCATTGTAACTCCTGAACGAAGATTGCTCTCCAGCCTTGAAATGATGGCTGGATTTGGTCGAAAATCATATTATTCCTTGAAAACCAGATAGCCCAAGCCCCAGAATGATTATTTCCATGAAAAAAGGTAGTCTGAGTTTGTCCTTCATATCTTCCAATGCTTCCCACATTGAGAGTGGGTTAGTTCTATTTGGGCAAATGAAACTCCAGCATCTGTCAGCAAATGGGCAACCCAAAAATAGATGAAATAGAGTTTCCTCCTGGCCACAATCCATTAGTGCGCAGTTGTAAGTCTCCAAGTAAAGAGTTTTCCTTCTCAAAAGATTTCTTGTATTGACATTGTCATGAAGTAACATCCAGAAGAAAATTTTGTGTCTTGGCTGGCAAGAGCTATTCCTGATCCATTGGAACTGAGGAGGAACTGTTTTTATCCCAAGCAGTACTGTATAAGCCTTCTCAGCACTGAACTTTTCAGAACCCCAAATGTATGACCAGGTATCATTACAATGTGCAAGATTCAGGTTTCTTTGTTCGTCACAAATGTTCTCCAATTGTAAAAACTTCTCATAAGCTTGCACTGTGAGAGGAAGATGAAATAGGTCTTCAAGAAACTCAGTTTGCAGGGTCTCAAAGACAGTGATGTTGATGTTTTTAGCAAAGGAGAAAAGGTGTGGGAAACTATGGTGTAGGCAGGAATAGTGCCATAAGTCAGTCCATAGTAGAGCAGATTTTCCATCACCAATGTTACACCTTGTCATTGATTTGAACTTATCAATGAGCTTTAGATTTGCTTTCCACCAAAAGGAGCCTATTATTTGTTGTCCTGGTAATTGTCCCTCTGCGTAAGCTTCCCAGACCATATTGACCCAAGGGATGTCTTGCCTATTGTAGAACTTGTGTAGGTTTTTCAAAAGAAGTGCATGATTTTGAACTGTAATGTCCTTCACTCCTAGACCTCCTTGATTTTTTGGCCTATAGACCATAGTCCATTTCACCATAGAAGGCCTGTGATCCTCTGGGTAAGGTCCTCTCCATAAGAAGTCACTACAAGAAATATGTCAACTTGTGACCACCACTATTGGTCACTGAGAGGTCATGGTTTTTCATTTGCGACCTTTTTGTGACCAAAATGTAAGGTCAAAAGTGGCGGTTGTAAACTAACTATAGCGACCTTTCTTCCGGAATGGTCGAGACGCTATGACCAAAATACGCCCATCGTGGCGCTTGGTCACTAGCAACCTCCCTGTGCCACGTAGGCATCCAAAGGTGGCAAGTCGATGTGGCACAAGATTCAGCCCGGTCCAATTCGGTTTTCTACATGGGCCTAGCCCAACAATTCGGCCTTTTACTATATATTTTCTTTATTAATTTTCTTTAGCTCCATGGGCCCGCCCAACAATTCAGCCTTTTTATTTCTAGATGCGGCCTTTTTACAACAGTATGATATTTTACCATTTGCTATTTTATTTTCCACTGTTTTACATTTGTCCCAAATATCATAATATCATACACTGGTCACACACGTCAGAAATTTCAAATGTGCTCAAATTATTTTGATAAGTGGGTCGCATGAGTCATGCTTTCATTGCACACATTTTCAAATCACATACATAATTACTATTTCATATGAAACAGGAATTGTAATTCTGAAACATACATGAAATTCACATAGAGAAGATACATTAAATCACATACATAATTACTATTTCATTCACAAACAGAGAGAAGATACATTAAATTCCCAGATAACCCAACTATTATTACATAACTTGCTATATAAGAATGTCTTGGAGCTTCTTTGAACATCTTTCGTCTTGAATTTACTCAAAATATCTGCCAACAAGAAAACAGAACAGCAAGGATATGGTGAATAACAACAACAACAACAACAACAACAACAACAACAACAACAACAACAACAACAACAACAACAACAACAACAACAACAACAACAACAACAACAGGGGGTGCTATTTAGTAGTAAGATCAAGTCTGGAATGTAAGAATGCTTTGTTGTAATTGATAACTAAAATCTACAACAGCTCAAAGTGGCAGTAGCTAAAACACAATCTCGTAAAAAGCATATAATTGATGTGACATAACAAACTAGACAACCAAGAAATTGATGTGACATAGCTAGTTTCCAGCAATATCCAACGACAAATTGATGTCACATATATGTATCTATCATGCAAACAATGGATGTAATCATCGATAACATTAGACTAGAAATAAGAGCCTCGAGAGATCTTGGTGGTTAAGATCATCAAGTGGGATAAACCCATTAAGAGTAGCAAATATTTTGATAACATCACAGTGCTCGCTTGGCATGCAGAAAATTAATCAGTTGAAGCAGAGGCGATGTTTGGCATCACCGCATTTTATAGTTCCAAAATGCATGCATGTAGTCGAATCGGCAGCAAAGCAAGTATACGTATATAGGAATCTCTACTTGGAACCTAGAGTAAGAAGCACGGCTAGAAGAGCCCAAGAATTAATTAATCATGTGTTATTCTTTAACTGGAATGTACGTGCATCATCAACAGAGAGGTGTGAGCTCTGGACTTAATTGGTTGTGAGAATGGACTGGACTGTTCCAAATACGTGCATCATCATCAGTTCTGTGAAGCAAATCTACATATCATATTTCTAGAATGGGCGCACCCAGTTGCTCACAAGTATATACAAACCCAACTTGTAATGCAATGATATTTCTTGTACAGTATTACTATAGTTACCTAAATTGCCATGGGAATACTGACAGCAGAAACAGGGGAACGAGAAGTAAGTTAAATTAGAGCTAGCAGTTCCAAACAATCACTAAAAACAGCAAGAAAAGCGCATACGTATGCCCGCCAGAGCCATTCCCACAGTGCAAAGCAAGCACCTTAAGCCCTCTCGCCACGGATCCTCGAAGAGACCCACCAGTAGGCCTCTGCAGCCTCAACAAGGGCCAGCACCGCATGGCTCGAAGCGGAGGTTAGTCTCGCATGCATGTAACAGGATGGTGCTTTTAGTTTACTTGATTCATCATACTATAAGAGTTGACACAACAGGAGCATCACAATGTAGTGCACAAGTTGATTGATGACCTTGAAGTCCTGGGCAATCTCCCTAACAAGCCTCTGGAATGGAAGCTTCCTGATGAGCAGCTCCGTGCTCTTCTCGGTACTTATGGATCTCACCGCAAAGTCAAGCACAAAATTTACTCATTTGAGAATACTTCAAAACAAAACTATAACACATGCTAGAATAGGTTGGAAGATTTTACACAATCAAGAGCAACAGTTCGTGGCGGTAATGGTGAGGCTTCTTCACTCCTCCAGCTAGGGAGCAGACTTACGGGCAACCTGTCAAAAAGCAAAGTAGAGCACATGGTCAAATTAACAATAATACCATGATAGTCCATATACATCAGTAGGATATCTGGTCATAAGCTGGCAATGAAGGTTGAGGTTCAAATTATACCCAGTTCAATTTACCTAAACCATAAATAAAGACATGGCATAGGTAAACTATCAATATTGGAGTCACAAACCTTGGTGGCTAGCTGCTTCCTAGGAGCCTTTCCTCCAGTGGACTTACAAGCAGTCTGCTTAGTACGAGCCATGAGAAAAACCTTGGTTTACTCAAGCAAAAATGTAACATAGTCAATTCTATAAATTGAATATCACAATAACACAAATATAGTCTTCTCATAACCAGTAAATTGTGCCTGGCACCTTGTTGCTAGAAAATCCATTCAATAAATATAGAGTCCCAACAATCATCAGCCTAGAATACCTACCAAAATTTTGTACATCAAAAACTAACAACGTCATACAACACAGCTATACACCCCTTCAGATAGAAAGCAGTGTATTTCTAACTCAAACTTTTCATTCAAAAGATCAGACCCAAGATAGAATTCCACTTCAGATGAAAGTCCTGATCTACCTTTAGCATAGTTTGTTCACTCGAAAGACACATATAAAGATGACACACTAAATACCTGCAGCCTAGTACTTTTTTTAACACTAAAGAAAACAAGGCTACCATGATCACCTAATTTTGCAAAATGTATAAGAAAAGAAATAGCAGTCCACCGATAAAAATATGCTTCCTAGTTATCACATGTAATGGTTGAACTTCAACTTCACATAGTTATGTGCACATGATTTTAGTAATTAGCTAACTGGCAAGTTGATGCAATTAAGATACAATAAATGTGAATGTGCATGTACTCAATGTGCATGTACTAAGAAGCCAAGAACATCAAGAATTTACTGATTGAACAAGCAATGGTCATTTCATCCCAAACCTCTCAGCTTCACACAACTAAATCAATGTCCCGGGAAGAAATCACCAGAAATTTTACCACATACAGTACAAGCACAATGAAGTAGCATACCAAACAACAGAGCAGGTAGCGGGGGAGGAGAGGGGGGCTGAGGAGCGGCCGCTTGCCTTGGCGGCGTAGTCCATCAAGGCAAATTTGAAGGCGATGCCGAGGCAGCCGAAGAGGACGGAGACGTTGGAGCAGGCACGCGAGAAGTCCCCCGCTGCCATCGCGGGCTGCTGCTGTGGCTTGGCGACGCATGAAGCTGCTCGAACGACGCACCGATCCGCCGCAGCGGCTTGTCCGCCTCGTTGGACCCCATCGGCATCGGTGGTGCTTAAGCGCCGCTGCAGGTGGTGCCCACGGCGCCGAGGATCTCGCGGTTTCGTGGATCGCTCGCCGCCTCCAACGCTGCCAGGGCCGACGCTACCATCACGTCGCCAGGGCCACGGCCACGCGGTCGACGGGCGCCACGCGGATGCGGTTGTGGATCTGGGCCCCGACGACGCGGACCCCCTCCGCCAAGGGCACCCTGCCGTCGGCCGCCATGGAGGGGTTGGCCACCAAGGATGAAGGGGTCTCAGGCTAGGGTTTCGGATGGAAGTGGGGAGTGTCTCTCGGCTCGGCATGGAGGAGGCCGGGTTTGGGGGAGAAGCGGTTGGGTCGATCCAGAGATCCAGAGAGGAGGAGAGGAGGAGGAGTCGTGGGTTGGAGGGTTGGAGGGGATCGATCCATATGAATCTCGTTGGACAGAGGGCGCCAGAGGTGGTGCGGATTGGAGGGGATCGATCCATATGGATCTCGCCGGACAGAGGGCGTCGGAGGTGGCGGCAGCCAGGGAGGAGTGGAGCGCTAGGGTTCGAGAGAGAGAGAGAGGCGAGTGGGCACGATGGGTTGGGTGCGGTTGGGTGCGTGGGAGGGAGTGCGGGTTGTGGGTTGGGCGACGTGGGTGAGACAGGCGGGCCGTTGGATCCAGGAGCATCCGACGGTGATTAGGCACGATCCGCGTGAGATGCTCCTGGACCAATCAGAACGCAGTATACCAATACTACATTTTTTAACCATCTAAATTGGTTGTAATCGACTAAAAGTAAGGTGCTAAATCATATTGGCTATTTTATGATCTGAAAAATAAAAATAAAAATAAAATACCTTCTCATGTTTCATCAAATTTTACCTTAGTTTTCAGGAATAATGACAAATCAAAATAAGACAAATATCTTTTAAAAGAGTTAGGAGAAATTAGTTTTTTTAATCGTTTTCCATTTTTAAAGTGTCCAAAATGAGTTTTTTTGTGAAGGACATACTATATATTTGTTGTAAAATTTTACCAAATCAATTTTCTAAAATAATAGGCCATATATAATGCACAACTGACCAAATAGTTGAGTGTCCAAAGCTTTTATCCACCTCTCGTGAAAAAGACAAATATCAGCCGATTCAGCTGTAAGCGGGTCAAATTTGAACTGTAGCTGCCTTGTAGTTTGCTATTTATTTTTTCCAAAAATCATTTCTAGGTACATAAGTATCTATTTAATCAGAGAAACACCAAAAAAATTCCAAGATTCAACCACTAGCTAGAAACGGTCATTCCCGCCGTTTTGACCGCATTTTGAAACGGGCATAAAAAATTCAAAAAAATTCAAACAATTGGGAGACCTTCGCATTGTGTCATTATATGTGGCCAAATTCCCAGGAAAAATAATAAACTTGTAATACGGTAATTATTTTAAAAAAGTGTTCTCAGAAACGAGCTATCATGTGTGAAGATCAATGGCTTTCAAGCCAAATGATAAATCTTATGGCCACATTCATGGCATAGTTTGTTCAAATGATCTCGTATTGTGCACAAGGGTGCATATTAGAATGGCAAACATTATTGCCTAAGGAAGTTTTCATTTTCTTTAGACGAAAAAATCATCTTCCATTTTCCGAGTGCCCCAAATGAGGTTTTTTGTGAAGAACCTACCAAATAATTGTTGCAAAATTATACCAAATCAATTTTCTAAAATACCAGGCCATATTTAATTCACAATTGACCAAATGGTTGGGTGTAAAAAGTTTTGATCCACCTCTGGTGAAAAAGACAAATTCCCGCCGATTCAATTGGAAGCGGATCAAATTTGAACTGCAGCTGCCTCATAGTTTGCTATTTATTTTTTCAAAAAATCATTTCTAGGTACATAAGTATCTATTTAATCAGAGAAACACCAAAAAATTCCAAGATTCAACCACTAGCTAGAATCGTTCAAGCCCGCCATTTTGACCGCATTTTGAAACGGGCATAAAAAAATAAAAAAAATAAAAAAATTGGAAAACCTTCGCATTGTGTCATTATATGTGACCAAGTTTCCAGGAAAAATAATAAACTTGTAATACGGTAATTATTTTAAAAAGTGTTCTCAGAAATGAGCTATCATGCGTGAAGATTCATGGCTTTCAAGCCAAATGATCAATCTTATGGCCACATTCATGGCATAGTTTGTTCAAACGATCTCATACTATGCACAAGGGTGCATCTTGGAATTCCAAACAATGTTGCCTAAGGAAGTTTTCATTTTCTTTGCACGGAAAATTCATTTTCCATTTTTCGAGTGCCCAAAAGGAGGTTTTTTTGTGAAGGACCAACCAAATAATTGTTGCAAAAATGGACTTTCCCCAAATCAATTTTATAAAATACTAGGACATATATAATGCACAATTGACCAAATGGTTTGGTGAAAAAAGTTTTGATCCACCTCTGGTGAAAAAGACAAATTGTCGTCGATTCAAATTTGAAGCAGGTCAAATTTGAACTGTAGCTGCCTCATAGTTTGCTCTTTATTTTTTCCAAAAATCATTTCTAGGTACATAAGTATCTATTTAATCAGAGAAACACCAAAAAATTCCAAGATTCAACCACTAGCTAAGAACGGTCAAGCCCGCCGTTTTGACCACATTTTGAAACGGGCATAAAGAATTCAAAAAAAAATCAAAAAATTGGAAAACCTTCGCATTGTGTCATTATATGTGAACAAGTTTCCAGGAAAAATAATAAACTTGTAATATGGTAATTATTTTAAAAAAGTGTTCTCAGAAATGAGCTATCAAGTGTGAAGATTCATGGCTTTCAAGCCAAATGATCAATCTTATGGCCACATTCATGGCATAGTTTGTTCAAATGATCTCATATTGTGCACAAGGGTGCATATTGGAATGGCAAACAATGTTGCCTAAGGAAGTTTCCATTTTCTTTGGACGAAAAAACCATTTTCCATTTTCTGAGTGCCTGAAATGAGTTTTTTTGTGAAGGACCTACCATATATTTGTTGCAAAATTGGATCTAATCGATTTTATAAAATACTATGCCATATTTAATGCACAATTGACAAAATGGTAGGGTGTCAAATTTTTTGATCCACCTCTGGTGAAAAAGACAAATTCCCGTCGATTCAGCTAGAAGCGGGTCAAATTTGAACTGCAGCTGCCTCATAGTTTGCTCTTTATTTTTTCCAAAAATCATTTCTAGGTAAATAAGTATCTATTTAATCAGAAATACATGGTTTGATGGCGAGACATCGAGGTTTGGACGGTGGCCGAGGGCCCCAACTCTAGAGCGCCAGAAGCTCAAGATGCCCGCCCGCATGGTCATCACAGAACTGTATGCCATGTGTTCTTGGCGTCCTAGGCATGTCTAGTGGGTTGGGCACTACCCAGGTAGGTGCTAGGAAGAAAATCACAACATAAGATTCTCACGAGGAGATCGATCGATGCTCAAACATGAATAAGCAGCCAAGTGTTTGATTTATGATGCACGGAAATGCACATGGATAATGGGCGTGAGTTTTGGTGAGGATGATCAGTTACTAAGAAGACCGTCTTCACAAATTTTCACCTCAAAAGGAGGAGCCTAGGTGGTACTTGCTTTACAAAGTACCACAATCGACATAAATACGAATGTTGAAGCCGGGCTCAAAATAATGAATGGATTGAGCTGGCATTTGGTGGAGGATGGTTATTTGGGCATAGGAAAGCATCAGAGAAAATGGATACCATTTGGCCATGCCAAAGTGATACTTCCTTCACAAAGTGCTGCTCTGAACAGAATAGGAAAATGAATATTTTCGAATTATTTTTGAACTAGGCAAGGAATTTTTTTGACATATTTGATGAAGATATGATCCAAAACATTTGTGAGAATTTTTTGGGAATTTTTGAATATCAGAAATATAGGTTGCTTCACAACCTAGGGCAAAACTGCCACATGGACATGACACATAGGCAAAACTGATGAGATGGCGCCTAGTCATCACAACCCACCACAATCTACAAGGCTATGACCATCTATATTGGTCATTAACAACTAGAAATAAGGCAGCGGACTAGCAATCGCTTTGCTTTGTGACCATTTCGTAAGGAAATTACGACCTTCGACCAAAATGGTCGCAATGGTTTAGGGTTTGGAGCCCCCCGAACAGCTTTTGACCAATTGGTCTGAAATGGTCATAGATCTATGACCAATTCTTCCAGGGTCACTGACAAAAGGTCACTAGTTGACATATTTCTTGTAGTGAGTGCCTCAGGTATTTATTGATTTGTTTTCTAATAGTTTCTGGCAGATCCATGCAGCACATTGCAAAAATTGGTAAAGAAGACATGATTGATTTGACAAGGAGGAGTCTTCCTGCTTGAGTCATAAAAGTGGCCAGTCCAAGCAACTTATTAGAAATTCTCTTGACCAGGGGCAAACACTGCTCCACGATTGGTTTATACAAACCCAAAGGCAACCCTAGGTAAGTGAAAGTAAAAGTTTCCTTTTTGCAACTTAAAGTTCTGATCAGGATTTACACTTTTTCCTCAGAAACATTGATGGGGATCAAGCTGGACTTGGAATAATTAACCCTGAGGCCAGTAGCATTATCAAAAGTATTTAGGATAGCTTTGAGGAACACCAGTTGTCTAGCATCAGCTTGTAGAAGGATGAGTGTGTCATCAGCATACTACACTATAGGGAAGTCAGGCAGGAGTTGAACTGCAAAGGTGATGTAAGCAGTCCCTAATGCATTGTCTTGTTCAAGATTGATTGCAAGAGATCAGCAGCAATAACAAAAAGCAGAGGGGATAGTGAGTCACCCTGTCTAACACCTTTCATACAATAAAACTTTTTTCCTGGCACTCCATTCAATAAAAAAGAAGAGGAAGCAGAGTTGAATAGGAGGCCCATCCACATGATCCATCTCTCACCAAAGCCTTTAGCCCTGAGAATCTCAATAATTGCTGTCGGTGTGGAACGACACCTATGGGATCACAAGAATCCCTACTACGGTTGCCGGGGCGCGGGGTTGCGAGAAGAGCAGGGCTAGTAGACAGCAAAAGGATCGTTTACCCAGGTTCGGGCCGCGAGGATGCGTAAAACCCTAGTCCTACTTTGGTGGGTGTATTTCAGAGAGTTCTTGAGCTCTCGAACTAGCTATGGTTAGTGCGTGGTTCAAAAGAGGCGAATCACTCTTTAGTATGCCATGGGCCTGCTTTTATAGTCGGAAGGGGCTGCCACAGTGGCACACAGGAGGTGGAAAGGCGTACAATGCCCTGAGCTTATCGCTCGTATTACAGGACAAGACACATTTTTAATGCGTAGCTTAGGTGTCCCCTTGCTTTATTGGGGATGGGGGCGAGGCCCGTCCTGTCCGTCGCCGCTCCTCATCGCTTTGACACACACCCTGGCCAGTGAGGCGCGTGGTGCCATGTAGGCAGGCAGGCAGCTGAGGTGATGCAGTGGTGGAGCCTTCACGAAGATTTGCATGCCGCCATGCAGGCACTCGATGAGTTGGCCTAGGAGCTGCATGTTGCCACGTAGGTGCCCGCCAAGCTGGTTGGGCTGGCAGCTGCATGTGAACGGCGGAGGAAGCTTGGTTGGCGTGGGCCTGGTGGTGATCCTGCTGGCGTCCTTGATGAGGGCCTTGCCAGGTGGCCCGGCAAGGGTCTTGCCGTGTGGCCCGGCAAGGGTCTTGCCTTGGCGCGCTGTCGTCCCCGGCAAGGGCCTTGCCGGGGGTCTGGTGGCCTTCCTCGGCAGGGATCTTGTCGGGGATCATCGTCTTCTAGTACTCATCTGATCTTGAATATGTCTTCACAAAGCTTTGCATGCCACCACGGAGGTGCCTCCCGAGCCCTCGCCCAACGTGATGTTGGAGACCGTGGGCTCAAGGGTGGCCTGCTCTGTTGGTGCGGGGCGAGCTGTCCTGGCAAGGATCTTGCCGGGGCTGCTGAGCCCCGGCAAGGGCCTTGCCGGGGGAACCTGCTTCGTCCCTCTGCTCTTTGTGGTCTTGGCCTTGGCGTTGCTCTTATTATCTTGGGCTTTGGTCTTACCTTGGCTCACCTCCCCTGATCTGCTTGGCGTGACCGTAGGCGCGGCTCCGATCGCCTGCACAGTATAGGGGTACAAAACGCACCCTCTTTAGTACACCGGCAGAGCCCCGGGCCTGGGCCACACATAAGCGCGACATGTTGATGGGCCAGGCCCAAAACGGTGCGCGGGCAGGCGGGGCGATTTTTACCGCGGTAAAACTTTTCGCGCGCTGCGCTTCCCACGACCCGCGCGCGCGGCGCAGCGTGGAGGGGTGTGCGTGACATGGGCGGAATGCGTGGGGCGGTTTCCACACGCATGCATCACATCACAGTAAATGGGCAGTGCGCCCTGCGGCTTCCCCATAAAAAGGGATAACCGCGGGCGCACAGTTGCTTTTACCCTTCACAAGAACCCCAATCTCTAAACCTCCGCCGCCTTCCTCTTCTTCTCCAAGCTTGTTCCTGCTCGCCGCCATTGCGCTTTTCGCCCTCCTCTCCTGCCCTCCTCCCCAGCCGCCATGGCGCCAAAATCCACCAAGGGCAAGGGAGTGGCTAAGGACGCCGAGTCACGGAGAGTGCGCCGGTGGTGCAACGGACGCAGTCTACCTTCTTCCCTCGACAGCTTGATGTGTTCGAGCTTGGACTCTTTTCAGGCCCCGTGGGGAGTGAAGACGGGGATTCGGGGCATCCAGCCACGCGCGTCATCCCCGCTGACTGCGCCGAGGCTGCCCCAAATCGGTACCCCTTCTTTGTTGATTATTTTTCCAGCGGGATCCGTCCTCCCTTCTCCGATTTCTTCAGCGACGTCATGCATACCTTTGGCTTCCGCCTCCTAGATTTTACTCCATATGCGGTGGCATGCATGGCCCTTTTCATGCATCTCTGCGAGGTCTTCGCCGGGGTGCACCCCAACACGGCGCTCTTCCGGATCCAACCAGGGGGCGCCATCTCCAGTTGCATTGCCTGGGTCTCAAGATCCAAGGGGGCGTATCCGGAGGGCGCCATGAAGGAGAGGTGGGAAGAATGGCGGGGCTGGTGGTGCTGGATCGAGGAGAAGGACCCGCCGGCGTTCTGCGAAGTTCGCCGGGCGCCGCCGGTCCGCAGAAGCGATTGGAGCGACGTCGATGCTAACGACGAGAAGCTCGCGGTCGCCACCACTAGGATCCTCCGGCTCACCGAGGCCGGCCTCACCCTTGAGATGATTGGGGCGGACTTCATCCGCCGCCAGATCGCTCCACTGCATAACAAGGGGAGGCTAGCATGGCTCTTCACGAATCCCGCCGACATCAGGCGGCTTTGTCACGGCCTCGACCACATTTTCACAGTGATGGGGCATGCCCATTTCTGCCAGCGGCTCTTCCAGCTTGACGTGCACCGCGACGGCGAGGTCGAGCAGACCGGCAAGGTCGCGAGGGCCGCCGCGAAGGCTGGCAAGGTCCTCAAGGGGCCTCTGTTCAAGCTGCCGACGGGTGGTCCCACAGTAATAACTTCGCGCCGTCCGATATCATTGCCATGATGCCAGACCGCAACGCGCATGGCCCTGACCCGAGCTGGAAGGAGCCGGAGGACGCCGAGGTGCAGCAGTTCTTTGACACTCTGCACGAGGTGTACGTCAACGCCGACCCCGAGCAGTTGCTTGTCCAGGACACCACCCAGGCGGAGCTGGACTACATCGCCACCAGGGCGAGGGAGGCACAGCTTGCCAAGGAGGTCAGAAGTGCCAGCGGTGTGGAGTACAAGGCCGCGACGGCCGCGGAGGAGGAGGAGCTCGCCCGGTGGGCGGCGGCCGCCAGGGGAGCCAGCAACGCCGGCACCGAGGCTCCTCTGGATGAAGATGTGACCGACGAGTCGTCGTCAGAGGAGGCCGAGACTGCAGGGCCGACGCCGGCTATGGGGAGAGGGCGAGTCATGCGGCGGGCCAGTTCCGGTGAGCCGGTCCGGCCCGGCAGGGATGCGCGGCCACAGCTGACCTTGGAGGGGTCCGGGCGCCACACGAGGGCCGCATCGGCAAAGAAGCCGGCAAAGGCCGCGGTGAAGAAGAAGATAGCCGCCCCTTCTTCGTCCACGCGTGTCTAGACACCATCTCCTTCTCCTCCTCCGGCGGATGTCGATACGGAGGTTACTTTCGATTATGGATCCCTCAGACCGAGGAGGAAGAGGAAAACAGTAGAGGAGGAGGCGGATGACGAGTAAGTATCTGGTTCCTTTTCGTTATCTCTGCCTCCTCAATATGTGTTGCTCGTCTTGACTTGTCTTCATCTTTGCAGGGACGTGGAGACGCTGGCCCAGAGAGTGAAGAGGGCCAAGGTCTCGGCGGGTGGCCAGTCCCTAGTTGGTACTTTGGGGGCGCCACTGGTGGTGTTGAGTAGCCCGGACAGCAGCCCCCGGCATAGCCCCCAGCGTAAGTTCATCACTCTTCCCCCGTCAACATGTGTCAGGGGCACGACACTTTGGTGCTGACCTTGCCAGGTATGCAGGAGGAGAGCAGCAGCAGGAGGAGCCACAGAGGGCTACTCCCAACACGCCGCCCCCATCGACCACGCCGCCCCAAGGGGCCTCCCCGGCAAGGGCGCCAGGCACCGAGCCCACGCACATGGAGTAGGAGGGGGAGAACTTGGGCGCCGGCGGCTTTGCCTCGACGCCAAATGTTGGCGGGGAGGGGACTTCTGTTTCCCAGCCGGCATCGCATGTAAGTTGTTCGCCATTCGTCCCTGCTTCTTTTTCTTTCCGACTCTTGGTCCTGGCCTTGCCTCACCCCCTTCTTCAGCGTCCAGATTCCTCCTCGGTGAACCCAGAGGACGTGGACGCCGTCATCAAGGACGTCGCCAAGGCCGCCGAGAAGATCGCCGCCGAGGAGGCCGCCAAGGGTGCTGCCGAGGACGCCACCGAGGGGCCTACCGGGGAGGTCGGCAAGGCTGCCGCAGAGGAGACTGGCAAGGGGCCAACCGGAGAGGCCGGTGGGGCCGCTGCCGAGGAGGAGGAGGAGGTGGTTGATGACCAGCCTTCCTCTTCTGCTGCTTCCGGCTCCGGCAAGTACCTGAGGGTGAGCGACGACTTGTTCATCCACCTTCTAGGCGCGTCGAGCACCAGGACACCCGTTGAGGGAGAGGTGTTCGACGACGAAGTGCTTGCCGCTGCCGGTCTTGAAGTCGCCGACGAGCCGATCATTGGCGGCAATGGTTCGCAGGAAGAGCGGCTCCTCCACGCCATGGGCGCCAGCTTCCGGAAGCTCCAGGCGCTCCACCGCGCCCGCCTGGACAAGGTTAAGTCGAGGACGGCGGTGGTGAAGGCGGAGGCAGACCTCAGAAGCGCGTTGCCGAGACGCAGGACTGGTTCCGTGAGGCCCACAAGGAGCTCAAGGCTGCCCAGAGCGAGCTTGCCAAGCGCGACGTGGAGCTCACCATGAAGCTCACCGACGTCGAGAAAGCTCAAGAGACGGTGAGGAACTTGGCCGCGGCCGCCGAAGCCGCCCGGACCCAAAGACGAGGCCGTCTTGAACTCCTGTGAGGAGGACCTCACTGCATGCGAGGAGAAGCTTGCCGCCATGCTTCACGGCAAGGATGCATAGGTGGAGAAGCTTGTCTTGTAGCAGACCAGTGAGCTGGATCAGAGGCACAAAGAGGCACTCAATTCCCAGGCCCAGGTTCACGCTGGCAAGGTGGAGGAGTTGGAGGCGGAGCGCGACGGGCTGAAGGAGCATGCCCTGAAGCTGTCCCAAGAGAAGGACACGCTTAACAGTGACCTGACACAGGCATAGGGCGCGGTCGTCAGCAAGGCTGGGGAGCTCTCCGAGGCCAACAACTCCATCAAAGACCTCAAGCTGAAGGTGGAGGGTCTCGACAAGGTGCTGTCGGAGGCCAAAACCCGAGAGGGGACCCTGGCCAAGGAGCTGGAGGCCGAGAAGCAGTTGCGGAAGAACGAGGGCCTAAACTTCACGGATCACGTGGAGGGCGAGAACCGTTGGCTCGATCGCCTCGCCACCGTCACCAATCAGGCCGCCGCGCAGCTGGCCATCATGGGACAGCGGAGAGGTGTGTCCCGAAGCGGAGCGTGAGCGCCAATTGCAGCCTGACCATGTTCTTTGAGAAGGTTGTCGGCGCTCTGGGGCGGCTCCACGCCAACCGGGTGGCCTCACTGGTCGACGAGTCCCGTAGGCTTTTGCCAGGGTGCCATGACCAAGGTTCTTACCAAGGTGGCGCACTGGTACCCCGACCTCGACTTCGACGCCGCGCTGGAGAGCTTGCCGGAGGGTACTAACCTCGCGCCGCTCAGGGAGCGCATCAAGCCCATCATCAGCTGAGTCGGCGAAATCAGAGGGTGGAGGGCCAGCGCTGGGATTAGGCATCCCGTTCTTTATCACCGCTGCAGGTTCACAACCAAGACAATCGCTATCTCTAGTTAGAACCGCAACAACAATTCAATGTAATATAACTCTGCAGCACTTTCAGTATTATGCATGTTATTTTCCTGTTCGATTTTCCTTTGTATGTCCTCCCTACGTTACTGGGTAGGCTCGCCGGCGCGTAAACCCAAGGCGGCGTCTTGGGGATGGATCCCAATTGGCATGCCGGGTGTGCTTGCTACCGGGTGGACCACGTTGCCGCCCTTAGCACGGCCGTCCGAACTATCGAGCTTGACTCGAGTCAGAGTCGGGAGCGTTGCCAACTGCGGAAGGCTACCCCGCCACTCTCGACCCGGCCGCTTTGAGCTGTTGAGCGGACTCGAAATAGAACAAGGTCGTTGCCAATTGTGGGAGGGCCCCCTTGCGTGCAAGTTTCTCTTACATAGGTGAGATCTCCGAGGATGATAACCTTATGTATAGGAGGAAATAACTCAAAGCTCTGAATGACTGATACGTCTCCAACGTATCTATAATTTTTGATTGCTCCATGCTACTTTATCTACTGTTTTGGACTATATTGGGCTTTATTTTCCACTTTTATGTTATTTCTGGGACTAACCTATTAACCGGAGGCCCAGCCCATAATTGCTGTTTTTTGCCTATTTCAGTGTTTCAAAGAAACGGAATATCAAACGGAGTCCAAACGGAATGAAACCTTCGGGAACGTGATTTTCTCACTGAACGTGATCCAGGAGACTTGGACCCTACTCCAAGAAGTAACAGAGGCGGTCACAAGGGTGGGGGCGCCCCCCCCCCCCCCACCTAGGGTGCACCCCCTGCCTCGTGGGCCCCCTGTTGCTCCACCGACGTACTCCTTCCTCCTATATATACCTACGTACCCCAAACGATTAGAATAGGAGCCAAAAACCTAATTCCACCGCCGCAACCTTCTGTATCCACGAGATCCCATCTTGGGGCCTGTTAGGAGCTCACGGAGGGGGCATCCATCACGGAGGGCTTCTACATCATCACCATAGCCCCTCCGATGAAGTGTGAGTAGTTTACTTCAGACCTTGGTCCATAGGTAGTAGCTAGATGGCTTCTTCTCTCTTTTGGATCTCAATACAATGTTCTCCCCCTCTCTCGTGGAGATCTATTCGATGTATCTTCTTTTTGCGGTGCGTTTGTTGAGACCGATGAATTGTGGGTTTATGATCAAGATTATCTATGAACAATATTTGAATCTTCTCTGAATTCTTTTATGTATGATTGGTTATCTTTGCAAGTCTCTTCGAATTATCCGTTTGGTTTGGCCAACTAGATTGGTAGTTTTTGCAATGGGAGAAGTGCTTAGCTTTGGGTTCAATCTCGCGGTGTCCTTTCCCAAAGGATGTATGGGCAGCAAGGCACGTATTGTATTGTTGCCATCGAGGATAACAAGATGGTTTTTTTATCATATTCATGAATTTAGCCCTCTACATCATGTCATCTTGCTTAAGGCGTTATTCTGTTTTTAACTTAATACTCTAGATGCATGCTGGATAGCGGTCGATGAGTGGAGTCATAGTAGTAGATGCAGGCAGGAGTCGGTCTACTTGTCTCAGACGTGATGCCTATATACATGATCATACCTACATATTCTCATAACTATGCTCAATTCTGTCAATTGCTCAACACTAATTTGTTCACCCACCGTAGAATACTTATGCTCTTGAGAGAAGCCACTAGTGAAACCTATGGCCCCCGGGTCTATTCTCATCATATCAATCTTCATTACTTTAATACTTGCTTTGTTTTTACTTTGCCTTTTACTTTTCACTTTGCATCTCTATACCAAAAATACCAAAAATATTATTTATCATGTCTATCAGAAATCACTCTCGTAAGTGACCGTGAAGGGATTGACAACCCCTAATCGCGTTGGTTGCGAGGAGCTATTGTTTTGTGCAGGTACGAGGGACTTGCGCGTAGCCTCCTATTGGATTGATACCTTGGTTCTCAAAAACTGAGGGAAATACTTACGCTACTTTGCTGCATCATCCTCTCCTCTTCGGGGAAATCCAACGCAGTGCTCAAGAGGTAGCAAGAAGAATTTCTGGCGCCGTTGCCGGGGAGGCCTACGCAAGAGCAAGTCAAGACTTGGACTCCTAACATAAAGCCACTTCTGGCGCCGTTAAAGTCTACATACCAAGTACCCATCACAATCCCTATCTCCCGCATTACATTATTTGGCATTTGCCTCTTGTTTTCCTCTCCCCCACTTCACCCTTGCCGTTTTATTCGCCCTGTCTTTCCCAACCTCCTCCTCTTTTTCCTGTTTGCCTTTTTCTCACTTGCCTTTTGTTTGCTCGTGTGTTGGACTGCTTGTTTTTCGCGATGGCTCTACCTAGATTTGGTGATCTTCACCTTAAAAGGTTAGAGGCGATCGAAACCAATGTCAGGAAGTTTATGGTTATGCAATTTGAGCATAATAATTTCTTTAGAAACGAGCCTAAGGAACAAAAAGGTTTTATGAGTTATATGAATAAAGAGCTCGATGATATGTCTAAAGAATTTGATGGTATAAGATCCCAAAGTGCTCTTCTTGAAAAGTTGACCGCTGAAATTTCGGATATGCAAGCTACCTTAGTCAATAAGATGCCCGCTAAACCAAATTCCTATGAAACTCAAGATGAAGATCTAAAAGTTATTGATGTGTCCCCCATTAAATCTTTGTTTTGCAATATGAATCTTGATGAAACTGAATATGATCTTCCTTTACCTAGAAGGCGTTCTAAGAATTCGGATTTTTTAGATATTGATGATGAAATTGATAAATGTAGGATTGAAAGAAATAAAAACCTAGATGTTGCTAAACCTACTATATTGGATCTCAAGGAATTTAATTATGAAAATTTCTCTTTAATTGATTTTATTTCCTTGTTGCAATCCGTGCCAAATTCTCCTCATGCTTATAGTCAAAATAAGGCCTTTACTGAACACATTGTT
Organism: Aegilops bicornis; assembly: GCA_021605145.1. NCBI lineage: Eukaryota > Viridiplantae > Streptophyta > Magnoliopsida > Poales > Poaceae > Aegilops > Aegilops bicornis. The sequence goes on from CM038670.1 coordinate 364,049,818, forward strand.
GATGCCTTGATGCAATCTTATGAAGAAAAACTTGAGTTGACGGTCTCTATCCCTAGAAAGCTCTATGATGAGTGGGAACCTACTATTAAAATTAAAATTAAAAATTATGAGTTTCATGCCTTATGTGATTTGGGTGCTAGTGTCTCTACTATCCCCAAAACCTTGTGTGATTTGCTAGATTTACGTGACTTTGATGATTGCTCTCTAAACTTGCATCTTGCGGATTCCACTATTAAAAAGCCTATGGGAAGAATTAATGATGTTCTTATTGTTGCAAATAGGAATTATGTGCCCATAGATTTTATCGTTCTTGATATAGATTGCAATTCTTCTTGCCCTATTATTCTTGGTAGACCTTTCCTTAGAACGATTGGTGCAATTATTGATATGAAGGAAGGGAATATTAGATTCAAAATTCCCTTAAAGAAGGGCATGGAACACTTTCCTAGAAAGAAAATAAAATTACCATATGAATCTATCATGAGAGCCACCTATGGATTGCCTACCAAAGACGGCAATACTTAAATCTATCCTTGCTTTTATGCCTAGATAGGGGCGTTAAACGATAGCACTTGTTGGGAGGCAACCCAATTTTATTTTTAGTTTTTTTGCTTTTGCTTATGTTTAGGAATAAATAATCCATCTAGCCTCCGTTTAGATGTGTTTTTAAGTTTTAATTAGTTTTTGTGCCAAGTAGGACCTATAGGATCTTCTTGGATGATAGTTATTTGATCTTCCTGTAATTTCCAGAATCTTTCTGTTCACGAAAACAATTGTTAAAAATCACCAGAATGTGATAAAATAGTGATTCCAATTGCTGATGATCAATAAACAAATTTCCTTGGTCTTCCTATTTTGGCTGAATTTTTTAAGTTCCATAAGTTTGCGTTAGTTACAGATTACCTACAGACTGTTCTGTTTTTGACAGATTCTGTTTGTCGTGTCTATGGCCAGTAAAATAGTTTATAATCCATAGAGAAGTTGGAATAAAGTAGGTTTAACACCAATATAAATAAATAATGAGTTCATTAAAGTACCTTGAAGTGGTCTTTTGTTTTCTTTCGCTAATGGAGCTTACGAGATTTCTGTTGAGTTTTGTGTTGTGAAGTTTTCAAGTTTTGGGTGAAATCTTTTGATGGATTATGGAACAAGGAGTGGCCAGAGCCTAAGATTGGGGATGCCCATGGCACCCCCAAGATAATCCAAGGACACCAAAAAGTCAAAGCTTGGGGATGCCCCGGAAGGCATCCCCTCTTTCGTCCACTTCCATCGGTAACTTTACTTGGAGCTATATTTTTATTCACTACATGATATGTGTTTTGCTTGGAGCATCTTGTATTATTTGCGTCTTTGCTTGTTAGTTTACCACAATCATCCTTGCTGTACACACCTTTTGAGAGAGCCATAAATGAATTGGAATTTGTTAGAATACTCTATGTGCTTCACTTATATCTTTTGAGCTTTATAGTTTTGCTCTAGTGCTTCACTTATATCTTTTAGAGCACGGTGGTGGATTTGTTTTAAAGAAACTATTGATCTCTCATGCCGCACTTAGATTATTTTGAGAGTCTTTAATAGCATGGTAATTTGCTTAATATTAATATACTTGGTATTCAAGATATGTGAAACTTTCTTTTGAGTGCGTTGAATACTAAGAAAAGTTGATGCTTGATAATTGTTTTGAGATATGAAGATGGTGATATTAGAGTCATGCTAGTTGAGTAGTTGTGAATTCAAAGAATACTTGTGTTGAAGTTTGTGATTCCCGTAGCATGCACGTATGGTGAACCGTTATGTGATGAACTCGGAGCATAATTTATTTATTGATTGTCTTCCTTATGAGTGGCGGTCGGGGACGAGCGATGGTCTTTTCCTACCAATCTATCCCCTAGGAGCATGCGCGTAATACTTTGCTTTGATAACTTCTAGATTTTTGCAATAAGTATATGAGTTCTTTATGACTAATGTTGAGTCCATGGATTATACGCACTTTTTCCCATTCTTCCACCATTGCTAGCCTCTCTAATACCGCGCACTTTTCGCCGGTATCATAAACCCACCATATATCTTCCTCAAAACAGCCACCATACCTACCTATCATGGCATTTCCATAGCCATTCCGAGATATATTGCCATACAACTTTCCACCGTTCCGCTTATTATGACACGCTCCATCATTGTCATATTGCTAGCATGATCATGTAGTTGACATCGTATTTGTGGCAAAGCCACCGTTCATAATTCTTTCATACATGTCACTCTTGATTCATTGCATATCCCGGCACACCGCCGGAGGCATTCATATAGAGTCATACTTTGTTCTAAGAATCGAGTTGTAACTGTTGAGTTGTAAGAAAAATAAAAGTGTGATGATCATCATTCTTTAGAGCATTGTCCCAAGTGAGGAAAGGATGATGGAGACTATGATTCCCCCACAAGTCGGGATGAGACTCCAGACAAAAAAGGAAAAAAAAGAAAAAAGAAAAAAAAAGAAAAGAGGCCATAAAAAAAGAGAGCAAAGGCCCAAATAAAAAAAATGAGAGAAAAAAAGAGAAGGGACAATGCTACTATCCTTTTACCACACTTGTGCTTCAAAGTAGCACCAAGATCTTCATGATAGAGAGTCTCTCATTTTGTCACTTTCATATACTAGTGGGAATTTTTCATTATAGAACTTGGCTTGTATATTCCAATGATGGGCTTCCTCAAATGCCCTAGGTCTTCGTGAGCAAGCGAGTTGGATGCACACCCACTTAGTTTCTTTTGTTGAGCTTCCATATACTTATAGCTCTAGTGCATCCGTTGCATGGCAATCCCTACTCACTCACATTGATATCTATTGATGGGCATCTCCATAGCCCAGTGATACGCCTAGTTGATGTGAGACTATCTTCTCCCTTTTTGTCTTCTCCACAACTACCATTCTATTCCTCACATAGTGCTATATCCATGGCTCACGCTCATGTATTGCGTAAAGATTGAAAAAGTTTTGAAAATGTTAAGGTATGAAACAATTGCTTGGCTTGTCATTGGGGTTGTGCATGATTTAAATAATTTGTGTGGGGAAGATGGAGCATAGCCAGACTATATGATTTTGTAGGGATAACTTTCTTTGGCCATGTTATTTTGAGAAGACATAATTGCTTAGTTAGTATGCTTGAAGTATTGTTATTTTTATGTCAATATGAACTTTTGTCTTGAATCTTTTGGATCTGAATATTCATACCAAAATTAAGAAGATTTATATTGAAATTATGCCAAAGTATCACTCCGCATCAAAAATTCTCTTTTTATCATTTACCTACTCGAGGACGAGCAGGAATTAAGCTTGGGATGTCTGATACGTCTCCAACGTATCTATAATTTTTGATTGCTCCATGCTACTTTATCTACTGTTTTGGACTATATTGGGCTTTATTTTCCACTTTTATATTATTTTTGGGACTAACCTATTAACCGGAGGCCCAGCCCAGAATTGTTGTTTTTTTTGCCTATTTCAGTGTTTCGAAGAAACGGAATATCAAAAGGAGTCCAAACGGAATGAAACCTTCTGAACGTGATTTTCTCACCGAGCGTGATCCGTGAGACTTGGACCCTACTCCAAGAAGTAACAGAGGCGGTCATGAGGGTGGGGGTGCCCCCTAGGGCGCGTGCCCCCGCCTCGTGGGCCCCCTGCTCCACCGACGCACTCCTTCCTCCTATATATACCTACGCACTTCAAACGATCGTAACAGAGCCAAAAACCTAATTCCACCGCCGCAACCTTCTGTATCCACGAGATCCCATCTTGGGGCCTGTTCCGGAGCTCCGCCGGAGGGGGCATCCATCACGGAGGGCTTCTACATCATCACTGAGGGAGTTCCGGATTAGGGGGTGTCCGGATAGCCGAACTATCATCATCGTCCGGACTCCAAGACTGTGAAGATACAAGATTGAAGACTTCGTCCCGTGTCCGGATGGGACTTTCCTTGGCGTGGAAGGCAAGCTTGGCGATACGGATATGTAGATCTCCTACCATTGTAACCGACTCTGTGTAACCCTAACCCTATCCGTGTGTCTATATAAACCGGAGGGTTTTAGTCCATAGGACGAACAACAATCATACCATAGGCTAGCCTCTAGGGTTTAGCCTCTTTGATCTCGTGGTAGATCCACTCTTGTAACACACATCATCAATATTAATCTAGCAGGACGTAGGGTTTTACCTTCATCAAGAGGGCCCGAACCTGGGTAAAACATCGTGTCCCTTGTCTCCTGTTACCATCCGCCTAGACGCACAGTTCGGGACCCCCTACCCGAGATCCCCCAGTTTTGACACCGACATTGGTGCTTTCAATGAGAGTTCCTCTGTGTCGTCGCCGATAGGCCCGATGGCGCCTCCGATCATCAACAACGACGCGGTCCAGGGTGAGACTTTTCTCCCCGGACAGATCTTTGTGTTCGGCGGCTTTGCATCATGGGCCAATTCGCAGCCATCCGGAAGCATCGAAGCTACGCCTCTGGCCATCAGGTCAGATTTGGAAGTTTGAACTATACGGCCGATATCCGCAGAGACTTGATCTTCAACGGATTCGAGCCGCTGCCAAGCGTGCCGCACTGTCTCGATGGGCATGATCTAGCTTTGCAGCCGAACAGTGCCCTGGAGGCCGCACTCAAGATCCGCTCCGGCCCTTAATCCGGGCCGGATTCCCGACCGAGGACGAGTGGTTGGACACCGCCTCGGGGGCTAGAATCTCTACGGCGATCGAGCCGAACTCCATCCCTGTCCTTTGCAAAGACTCCGACTCCAGGGCGCCGGACTCCTATCCGGACTCTGAACCCTCCGCGCCCTTGCCGATCGAATCCGATTGGGCGCCCGTTATGGAGTTCACGGCCGCGGACATCTTTCAGCACTCGCCTTTTGGCGACATCCTGAATTCACTAAAGTCTCTCTCTTTATCCGGAGAGCCCTGGCCGGACTACGGTCAGGAAGGTTGGGATACGGACGATGAAGAAATTCAATGCCCACCCACCACCCACTTCAGTAGCCAATCGCCGATAGCCTACACGACGTGCTCGATTTCGACTCCGAAGACATCGACGGTATGGACGACGATGTAGGAGACAACAATGAACCAGCACCTATAGGATGCTGGACAACCTCACCCCATGATGTATACATGGTGGATACACCTAAAGCAAATGAAGACGAGGAGCAACGGGACGCTACAAAGGATAAATCCCTCGAAAAGCAGTCAAAACGGCAACGTAAACGCCGAACAAAGTCCCGCCTCAACAAAGACCCAGCCATAGAGCAGGGCGAACCGGTGGACAACGAACAAGCTATCGAGCAGCCGTCTGAACAAGACAACTTGGATAAACAATCTGTCCCCGGCAAAGACAACAGTCCGGACGATCTCACACCGGACAAAACACCGGAGCAAAATGACCTCCAGAAAAGGCTCGGCGCCACTGCGCGTAGCCTGAAAAAGCAGAAGCGGAAGCTCAAAACAGCGGAAGATGCACTCAGGATTAGATGGAGCAAAGTATTCAGCACCGCAAACAAATGCAAGTACGATCGCCGAACAAAGAGCTACCCGAAAGAAAGCTACTGCCTGAATTCGATGAGGAGGCCTTAGAGCCCCACAATTAAAAAGCAAGAAGGCCACCCGGTCGGATGGATGACCTCATGGCAAAAGAGAGCGGCGAATGGCACCAACACAAGCCAATATGCGATCCGCATAAGGATTCACATCAAGAGGATGGCCCATTAGGTCCATCTATGGGCCAAGAAAGCAGGCTCGTCAAAGCAATGCAATACGCCAAAATTCAAGATCATGGCACACCCAAATATAGGGGCGCCGCACACCCCTATGTTTCACCGATGAGGTGCCGGATCATGAATTTCAGCGGGATTCAAACCCGTAAACATAGAGGCATCTGACGGAACAATGACCACAGGAGTCTCGGATCGAGGACTACATCCTCCACATACACATGGCTAGAGGAGATGATCTCCACGCCATAAAATATTTACCCCTTAAACTCAAAGGCCTAGCTCGGCATTGGCTTAAAAGCCTCCCCGAAAATACCATTGGAAGCTGGGGAGAGCTCGAGGATGCATTTCGGGCAAATTTTCAGGGGACTTATGTCCGCCCTCCGGATGCACACGATCTAAGTCACATAACTCAACAGCCCGGAGAGTCAGCCCGGAAATTCTGGAACATGTTCCTTACTAAAAAGAACCAAATAGTCGACTGTCTGGACGCCGAAGCCTTAGCACCTTTCAAACACAACATCCGAGACGAATGGCTCGCCAGACACCTCGGCCAAGAAAAGCCAAGAACAATGGCCGCATTAACAAGCCTCATGACCCGCTTTTGCGCGGGAGAAGACAACTGGCTGGCTAGATGCAGCACCAGCGACCCGAGTACATCCGAAATCAGGGATGGAAATGGGAAATCACGACGCAGAAAAGATCAGCGCCGGAATAAGGAAAATGGCCCAAATAGTATGGCGGTTAACGCCGGATTCAAAAACTCTCGGCCATACAAGGGGCTGCATGCATAACAAGAGATAATAAAGCTCAAATTTTATTCACTTCTTCGACCGTACTATGTTTATTTAAATATTAAGAACATCTTTCGCACGATCCTTTTTCTTTTAAACTAAGTTCCTCTCTTTTACAGATGAACAACGTGCTACAACCGTCCAGGATACGGCACAACGGAGACACAGCGCAGACGCGTGCAAGAGGGACCCGTTGCAAGGATTCTTTTCAGATTAAGACCCTGCGTAAACCTTCTTTCACTGTCTCTTGTTGATACACATCCCCTTGGTTCCTTAATATAACCGAGGAGGAGGCTGGTGCTTTGGCATTGGCCGCACCAGAAATTCTTGCATGTACCTAGACACCAGGGGCTTAGGGCATTATTCTGCCCATTTTCATAAAGACCGAATACCTTATGGAGTATTCGGCGTCTCGAGTTAGGCCTTATATGCATCAGCTACGAATCATGTCTTTGGTAAAATGTTGGGTTGCCCGTCTCCTGTGTTTTGCTGCCTTACGTTCCGTTTTCACGGCTAACGCGGCACCAGGAGAACTACTGCGATTGTGCCCCGGTTCGACCGGGCGAGCACCTCAGTAGAGAAAGCCGAAAACTGACTGTCATGATATAGCGAGAGACTGGTGGACCACTCGATGACTCACAGGAATGTTTAGAATTCCTCCGCATTAACGAAGGACCGGTTTTCGGTCATGCACATACGCACCCCGAATTCGAGAGAGTGCGGTGCCCCCAGGGGCTATATAGTAGCCCCACCCTCGAACTCCTATGGCTAAGTGAAAGTGATAAAGCATTATAGTCCGGTTGCACGGTTTGCTACGCTGTCACCTCCTTAACAGGACCAAGACGTTGGATTAAGAGTGAAAAAGCGCTTCTTTTTGCAAACACCCCCGCACTATGTGCGTGGGGACTGAAGCCAAGGACTGCCATCTTTCAGGTCATATACACATATACATAAACGGCCGCACAGGGAGTAGTTTCCTACTTGAATGCACAAGTATAAAAAGCACTCATATTACATTGAAACATTGTTTTCACAAATCATACATGTCATTCTAACATAATATCCTTTGAGCACTGCGTCCCTATTAAACGAGCGCCTGGCAGGACTTCTTCAAAGTAGTGCTCGGCAGGTACTCGGCTTCTGTCTGAGTCTTGGGATGCAACGTCGGTGGCCTTCATCTCTGCCCAGTATGTCTTGACACGGGCAAGAGCCATCCACGCTCCCTCAATACACGCCGATCACTTCATTGTGTCGATACGCGGCACCGCACCAAGAAACTGCTGCACTACACCAAAATAGCTCTTCGGCTGGGGACCGTCCGGCCACAAGTGAGTCAAGACATGCTTCATGGCCAATCCGGACAATCGATTCAGCTCGGCCCACTCGCCAACCGATCGATCGATGGCGAAGGACGCCCGGACTACGGAATTGCGACCAAGATAGCTCTTCCCTTTTGTGCCCCTTCGCCCCGGAAGTGCTCAACGCGTCCTGGCGCTTCGCCGCCAAGTCCATATAAGCATCCTCCGAACTCCATAATTTATCCAACGGAGCATACTTTGGATCTGTATATTTCCTCCAGCAGTAAACGGTTTTCCAGCCGCAATTGCCCTACCCCGACTCAGCTCCTCCTTGGCAGCTCTCAAAGCCGATTGGGCATTCTTGGTTTCGGCGGCCTTCTTTAGGCCCTCCTGTTCGCTTGATGCTCTTTTTCAAGAACCTCGCAACGATCGGTAGCATTCCTTAACCTTTTGGCCATCTTGGCCATCTCCTCTTTGCTTGGCAAAGTGAGCAGCCCGTTCAGCTTCTAGCTCTTGACGCCTTTAAAGCAGCCACATTACTACTCCTGGCTTGCTCTTTCGCTCGGGCAAGTTCTGCCCGCAGCTCCTCAACGGCAGCGGCACCATCTGCATTAAAGCATACAAATAGTAAGACATTGGCGTCAAGCTCCCTTAACAGGTGTCCGCATAGAATTCGCATACCTTGTGACTCGTCAAACCGTTTATTGACCAGCGCGATGTCCGCATCTGCCTCGTCAAGTTGCTGCTTCAGTTCGGCATATTCATCAGTCCGGCTGGCCTCCGGACGCCCCGCCACCTGTTTAGAAGCGGCGATGTGTTAAAACTGAGAATTTGATCCTCGGCATGTTGTCAATTTTGACAACATACCGAGCCTCAGGGGCTACTATCTATACAGGGCGCATTTTATATGCATAATCGTAGACGGTACATCATTTTTATGCGTACCTCAAACCCGTCGAGAAGCTTCTGACGGCTTCACGCAATCCGCTCCCCGCGGATGCAATTCTTTCAATCACCGTACCCATTAGAGCACGGTGATCTTCTGAGATAGCCGCTCGCCCGAGCAGATCCTTCAGATACTCCGACCGCACACCACTTGGCGCCGGACCTTCACCCCCCGCCGGACTTGGGGGAACCCTCCATGACAACACCTCTGGGTCGTCCGCTTCACATGAGGGTGCGACAGGTGGAGGCATTTCGCTCTCCATCATCTCCGGAAGAAGATTCCCCAAAGATGAGCTCTGCTGAGAAGGGCTGAGGTCCGAACTACAAGGTACAATTTCGGTTATCTTCATAAATAAATACGGGGATGCTCCTTATTTACAAGACCCCTTCTTTCTACTTACGGCTCATTTGGAGGGCTGATCCCTTGGGAAATAATGCGGCTGGGTTACTTCCCGGTACCGGACTCTCTGCCGAAGATTCCCTTCCTTTCTTTGAGGCCTTGACCTCCGGATCTTCCGGCGATCCTCTTCTCTCCTTGGAAGGTGGGACTCTTAATCCATCCTTCCTTGATAGCCTCCTTCACAGAGGCAGTTGCTCCCCCGCTCCTCCCTTCGCCTTCTTCAAAGGGCGCGACCTTCAACATATTGGTCAACATGGGATCCGGCGTGGTCTCCGTGAGGGAGCCGGACACCTTATCAACTTTTCCTTGGCTATCCACTCCTGTTCAAGAAAGCGGCTCCTTTAAAGGGCATATATGTATAATAAATGAATGAACAGCTTGTCCGGTTACAGGACTACTTACTTGAGCATCTGGCGATTGCAGCTTAGTCCTGCGTCCTCGGTCAAGTCCGGACACTTCTCGTGATCCCAAGAACAGTTTATACATCTCCACGGGCGTCGTGCCCATAAAATTTTGGAGAGCTTCGTGGTCCCTCCGGATTGAATTCCACAAAGTGGGGGCGACGCAGGTGGCTGAAGACGCCGGATCACAATAACTGCGCCATCGCAACCAGATTGATCCCTCTTTCCGGAGATCTCGAATACGGCTCGCAGCGTGGGGAACGCCCTTGGGCGACCCCAGTCGAGCCCCTTGTTGACCCATGACGTCGGCCGTGGTGGACTCTGGCGGAAGCGAGGCGCCGCCCATTTGGTGCCCCCGGAGCGGTGATATAGAACCACTCCCGTTGCCATAAACCAAGCTCCTCTTGAAAAGAGCCCTCGGGCCACGGAGCACCAGCGCATTTGCTTATGACCGCCCCTCCGCACTTCTGTTTGCTGCCCTCGACGCCTTTGGATCCACCTTGAAGGTCTTGAGCCACAATCCAAAGTGAGGGGTAATATGGAGGAAGGCCTCACATACAACAATGAATGACGAGATATGGAGGATGGACACCGGATTCAAGTCATGGAAATCAAGCCCATAATAAAACATGAGCCCCTCAAGACAAAGGGGTCCGTCGGGAAGCCTAAACCCCGACGGAAATGAGACACGCAACACCACGTTACGGCGGGCTCGAGTGGGAATGACCTGCCCTGGAGCAGGCAGCCTATCACGAGATCTCGCCGGTTAGATACAGCGTCTCGCGCAGCTTTAGCACGTCTTCTTCTGTAATGGAGGAAGACACCCATCGGCCATGCTGGTCGGAGCCGGACATCGTCGAAAGTCTGAAGCGTCTGAATCTGAAGCTTTGGGGTGTTGGAATTCGAAGAGCAGGGCGAACTCGATAGAGGGTGTAAAGAGGAGAGGGCCTTGGTCTCGTTATAAAGAGGTTGAATACCAAGAGCACCCCCCCCCCCGTGGTCGATTAGGACTCGCCTTTGATAGAGAAGGCAGGCCAACGGGCGCGGTTGGGTTACCCACGTCCGTATTGATGGGAATCCCGGAATAAGGGGAACACGATCTCTGCCTCGACAAGACGTGCCAAGGAAACCGCTTCGCTAAACGCGCTGAGGTGGAACAGTAAAAACAATTTGAATAAAGGCTTGGTAGGGGTGCGACGTCACGCCACAAAATACGTCAGTAGATTGATCTTGTGTAATGTTATTCTCGCTAGGGTGGTATGTGGAATTTATTTTTGCAGAGCCGGATACTATCCTGGTGCTCACAATCTTCTATAAATTATTCGAAAGAAGAACCCTCCTTGCAATACCGAAGACAATATACGCGCCGGACTCATCGTCATTGAAGCCTGGTTCAGGGGATACTGAGGGAGTTCCGGATTAGGGGGTGTACGGATAGCCGAACTATCATCATCAACCGGACTCCAAGACTGTGAAGATACAAGATTGAAGACTTCGTCCCATGTCCGGATGGGACTTTCCTTGGCGTGGAAGGCAAGCTTGGCGATACGGATATGTAGATCTCCTACCATTGTAACCGACTCTGTGTAACCCTAACCCTATCGGTGTCTATATAAATCGGAGGGTTTTAGTCCGTGAGATCTAACAACAATCATACCATAGGCTAGCTTCTAGGGTTTAGCCTCTTTGATCTCGTGGTAGATCCACTCTTATAACACACATCATCAATATTAATCTAGCAGGACGTAGGGTTTTACCTCCAACAAGAGGGCCCGAACCTGGGTAAAACATCGTGTCCCTTGTCTCTTGTTACCATCCGCCTAGACGCACAGTTCGGGACCCCCTACCCGAGATCCGCCGGTTTTGACACCGACAATCACCATAGCCCCTTCGATGAAGTGTGAGTAGTTTACTTCAGACCTTCGGGTCCATATCTAGTAGCTAGATGGCTTCTTCTCTCTTTTTTGATCTCAATACAATGTTCGCCCCTCTCTCGTGGAGATCTATTCGATGTAATCTTCTTTTTGTGGTGCGTTTGTTGAGACCGATGAATTGTGGGTTTATGATCAAGATTATCTATGAACAATATTTGAATCTTCTCTGAATTCTTTTATGTATGATTGGTTATCTTTGCAAGTCTCTTAGAATTATCCGTTTGGTTTGGCCAACTAGATTGGTAGTTCTTGCAATGGGAGAAGTGCTTAGCTTTGGGTTCAATCTTGCGGTGTCCTTTCCCAAAGGATGTATAGGGGCAGCAAGGCACGTATTGTATTGTTGCCATCGAGGATAACAAGATGGGGTTTTTATCATATTGCATGAATTTATCCCTCTACATCATGTCATCTTGCTTAAGGCGTTACTCTGTTTTTAACTTAATACTCTAGATGCATGCCGGATAGCGGTCGATGAGTGGAGTAATAGTAGTAGATGCAGGCAGGAGTCGGTCTACTTGTCTCGGACGTGATGCCTATATACATGATCATACCTAGATATTCTCATAACTATGCTCAATTCTGTCAATCGCTTAACAAAAGTAATTTGTTCACCCACCGTAGAATACTTATGCTCTTGAGAGAAGCCACTAGTGAAACCTATGGCCCCCAGGTCTATCCTCATCATATCAATCTTCATTACTTTAATACTTGCTTTGTTTTTACTTTGCCTTTTACTTTTCACTTTGCATCTCTATACCAAAAATACCAAAAATATTATTTATCATCTCTATCAGATCTCACTCGTAAGTGACCGTGAAGGGATTGACAACCCCTAATCACGTTGGTTGCGAGGAGCTATTGTTTTGTGCAGTACGAGGGACTTGTGCGTAGCCTCCTACTGGATTGATACCTTGGTTCTCAAAAACTGAGGGAAATACTTACGCTACTTTGCTGCATCATCCTGTCCTCTTCGGGGAAATCCAACGCAGTGCTCAAGAGGTAGCAATGACTTAGCTTTTCTGTTACGGAGCTGGCGTCGTTCCTCCGGTCGCCTTCTTCTCAGGAGCCAAGGGCGATGAAGAACTGCTAGGCTAACTACCAAACCAGATTCTCACAATTGCGCCCCCTACATGGTGCGCCAAAGATGTCGGTGTGGAACGACACCTACGGGATCACAAGAATCCCTACTACGGTTGATGGTGCACGGGGTTGCGAGAAGAGCAGGGCTAGTAGAAAGCACAAGGATCATTTACCCAGGTTCGGGCCGCGAGGATGCGTAAAACCCTAGTCCTGCTTTGGTGGGTGTATTTCAGAGAGTTCTTGAGCTCTCGAACTAGCTGTGGCTAGTGCGTGGTTCAAAAGAGCCAAATCCCTCTTCAGTATGCCATGGGCCTCCTTGTTTAGTCGGAAGGGGTTGCCGCAGTGGCACACAAGAGGTGGAAAGGCGTACAGTGCCCTGAGCTTATCACTCGTATTTGTCGGTGTACAAAACTAGGGCACATTTTGTACCCCTTAACCTGTGCACGAGCAGTCGGAGCCACGCCCACGGCCACACCAAGCAGATTGGAGGAGGTGAGCTAAGGTAAGACCGAAGCCCAAGACGAAGCAAAGCAACGACAAGGACCAAGGCCACAAAGATCAGATGGGCGAAGCAGGTTTCCCCGGCAAGGATCCTTGCCGGGCGGCCCCAGCGGCCCCGGCAAGACCCTTGCCGGGGCAGCTCGCCCATGCCAGCCGAGCGAGCCACCCTTGAGCCCACCAACACTCAACACATGTGTTGGCACAGGGCTCGGGAGGCACCTCTGTGGTGGCATGCAGATTTTTGTGAAGACAAAGAATAGTCAAGATCAAGTGAGGATGGGAAGGCAGCCATCCTCGCCGAAGGAACCCACAAGACCCCTGGCAAGATCCTTGCCGGGGACGCCTGCGCGTCACGGCAAGACCCTTGCCAGGTCACCCGGCAAGACCCTTGCCGGGTGGCCCGGCAAGGCCCTCGCCAAGCGCACCAGCAGGGCCACCATCAGGCCCGCACCAACCAAGTCTCCGCTGCCGTTCGCATGCAGCTGCCGACCCAACCAACTGGGCAGGCACCTGCGTGGCAACATGCAGCCCTTCGTGGAGGCTCCACCACCGCGCCACCTCAGCTGCCTGCCTGCATACATGGCATCGCATGCACCGCTGGCCAGGGCGCGTGTCGAAGCCTGGAGGAGCGGCGATGGACAGGACGGGCCTCGCCCCCGTCCCCGATAAAGTGAGAGGACACCTAAGCGATGCATTAAATGCACCTTGTCCTGTAACATGAGGGATAACCTCGTGCCACTGTAGACCTTTCCACCTCCTGTGTGCCACTGTGGCAGCCCCTTTCACATATAAAAGGAGGCCCGAGGCGACTAGGAGAAGGATTCGCCTTTTTGGAGCTCGTTACACCCTGTAGCTAGCTCAAGAACACAGAATACATCCACCAAAGCAGAAGTAGGGTTTTACGCATCCTTGCGGGCCAAACCTGGATAAGCGAACCACGGGCTTCTCTGTTAGACCCGCTCTTCTCTCAACCCCGCGCCCTGCAACCACAGTAGGGATTCTTGTGATCCCATAGGTGTCGTTTCCCATCGACATCTTTGGCGCGCCAGGTAGGGGGCGCAATTGTGAGAATCGGTTTTAGCAGTTGAGTGAGCGTTTCTTCATCGCCATGGCCCCTAAGAAGAAGACGACCACGGCGATCGGCTCGTTGGGAGCCGAACGGCCCGTGCCGGTGCGGACGAGCAGCAGACCGGTCGCGGACAGGACTCGGGCCGCAGCCCGCGAGCACCAGCACCACCCAGCCAGTCGGAGCCTGGCTAGCGGCATCGTTCGTGCACCAGACGATCGGCTGCACGCCGCCGGGCCCAAGGATGGAGCTGGGCCCCGCGCAGGCGGCACGGGGCCCTCCGGGGGTGTCGTTGCGCTGACTCTGGGCGGCGCGGCGACCTCCAGGACGCATACACCGGTGACCACCGCGTGTTCTGCCCATGGTGTGCGCGCCGAGCAGCATCACCATGTTGGTGACCCTGGGCACCGCCGTGGGAAGAGCCTTGTGCGTCATCGCAACACGAAGGAGTTCAACACGCTTGCCGAAGCGCTGGTGAAAATGGCACGCAGCCGCTGGGTCGTGACGGAGCTCCTTCTAACATGGTTAGAAGTCGAAGCGTACCATGATCCACTCAGCTGTCGCAACCACCCACGCCGGCGGAGGCCTTTGGCGCCGCCAAGAATCGCTTCCTCGACTTCCCTCCTGCTGCGGAGAAGCTCGATGAGTGGAGGGCCACCATCCGGAGCCTCGTCACCGTCGTGAATAAAGATGATCCGCGACCGGTGGGGCCCTCGGCTCGGCGCTCCACCGAACCACCACATGCTGGCGCTGGGAGGACTGGGGGAGCTGCGGCCACGGTGCACTCTCCTCCTCCTCGCCAGCCGCCGCGGGCGTCGGCCCGTCGTGACGACGCTGGTGATAACATCTCCATAGCGTCGTCCGATCCATGGACCCTCCGCGACCATCGCCAGGTTCTTCGGGAGCGAGCTCACGAAGACGCTCGAACCACCGTCGAGCGCCGGCGCAAAACGCGCCGCCAGTTGGACAAGCGGGCGGGACATGCTACGGACCACCCGGCGCCGGGGGAGCCCGGCGGCCTACCTTACGAGGTGGGCTGCCCGACTTTTACCCGTGAGCAGAGGCAGTTCCAGTGGCCGTCCCACCGCACTTTCAAGCCCGACGTCGGCGAGAAGTACACCGGCAAGACCCATCCATCCGAGTTCCTCAGCATCTACACCATCGCGATGCAGGCTGCTGGGGTTCGCGACGAGAAGGTGCTTGCCAACTACTTCCCGTTGGCGCTCAAACCCAATGTAATGTCTTGGTTGATGCACTTGCCGGCGGACTCCATCTCTTCCTAGTCAGATCTGTGCCATGAGTTCGTTGGCCCCTTCACAGGAGGCCACCAAGCTCATGGCCAGGCCGGTGATTTGCATATCATTCCCCAGAAGGAAGGGGAGACCCTGCGCAAGTACATCCAGAGATTCAGCCGGTGCAAGACAACATCCCCGACGCTCATCCCGCCATCGTTATTAGCGCTGTTCCATCGTAATACGCGCAATCGCAAGATGCGCGAGGAGCTGGCGATGACCAAGGTTAAGGATGTGGCCGAGCTCTACGTTCTGGCCGACAGGTGCGCCCGAGCTGAAGAGGGAAGGAGGTTCCCCGACGAAGACGCCGGCGCGGAAATCGACTCTACCGATGAGGACGCCACCGCCCCGACGAAGAAGGGCCGGCGTCGCAACAAGAAATGCAAAGGCAAGGCTGTGCTTGCCGTTGAGGGATCTGACGACACCGGTGCCGACAAGAAGGTCAAGGCAGACACCCCCGGCAAGGAGATTGCCGGGTGCGCCGCCTGCCGGGCCTTGGCAGCCACCGACAAGCTAGGAAGCTTCGGCAAGCAATACTGCAAGATCCACCGCACCAAGGGCCACGATCTCCGTAATCGCCGACAAGTCGAGCTGCTTGCTGAGAAGCAAAAAGCTAAGTACGAAAGGCGGGACAAGGAGAAAGACCAAGATGGTGCTGAGGGGTCCGGCAAGAAGCGTGGCAGCCAGCGAGGCCGCCCCGGCAAGGACAATAAGCAAGAGAGGCCCGCCCGGGGCCGCGACAAGAAACAAGAAGAGGACGATCACGACGAGGATGACGAGTCCGGTGAGCAAGGGTTCCAGAACGCTACGGAGGTCATGTGCATCGATGGCGGCGCCTCATTGCATACCTCCCGCCGCCAGCTCAAGCAATGGGCGCGAGAGGTCATGGCAATGGAGGCGTCGTTCGACTCCCAGAAGCCCCTAAAGTGGTCCAGCATGCCCCTCATCTTTGACGCCGAGGATCACCCTGGTCGCACTACCGCGGTCGGGTGTTTGCCATTGTTGGTTTCGCCAACAATACGCAACCTCAGGGTGAACAAGATGTTGGTTGACGGCGGGGCCGGCCTGAACCTGATCTCGCCTGTCGTGATCAAAAGGTTGCAAATCCCTGATGAAGACCTCGAGGAAATGGGCACGTTCCAAGTGTTCAATCCGGGGAGGAGCCAGCCGAAGGGAAATGTCACACTGCCCGTGACCTTTGGAGGAGAATCGAACTACAGAACGGACGAGATCGTCTTCGACGTAGCCGAGATCCCCTTGCCCTACAACGGGATCCTCGGCCGCCCTAAGATCGCCAAGTTCATGGCGGCGCCACACTACGCCTACAACATGTCAAGATGCCCGCCGCTGACCATCATCTCCGTCCCCTCCGACAAGAAGGACGACCGATCTGCGCCGAACAACTCTACCGAAGTAGCAGCGCAGCCGCCGCCAAGGCACCTGCTCCTACCGCCGAAGGCCCGGGAGGAAAGAAGGAACCCAGCAAGACCTCTCGCACCCACTCCGGCAAGCGCACCTCTTCGAGGTGTTGTGCTACCGTTGAGGACGTGCCAGAGAGCTCTACTGACAAGAGCAAGAGATCCAGAGCCGAGCCGCCACAGACCAAGAAGGTGCCCGTCGCGGAGGACGGCACGGGAGGGGCCTTCACTATTGGCTCCATCCTTGACAGCAAATAGGAAGGCGAGCTCGTCACCTTCCTGTGGACGAATGTCGACATCTTTGCATGGCAAGCGTCCGACATCCCCGGTGTTCCTAGGGAGGTGATTGAGCACCACCTAGATATCTGCCCCCACACGCAGCCCGTCAAACAGAAGGTCAGAAAGCAGGCTCTGGAGAGGCAGGAGTTCATCACAGAGGAGATCAGGAAGCTAGAAGCAGAAGGTTTGGTGAGAGGGGTGCTCCATCCAACGTGGTTGGCCAATCCGGTAGTGGTGCGCAAGGCAAATGGGAAGTGGAGGCTGTGTATTGATTACACAGACATCAATAAGGCTTGTCCTAAGGACCCCTTCCCGTTGCCGCGCATCGACCAGATTGCCGACTCCACGGTCGGGTGTGATCTGGTATCATTCCTCGATGCCTACTCAGGATACCACCAAATCTTGATGACAAGAGAAGATGAAGAGAAGACATCATTCATCACCCCATGTGGTACGTATTCCATTTTACGGATGCCTTTCGGGTTGAAGAGTGTTGGCTCAACGTTTGCAAGAGCGGTCCAAATTGGTTTTGAACCTCAGCTCGATAGAAATATGGAAGCCTACATGGATGACATAGTGGTCAAAACCAAGGACGGGCCGACTCTTGTGCAAGATCTGGAAGAGACGCTTGCCAACCTCGCGCAAGATCAACCTCAAGTTGAACCCCGAGAAGTGCGTCTTCTGACATCCCGCTCGCAAGCTTCTCGGTTCTTCGTGTCACAAACAAGGATCGAGGCAAACCCAAACAAGATCAAGGCTATTGAGCAGATCGAGGCGCCCAAGCGGATCAAGGATGTGCGTCGGCTCACTGGCTGTGTTGCCGCCATGAGCGGGTTCATCTCCAAGTCCGCCAATCGCGCCCTTCCCTTTTTTCAAGATCTTGAAAAAGGTGGGCCCAATGGAGTGGACCCCAGAAGCCGAGGCCGTGCTGCAGGACCTGAAGAAATACATTTCCTCCACCCCGATACTAGTTGCGCCTAAACCACAAGAGCCGTTGCTGCTGTGTCTAGCGGCGAAGAATCAAGTGGTCAGCGCCGCACTAGTGGCGCAGAGGGAGGTCGACGAGGAGGCAGCAATGGCGGCAGGACCAGCAGAGAGCGAGCCGAAGATTCCTCTGGCAGGGCCCGGTGCCGACGAGGCGCGATCCCCGGCAGAGTCTGGTGCCACCAAGGAGACGCCCGCGCGGTCGAGTGAAGTGATGCCCAAGAAGAAGGTGATGCAGCACCCGGTTTACTTTGTCAGCTCCCTCTTGTAGGGGGCTAGGCCAAGGTATTCCGGTGTGCAGAAATTGCTCTTCGGCCTCCTTATGGCCTCGAGGAAGCTACATCACTACTTCCAGGCCCACGAGATCACTGTCGTCACCCGCCTCCCATTGCAACGGATACTGCACAACCCAAACGCAATCGGAAGGATTGTGGAATGGGCCTTGGAGCTGTCAAGCTTCGGCCTAAAGTTTGAGAGCACCTCGACAATTCAGAGCAGAATCCTGGCGGAGTTCATCGCGGAATGGACCTCAACGCCTGACGAAGAAACCCAGGAGACGGCTCTCCCCGGCAAGGAGGCAGACTGCAACTGGGTCATGTACTTTGATGGAGCTTTCTCGCTGCAAGGCGCCGGTGCCGGTGTGCTGCTCGTCGCACCCACCGGAGAGCACCTCAAGTACGTGGTCCAGATGCACTTCCCCAGGGAGATGTCCACCAACAACACCCCCGAGTACGAGGGATTGCTTGCCGGTCACGGAGTCATGAAGCTCATCGTCAGGGGTGACTCGCAGCTCGTTTTCAGGCAAGTCAACAAAGATTATCAGAGCCCACTGATGGAAGCATACGTAGATGAGGTGAGGAAACTGGAGGAACGCTTGACGGTATCCAGCGGAGCACGCCCCCCGAAAGGAACGACGCGTTGCCGACACCTGTCGAAGAGTGCGGCATTCAAGCTAGATATGGAACCAGGTACCTTTTTGCTCCGGTTAACTCAACCATCCGTCGATCCATCAGCAGGGCTGAGCAAGTGGATAAAATCAGTTCCTGGCAAGTACTTTCCTACCGAGCCCCCCGGGGCCGCCGGCAAGGGTACTGCCGCTGATGCTGAGCATGCCCAAGAGCAATTGACTCCAGCGGGGCCAGCCCCCTGTCAGAGAGACAGTCGCTCCCAGGGCGGAAGAGATGCCTTTAGTCCTTGTCGTCGAGCCTCAGGCTCCGGCATGGGTGCAACATACCGTCCAATTCCTCCAGACAGGGGAGCTTCCTGAGGAGCAGGAAGAAGCGGAGAAAGTAGCCCGTTGGTCCGCCCTGTACCAGTTCATCGATGACGTCCTGTACCGGAGAGGGCCGAACGGTGTGAAACTCCAGTGCATCCCCCGGGAGGAAGGACTGGAGTTGTTGGCACAGATACATGGAGGCATATGTGGCTCCCACATAGGGTCAAGGGCCCTTGCCGGGAAGGCGTTCCGGCAAGGTTTCTTCTGGCCCACCGCCCTCCAGGATGCAACGGTGCTAGTCACCAAGTGTGAAGCATGCCAGCCCATTCAAAGAAGCTTCATCAACCAGCTCAAGCCCTTCAAACAATCCTCTCCACCGGCCATTCTCGGTCCGGGGCTCGATATATCGGGCCCCTTCCTCAAGGCTGCCGGGCTTTGAGTACTTGTACGCTGTAATCGACAAGTTCACAAAGTGGCCAGAGGTGGAAGCAGTGAGAAAGGTGACTGCTCAGTCAGCTGTCGAGTTTTTCAAAGGACTGGTCTGCCGTTTTGGTGTGCCAAACAGAGTCATCACCGAGAACGGCACGCAGTTCACAAGCCACGCCTTCATGCAATACATTCAAGACCTCGGCAGCAAGGTCTGTTTTGCTTCCGTGGCACACCCACGGAGCAAGGGCCAAGCGGAGAGGGCAAATGCTGAAGTTTTGCGAGGCCTAAGGACAAAGACTTTTGACAAGCTGCACAAGAGCGGAAGGCGCTGGATTGATGAACTGCCGGCGGTTCTTTGGTCGATCAGGACGACACCAAATCGAGCTACCGCCGCATACACCTTTTGCCCTCGTATACGGGCGTAAGCAATTCTCCCATGGAACTCATATACGGTCACCTCGAGTGCTCGCTTATGACGAGCTTGAGCAAGAGTCGCTATGCGCCAAGATGACGCGACGCCCTTGAGGAAGATCGCCTTCGGGCGGTCAGGAGAGCGGCACGCTACCAAAGAAGCCTTGCCGCTACCATAGCCGCAAGGTTCATGCCCAAGCTTTGAGGAAGGCGACCTTGTTCTTTGCTGCTCACCGCCAAGAATTCCAACAAGTTGACGCCGAAGTGGGAAGGCCCTTATCGAGTAATACGAGTCACCAGGCCTGGTCCAATCCGCCTGGAGACCGAGGATGTCGTACCAGTGAGCAACTCCTGGAACATCGAGCATCTTCGCAAGTTTTACCCATAAGGCGAGGCTTGCCGGGCCTCCCGGCAAGCCACCTTTTGTACGAGCTTTGCCGCAAGGCATGTGACCCTTTGTACAAAGCCAGGCGCAGACCCTGAGCTAGAATAAATGAAGCGCTGGCGCCCTAGGTTATAGCATGCATGCTAGGTCGAGTCTCGTCCTTGGTTAGGGTTGATAGTGCTTAGCGGCGGCTAACCCCTAGCTAAGAGGTCGAGTGCGCGTCTTTCTGTTCTTCTCTGTCTTCTTTGGTTCGCAGGACACATGAATATCCTTGCCGAGCTGCTTTGGAAGAAAGCGGACGAACCGGCGCTCGGGCCCCGCAAGCCAAGATTGCCGGGCGCCATAAGAGCAAAGATCCACCGCGGCAAGCCAAGGTTGCCGGGTTGCAGATTCAGATAACTTCTTTATCCCTTATCATGTGTTTCATTATGGATCGAGGTATGTGAAACCTCGCTTTATCCTTAGGGCTACCGTGCTCCCCTCACCTGCACTCCGGGACTCGCTTCTAGGACCGAGTTTCGTCGTAGTCGCGGCAGCAAGGAAACGAAATGAAGAGCCTAAACCCACCTCATCCCTGCCTCCGCCAAGCGCGTGAGATAGGTCGAGCGAAGTGGGGGGACGGCAAGGCCTGTTGCCGGGCGAGAAAACGTTTATCTTGAAAGTAACAAGGATTTACTCCTTGTCGTGGGTTTTACCTACGAACGAAAAGAACGGCAAACATCCCTTTTTCATTAAAAACATTCCGTACAGGTACAGTTCATACGAAATGAAAAACATGAGCAAGGGGATTACAAGTTCTAAAGTTAACAAAGGCCCGAAGGCTTACAAGACTAAAAAGAGATAAGGTGCCCGTAATCCCTTTCTTGTCCCTCTCCCCAGGAGGCAGGTCGAGAAGGCGAACGAGAAAAAGGGCACCTAGGCGAGCTACGAGCACCAGAGAACACCTCGGCGACCGCCCACGGGCGGGCCGGTGATGACGGTGCCGGGAAAGGAGCTGGAAGACGAGGCGGCAAGACCAGCAATACGCGATGAAGGCGTAGGTGCCCGTGTACTCCGAGTTGACGGCCTTGCCGCCCGCCCTCTTCCTCTTCCACAGCCGCCCGACGCCAGCCGTGCAAGGAGACGGCCCCGAGAAGTTCAAGAAGCTGGCCCCGCCCCCGGCAAACTCCTGCCGGAGGAGCGGCCAGGTGCAGATGCTGCTGCTGCCGCGCCCGCCCAGGCGCGGGACGTCCGACGCCTAGTCGGACTCGTCCCCACTGCCTGCCCTGCTGTCCTCCTTGTCACTCTCGCTCGAGGAAGGATCTTCGCCGTCAGAAGAGTTCTCTACACAGCACCTTGCGCTAGTCCCGAAGAGCCCGAAGATCTTGACGGAGAGGAGGCCACCCTCCATTAGTTTGAAATGGAGAGTGAGCCCCTCCGTTAAGCTGTGGAGACGAGCGAATGTCTTCCACCCTCGGTGGAGATACATGATGTGAGGGGCGGGGAACTCGATGTCAGCCCATGTGCCGCTGATCCCGCAACCCCTCATGTGCAGCCGCAACAACTGCGGCGGATCCAGCTCCATCTCCCACGCAAATGGAGTCGGGAGGCGAAGGCGACGGCGCGGTGGTCGGTGCAGCCTGACGAATAATTCGCAGGGGTTGTCCCCAGCATGGCCCTCCATCGAAGGAGGAGCTGCTGGCGGGGGCGAGGGCGGCGCGCCACCCCGTCCTTCTCTTCCCCAAGCACTGCGACCTCTACCCCGGCCTCGCCCACGGCCTCGCCCCCTCCCCCTTCCCCTCATGGCCGGCTCTGCCATCGCGGGCGCAGGAGGAGCCGGGACGCGTTGTCGGGCGGCGACCCTCGGCGCCACCGTCGAAGGACCGGGATTTCCTTTCTCCATGACGAATGGAAGGAAGGAGTAGAAGCAGAAGGAGGGAGAAGATGGAAGAATGCAGGATGCCATCCCCCCTTCCCGCTCTTTATAAAGGAATGGGGTTCGGCTCGGCCGCCCCGCTCGGCCAATCAAGACATGGGAGGCGTAGGGAACCAGGACCGACCCGCTGCTCCAACCAGCAACGGCCTGGTTTCCCGCCTCCACCGTTTGCCACCCCAAGCGCATGGAAGACGCGTGGACGGTGTGCAGAACCGAGGGGACAAGTGAGGCGACCTCTCCCTACCCCGTGATCGTGGGGAGTGGACGCCTTAAAGACCGCGCCTCGGCCCAATTTCAGTAAATGAGTCGCGCCTCCACGCCTCCCTCCTTTTACAGGGAAGGCGCGAGCAGCCTCTTTAGTGTGACGTGACGCATTCGTGTGGAAACCGCCCCACGCATGCCGCCCACGTCACGCACGCCCCTCCATGCCGCCACAAGACGCTGCTGCCGTGGAAGCGCAGCACAAAATCTTACCGAGGTATAAACCGCCTACCGCTCACAAGACTGCTTTTGGGCCTGACCCAACAACGTGTCACGCTTATGTGTGGCCTAGGCCCGGGGGCTCCTGTCGGTGTACAAAACTAGGGGCACATTTTTGTACCCCTTAACCTGTGCACGGGCAGTCGGAGACACGCCCACGGCCACACCAAGAAGAGTGGAGGAGGTGAGCCAAGGTAAGACCAAAGCCCAAGACGAAGCAAAGCAACGACAAGGACCAAGGCCACAAAGAATAGATGGGTGAAGCAGGTTTCCCCGGCAGGGATCCTTGCCGGGGCAGCTCGCCCACGCCAGTCGAGCGAGCCACCCTTGAGCCCACCAACACTCAACACATGTGTTGGGACAGGGCTCGGGAGGCACCTCTGTGGTGGCATGCAGATCTTTGTGAAGACAAAGAATAGTCAAGATCAAGTAAGGATGGGAAGGTAGCCATCCTCGCTGATGGAACCCACAAGACCCCCGACAAGATCCTTGCCGGGGACGCCTGCGTGCAACGGCAAGACCACCCGGCAAGACCCTTGCCGGGCCACCCGGCAAGGCCCTCGCCAAGCGCACCAGCAGGGCCACCATCAGGCCCGCACCAACCAAGTCTCCGCCGCCGTTCGCATGCAGCTGCCAACCCAACCAACTGGGCAGGCACCTGCGTGGCAACATGCAACCCTTCGTGGAGGCTCCACCACCGCGCCACCTCAGCTGCCTGCCTGCCTACATGGCACCGCATGCACCGCTGGCTAGGGCGCGTGTCCAAGCCTGGAGGAGCGGCGATGGACAGGACGGGCCTCGCCCCCATCCCCGATAAAGTGAGAGGACACCTAAGCGATGCATTAAATGCACCTTGTCCTGTAATACGAGGGATAACCTTGTGCCACTGTAGACCTTTCCACCTCCCGTGTGCCACTGTGGCAGCCCCTTTCACCTATAAAAGGAGGCCCGAGGTGACCAGCAGAAGGATTCGGCTTTTTGGAGCTCATTACACCCCGTAGCTAGCTCAAGAACACAAAATACATCCACCAAAGCAGGAGTAGGGTTTTACGCATCCTCGTGACCCGAACCTGGATAAACGAACCGCGTGCTTCTCTGTTAGACCTGCTCTTCTCTCAACCCCGCGCCCCGCAACGGCAGTTGGGATTCTTGTGATCCCATAGGTGTCATTTCCCACCGACGGTATTACAGGACAAGACACATTTAATGCGTAGCTTAGTTGCCCCTTGCTTTATTGGGGACGGGGGCGAGGCTTGTCCCGTCCGTCGCCGCTCCTCCTCGCTTTGACACGCGCCCTGGACAGTGACGCGCGTGGTGCCATGTAGGCAGGCAAGCTGCTGAGGTGGCACAGTGGCGAAGCCTTCACGAAGATTTGCATGCCGCCACGCAGGTGCTCGATGAGTTGGCCTGGGAGCTGCATGTTGCCACGCAGGTACCCGCCCACCATTGGGCTGGTGCAAATGCATGTGAACGGCGGTGGAAGCTTGGTTGGCGTGGGCTTGGCGGTGACCCTGCTGGCGTCCTTGGTGAGGGCCTTGCCGGGTGGCCCGGCAAGGGTCTTGCCGTGTGGCCCGACAAGGGTCTTGCCGTGGCGCGCTGTCGTCCCCGGCAAGGGCCTTGCCGGGATCATCATCTTCTAATCCTCATCTGATCTTCAATATGTCTTCACAAAGATCTGCATGCCACCACGGAGGTGCCTCCCGAGCCCTGGCGCAACGTGATGTTGGAGACCATGGGCTCAAGGGTGGCCCGCTCTGTTGGTGCGGGGCGAGCTGTCCCGGCAAGGATCTTGCCGGGGCTCCTGAGGCTGCCCCGGCAAGGGTCTTGCCGTGGGAACCTGCTTCGTCCCTCTGCTCTTTGTGGTCTTGGCCTTGGCGTTGCTCTTATTATCTTGGGCTTTGGTCTTACCTTGGCTCACCTCCCCTGTTCTGCTTGGCGTGACCGTAGGCGCGGCTCCGACTGCCCGTGCACAGGTATAGGGATACAAAAACACACCCCTCTTTTTGTACACCGACAATTGCCTTATGTTCAATGCAATCAAAAGCTTTAGAAAAATCTAGCTTCAAGACCGCCATCTCTTCTCTAGATTTGTGACACTGGTGTAAATACTCATAAGCCCGGCCAAGACAGTCATGTATTGCTCTGTCCTTCAGAAATCCATACTGATTAATGTGCACAATCTTGAGTATAATGTTTTGCAGTCTATTAACCAGTAGCTTAGTGATAATTTTCAAGCATGTGGTTAACAGACATATAGGTCTGAAATCATTAGCAGTAACTGGAGCTGAGATTTTTGGAATGAGTGTGATGTGAGAGGTGTTGATACTTTCCAAATTGACATTTCCATCATAAAAGTCATGAATAAGGTTCCTGACATCATCACCAATGATATCCCAGCAAGCCTTAATGAATTCATTGTTAAAACCATCAGGACCAGGAGATTTGTCAGAAGGCAGATTTTTCTTACCTCACCAATTTCCTCAGTAGTGAACTTCTTCTCCAGATCAGTAAAAATTTGTGGGTCAGAGATTGGAGCATACAAAGATTTTAAATCAAAATGCATGTGGGTGTCCTTAGTTGTCCCCATCCTCTTCCTGAATGATTCCCATAACAAAGCAGCTTTGCTTTCATGATCTGTGAATTCCACCTGGTCTTCATTCTGAAGCATAGTAATGTGATTATGTCTGTGATTAATAGTTGCTTTGGTATGAAAAAAAATTGTGTTCTCATCCCCAAATCTGACCCCTTCAATTTTTCCTCTTTGCTTCTAATAAATCTTCTGGTTCTTGAGCAAAGTGAGGAGTTCCTCTTTCAACAGATTCCTACAACTCCATTCAAAATCACTAAGATTTCTGAACTCTTCAACCAAATAAAAAAGGAATATGATCTCATTCAGATTCTCAATTTTTCTCTTCAGACAACTAAGAGTTTTGGCCCAATGCTTTAAAGCCCTTCTAAGATTTTTTTAGTTTAGCATTGATGCTCTTGGCAGAATCAGAGTGCCCAATTGGAATATTCCAAGCATTGGCAACCACATTCTTGAAGTCACTGTGTTGCAACCACAAGTTCTCAAATCTGAAAATTTTAGACTTAGGAATCAGTGTGCCAATTCTCACAACATAGGGAAAGTGATCAGAGGTAGGTCTAGCAAGAGGCATGCCCAAGGTGTCTGGAAAGGCAGTCATCCAGGCAGTAGAGGTGAAGATCCAATCCAGCTCTTCTAAAAGAGGGTTATCCTGCATGTTACTCCAGCTGTATTTTCTGCCCTTCAAAGGCAACTCCACAAGCCCTAACTTACTGATGGCTTCATTAAACAATAACATTTCATTGACATCACCTCCAGGTTTGTTTCTGTCAGAAGGATCTCTTATAAAATTAAAATCCCCCATAATTATCCATTCAATGTCATTGGGCATGTGAATGTTCTTGAACCAGTCAATGAAGATAGCTTTCTCACTAGTAACACATGGGCCATAGATGTTGGTGAGAATCCATGATTTTAGAGACATTTTGCATGTGAACTGAATTGATACTAAATAAATATTTTTGAAGATAGTCTCACACTCAAACAAAGCACCATTCCAAGCAATTAACAACCCACCAGAAGCTCCCTGAGATGGGAGATAATCAAATTTATTAAACCTAGGGGGGTAGAAATTTCTCAAGTAGGTAAGATCAAAGTGCTCCCTTTTAGTCTCTTGCAAACAGATAAAGGAACTAGAACTTTCCTCAATTTTTTGGTGAACAGCCAACCACTTATTATCAGAATTAATGCCCCTAATGTTCCAGTTAAGGATATTCCAATTTTTGTTGTTTTCATATTGGAAACTTGCTTGAGAGATGCAAACTGATAAGCACCAGCACTTATCACCATTCAATACACATGCAACCAGACAAGCAGAAAAAGTGTATCTTTGAAAGTACCAACATTCAGCAAACTGTAGCCAGCATTCAGTTCTAAGAGCATAAACATGCCAATTCATACAGAAGTTGTCAGCCATAGATCAGCAATAATTATTACAAAAGCCAATTCCATACAAATTATACTTAGAGCAGGACCTAAAGTTAACTAGACCCCTCCTAGCCTTGCATTTCTTTGAGTGTCCAATCATTCTTGCACTGTTGTAGCTGCCTCCTCATTCTTGTCCATGGGAACCATGTCCAAGCCTTCCTGAGATTTCTTCTTCTGCTTTTTGCTAAGTTGCAGGTCCGACTCATCCTCAGCCACCTTGCAAAAGGATTTAGTGAGGTTTTTGACTATATTTTTTGAAATGATAGGAGGAGTAGCATTGCAAGGTAAAAATGCAGAGGTATGGCATGAGCCCCTCTTAAATCCTTCATTAATTTTACTGATCCTATCACTTCTCCTTACCTCTGATTCCACTAGAGGTGTCTTTCCTCCTCTCCTCTTCCTGGCATTGTCATTCCCAAAAGGAAGGAGTAAGGCCTGTTCTTGGTTGAGCTCCTGAGGTATCTCACTGCTTGGCTGTCCAGCAGCTTGGGTTTGGCAGACTGGGGCTCAGAAACCTGACATTGACCAGGAATGTGGGAAGTGATTAAATCTTCAGACATACCAAGTGCAATCAGTAATTCCCACATTGTTGATTTGAGCATATTAACAGTCCATTGAAATTTGTCTGGTGTCATAAGTAGGTGTATAATGAAGTTGAACAAACTTACTGGTATCTGAACTGTAAAAGCAGTCGAGGCTTCATATGATTTTGTTGCAAAATGCTTCTTCCATAAGAGCAATCCCTCCTCAGAAAGCATTATATCAGAGGAAGAAGCAGCCATAAGTTGTAGTTGTTTTAGGACTAGCATAGAAGCACCCTTAGGGGAATTTTTAAAATGCACTTCAAGAAGCTCAGACAAAGTAAGCTTATTTCCATTACCTGGATTCTCCTTGAGATCTAGAGAAGTTAAGGCTGCTGGCTGTTGTGCTGAAGTATCAAGTTGTAGGTGCTGAGGCCCATGATCAGAAACCACCATGCTATCAGAAATAGGAATATCTCTTTGCACTAACATATTAGAGGGTGCAGGTGGAACAATGACAGACTACACTGCAACAATTTGCTCAAAAGTTGCAACAATTTGCTCTTGAGCTGAAGCACTGCAAGAGCCCAGCTCTATGGCGTGAGACACTGGGTTTTCCTCTTCCTCAATTTCAGCATATGTAGTAAAAAGGCACTGTAAACCAGATCCGAGAGATTGCAAACCAGGATTGAGCTCACTAACAGTGGCCCCCAACATCCAGATGATTGAGATTTGTGGAATCACCCTCAGAAACATAGACATTTGTTGTAGTGCTAAATCCACTTGGCCAGGATTCTGCCCTTCTCCCTAGGGTCATTCTCCCATGCAATCAGCTTGCCCCACTTACTAATCGCAGTAGCCAGGTCATCTGTGGTTTGATAGTCAAGGGGGACGCCTAAAATCATAATCCAGCATAGCCTATTGAAATAAATTCTTCGCCAGTTCCTGCCTTCATTATGCTTCACAAAAGTAATGGAAATATCCCCATAAATATGTGGACTGTTGCTGACTAATCTGTCCTTGTCGCGGACATGCTGAAACTGCACAAAAGCTTCTCCAATGGGGCATCTATGAACTGATCTAACACCCACATGCATGACCTCGTCGAGAAATTCCTCTAAAACCGCTCTGACATTGGGGAAGAGTACCTGGTATGGCAATGGATGGATGGTGGCCACAACAAAGTCTTCATGGCGCGGGCTGCGTCGTGGCACCACCGCGTGAGAAACTCCGAGCCGCCCTTCCACTAGAATCACTTTGAACCCATTAGGCAGGAAAGGAACTGGGTCAAAAGGAATATTGGCCATGTCGGTCTCAGTGAAAGGTCGAAGGTGGTTTTGCTCGTAGGAGACGGCGAGGTGGGTGGTTCTTGAGGTTTGAACAGTGGCTTAAACAGAGGAAGGCGAAGCAGAATGCGAGGAGACATGCACTCGTCTCGGTTGGAAATTGTGAAAGAGCCCCGAGACCATGGGCTCGAAACCAACCTGCAACCACCCCGTCCGCCCAGGCACATTCCGGGGGCCCAACAAAAGTGTCGTACGTGATATGAGGTAAGAGCCAGTGAGGCGAGGCTGGGAACATAATTTGGCCATGTGGCCCAACATGCCACATGCAAAGCACGTCAAACGTGTCAGCACAATGCTACGTTGATCTGCTTGCACCTCATTAGCGGTGACAATTGAAGAGGCATTAGGGGGCACATTAAGAGAATCATTATTGGGCATATTCAACTGCGTTGAATGCTGGTCAAGCGTAGATGGATCAGGGGCGGACAGCTGTTGGAAAACCGAAACCGGTCGCCGTGCCGGCGAGTCCGTACGGTGGTCACCGCCGGTGAGAACCCGACCATTGCGGCTAACCTGAGACCATTCCTCCTCTTCTTCCCGATAAAACTTGATCTCCTCTTGAACCCAACGAGGTCCACCATTACCCCAAAGATTGAAAACCATTTCAAACTCTTTCTCAGCGATTCTACCCGTATTGTAAACTTCAAAGCCCACGGATTTAGACGCCACAAAGAATTGGAAGGATCTATCTTTCAAAAAGCGAACACGAAAGCCTTGTGGATAACCACCAAAACAAGCATGAAGAGCTACACTAACCTTATGGACATCGAGGCGGAAAGTGGCACGGTAGAAAGATACCACCAATGTGAACTCCTTTTGTCTGAAGCCCGGGGAGAAAACCACCGGGTGCCCAAACTTTCTTCTCATCTCCGCTTGGAAAGCTTTGCCACGCAAGAAGTTGAGCACGGGAGGGGCCATGGTTGGCCAGAGATCTTTTGGGGCGGCCGTGGCCAGAGTGACCAACGGCTGGAAGGGTGGCTACCGGGGCCGGAGTGGCCACCGGCGCAAAATCTCCTAGGAGACGCCTAGGAGCCTAGGATCCTAGGAGATCTTTTCTTCGGGCGCAAAATAGCACTTTTCCGCATGGATTTTATGACCGGATTACCGAGGACCGGATCGAGATATGATTCTATCTGGGTAGTAGTGGATCGTTTGATCAAAGTGGCTCACTTTATCCCGGTGAAAACCACCTATACGAGTGCGAAGTTGGCCAAGATATATATGACCAGGATCGTATGTCTGCATGGAGTTCCGAGGACCATCGTACAGATAGAGGAACACAGTTTACTTCGAAGTTTTGGCACCAGCTGCACCAGATTTTGGTTACCAGGCTAGAGTTCAGTACATCCTTTCATCCACAGGCAGATGGAAAGACCGAGAGAGTCAATCAGATTCTGTAGGACATGTTGAGAGCTTGTGCGCTAGATTATTGATCTAGTTGGGATGATAATCTGCCTTACGCAGAGTTCTCGTACAACAACATTTACCAATCCAGTTTGAAGATGGCGCCTTTCGAAGCTTTGTATGGAAGAAGGTGCAGGACACCATTAATGTGGGATGAAGTTGGAGACCGTCAGTTGTTTGGACCAGATTTGATCAAAGAGTCTAAAGAGAAGGTGAAGTTGATTCTAGATGCATCAAGGTAGCTCACCAGTGTAAGAGTTATGCAGATTCAAAACACAAGGAGGTAGTCTATGAAATCAGAGACAGAGCATATCTTCGTGTGTCACCTCTCCGAGGAGTTAAACGTTTTGGAGTTAAGGGAAAGTTAGCCCCGAGATTTGTAGGACCATACCGAGTTTTGGAACGTATGTTAGAAGTGGCCTACAAGTCGAAGTTCCCCGAAGGACTGTCAGGAGTTCATGATGTGTTTCACGTTTCCCAGTTGAAGAAGTGCCATGCAGAGATGGTTGATATCCCTCTAAGAGATACATTTCCTCTAGAAGCAATTCAGCTGGATAGTGATTTGACCTACGAGGAGAAACCCATCAAGATTCTCGAGTTTGCAAGCCGAGTTACGCGGTACAAGGTTATCAAGTTTTGCAAAGTTCAATGGAGCCACCATACCAAGGATGAAGCCACCTGGGAACGAGAGGAAGACCTATGGAAAGACCACCCACACCTATTTTCTAGCCAACCCGAATCTCAAGGGCGAGATTCATCTTAAGGGGGGTAGGTTTTTGTAACATCCCAAATTTTCAATTTGGAATGTTATACATAGGTCATAATATGCGTATCATATTTTATTTGCATCCCGTTTGCGATCCTAGAAATCGTAAGCAACTCAAGGACCCACAGAGAGATTTGGGTATTTCATTATATTCATATTTGATTTTTTTCTCAGATTTCTAAATAGGATCATTTTGGTTTAAATATTTTTGTCTCTGAAATATTTCCAATATAAAAATAAAAGAGAGGAGATAAAATGACTTCTCCAAAATAAAAGAAATATTGGAGGAAAGATTTTAAAATCAAATAAATAATTTTATTTGGATTTTATTTGCTATTTTATTTGAATTAGAAAAATTTGCATTTTTTGAAATTGCATTTTTAGGCAAGAAAAATGTTCACTTTGTTCTAAATATTTTATTTAGACGGCGAAAATTGTTTTTGGCATTTTAAGAATTCCTTTTATATTTATTTAGGATTTTACTTTTCGACGGAACTAAAAAAAATAAGTTCGCAGCCGAACTAGGCCGGCCCAGCAGCCACCATCTTCCCCTCCCCAAGCCGTGCCCGCGCCGTACTCCGGTGGGAGTTCGGGACCGCGCCGCCGCTGCCGCTTGGCCCCTTGGCCAAGCCGGATCGCCCCCGACCCTCCTTTAAATAGCCCCGCCCCGCCACCCTCTCCTCTCATCCCGCACCACTACCACTGTCGCTCGCGCCAGATCGCTGCCCGCCCGCCACATAACCCGCCGCCCACAAGAACCCGCCGCCCACACATTGCCGCCAAGATAGCCGCCACCTGGCCGCCGCCTCAGCCGAGCCCGCTTGCCGGAGCCACCGCCCGCCGTCGCCGTTGACCCGTCGCCGCCGCCGGTTTTGTTCTGTTCCGATTCAGTTTTTTATAAAACCCTAGATCTGGTTTTTTTTCGAGTAGATCGGTTCGGTATTCTCGGTTTCACCGGTTTAGATCGTTTTTTTTCTGAGTTCGCTAATTAGCGAACGTTAGTCAGATTAGTTTCTAAAAAAAACAAATTTGTTCCTTAGTCTCTGTTAGCGGATGTTCGTCCGATAGATTTTTTTCTTTTTCTGTTTTATTTTCGGCCAGGGACCCATCTGCGAATATTTTTATCGCAGATTAGCCCCTGATCTTCAAACCCTCGCAACTTTTTAACCGTTCGTCCAAATCCAGTGAAACCAATGCCAAAATCTTCGTCTCGAACCCCTCTTTCCAGTTAATCAACTTGAACATGGTTTTGACAATTTAAAATTTGGTTTCAAGCAGATTTGAATTTGAACTTCTTTTGATCGTAGTTTCAGTTCCGTAGCTCCGATTAGATTGTTTCTTTTTGCAAATCGAAGCTCTTCAGTTGAATTTTTAGATCTGATCTTTGTCATATAAGTTTTACCCTTGCATCTATGCTTGAGTGCTTATGTATGCTATTGTTTGTTTGCGATAGAATTCCCGGAGTGCGAAGCGTGCTACTTCGAGTCTCTAGGGTTTGTAGATCGTCAGCAAGGCAAGTAACACTTTGATCATACCCTTTATTACCCACTTTTATGCATTAGTTTCAACCCTCAAACATTGCATGAGTAGGATCTCTTAACTTGTGGGTTTGGGAAGTAGTTGATGAGGTAGAACCTATTGTCCTTTATTATCAAACCCTGGGAGTTACTTCTACGTTATGCTTATGTTCCTATGATATGCTCGTAGACGTGGTTTGGGTTTGAGTGTATCCATGACAGATGTTAGATTGTGAATTAATGGTTAACTTAAGGTTGTTACTTAAATACACATCTGAGTGGATTGGTTGAGGGCACCTGGAGAATCTAGTGTTGTCCTAGGATATCCCGGAGTACCCGTTCGATCGTCCTACGGTTTGCCACCCAGGCTCAAAGGGAACATAAGATTATTCATGCTAGAAACTTCCGTGTGCAGCCACAAGCCATTATGGGCTCTGGCATAGTTGAGTATGTTGCGTGACCTCTTTCAGTGGTAGGCTAGCAGATGTAGGGGGATGTAGGTGGTACTGTCTACCCAGAGTAAAGAGTTAATACTTCTGAAAGACTGTGTCTCGGTCATCCTATTTCTCAAACACCATGTAGTGCGAGAAATCCAATGGAGGAGATCGAGTCTTGTGGCGAAAAGTGCTCAAACCTCTGCAGAGTGTACAAACTAATCATGATTAGCCGTGTCCCCGGTTATGAACATCTTGAGTATCCGGTTCTTGAATTATTGATTTGATCTCATAACTCTAAAGTAATTTGTTGGGTTATTAATACTTCCTAATGGGAATTGAGTTGGAGGAACCTTCTCAATGTTTCAACCACCATGATAGTTAACTAAATTATATTCCTTCGTTGTAGGAAAAAAATGGCTTTTCGCAGAAACATGTTAACCGTAGAGCCTCCACCAGCCATATATGCATGTAGTGTTAGCATTTACCTATTCATTGCTCTACTGTCACATCCCATTTAGACCATGCATTAGTGTGTGCACCATGTTTAAATTTCATTTGAATTTGAAATGGGGAAGACAGGAAACCCCCAGAACCTCTTTTAATTCAACTAGGGTTTACTAAAAATTATTTCAATGAACCTGAAATGCCCTTCAAAATGTTATTCATCTTTGCTTTGGTTCAGAGCCTCTGCCAAAAGTGGTGCACCATTTTATAGGTCATCCAAATGTCTTTGAACTAAATCATAAGTATTTGAGTTTGAGCATTTCAAATTATATAAAATATTTCAAATGCCCAAATATTGCCAAACTAAAATGTTTCATGTTGGAAATATTCCAACAATGGACCAGAGCAGTTTGGTGATTTTTGAAACTGTTTTGGTATTTTAAGAACTCCACAAAGTAATGTAAAATAGAAAAGAAAAACAGGATTGAAACCTTACTGGCGCCTACTAACCGCCCACCCGGCCAGCCCAAAGAAGGCCAATGCTGCTTGGCTCGGCCAGCAGTAACCAGTGCTCAAGCGGCGAGCACCGCATGGGTGCCACGCACTGGTCGCCGCCTCGCCACTCCCTCCTCCACTGTCGACGCGGATCGCTCCCCTCTCTCCCCGAACCCCTCGGACACCTCCGCTCCTCGGCTTCTCTCTCGCTCCCCGCCATGGCCGACGCCACCGCCGCCAGACCATCGCCAGAGACGTGCTCCCCGCCGTCCGTGCTCCTCCTCACCGTGTCCAGAGCTCGCCGCCTCTAACTACGCCGAGCTAGCTGAGCCCAGCGTGCTCGAGTAGCCCGAGTCGACCGCAGACCGACTTCGCCCGAGTCCACCGTCACGGAGATCCCCTTCAACGCCGCCGCTGTTCTGCCTGGCCCCGACCGCACCGAGTGCTCCTCCGAGTTGCCTGTGAGTCTAGCTACCTTTCCTCCCTTTCTCTCTCGCTCTCGAGCTGCGTAGAGCGAGCGAAGATCAACCGCGCACCCGCCGTGGAGCTTCGTCGCCGACGCGTGCTCCCGGTCACCCTCCGCCACCTCTTGGTGTCCATCACACTCACCACGCCGCATAGGGTCTAACCATGCACTCCCGCACCTCACCGACCTCTAGCCTCGAAGTTCGCCTTCGGCCGAACTCCCGGCCGCCTATGTCGCCGCCGCGCCGATTCCGCCGCCTGACCCCACCCCACTCCACCAAGAGCTGCGGCTCAACCCCAGCTACCCATAGCCATCCTCCGCGGCTCGTTTGGTCGCCGGAATGGCCAAACTCACTTCCGCCGCCGCGTCGGGCTCGCCGGCGGCTAGACGCCGGGCAGCCGACGTTGACTTTGACTACGGTGGGCCCTGGTTGACTCTGATGAGTCAATGACAGGTGGGGCCCAAATTTCGCTAACTAAATAGGTTTAGTTTTAATTAAACTTTAACTAAACTAATTACCCTGACACCTGGACCCACAACAGGTTTGACTGGACGTCTCCGTTGACCTGACGTCATGTCGACGCTATCGACGCAATAAATCAATTACTGGATTTATTCTAATATAGGAAATTCGAATATAGTTCAACTTCAAATATTCATAACTTTTAATCAGAACTCCAAATGCAAAGATCTATATATGAAAAATGATCGAAAAATCCATTCTATCCATTGGTACAGGTTTCATGCATGATAAAACAAGTTAACCTTGCTGTTTAAGCAGAATAAGATATTACACCTTTAGGACTATTTTAATGAGCTAGCATTTGAATCTTTGATTCAAATGAGTTCATCCTTTTGTTTCAGATTGAATTAGGACAACACACATCCATATTGCCATGTCATAGCATGAATCATATTGTTGCATATTGCCATGTGTGTTTATTTTCGGTATGTCTTTCGTGATAGGTTCTGCCTCCGAGGATAATCCCGACTATCCGTCTGAAGGGCAGTATCCTACCACCACTCCATCAGGCAAGCAACCCATTGATCATTCCGATACAAACCCATGTTCTCGCTTCTGCTCTTGTTTTACTGCATTAAGACAACGCGATTCAAACTGTTGTGTGATGCGGTAGTTGAACCCACTTCCTTTGCATGACCTGTCATTGCCACAAGAATTAGATGAAACCCACTAGTATGTGTAGGAGTTGATTGAGCCATGTTTGTGATTCCTACCATGCTATGCTTGCTATGCTTAGAGTTGTGTCGTGTCCGCTCATCGGGATGATGAACTGGAGTGAAAGGTTGTGTCGGGTTCGAGAGTGAAAGTGTTGAACACGCTTTTGGTAAAGGTATCGATGAGAGGCCATGTAGGAGTACATGGTGGGTTGTTTCATTGAAGCCGTCCCTAAGAACCGAGATCTGTGTTTGTGATCCATGAAACAGTTACTACCACGCATTGGGCCCGAAACCATTGGACCCTCTCGGCTTCTTAACCACTCTTGTCCTCAGTCCGGGAGTTGCAAGTAGTTTCTGGTGTTTGTAGCATGAGGAGGGTCAGACGCAACGCCGACCGTAGGGGTGGGTTGTGTTGCGGTAGGCACCGTGGCCCGGTGTACCGATTCGCCTGCTTGGTGTCTCGGGAACCCTGTACACATCGTTCGGGGCTGTATGGGAAACCTCGGCGGACTCCACGGATGGAACCCGAATAGGCGATAAACCTGGACTTGGGACTTGTGTGTTTAGGTAGGCTGTGGCCGACACCCATGTTGGGTTTCCGCTTGAAGGTTGCCGAGTACATGTCGTGTAAACGGCGGTAAGTGGTGAGAGCGTGTGTGAAGAAGTACACCCCTGCAGGGTTAATATGATCTATTCGAATAGCCGTGTCCACGGAGAAGGTCTTCTGGGTTACCTATATCAGTTCATAGACAAGTAAATGGATACTATTAAAAGCCTCAAGATAAGTGTGAGTATCATGGATGGCCCTCTCGTGGGATGACGAGAGAGGATCCACGGTGGAGTATTGTGATGGTGATTAGTGGACTCGCAGTATGCGACAAAATGCTTTTCAAGTGGTGTCACGTAGGATAGCTTAGCCAAGAGTCAAAGCTGGCTTGCTGCAAATAACTCCACCACCTTCTTGAGAATGTGCATGTATGATATGATTCTGTGGTAAGACTTGCTGAGTAGCTCCGTACTCATGTTTGCTTAATTAATGTTTTTCAGACGACAACACTGCCCCTTCCGATGGGTTCTATGTAGACCTTGACATCGACGAGTGAACTAGCCACCCAGGTGGTGATCCAAGGCTTGTGAAGGGCCATCAGAGATAGAAAGGCTTCAATAAGCCTTCTTTCTTTATAAAGTCCTGTACTCGAGACTAGTTTGCTTCCGCATGTGCTTGTATGTTGTATGACTTGAGTGTTGGGTCATGTGACCCCTATCTGTATGGATATGTTATGTATGGCTCCTGAGCCTTCTAAATAAAGTACTTTGAGTTGTAGAGTTTTGTTGTGATGCCTTGTTGTATTTACTCATATCGGGCATATTGCGTGTATGATTGAAATGCTTGGTATGAGTGGGATCCAACAAACTAGTTGTTTATCCTTGGCAGCCTCTCATATGGGGAAATGTAGTCTCGTGCTTCTGAGCGATAGTAGTCCGCTACAGCCCGGTTCACCGGAGTCCTGCTAGCCCAAAGACTACCGCTTGGACACTTGACTGCCGGCATGTGTTTCACTGCTCCTATGTCTGTCCTTCGGGAAATGTCGCCATGTGTTATTCGAGTCCCGCCTAGCTCGCTACAGCCGGTTCACCAGAGTCCTGTTAGCCCAGTGCTACAGCCCGAATCTATACGTTGATGACCGACATGCTCGATGTGATTCATGTATGCCTGTCCCCATAGGTTAGCGCCGCTTTGGGTTCACGACTAGCCATGTCGGCCCGGGTTCTTTATCATATGGATGCTAGCGACACGGTCATATACGTGAGCCAAAAGACGCAAACGGTCCCGGGCCATGGTAAGGCGACACCCGTGGGAATACCGTGCGTGAGGCAGCAAAGTGATATGAGGTGTTACCGGCTAGGTCGATGTGATTTGGAATCGGGGTCCTGACATCTACTGTGTTATTTTGCCAGCATATTCCATGTGCTGACCCGTTTCGGGCTGCAACATATCATGTTGCAGACTTTTCGGACGAAGAGTAAGGGGCGCTAGGTCGTTGTCGTGCACTCAGCTATGTCGTTGGAGTTGATGGACTCATTTACCTTCGATGCTTCCGCAGTTATCTTATTTAGATGGCCGTAAGCCATATTTTTGTAATAAGTTCTCTTTTGAGACATTCGAAGTAATATGTGTGTTATTGCTAAATCCTTCAAGTATTGTGTGTGTCAGCATTACCGATCCAGGGATGACACACAGAGATTTGACCGTCTGAGGTCGGATCGCTACATAACAATCAAGAACAAGTACCCAGTACCAATGATCAATTATTTGTTTGACCAGCTGCATGGAGCCAAAGTATTTTCCAAGATCGATCTGCGATCAGGATACCACCAGCTGAAGATCCGAGACCAGGATATACCCAAGACAACTTTGGATTGACAAATGCCCCTGCCTATTTCATGAGTACGATGAATAAAGAGTTCATGGAGTTTTTGGACAAGTTTGTCATGGTGTTCATTGATGATATTTTGGTATACTCGAAGAATGAAGAAGAGCACAAGGAGCATTTGCGTTTAGTTCTCGAGAAGCTCAGGGAACATCAGCTATATGCCAAGTTCAGCAAATGTGAGTTTTGGTTGAAGGAAGTAGGATTTCTTGGACATGTTATATCAGGAGAAGGTATATCAATATACCCTACCAAGTTTAAATCCGTCACTGAGTGGTTGGCACCCACCTCAGTTGGAGAGATCCGCAGTTTTCTAGGACTCGCGGGATATTATTAGAGATTCATTGAGAATTTTTCCAAGATTGCGAAGCCTATGACAGAGTTGTTGAAGAAGGACACTAATTTTAAATGGACGGATGAATGTGCGGCCAGTTTTCAGGAGTTGAAGAAACGTTTGGTTACAGCGCCAGTGCCGATTCTTCCGGATATACGCAAGGATTTCCAAGTGTATTGCGACTCTTCTCACTTAGGACTTGGAGGAGTACTTATGCAGGACGGAAGAGTTGTTTCATATGCCTCACGACAGCTTTGACCGCATGAGTTGAATTATGCCACGCATGATTTGGAGTTAGCAGCCGTAGTGCATGCGCTCAAGACCTGGAGACATTTTCTTATAGGAAACCGCTGTGATGTGTACACGGATCATAAGAGTTTGAAGTACATTTTCACTCAGAAGGAGCTGAATCTCAGACAGAGGAGATGGTTGGAGCTTCTAAAGGATTATGATATCAAGCTGCACTATCATCCAGGAAAGGCCAATATTGTAGCAGATGCTTTGAGCTAGAAGAGTTAGGTCAATACCCTCGTAAGCGGAGGATTACCACGGGAATTAGTGGACGATCTCAATGAATTTCATTTGGAGATAGTTCCAAGAGGTTTTGTCGTAGCAATGGAGGTTCAGTCAACATTATTGGGAAAGATTCGAGAAGCTCAGAAGGATGACAAAGAAATTGCTGAGATAAAGGAGAAAATGAGTAAAGGAAAAGCCAAGGGTTTTCGAGAGGATGAGCATGAAACCTTATGGTTTGAGGACCGTGTATACGTACCAAATAATGCAGAGATCAGGAAGTTAATACTTCAGGAAGCTCATGACTCGCCATACTCGATACACCCCGGAAACACCAAGATGTATTTGGATTTGAAGGAGCGTTTCTGGTGGACTGGTATGAAGAAGGATATTGCCGAG
Source organism: Aegilops bicornis (assembly GCA_021605145.1). Classification (NCBI taxonomy): domain Eukaryota; kingdom Viridiplantae; phylum Streptophyta; class Magnoliopsida; order Poales; family Poaceae; genus Aegilops; species Aegilops bicornis. The sequence continues at coordinate 364,089,066 of CM038670.1, forward strand.
TATGTAGCCGTGTGTGATGTATGTCAGAGAGTGAAGGAACAACATCATAAGCCAGCAGGATTATTGCAGCCTATGCCGATACCCGAATGGAAGTGGGACAAGCTCGACATGGATTTTATCACCGGATTACCCAGGACCCGATCGGGATATGATACTATTTGGGTAGTAGTGGATCATTTGACCAAAGTGGCTCACTTTATTCCAGTGAAAACCACCTATACGAGTGCAAAGTTGGCCAAGATATATATGACCAGGGTCGTATGTCTGCATGGAGTTCCAAGGACCATGGTATCAGACAGAGGAACACAGTTCACTTCAATGTTTTGGAATCAGTTGCACAAGACTTTGGGTACCAGGATAGAGTTCAGTACAGCCTTTCATCCGCAGACAGATGGACAAACCAAGAGAGTCAATCAGATTCTGGAGGATATGTTGAGAGCCTGTGCACTAGATTATGGATCTAGTTGGGATGATAATTTACCTTACGCAGAGTTCTCGTACAACAACAGTTATCAAGCTAGTTTGAAGATGGCACCTTTCAAAGCTTTGTGTGGGAGAAGGTGCAGGACACCGTTGATGTGGGATGAAGTTGGAGACTGCCAGTTGTTTGGACCGGATCTGATCAAGGAGTCCGTAGAGAAGGTCAAGTTGATTCAAGATAGACTGAAGGTAGCTCAGTCCAGGCAGAAGAGTTTTCCAGATAAAAATGCAAGGAGGTAGTCTATGAAATCGGAGACAGATCATATCTTCGTGTGTCACCACTGCGAGGAGTTAAATGATTTGGAGTTAAGGGAAAGTTAGCCCCGAGATTTGTTGGACCATACCGAGTTTCAGCACGTATGGGAGAAGTGGCCTACAAGTTGGAGTTACCCGAAGGACTGTCAGGAGTTCATGATGTGTTTCATGTTTCCCAGTTGAAGAAGTGCCATGAACAGATGGCTAATATTCCTCTGAGGGATACAGTGCCCTTGGAAGCAATTCAGTTGGACAGTGAGCTAACCTATGAGCCGTCAAGATTCTCGAGTTTGCCAGCCGAGTTACGCGTAGCAAGGTTATCAAGTTTTGCAAAGTTCAGTGGAGCCACCATAACGAGGATGAAGCCACCTGGGAACGAGAGGAAGACCCACGGAAAGACCACCCGCACCTATTTTCTAGCTAACCCGAATATCGAGGGCGAGATTCATCTTAAGGGGGGTAGGTTTGTAACATCTCAAATTTTCAACTTGGATGTTATATATAGGTCATCATATGCATATCATATTTTATTTGAATTTTGTTTGTGATCCTAGAAATCCTAAGCAACTCACGGACCCACAGAGAGAGTTGGGGATTTCATTTATTTTTATATTTGAATTTTCACAAATTTGAGAAGAAGATCATTTTGATTTTAATAATTTTTCTCTCCGAAAATATTTCCAATATTAAAATAAATGAGTGGAGATAAAATGACATCTCCAACATAAGAGGGGAATATTGGAGGAAAAATGTTAAAATCCAATAAATATTTTATTTTGAATTTTATTGCTATTTTATTTGAATTAGAAAAATATGCATTTTTCAAAATTTCATTTTAGGCCAGAAAAATGTTCACTTTGTTCTAAATATTTTATTTAGACGGTGAAAATTGTTTTTTACATTTTTAGAATTTTTTATATTTTCTTAGGATTTTGGTTTTTAGGCGGATTTTTTTTTTCAAAGAAAACTTCCTACTTGGACTAGGTCGAAGGCCCACCAGCAGTGGCCCCAGCCTGTTGCCCTCCTCCTCCGACTCGGGACCGGAGTCCCGAGCGTGCCCGCCGCCCCCTCCCGCAAGCCACCACCGCCGCCTCCTCCCCCCCCCTTCAAATAGTGACCCCGGGGCCCCCCTTGGACCGAGCCACCGCCACTTGGAACCTCGCCGCCCGCCGCCCGAGCCACAAATCGCCCGCCACGCCTCGCCGTTGAGCCGCCTCTACCATCTCACCGAGCCGCCAGATTGCCGCTGTGGTCCGCTGGTCTTTGAGTCCGGTTAACCGGTAAAAACCGAAGGTTTTTCTTTTTGGTTTTTTTGGTTTGTTAGGTTAGATCAGTTTTTTTGGTTCATTAGTTTAGCGAACGTTCACCCGAACGCTTCTGTTCGCAAACACGTTTGTTCTTTTGTCTCAGATAACGAACGTTCGTTCATTTGTCTTTTTCTTTTAATTTACTTTCGGCCAGGGACCTATCCATGATTATTTTTATCACAGATTAGTCCCTGATCTTCAAACCCTCGTTACTTTTTAACCGTTCGACCAAATCCAGTGAAACCAACGCCAAAATCTTTCTCTCGAACCCCTCTTTCCAGTTAATCAACTTTAACATGGTTTTGACAAATTAAAATTGGTTTCAAGAAGATTTGAATTCGAACTTCTTTTGATCGTAGTTTGAGTTTGTAGCTCCGATTTGAATTATTCTTTTGGCAAATCGAAGCACTTCAGTTGAACTTTCAGTTTGGACTCTCTCATCTAAGTTTTACCCTTGCATCTATGATTGAGTACTGATCTATGCTATTGTTTTTTTGCGATAGAATTTCCGGAGTGCGAAGCGTGCTACTACGAGTCTCTAAGGTTTGTAGATCGTCAGCAAGGCAAGTAACACTTTGATCATACCCATTTATTACCCAATTTTTATGCATTAGTTTTAATCCTCAAACACTTCATGGTTAGAATTTGATAACATGTGGGTATTGGGAAGTAGTTGATGAGGTAAAACCTATTGTCCTTTATTTAAACCCTGGGATTTGCGACGTTAACCTTATACTGCTATGCTATGCTCGTAGACGTGGATTGGTTTGAGTGATTCATGAAAGTTGTGAGTATTATTATGAACTAAGGGTTTATTTAAGGTGGCTACATTAACACACATCTGGGTGGATTGTTTATGGGCACCTGGGGAATCCAGTGTTGTCCAAGGAGATCCCGGGGAATCCGTGTTATCATCCTATGGTTCACCACCCAGGCTCAAAGGGATCATAAGATTATTCATGCTAGAAACTTCCGTGTGCAGCCACAAGCCATTATGTACTATGGCATAGTTGAGTAAGTTGTGGGAAACCTTTCCATGATGGGCTAGCAAATGTAGGGGATTGTAGGTGTACCAGCCTATCTATCGGTTAAGGGGACCTCTTCTAAAGATCGTGTCTCGGTCATCCGTTTCTCAAACACCGTGCAGTGCGAGAAATACAACGGAGGAGATCGAGTCTTGTGGGGAAAAGTGCGCAAACCTCTGCAGAGTGTACAAACTAATCATGGTTAGCCGTGTCCCCAGTTATGGACATTTTGAGTATATGGTTCTTGAATTATTGATGTGATCTCAACACTCTTAATTAATTCTATTGGGTTGTTAATTACTATTTAATTGGGATTGAGATGGGGTTTCCATTCTCAATGTTTATCGACCAACTTTGTAGTTAAATAAATTATATTCCTTTGCAGTAGAGAAAAAATGGCTTTTCGCAAAAACATGATAACCGTAGAGCCTCCACCAGCTATATATGCATGTAGTGTTAGCATTTACCATGCTCATTGCTCTACAGTGTTATTTTTCCAGCATATTCCATGTGCTGACCCGTTTCAGGCTGCAACGTATTATGTTGCAGAATTTTCAGACGAAGAGTAGGGTCCGCTAGGTCGTTGTCGTGCGCTCAGCTATGCCGTTGGAGTTGATGGACTCATTTACCTTCGATGCTTCCGCAGTTATTTTATTTAGATGACCTTAAGCCATATTATTGTAATAAGTTCTCTTTTGAGACATTCGATGTAATAAGTGTGTGATTGCACTCTGTTATAAATCCTTCAAGTACTGTGTGTGTCAGCATTACCGATCGAGGGATGACACTTATGCACAGAGATTTGACCTTTTGAGGTCGGATCGCTACATACATCAACCAAGGTTTCATGTTCTTATGATCATTTATTTATTTTTTGGAATTAAAATGCCGTGGCACTCCATGCATGTGCCCATGCCTTGACACCAATATGTTTGAAAATTCCTTGTAACTTACTGCACATGGAATTAACTCGCACACAAGTACACAAAAAAATAATTTTTCAAACCGTCATGGTTAGGCATTGCATGTAGATGTAGTCAAAATTTGAATTATGGTCATTAAATGGTTAGAAAATCACTTAAATGTCTTTAAAAGGTCAAATGACCCCTGAAATTTTTCCAATTTTTCACATGAAAGTTGTATTAGTGCACGTTAAACGTAGAAATTTTTTTGAAGGCCGTAAGAGGAAGATATCTCCCGTTCGTCATGAAACATGCATTGTTCCCTCTCGGAACCACGAACCTTCTAGCGAGTTGCTCCGGTTTGTGAGGGGTGTGTGTCCAAACATTCATGAAACATGCCAATTTGTTTACCACGTCATTTGGTGGCATGACATTACATCAACCAAGGTTTCATGTTTTTCTAATCATTTTTTATTTTTAGAAATTAAAATGCCATGGCACTCCATGCATGTGCCCATGCCTTGAGACCAATATGTTTGAAAATTCCTTGTAATTTACTGCACATGGAATTAACTCGCACACAAGTACACAAAAATATGACTTTTCAAACTGTTATGGTTAGGTGTTGCATGTAGATGTAGTTCAAATTTTAATTACGGTCATTAAATTGTTAGAAAATCACTTAAATGACTTTAAAAGGTCAAATGACCCCTGCAATTTTCCAATTTTTCACATGACAGTTGTATTAGTGAACGTTAAACATAGGGAAAAATTTGAAGACCGTAATAGGAAGCTATCTCCCGTTCGTCATCAAACATGCATTGTTCCCTCTCAGAACCACGAACCTTCTAGCGAGCTGCTCCGGTTTGTGAGGGGTGTGTGTCTAAATGTTTGTCAAACATGCCAATTTCTTTACCACATCATCTTGGTGGCATGACATTACATCAACCAAGGTTTCATGTTTTTTTGATCTTTTATTTATTTTTTGGAATTAAAATTCCATGGCACTCCATGCATGTGCAAATGTGACGCCCGGGTAATTAAGGTACATTAAAACTTTGTGAATGATGCCACGTCACCTCGACTACTGTTGCTAATATTGCGTTAGTTCGAAACCGATTCAAATTCAAATTCAAAATCAAGCGAATAGCAAAAGTTTTCAAACGCTAAATTAAAAATGTTCTAAATGTGTCGGATAAATCACAGGTAATTGTGGTGGCGAAACCAAACTTTGACGAAGTGTTTAAAGGCTCTACAATAATTAAAACAGTAGGTAAAACAATTAAGTAAATACCTTTTATAGTTAATATAACATCTAACTAATTTAATTTGGCACTAAACTTTCTATGGCCCTGGTCTAACTTGATATGCAAATCTAGGTGCTAAAGGTGTGTTTTAAAAAAACTAAAATAATTAGATTCTAAACTATAAACAGAAAAAGAAAAGTAAAAGAAAAACAAAACAAAGAAAAAAAATGAAGCAAGACCACCCCTCCCCGGGGCTGTTCGGCCCAGCAGGGCACCAGGCCATTAGGCTGGCCCAGCAGCGCCCCGGCATAACCCCCCACCCCGCAACCCTAACCCACTACACCCCGGTTCCACCACGATCCCACTCTCTCCCTCGTTCCTTCGCCGCGCCGCCACCCACGAAGACCACACACACACATCAAGCATACACGGAGAGGAGGGCGCCTCATATTCTCCTCTCGGAGCACCAGCCAGGGCCGATCGCCCGCCCGGCGCCTGAACCGCCTCCGGCCTCCTCCTCGCGGCTCCCTTCCTCTCGCGCAGCCACGTCCTCCGACGCTGCCGCCCCGTCGTCCGACCCTGACGCATCGCCGCCCGACGCCGCCCCACCGCGCCTTCGTCCTCTTCCACGGTGTCGCCTCTCTGGATGCCCCCGCCGCCTCGACGCGCCGGACCCCATCGCCGGACCTCCCCATCCTCTCCCTCGCCGGACTACCCCAAGCCTCAACGCCCTCTTCCCGACAACGTGGGTAAGGACCTCATCCTCCTCCTCTATCCCGCCCTCTTAGCAGTAGAGCGCCACCGCTCACTGCACAGAGACCGACCTGACCACCCCCCTCGTGCGTTGCCTCTCTGGCACCACTGTTGCGACACCGCGCCCGGCGCCCGTGCTCGCGCCGCCCGCATAGTCTTGCCGCTGCTCGGCTCCTGCCTCTGCCTCCACCGTGTCGCCCCTACCCCGCTGCGCTCCACCGTCGTTGCCTGCGCCCCTCCCTCCTTGCTGGTCGTCGCCCCACTCCTCGCGGCCGATCGCACCATGGCCGCTGGCCCTCCTCTGGGCGCCTGAGTGCTCCCGCACCTGGTGGCACGACGCACGCACTTGCACCGTCGCCCACTAGGCAACTAGGGCCATTGACAGCGGGGCCCGCCCCTGAAAACGAGAACGGAAATAAATAAATAAATAAATAAATTAAAAATGGAAGGAAAATAATAATAATTAAGTTAATTAATTAATTGCTTAATTAATCTAATTAAGTTTTTTTAATTAATTTAACGTTAATTAATCTGTTTTAGTCAGAACTAATTGATTTAGTTATCTCTGGTGACTATGACAAGGGGGCCCACTGGTCAGTTTGACCAGCCAACAGTCAAACTTTGACTGCTGACTAGGCTGCTGACTCAGCCCCTGGCCCCACCAGTCAGCCCCACTTATGTGTACCCGTAGCATTTAGCTAGTTAATTTTCGAATTAATAATAACCCCAAAAATTGATTAAAACTTTGAAAATTAATATAAAATAAACCGTAACTCGGATGGAAAAACTTTGTACATGAAAGTTGCTCAGAACGACGAGACGAATCCGAAAACGCGGCCTGTTCGTCAGCCGCGCGTCACTAGCATAGCAAACCTGCAACATTCCCCCTCCGGTTCCTTTGTCCGAAAACGCCAAACACCGGGGATACTTTCCCGGATGTTTTCCCCCTTCGCCGGTATCACCTCCTACCGCGTTAGGTCACCCCTAGAACCGCGTATTGTCATGTTATGCCTTGTGATGCTTTGATTGCACTATTTTTATTGTGTTCCCCTCCGTTACTTCTTTCTGGTAGACCCCGAGGCCGCTGCCGGTCCCCTGTTGTTGACTACGGTGTTGACGACCCTTCTTGCCAGAGCAACTAGGCAAGCCCCCTCTTGATCACCAGATATCGCCTATTCTTCTCAATACTGCTTGCATTAGAGTAGTGTAGCATGTTACTGCTTTCCGTTAATCCTATCCCGATGCATAGCCCGTCCTTGCTACTTTCAAGTTGTTACCTTTACCTGCAATCCTACATGCTTAGTATAGGATCCTAGTATTCCATCTGTGGCCCTACATTCTTGTCCGTCTGCTATGCTATACTATCGGGCTGTGATCACTCGGGAGGTGATCACGGGTATATACTATATACTTTATACATGTTACATGTGGTGACTAAAGTCGGGTCGGCTCATGGAGCACCCGCGAGTGCTTCACGGATTGGGGGCTGAAAGGACCTTTGTCCCAACGGCCCTCTGTGTGGATCTTTGTGGCGGAGCGACGGGGCAGGTTGAGACTACCTAGGTGAGAGGTGGGCCTGACCCTGGTCGGCGTCCGTGGTTACTTCATAATAACACGCTTAACGAGATGTTGGTATTTGATCTGAGTTGGGTCGTTGACCTTATACGCACTAACCGCCACGTGGGACAAGATATAGGAAACTGGCGCCGTGGTATCAGCCGAAGCTCTTTTTGACGTCAGCGACTAAGCGGCGCGCGCCGGATTGGACTGGAACACCTGCTAGGCTAGGTCTGCTTCCCGCCGCGTACGCAACGTGCACGTGTGCAATGGGCGATGGGCCCAGACCCCTGCGCGCATAGGATTTAGACCGGCGTGCTGACCTCTCTGTTGAGCCTAGGTGGGGTTGCGACGTGTTGATCTTCCGAGGCCGGACATGACCCAGGAAAGTGTGCCCGGCCAGAGGGATCGAGCGTGTCGGGTAATGTGGTGCACCCCTGCAGGGAAGTTTATCTATTCGAATAGCCGTGATCTTCGGTAACAAGATGACTTGGAGTTCTTCCTTGACCTTATGACAACTAGAACCGGATACTTAATAAAACACACACTTCCAAGTGCCAGATATAACCCGGTGATCACTCTCTAACAGGGCGACGAGGAGGGGATCGCCGAGTAGGGTTATGCTATGCGATGATACTTTGCGAACTTACCATCTACTCTTTTCTACATGCTGCAAGATGGAGGTGGCCTGAAGCATAGTCTTCGAGAGGATTAGCTATCCCCCTCTTATTCTGGCATTCTGCAGTTCAGTCCACCATATGGACCTTTACACACATACCATGCATATGTAGTGTAGCTCCTTGCTTGCGTGTACTTTGGATGAGTACTCACGGTTGCCTTTCTCCCCCTTTTCCCCCTTTCCATTCTACCTGGTTGTCGCAACCAGATTCTGGAGCCCAGGAGCCATACGCCACCGTCGACAATGACTCCTACTATACCGGAGGTGCCTACTACTACGTGCAGGTCGCCGACGACGATCACGAGTAGTTTTGGAGGATCCCAGGCAGGAGGCCTGCGCCTCTTTCGATCCGTATCCCAGTTTGTGCTAGCCTTCTTAAGGCAAACTTGTTTAACTTATGTCTGTACTCAGATATTGTTGCTTCCGCTGACTCGTCTATGATCAAGCACTTGTATTCGAGCCTCGAGGCCCCTTGCTTGTATTATGATGCTTGTATGACTTATTTTATTTTTAGAGTTGTGTTGTGACATCTTCCTGTGAGTCCCTAATCTTGATCGTACACGTTTGCGTGTATGATTAGTGTGTGATTGAATCGGGGGCGTCACAAGTTGGTATCAGAGCCGACTGCCTGTAGGAATCCCCCTTTCCATCTCCTTGGCCGAAGTTGAGTCTAGTCATTGAAAAAGTTTTTATTAACATGGTTGTGCAGCTTACGGGCCCACGTCGTCATTGGGTGGTACTAGGATCTTTTACTCCTCGATCTTTACTCTGGGATTCTAATATCTCCCCTATTCGGGTTAAATGATTTTGCTAAAAAGGCTAACTTTAGGTTCTCGAAAATATTTTCTCCCTGAGAGCCCCTCACTCCAGATGATCGCTTGCTGCACCAGAAGATTCCGAAGATACTCTCCAAGGTTTTTCCGAGACCCTTGTGCCCACCGACTTTACAATCCCCTACCACCGATATACCCTTATGGATAACTACCTACAATTGTCGTTCATAACCTCATCCTCAGTTGCTCTTGTTATTACAAGATACCATAAATTGCTCTTCGTTGTTTCAAAAATCCTTTAAGCTTACTGCCTTGCAGTCCTTTACCACATGAATACCCCAATTGAAAATTCCTCGCACTTATTGAGTATCTATTCATCCCCAGTTGTTTGTATGCTTCATAAGATACTCTGAAATACTATCCGACCTTCTGAGCATCCTCTTCAAACTATTGCTCTGCAAATACTTGTATGCTTACATTATGGATGCTCCCATATCACTAGCAATATTCACTAGTATCTTTTCAGACTGTCATTTTGATCCTATTGATTTAACATGTGTGCGAATGCACACAATCATCAATCAACCCTTCTAAATTATCCTTCCGGCTCAGATGTCATTTTGAACATGAGCTGGTTCTCGACCAAACTATTTGTCGTCAATTGTGCCTCTCGTCTATCCAACTTATCCATCCTTGATCAGAGCGTCTGCTTCTGATCCTTTGTTTTGGAAGTCATAATTCCTTTGTTATCTAAGCATCAAATTATTCAGATGTTCTATAATATTATGCCCGTGCATTCTTTCTTCCTCTGATTGAGTATCGGTACTCACATCAGCTCCGTTGTGGATCGCCCGATCCATTGTTGGATTTCATCCGACATCGTCCTTCATATTCAATAACCTTGTGAGCCTTTCCACGGGTATATAATGCCTTTGGTAAATGTATCCTCTGCTTTGTCAACCATGCTCTACTTTTGGGCTAGTGATAATTACCCCTGAAGTTTGTGGTATATGTTCCTAAGAGGCCCCGATGGGTTGGACATATGCCTTTTCTAATCTGTGTGAACTCGGAAACTACTACTGGTCATACTCTACTTGTGTTATGACAGATAAAATTTCAATACCACAACTTCGTTGATGGCGAGAAGTGAATGAGAGATTATGCATTAAAGAAGTGGGAGTCGACCTTGAACTTTGTGTTCATGCCCATGGACACGATGTAGATCATATCATGAAAGCTTCTTGTAACAATACCTATTTCCTTGATAACTATCATCTGGTATCTGTGAATTGATCCTTTGCAACCGTGGTTCCGACCATGATTGTTCTTCTTTGATCCCATTTCTCGAACAAGTTAAAAAAATTCTTTTACAGATCAATGCATCTGCCTGAACTCTATTATGATCTACCTTCGAGTATTACCCCCTGGTATCTCGAGATTATCACAGAACTACATAACCTCTTATGAGTTTTTCAACAAGTACTACATCCTCAGTAATTCCAATTTTTGACGGGCTCCGAGTTTTTTTAAACACTCAAGGACACCGATAACTGGACCGAGTCCGCATTACGGTTCAACAACTCTTACTAATATTCTTTACTTACGAGTTTGTACTCGATCATGTCATTCCTAGCCTGATCGGCTATATTATTATTGTGCTAAATCTTAACTGTGCTACCTGATCCTTCTTCCCGATACACAAATTTTGAAGCTTACGTTGATTTCCTTGTCTTATCATTCCACCTCGAACAACAAGCTTGGTTTTGAGTTTGTGTCGTACCCATGGTTCCAATAACCTCTTGCTTCATCATTCCTTTGACTTGATGTCATCGCTAATCAATTACATCTTCAGGTAATCTCTCGACAAATGTGTCGTGATCATCGTCAACATTTTAACTTCTTCCGAGACGTACATTGAGTTCCTGATGAGAAATTCCATGCTTGCCCCCTCGATGATTTGTGTTAACATCGACAACATTATTGATTCTCCTCCCAACACAAAACTTATTCATGTTTTGTGTTGTACCTTGATTTCCTTGCCATCTGGCTTAGGTTATGTTCTACCTTGTAGTATTATTGTCTTCTGTATCAAGAATGTTGTGAGGATTCCTCCACGTCTTAAGATTTCTTGGTATAGTGATACTTCTCACCATCACCATTCTTTTTTGGTCGCCGTGTTGATTCTAACCGGGATACCAACAAGTGAACGGTGCTGTTTGGATTCTGTACTTCTAGCAACCCTATTGCTTTGAAGTTAATGGTCGATAGTTCATTCTTAGACTATTGGTTATTGAATCACCATTCTAGCATTGATCATACTACCTAAGCCCATATTTCGGGTGCACCCTTTAACCAATGTTTAATTGTGTATGTTTTCCCGAGCATACCTCATTATATCATTTGATCTGACAAATGTTATCTCCTTGTTCACATAAGTGTGGAAACCCATCTTTTGAAAATTTCAATGAATTGTCACCGAGTACATCAGCCACCTCCTCGTCCTCTCCTTGGTTAAATGATGAACTCTTGTTTTGAAACTCGCTCCCCTAGTTCATTTCCTGAGAATCTTACAATGACATGTCGTCAATTTGTGTTGCACCTTTTCTTCTCAGGCATCCTGAGTCTGAGGTATCCTGACACCAATCAGATCAGAACCTCGGTCAGATATGATGGTTGGAACATATTTCCAAGGGTTATAACATTGATCTTTATATGACCCGGTAACGTGATATCGTGCCTAGCATACCTGGCCGGAGGACCTAGTGTTACAGTTTCCATTTTAGCAAGGACAACCATTCTTCCATGAGGAAATTGAATGACTTGTTTTATAAATTTTTCCCGATGGATCCTTTGTGTATCTAAAGTCCGACCTTGCTCGAAGACCATGTCAATGCTATCTCGAAGCATGTATGTGGTACTCCGATTTTCAACAAGAACATTTGAAGCCCAATGCTAAATGTTTCTTGCTCAATTATCCAAACACCGTTGCATGGGTAATGTCATGATATTTCTCTCCCCTTTCCTAAAGGGTTTGCTACGTTATATCCTGTCATGGATATCATGCTCTGCTTGTCCTTGGGAAGGATATACCCTTGAAATATGTGTTTAAACACCTTTTCCTTTCCATTGTTCTGTTTAAACCTGGTAATCACTTTTCCTTTCCATTGATTTGTTTAAACCTTCTTGTGATTTATATTATATAAGTAGTAATATATCCCTGCTTATGTAAACACCTCGTTGTACCACTCTGTCAGAAAGACCCTATTACTTTTGTTTATGACATTCCGGTAACCACCGATGGACAAGAACTTTGCCTATAGGTCCGACTCATTTCAATGAGTAGGAAAATGGTTCTACTTTCGTCCCTCGCCCTTGGTACTGATATTGTTGCCGACATAACTGATAGGCTATCCTCTAACATACCTTGCTTACATGATCGTGCAAGACGTCATCACCCTTCCTACTTTTAACCCACATGCTGGGCCCATAACCCACCGGTCCCAAGATCGAAACCTGACTCTCCTGTACACCCTGTTGTCAAAGTTATTCCTCGCACTTGACTTCTTATGTTATTCACGGGCCACCTGCCAAGTGATCTATTGTGGTATCAGACGCAATACTTATTCTCGTTGCTCTGAACCCCCTTCACCTTCTGATTAGGCCATCCAACGATTGACTGCCCATTGGAAACTTTTCATGGTACCTTCTTACTTTACTCTCGATATTTTATTAAGTATCTATTCGAGAGTTACTCTTGTGATCATTCATGGGGTAACCGCTAGATGATTTCCCCTGATAGCATTCTATCGATGTCGGGCTGCCCCCTTTCCTATTCGTAAGTACGATGAAGACTCTGAAGAAAGGATGCTGACTTCATCATGCTGACCTGAAGCAGAGGTATGAAAACATCAACGTTATGGATCGATCTCTTCGAGAGGAGCAACCAAGACCGAGAAGACTCGTTAGAATTTCGTAACCAAATCCCTTCCCCCTTAGTCTCGTCTTAAATCTCGGGACGAGATTTCTTGTAGTGGAGGAGATTTGTGATGCCCGGGTAATTAAGCTATAGTAAAACTTTGTGAATGATGCCACGTCACCTCGATTACTGTTGCTAATATTGCGTTAGTTCGAAACCGATTCAAATTCAAAATCAAGCGAACAACAAAAGTTTTCAAACGCTAAAATAAAAATATTCTAAATGTGTCGTATAAATCATGGGTAATTGTGGTGGCGAAACCAAACTTTGACGAAGTGTTTAAAGGCTCTACAATAATTAAAACAGTAGGTAAAACAATTAAGTAAATACCTTTTATAGTTAACATAACATTTAACTAATTTAGTTTGGCACTAAACTTTCTATGGCCCTGGTCTAACTTGATATGCTAATCTAGGTGCTAAAGGTGTGTTTTAAAAGAACTAAAATAATTAGATTATAAACTATAAACAGAAAAAGAAAAGTAAAACAAAAACAAAACAAAGCAAAAAAATGAAGCAAGACCCCCCTCACCTGGGCTGTTCGGCCCAAAGAGGCACTGTGCCATTAGGTCGGGCCCACCGCCTCACAGAACCCCCACCCCGCAACCCTAGCCCACTACACCCCGGTTCCCCCACTATCCCCCACTCTCCCTCGTTCCCTCCCTGCGCCGCCACCCACGAAGACCAACGCACACACTCATACGCACGGAGGATGGGCGCCCCTGTTCTCTCCCCTCCTCTCGGAGCACCCGCACCAGAGGACAGTAGCCACCCGCCGGCGCCGAGCGCCGCCCTCCGGCCTCCTCCTCGCGGCTCCCTTCCTCTCGCGCCTCCACGTCCTCCGACGCTGCCGCCCCGTCGCCCGACCTTGATGCATCGCCGCCCGATGCTGACCCGCCGCGCCTGCGTCCTCCTCCATGGCGTTGCCTCGCTGGACGCCCCCGCCGCCTCGACGCGCCGGACCCCATTGCCGGACCTCCCCATCCTCTCCCTCGTCGGAATACCCCAAGCCTCAACGCCCTCTTCCCGACAACGTGGGTGCGGACCTCATCCTCCTCCCTGTACCGCCCTCTTAGGCGTAGAGCGCCGCCGCTCACTGCACAAAGACCGACCTGGCCACCCCCGTCGTGTGTTGCCTCTCCCAAGATCTTGTTGGCAGCGACGCGCCGGTGCCCGGCGCCCGTGCTCGGGCCGCCTGCGTAGTCTGCCGCTGCTTGGCTCCCGCCTCTTGCCTCCGCCGTCGCCTGCCCAAGGCTCCATCGTCGTGCCCGCTGCCCTCCTCGGCCGGTAGCCGCCCACTCCTCGGCTCGGCCGATCAAGGCCGTGGCAGCCTGCGCCCTCTGGGCGCCTCGAGTGCCTCAGTGCCTCGGGTGGCACAGGGCACGACGCCACACCTGCCGCCTCGCTAGGCCACTAGGGACGTTGACAGCGGGGCCCGCCCCTGAAAACGAAAATGGAAATAAATAAATTAATTAATTAAAAATGGAAGGAAAATAATAAAATTAAGTTAATTAATTAATTAATTTCTTAAATAATCTAATTAAGTTTGTTTAATTAATTTAACGTTAATTAATCTATTTAAGTTAGAACTAATTGATTTAGTTATCTCTGGTGACTATGACAGGGGGCCCATCGGTCATTGACTACCAACAACAAACTTTGATCGCCGACTGGTCAACGACTCACCCTCTCCCCACCAACAGCCCCATGTGTACACCTTTGGATACACTTATGTGTACCCGTAGCATTTAGCTAGTTAATTTTCGAATTAATAATAACCCCAGAAATTGATTAAAACTTTGAGAATTAATATAAAATAAACCGTAACTCGGATGGAAAAAAACTTTGTACATGAAAGTTGCTCAGAACGACGAGACGAATCCAAATACGCAGCCCGTTCGTCAGCCATGCGTCACAAGCAGAGCGAACCTGCAACATTCCCCCTCCGGTTCCTTTGTCCGAAAATGCCAAACACCGGGAATACTTCCCCGGATATTTTCCCCCTTCGCCGGTATCACCTCCTACCGCGTTAGGTCACCCCTAGCACCGTGTATTTTCATGTTATGCCTTGTGATGCTTTGATTGCACTGTTATTTATTGCATTCCCCTCCGTTACTTCTTTCTGGTAGACCCCCGAGGCAGCTGTCGGTCCCCTGTTGTTGACTACGGTGTTGACGAACCATCTTGCCAGAGCAACCAGGCAAGCCCCCCCCCCCCCTTGATCACCAGATATCGCCGATTCTCTCTATACTAATTGCATTAGCGTAGTGAAGCTCTTTTTGATGTCAGCGACTGAGCGGCGCGCGCCGGATTGGACTGGAACTCCTGCTAGGCTAGGTCTTCTTCCGTCACAGACGCAACATGTGTGTGCAATGGGCGATGGGCCCGCACTTCGCCAAGATAGGATTTAGACCAGCGTGCTGACCTCTCTGTTGAGCCTAGGTGGGGCTGCGACGTGTTGATCTTTCGAGGCCGGACATGACCCAGGAAAGTGTGCCCGGCCAGAGGGATTGAGCGTGTCGGGTAATGTGGTGCACCCCTGCAGGGAAGTTTGTCTATTCGAATAGCCATGATCTTCGGTAACAGGACGACTTGGAGTTGTACCTTGACCTTATGACAACTAGAACTGGATACTTAATAAAACACACCCTTCCAAGTGCCAGATATAACCCGGTGATCGCTCTCTAACAGGGCGACGAGGAGGGGATCACTGGGTAGGATTATGCTATGCGATGATACTTGGTGAACTTACCAGATACTCTCTTCTACATGCTGCAAGATGGAGGTGGCCTGAAGCGTAGTCTTCGACAGGATTAGCTATCCCCCTCTTATTCTGGCATTCTCAGAGTTCACCCACCGATATGGCCCTTTACACATATACCCATGCATATGTAGTGTAGCTCCTTTCTTGCGAGTACTTTGGATGAGTACTCACGGTTACCTTTCTCCCCCTTTTCCCCCTTTCCATTCTAGCTGGTTGTCGCAACCAGATGCTGGAGCCCAGGAGCCATACACTACCGTCGACGACGACTCCTACTACACCGGAGGTGCCTACTACTAGTGCAGGCCGCCGACGATGATCAGGAGTTGTTTAGGAGGATCCTAGGCAGGAGGCCTGCGCCTCTTTCGATCTGTATCCCCGTTTGTGCTAGCCTTCTTAAGGCAAACTTGTTTAACTTATGTCTGTACTCAGATATTGTTGCTTCCGCTGACTCGTCTATGATCGAGAACTTGTATTCGAGTCCTCGAGGCCCCTGGCTTGTATTATGATGCTTGTATGACTTATTTTATATTTAGAGTTGTGGTGTGACATCTTCCCGTGAGTCCCTGATCTTGATCGTACACATTTGCGTGTATGATTAGTGTACGATTGAATCAGGTGCGTCATAGCCCATACCTTTTGACCAATATGTTTGAAAATTCCTTCTAATTTACTGCACATGGAATTAACTCGTACACAAGTACATGAAATATGATTTTCGAAACCGTTATGGTTAGGCATTGCATGTAGATGTAGTTGAAATTTGAATTATGGTCATTAAATGGTTAGAAAATCACTAAAATATCTTCAAAAGGTCAAATGACCCCTGAAATTTTCCAAATTTTCAGATGACATTTGTATTAGTGCATGTTAAACGTAGAAAAAAATTGAAGGCCGTAAGAGGAAGCTATCTCCCGTTCGTCATCAAACATGCATTGTTCCCTCTCGGAACCACGAACCTTCTAGCGGGTTGCTCCGGTTTGTGAGGGGTGTGTGTCCAAATGTTCGTCAAACATGCCAATTTCTTTACCACATCATCTTGGTGGCATGAAATTACATCAACCAAGGTTTCATGTTTTTTTGATTATTATTTTTGAATTAAAATGCCATGGAACTCCATGCATGTGCCCAAGCCTTGAGACCAATATATTTCAAAATTCCTTCTAATTTACTGCACATGGAATTAACTCGCACACAAGTACGCAAAAATATGATTTTTCAAACCCTTATGGTTAGGCGTTGCATGTAGATGTAGTTCAAATTTGAATTACGGTCATTAAATGGTTACAAAATCACTTAAATGTTTTTAAAAGCTCAAATGACCCCTCAAATTATCCAAATTTTCGCATGATAGTTGTATTAGTGCACGTTAAATGTAGGAAACAATTAGAAGGCTGTAAGAGGAAGCTATCTCCCGTTCATCATCAAACATGCATTCTTCCCTGTCGGAACCATGAACCTTCTAGCAAGTTGCTCCGGTTTGTGAGGGGTGTATGTCCAAACATTTGTCAAACATGACAATTTCTTTACCACATCATCTTGATGGCATGACATTACATCAACCAAGGTTTCATGTTTTTCTTATCATTTTTTTCTTTTTTGGAATTAAAATGCCATGTCACTCCATGCATACGTATGCATGTGTCCATGTCATGAGATCAATATGTTTGAAAATTCCTTCTAATTTTCTGCACATGGAATTAACTCGCACACAAGTACACAGACATGATTTTTCAAACCGTTTTGGTTAGGCGTTGCATGTAGATGTAGTTCAAATTTGAATTACGTTCATTAAATGGTTAGAAAATCACTTAAATGTCTTTAAAAGGTCAAATGACCCCTAGAATGTTCCAAAATTTCACATTACAGTTGTAGTAGTGCACGTTAGACATAGAAAAAAATTGAAGGCCGTAAGAGGAAGCTATCTTCCGTTCGTCATCAAACATGCATTGTTCCCACTCGGAACCACGAGCCTTCTAGTGAGTTGCTCCGGTTTGTGAGGGGTGTGTGTCCAAACTTTTGTCAAACCTGCCAATTTCTTTACCACACCATCTTGGTGGCATGACATTACCTCAACCAAGGTTTCATGCATTTCGGATTTTTTTGGAGTTAAAATGCCATGTCACTCCATGCATACGTATGCATGCATGTGTCCATGTCGTGAGACAAATATGTTTGAAAATCCCTTCTAGTTTACTGCACATGTAATTAACTCGCGCACAAATACACAAATATGATTTTTTCAAACCATTTTGGTTAGGCGTTGCATGTAGATGTAGTTCAAATTTGAATTACGGTCATAAATGGCTAGAAAATCACTTAAATTTATTTAAAAGGTCAAATGACCCCTAGAATTTTCAAAAATTTCACATTATAGTTGTAGTAGTGCACGTTAGACGTAGAAAAAAATTGAAGGCCGTAAGAGGAAGCTATCTCCCGTTCGTCATCAAACATGCATTGTTCCCTCTCAGAACCACGAGCCTTTTAGTGAGTTGCTCCGGTTTGTGAGGGGTGTGTGTCCAAACTTTCATCAAACATGCCAAGTTTTATACCACATCATCTTGGAAGCATGACATTACATCAACCAAGGTTTCATGTGTTTCTATTTTTTATTTTCTGGAATTAAAATGCCATGTCACTCCATGCTTAATTGTGTCATAGCCGTTAGACCATTATGTTTGAAAATTCCTTCCAATTTACTGCACATGGAATTAAATCGCACACAAGTACGCGGAATATGAGTTTTCAAACCGTTATGGTTAGCTGTTGCACGTACATGTAGTTCAAATTTTAATTCGGTCATTAAATGGCTAGAAAATCACTTACATGTCTTAAAAGGTCAAATGACCCCTGAAATTTTCCGAAATTTGAAATGACAGTTGTATTAGTACTACAAAATTTCTCGTTCATTTAAAACACCAACTGTTGGCAGTTTACTCCAAATTCATCTTTCACAGCTAATAAAAAATATCTACAACATTACACACAGTTGTTTTCTGGGAACCGGTTGGGATGAAAATATCTGGGTCTATTGGAGTCTCCCTACTTTAGCATCGCTGGCTCGTCTGCTCTAGTGTCGGCAACCCCCGAATCCATGAATCTCGATCCCCATTCCCGCACCCCCTTCTTGCAAAGATGACGCCGTGGAAACGCTTCGTGAAGGCCCGTACGATGGCCGCGTCCCCCCCCCCCCCGAGCGCCGCCGCCTGCGCCGAGCGCGCGGCCGCCTACGCAGAGAGTGTCGCCGCATCCGCATTTTGCGCGTCCACTTCCGCTGAGAGGGCATCTACGGCAGCCGATAGGGCAGCTGCAGCTGCCGAGATGGCAGTAGCTGCTGCTGCAACGGCGGTTGCAAACGCAGAGAGCGCTCGAACTGCCGTCCATGCCGCTAATGTCGCCCTGGCCCCGGTCGAGGCCATCCACGCCAAGATCGAGGATGCACACGCCAAGATATTCTAGGCCACCTCAGACTCTAGCATGCAACCCACGTCTGAAAAGGCAGCGGTGGCAATGGAGCACCTGCTTCCTCATGAGGTCGCCGAGCGGGAACTGGAGATGCAGGAGGCGGCGAAGATCGAGGAGCACTAAGAGGAGTTGCGCGTGGCCGAGGTCAAGGTAGAGAAGAGTCTGTCTGTCGAGGAATCGGCGGTGGAGTACCAACCCGAGCTCTGGCGCAGCAACTACTACGAGTATTACAACCTTGAGGGCGCCGCCGAGGACGAGGACGAGGACGCGGTCGACTTCAGCAGGCGGGACGCGGAATCCACCAACGGCAGCATGTCGCCAGGACAAGTCATCGATGTCTCATCTCACATCGGTGATGCATAGGCCGGCGCGGCGGCGGATTTGTTAAAATTATGCGTACTTAGGCTTTGTTTTTAATGCTGGTCTTTTGTTAGAGAAATGTTTAGGTAAACTGGCTGTGTTTAATTACTAAAATTGCTCGATTCAGTAAGTGTGGTCTGTCTGCTGTACGCTCTTTTGTGTGCCCAAATTAGCAAGCGATGTTAAATTATGCAATTACGTGCCCGAGGAATTTCCACCAAAATTTGAATTATCAAACTCATCCCATGCGGGTAAAGCAGAAGAATCGTTTGCGATGCACACAATGGTTCAAAGTGAATGGTCCGGCGGCACCGCGCACAAAGTTTCCTTCCACATTTCCAAAATTTTGGCCTACCGCCAAAATATCTACCCGCCCCACTCCCCCCTTCCCCATCCCCTTTTCTCCCCGACCACAAGTCACATTTCCCCTGTTTCCTCCTTCCTTCCTTACTTACTAATCCATAGCCGCTTCCTCGCTCTCGCCGTCTCGCATCCTACCGCCGGGGTCGCCATGGTCTTCTTCAAAGACCTCTCCAGCGGTTCCTCCTCCGGAGACTACTCCTTCACCACCCGGGTATGCCTCTCTTCTCTCTCTTGCGCTATGACTTGGAATGAAGGATTTTTACCTGGTGGTCGATTTGAGTCATTTCTTCCTCTTGTAACTCCCTAGGACCATCAGTGGCAATGAATGGAGAGGGGTAGCTGAAGATCTATCTGCTCTTTGTCACCATCAATCTCCATGCATGAAGCTAGTTGCGTTTGATTCTGTGGACAGTGGGAGGAAGGTTCTGGCATGTGCAGTGAAGGTTAGACCCTCTTTCGTTGTTACAAATCATTTATTAGATGTGATCCGACACTGTCACGGTCCTAATCCATTCATACCACACCTTCAAGCAAACGCATCCTAAGATAGTGTCACAGTTTGTACCTAGTATCTTAAATTGTTGACATCTCATCGGCGGTGCCATTAGAAAATTATTTGGCACCGCTTCAGCAGTTTGTGCAGCCAACTTTGGTCCACACTGGCACCGCTTCAGCAGTTTGTGCAGCCAACTTTGGTCAACACATCCGAGCAGCCAAGTAGTAAAATACTAAATCTTTATGGCACGAAGGAATTGGGCATCGGAGCAACTACGTGCTCCGGAGTCTCGGTCCTTGATTTTTTTCCCGCTGCATCGGCTTGCCAGTGCAAGGCACCGGTGCGAGATGTAGCAACAGTTGTCTTTACCCTAGTTTTGGCATACATAGTGGACGACCTTAGTGCTATTAGTTCTATGTTACTAAATTTGTGCATGTACACACATGTTAGTATCAATTTGCTATCATCCAAACCCTGTCGCTATGCTGTTGCAGTTATATTTACCTTCCTCATAAAATGTTCAATTTCTTATTTATTGTACATGAGTAAGAACTTGTAGCGTCATTGTATTTAATTATAGCTTATGATGTTCCAGAATTTGGTTGTTGTCTCAGTACCAATTATTTCATTTGCACATTGATATTTTTGAGAAGATATGTCATAATTAGCATGTTTCTTCAGTTTTTCAAAATAAGCATTGGTGATTTTCTATGTTTCTATAAACCCATTTCCCCTACAATTGTTGCTGATCTAGTTTTAAATATTATAGGATGAACGGAAGTGTTCTTACTTGGAGTGGGTTGATCAAGAGTGGCCACAGTCTTTGAAGATGTGCTTAGCGAAGCTCTGGAGCATGTATGAGGAAGAGAACAGACGTAGGCTTAGAGAAATTGTTGTCAATGTTCAAGAATATTTCAAGTTGCGGGATAAAAAGTCGAAGGTGGAGAATGAGCTCAGATTTTTTAAATCAGACTTTGCTAAGATGGTGTTGGCGAAGGAGGAGGCACTTTCCCAGTTGACCTGTGCAAAACAGGTTCTTACTAAACTGAAAGCAGAGGTGGATAAGACGAGCCTGGATGATCTCGATTAGGGAAATGAATTCATTGTTCATATGAAGTTGAACTAGCTATATGTTGTACTGTGA
Organism: Aegilops bicornis; assembly: GCA_021605145.1. Taxonomy (NCBI): domain Eukaryota; kingdom Viridiplantae; phylum Streptophyta; class Magnoliopsida; order Poales; family Poaceae; genus Aegilops; species Aegilops bicornis. Next base: position 364,110,608 of record CM038670.1, read on the forward strand.
TGTTTTCATGTCGCTACCGTACTATGATGTTATAATATATTTATGTGCCTGATATAAAATTGGAAAACAGTTGTTTGATATGAAATGTGAATTCGCGTAATACTGGAATTATTAATTGTAAACTAAGAAACCTGCTAAATGTGTCATGGACCTTGGCAAACGGTTCTAGCAGTAAAAGCGTTTGCGATTGATAGCCCAATGCCACACAGTTTTCTTCATCAAATCGTGTGTGATATAGTTGATAAAAGCAAACAGTTAACAAAGGTAGACCGTGTGTGATAGTTACTCCTTGCACACACAATCCTACACATAAAACTGTGTGGGATGTACGTATGAACGGAAACGTTTTCCCTGGATTGACTGTGTGGGATGTACATAAGAACGGAAACGTATTCCTTGGATTGACTGTGTGTGATATCCATACAAAAGAAAACGTTTTCCCTGGATTGAATGTGTGGGATGTACATAAGAACGGAAATGTATTCCTTGGATTGACTGTGTGTGATATACATACCTACGGAAATGTTTTTCTGGGATTCGCCATGTGGGGTGTACATACCTACGGAAATGTTTTTCTTGGATTACTGTGTGGGATGTACATACCTACAGAAATGATTGGGTTTTGATTCTTCGCCCGATCACACACGGCCCCAGCCTAGGTCCCAGGAGGGCCTATCCCCGACGATTTCTGGGTCGTGTGGGAAGGACCCCCTATCACCCACACTCACTTGGCGACGGTTCCAAATGCCGTCACGGAAAGAGGTTAAAAATCGTTTGTTGAGGACCGACGCATACCAATGAAGTATAATCATGTGGCGTCGCTTATTTCTCATTCCTCTCCAACCATCTCCTCCATCGATCATGCCGCCCTCAGGTTGAGTCCATCCTCCTGCATTCCTCATTTGAAAATTCCGCCGAGTATCATTCGCATGTGGGCCTAGACCATGCTTGTATTTACAATGTTGTTATTTGTCCGACATACATACAAACAAACGGTTCATTTAAAGTTTCACGTTGCCTCCACTACGCGTTGCTTACCATCTTAGTTTTGACATCCCATTCGGTTCATGCCCCGACCCATCTTGACGAGATTGATTAATGTTGAGAGATCAAGTGCGTGCCGTGCAAGGAGACAAAGGTTTGATGTGTTTCTATGATAGAAATGACCCGGGGGTCCGTGGGGATCGGAGGGAGTATATTGTACGTTCAAAAGCGAAACGAATGTATTGTACCCACCCTAGCCTCTTTAAATTTATCCCCGGACCCCGAGATGAAACCGAGAGAGAACGAGTGGGTGCATGTGCGATACCTAAGGCGGATTCCAAAGTTTTAACCGGTGATCATAGCATTAGCAAATCATATATAAAAGGTATTCAAGGTTCGTTTCACTTTTGAACGTACAATATACTCCCTCTGATCCTTTCTAGTTTACATATATGTTTTATGTGTAGCCATAGTATCTCTAGTTTGATCAAAAGAACAGAAAAAAGTATCAACATTCAACAACACCCAATCAATATTTTTAGATTCGTATGTACTCCTAGGTATGTATTCAAACAGAGATGGTTTCGAATTTGTTTTCAAACACGTGAATGTGCGTGTTCTCGCGATTGCTCTTCCTACTAGGATTTCACCACGTATAGCCAGTCCAATAGTAAATTTTTGAAGCTCCCTGTCAAATAGTACTAGTGTAGTACTGACAACATCTGCAGTACAGTATGCAGTGCTCATAGTACTAGTTGTATACTCCCTCCGTTTTTATTTACTCCGCATAAAACGGAGGGAGTACTAGTAACACTAGGCCGACTTCTCACTCTTCTAGTAGTATAAATGACGCGGGCGGGGGAGGGGGAGGGCGTTGGTTTGCTATCAACTGTGGTCCCAGAAGCGAGCGAAAACGCAAGACGAAGCACGATCCATTCGGTGAGCGACGTGGAGGGTCCAGCGTGCCGGGGTGCAATGCAAATGCGACAAGACCGATGTACAGTCAAAACTGATTAACCGGTTGTCGGGGAGGCTGATCTGGCCCACGAACACCTATGGGACCGGCGGACCGAGCCCCTTTCGGTTCGGCGGGGGGCGGAGGTCGCACGAAGAGCAAATCGAGGCGGCTAACACGAAAGCGCTTTACCCAGCTTCGAGCTCTCCGGAGAGATAACACTCCTACCGCTGCATGTCTCGAGTGTATTGAGTTCTTGCTCGAGAGCGCCGAGTGCTACAAAGACACACAAGCTGCTAACGAGACCGAGCGTGAGTGTTCTCGGCTTCAACCTTTCGACCCCCTCTACGCTAAGCATGGGCCTCCTTTTATATGCTAAAGGGTCTCCGGCTGTGGCAACGTAGACAAGGGTAAAAATGGAAAAGGAGTGGTTGGTACAGCTACTTGTACAAAGGTATCATACCTAACCCCGATAGCAGGGGACAAAGGCATTAAATGCCCGCTCACGCCGCCTCTAATAGTGCGTAAAGGGACCGTCGGGCGCCACCGCTTGCCACGATGGCAATCTTGTCATTGCCACATCACAGCTGGCCGCAAGACGTTTTCTTGCCACGCGCTACCGAAAGGTCCTGTATGCGACACGTTAGCGGATGTGCTGGAGCGCAGGTACAGAGTGGTCTGCCGCGGCAAGCGCCTTGCCGCGGTTGTTGTCTTGTCGCGCCCGGAAGCTTGTCGCTCACCGGGCCTTCCCGGCAAGCTCCTCTTGCCGGGGCCTTGTCTCCTAGGTGCCTTGGGTGGCCTTCCCGGCAAGCTCCTCTTGCCGGTGCCTTGCCTCCTTGGCTTGAATACTTTGTTCTTGAATGGCTCCAAAGGAACCACGAAGACCTTGGCGGTCACCCGGTAAGCCTTGCCGCTGAGGGCTGCAATCGCCGTGCACAAGTTCGGGATACTAGGGTACCCCTACTCTAGTACACCGACAGGAGCCCCCGGGCCTGGGCCACACACGGTGCCGAGCGCTGTTGGGCCAGGCCCAAAATAGGGCACGGGCACACGCGGCCTGGGTTACGCCGTAACTCACCCCGGGCGAGTAGGTTTCTTTGCAGCATTTGTAGTTCTTCGGCTTGTTGCTTTGTCTTGTATCTGATTTGCTTCACTCTGAACCCATTCCTTTTCAGGACGCTGGCCCAGAGAGCGTCGAAGAGAGCCAAGGCCCCGGTGATTGTCATCGAGGACGAACCCACCGCGACCGCAGGAGGAGCGTCCGAGACCACCTTGCCGGACGCGGCAACTCTTCCTCAAAGCAGCCCCCAGCGCAGCCCCGAGCGTAAGTATATGGTTTACTTCTTGCTGTTAGGCGTGCATGGGTGCCCTTTCTTTGCTGATATCTGACTGCTGATTTGTGTAGGAGCAGAGCAGCCTTACCAGGAGTGCCCTAAAGCCGCTCCTGACATACCTTCTGCTTCGACTACACCGCCAAGGGAGGATTCCCCGGCAAGGGAGCGTTCTCCGGCAAGGGAGACTTCTCCGGCAAGGGGCAGTTCTCCGGCAAGGGACAGCTCTCCGGCAAGGGATAGCACCAGCGATCCCCTGGTGGCAGAGACCATGACTGCAGACCCTAGCACAAGTAATCCTCTTGCTTGAAAACTTTCCTTGTGTTCTTCTTCTTCTGATTTTCTTTTTGAATATTTGCTTGACTTTTCTTCATTTTCCGGTCGTCAGATCCATCCGCCACAGAGCCGATGGAGACCGAGGTCACGGCGAGGAGGACGCTGCTGCAATACTAACGACGCCACGCCATCGGAGAAGAAGTCAAGGCCGACGAGCCCGGCCGAAGAGGCGAGGCCGCCAGCCGCCGCAGAAGCCGGGCGAGGGGTCCGCGATCGCGACCGACGGCCCAGAGGTCCGCAGGAGCGCCAGCGCCACGCCGACCGCCGATTCCTCCGCCATGCAGCTGTCGGGTTCAAGAGCCCCAGCCCGGCGCGCCTATTTGAAGGTCGGCGATGGCGTCTTCATCAAGCTCCCATGGGCGCCGAGCCTGTGGTGCCGCCGAAGGAGAAACTTTTGATGAAGAGCTGCTCGCCTCCCGGATCCACGCTGGTCGACGCGACCAAACAAAGAGCCGCTGGTCATGTTATGAGAACAATCTATTAGAGCTGCGACAAGCTATCTTGTAATATAACTCTATTTCGGTAGCAATTGCTATGTTATTTCCTTTACTTGGTTCCTTCCTTTGTATGTTTTTGCCCACGCTTTTAGGGAACTCGCCGGCGCAGGCACACTGGTCATGAAGCGCCGAAAAGTGCGGACGCCAAGGCCTGGGCGATGCCGCTTCCGACAAGTAACCTTATCGCAACTAGTCGCAGCTCACTTAAGTTGTTGAGCGGACTCGAAACAAAGTAAGGGCGCAACTAGCTACTAGTCGCAGCTCACTTAAGTTGTTGAGCGGACTCGAAACAAAGTAAGGGCGCAACTAGCTACTAGTCGTAGCTCACTTAAGTTGTTGAGCGGACTCGAAACAAAGTAAGGACGCAACTATCTACGAGTTGGTTCCTCCGCGCACAGGTTTTCCATACAAAGTACGGTCGTTCGAGGAAGATAACTTAAAAATTTTAAATCTGATTGCTCAAACTTTAGCAACTTAGCTTTTCTGTCGTTTGCTTCCCGGTAAGGCTAGACTTCCTTGAGCGACGCTTGGTCCACACCATTATCTTCTCCTTTCCCCCCGGCAAATTTGTGGGCGAGGGAACCTTCCTTTCTTTGAGAAAGAGAAAGAAGAGAAAATAAAGATATGGAGCCTTATGGCTCGTTATTTCATCGGGGTAGATGCTGCACAAAGTGTCGATAACGCATGCAAAATAGAAGTAGAAAGCATGAATTGACAAGATGTGCGGCACATCAGCTTTACCTATGCACGGGTCTCATACCGGCTTTGCACAAAGGATTACACGCAACATCGGCAAGACTTGTACAAAAGGTGGTTGCCGGAACAGGTTCCGGCAACTGCGTCCTACGGGTAAAACTTACGAAGATGCTCAATGTTCCAGGAGTTGCTCACCGAACGCCATCTTCGGTCTCAAAGCGACAGCGCAAAGCCTAGTGACTCGTTTCACCCGGTAAGGGCCTTCCCACTTCAAGGCGTCAACTTGTTGGAATTCTTGGCGGACTGAGCAGCGAAGAACAAGGTCGCCTTCCTCGAGACTTCGGCATTAACTTTATGCGGCTATGGTAGCGGCGCAAAGCTTGCTGGTATCGAGCAGCTCGTCTGACCGAAGACGATCCTCCTCAAGGAGCAGCGCGTCATGTTGTCGCAATCGCTCTTGCTCAAGCTCATCATAAGCGAGCACTCGAGGTGATCCGTATCTGAAGTTCCGTGGGAGAACTGCCTGCTTCCATAGACTAGAGCGAAGGTGTCCGGCGGTGGCTCGATTTGGCGTCGTCTGATCGACCAAAGAACCACCGGCAGCTCCTCAATCCAGCTTCTTTCCGCACTCGTGCAGCCTGTCGAAAGTTCTGGTCTTGAGTTCAAGCACTTCAGCATTCGCCCTCTCCACTTGACCGTTACTTCTCGGATGAGCAACAGAAGCGAAGCAGACCTTGGTGCCAAGATCTTGGACGTACTGCATGAAGGTGCGGCTCGTGAATTGCGTGCCGTTGTCAGTGATGATCATGTTAGCGAACGGCAAACAATCGACCTAAAGAACCCGACTCTTGATCAGGTTGTCACCTTCCTCATCGCTTCCACTTCCGGCCACTTTGTGAACTTGTCGATTGCAACGCATAAGTACTCAAAGCCCCGACAGCTTCGGGAAAGGGGCGGAGGATGTCGAGCCCCTGCATCAAATGGCCAGGATAAAGGGATCATCTAGAGAGCTTGAGCTGGCTGGTGTATCTGCTGGAATGGAACCGCACGCTTCACACTTGGTTACTTGTGCAGTTACATCCTCGGAGGGCTGTCGGCCAAAGAAACCTTGCTTAACGCTTTGCAAGTGCTCTGCGCCAATGTGGTGACCACATATGCCTCCATGTATCTTTTGCCAACAGCTTTTGTCCGCCTTCCCGTGAATACACTTCAATTTCACACCGTTGAGTCTTCTTCGCATGCAGGTGTTGTCGACAAACCGGTACATACTTGATCGCCGGGTTACTCTTTCCGCTTCTTCTTGCTCTTCGGAAAGTTCTCCGTCTGAAGGAACGGACAATCCGTGCCCATGCCGGAGCTTGCGGTTCGACAACAAGGACTAAAGGCACATCTGCCGCTGCGGGAACATCCGCTTCTCTGGCGAGAACTCGCGGCTCGATCCGGAAGTTGACGTTCCCGGCAAGCTTGCTGGAGCAAAACTTGTCGGGAGCGCTCGCTTCAACGAACAAACCCTAGGGCTTGTCGGAGCAGATCGCTTCCTCAAGATCTGCTGGTGTTGATCTTGAGGACCTTCTTGACGGCGACTTCGGGAAGCCCTGCCGGAAAATAGTCACCAGAGATCAACTTCCTCTTCTTACACTTGTCGGTGGAGCTCGATGGTGCGTCCTCGACGGTAGCACAGCACTCCGAAGAGGTGCGCTTGCCGGAGTGGGCATCAGAGCTCTTGCCGGACTTGGTCTTCTTCTTCGCCCCGGGAGCTTCAGCGGCAAGTGGCTTGCAATCTGCTGCAGCTGCTGCTTCCCGGTAGATCTTGTCGGCACAGATAAGAGCATCCTTCTTGTCGCCAGGGACAGAGATGGCATGAGCCAGGATCTGACATTGGGCTTGAGCACCAGCGGGAAGTAGTTGGCCAGGATCTTGTCGTCTCGCCCCCCGGCAGCTTGCATCGCGATGGTGTAGATGCCGAGGAACTCCGACGGATGCGTCTTGCCGTCGTACTTTTCTGGTACGTTTGGCTTGAAATTCTTCTTGTTGGGCCACTGGACTTGCCGCAGCTCACGAGTGAACGCAGGGCAACCTACCGCGTACGGCAAGTCGCCTGGTTCCCCTGGCGCATGCATGTCGACAGAGGGCCCAGCGCTGGTCGGATTGACGCCGCTTCTCTTGGCGCCGGCGCGAAGTTCGAGCGTCTTCTTCTTGTCGTTCGTGAAGAACTTGGCGCTGATCGCGACGAGCTCGTGGATCCGATGATGCGGTGGAGTCGCCGCCGAGGTGGATCCGGCGAGTTGACGATCTTGGCCTTCGGGCAGAGTGCATGGTGGTTGCACCCCACGGTTTTTGCCGCCATCGCTCGTGTTTGGCAGTCCTGCCGCGGCAGCGATGCACTCAGCTGCCGCGGAGCGTCGCCGTTGGCAAAGCCGATGAGACTCTGTATGGTGGCCCTCCATTCATCGACCTTGTCGGCTGTTGGAGGGTAATCCAGAGCGATTGAGCTCTCGCCAAAGCTTCGCCGGAGTGGTGGGTGGCGATGGCGAACGGCGCGAGGAGCGGATATGCTCGGACTTCTAACTATGTTAGAAGGAGCAAGATCCCATCCAGGCGATCGTGCCTTCGCCAAGCGCCAAAGATGTTGGCGTGCATGCTGGTCTTGAGCATCCCGAGATCCACCAGCTCGATCTTGGTCCAACGAGCGTATGGCGTTGTGAATACCATGACGTTGCCGGTCCCGCGCCTCCCGAGACGGGCGCGGTGCATGTACGGACTCCGAGGTCTCATGCAGCCTTGTCCTTGGACTTGGCAGCACCGTGGGCTCCCGTCGACGTCCATTCTTCCGCCTGGCGTTTACCCCACCACCCGCTTGCTCCGGTGGTGGTGGGTTCGACGCAGACGGAACATCTGCCACGAAGCCTTCTTCTTCGGTGGCATGTAGATGAAGATGATGAAGATCTAGCTCGTGTGGACGCCGGATCAGGTTCACACAATCTCGACGCCCCCCTACTTGGCGCGCCAAAGATGTCGGGGAGGCTGATCTAGCCCACGAACACCTATGGGACCGGCGGACCGAGCCCCTTTCGGTTCGGGGGGCGGAGGTCGACGAAGAGCAGATCGAGGCGGCTAATACCTAGCAGTTTACCCAGCTTCGAGCTCTCGGAGAGATAACACTCCTCGCCGCATGTCCGAGTGTATTGAGTTCTTGCTCGAGAGCGCTGAGTGCTACAAGACACACAAGCTGCTAACGAGACCGAGCGTGAGTGTTCTCTGCTTCAACCTTTCGACCCCTCTACATTGCGCATGGGCCTCCTTTTATATGCTAAAGGGTCTCTCGACAGGTGGCAACGTAGACAAGGGTAAAAATGGAAAAGGAGTGGTTGGTACAGCTACTTTTACAGTGTATCATACCTAACCATTACGGAAGTGCACAAAGGCATAAAATGCTCGTCTACGACGCCCTAATAGTGCATAAAGGGACCGTCAGGGGCGCTACAGCTTGCCACGATGGCAATCTTGTCGGTAGCCGCTTGCCACCGCTCTCCGTCCGCCACGACCTCTTGCCACGCCGCTGGAAAGGTCCTGTATGCGACACATTAGTGGATGTGCTAGAGCGCAGTGCAGTGGTGATGCCGCGGCAAGCGCCTTGCCGCGGTTGTTGTCTTGTCGCATCCAAAGCTTGTCGCTCATCGGGCCTTCCCGGCAAGCTCCTCTTGCCGGGACCTTGTCTCCTAGGTGCCTTGGGTGGCCTTCCCGGCGAGCTCCTCTTGCCGGGGCCTTGTCTCCTTGGCTTGAATACTTTGTTCTTGAATGGCTCCAAAGGAACCACGGAGGACCTTGGCGGTCACCCGGCAAGCCTTGCCGCGGAGGGCTGCAACTGCCCGTGCACAAGTTCGGGATACTAGGGTACCCCTACTCTAGTACACCGACACCGGTCGTCACCAAAACCACTATTCACAACAGAACCTTCGCTGCTCGGCCTACGCCAGCTACTTGTCGGCCGGTCACCACTACCCCAAAACCACACCTCCTCTCCAGCCCATTCCCCTACCTTTCGATCCCCTAGCCGTATCAAGCGTCCCCTAGTTCGCCTGAAAGCCATGGTGCACCACAATATAACGTACTACAAGATGCTGACGCCGGAGCGCCGCGTAGAAATCACGGCGGTGGTCGGCGCCACAAACCTCCGTTCCCAATCTTTCTTTGCGGCGGGCCAATCCTCGAGTTCTCTGGACAATGTTCATGGTGAAGGTTGCACCGCAGAAGGCCCCTGATGCGGATGAGATGATGGACGTCGACTTCGTGCTGGCGTTCGGGTTCCCCATAGTGTAGGAAGACCAGCGGTTCAACTTGGCGATCCTAAAGGAGGACCGAGAGGCGGAGGCTCAACTCGACGCGGAGCGCGCAGATGCCGCTGCCATCGAGGCCCTCCTGGAGGCGGAACTAGATGTCGTGGATGTGAACCAGGTGGCGGAGGCTCAACTTGACGCAGAGCGAGCGGATGTGGCTGCCATCGAGGCCCTCCTTCAGGTGGAACCGGACATCCTAGACTTGAACCAGGCGGTGGAGGCTCAACACGACACGGAGCGCGCGGCTACCGCTACCATCGAGGCCCTCCTGTGGGTGGAACCAGACGTCTTGTACTTGAACCGGGCGGTACTCGCGTCCGTGAGGAGCGCCCACACACTCCGCGTGAACGAGTAGCTGAGGCTGAGGACAACCACGGTGCGGAGACACATGTTGGCAGATATGGCTGGTTCACGCCGGCAGCCAAAGACGACGAGGTCGTCTCGTTCCGCGAGTAGTAATAGTTTTTCTTTATGTTGTTGTTTTTAGGGATCTTTTGCCGTGTAAAAACATATATTTATGCAAGTCGCCTAACTTCCATCATTTGGGCCAGTCGACCATTTCAGGCGGTTGGATGAATATCCTACGTCTCCTAACCCTTCTTATTCCTCACCTCTTCTTCTTCCCCAACAGACCACCGCACGGGCCGTTAGGATCTTCCCCAACATGTTGTTTGATAAACATACCGTATGAGCAAAAATTATGTGTCAGCGGTAGGATGGTTGAGTTTCGTTGATCACATGCGGTAGCACATGTTAGTGAGGGTGCGTTCCCTTGGTTGGGTTTGCGGCGTGTAGGAGCGACTGTGTGAGGGTGCAGTTCGACGGTGACAGCCGTGCGCAAGTCTACCTCCTTTTCATTTTGAAAACTTTAGGCAGGCTTGGAAAAAATGTGTGGCGAAGTATGGCAATGCAAGGCCTAGACCCAAACAGGATACAAGTACATACGTTGGAGTACTACTTGTGTTAAAAAAGAAAGGCGGGGTTTTCCTTCGCGGGATTGATCAATACAAATCCTTGTTTTACATGTCAATTAATGTGTATTTTTTTCTACAACGCCCAAAGAGCTAACCATCTCACTCCTCATCGCTTGATTAATGCAGCGCCAAGCAAACCAACCCTTCTCACTTCCGCATGCATGCAAGGGTAAATTAACATCCTTGGTTGCTAGTACGAGGCAAACCCCATCAATTTTGCCTCGATTAGTGTTAGTGGCCTTCTGCAAATTGTAATTTTGATATTGGCCTTGTGTACAAAAAATGGAGGTAGTAACTCTTTGACTTCCTTCCCCATTGCGGTGACGTCGACGATATCTCGAATGTTGTGGTTTCGCGAAGTGCCTTCAACGGAGAACACCAGTAAGGGAGACCACATTAAGTCGTTCACAAGTGCCGCCTGCAAGACGAGACAACCACCTTATTTGCATCCAGGAAGTCCGTTGAACCAAAGGGCGCGTAAATGTAGTAGTACTACACAATAGCGTCGTCTGTCCAGCTTAGTGCGGTAAGGTGGTGATGTCTACTACACAACCTTCTTCTTGTAGACGTTGTTGGGCCTCCAAGGGCAGAGGTTTGTAGGACAGTAGCAAATTTCCCTCAAGTGGATGACCTAGGGTTTATCAATCCGTGGGAGGTGTAGGATGAAGACGGTCTCTCTCAAAAGACCCTGCAACCAAATAATAAAGAGTCTCTTGTGTCCCCAACACACCCAATACAATGGTAAATTGTATAGGTGCACTAGTTCGGTGAAGAGATGGTGATACAAGTGCAATATGGACGGTAGATATAGCTTTTTGTAATCTGAAAATATAAAAACAGCAAGGTAACTAATGATAAAAGTGAGCGTAAATGGTACAGCAATGCTAGGAAACAAGGCCTAGGGTTCATACTTTCACTAGTGCAAGTTCTCTCAACAATAACAACATAATTGGATCATATAACTATCCCTCAACATGCAACAAAGAGTCACTCCAAAGTCACTAATAGCGGTGAACAAACGAAGAGATTATTGTAGGGTACAAAACCACGTCAAAGTTATTCTTTCTTATCGATCTATTCAAGAGTCCGTAGTAAAATAACACGAAGCTATTCTTTCCGTTCGATCTATCCTAGAGTTCGTACTAGAATAACAGCTTAAGATACAAATCAACCAAAACCCTAATGTCACCTAGATACTCCAATGTCACCTCAAGTATCCGTGGGTATGATTATACGATATGCATCACACAATCATAGATTCATCAATTCAAACCAACACAAAGTACTTCAAAGAGTGCCCGAAAGTTTCTACCGGAGAGTCAAGACAAAAACGTGTGCCAACCCCTATGCATAGATTCCGAAGATCACGGAACCCGCAAGTTGATCACCAAAACATACATCAAGTAGATCACGTGAATATCCCATTGTCACCACAGGTAATCACATGCAAGACATACATCAAGTGTTCTCAAATCCTTAAATACTCAATCCGATAAAATAACTTCAAAGGGAAAACCCAATACATTACAAGAGAGTAGAGGAGGAGAAACATCATAAGATCCAACTATAATAGCAAAGCTCACGATACATCAAGATCATGCCAAATCAAGAACATGAGAGAGAGAGAGAGAGAGAGATCAAACACAAAGCTACTGGTACGTACCCTCAGCCCCGAGGGTGAACTACTCCCTCCGCGTCATGGAGAGCACAGGGACGATGAAGATGGCCACCGGTGATGATTCCCCCCTCTGGCAGGGTGCCGGAACAGCGTCCCGATTGGTTTTTGGTGGCTACAGTGGCTTGTGACGGCGGAACTCCCGATCTAGGTTATGTTCTGGAAGTTTTGGTATATATAAGAGGTGTTGGCATCGAGAACAAGTCAGGGGGTCCACGAGGCAGTCACGTGGTAGGGGGTACGCCCAGGGGGTAGGGCGCCCCCACCTTCGTGGTGCCATCGGGACTCTTCTGGTCCATCTCCGGTACTCTGTGGGCTTCTTCTGGTCCAAAAACAATCTCCACGAAATTTCAGGTCACTTGCACTCCGTTTGGTATTCCTTTTCTACGATACTCTTATCCAAGGAAAACAGAAACTGGCACTGGGCTCTGAGTTAATAGGTTAGTCCCAAAAATAATATAAAAGAGCATATAAATGCATATAAAACATCCTAGATGGATAATATAATAGCATGGAACAATAAAAAATTATAGATACGTTGGAGACGTATCAAGCACCCCCAAGCTTAATTCCTGCTCGTCCTCGAGTAGGAAAATGATTAAAATAGAATTTTTGATGTGGAATGCTACCTAACATAATTGTCAATGTAATTTTATTTATTGTGGCATGAATATTCAGATCTGAATGATTCAAGAAAAAAATTAATATTGACATAAAAATAATAATACTTCAAGCATACTAACCAAGCAATTTTGTCTTCTCAAAATAACATAGCCAAAGAAAGCTCATCCCTACAAAATCATATAGTTTGGCCATGCTCCATCTTCGTCACACAAAATGCTCTCTTCATGCACAACCCCGATGACAAGCCAAGCAATTGTTTCATACTATAGTATTCTCAAACTTTTTAAAATTTCACGCAATACATGAGCGCGAGCCATGGACATAGCACTATGGGTAGAATAGAATATGATGATGGAGGTTGTGTGGAGAAGACAAAAAAGGAGATGCCCACCAATTGATGTCAATGCGAGGAGTAGGTATTGCCATGCAACGGATGCACTAAAGCTCAACAAAAGAAACTAAGTGGGTGTGCATCCAACTTGCTTGCTCATGAAGACCTAGGGCATTCGAGGAAGCCCATTGTTGGAATATACAAGCCAAGTTATATAATGAAAAATTCCCACTAGTATATGAAAGTGACCAAATAAGAGACTCTTTATCATGAAGATCATGCTGCTACTTTGAAGCACAAGTGTGGAAAAAGGATAGTAGCATTGTCCCTTCTCTCTTTTTCTCTCATTTTTTGGTACTTCCTTTTTTATTTGGCCTTTATTTTTTTATTTGACCTTTCCCTTTTTTTATTTGGCCTTTCTCTTTTTTTCCTCACACGGGACAATGCTCTAATAATGATGATCATGACACTTCTATTTATGTACTACTCAAGGATTACAACTCGATACAAGAACAAAATATGACTCTATATGAGTGCCTCCGGCGGTGTACCGGGATATGCAATGATTCAAGAGTGACATGTATGAAAAATTATGAATGGTGGCCTTGCCACAAATACGATGTCAACTACATGATCATGCAAGGCAATATGATAATGATGAAGCGTGTCATAATAAAATGTAGCGATTGGAAATTTGCATGGCAATATATCTCGGAATGGCTGTGGAAATGCCATAATAGGTAGGTATGGTGGCTGTTTTGAGGAAGATATAAGGAGGCTTATGTGTGATAAAGTGTATCATATCACGGGGGTTGGATGCGTGGGGAAGTTTGCACCAACTCTCGAGGTGAGAAAGGGCAATGCACGGTACCGAAGAGGCTAGCAATGATGGAAGGGCGAGAGTGCATATAATCAAAGGACTCAACATTAGTCATAAAGAACTCACATACTTACTGCAAAAATCTACAAGTCATCAGAACCAAGCAGTACGCGCATGCTCCTAGGGGGATAGATTGGTAGGAAAAGACCATCGCTCGTCTCCGACCGCCACTCATAAGGAGGACAATCAAAGAAACACATCATGCTTCAAATTTGTCACACAAGGTTACCATACGTGCATGCTACGGGACTTGCAAACCTCAACACAAGTATTTCACAATTTCACAATTACTCAACTAGCATGACTCTAATATCACCATCTTTATATCTCAAAACAATTATCAAGTATCAAACTTCTCATAGTATTCAACGCACTCTATATGAAAGATTTTATTATACCCATCTTTGGATGCCTATCATATTAGGACTAATTTTATAACCAGAGCAAATTACCATGCTGTTCTAAAAGACTCTCAAAATAATATAAGTGAAGCATGAGAGATAAATAATTTCTATGAAATAAAACCACCGCCATGCTCTAAAAGGATATAAGTGAAGCACTAGAGCAAACGGGAAACTACTCCGAAAGATATAAGTGAAGATCAATGAGTAGTTGAATAATTATGTAACTATGTGAAGACTCTCTAACATTTAAGAGTTTTAGATCTTGTTATTTTATTCAAACAGCAAGCAAAACAAAAGAAAATAAAATGACGCTCCAAGAAAAACACATATCAAGTGGTGAATAAAAATATAGCTCCAAGTAAAGTTACCGATAGATTAAGATTTAAAGAGGGATGCCTTCCGGCATCCCCAAGCTTAGGCTCTTGGTTGTCCTTGAATATTACCTTGGGGTGCCTTGGGCATCCCCAAGCTTAGGCTCTTGCCACTCATTATTCCATAGTCCATCGAATCTTTACCCAAAACTTGAAAACTTCACAATACAAAACTTAACAGAAAACTCGTAAGCTCCGTTAGTATAAGAAAATAAAACCACCACTTAGGTACTATTGTGAACTCATTCTAAATTTATATTGGTGTAATATCTACCGTATTCCAAGTTCTCTATGGTTCATACGCTCCGATACTACTCATAGATTCATCTATACCAATATAAAAAGACCCAAAGGGGCAGATCCAATTAATCTCGGCCATCAAATCATGTCAATCCGACGACCTAGAATGCTTCAATGTCGAGCGCTCAACACGTTTAGCGTGAAATTAATTTCATGTCAAATATAGTTCTAATCACATAATAACGCGTAAATAATATCCTACTTAATATAACCGCATGCACTTAATATACTTCTAAATTAACGAGCATTGCACGTACACATTGACTAGTCTGTAGGAATTTGTATCAAACGAATACTTATGGACCTCCAACAATTCTGAAATAAATTGGTGGACGTGAGGAATTTTTCTATTAATCATCTGCAAAAATAATCAACCTAAAAGCACTCTCCAGTAAAAAACGCCAGCTAATCTCGTGAGCGCTGAAGTTTAAAGTTTCTGTTTTTTACAGCAAGATCTCAAAGACTTCACTCAAGTCTTCCCAAAGGTTCTACGTGGCACAAACACTAATTAAAATATAAAACCACATCTAAACACAGGCTAGATGAAATATTAATTTTTTTTGACTGGGAACTGTAGGGGAAACCCCCACAGCATATCAAAACTTTATTGAAAAAGAGAGAGCAAGTACAAGTACAAAGGGGGATTACAAGAGGTAATCAAACTAAGCTAAGGGAAGAGGGAGAAGAAACAAGATAAAATTACAAAAGAAAGACCTCAAGGTGGCAGAAATGAGATCCATCTAAGAGATCATCCTAATAGGCAGCTTTCACCCTATATTGCATTACGGTAATATCATGGATGAATGCACTTCTCCATTTATTGAATCCAGCTCTCTCATGCCTGAAGACCTTAGCATTCCTGACAATCCAGATATTCCAGCAAGAAATGGACACCACTTTAGTGAAGAAGGGCTTCCTGAAGCTCCTGCTAGCATTGATAACCAAATCAGCCATAGAGTCACCAGATGACCAATTAATTTGCAGGTAGTTCCAAACTCTGAAACTAAAATTGCAATTAAAGAACAGGTGATCTCTTGTTTGCCTAGTATGCAATGGACAAAGAACACAATTTACTCCATCCTCCAAATGCCAATGCCTCCTTTCCACCATGTCCTTGGTGTTCAACCTGTCCATAATAAGCATCCAAGCAAATACTTTTATTTTCATTGTACAGGAGGACTTCCAGATCCAAGTTGTCAAAGGGTTGAAGGACTCTGACACAAAAGCATGTGAGTAAAACAGCTTTCGTGAGTATCCCTTGGCAGTGCCAGTCCAGAACCAAATATCTTTGGACCCAGGAGCTCTATTGTGGCCGTCCAACGACACTGGAGAGTGGTCAGGTCATCAAAAGCCTGGCTGGACAAAATAAGGTGGAAGTGCTGGAACATGTCCTGAGAGTCCAAGAACTCTTTAACAGTGATCCAGGGGTCCTTAACATAGGAAAAGAGCCTGGGAAATCTGAATTGGAGGCTAGACACCTGATCATCAAGCTGCCAGTTGTCTGACCACACAAGGGCAGTGTCCCCTTCATTAATCTGAACCCAAGCACACTGCCTAACTTTTGCATGTCCTTGCATATATCCTTCCACCAGAAAGAGCCACAAACAGAAGTTCCTTGGGGAACTCTGCCATGATAGTAAGAATCCCAAATTAAAGACACCCATGGGAGATCCTTTTTATTAAGAAAGTTATTTGCATGTTTGAGCAGAAGTGCAACATTCTGAACACCCAGATTAAGAATACCAAGGCCTCCCTTGTTTTTTGGTCTACAAATAAGGTCCCAAGCAGCAAGAGAAGGGGCGGCTCACCCCTATTCTTCCTCCAGAGACATTGTCTCTTGATTCTCTCCAATTGCTTTAGAATTCCAGCAGGAACAACCAAGCTGCAAAGGAAAAAAATGGGCATAGAAGACAAGGCAGAGTTTAGAAACTGCAGTCTTTCCCCCTGATTTAAAAAAGAGGAGCTAGCTGTCATTCTCCTCTACATACAGTCCACCAATGGCATAAAGTCCACCATTTTCGGCCTTGTAGTTCCTATTGGCAACCCAAGGTATGTAAATGGCATTTTCCCAATCTGGCATCCAAAAGCAATATTAATTCAAATATGACAAGAAAGGTCCACATTGATGGGAATAATAAAGGATTTGTGGTAATTCACATCAAGACCAGTGGACATAGAGAAGACCTTGAGCATGTCTTTCAGAGCTATAAGCTGGTCCTTGTCAGCAGGAAAAATAATCAAAGTGTCATCAACATATTGAATCACAGGGTAATCCTGGTCATGACAAGGTATAGGTAGATGAAGAATGCCCCTTCTGAACATGTCATTGGTTACAGTCTGCAGGAGATCAGCAGCTGGGACAAAAAGGAGGGGAGAGACTGGATCACCCTATCTGACACCCTTTTTACATATGAACTTCCTACCATGAACTCCATTAAGCAGAACAGATGAGGTACCTGTGGAAAAAATCTGCTTCATCCAAAGAATCCACTTCTCATTAAAGCCCTTATATCTCAATATTTGCACTATTGCCTCATGCTCAAGGGAATCAAAAGCCTTCTCAAAATCAAACTTTAGAATCACAATTGGTCTCTTGGACTGGTGACACTGGTGTAAATACTCAAAAATCCACCCAATACAATCCTGAATTGTTCTGCTTTTTATGAAACCATACTGGTTCTTGTGAACACACTGCATAATCACCTCTTGAAACCTATTGGCTGCCATCTTGGATAGAAACTTAAGACCCATTACTGTTAAAGAGATAGGTCTGTAGTCACCCACCTCTTCAGGTGAGGGCTTCTTAGGCACCAGAGTGATATATGAATCATTGATATTTTCCAGATGAGCAGTACCATCAAAGAAAGCCTGGGCCAGTTCATAAAAATCCTGAGAAATTATGTGCCAGCACCTTTTGAAGAAGAGACCATTAAAACCATCTAGACCTGGAGCTTTATCAACTGGCATATGCTTGACAATCTTGTCCATCTTAGTGAGAATATCTAAACCCTCAACTGGTTCAATGAGGGAAGAAAGGTCAAAACCCATGTTAATTCCCCTGGAAGAACCCATTCTGTTTTTAATTCCATAAAATGCCCTTCATTTGTGAGTGATCAGTCACCACAGAACCATCAGGCAATTGTAAGCTAGCAATAGAATTCCTTCTATGCCTCTCAGTAGCCATAGCATGAAATAACTTGGTGTTCTCACTACCCACTTTTATATATCTAACAGTACATCTTTTCTTCCAATAAAGACATTGAAGGTGGAGTAATTTCTCCACATGGTTTTTAACCACTTTCCTGAAATTGGATTCATGTCTGTAAAGTGGTCTATATTCCTCAAGCTCATCGAAAAGCAGAATAACCTTATTGCATTTACAGACAAGAGGAAATGTTCTTCTGCCATCTCTTGAGACACATTCTGAGGGACTTAAATTTGTCAGCTATCCTAGTAGTAATATGCCCCTTTCTGGATTGTTTCTGCCATGAAGAATCAACACAATCCATAAAACCCTCTAGCTCCAACCAATAATTCTCAAACTTAAAAAGATGAGACTTGGGAATAGAAGTTTTGATTGTAACCACACAAGGCACATGGTCAGATGCAGTTTTAGCAAGAGGTAGCACCTCAGTCATGGGATAGTCAAATATCCAATCAACAGAAGTGAAGAACCAGTCTAGCTGCTCAAGTAGAGGAGTATCCTGCATATTGGACCAAGTGTAAGATCTGCCTTTGATGGGCAATTCCAAAAGACCTAAGTGCCCAATAATCTCATTAAAGATGAACATGTCATTCAAATCACCACCAGGCAGGTTTCTGTTATCCAAAGAACGCAAGAAATTAAAATCCTCCAGTAGCAGCCAATTTTCATCCACAGGGATATTCAGGTGGCACTACAGGAATCCAGTATTTTGCCGTCCGCCACGGCGGACGGCAAAGGCACGGACGGCAGACGGCAAAGAGCTTTGCCGTCAGCGGCGGACGGCAAAGAGTGGTGGCAAAGACAGGGTCGGCAAACAGGTCCTTTGCCGTCTGCTTTTCACGGCGGACGGCAAAGAGTCCTTTGCCTACAAAGGGCACGGCAAAGGGGAGGGACGGAAAAATACTTGACGTCCGCCAGCATTAGTCCATTAGGTGGCTAACGGCGGCCTTTGCCGTCCGGCAGCGGACGGCAAATTTGACCACCCCTTTGCCTACAGTGGCGGACGGCAAAGGGCTCTTTTGCCGTCATATGGACGACAAAGAGCCTGCACCTCTTTTAATTTCTGTTTTCTTATATCCAACAATTATCACAACACACATCACATATATATCCATCACATAAATATCACAGCACATATATATATCACAACACATATATATATCCATCACATAAATATCCAGCACATATATATCCATCCATACATACATAGTAGGTTGCACATAGTCCCATCAATCCATACATATTACAATATGCAAAGTTTCATCATAGCAAGCGAGCATAATACAAGAAGTGCATCAAAGGAAAAAACAAGCAATCCATCATATGATGCTGGCTTCCGTGAAGTGAATGAAACCTGCAAAATGACAAATAAGAAAGTTAGAAAAAGAATAGAAGAAGAAGAAGTAGACTAGAAGAAGATGTATATGCCATTTATTAGCTAACTTAGGTGAAATAGGTCGTTTATGAGCTAACCTAGGTGAAATAGGTCGTTTATGAGCTAACCTAGGTGAAATGGGTCGTTTATAAGCTAACCTAGGTGAAATGGGTCGTTTATGAGCTAACCTAGGTGAAATGCATCATTTTGGAGCTAAGTTAGGTGAAATGGATCGTTTATGAGCTAACCTAGGTGAAATGGATCATTTATGATCTAATCTAGGTGAAATGGGTCGTTTATGAGCTAACCTAGGTGAAATAGGTCGTTTATGAGCTAACCTAGGTGAAATGGGTCGTGTATGAGCTAACCTTGGTGAAATGGGTCGTTTATGAGCTAACCTAGGTGAAATAGGTCGTTTATGAGCTAACCTAGGTGAAATGGGTCGTTTATGAGCTAACTTTGGTGAAATGGGTCGTTTACGAGCTAACCTAGGTCAAGTGCATCATTTATGAGCTAACCTAGGTGAAATGGATCATTTTGGAGCTAACTTAGTTGAAATGGGCCGTTTATGAGCTAACTAAGGTGAAATGCCCATGTTTTTGAGCTAACTAAGGTGAAATGGGTCATTTTGGAGCTAACCTAGGTGAAATGGGTCATTTAGGAGCTAACTAAGGTGAAATGGGTCATTTTAAAGCTAACGTAGGTAAAATGGATCATTTAGGAGCTAATCTACGTAAAATGGGTCATTTTAGAGCTAACTTGGATAAATTGGATCACTTGTAAGCTAACTAAGGTAAAATGAGTCATTTTAGAGCTAACTTAGGTAAAATGGATCGTTTATGAGCTAACTAAGCTAATTATGCAATTTTTGACATAAGTAAGCTAACTCTAGGTCATTATGGTAAGCATATTGGAGGAAATAAAGCTAAGTCTAAGTCTAGAGAAACTTACCGTGATCGTGGAGGTGTAGTAGCGGGCTGGCTCGTGCTTTAGTCGGAGAAGGATCGTGCGATGCGTTTCTCGAGTTAAGCTGCACCAAAGATCATTTCAATGTCTTGTTAGCATTATGACACTCAAATGTTAAGACTAGCAAGTAATGTCCATTCAAATTAAACTCACCGTGCTCCCTGTGAGCAATCATCGGCATCGGCGGAGCGGTCCTGACCGGACTTCTCGCATTACGCATCGCACATTTGGTTTTCACAACAGAGTCATACTAGTTAGTAATGAGACTCAAATGTTAAGACTAGCAAGTAATCTGCAGAAGAAACTTACCACAAGGAGCTCATACATGGCCCTTGCACGCATGTCATTCCGTGCCCTCTCCTCCTCCAACATCTTTGTCGCCCTCTCCTCCAACTCCCACGCCTCTCCTTCCGCCTCCCGCCAAGTTTCTCCGTTCTATCTCTCTCACTCTGTATAGCAGCCTGCAACACCACTCACATGACCATTTGTAATCATTGATGGAAGCGCACACAATGTAATGGAGAAAGATAGCTGAGTACGTATAACTAACCTTGATGGCGAGTTGGACTGGCCGTTCACGAGGCCTTATCTCAGAGCGGAGCTCGACCGGCGCCTTGATCTCCGGAGAGTGCTAGGACAACGGATAGGTCCATCTCCCATGGCTATGGAGCCATGGGACCTCCACCGCCACCGAGATATCATCGCAACTTCAGTATCAATGGGACCACAGCTCGGGTTAAAGTCCTCCCTTTCCTCGCCTTCCCCGATCTCTATATTGCACGAGCTTGTCGTGGGCGGAGATGTTGGTGAAGTTCTTTGCATCATCGAGGTCGACGCAGAGAATGCCTTGACTTTCTTGTAAGGGCCAGTGGGCCATGGCATACTGAGTTGTACACCTCGGCACCTTATCCGCCTTCTTGTGGCGTGCACGAAGATAGAAACAAAGTAAATTAGTAATTAAAGGGCTAAAGCTAGCATGATGAATGAATTGCATGAATCATGAAGCAAACCACATACCCAGTTCCGCCCGTACTGAAATAAGTTGGAGCTGCCTTGGTGGTGTGGCACACCTTCCATTTGGGCACGTTTGTCCTTGGCCTCGTTGTGGGTGGCCCGCCATTCTTGTGAGCACCACGCATTGACCAACACCTCCCAACAATCCATCCAAAATTTCGGCAGCACCACCCCGCTGTTCTCTTGATACACGTCTCTGCAATAAACAGAGAGGATGTGTACCCGGAGAACAACAGGGGAGGCACTGACGAAATTTATGCGTCGGGTCCGGAGCAAAGCATATGGGAAAACGAACCCAATCTACACATACTCGGGCTGTCCATGGATAGCGTTGGACAATTCAAAAGAATCAAGGTTATAAATATGCAAATGCATGCATATTTATAACTATGACGCTTTCGAACGGGAGACACATATTGGTTACGCATACTAATGATTCAAGACACATATATAGCTAGCTATCAAGTTTCATCGGAATAGATCAAATAATTAATGGGGGAGCAGGACATGTCATTTGTGCTCACCCACGAACGAAAGAGGCGAGCTCGTCAAATGCATGGCGAGGTCGTCGAACACCAAACCTCGCAGCGATGAAACGACTGCACATTTAAAACTACACGATCAACACAATTATATATGATGTTTTCCATAACAAAATCGAAAAATATATGACCTAACTAATAATTCACAAATATATGACCCCGTCAGCCTCTGGAAGGCCAAAGAACACCTTTTCGGGAGGTGTCGGGGGTCGGGGTGCCGTGTCGGGGTCGGGGTCGGGGTCTCGGGGTCGGGGTGTCGGGTCGGGGTCGGGGTGCCGTGTCGGTGTCGGGGTCGGGGTGTCGGGTCAGGCTCGGGGTCGGGGTGTCGGTGTCGGGTCGGGTCGGGTCTCGGGTCGGGTCTCGGTGTCGGGGTGTCAGGTCGGGGTGCGGGGTCGGGGTCGGGGTGCCGTGTCGGTGTCGTGGTCAGGTGTCGGTTGTGTCGGGTCGGGTGCCGTGTCGGTGTCGGGTCTCGGGGTCGTGTCGGGTCTGGGTGCCGGGTCGGTCGGGTGCCGTGTCGGTGTCGGGTCGGGGTGTCGGGTCGCCCGGGGTCGGGTGTCGGGTGTCGGGTCGGGGTCGGGTCGGGGTCTCGGGGTCGGGGTGTCGGGTCGGGGTGCCGGGTCGGGGTCGGGGTGTCGTGTCGGTGTTGGGGTCGGGGTGTCGGTGTCGGGGTCGGGGTCGGGGTGCCGTGCCGGTATCGGGGTCGGGGTGTCGGGTCGGGGTGTCAGTGTCGGGGTCGGGGTCGGGGTGTCGTGTCGGGGTGCCGGGTCGGGGTCGGGGTGCCGTGTCGGGTCGGGTTTTTTTCCTCTTTTTTCCTTTTCTTCTTCTTCCTCTTCTTCCTTTTCTTCCTTTTTTCCTTCTTCTTCTTCTTCTTCTTCTTCTTCTTCTTCTTCTTCTTCTTCTTCTTCTTCTTCTTCTTCTTCTTCTTCTTCTTCTTCTTCTTCTTCTTATTCTTCTTCTTCTTCTTCTTCTTCTTCTTCTTCTTCTTCTTCTTCTTCTTCTTCTTCTTCTTCTTCTTCTTCTTCTTCTTCTTCTTCTTCTTCTTCTTCTTCTTCTTCTTCTTCTTCTTCTTCTTCTTCTTCTTCTTCTTCTTCTTCTTCTTCTTCTTCTTCTTCTTCTTCTTCTTCTTCTTCTTCTTCTTCTTCTTCTTCTTCTTCTTCTTCTTCTTCTTCTTCTTCTTCTTCTTCTTCTTCTTCTTCTTCTTCTTCTTCTTCTTCTTCTTCTTCTTCTTCTTCTTCTTCTTCTTCTTCTTCTTCTTCTTCTTCTTCTTCTTCTTCTTCTTCTTCTTCTTCTTCTTCTTCTTCTTCTTCTTCTTCTTCTTCTTCTTCTTCTTCTTCTTCTTCTTCTTCTTCTTCTTCTTCTTCTTCTTCTTCTTCTTCTTCTTCTTCTTCTTCTTCTTCTTCTTCTTCTTCTTCTTCTTCTTCTTCTTCTTCTTCTTCTTCTTCTTCTTCTTCTTCTTCTTCTTCTTCTTCTTCTTCTTCTTCTTCTTCTTCTTCTTCTTCTTCTTCTTCTTCTTCTTCTTCTTCTTCTTCTTCTTCTTCTTCTTCTTCTTCTTCTTCTTCTTCTTCTTCTTCTTCTTCTTCTTCTTCTTCTTCTTCTTCTTCTTCTTCTTCTTCTTCTTCTTCTTCTTCTTCTTCTTCTTCTTCTTCTTCTTCTTCTTCTTCTTCTTCTTCTTCTTCTTCTTCTTCTTCTTCTTCTTCTTCTTCTTCTTCTTCTTCTTCTTCTTCTTCTTCTTCTTCTTCTTCTTCTTCTTCTTCTTCTTCTTCTTCTTCTTCGTCTTCTTCTTCTTCCTCCTCCTTTCCTTTTTCCTCTTCTTCTTGTCCTCCTCTCCTCTTTTTTCTTCTTCTTCTTCATCTTCTTCTTTTTTCTTCTCCTCCTCCTCTTCTTCTTCTTCCTTTCCTTTTTCCTCTTCTTCTTCTCCTCCTCTCCTGTTTTTTTCTTCTTCTTCTTCTTCTTCTTTCCTAAAACTGAACTAAACCTAAAACTAAACCTAAATCTAAACCTAAATCTAAACTAAACATAAATCTAAAACTAAAAAAACAGAAAAAAGGAAAAAACTAAATCTAAACCTAAAACTAAACTAAAACTAAACCTAAACCTAAAACTAAACCTAAAACTAAAACTAAAACTAAATCTAAACTAAACATAAACCCAAAACTAAAAAAAATAGAAAAAAGGAAAACAGAGGAGAGGTAGAGCTCACCAGGCGGTGGAGGAGGCGGGCGACTGGCGTGGCGTCGGGCCCGGGCGGTGGGCGGGGGCAAGGCACGCCGAGACGGCAGGCGACGGAGGCCGGTGGGCGGCACGACGGGCGGCATAGTGGCGGCAGGCGGGGGCCTGTGGAGGAGGGGGCGGGCGACGGCGGGCTGGGCCCGGGCGGTGGCGCGGGGCGCCGGGCAGGCGGGCGCGCCGAGACGGCAGGGCGGCGGGGCGACGAGGCGGGGCGGGGCGACGGGCGGGGCCGATGAGGCGGCGGGCGGTGGTGGGACCGGGCGGCGGTGGTGGTGGGCGGCGTGTGGGAGCAGGGTGCGTAAACAAAGAGAGAGGCGGGGTGGGGCGCCGTTAGATATGTTTAATCTTTGCCGTCCGCCACCTTTGCCGTCTCGCTAATGTGCTCTTTGCCGTCCGCTAGCGTATCGCAAAGA
Source organism: Aegilops bicornis (assembly GCA_021605145.1). Taxonomy (NCBI): domain Eukaryota; kingdom Viridiplantae; phylum Streptophyta; class Magnoliopsida; order Poales; family Poaceae; genus Aegilops; species Aegilops bicornis. Next base: position 364,135,047 of record CM038670.1, read on the forward strand.
GGGGGCCGTTAAGTATTTTTAACCAGCTCCTTAGTGGGGCCCCTCCCTCTTTGCCGTCGACTAGCGGATGGCAAAGAACTGGCTGATGGCAAAGGCTTTCTTTGCCATCAGCCAGTTCTTTGCCATCTGCTTTCGGGTAGCTGATGGCAAAGAGCTTCTTTACCGTCTGCTAGCGGACGGCAAAGAGCTGGCAGATGGTAAAGTAGCTGATTCTAGTGGTGTGGTACAACCAGGTTACAAAATTATCCCTAGCTTCCCCCTGACAAGGACCATAAACAACCATAAGTGTCCACCTCTCATTGTTTTGCCTAGAAACAAACTCAATCACCACTGCAAATTGTTGGACTTCCAACAAAGTCCCATCAAAAATAGATGAGTTCCAAACAACTAGAATTCCACTAGAGGCCCCCAAAGGAGAGAAAGCAAAGATGTCAAATCTTTTAGGGCAAAAGCTTAGATGAATTATTTATTACTAAACAGGAGCAAAATGCAAAGAACAAAAATAAATTTGGGTTGCCTCCCAACAAGCGCTAACTTTTAACACCCCTAGCTAGGCATGATGATTTCAATGATGCTCACATAAAAGATAAGAATTGAAACATAAAGAGAGCATCATGAAACACATGGCAAGCACATTTAAGTCTAACCCACTTCCTATGCATAGGGATTTTGTGAGCAAAAAACTTATGGGAACAATAATCAACTAGCATAGGAAGGCAAAACAAGCATAACTTTAAAACTTTAAGCACATAGAGAGGAAACTTGATATTATTGCAATTCCTACAAGCATATGTTCCTCCCAATAATAATTTTCAACAATATAACCATCACATAAAGCACTCTTTTCATGATCCACATAAGCAAATTTGTTCTCGTGAATAGTAGTGGGAGCAAACTCAACAAAATAACTATCTTGTGAAGCATAATCCAATTGAAAATTAAAATCATGATGACAAGTTTCATGGTTATCTTTATTCTTTATAGCATATGTGTCATCAAAATAATCATCATAAATAGGAGGCATGCTTTCATCATAATAAATATTCTCATCAAAACTTGCGGGGACTAAACATATCATCTTCATCAAACATAGCATCCCCAAGCTTGTGGCTTTGCATATCATTAGCATCATGGGTATTCAAAGAATTCATACTAACAACATTGCAATCATGCTCATCATTCACATATTTTAAGCCAAGCATTCTATGTAATTCTTCTTCTAGTACTTGAGCACAATTTTCCTTCCCATCATTTTCACGGAAGACATTAAAAAGATGAAGCATATGAGGCACCCTTAATTCCATTTTTTTGTAGTTTTCTTTTATAGACTAAACTAGTGATAAAACAAGAAACTAAAAGATTCGATTGCAGGATCTAACGATATACCTTCAAGCACTCACCTCCCCGGCAACGGCGCCAGAAATAGCTTGATGTCTACTACACAACCTTCTTCTTGTAGACGTTGTTGGGCCTCCAAGTGCAGAGGTTTGTAGGACAGTAGCAAATTTACCTCAAGTGGATGACCTAAGGTTTATCAATCCATGGGAGGTGTAGGATGAAGATGGTCTCTCTCAAACAACCCTGCAACCAAATAACCACGAGTCTCTTGTGTCCCCAACACACCCAATACAATGGTAAATTGTATAGGTTCACTAGTTCGGCGAAGAGATAGTGATACAAGTGAAATAAGGATGGTAGATATAGGTTTTTGTAATCTGAAAATATAAAACAGCAAGGTAACTAATGATAAAAGTGAGCGCAAACGGTATTGCAATGCTATGAAACAAGGCCTAGGGTTCATACTTTCACTAGTGCAAGTTCTCTCAACAATAATAACATAATTGGATCATATAATTATATCTCAACATGCAACAAAGAGTCACTCCAAATCCACTAATAGCGGAGAACAAACGAAGAGATTATTGTAGGGTACGAAACCACCTCAAAGTTATTCTTTCTGGTCGATCTATTCATGAGTCCATAGTAAAATAACACGAAGCCATTCTTTCCGTTCGATCTATCCTAGAGTTCGTACTAGAATAACACCTTAAGACACAAATCGACCAAAACCCTAATGTCACCTAGATACTCCAATGTCACCTCAAGTATCCGTGGGTATGATTATACGATATGGATCACACAATCTCAGATTCATCTATTCAAACCAACACAAAGAACTTCAAAGAGTAACCCAATGTTTCTACTTCAGAGTCAAGACAAAAACGTGTGCCAACCACTATGCATAGATTCCCAAGGTGACGGAACCCGCAAGTTGATCACCAAAACATACGTCAAGTAGATCACGTGAATATCCCATTGTCACCACAGATAAGCACATGCAAGACATACATCAAGTATTCTCAAATCATTAGAGACTCAATCCGATAAGATAACTTCAAAGGGAAAACTCAATCCATTACAAGAGAGTAGAGAGGGAGAAACATCATAAGATCCAACTATAATAACAAAGCTCGGGATGCATCGAGATCATGCCAAATCAAGAACATGAGAGAGAGAGAGAGAGAGATGAAACACATAGCTACTTGTGCATACCCTCAGCCCCGAGGGTGAACTACTCCATCCTCGTCATGGAGAGCGCCGGGATGATGAAGATGGCCACCGGTGATGATTGCCCCCTCTGGCAGGATGACAGAACCGGGCCCTGATTGGTTTTTAGTGGCTACAAAAGCTTGCGGCGGTGGAACTCATGATCTAGGTTAAGTTCTGGAAGTTTGGGTATATATAAGAGGTGTTGGCATCGGGAACAAGTCAGGGGGGGTCCACGAGGCGGCCACGAGGTAGGGGGCGCGCCCCCCACCCTCGTGGTGGCCTCAGGACTCTTTTGGTCCATCTCCGGTACTCCGTGGGTTTCTTTGTCCAAAAACAATCTCCGTGAAATTTCAGGTCAATTGCACTCCGTTTGGTATTCCTTTTCTGCGATACTCAAAAACAAGGAAAAACAGAAGCTGCAATGGGCTCTGGGTTAATAGGTTAGTCCCAAAAATAATATAAAAGGGCATATAAATGCATATAAAACATCCTAGATGGATAATATAATAGCATGGAACAATCAAAAATTATAGATACGTTGGAGACGTATCAGGTGGTTTCTCGAAGAAGACGATGGAGAAGCGGAGTCAGCGAAGACTGAAATGATGGTTGCTTCGTCCGTTCTTTGTCATTTGACACCTCACTGCTTTGTGATTTGTGATAGAAGGGACAGGGGAGTAGACACTATGCTCTATACTGTACATGCATCCAAGCACGAGAGAAAGAGGAGAGAGGTTGCATTTTTATATACCTTCAATCAATCAATTAAAGAGCTTCGGTTCCATCTTTTTGGCTTTGGCAGCACCGTCCACAATGGTTACCATCGATGCTAAAAGCTATTTTTCACATTTGGCTACACATTTTGGACGCCCTTAACCATACCACTTGGTTTTGCTCCTGTGTGCTATCTATACAAATCTCCATTATACTAATCTAAATAATTATAGTATCAAGATTAGTAAAAAGTAGGTGATTTTGCCGCGCGATGGTGGGGGAGGTTTCTTATTTTAGAGGACGTTGGCCTGGTGGTTTGCTAACATGTGATCCCACGTGTCAGTGCTTTACCAAGCCGATCCGCGTCCCATATGAGGCAGAACAACGACAGAAGCAACACGTGGTTAACTTGAAGAACATGAGGGAGAAGCGGATTCAACAACGAGTGAAATGATGGTTGCTTCATCCCTCCAACTTCTTTTTTTAGCATTATTACTTCGTCCCTCCAACTTAACTGCGGGAAAGGTGCATCTTTGTGATTTGACGCCTCATTGCTCATTACTACGCTGACGCCATGACTGGGGTGCTTCACCCCTGCTGCTCTGCAATGTTATTTCGGTATGGCATGTGGACCCGGTTTCTTAATGTCCCACATGTCGAAGGAAGGGAGTATAACATTTATGAAAGCGAGTGCTCGACTCTTACGACGGAGGAGTACATGACACAGCGGCCTAGTGAACTGTTACTTGTATTGTAGTACTACTATAGTTTTGTTATTTCGCATGATCCATCGATACAATCCCGATTAAACAGGCAAGGGCGGGATTTTTCCCGCGCGGTAGACGATACTAGCCATACATTTCAAAGGTAATTTTAACGTATGCAAACTGAATAATTAAGTAACAATATGAGATCTAGTAAATCTAAAAATACATATGTTTTATTGTGTTAGAGTGTAGTAGTAGTGTTGTATTGCATAGTTGTTAGATGTAACATGCGAGAACGTGTAGAGATGTACTTTTGGAGGGCCTACATGGGAGACTCGGATCTTTTCTGGAATGATGCTTGGTTCATAGCTGGTTCTTCCCGACCTTTGTGTTGGAGGCTACAAAGGCTTTTTCCATTTGTTAACAATTATAAAGTTTCAGTTCATGAATTCCTCATATCACACGATGTTTTCTCCATGTTCTTCCTACCATTGTCTCATGAGGCTGCATTGGAGTTGCAAGTGCTGGAAGGCTGGATCCTGGCTTTAAGCAGGGACCCCAACATACCAGATGTTTGGGTATGGCTAGGCAAATCTGGGAGTTTTTCTGCCAAGAGTTTCTACACTATTATGCACTCACATTTGCCCACAATTCAACCTTGTAAATGGTTGTGGAAAAGCAGATGTAGCATGAAGATCAAAGTCCTTGGCTGGTTACTTTTCTTTGACAGGATTAACACCAAAATCTCTTGATACGCAGGCATTAGAGATCTCCTCTGGATGATAATCTTTGTGTTATTTGTAATGAATTTATGTATGAAGATAGATTGCATCTATTTTTCAGCTGCAACTTCAGTCGCAAAGTTTGGAGCTATCTTTGTATTGACTAATCTAGAGGCTCTCATATTCAGCAATGTATCTAGCATGCAAGAGCCATATTCAAGCATCCTTTCTTCTTTGAAGAAATTCTCATTGCAGCTTGGAATATTTGGATCCTTAGGAATGTCAGAACTTTTAGAGGGGAACGAGCTACTTTTGCTGCTTGGCGATGTAATTTTGTACATGATCATTCCCTTTTAACTCATAGGCTTAAGGAAGACACCAGCATCAAGCTGACTGCTTGGATTAATGCCCAAGTTTAACTTGATAAGGTAGGTAGTTGTAGTTTTGTATCTTAGCTCTTGTACATACTCCTTTTTATCCTTGTTTGTACAGTTGTTGATCTTTAATAAAGGGTTGTGGGGCTTTGCCTCACAGTAAATATTCAAAAAAAATTGGGCATAAAGTGGATTCAAATATTTGTATTCGTCTTCATAGCATTTGTAACTCATATCTACAGTTTGTACAGTAGACGTGAATGCTTGTTCGCTCTTATGAAACCAGTACACCAATAATGGGGTGGCGTGCGCCAATTTAGGCACTGGCACGTTGGCCTACTCGGCTCCACAGAGAGAGCGAGAGAAGAGATAAATACATGGGCGGTCAGTGTATTTCAAGCGAAAAGCGTAATACGGTCACCTGACTTCACAATACGCTCATTATGGTCACTATATACGTTTTGCGGTGATTATACGGTCACTTGCTCACCGTTCATCATCGGATTGCACACTGTTGACCGGCCAAATAGTCTGCGTGGCACTATGTTGACTAGTTAAATTGACTGTGTTCCTTGTGGGTCCCATGTGTTAGTTCACATAGGAAAAAGGTCAGATAAACACAAATTTATGCAGGCGCGACAAGACTCCAACCCGTGCGCGGGTGCCACCTAGTTGTGTATGTGTCTGTCAGAGCCTGATGTGTGCGCATGTACGTGTAGGTTGAGCACAATGCGAGAGTGTGTGTTGGTCGTGTGGTGTGTGCATGCATGCGTGTGTGTGTGTGTGTGTGCGTGTGAGTGTTGCGTGCGTGCGTGGTTGTGTCTGTACGTGTGAGTGTTGCGTGCGTGCGTGGCTGCATGTGTGAGTGTTGAGTGCATGCATTTCGTGTGCATGTGTGTGTGTGTGTGTATAATCACCACACCAGCTCATGTGTGTTAAAACAGCGGCTCAGCATATTAATCCAAGCCACCTTGTTTGCTGTGCGTGCGGTCATGACTTCGAACCACCGTCCAATATTTTTTATCGTTTGTTTTCATTCTTATACACGCAGACAGGTGGGCCCAATATGGTAGTGACACAATGTGATGCAACACCACAGGTGCCATGTGGAGCGTTTAACTGGTCAACTAGTCGTGTCTTGAGCAAATACAGAGTTGTATGGTGAGCCCGTGACTGTATAATAATCACAAAACGTAAATGGTGACTGTAATGAGTTGATTCTGATGTCCAATGTATGTATGGTGGTTTTGCTTCAAATACAATGACCGTCACTGTATATATCGCGAGAGAAAGATGAAACATACGTGAATGTGATGGGGGCGTACTTTTAGAGGACCAGGATATAGTTTGTGTGCATATGTGAAAGAGGTGTAAAGGGGGTGTATGTGATGGAGAGAGAGATGCTCTTGATTTCTCTTTATTATGACTAACTTTATATATAGTATAAAAATATAAAAATTCACAGTGCGGAATAACTATCATACTCCTCCATATAACTTTGTAATGTTGCATACATACTGGCCCTCCGGGCTACCGTTTTAGCTTCTTCTTGCTCTTCAGGAAGTTCTCCTCTTTGGAGGAAACAGAAGAATGTGCCGCGCACTAGCTGGAGCCTAAGGCTTGGCAACAAGGACCTGTCCCACCTCCTCATTCACGGGAGCGCACGCCTCAACCGCAGAGGTTGGTAGTTTGGCGGGAGGGTGCAACTCATGGATCGAAGGGGAGTTTTTCGCGCCAAGCTCTCTGCCGGAGTCCAGTTTCCTCCTCTTTCTAGCCATTATTGTCGGGGATACAGAGGGCTGAGACAGATGGAGAACAAAACTCCTTTGTTCCATAGGGAGTTTTTATGTAGCGCACTTTGAAAGATGATCAACATTGTTGTTTTTCCCACGTGGCACATGCTTTGTTTGCAATCAGTCAAAGCGCTCCTCCAATTTTCTCACTTCCTCGATGTATGCCTCCATCAATGGGCTTTGATAATCCTTGTTCACTTGTCTCACCACAAGTTGTGAATCTCCACGGATGATTAGCTTCTGGATTCCCAGTTCTGTTGCAATTCTGAGCCCGGCAAGGAGCCCTTCATCCTCTGCAGTGTTATTGGTAGCCTTCTCCCGGGAAAAATGCATTTAAACGACGTACTTAAGGTGCTCCCCACTGGGAGCAACGACAAGCACGCCAGCTACCGTACCTTGTAGGGAGAAGCCACCATCAAAGTACATGATCCATTCTTGGGGTGCTTCCTTGCCGGGGATGACTGTCTCCAGCACTTCGCCATCAGGGTTAGGTGTCCACTCTGCAATCAACTCTGCTAGTGCTCTGCTCTAAATAGCTAACGTGCTCTCAAACTTCAAACCAAAGCTGGATAACTCCAAAGCCCATTCTGCTATTCTGCTAGTGGCCTTGGAGTTTCAGAGTATGCGTTGCAAGGGGAAGCTGGTGACAACCGTGATCTCGTGGGCTTGGAAGTAGTGCCACAGTTTCCTTGAGGCCATGATGAGGCCAAAAATCAATTTTTGCACACCAGAGTACCTCGACCTAGCCCCCTGCAGCAAGTAGCAGCCGAAGCACACTGGGGACTGCATCACTTCCTTCCTTGTCGCGACCTTGGAACTGCCTCCACTGCCCTGCTGTTCCTTGTCTTGAACTGCATCCGACCTTGCCGGGATGGGTTCACTTTCCTCTCCAAAGGGGACGGCGGCGTCGGCTGCTGCTTCATCTACCTCCCACTGTGCCACTAGTGCCGCTCTAACCATTTGATTGGTCGCTACTAAATATAGCAGCAACGGTTCTTGTGGCTTAGGAGCGACTAAGGTGGGAACAGAGGAAAGGTAGGTCTTCAAATCTTGTAGTGCAGTGTCCGCCTCCATGGTCCACTCCACAGGCCCTGCCTTCTACAAAACTTTGAAGAATGACATGGTGCGCTTGGCAGACTTGGAAATGAACGTGCTCAGCATAGCAACACACCCAGTCAAACGTCTCACGCCTATAACTGTCTTAGGTGCTTGAATCTGCTCGATAGCCTTGATCTTGTCAGGGTTTGCCTCTATACCCCAATGGGACACAAAGAAACCAAGTAGCTTGCCGGAAGGAATGCGAACACACATTTCTCCGAGTTCCGCTTCAAGTTGATCTTGCGCAGATTTGCAAAGGTCTCTTCCAAGTCCTCAATGAGAGTCAATATGTCCTTGGTCTTGACCACTATATCATTCATGTTGGCTTCAATATTTTTGTGCAGCTGGGACTCAAAGACAATCTATACTGGTCTTGCAAAAGTGGATCCCGCGCTCTTCAACCCGAAGGGAATCCATACAAAGCAGTACGTGCCACTTGGGTTATGAACGCGGTCTTCTCTTCGTCTTCCTTGGACATGAAGATCTGGTGGTATCCAGAGTAGGCATCCAGGAAGGAAAGCAGGTCACACCCGGAGGAGGAATCCACAATCTGGTCGATGCGCGGTGAGGGGAATGGGTCCTTCATGCATGCTTTGTTCAGATCTATGAAATCTATGCAAAGCCTCCATTTCCCATTGGCCTTGTGCACCACCACTGGATTTGCTAACCACGTCGAATGCAATACCCCTCTGACCAAACCAGCTGCCTCAAGTTTCTTGATCTCGTCGACAATAAACTGCTCCCGCTCCAAAGCTTGCTTGACGGGTCGGGCATGTGCGCAGACAACAAGGTGGTGCTCGATTTCCTCCCTTGGAACACCGGGCATGTCAGATGGTTCCCAAGCAAACACATCAACATTCGCCTGCAAGAAGGCAATGAGCGTGCTTTCCTATTTGTCATCGAGGGTGGCACTGAAGGTAAATGTAACATCGATGCTAGCCAGCCCTACCGGCACCTTTTTCAAAGCGGGTGCAGCGGCCTTGGGTCTCTTGCTATTGGAACTCTCTGGCAAGTCATCAACAGGCGCAGCACACTCCGAAGAGGTATGCTTCCCAGATTCCTTGCTAGCATCCTCACTAGCTTTCTTCTTTTTCTTGCTTTCCTTGGCGGGAGTAGTAGCTTCTGTGGCCTCCGCAGTAACTGCTTCTCAGTACATCTTGTCCACGCATATTATTGCGTCTTTCTCATCCGATGGAATAGAAATGACGCCTATTGTCCCTAGCATCTTTAGAGTGTTGTAGGCGTAGTGGGATGTCGCCATGAATTTGGCCAGGGCTGGGCAAGCAAGGATTCCATTGTATGGCAGGGGGAGGTCAACCACGTCAAACACGATCTTCTTAGTCCGATAGTTTAGCTCCCCTCCGAACGTCACCGATAGCGTGATCTTCACCTTAGGATGACTCCGGCCGGGGTTGATCTCTTGGAATGTACCAGCAACATTGAGCTCTTCATCTGCTATGTGGAGTTTGGTGATGACCTTTCGAGAAATTAGATTCAACCCGGCCCCACCGTCAACCAACATCTTTGTGACCTTGAGGTCGTGGATCATTGGTGAAACTAACAACGGCAAACACCCTACCGTGGTGGTGCGGTCAAGGTGACCCTCTTCATCAAAGATTATGGGTGTGCGAGACCACTTGAGCGGCTTCTGAGAATCTGCCGCCGGCTCCACGACATTGACATCACGCGCCCACTGTTTAAGCTGGTGGTGAGAGGAGTGCAAAGATGCACCCCCATCAATGCATAGGGCGTTAGTGGCTTTCTGGAATTCCCGCTCACCGGTTTATTTTTCTTCTTCATCTCCTTCATCACTCTTTCCATCGCAGTCCTTCTTCTCATGGCCTCTGGCTGGTTTCCATTGATATTGATGAACCTTGCCAGGACGACTTGCTCTGCCGCCTCGGCCCTTCCCGCCAATGCCATCTTGGTCTTTCTCCTTATCACGCTTCTCGTACTCAGCCCTCCGCTTCATGATGAGTTGCTCAACCTAATGACACTCCTGAAGATCGTGGCCCTTGGTCCAATGAATCTTGTAGTAAGTCCCATCACCCTTCCCAGCCTTCTTGGTAGCCGCGGCTTCCCAGCAATCAGTGCACATGACAGCTTCCTTGCTGGGAGCCTCGGTCTTGGCCTTCTTGCCGGTACTAGGTGCACTCGGTCTTTCAACGGTCATCACTGTTTTATCCTTGCGCTTCTTGTTGCACTCCTTGTTCTTCTTCTTCTGTTTGGTGGCATCGTCGTCGTCCTCTGATTCGATGTCGACGTCATCTTATTCATCGGGGAGTCGGCTCCCCTCTTCTACTCGAGCACATTTATCCACCAGAGTGTACAACTCATTCACAGTCTTGGGCAACCGCATGTTCATTTTAGAACGTATCCGGCGGTTGCGCACATTGGACTGGAACGGAGCTATCACTGCTGTCGGGTGGATGTCTAGAATGTTCCTGTGCACTCTACTGAACCTCTGCATGTACTTCCGCAGACTCTCTCCTTCCTTGTGCGGGAGGAGCTGCAAGTCGCTGGGCCGCCTTGGTTCTTGATGGCCACCCGTGAAGGAGCCAACACTACAAAAAAATACACTTCCGTGATGATACGTGTTTGTCACAGTAGGTCACGTTTTCTGTCATGCATGTACATCCATGACGATTTTATGACAGAATCAAGATAGTCATACCTGTGTTGTCGTAGAAGTGTTCCATGACATTACCAAAATTATCATCACAGAAGTGTCCACTTCCATGATGATAAATCGCGCGTCATAGATGTGCTTTCGTCAAGGGTGACCGAAACGTGGCATCCACCATAATGGTTCGCCGTTAAGCTATCGGGTTTCGGTTTGGATCCGTTAACCTGTTAGCAGCCCGGGCCAATGGGGATTTTCCACGTGTAAAATTCTAAATTTCCAGAAGAACCACGTATCGGCTCACCGTTGGGACAGATGGCATCCACTCATTGGACCGAAGGCGCCTATGATACGTCAACACGTGGCACGGCCCAATAGAGGCCCATTATAGTGAAAAGGCCGACCCATTTGACTTGGTCAAAAGGTAGCGGGTCGGCCCACGGAAAGCCTGTTAACGGCCTGTTCGCATACAACCCATTTACAGTCCGCTAACTCACGACCCGTTATAGCCTACCGGAATTTGGCCCGGTAGAATCATATGGGCCGTCCAATATGATTCCAGCCTGTTGTAACTTCCGGCCCATGTATGGCCCATGACGTCTTTTGGCCCATAGGAGGCCCTTTGTAACTCTGGGCCCATTAAAGGCCCGAGATGAAAGTGGTCCATAATGAACAGTGTATCACTTTATACCCATTAACGGCCCATTATTTTGTCGGCCGTTTCCAGCCCATGTTAACTTTCGACCTTCTAATGGCCCATTTATTCTTGGGCTCATTTCTAGAATTCGATTACGAACGGTCTGTTACTGGCCTGTTCTGCTTGTGGGCCAAATTCAGCCCGTGGTTACAGTCGGCCTATTTGTGGACTGTTAACCCGTTGGGCTGTTTTCATAGCATCATCAAATACGGCGTATTAACGGCCCGTTATGGTCGGGCCATAAAACAGACGATTTCCACTCTAGCCCGTTTACGGCCCATTTTGCGGACCATTATTGGTCCACAAATAGTATGGCCCATCTTTGGCGAAACAATTATACGTCCCATAGAAGGCCCATAGATTAGAAGGCCCATAGATCTTACATCCCATAGAAGGCCATGGATCCTACGGCCCATAGAAGGCCCATGGATCCTATGGCCCATAGAAGGCCCATGGATCGTACAACTGGTGGGCGGCCATGGTCACTACAAAAGGTAGCAGGACCATGGTTACAGCAGTCCATGTGTTGCCATGGTTATTGTGGCCTAGTTATAAAAATAGGTTATTGTGGCCACTAGAAAAAAACAAAAAAAGAACTGAAGTGACTACAAGAAAACAACTAAACAAGACAATAACGAAATAAATAAATAAGTAAGCAACTAACGCTACGCTATTATGGCTATTACACATATTACATCCACTGGGTATCAAACTTCGCCACTAGTGCAAATATAGGGAACAAAGCAGCATCTTACATACACTGGCCGTCTAAATTGGCCACCAGTGCAAATAAACGCGGCAGCAAAACAGCTCCATAACTGAAACAACTTTAGAAGAGCTCAAGAAACGTTATCTTGGGTATCCACCATGCTGGAAATAAGCTTAGCAAGCTTATAGCTTTGTCTTGTTTGGCGCTAAAATCCTCCAACGCTTGTTGTTGCACCAGAAAGTATGCATCTGAATGCTCTAGGGACTTCCGCTGTCCTTCGTCTTCTTGTTGCAGCACAGCTGATCGATGTCTTTTAGCTTGTAGTTGAGACTCAAGAAACCAAACTGGTTCAGACAGTGAGTTTGAATAGCTTGTGCCAGCGGTAGTGGCCAGTAACTCGAACACTAAACCAAGATAGGACTTTGGGGTTGTCTCACTGTCTTCAAGATAGTTTTCCTTAGCTGTTTTATCAGCTTTGTTGTAGACCAACAAGGATGTCTCACTATCCTGACCTTATATGCATTACTTCCTTTATCATTGCTTAATAAGGCACTCTTCCCCAATATTTTGTCAGCATTCTAAAAAAAGAAACAAACAGACACATAACAGGTTTAGCATGTACTAGTACACGAAACTCATTTCGCTGAACCAGTTCATTAGTAAGGTAGACAAGATTAATCTACCAAGTCTTCTATTGCCAAGTAGTACATAATAAAAGCATCAAACAAACATATATCTTTTTCCTATGGTCACTGCATTGTCTTGCCAAATCAAAATAGAGACATGGTTCAAATCATATTAGTTCAAGACAGCAGCACTGAAAGAATACAAAGCGTGGGAAACTACACGACACAACATGATTTTAGATGGGTACCATGAGTCTACATGTACAACAACACTACTGGCTCTGTTTTGATGCTAGTAATGTGCATGATATGAGAAGTCAACTGTATACACAATTGAAATTGAAATCAACAAAGCTATTTATAAGAGCAAACCTGTTAAAGAAACATGCACTACTAGGGAAAACCCTAGTAGTAGCGCGGGTTTTGAGGCTATCAGCAGTGCGGGCAGTCGCGCTACCAATAAGGCGCTACAACTAACTGTTAGTAGTAGCTTGGTCTGTACCCGCGCTACTACTATGGATCAGACGCTAGCTGCTGCTTCGAACGCGCTACTATTAATTAGTTGTAGCGATTTCCTGGCCCCGCTCTACTGCTATATCTTTCATCATTGCTTCCTACCTCGTTTCAGTTTCAATAAACATCAATTTCTAGATACTAGGTACTAATAGATATCAATTTCATAAAGCATTATAGGTACTAGGTAGTACTCCCTCGGTTCCAAATTACTCGTCGTGGTTTTAGTTCAAAATTGAACTAAAACAACGACAAATAACGAGGGAGTACTAGATAATAATTTCATATATACTCAACATGCATCCTCAAGCAGTACAAGGTGATATCGACGACGATCATCATATGTAGTTATAGATAATATCGACGATGATCATCATATGTAGTTCTACATGATATCGACGATGATCCTCATATGTAGTTCTAGATGATATAGCCACACACACACATATGTAGTTCTAGAATATATCAACGACGATCATCATCCTCAAGCTTGGGCGGTGGGTGTTCCTAATAGTAATTACGATGGCCTGTCCAACACGAAGATTCTTGCCTACGAGGAATCTCTTCCACCCAACCGAGTTTAAGTGTGTGCGACCGTCTATGTCCATGCGGTAAGTACAGGTGGTGACGGAGCCCCTTGCCGTAAGGCGTAGTCCAGCAGAGCCTTCTTCATCAGGCTCGAGACCACAACTCAGATATAGGTTCTTTGGCAATTTCTGAATAAGAAAAACATATCAACTAATAAATAGCCTCGCACATACCCTTGCAAATATATTTCTATTAAGTCTAGATTTCTACACTATCAAAAGACACAGTACTACGCATTTGTACTAACTAATCATAAATTCTACTAATAAGTATATATGGATTATCTACATTATTAATAGTTCCTTGGATTCTACACTAATAAGAGCATGTGATCAGACTCTACACTAAAGCATATCATCGACTAGATTCCACAAAGCATATCATTGGACTCTACACTAAGCATATCATCGGATTCACTAAGCATATCATCGATTAATTTGCATTTGTAAGTATAACAATAAAGCATATATATATCATCAAATTACTACAGGCAGTATGTATAACATACCATTTCATTCTGATCGACCATGGTACTTGTCAGGCGGGTCATGAATGGCACCCCGACAAAGTCATCACGTGGCGGAATTATGTCCCATAGGTTGCACACCTCCTCCTCGCTCAGCCTCATTCTTTGAGCTATGATGGCTTCATGAAGTGGGTTCTGATCATCTTCATTGAGTGGGTCCTCATTATCTTCATCATCTTCGCTATCTTCATCATCTTCGCCATCTTCCACGAGTTGAGATAGATGACAGCTAGCTTGGGTCTTTCTGCTCTGAAGGAGAAGCTGATCAACTCACCACCAGTAAGACACATGTGGGCAAGGAAACGGGCCCATCCATCTCCTCCAATCTGCGACGTATTGCGTCCTTTCTCAACCTCCATAGTGTACGGCCCCCCAGGAGCCTCAAATGTCATAGTATCTCCTGTCAGCTTGTTGAATTTCAACCTCACATTGCATGGGACGATTTGTGTAAGAAAAGCAAAATGACACAATGCAGTAATGCCAACACTAAAAATAAAATAGTTGTTACATTTCATCTAATTTCATCACGCATGACGAAAACTCGGCTGGAAGTAGATGCCGAACAACTTGCCAGTTGCAAGGCTGTTGGCGCACCTTGACTTGCACAGTCGACATAGTGGTGGTGGTGGTGGCGCCATTTTCCTAAAGAAATATGAGCAAAGGGTTAATGATTCACTTCACAAGAAAGAAAAACGGTAGCATGTGATATTTTTGGTTCTTCCACGAGAAGCAATTTTATGGACAAAGCATTTCGGTGGCACCTATTGCCGAAAAAACTTTTCACAAATATGTACCAAATAAGGGTACCACCTACCAAGACATTTCATCTCATATGGCCCCTATTGCCTAAGATAATTGATTAAAAAACAAGTGGCAAATTTAACTAAATTGGCACCTACATTTTGCCAAAAAATAAATTATTACAAAAAAAACAAAAGCATCTACCTATCCATGTACAGAAAAAATAACAATAAAATGGTGCATACTAAATCAACTAAATCAACGAGCCTACTAAATCTACTAGCATACTAAATCAACTAAATCAAAATGTTCTAAATCAACTAAATCAACTAGCCTACTAAATCAACTAAATCAACTAGCCTACTAAATCAACTAAATCAAGATGTTCTAAATCAACTAAATCAAAATGTTCTAAATCAACTAAATCAACTAGCCTACTAAATCAACTAAATCAACTAGCCTACTAAATCAACTAAATCAAGATGTTCTAAATCAACTAAATCAAAATGTTCTAAATCAACTAAATCAACTAGCCTACTAAATCAAAATGTAGCAGGGAGGACGGGTTGTGGATGGAGGAGGGAGGAGGGAGAAGGAGGGGCGACTCGAGGAGGGAGAAGAGAGTAGGACGGAGGAGGAAGACGGAGCGAGGAGGGGCCAGCCGGCGGTGAGTGGAGGGAGGACGGAGGAGGAAGGCGGAGCGAGGAGGGACCGGCCAGCGGCGACTAGAGGGAGGACGGAGGAGGACGCTGGTACCGAGTCCAGCGAGGCGGAGGAGGTGGCGGCGGCGCAGATCGGAGGAGGGGCGACGGGGGAGAACCGGCGTGGGGGGTTGAGGGGGAGATCGAGTGAGTGTGAGTGTGAGTGGATCGGATAGGTCGGAGAGGGGGAGATGAAATGGCTTAGCAGTAGCGTGCTATAGCAAAAGGCGCTATTGCTAAACGACCTAGCAGTAGCGCCTTTCACAAATAGCGCTCTACTGCTATGTGTCAGCATGTAAAAATAGACATAAAAAATACATTGATCATCAATGATCTTTTTGTGTACAATCTGATTTGGCAATATGAGTCCTCGCCAGTTTAGGAACTGGTGAAGACTCATATTGCGGCCACAAATTCTACACACAAAGTTCAATGAAGACGAAGTGGTTGTGAAAGTTTGAGAAGTAACATATTTAAGGTGGTACAAACTCTCTTCACGAAGCGAGGTGGGACTAAATTTTTTAGTAAACTTAGCAGTAGCGGTTATTATGTAAATGTGCTACTGCTATGGTCCCTAGCAGTAGTGCTCTTCATATTAGCGTGCTGCTACTAGAACTAGCCTGGCGGCGATGTCGTGGCAATTATAGCAGTAGCGCATCTTATAGTGGGCGTGCTACTGATACATTTATTTCAGCAGCGAGGTTTGTGCATGCTCGCTACTGCTAGTTAGCAGCAGCGCCTTATTTTAAAGCGTTGCTGGTAAGATTCTATGTATAGGCTTTTCCCTAGTAGTGATGCGTAAACATACGTGTTGTGCCATTGGAGTTTCGATTGGATCCTTCAATTTAGAAATAAGTTTGTATGATAAAATAAAGTGATACAAGAGCAAAGTAGTATGCATGATAGAAATGGAATCTTAATTGAGAACAGTTGCTCTTCAGGTTTAACACTTGTTCTACATGAACAGACTACAGTAAGGCGCAAGCATATAGTACTTGAAGATAAAAAATGAGCTCATAGACCTTACCACATTCTTGGTTCGGGACTAGTATAGAACAAGACGTTCCGTCCAGTAAATGTGTCTCAGGGGAACATAAAGGAATTTGATGAGTTTCTTTGCAAGTGAAGCATGTTTTCTTCAGGTAATTCCGATACTGCCACCAAGCATTCTTGAAGATAGCAGAGGTATTAGCACAGGTTACCTCATATTAAGTTTCCAAATCGGTCCTTCTCTATAGAGAAAAATGGGAAAATTTGTTGTATTATAACCATCATGGAGGTAGAATGTATGGGACAAAGCAAAGTAATTTCCATGAATAACATTACTTACGAATAACTCTTGGACAAACACCTGCAACTGGCATTTTCCTTCATTTTCAGTATCATATTTCCAAGAAGGGAAGATACGCACATAGGATTTAACAACATCAAACGCGATAGATGATAAACTAGGAATGGTTGGTTGTGCTTCCTCCACAGGAATAGGTGTACTAAATGGTGGAGTTGGGGTTCGCCGTGGTAGTACTGACGCTTTGGGCACTGGAGCTGCCTTACTAACAACTCTTGTTTGGGAGCTCTGTGGTGGAGATGGTGCTGTGTCAACAGGAACTGAGTTACTATCTGCTGGGGTTGGGGTTAGATTGGGTGAAGCTGGTTCTCTGTCCATCGCAGTAGGGGTACAATCTGCAAGAGTCTGGGTTATGCGTGGTAGGGCTAGTTCTTGTGCATGTACAACTTGGGTGCTATCTTGACCAAGAGGTAGCACTGTATTATTTGAAGTCCGTCTTTTTACTCTGCTAGATACTGCCATCACTGGCTCCAGTTCAAATGGCTGATAGACATGAAACATAGTCGAATGTACAGACATTGTATGAGAGACAGATGCAATAGATAGTGTGGAAAAAAGAGGGCATGAAATAGTTGACATGTATATTGTTTAACTAAAAAGGATAGCATGACATAATTTCACATATATGATGTCTATCTAAACTAGATAGCATAGCATGACATAATTCAAAGATATGATGACTAACTAAACAGGATGGCATGAGATAATTATATGATATCCTCATTAAACGGGTTCGCATGACATAATTCACATACATGTTATCTAAGTAATCAAGATCGCATGATTTTTCACATATGTGATTTATATGCTAAGTAGAGGGCATTCGCATATATGATGTCTGAACTAAGAAAATGGTGTTAAATATTGTGTATATGATGTCTAAACTATTTAATGCAAGACACCATATGCATGATATGAGCAGTATAACTGTGCCAAGTTAGAGCATACACCTCGGTGGGGGAATAGGACTGGTCATCTGTCTCTGAATCCATCTCTGAGGAGCTATCAGGACCCAACAAGAGATCTGCTTCAACAGGTAGCACTATCTTCTCTGAAGACCTTGTTTTCACTTTAGATTTTTCCATCACCCACTCAAATGGCTGATTCACAGGAAGAGTAGTTTAATGTACAAACATTGTCGATAGATGGAAACGTAATGAAGAAAAGGATGGGCAAGATATCATTCAAATATATGATGCCTGGTTAAATAGGATGGCATTGCATATTTCACATATATTAAAGAGATGAGACTGCATAATTCCCATATATGATATAGAAACTAAACAGGTGGCATTACAAGTATGATGTTGAAAGTAGGCACTGCAAGGCAACATATGCATGATATGACTAACATCATCATCCCAAGTTAGAGCAAACACCTTGGGGGGTAAATAGGAGTGGTCAGCTGCGTCTGAATCCGCCTCTGAACAGATATCTTCCTCTGGATTACAATCTGGAGAGGGGGAGGTTTTCCATTGAACCCACCATGGAGAAATGTCTGCATGACATTGTATTGCGGCACAAAACTCTTCTCCTTTTCTCTACATGCATACTAAAAAAATATAGTGAGACTATGTAAGGAGAGCATGCGGAAATCTAGTGTGATGGCAAATAACAGTGGATGGATCCAAAAATAATGATAACAGGCTGATGATAGCTTCAATTTAATAAAAATATAGATGATGATTGCTTTACTATTTGTTTCCCACCCAAGATGAAGAACATGGGCTGAGATACTATTCATTATTGCCTCGATATGTGCCAGATAATAGACAGAGATACTATTCATTGCTGCCTCGATATGTGCCCCACAACTAATTTTAAAACTCAAGTTTGAACATTAATTTGGACCTGACTTGGAGTCTAAGAGGTGGACAGGACGATAAAGTAGCAGGTAATATTAAGCAATTCATAACATAAGCAGAAACGAAAGAGTGCGACCTCTCTTGTGGACACATGTACTCCTCAGGTTCATCTTCTGAGTCGATGATGGTGATGCCATTGCGCTGGGTGCCGGCAGCAGGGAAGAAGATCTGAGGCGGTGAAAGATGGTCGTGAGTGGTGATGTCTGGTTTGGTGGATGCTTCTGTCGATGGAGCAGCTCAGGTGAGGTGGACGACGTCGCGGCAGGAGCAGGACAAACCACACAAAGTTTTCTTCGACACCTACGTGTAACTGAAGTAATTTTGTAAGGGCTTCTTTGGCTTGCAGGATTCTAAAAACGTAGGGATAGGAAAACACCGGAATGGGATAGGAATGCACGTGGGAAATAGAGCATTTGTAAACACAGGATTTCTGTCAACTTGGGTGTTTGGTTCACAGGAATTGGAAGAGCAGAGGAATGCAAAGGAACATGGCCAAACTAAAGTGAAACAATATGAAAGCTTGTAGAGTTAGAATGTTATTCTGCCACTAATGCACTTGGTCTTGTTTTCATGCATAGGATTTTGAAAAGTAGGTCCAGGTGGATGTTTTGCTCCATTCCTTTCAAGAAAATGCATGAATAATTGCATAGTAGAGTGACATAGGAAATTTTCCTATTGCTATATTTTTCCTTTAAACCAAAATAGACCTAATGGATCGACATGAATGTAGAGTAGTAAGTGATGCGACAAGTGCAAAACCTCTTTGGTGTAGCCGTGTCGACCTCGGCATCATTGGGATGGGCGCCGAAGAAGGTGAGGCAGAGGTGGCTGTCGGAGGTGTGGAGGAAGATCTAAGGAATGTATAGACGACGTCCAGGGCACTGCTCTGTTGTGGTGGATGGTTCCGTCGTTGGAGCAGCTCCGGAGAGCCGTAAGACGTCGTGGCTAAAGTAGTACAAGACAAGCATCATTAATCTCAAGTGGGATTCTAATAGCATCTCCAATAGATGATGTAAAATACATTACCAAAAAGTGATGGATGTAAAATTTACATCACCAAAAAACACCTGACTACAACAGATGAGGTAAAAACTGTTGACTCTAGACTTAACTGTCGAAACTGAAATTCACTGTGGAATCTGAATGTTACTGTCGAAACTGAATGCACTGGTAGCATAGAGGCAATTCACATGTAGTTTAGGCCGCTCGGGCACTAGTAGTAGAGAAACAGTGATCTAAATCAGCATGCGATTGACGGGGAACACAGTAGCAGATAGCAGCCGGAGCAGCAGCGCCTGGAGGAGCAGCGCGAAATAGAGCCAGAGCAGCAACTCGTGTAGCTGCAGCAGCCCATGTGCCAGCATCAGGAGCGCGAGAGAGAGCAAGAGCAGAGTAGCAGCACGAGCATGGGGGAGAGCAGAGCAGCAGCGTGAGCGAGCGAGTGAGAGCCGGAGCAGCAGCAGCAGCAGAGCGAGTGAGCGAGCGAGCAAGGGCCGAATCAGTAGTAGCAGCACGAGCGAGCAAGTGAGAGCCAGAGTAGCAGCAGCAGATCCGGCTGGTATGGATGTAGCCGCCGAAGGGGCCTCGCACTAGGGGAGAGCCGCCATGGAGATGTCGCCTGCGGCGCCAGCTTCGGGGTAGCTGCGCCATGGGTTTGCGGGATGGAGCATCGTCGGTGCCGGGAGGTCGAGTTAAGGAGAAGGCGTGTTGCGATGAGTGCCCAACCTCTTTGGTGGCACCGAGTAGGCCTCGGCTCCATCCGAGGAGTCGGTGAGGATGCTGCGGTTCCGGTGGAGCAGGTTAAGGCGGCGTTGTCGGTGTCAAAACCGGCAGATCTAAGGTAGGCGGCCCAAGCTGTGAGTCTAAGGATCAATGGTTACAAGGGACAGTGGGGACACAATGTTTACCCAGATTCGGGCCCTCTTAATGGAGGTAAAACCCTAAGTCCTGCTTGATTGTATTCGATGAGTATTGGGGTTAATAGTTGATCTACCTCGAGATCGTAATGGCTAAACCCTAGCTGTCTAGCCTATGATTATTTTGATAGCCTCTACGGACTAACCCCTCTGGTTTATATAGACACCGGAGGGGCCTAGGGCTGTACAGAGTCGGTTTGCAGAAGAAGGAATAATACATCCGGACACCAAACTTGCCGTCCACTTATACAGGGGTCCTACCTGGACACGGGAGATGGTCTTCTGTTTTTATCTTCACGGCCCATCAGTCTGGCCCATATCGAATAGACCGGACATTTGAGGACCCCCGAATCCAGGACTACCTCAGTAGCCCTCGAACTTGCCTTCAATGACGATGTAGTATCCGACTTATGTCTTCGGCCTTGCAAGGCGGGTTCTTGTCCATACTTCGGATGATGACAGTCCGATTTCGACCTCCATGTTCGGCCTTTATGATTCCTTCCTGTTGCGGCCTCAATTTCCATGCGCTGGGCAAATGCGAACGGTCCACAATTTTTACAAATAACCCCCTTGCCACGCACGGGCGACATCTATATAAGGAGGTTAGATCCCCAAATGCCATCCCACATCGTGCAAAGAGCATCGGAGCAAACCACAAAAAACTTCAAAACATGGCGAGCGCTCCTAGCTCTTCCTCGCGCCCACATGGCCCGCAAGAGGGTGATTGGCGAAGCTGCTCAGTGTCCCACCTTCCGCTGAATCGAATTCAGATGTAGGGATATCTCCCTCGCATATCTAGTTTCTGTGCGGGTGGGATTGGCCTCGATTGGCAAAGACGTGCTAGCAGAGAATTTCCCCAACCCCAACAAGGAGGAGAGGTGTGTTTCGTCCCGTCTCTTCTGAGGGGCTTAGGATTCCCGATCCACCCCTTCCTCAGAGGTCTATTGGAATCCCACGGGATCCAGCTGCGCGACCTCACACCAGGTTCTATCATGTACATCTCGTGTTTTGTCACTCTCTGCGAACTATTTTTATGCTGCGAGGCTCATTTTGAACTATGGAGAAAGTTCTTTTTCCTCGTCCCTCGTTGTTGAGGGGGTTCCATATTTGAAGTGGCTGGTGCCGAAGTATGGCGCATAGCCGAATCAGGTTACCTTATCGGAACTCCCAAGGAAGTATCCCAAGAATGATCTTCGGAATGGTTTTACATTGAGGACGGTCCCCTTCAAGACCCAGTTCGGCGTGGACTCCTCGAATTTTCCAGTGATCCTTTGAAGAAACGCCACAATTGGCGCCCACAGAGTCCCAAGGAAGAAGAGGTTGGTCAGAAAGGTCAGATTACTTGCTCATTCCGAACTCTCGATAATCAAATTCATGGCCATTGCAATAAAGCGATGTATCCAGCCCCTCCAGTCTAGAGTGACCCCTTTATGGTGCTACAACAGAGAGGGCGAAGCATCTTGTTATAGGCGCAAGGGCCCGGATACCCCAGCCAAACTAGCCATCATCCTGGCCGATCTTTATAAGGGGGAGAAAGAAGACTTCCTACGTTTAAATTGTCGGGAAGGTTTTCCGTGTATAACCCCATTGAATGGGTAAGATTTTGATTATCATCACAGTTTTGCCTCGTTATCGAGGTATGCTAACCAAATTATTCTGGTTGTTTTTAAAGCAGACATGCAGGAAGGTGGTCGAGAATATGCATTGCCCCTCCCCACAGCTAGAGGATTATGCTCGCAACGAAGACCCTAGGTTCTGCGAGGATCCGGATATATTCATAGAGTTTGATGATTGGAGTTTTTTATCAAACGAGATTTGATGGTTCGGAAGTGGCTATTATGGCCGACTACCCCGACCTTCTTCCTTTTGCAAGTGTAAGTATTCAGAAAGCATCCTCAAAGAAGGAGCCCCCACTTGCATCTCACCCATCACACTGAATTATGCTTTTATAGGATCGGCGCTCAACGCGCCACAGTCCATCGAGATCGCCTCTAGGAAGGCAGCATCTACGCAAGGCGAGCGTTCAAAATGAAAGGTAGCTGGAAGCACTGCTGAGCCCCCTCCTTCATCAAAGAGGCATAACTTCTGACACGTGCCTGGGTATAAAACCAGATTGTCATACTTCTTCTCCCATCTTGTTTCAGGAGGAGCACACGACAAACCATGGCTAAATGCCCTGGTAGCCGAGCATCACCTAATCCAGCTCCGGACTCGTCAACTAGGACGAGAGCTGATACGGAAGCCGTGCCAGATCAACCCCCTCATGAGGATTCGAATGAAGCATCCATCACGAATTCCATGGTGGAGAGCATGATGAATCAGCTATCGGATCTGGGGTTCTGGCAAAAGCCATAAGGTTCAAACTCTGGGGTGCGCGCGAAGTTCTTTCCCCCTACCGGTCTACGCCCTAGCTCACTAAGATCTCGCGGATGAACTCGGCGCACTCGCAACACAGAAATACACGAGATTTATACTGGTTCGGGCCATCGTTGTGGTGTAATACCTACTCCAGTGTGTGGTGGATTGCCTCTTGGGCTGATGATGAACAGTACAAGGGGAAGAGCAGCCTCCTGAGGTTGAGGTGCTCTTGTGTTTGTTGAATTTGCAGGTGTGAGGATGGAGTGGATCCAGTACAAGATGTGTTCGAGACCAGATCAAGTCTGATCTAGTTCCGGTGCCCTCTACTGTGGTGGCTAGTTCTTCTTATATAGGCCCTGGTCCTCTTCCCAAATATTGAGCGGGAAGGGAGCCAACAACGGCGGGCAATTTGAAAGGGGTCAGCTAGTACAAGCTATCCTGACAAAAGCGGTCATCGCCTGCAAAAGGTTCTGGTGATGACGCCGTCTTGGGCTCCATGGTGACCTCCGTCTGGCCGTCCTGCTGGTCTTGGTCTTGTTGCACTGATATGGAAACCTTTGCTTGATGCCTCGGTACTCCGCGCCTGCGCCTGCCTCCTTAGCACCAAAGAGGAAACAAGGATGCTGCGCACGATGGCGCCCGCCTGGTGGCGATCGTCATGGCTCACCTCACGAGTGCCTCGAGAGGTTTGCCCCACCTTCATATCTCCGCTCCTCGCGAGCCTGCCTGGCTAGGCCGCTCCTGAGGAGGTCTTGCATTGTCCGCCCCGCGAGGCTTCGCCCCTCGCGAGGGTCTTGAACGCCTTGTTGATGAAGATGGGCCGTATAGCCCTACTAGCACAGCCACGCCGTGGGCCTCAGGCAGGAAAGTCAGGGGACCCCCGTTCCCAGAACGCCGACAGTAGCCCCCAGGCCCAAGGTGCGCTCGGGCTTGGCTTCGAGGCGAAGCCAAAGGTCAAGTACGGAGCACCGCGAGCCCCAAAAGCCTGCGGCCCCGGTCAACGCGTGGCAGTTGATTGGACGCGGGCGTCTCCGCTTCCCCATGCTGCCTCGGCAACTGCTCAATTTGACAAGTCCCTGCGGCATGCAAGGAAAACCATCATTACCTGCGATCATGGGAGGCGCCGGTTGGCCTTCTTCCGCTGTAAATGGGGAGGGGGGCGGAGCCCCCATCGCCCATCTCTTCCCTGCTCGTTCCTCCTTGCTCCACTGCTAGCAACAATGGCGCCCATCCGAAGGTTCTCCGGTGAAGAGAAAGTGAAGGCCCCTCGCGATGATCCGGGACCGCTTCCGCCGAAGAAGAGGCCAGTTCACCGTCGCGACGAAGCAGCGATGCAGGTGGTGACGAGGCCTTGGTGCAAGCGGCCTCCTCCAGGGTATCCGCTACCCTCGTACGCCCGACCCGAGGGCACAGGAGGGCGGAGCGACGAGCGGCGCTACCCGTGCCACGCTTGTGGTCACCGCACCACGGCGACACGCGTCGTCGCCCGTGGAATCCACGCCTCGGATTCCTCGCGCGAGCTTGTGCTATGGGCACTGATGCCCCAAGCTCTTGGATCCGCTTCCCGCAGTTCTTCTCCGACGTGATGCCGCCAAGGGGACCTCTCGAGCTCTGGCTGTAGCATGCCGACTGCAATGCTCTGGCGACCGGAGCAGAGATCGAAGCGGTCCCCGCCGGCAAGATCTTCATGACCCGCGGCTGGGGGGAGGTTGCGCGGGTCTGCCGCATGGAGGGCGCCCTCGCGATCCACTTTGAGTACGATGGTGCCTCCACGCTCTTCCTCAAGGTCTTCGATGCGGAGGGCCGCCGCCTCGGGTGTTGCCCTGGAGGGGAGCGCCAGGCTGACGCACGCTCCGCTCATGGCTACTCCAGCAGCGGCAGCCCCTGGGAGTCTAGCGATTCTCCTGAGCCTTACGAGACCCCGGAGACGAGCGATGATAGCTACGTGCCCCCGAGCTCTCATTGGGCTCAGAGCAGGGCCGCGGCATCCAGCGCCGCCGCCGCTGATCTGGATGGGGTTGGCGCCGGCCTCCCGTTGCCCATTGTTGATGATGGCGTCCGCCACGGGAGGGTGTAGATAGGATTCCTCCTAGTTCTTGCTTTTGTTCCTGCGAAGAATCAGGAAGTACCCCGTGGGTGTGTGTAAAGGGTCTATAATGTCTTTTGCGTATGTATTCCCCGTTATGAAAATTTGCGAACGCATGTCCTGTTCAGGCTCGGTCTCCCCTTTCCAACCTCGCGATAGCTTGTTGCTCTACGCTAACAGGTCCCGGTCCCCAGGCAGGCTGCAGCCATCGCTGGTATGCTAGGTCGCATGCCGTGGTCAAGGCTAGGAGGTGAGCGGCCCGAGGTCCAGTAAGATCCCCTGAGGCGCGATGCTCAGGAGGTCCCCTTTAGCGCTCAAGTAGCCATGGTAAGGCAAGAAAGGGAGACGACGTGGCCGCAACAGGGATGCGGCAAGCGCAACCACCTAGGCTCCAACGACTAGCCAATCTGAACGTGAGACTTATCTTGTCGATTCTGAGTCGATTCCTTGTGGTGCGCTGGGCCTATGCGCGACTGTCCACAGCGTAGCTAGGTTAGGCCCTTACGGGTCCTCCCCCTTCCAATGCTTTCCTTTGTGCTCTACGTCCTTAGGTCCCGGCCCTCGAGCGAGCTCAGCCGCCGCTGGCATGCCAGGTCGCGATGCCGTGGTCAAGGCCAGGGGGTGAGGGCTGGAGAGCCAGTAAGAGCTCCTGAGTGACGATGCTCAGGAGCCCCCCTTTTAATGTGCAAGCGGATTACTTGAAAGAGGTGGGAGCTCGCGGTGCCGCCTGGTGCTATTCTATTGATATTCCTGCAAGCCAGCACAAGGAGAAACACGGTTTTGCCATTATGGTTGCCAGCCTGCCGCTGGTTGCTTCGTGACGAGATGAAGGCACTGAGGGCCTGGTGAGGTGACATGCGCGGGGCATGCCGCGAGCCAGAGCTCGACCGCTCAGGTTTGTCGACGTGGCAGGGACGGACCCATGCACCAGCACCGTGCCATTGTGAGGGGCCCCATAGGGACGCGACGATCGAGGAGGTGGTAGTCATAGGCAGGTTAAGCATGGAAGGAAAATCACCTCGGGTAAATGCAGAAAGATGCATGCCACTGGGTCAGGCCCGAGCGGCTTGGGGATGATGCAGCCTGAGGGGCGCCCCCAACAGGGTAAACTAAAGACATAAGCAAAAGGGATACATGTCATAGGGACGGACCCACGCGACCTGGGAAGAATGCAGCCTGAGGGGCGCTCCCAGCTAAAGGAAATTGGAAAATGTCACCTGGTTCTGTCGACGAAGGAGAGTTGGTGCAGCTGAAGGTACACGGTGAAGGAATGGCTCCTCACGAGTCACCGGGGCCCCGAGCCTCCGGAGGCTCTGGGGGCTCAGGTGGTTCCCTGAGGACCATCTCCATTTCTGCCAGGACAGCATGATGCCTGGCCTCCTGAGCCGCCGGACACGTCGCATGTTGCACTGATAGGCTGTCGCCACACTCGGTAAGCCGAAGGGCATGCGAAAGTAGCTTTGTGGTGGACCATCACAACGGCCCACGCACGAAGGCCAGGAAAGCTCCTGAGATGCGGCCCTGTTGAGCCCTAGAACGTTGATGCAGACGCGCAGCCCGACATCCTTGCCTGGATGGGGAGCTGCGCCTCATGAGTGGCGATCGCCGCGCATGGCCCTTGCGTCTTGCAGTTCCTGAGTGGTCTTGGTGATGAACTCCTGAGCGGTGGGCGCTCCTTGTCATGTGCTCTCATGAGGGAAACGTGCCGTGAAGCACACCTCCAAGTGGTGCCCAAGCACCTCCCTCGTGATGTTGGCAAGGTCTGAGGCCCTCCAGAAGAGAGCCCCCGAGCCCTGCCCGAGGAGGGCACCAGGCGCACCTTCCTATGAGATGGAGGGAGGCGCCCCTGGAGCGGGCGCTGATCCTGACGAGGCTCCAGCCGCGATGCCATCCTTCTGAGATCCTGCACGGCGCAGCTGCTTCTTCTTCTTGGGGACGGCCTCAGAAGGGCCCTCGCCCTTGCTGTCGGGGTCGTCGATTGCTGTGGCTTGGAAGGCGCGCTCGAGGGAGCACACCGCATCTCTCTCTTCACATGGTACCATGATGATTCCGCCGCTTCCTGGCATCTTGAGGACGTTGAAGCCGTGGTGGGTAACGGCCATGAACTTGGCCAGGGCTGGATACCCGAGGATGGCATTGTATGGCAGACAGATGTGCGCGATGTCAAAGTCGATGAGCTCGGTTCGTTAGTTCTTGTGTTCTCCGAAGGTGACAGGGAGGCGGACCTGCCCTATCGGTGTGGTGGAACCGTTGGTCACTCCTGAGAAAGGCTTGGTAGGCTGAAGCTGCTCATATGCCACTTGGAGGTTGTCGAACGTGTCGACGGACAGGAAATTGAGCCCTGCGCCGCCATCAATGAGGGTCTTGGTAACTTGCACATTGCTGATGACTGGTGAACAAAGCATCAGGAGGGCGCCAGCGGTAGTTGCGCACTTGAGCTGATCTGCCGAGTTGAAGGTGATGGCGCGATCGGGACCACTGGGCGCGTAGCGTGGCCTCGAGCTTGGGGAGGACTGCATTCACCTCACGAGCGAACTGTTTGAAGATACGCTACAAGGCTGGGGCTTGAGCGCAGCCCAAGATGCAGGCGATTGCACGCGGGTCTTGGAAGCCCCCGGCCCACTCGTCCTGATGGTGGTCGTCATTCCTTCTTGGTGGTGGTGGCAGCGGGGAAGACCGACATTGCCCTGAGGACGATCCTCACGAGGCTAGTCCCCCCAGGTGCCCTCGCGAGGATGGTCCTGCCAGCGGTCCTCACGACGCCTATCGCACCACTCCTGGCGCAGACCACGGTCGTCCCAGCGTCCACCTCCACGTCCTCCTCCTCACCCGTAGCCCCGTTCGCTGCGCTCGGGGCATCGACCAAAGCGTCCTTCGCGAATGGCTCTGAGCTCTTGACAGTCATTGGTGTTGTGGGTGTTTAGGTTGTAGAAGGCGCAGAATGGCCGGTTGTTCTTGGATGACTCGGGTTGGTCTCTGCCTCGCTTGGTGTATGGCTCCCCTGCAAGCACAGCTGCTTCCTTGCGCTTCACGTCATTGGCCTTGGCCTTCTTCTCCTCTGCACCCGCAGGTGACAACTCGAGGAGGGAGAGGCGCCCCTCCTCAGCCCTTGTGCACTTGGTCGCCAGGTTGAACAGCTCCTGAGATGTGCACAGCTCCTCGTGAATAGCGAGCTCCTCCTTCATCTTGATGTCGGGGACGCCGTCAGAGAACGCGGAGATGATGGCCTTGTCCGTGACCTTGGGGATCTTGAGGCGAGTGTTGTTGAAGCGTTGGATGTACTTCTGGAGGGTCTCTCCTGGCTGTTGCTTGATGCGGCGCAGGTCGCCCGCGGCCGGCGGGCGGTCGTGGGTGCCTTGGAAGTTGGCGACGAAGCGGTCGCGCATCTCGTCCCAGGAAGAGATCGAGCCTGGTGACAGGTTCAGGAGCCAGGAGCGGGCACCATCCTTGAGAGCCATGGGAAACCAGTTCGCCATGACTTTCTCGTCGCCGTTGGCTGTTTCGATGCTCAGCTCGTAGAGCTGCAGGAACTCCGCGGGGTTGGGGTTGCCGTCATAGCGAGGAGGCAGGTCCGGCTTGAACTTGCCCGGCCAGGCGACGCTACACAGCTCGGGGGTGAAGGCGCGGCAGCCAACCGTGGTTGCTGGGGGCTGTCTTGGAGGTGGATCTTGGTCTTGATGGGGTCCGTGCGCCGCCACCGTGGGCAGCCCGCGGTCATGGCGAGGTATCGCGGGGAGCGCAGGTGCAGCCTCTCCCGGCCGAGGGATTTCTTGGCAACTTCTCTCTTCACGCGCGGGCATCGGGCGTGATGGATCACGCAGTGGGGCCGCGCGCCTTGGCGCCAAGGCACAGTCTTGGGGCAGAGGTGGTGGACGCGCTCCATGAGCCACGTCGCCCGTGGCTGGTGGAGGGCGAGGCAGAGAGTGGGACTATCACACCCTGATTTTCATGGCACAACACTTAAGATGATAAAATGTGGTTTGACAATTTTTTTTTGCATTATTTGACTTTTTCTTTGAGCTGGTTTTCTCTTTGTGTTTTCAAGTGCTCTTAAAAGTCAACATAGCTTCACCTTCTATACTTCATCTCCTTGCCCCAAGCTTCTGCCCAATGATCATGCCATGTGTATAGAGCAATATAGTATTTTCTTACAAAAATAATTTGGCCAAATAGTATTTTCAAAAACTAGTTTTCCAAAAACCCCTGGATTGAGGTTTGCACTACAAGTACTTGATTTGGGGTATGAAAAATATTTCAAAAGGTATATTTGGAACCTATTAGATATAGGACTCCCATAAACCACAAAAATATAATTTTAAAAGTTATTTTCCTATTTTATTGAAAAGCTTTTTCTTAAGGCCAAAAATGGTCTTTAATAGGAAAAAATTATTTTATTGTTTCAAAAATATTTGACAAAAACCTAGGGAAACTCAGTGGACATATATTGTCCATATATAAGAGTTTCAACACATTGTCATTGTCGGTGTCAAAACCGGCGGATCTCGAGTAGGGGGTCCCGAACTATGCGTCTAGGCGGATGGTAACATGAGACAAGGGACACGATGTTTTTAACCAGGTTCGGGCCCTCTCGATGGAGGTAATACCCTACTCCTGCTTGATTAATATTGATGATATGGGAAGTACAAGAGTAGATCTACCATGAGATCAGAGAGGCTAAACCCTAGAAGCTAGCCTATGGTATGATTGTTGTTCGTCCTACGGACTAAAACCCTTCGGTTTATATAGACACCGAATAGGGTTAGGGTTACACAGATTCGGTTAAAATGGTAGGAAATCTACATATCCGTATCACCAAGCTTGCCTTCCACGCCAAGGAAAGTCCTATCCGGACACGGGATGAAGTCGCCAATCTTGTATCTTCATAGTCCAGGAGTCCGGCCAATGGTGATAGTTCGGCTATCCGGACACCCCCTAATCCAGGACTCCCTCAGTAGCCCCTGAACCAAGCTTCAATGAGGACGAGTCCGGCGCATATTGTCTTCGGCATTGCAAGGCGGGTTTCTCTTCCAAATACTTCATAGAAGATTTTGAACACAAGGATAGTGTCCGCTACGCAAAACAAGTTCCACATACTACCGTAGAGAGAATAACCTTTGCACAGATTCTGTGACATATTCCGCGGCGTGACATCACACCACGACTGTGCTCATATACGAATCGTTTTCTTTGTTCCACCTTAAGCGCTGCGTTTAGCGAGGCGGTTTCCTTGGCACGTCTTATCAAAGCGGAGATTGTGCCCCTTATTCGGGGTTCCCATCAATACAGACGTGGGTAACCCATCCGCGCCATTGATTACGGCGCTTGGGAGATAAGCGAGTTTTACCGGTGGCGGGGGACGCATAGCTTCGTCCGTCCATATAAGGGATAAGGATCCACCTTTTCACCTCGCCTTCTTCCTCCTTTGCTCATCCATTTCCACTTTCGAGCTCCAGCGCCCAAGTCCGCACACCCCACCTCAACCTTCTCCAACTATGTCCGGAGCGGGAGGCAGGTGGATGGCCTCCTCCATCACGGAGGGGCACATCAAAAAGCTGCGGAAGGCCGGATACTTGTCCAGCAACATCGCGCACCGGCTACCCGATGAGGGGCAGCTCATTCCAACCCCCAGGCCCCATGAGAGGGTGGTGTTTCTCACCCACTTCCTCCGCGGACTAGGTTTTCCACTTCACCAATTATTCCGGGGGCTCATGTTCTACTACGGCCTGGACTTCCACGATCTGGCCCCGAATTTCATCCTCAACATCTCGGCGTTCATGGTCGTGTGCGAGGCCTTCCTCTGCATCTAGCCCCACTTCAGCTTATGGCTGAAGATCTTCAATGTCAAGCCGAAGGTAGTGGGCGGCCGCCAAGCGGAGGTGCCATGGTTGGCAAGATGGCCAAAGTCCTATGGCTCGAGGGCTCCTTTGTGGAGACCATAAAGGGGTGGCAATCGGGGTGGTTCTACATCACCGAGTCGCGCGACTCTCAATAGGCGGCGGCCCCCGAATTCCGGTCTGGCTTCCCCACGCGTCTCACATCATGGAAAGAGACGGGCCTGTTGTGGGGTGATTCGGACGAGCTATCCGGACTCCAAACCTGCGTCCGAAACACAGCGGACAAGAATCTCAAGCTTGTCAACGTTATCCAGGTGATGCTCATCCGCCGGATTCTCCCATGCCAACAACGGGCCTTCAAATTGTGGGAGTTCGATCCGGCACAGCACCCAACTCTGAAAAGGCTCTTCGACACTACGTACGAAGATGCCTGGAAGGTGTTGTTCAAGGGCGCCGAGGCTCCCACATCCGCTACCGAAGATCGCGGATTCAGCTCGCAGCGTCAAGCCAGCGAGGTAAGTTATTTTACCCTTTATGGGACTCTTTTTCATAGTTTGACTCTGTCACGGGATCTAAAACTCCCTAACCTTTGGCAGATCTGGTGAAGACGTCCGGACAGATTAACTGTCCGGACCCTTTGCCGAAGACCCAGCAGCCTTGGAATTAGCCGAGGCTCTGGCTCGGCACCTCACATGGTGCCGAGAAGAAGGCCGAGAAGAAGGCCACGGGAACTCGAAGGAGCTCCGGCCCAGTCTTTGTCGGACTCACCGCCCGACAACTCTGGCGGAATCCTCCTCACGAGGAAGAGGAGGAGGAAAAAGCCTCTCCCCGGCGGGAGAGAGAAGAAAGGAAGGCCGCCTGACCGGGAGGCCGAGGGTCAAAGGAAGGACCCTTCCTCTGGACTTCTCCACCAACGCCGACAGCGACGAGGAGGAGTGGCCACCAAGGGCCAAGCCCCTGGCGAGATCGTAAGTGTCCGGACTTCGGAATAGTTCATGACTTTTTATTTGTCGCATAGTATCTTCTAACACCGAATATGACCATGTAGCCCGCCCAAAGACGAGCTTGCCGCTTCGTCGAGCGGCTCCCTGGGCTTGTCGGATGTGAATAGTACTTCACTTCCGACCGCCTCCTCTCCTCGTGTCGCCGACGACACTGTGGTGGAGTCCCAAGAGGGGCCCAGCCAAGAGGAGGTGGTCCTGGAGGCGCCGCAAGGCGACCTCCCGGACTCCGGGTGCGAAGGGGGCGAGACCCCAGAGGGCTCTAAGTGCAGCCTGTCTTGGGACTCCGTCTGCCGGAACCTTCAGTGGTTCCGAAGTCCGACAAAGCAACCCCTTTGTAAGAAGGGTAAGACTACGATGCGGTGACCTCCGTCCATCCGGAGGCACCGGATAGCTTCTTTGGGCGCTTAAAGGCGCCTCCATCGACGAGGAGCACCGCCTTATTATGAGTGTGGTGATCCGAGAAATTCGATCCGCCAAGAGCGGGCTGGTGAAGCTATGCACCAGCCTTCTAACAGGCTTTGAGGTAAGTTTAGAATATGTAAAAATATTACCGCATAGACAGTAGCCCCTGATGCTTAGTTCGGTGTTCGGAAAGAAAAGCCGGGCTAAGGATCTAAAAATATATATGCAGGAGTCTGACATAAGTATGTCAATATGCTAATGCAGTCAGCTGACCTCTGCCGCCTTGATCATGGAGGTCAATGCATTAAAGAAGAGCCTCGAGCGGTCCGAGAACGAGCTCGGCCTTGCCAAGAAGCAGCTCGAGGACAGGAAGGTAAGCAATACCTTATTAAAGAAATACCTTATAGAAAGGATTCGGTTGCAAAAATGACAGAATAACATGGGTATTGTAGGGGCCACGAATGAGGTGGCGACCACAGAAGGAAGCGGTGTCCGCGGCCGAAAGCAAAGCGGCCAGGCGCACCAGCGAGAGAAGTAGGAGGAGGCGGGTGGCGGAGGTGCGGCAAGAGCTCTAGGCTCTCGTGGAAAAACACGAGAGTTTGGAGGCGTGACTCGAAGACTTCGAGAGTCCGAGCTTGCCTCGGCTCTTGAGAGTGCCAAAGCCGCTAAGGCCGAAGCCCAAAAAGCCCTCCAAGAAATTGAATCATTAAAGAAGATAGCGGTGGGTAAGGCATTCTTTATGCAGAGCAAGCATGTGATACTGAATTACCTATTACTTACCTGGATTCGGAGCTCTCCAGGAGCATTCGCAGATCTGCCCCGTAGTGTGTCGACGGAGAAGGTGTTCTGGTCTCAGTATGCTGAGGCCGAACATCCGGTGCCCCTGAGCGACCAGCTGAAGCAGCTGGTCGAGCTCCACAAGGTCTCCGAACAGGTCATGAAGGGCATCATAGTTCGGCTGTGGCCATTGGAAGCCATGCACAGGAGCTACTTGAGCTAGTGCACGTGAGTTGGTGGGCCTTTGTCCATGGATTGAAGTCATCAAAGCGCTCCGTCTGCATTGAAGGAGCCCGTCGGGCCTTGCCCGTGCTAAAGTGCAGGGGCAAGCTGAATGCGGAGAAGCTTGTGACGGACGGGCCACCGAAGGGCAAGGAGCATCGCAAGCCGAAATGTACTATGAGGGCGTCTGAAAGGTGCCCGCCGTATAAGCGGATGAGTGCTCCAAAGATGTAATTTTTGAATAGACTCCCATTTGTTATCCTGCATTAATCTGAAAACTTGTTCATATCGCTAAGCAACGCTTGTTAATTTAAAATATTACCTTACATGCGGCCGTTTATCAAATTTGAGAGATCGCAAGTCGTTGGCTTGACCCCCATGCCACGAAAGTCTTTGGGGTGTTCGGGATAAACTTGAGCGCTCTTGTTCCCATTCTTGGAGTGCAGCCGAGGAGGCGCTCAATGCAGCGAACAAGGCAACCGGACTTATAGTGCTTGAACACTCTCACTTAGCCATAGAATTCTATAATTTTAAATTTCGTGAAGCCCCTAGTATTCGGAAGACCGAGTTGAGGCGCTATCCACGCCTTGGCGGACAATGCCGACTCCTCGCTCTAAGCGGCATAAGTCTTTAGGGACCGAAAAAACTCTCGAACAGCGACCGGCTCTCGCCCTATCATGACGGTCAGTTTTAGCTTTCTCCACCGAGGTGCTCAACCCAGCTCAACCGAGGCACAATCGCGGTGGTTCTCCCAGCTACCTTAGCCGATATAACGAACGTAAGGTACCAAAACATGGGAGCCGGGCAAACCCAACTATTGACCCAGGACATGATTCGAGCCGATGCATATAATGCTATAAGTTCGGGGTGCCGCACTTGTGAAAGTGTCCGGACTTATCACACCATACTTTTGGGGTACTTCAGCCCCTGGTGTATTGGCCGTACCAAAGTGTACGGGTGCAACATGTCATGAAATGAACATATATATAGATAAAGAAAGGAGTGCAATAATAGGCAAAAGCTATGTATTGTTTATTCAAAAAGGTACTGCAATGGAAGCAGAATGATACAAATAGTGCGATAAGCAAGGGATGGGACTATTTAACATGTCCCCCTCCAGGGGTAAGCTACGGGATGGTATGTAAAACATGTATAATGCTCGTAGTAGAGACCACCTGGACACTCGACGTAGCTTTCTGTTTCCCTAGCTGTTGCATCATGAGTTCGGCAATTCTAGTGCCGGACAGGACTTCTGGAAAACGGAGTCCTGAAAGTAAGAAAAAAGAAGAAAGAAAAAGAATGACACAATTGGGAGCCCCACAGTGCGGTTGAGCCGCATTTTGGGCGTGCCGTGGTCGTGCCCTCCCTTAGGCCCATGGTATCTCCAGGCGTAGTTATGTACGTGTAATCTGGCTTCGCTATTTCATGAGGGCTGGGGTTGGGGCGGATTACTCTGGCGATGCTCGGATCGTCCAGCGGTCTTGTTGTAGGTTACTCGGTAGCGGCTTGACGGTGGCCGGACGTTTAATGGCCGGACCCAGGAATTGTTGTGAGAGGCTGCTTTGCACCTCCTCCACGAGGGCTGCCGTGTGCTCCTCCATTCGGAGAGAGCGTTCGGTGTTTCCATTGATCGTGATTACTCCTCGAGGGCCTGGCATCTTGAGCTTGAGGTATGCGTAGTGCGGCACCGCATTGAACTTTGCAAATGCGGTTCGTCCAAGCAAGTCGTGATAGCCGCTTCTGAGCAGGACTATGTCGAAGATTAACTCTTCGCTTTGGAAGTTATCCGGGATCGAAGACCACTTGAGTGTAATGGCGAGCTGTACAATTGGCCTCTACACCTGGTATGACGCCTTTAAAGGTCGTCTTTGTGGGTTTAATCCTTGAGGGGTTTATGCCCATTTTGCGCTCTGTATCCTGATAAAGCAGGTTCAGGCTGCTACCGCCGTCCATCGGGACTCTTGTGAGGTGAAATCCGTCGATGATTGGGTCAAGAACCAATGCGGCGAATCCGCCGTGACAAATGCTAGTGGGGTGGTCCCTTCGATCAAAGGTGATCGGGCAGGAAGACCATGGGTTGAACTTCGGGGCGACTGGCTCCATCGCGTATACATCCCTTAGTGCACACTTCCGCTCCCTTTTGGGTATGTGGGTTGCATATATCATGTTCAGCGTCCGCACTTGTGTGGGAAAGCCCTTCTGTCCTCTATTGTTCGGTGGCCGGGGCTCTTCCTCGTCATCGCTATGCAGCCCCTTGTCGTTGTTTTCGGCGCTTAGCTTGCCTGCTTGCTTGAACACCCAACAATCCCTGTTGGTGTGGTTGGCTGGTTTTCGGGGTGCCATGTATACGCTGGCGATCGAGTATTCGGTCCAAGTTGGACAGGCCACAGGTATTTCTTTTGAATGGCTTCTTCCACGACCGGGTTTAGAGCCTCTGAATCGCATTTATTGTCGTATCTTCGGCATTATCACCGTTAATCTTGGCGTTTATGCTTGTTGCGACGTGACCTGCCATTGCTGTCCTTGGTATCCGACCTACCAGGGTGTTTGGCCAAGTTGTTGCTTCGAGCTAGCCAGCTGTCCTCTCCCGCGCAAAAGCAGGTCATGAGTGTGGTGAGGGCTGCCATGGATTTCGGTTTTTCCTGTCCTAGGTGCCGGGCAAGCCACTCGTCGCGGATGTTATGTTTGAAGGCTGCAAGGGCCTCTGCATCCGGACAGTCAACGATTTGATTTTTCTTGGTTAGGAACCGTGTCCAGAATTGTCTGGCCGATTCTTCTGGCTACTGAATTATGTGGCTGAGGTCATGTCGGCGTCTGGTCGTGCACATATGTGCCCTGGAAGTTATCAAGGAATGCGGCTTCGGGTCCTCCCAACAACCAATTGACTCTCTTTGGCGGCAAGCTGTTAAGCCAATGCCGAGCTGGTCCTTTAAGCTTGAGTGGGAGGTATTTGATGGCGTGTAGATCATCACCGCGGGCCATGTGGATATGGAGGAGATAGTCCTCGATCCAAACCGCGCAGGATCTGTTGTGCCATCGTATGATTCGATGTTCTGGGTTTGAAACCCTCGGGATTTGATGATCCATCACTTCGTTTGTGAAGCATAGTGGGTGTCTTGCGGCGCTTACGTATTGGGCTATATCACGGCGCAGCTCAAATGAGCTTTGTCTCATCGTGTTCGCCCGGCCGAGGTTCTCAGTATCCGGCGTGGACGGTTATCATCACGTGTCGTAGAGGCGCCCACGCGATCCGTAGATCGATCTTGTTTGCCTTGCCTTGTCCTCCAATATGTCTTGCAGGTCCGCGCGTTTCCCGTGCCTTGGTCGAGCGGCGCCGAGTGCGGCTTGAATGGAGGGTCTAGAGGCCTCTCTGTCGCGACCACGGGTGGCGGTCGGCCGCATCATGCTTGGCGTGATGTAGGTTTGGGTGCTGC
Organism: Aegilops bicornis; assembly: GCA_021605145.1. Classification (NCBI taxonomy): domain Eukaryota; kingdom Viridiplantae; phylum Streptophyta; class Magnoliopsida; order Poales; family Poaceae; genus Aegilops; species Aegilops bicornis. The sequence continues at coordinate 364,171,975 of CM038670.1, forward strand.
TTCCTCTAATTCGGGTAGCAGCCTGCGTTTTGGGTATCTCTTGGAGGGGCATTCGAGTTCATACTCTTCGGCTTCAAGGACTTCAGTCCATTTGTCGGCTAGCAAGTCTTGGTCAGCTCTAAGCTGCTGCTGCTTTTTCTTGAGGCTGCTTGCCGTGGCATAAGCCTGCGTTTGAAACGCTCCTGTTCGGCGGGATCCTCAGGCACGACAAATTCGTCGTCGTCGAGGCTTGCCTCATCTTCAAAGGGAGGCATATAATTATCTTCCTCCACCTCCCTCTCTGCCGCTCTATCATGAGGGCTGGCTTCTCCCTCCTCTGTCTTTGAATCCTCTTTGGAGGGGTTGTCTTCACCGTCTTTATGCAGGGTGTTATTATCTCCCGTGCGGAATCAGCGTTTTCTTTGTGGCGGGATTTAAAGCGGCCTTGGCCACGACGCCGCTTGGGCTGCATCTTGGAGGGTCATCCTCCGTTGTTCCATCGCCGTTCCCATCTTTTGGGATGTCCACCATTTATATGTCGTATGACGAGGTGGCCTTCCAGTGCCCTATAGGCGCTGGTTCTTGGTCGTCTCCAGCATCATCGTCTATACCGTCGATGTCTTCGGAGCCGAAGTCGAGCATGTCGGTTAAATCATCGACAGTGGCTACAAAGTGGGTGGTGGGTGGGCGGTGAATTTCTTTGTCGTCCGCATCCCAACCTTCCTGACCATCGTCCGGCCCGGGCTCTCCTGATAAAGAGAGAGACGTTAGTGCATTCAGGCTGTCGCCAAAGGCGAGTGCTGAAAAGATGTCCGGCGATGAACTCCATAACGGCGCCCAATCGGATTCGATTGGCGGCGCGAGAGGTTGAGTCCGGAGAGGAGTCCGGCACCTGGGAGTCATGAGCTTCGCAAAGGACAGGGATAATGTTCGGCTCAATCGTCGTGGAGATTTCAGCCCCCGAGGCGGTGTCCAACCAACCGTCCTCGATCGGCAAAACCGGCTCCGGATTAAGGGTCGGAGCAAATACTGGTCTTGACCTCCGAGCGTATTTTCGGCAGAGCTAGATCATACCCATCGAGAGCGGTCGCGGCGCCGGTACGTGGTTCGAATCCGTCGAAGATCAAATCTCCGCGGACATCGGCCGTATAGTTCAAGCTTTCAAATCTGACACGATGGCCAGGCGTAGCTTTCAATCTGCTCCGGATGGCTGGCGAATTGGCCCGCATGCAAAGCCGCCCGAATCTGAAGATCTGTCCGGGAGAAAAGTCTCACCCTGGACTGCGTCGTTGCTGATGATTGAAGGATCCATCGGGCCTATAGGTGACGACACAGAGGAACTCTCAGTGAAAGCACCAATGTCGCTGTCAAAACCGGCGGATATCGGGTAGGGGGTCCCGAACTGTGCGTCTAGGCGGATGGTAACAGGAGACAAGGGACACGATGTTTTTACCCAGGTTCGAACCCTCTCGATGGAGGTAATACCCTACTCCTGCCTGCTTAATATTGATGATATGGGTAGTACAAGAGTAGATCTACCACGAGATCAGAGAGCCTAAACCCTAGAAGCTAGCCTATGGTATGATTGTTGTTAGATCTCTACGGACTAAAACCCTTCGGTTTATATAGACACCAAATAGGGTTAGGGTTACACAGAGTCGGTTACAATGGTAGGAAATCTACATATCCGTATCGCCAAGCTTGCCTTCCACGCCAAGGAAAGTCCTATCCGGACATGGGACGATGTCTTCAATCTTGTATCTTCATAGTCCAGGAGTTCTGCCAACGGTGATAGTTCGGCTATCCGGACACCCCCTAATCCACGACTCCCTCAGTCATGTTCAAAATATTGGTCAAACCCCTCAAAAACCCTTTCTGGATATTCCAAGCTTTTGAAATATTTACAAAGGAAATATTCTCCAAAAATTCCAAGAAAATTCTAGCATGTCACATATGACATGTTTAATGATATTGACAAGTATCATGTCATGGAGAAGAGTATAGCCCCACAAAATCCCCTCAAAACCATTCCTGTCCATTTTGAAGTTTGAGCAACTTTGCATTGCCAAACATGTCCAAATGCTCTCAAATCTTGTGAACATGCTCAAGAGGTCTAATCATTCACCTAGACCAAATGGCACAAGTTGGAGAAAATGTTATATTGATCAAAGTGCCCCAAAACCCTCCCTGGCCAGAATCTAATTTGAACAACTTTGTACTACCAACATTCTCTCCTTGTCCCCAACTTTGGTGAGCATATTCACATGACCAAATGAGGCCACTACACCAAGTGGTGCATCAAGGAGAAGTGATTTGCTCAACTAGATCTGCACAAGTCCATTTCTGCTAATTTCTAGGGTTTACAAAAGTTGCATTGGCAACTTTTCCCAAATAAGATCCAACTTGGTGGAAGGCCCTAATTATATGTGTCATTTCACCCTGTGGAGTCTCATGGCAATTGGAAATCATTTACTTGCCAAAACCTTTATCAAACACCTTCTGCGACCTTTCAAAAATCACCATTTTGACCACTAAAACTATTCTCCTTGAGCTCAACTTTTTCCACATCCCCTCCTAGTCCCCTTGCACCTCCAGTAGAAATGGCAAATCCATAGCTCAATTATTGGAGGGGTAAAACCCCACTTTCTCTCTCTGGACAGCCCATTTCCCTCTCTCCCTCAACCTCTCTCCTCTCCTACTGACTGTCCAGGACATCCAAGGCCCTCTCCCCTTTGTTTACTTCTCCCTAGCGCTACCAGACATGAGTGGGCACGCCCCTGCCCCTTAAACAATGCCATGGCAGCCAAAGGCACGCTCTGGAGCGCGCTACAGTGCGCTCCCGCACTGTAGCCGCCCCCTTCCAACCGCCCCCGGCCACCTCGGGCCTCCCCAGCACGCCAACCAACGCCCCTCGACGTCCGCGTCACGACACGGTGCTGTCCCCTTCCTCTCTCCTCCTCCCCGCGCCTCCGCTTAGCAAACACCGGCCGCAGCTGCGCCAATGGCGCGGCTCACATGCGCGCGCCTCTGACCTCTCCCCACTCCCTCTCTCTATCTCTCCCGACGTAGTCGACGTCCAGGAACACCCCAGACACCACGCCCTCTTCCCCCGAGCCCTGCAGCGACGAGCGTAAGCTCGCCGGCGCATGGGTAGACTGCACCCCGCCGTTCGCCTATTTAAGGGCCTCCCCGAGCCCTACTCTCCTCACCACTCGCTCTCTCACTCCCCTAAATCACCCCCTACACCACTCACCCCTCTCTAGACGAGCCTGAGCTCGAGATCGAGCTCGAGCTCCGCCGCCTCGGGTCGACGTCGATCTCCGGGTACAGGCCCTCTCCCCCGCTCCTCTTCCTCGATCTGGAACCGCCGCGGCTCACTGACCATTTCCCCTCTCTTCCCCGCCTCTTTTGCAGCCGGAAACGGCCGGAGCCATCGCCGCCCGAAGCTCCTCCGCTGTGCCTCCTCGTCGCCGACGAACCAGGCAACTCCGGTGACGTCCACCACCCCCACCTGAATGGCGACACGACGCTGAGTCCAGCCGTGCCCTCGCCCGACCTCGCCGTGCCCCGTATCGTCGCCGGTGAGCTCGCCGCCTCCTCTGACCCAGGGTTGACCTGGACCCCGCCCGTCAGGTTTAAACTTGGCGCACGCGTGTGCACCAGTGCGCTGGGCCGCCTCTCTGGCTGGGCCTACTGCCCTGCGGCTGTTCTGGCCCAGCGGGCACAGAGCCCTTTTTCCTTTTATTTTTCTGTCTCTTTTCCAAAAATTCCGCAGGATAAAGTACTATTCCAAATAAATTAATTCTAACTCCTAAATTCCCAAAATATTGCAACCTATTTAATGGTGCAACTTTCATTCAAATCCAACAACCTTTTCTTCACTGTAAATATTTAAATGTGATTTTAAGCATTTAAATATACTTTTGTAAATCCATTTCTCCTATAGTGCTACTCCAAATCCAAAACTAGGAATTTCCCCTTCTTAGTTTTCAACCTAGTATTTAACAAAAAAAGAGTTGACATTTTTCTGAGCACTTTGGTTTTTATGTTTTATTATTGCCTTCTTATGAGGGTTATGCCGGTGGGAGTAGATAGGATGCTAAAGTAGTGCCATGCTAAAAGGGACGGGTATATGCATGGTGAAGGAGACAAAGTATTTTCAAAGGACTTTTCGAAAACCCCGTCGGGTGCCACTTATGCCCGAGGGAGATGATGAGATGGGTAACCACTTGATGACGAAGTGGTGTACCGAGGCAAGTGTGTGTTGTTTTCGAAAACGGATTAGATTTAAGATTTGTCGACTGTCCCAACCTTACATGCGCAACCACTCTACCCTTTTATGGGAAAGGGCACTATTGATTACCTAGGTCGATACTAGCTTGGAGCCCGCATTACTAGTGACGGGGGAGAGTTGGTGCTCTCTCTCGGGACGGGTCGTGCCAGGTAGGGCGGCCATGACTGTTGTCTTCTGAGGGCACCGGATACACCGTTGTGTCCCCTCTCGGATGTTACGATCTCGAGTGAGTCTCGTATGATGTACATCGTGAGGATACTGGAACAACGAGTGGACTCCTTGTTAGTGTCGTCTAGGAAAGGTAGTGATCGGGTGCTTACCCGGGTACTTGAGGTATCATGGTCGTGGATGACACGGAAGTTCCCCGGATCTTGTGGGTAAAGTGTGCAACCTCTGCGGAGTGTAAAACTATTTGAATAGTCGTGTCCACGGTCAAGGACAGTTGGGCGGTGCTGCTTAAACTACGTCCAGAGTTTACAAACCGTGTGTGTGTTTGGATAAGTGGGAAGATCTACTTGGGTCAATTCAAAGGACTTGACATGATTGAGTTGGGTTGGTGCCCACTCTATTTATGTTGATATCTGTAACCTGTCCTCATGGTTACTTGAATTCTCCTGATGCATGTCTTACAAGTTGTTGAACATGTCATTGCACTCAAAACTAGCTTTCTACAAAAATTTACCTATATCATGCATTGTTGTATCTTGAACCAAGACATGGGTTGCTTGCGAGTACATTCAAAGTACTCATTGGCTTGCCACTGGTTATTTTATTGGCCAGGCATGAAAGAACATGATATAATGAAGAGTACCTCGGTGAAGAACATGCGAGCTAGGACGCTTCCCAGTCAGAATGTCTGTGGGGTTAAGGCAGATGGCATGGGTCCAAGTTGTTATTGAAGATTTCTGCTGCGATGATACTCTCAAGACTTGACCATAATGGTCCTACTTTTGTAAAATGGTATGTATGTATGTAAGACTCTTGTTATTCAGCTTCTGTGTGTTCAGTGAGCATTGATCTCTGGGATCACTGTACACGTGCATCGGTGATCTCGACTTATGAGTCGGGGTCCCCACAGAGCTGTATCAGAGCCATCCTGACTGTAGGAAACTTAGTTAGCATGGACGTTAGTTAGCTTGAGACCATCTTAACTTCTCTTCTTTTCTAAAGCTTACCCCACCCAAGATATATTTTCCTTATTGACCTCTCCTATTCAACTTTTGTAGATGGCCGTCGCCCCCTTGAGACTCCTTATGACAAGGTTTCCATCCCTCCTAAAAGACTGCCTACAACAATGCCACTATCCCTTGCTGCCCATATACACCCTGCATTTAACCGGAAAATGATGTGCTCGAAAAGGAGTTCTCGCCAAGGTTTTTGTGCCTGCCAAGACCTCACCCAGTGGTGGTTCTTCATTGGACCACCCATGCCAACAAGAGACACAGCCATTCAGCAAGTGGCATATGAAGCGCTCCTCCGTCTTCGAGACCTCCTTCCAGAAATGAAAGAAGAAAACGCCACCCGCTACCTACCTAGCAAGAGTGGCTTTGGGGCTCCGACACAAGTGAGGATTTCCCCAGAAGATGAGGATCCAACCCTCAAGTACCAGATCCGCTTCATCAACGCAGGAGACTACCTTCTACGTCACCTTACCGAAGCATTCCTTAAGGCTTGCCAAGACCTCCCTTCACTTCTACACCTCCACTGCCTCGAGAAGAAGAAGGTGGCCGAGCAAGGACAGCAAATCACTGCCATAGAAGCCCACATTTTTAATCAGGAGCAGCAAATCAAGGAACTTCAGAAAGCTCGCAACCAAACCCCACGCAAAAGGCATAGGAATCGATTTCCATATCCGCCGCGTAGAGGATCATCGTCGGGCCCCGGCGACAATACCAAGGCTGAATAGCAACCCTTTTGCTTCCGTCACATGTCACGGGTGTGGTGAACTTCGGGCATATAAATAGGATGTGTCCCAACAAGCAGCCGATCGTCGCATGTCCATTGGCACCAGGAGAACCTAGAAGCTGAAGACCGAGCGCCTTTCTCTCAAAGTGATGAGGCAAGCACGACTACTGAATCCGAGGACCCCTAGGGTAGGATGAGTCGTGCACCCCCTATGCGCAGTCGAGTCCATATGATGGTTCAAATGAAACCATATTGCTTGTTCTTATCTGTTTGTGTTTTGATATAAGTTGCACTTTTGCCTTAGGCAACATGTATGCAACTATATCACCTATCTTATCTTAATGAAATTGTGTGTGGTCTTTTGGCACCTGTTTGTTTGCACCTGCACTATAGAACCCCCTTTAAGCATCCCCCCCCCCATCTATGATGCTTTTCCCTCTCATCCCTCTCTCCTCGGTTGAAGACCGGCAAGACAAGGTACACCAAGGATTCTACTTCGGTGACCAACTAGCACTGGAGATTTTGCTGCAGCCTCCTCGACCAAGAGCAACCCAGTAGAGTTATGTTTGCCTCTCAAGACTAGAAACCCATTCCTAGACCCCTTGAGACTTCACGAGATACCGCAGCTCGAGTCCTTAACCATGTGCTTAACCCACAGAATTGCAAGAGAACCTGTTAAGCCTCCGTAACCTTGCCTATCACTGGGTTCATTATGGAACTAGTGGACATAGTGAACGAGCACATTATCATCCTAAGATAGCACCCAAGCTGACGATGCCATAGGAGAGACCAATTTGGGGATATAGGAATAGAGGAGAAATGACTTGATGAGTTTATATTAATGACTTGAGGAATCATCCGAGACTATTTGGTGGATTATAAGGCTTTAATGTTGGTAGATGAACTTGGAGGGATCATGATTATAGAGTAGCATAGCTTTCATTACCCCTAAGTAAATTGGATTTAATAGGACAATTATGATCGCAAGCTGAAAATTCTTGGAAGTATAAGGATTTGGTAGGAGATAGTTGATATTACGACAATGACTTGGGGAAAGTGTGGAAATTCTCGTTGGACACAAGATTTGGATTTAAATAGGTGATCCTGGTTGAGTATAGATGTTGAGTAAGTCTACATGGTTCGAAGTAAATTGGAATTAGACCAATAATCTTGATCGTGATACCATGTTTCTCGGTGGACTATAAACTAGGAGATTGGATTAATTGTCGGAGTTGATATAAACTTGACCTTGGAGGTTACTTGACCATGATAATGGAAATTGGTGGACTGACTATAGTAGAGATAGCCTTTTTAAGTATTTGGGGATTATAAGGACTTTAGAAGATCATGTGGAGCTCCATAACCATTGGATTTGTAGAGTTAAATCGATTATGTAGTGATTGATGGAAGTTAATGGGCTGTTGGGGTTGATTCATAGGAAAGGAAACTAGATCTTGGAGTGGCATACGACGTGTTTCCTTAGGATAGAGGTGCTTTATCTTAGACCTTGGAAGAATAGGCTGAGCACTTGGATTGTCATGTTCAAGCTTAGCAACTTATATGTTCTACCCATGGATTTTTAGGGGTAGACATACATATGAATTTGGGGATTGTAGACATATATGATTTTGTTAGACCTCCTCTCGGGAGCCATGAGGATATGAATCACATGAGTGATGATTGGAGTTGACCTATACGAGATGAGTCTTTGGTAATATGATGCGAAGACTAGGTAGAACTATTGGCATCTCAGAAACCGTGCTTAAAGATAAGATGATAAATGTTCACTCACACAGTAGAATCCTTGAAACCCTTACGCCCTACCAAGCCACAGCATGGTCGAATCCTGACCTTGGGCTTTGGCTCTAGATCGATAAGACCTTGGCCAATGCTTAACCGTGACCATCACTAATGCCTCAGCCCACTTTACGTACCCCATAGACTTCATGGAGTGCTTGAACAAGTTAGTTGTCATCTTTCTTTGATGACATACTTGTCTACCCGAAGACGGAAGAAGAATCGTTGAGCTGGTCAAGGAACATCTGAAGATCGTCATGTCTAGGAGGAAGAACTAGACCAACCACCATCTTCAAGAAGTATACTTCCGCGTCAAATACCATGTGTATCTGCAAGCCACTCCTCTCTAAGGAACCAAGCATTTCCATGACAAGGAGACCCACACCAAGATTCATCGGGCCCCTTGAGATCACTCCAAGATTTAACAACCCCTCTGAGATCACTTTGCAAGGCGAAGAATAGACGGCTACCAGCTAAATTACCACAGGCCACCCACTATGCACAACATTTTCCATGAGTCACAGCTTGGAAGTGCTTCCAACATCCTAACCAACCCGATCCCTACAAGGACGTCGATCACCAAGCCATCGACCTCTAGCCCAATATGACTTACGCGAAAGACCCCAATGGCAATATGGATCAAGCAGGATGTCATACACGAAGCCACGCCATCGAGTACTTCAAGGATCAATGGAGCACCACTCGGAAGCACAAGCGGTATGAGACAAGAAGACTACCCCGGATCCAGTTTTCGTATTCCTTTCCATGCCTAGTTTGGGAATCTCAGGGACGAGATTCTTGTAAGGGGGGTAGGTCAGTCACACCCTGATTTTCATGGCACAACACTTAAGATGATAAAATGTGGTTTCACAAAAACTTTTGCATTATTTGACTTTTTAGTTGAGCTGGTTTTCTCTCTGTGTTTTCAAGTGCTCTTAAAAGTCAACATAGCTTCACCTTCTATACTTCATCTCCTTGCCCCAAGCTTCTGCCCAATGATCATGCCATGTGTATAGAGCAATATAGTATTTTTCTTACAAAAATAATTTGGCCAAATAGTATTTTCAAAAACTAGTTTTCCAAAAACCCCTGGATTGAGGTTTGCACTACAAGTACTTGATTTGGGATATGAAAAATATTACAAAAGGTATATTTGAAACCTATTAGATATAGGACTCCCATAAACCACAAAAATATAATTTTAAAAGTTATTTTCCTATTTTATTGAAAAGATTTTTCTTAAGGCCAAAAATGGTCTTTAATAGGAAAAAAATATTTTATTGTTTCAAAAATATTTGACAAAAACCTAGGGAAACTCAGTGGACATATATTGTCCATATATAAGAGTTTCAACACATGGTCATGTTCAAAATATTGGTAAAACCCCTCAAAAACTCTTTCTGGATATTTCAAGCTTTTGAAATATTTACAAAGGAAATATTCTCCAAAAATTCCAAGAAAATTCTAGCATGTCACATATGACATGTTTGATGATATTGACAAGTATCATGTCATGGAGAATAGTATAGCCCCATGAAATCTCCTCAAAACCATTCCTGTCCATTTTGAAGTTTGAGCAACTTTGCATTGCCAAACATGTCCAAATGCTCTCAATTCTTGTGAACATGCTCAAGAGGTCTAATCATTCACCTAGACCAAATGGCACAAGTTGGAGAAAATGTTATATTGATCAAAGTGCCCCAAAACCCTCTCTGGCCAGAATCTAATTTGAACAACTTTGTACTACCAACTTTCTCTCCTTGTCCCCAACTTTGGTGAGCATATTCACATGACCAAATGAGGCCACTACACCAAGTGGTGCATCAAGGAGAAGTGATTTGCTCAACTAGATCTGCACAAGTCCATTTCTGCTAATTTCTAGGGTTTACAAAAGTTGCATTGGCAACTTTGCCCAAATAAGCTCCAACTTGGTGGAAGGCCCTAATTATACGTGTCATTTCACCCTGTGGAGTCTCATGGCAGTTAGAAATCATTTGCTTGCCAAAACCTTTATCAAACACCTTCTGCCACCTTTCAAAAATCACCATTTTGACCACTAAAACTATTCTCCTTGAGCTCAACTTTTTACCACATCCCCTCCTAGTCCCCTTGCACCTCCAGTAGCAATGGAAAATCCATAGCTCAATTATTGGAGGGGTAAAACCCCACTTTCTCTCTCTGGACAGCCCATTTCCCTCTCTCCCTCAACCTCTCTCCTCTCCTACTGACTGTCCAGGGCATCCAAGGCCCTCTCCCCTTTGTTTACTTCTCCCTAGCGCTACCACACATGAGTGGGCACGCCCCTGCCCATTAAACAATGCCATGGCAGCCAAAGGCACGCTCTGGAGCGAGCTACAGTGCGCTACCGCACTGTAGCCGCCCCCTTCCAACCGCCTCCGGACACCTCGGGCCTCCCCAGCACACCAACCAACGCCACTCGACGTCCGCGTCACGACACGGTGCTGTCCCCTTCCTCTCTCCTCCTCCTCCCAGCCTCCAGCTAGCAAACACCGGCCGCCTGAAGGCGCCGATGGCGCTGCTCACACGCCTGCCTCGACCTCTCCCCCCTCCCTCTCTCTATCTCTCTCGATGTAGTCGACGTCCAGGAACACCCCAGACACCACGCCCTCTACCCCGAGCCCTGCAGCGACGAGCGTAAGCTCGCCGGCGCATGGGTCCACGGCACCCCGCCGTTCGCCTATTTAAGGGCCTCCCCGAGCCCTACTCTCCTCAACACTCGCTCTCTCACTCCCCTAAATCACCCCCTACACCACTCACCCCTCTCTAGACGAGCACGAGCTCGAGATCGAGCTCGAGCTCCGCCGCCTCGAGTCGCCGACGATCTCCAGGTACAGTCCCTCTCCACCGCTCCTCTTCCTCGATCTGGAACTGCCGCGGCTCACTGGCCATTTCCCCTCTCTTCCCCGCCTCTTTTGCAGCCGGAAACGGCCGGAGCCACCGCCGCCCGAAGCTCCTCCGCCGTGCCTCCTCGTCGCCGACGAACCAGGCAACTCCGGTGACGTCCACCACATCCACCCGAACGGCGACACGACGCTGAGTCCAGCCGTGCCCTCGCCTGACCTCGTCGTGCCCCGTATCGTCGCCGGTGAGCTCGCCGCCTCCTTTGACCCAGGGTTTATGATGACGTTCGTGGGGCCCGTCCGTCAGCCTCACGTCCTGACGCCTGGACCCCGCCCGTCGAGTTTAAACTGGCGCTGCGCGTGCACCGGTCTGTTGGGCCTCTCTCATTTGGGCTGCTGCCTGCGGCTGTTACGGCAGCCAGAGAGCCCTTTTCCTTTTCTTTTTATCTCTTTTTCCAAAAATTCCACAGGATAAAGTACTATTCCAAATAAATTAATTCCAACTCCTAAATTCCCAAAATATTGCAACCTATTTAATGGTGCAACTTTCATTCAAATCCAACAACCTTTTCTTCACTGTAAATATTTAAATGTGATTTTAAGCATTTAAATATACCTTTGTAAATCCATTTGTCCTATTCTGCTACTCCAAATCCAAAACTAGGAATTTTCCCCTTCTTAGTTTTCAATCTAGTATTTAACAAAAAAGAGTTGACATTTTTCTAAGCACTTTGGTTTTTTTGTTTTGTTATTGCCTTATTTTCTCGTTATTATTTTGCGACGATAGATTGCGTTGCTGACGAAGGAGTTGGACCAGAAGGCTTTGAAGACCCAGAAGACTTTGTTGAGCCAGGCAAGCAGCCCTTTGACCATGTCTATGAAACCTTTTTATGCACGCCATATAGCACTTTTATTGCTTGCATCGGAGATATGATATTGTGGTGACCACATGGGGTGGGTTGCCACCGTTATTTCCTCGTTGATACTTGAATTGTGCGTGACCCTACCTTCTTATGAGGGTTATGCCGGTGGGAGTAGATAGGATGCTAAAGTAGTGCTATGCAAAAAGGGACGGGTATATGCATGGTGAAGGAGACAAAGTATTTTCAAAGGACTTTTTCAAACCCCGTCGGGTGCCACTTATGCCCGAGGGAGATGATGAGATGGGTAAACACTTGATGACGAAGTGGTGTACCGAGGCAAGTGTGTGTTGTTTCCGAAAACGGATTAGATTTAAGATTTGTCGACTGTCCCAACCTTACATGCGCAACCACTCTACCCTTATATGGGAAAGGGCACTATTGATTACCTAGGAAATACTAGCTTGGAGCCCGCATTACTAGTGACGGGGGAGAGTTGGTGCTTTCTCTCGGGATGTGGTCGTGCTGTAGGGCGGCCATGACTGTCTTTACAGGCACCGGATACACCGTTGTGTCCCCTCTCGGATGTTACGATCTCGAGTGAGTGTCGATGATGTACATCGTGAGGATACGGAACAACGAGTGGACTCCTTGTTAGTGTCGTCTAGGAAAGGTAGTGATCGGGTGCTTACCCAGTACTTGAGGTATCGCGGTCGTGGATGACACGGAAGTTCCCGGATCTTGTGGGTAAATTGTGCAACCTCTGCAGAGTGTAAAACTATTCGAATAGCCGTGTCCACGGTCAAGGACAGTTAGGCGGTCTTTGTTTAAACTACGTCGAGTTTACAAACCCGTGTGTTTGTTTGGATAAGTGGGAAGATCTACTTGGGTCAAGTCAAAGGACTTGACATGATTGAGTTGGGTTGGTGCCCACTCTATTTATGTTGATATCTGTAACCTGTCCTCATGGTTACTTGAATTCTCCTGATGCATGTCTTACAAGTTGTTGAACATGTCATTGCACTCAAAACTAGCTTTCTGCAAAAATTTACCTATATCATGCATTGTTGTATCTTGAACCAAAACATGGGTTGCTTGCGAGTACATTCAAAGTACTCATTGGCTTGCACTGGTTCTTTTATTGGCCAGGCATGAAAGAACAGGATATAATGAAGCGTACCTCGGTGACGAACATGCGAGCTAGGACGCTTACCAGTCAGAATGCCTGTGGGGTTAAGGCAGATGGCATGGGTCCAAGTTGTTATTGAAGATTTCCGCTGCGATGATACTCTCAAGACTTGACCATAATGGTCCTACTTTTGTAAAACGGTATGTATGGATGTAAGACTCTTGTTATTCAGCTTCTGTGTGTTCAGTGAGCATTGATCTCTGGGATCACTGTACACGTGCATTCGGTGATCTCGACTTATGAGTCGGGGTCCCCACAGGGATGGCGCTGCGGAGCCCCCTGCAGCGTGGACGAGCTCGGCGACGCGGTCGAGCCAGTCCTCGTAGAGGTCATCGACCGGGTGGTAACGCAGGAGCTCGTTCACCATGAGGAGCGAGGCCTGCGCGTCCATGCGAGCGCGTCGTGCGTGGGACGAAGAACCGGCCGGGGTCAGCGATGGAGTGGCGGTGCGGCTGTCCTGCAGCACCGATGGGTGTAGCGAGGAAGCTTGCTGCTCGTTCCCCGCAGGGCCGGTGGCAGCGTTGGTGGCAGGAGACAAAGAACAACGAGGTGGCCCGCCAACGGGAGCCGTCTGAGCAACGCGGGTGGTGAGAGCAGCCCGGCACTTAGCTCGAGCACGGCGAGCATCCGCCATGGAGACGACGGAGCGATGGAGCAACAGATCGATGGAAGGGAAGCTACGGCGCACCCCTACCCGGCGCGCCAAATGTCGGATCTGGGGTTCCGGAAAAAACCCATAAGGTTCGAACTCTGGGGTGCGCGCGAAGTTCTTTCCCACCTACCGATCTACGCCCTAGCTCACTAAGATCTCGCGGACGAACTCGGCCTTTTCGCAACCTGAAAGACACGAGATTTATACTGGTTCGGGCCACCATTGTGGTGCAATACCCTACTCTAGTGTGTGGTGGATTGCCTCTTGGGCTGATGATGAATAGTACAAGGGGAAGAGCAGCCTCCTGAGGTTGAGGTGCTCTTGTGCTTGGTGAACTTGCGGGTGTGAGGATGGAGTGGATCCAGTCCAAGATGAGTTCGAGACCAGATCAGGTCTGATCTAGTTCCAGTGCCCTCTACTGTGGTGGCTAGTTCTACTTATATAAGCCCTGGTCCTCTTCCCAAATATTGAGTGGGAAGGGAGCCAACAACGGCGGGCAATTTGAAAGGGGACAGCTAGTACAAGCTATCCTGACAAAAGCAGTCTTCGCCTACGAAAGGTTCTGGTGATGATGCCGTCTTGGGCTCCATGGTGACCTCCATCTTGCCGTCCTGCTGGTCTTGGTCTTGTTGCACCGATACAGAAACCTTTGCTTGATGCCTTGGTACTCCGCGCCTGCGACTGCCTCCTTAGCACCGAAGAGGAAACAAGGACGCTGCGCACGCTGGCGCCCGCCTGGTGGCGATCGTCATGGCTCACGTCACGAGTGTCTCGCAAGGTTTGCCCCACATTGATATCTCCGCTCCTCGCGAGCCTGCCTGGCTAGGCCGCTCCTGAGGAGGTCTTGCATCGTCCGCCCCGCAAGGCTTGGCCCCTCGCGAGGGTCTTGAACGCCTTGTTGATGAAGATGGTCCGTACAGGCCTACTAGCACAGCCACGCCGTGGGCCACAGGTAGGCAAGTCTAGGGACCACTGTTCCCAGAACGCTGACATCATCAACGACTAAAAGAGGCCATTCGCACTCCAGTTTTACAGAGCAGGAATTTACTGCCCTCAGCTCCGTGGATGCATATATCCGAGCTACCCGGAACAGACTTGCTGGAGTTACAAAATTGTTTTCAAAGGATATGCAAGTAATAGTGTGTGTAAATTTGATAGATATATGCCAATAGCCCCCGAGACTTGAAGCAGTTAAGCTAACCGATTTAAGGATCGTTATGAACGCAGGCTCTCAAAGAGAAGAACAACGTGCTATCCCAGGAGTTTAAGACAAGGCAGACAAAGCTGAATGCTGCCACCACAGAGCTTGAGGAAACGAAGAAAGCCACAATGACCATTGATCAAAAGAACAAACTTGAGGAGGAAAAGGATAGACAAGCCAAACAGATAAAGCGCTTAAAGGCGTAGTTATCAGATGCGCAAAAAGAGAGTAAAATGTGAAAAGGCGGTATATTCAGTATGACCTTCTGAACCATCCGAGGGACTCATAATATCACGAAATTCGGATTTCATAATGCTATTGTTGGAGGTCTGTTAACCGGGCAGCCTGAAGAAGTATCCGGATTTCGAGGTGACGTGCTAAAAGAGCTGTCCATGGTGCATGAGCGGGCCCAGAAAGCCATGAGAAGTATGGACAAGGCTTTATGGCCATCCGATACCCCTCTAGAATGTATGTAGGGGTTGGCGAACCTTTTCAAAGGTGCCCAGCGCCGCTTTGAGCTATGGAAGGCGTCCCCATGTTGGGAAGGTGCACGAGAGGCATGGGCGATGGTGAAGACAAGCTACACCGGTTTGATCCGAATCATATGGCCCGAGTTGGACGTCAGGGACCGAACGGAAAAGAGATTCCCGTGAACTTGGTATATGACCAAGTGATGATAGCTGTGAAATATTCACAAGAAGACTGTAGCTTAGACATTCTTATAGATGACACAGATAAAGAGTAGGCGTTCAATTCAATGTATCAATGTACTTTACCATCGAACTTCCTCTCCAACCGAACATAGCAAAATATGTCATCGCAGGCCTTCGGCTTCAACGAGGCAATCTGGATACAATGTAAGAAACATTCTTTATGTCCAGATACGAGGCAATCTAGCCATGTTGCTCAAACAGACAAAATTTGTTCGGTGAGTTATGTTATATTACTATTTAACGTAAGAAACATCTTCCAGGGAAAATAGTTCCGATAAGGGTTCCTTTCCTTGGGTTGGCATGTTTATGCATGCCTAGGCTTTGATCCGAATTATGGGGAGAGCCTATTTTGTATTTGTTAGAAGAAATTACATAAACGTGAATACTCTGTCATTTCTTGCCGATCAATTATTCTCTTAAGAATGCTAGCTTTCGGCTCACTCGTCTGAGGTACAGATCCGGATTACCCGGTTGTAACAATCGCAGAGGTACTCCCTTACACCCTAGCCGAACAATCGGGAACATAAGGTATAAACACAGGAGCAAGGCAACCCAGCTTGGCAAAAACATAAGTCATAGAGGTGCATATAATGGCAAAAGATGTATAGAGCAAACAATTTAAACAATGGAAGCAACAAGCTTTTTAGTAATAAGCTTCATCAAGGAAGCCCCCTAGTTGTAATGGGGTGTATACATTTAAACATGTGTACCCCTAACAGTTCGGTAGATCCGAACATACCCTAGGATAAAAAGAAAATAAAAAAGGATAGGAGAAAAAAGGAACCTAGGCAAAGAAAAATAAAAAAGGATGTGGCCGAACTATCCATAGAATTGTCGGAACCGAGCAGCGCTCCATGGATTCGGCTCAAGGCGATGATCCGATGCATTACGAAGGTGATAGGCTCCTCCTATGAGAACTTCATCTATGATGAAGGGGCCCTCCCATTTTGGTTTGAGCTTATCCTTCTTCTTCTCTGGGAGACGCAAGACGAGGTTGCCTACGCTGTATTTTCTGGCCCGCGCTTCTCTACTTCGGTCTCGCCTGGCCTGTTGTTGATAAAATGCGGAATGGGCCTCTGCAATATCATGCTCCTCTTCAAGGCCGTCTAGGTCGTCCTGCCGATCAAGCTCGAATTCTTGCTCTTCATTCATGCAGACTCGAGGTGAGTCATGAATAATGTCGCAGGGCAAGATAGCTTCTCACCGTACACCATGAATAATGTCGTAGTCCGCAACCCCCAGAGCACGGAATCGAGTTCCTCAACCCAGTGCTTATCTAACTCCTGCAGGGAGCACACCAGTCTGGGTTTAATGCCGCTCATTATCAGGCCATTGTCCCGTTTAACCCGACTGTTCGTTTGAGGGTGATAGGCAGATGCATATTCGAGTTTACTGCCCAAGTTAGCACACAGGTTTTTCACCTCCTCAGCTGTAAAATTGGAGCCATTATCAGTGATGATGCTGTGCGGGACACCATAGCATTGTACCACGCCAGATATAAAGTCGATCACTGTCCCTGCTTCAGCCGTTTTTACTGGTTTGGTCTTTATCCACTTAGTAAATTTATCCACCATAACCAGTAAATATTTCGAGCCCCCAGACCACAAAAATCCAAGTGATGGGGATTGTTCTTAAGGCAGTGGGAGGCATGTGACTTTGATTGGCGAAAAGTTGACATCCCACACAAAGTTGGACAAGGGCTTGTGCGTCTGCTCGGGCTGTTGGCCACAAAAAACCCGTCCGGAAGGCTTTTCTTACAAGGGCCCAAGCTGTGGCGTGATGGCCGCCCAGACTAGCATGTATTTCAGATAAGAGTTGTCGTCCCTCCTCTTCAGAGATGCACCTTTGGAGAACTTCAGCAGTGCTTTTCTTGTATAGTTCACCTTCGTGAAGTTTATAGGCTTTAGAAAGCCGAACTATGCGACGAGCCTCATTTTGATCATCAGGAAGTTCCTGCCTATTAAGGTAGGCTAGGAAGGGTTCGGTCCATGAAGCAATAACAACCATGATCTCATGAGCGGAGGGTGTTATTTTTGTATCCGGACTCCCGATGATATCTGTATTGTGTTCGACTGTTGTGGGCGTGACCAGGTCCGTACTAGCGTCTCCGCTCTCATCCTGCCATACGATAGATGGCTTGAAGAGCCTTTCCACAAAGGTATTAGGCGGGACAGGGTCGTGCTTAGCACCCATGCGAGCAAGGATGTCCACTGCCTGGTTACTCACTCAAGCGACGTGATGAAATTCAAGCCCCTCAAAATGAGCCGATATCTTTTAGTACAACGTTTCGATATGCCGCCATTTTGGAACTTCTGTGTCGAACTCTCCAATTACTTGAGATATTGCGAGGTTTGAATCGCCTTGCACCTCAAGGCGTTGTATACCCATGCAGACAGCCATGCGGAGGCCATGTAGAAGTGCCTCATATTCGGCTATGTTCTTGGAGTCCATATACATGATCTGCAGCACATAGCGGACTGTGTCCCCCGTAGGGGATGTTAATATGACGCCAACCCTCGGTCTGGCTAGCATATTAGATCCGTCGGAGTACATGATCCAGTTGGAGTATGAACTGTACTCTTTGGGGAGCTCGGTTTCCGTCCACTCGGCAACGAAGTCGGCCAGCACCTGAGATTTAATAGCTCGGCGCGGCTTGTATGTTATTTCAAACAGTAAGAGCTCAATGGCCCATTTAGCTATGTGGCCGGTGGCGTCCCTGGTGTTTACAATGTCGTTAAGTGGTACTTCGGATGCCACCATGATCGGACACTTTTGAAAATAGTGCCGGAGTTTTCGGGATGCCATTAAGACCGCATAAGCTATCTTTGGTAATGAGGGTATTGGGATTTACATGGTGTAAGAACCTCCGGTACGTAATACACTGGATTTTGGATGGGGAATTTATGCCCCTCTTGCCCTCGCTCGATGATGAGTATAGCGCAAACTACCTGGTGAGTTGCAGATATATAAAGCAACATGGGCTTTCCAACACTTGGGGCGGGTAGGATTGGGTTGCCTGCTAATAAGGTTTTTATTTCTTCCAATCCGGCTGTAGCCGCATCCGTCCACTCGAAGTTGTTGGTGCGTCTAAGCAGTCTATAAAGTGGTCATGCTTTTCCCCTAATCTGGAGATGAAGCGGCTCAAAGCTGCCACGCACCCTGCTAGTTTTTGGACCTACTTTAGGTCTGTTGGTATGGCCAATTGCGACAAGGCTCGAATTTTAGCTGGGTTTTCATCGATTCATCTATGGGAGACAATGAACCCTAGTAGCTTTTCGGCTGGAACGCCAAAGGCCCATTTTTCCGGATTGAGCCATATGTCATATGTTCAGAGGTTTTCAACTATGAGGCGGAGATCATTCACCGGTTATTTGATGTGTTTGGTTTTTATGACCACGTCGTCCATGTATGCTTCGACTGTCTTGCTGATTTTTTTTCAAGCATGTTTGAATCATGCGTTTGTAAGTGGCACCAGCATTTTTAAGCTCAAAGGGCATAGTGTTGAAACAGAAAGGCCCGTATGGCGCAATAAACACCGTTGTGGCCTAGTCGGACTCCTTCATTTTATTCTGATGGTATCTGGAGTAAGCGTCGAGGAAACACAATGAGCCGTGTCCTGCGGCCGCGTCAACAATCTGGTCAATGCGAGGCAACGGGAAAGGGTCTTTGGGGCAAGCCATATTTTGGTCTTTGAAATCGACACAAAGGCACCAAGATTTATCCTTCTTTGGCACCATGACCAAGTTAGCTAGCCAATCCGGGTGTTTGATTTCTCTGATGAACCCGGCCTCGAGTAATTTGGCTAGCTCCTCCCCCATAGCTTGTCGTTTGGTTTCGGAAAATTGCCGCAGTGTTTGCTTGACTGGTTTGAACCCCTTGATTATGTTGAGGTTGTGTTCGGCCAGTATGCATGGGATCCTGGGCATCTTCGAAGGGTGCCAGGCAAAGATATCCCAATTTTCACATAGGAACGCGCGTAGGGCGGTATATACGGTCGGATCTAGCTATGCTCCAACGGACGCTTCTTGTATTAGGATCCGTCGGCTGCACTTGAAATTTAACTATTTCATCTGCCGGCTTAAAAGAGGCGGATTTAGGTCTCTTATCGAGAATCACATCATCCTTGTCCACCGTGGATTGCAGGGTGGTTATTTCTTCGGCCGCAAGGGCTTCGGATAGTGCCTCAAGGGCCAAGGACGCGGTTTTGTTTTCGATGGGAGTGCTTTATCCAGATCACTCGTAACTGTGATTATTGCATTTGGCCCTGGCATTTTAAGCCTCACGTACTCGTAATCAGGTATGGCTTGGAAGCATGAGAAAGCATCCTGCCCTAGAATGGTGTGATATCCTCTATTAAAGGGAGCCACCTGGAAGAGCAACTCTTCGGACCTGTAATTCTCAAGCGTGCCGAATATTACATCAAGTTTGATTTTCCCCGAACATCGTGCTTCTCGACTGGGGATGATGCCTCGGAAGGTGGTACTTCTTTGCTCGATGCGTGCTCTGTCAATATGCATTTTGTCGAGGGTGTTCTCGTAGATGAGGTTAAGCCCACTTCCGCCGTCCATGAGCACTCTTGTAAGTCAGAAGCCGTCCACAATTGGGTTTAAGACCAAGGCGGTGGGTGCTCGGACTGATTGGGCCCTTGGTTCGTCGTCAGCGTTGAAGGTTATTGCTATGTTGTTCCATGGGCTCATTGCGGTTACTTGGTGAATTGCAGCGAGGTCGCGGAGTGCTGTCTGACGCCGATTATTTGAAGAGAAATTCTCGAAGACCATAAAGACGTTAAGATCGTCATCCTCCAGAGAATGCTCCTCTGGAATAGCGGTGGTGAGGATGGACTCATCGCTTTTAGCCACTTGCCAGAGTACCCAACATGCCCGAATGCTGTGAGTTGGTTCGGTTCTCGACATCACATGTATCTGACAGGGTTTGTCGAGGAGTTCGTCAAGAATGGACTTGTGTCCTGCAAAGGGTTTGTTTTTCTTGCTGACGGGCTTATGATCGGATGCCTCGAAAGGGTGTACCCATTTTGCCCGGGCAGTGCACTACTTAAAGGTAGCAGGATCCAATTGGGTTTTTGAGCCTTCCATGTGCTTTCCATCGCCCAGTACTTCCGTACTACGTGCGATAGTTCCGTGAAACTCTGTATGCGACAACAGTCGAGGGCATTCCGAATTCCCTCATCGGTGCAATTGCGATGAAAAACTGAGACTGCATCGTCGTCGTAGCAGTCTTTAATATTGTTTTTAACAAGTAGGAACCTAGCCCAAAAGTGACAGACCGTTTCCTGAGGTTGCTGCGAGGGCCTTAATTACTTGTGATTGTGGTGGGTGGGTAGGCTAAAACTTGAATCCCGACCCAAAATTGTGTCCGGAGCTTGTAAAATCTCCAAGGTCACCGGCTCAGGTCCGGGAAGATCCAACTGCTCCCCGGACCCTATGTCCGACCCTGACTTTTGGGGACGCGGAGTCTCCTGCAAAGGAAGAGTATCCCTTTCAATGGGCTCGGAGATCTGAACATAGCTAGTATTTAACTTAGGGGAAGATGTGTTTTCGGCTCGTTCCTCGACGACCGACACTAGGTGAGTGATCGGCGGGAGAATGATTTCCCTCTGGTCGGGTTTAAACCCGATCTGATCATAATTTTTTGAAAGCTCTAGGGCGGCGATGCGATCTAGTAGCTCGTTTCAGGACGAGATGTCGGCCGGATCCATCTTTTCAGAGTGTTCGAGACCGAACCGGAGGCGATGTTTGGCGATCACGAGGGACGCCGTAGGCTTAATGGCCCTGCGGGCACCCACGGTGAAACCGCCGAGCTGGAGGACCTGTCCTGAAGTTAGGCTCCTTCCAGAAGTGATATCGTTGTTGATGACAAGGCGAGGCATAGATCGCTTCTCGTGACTACACAATGGAGATCTCAATGAAAGCACCAATGTCGGTGTCAAAACTGGCAGATCTCGGGTAGGGGGACCAAGCTGTGAGTCTAAGGATCAATGGTAACAAGGGACAATGGGGACACAATGTTTACCCAGGTGTAACGCCCTGGATACAACTTTCCATATTCGTAACTCCAACTCTTGCCTTTTCCAGAGATGTGATATGATATTTTCCTTCGTGGTTGGGTTTTTGTCTTTTGTTTTGCATTTTGTTCTTGGCGTGCATCTCATCTCATTGCATCCGCATTGCATCCGCATGTTTTCATAAAACTCGTAGTCGTTTGTAGTTGCCGCTTCTCTCTTTGTCTCCGTTTATCTTTTGTCAAGCCCTCTTGTCTTCGTCGACCTCTCTCAAACCCCCTCGTGCGCGTCCGAAACCTTCCCCGAACCCGAACCGCACGGTCACGACCGTTGGGTCCGGATCAACCTCAAACTTTCCCTCAATATTTTTTTGGTTATTGGATTAGGCAACCCGTTTGACCCGGAGCCATCCGATCTGGATCGGATGATCCAAAAACTCTCTCCTGTCTATATATAAAGACCACCTACATTCTAAATCAGTGCAAACCCTAGCCCTGTCCCATCCATCCATCTATCCTCCCTGCCGCCGCCACCCACTCACTTGCCTCCCTTCCTCGGGATCTTCCCTGTCCCATCCACCGTTCCATCCCCACCAACCACAGCCCCGACCAGATCCCTGGTTTTCAGCAGCCGCTCGAAAGCATCTCGATCCCGAGTGGATCGAGCGCTTCGCCTCCAAGCCCAGCCTCCCTTGCTCATGCCCCGAGCCTCCCGGCGTCCAGGAGCACGAGCTCCCTCGCCTCGCTGCCACGCCAACTTGAGCAGCAGCTCAGCCGGTCGTCCCCGTCGTTGCCGAACCTTGCCTCCTCGCAGGAGCCCAAAGCCCCGCGTCAAGCCCCTTTGCTGCATCGGCCTCCTGCGACCTCCTCTGCTTCGAGCTCGTCCTCGCGAACCTCGCCGCCGGCAACAACTTCTAGCAGATAAGCCCCGCGTCGATCCTTCCTTCCCCTCCCCTGCTTTCTAGTCCCTCCTCTCACATCTCTCTCTCTCGAACCAGACCTCCGCGTCTCCGCCCACGGGCTACCTCGAACGGAGCTCCACCGTCGCCACGGCCTAGGATCCGGCCATCTCCGACGCCTCCTCGCCGCCCATGCGTTCCGGTGAGCCGTGCCGCCGCTTCCCTCTCCTTTTGCCCCGCACTTCTTCTCCTTCCCTCACCTCTCTGTCGCTCGTGTCTCTCTGTTCGAGCAGGACCACCAGCGCCGCCATGGATGGTTGTGCCCCGCGCCCGAGCCCCGATTTGCGCCTCCCCTTGCCGGATTTGGACCCCGGCGCCTCCCCGCGATCCGTTCTGCCTGTTCCGGCCGGTTCCCGCCGACCCCGTCGCCATGACCCCCTGCCGGCGTCTTCTCCATTGCCATGCTCCTGCTGCTGTTTCATTTCTTGAAGCGAGAAGCGGCTGACTTCGCTTCGATTCGATCTGGCGTTGACCGCGACGCCAAGGCCCAGCTCCTCTTCGCCAGATCCGTCGGCCTGCCTTGGCCTCTCCACCGACTGGGCTTGGCCCATGGTGAGCCACCGCTGCGCCCCCCTTTCACTGTTGGCCCAAGTGCATATTCGGCCCGATAAGTTTTTTTCCTGGTCCTGCGAATTTTAGCATTATCCCAGGATTTACCAGTTTTGCAGAAAATGTTTCAAACATGTAAAATGCTTAGAATTTTGTGTAGATTAATAATATCCAACTTTCATCCATGTTTAAAAATGTTTAAAATTCTGTTTGATTAAATTGGCTTAAATGCCATGTTAAAATGATTTACTTCATAACTAAATAACCGTAGCTCCGTTTTAAATAAACTTTATATGTAAATGGGGTAGAAAAATTCATAGATTAACATGTTACACTTTATTTTGCTGTTTAATAACATTAAAATATGGTTTAGTGCAGAACAGTGCCGAATCTAAAATATGCACATGGGGATCTTCCGGAATTGTTGTTTGTTGTTCCGGCCTCATTTAAATTTGCCTAAATAGTTAGTTCACTTATGCCTCACCTCTTGACATGTTTAACAACATTTAATATTGTTGAGTAGCTTATAACGAGATCAAACTAAATAATTGCATGTGGTGTTTCGTCGATATGCAACTCGTTGCATATTGAGTTCCACTTAACTTGTAGCATTGTTTGTTTGCCATGCCATGCCTCTTTAAACCGGACATGCATCATACTTCTCTGTGCATCATCCCATGTTTATGCTTGTGCATTTACCTTGTTGTTTGTTTCTTTCCGGTGTTGCTTCTTAGTTCCGGTAATGTTGCGATTGTGAGGATCCGTTCGAGTACGTCCGGTTATCTTCTTCATGGACTCGTTCTTCTTCCTAGCGGGATTTCAGGCAAGATGACCATACCCTCGAAATCACTTCTATCTTTGCTTGCTAGATGCTCGTTCTTTTGCTATGCCCATGTTGCGATACCTACCACTTGCTATATCATGCCACCCATATTGCCATGTCAAACCTCTAACCATCCTTTCCTAGCAAACCGTTGATTGGCTATGTTACCGCTTTGCTCAGCCCCTCTTATAAGCGTTGCTAGTTGCAGGTGAAGATGAAGTTTGTTCCTTGTTGGAACATGGATATTTTGGGATATCACAATACCTCTTATTTAATTAATGCACCTATATACTTGGTAAAGGGTGGAAGACTCGACCGTATGCCTGGTGTTTTGTTCCACTCTTGCCGCCCTAGTTTCCGTCATACCGGTGTTATGTTCCTTGATTTCGCGTTCCTTACACAGTTGGGTGATTTATGGGACCCCTTGACAGTTCGCTTTGAATAAGACTCCTCCAGAAGGCCCACCCTTGGTTTTCCCATTTGCCGCCTAAGCCTTTCCCCCGGGTTTTCGCGAGCCCGTGGGTCATCTTTATTTAACCCCCCCCCCCCCCGAGCCAATGCTCCTCTGAGTGTTGGCCCAAATTAGAGCACTTTGCAGCACCCCCTAAGGAAACTTGGGGTCTGGTTTTAGTTGTATGGACTGCTCATCCGGTGTGCCCTGAGAAAGAGATATGTGCAGCTCCTATCGGGATTTGTCGGCACATTCGGGCGGCTTTGCTGGTCTTGTTTTACCATTGTCGAGATGTCTTGTAGTCCGGGATTCCGAGACTGATCGGGTCTTCCCGGTAGAAGGAATATCCTTCGTTGACCGTGAGAGCTTATAATGGGCTAAGTTGGGACACCCCTGCAGGGTATTATCTTTCGAAAGCCGTGCCCGTGGTTATGAGGCAGATGGGAATTTGTTAATGTCCGGTTGTAGAAAACCCGAAGTTGACCTTGATTAAAACACATCAACCGCGTGTGTAACCGTGATGGTCTCTTCTCGGCGGAGTCCGGGAAGTGAACACGGTGTTGGAGTTATGTTTGACGTAAGTAGTTTCAGGATCACTTCTTGATCGCTACTAGCTTCACGACCGTGTCTTGCTTCTCTTCTCGCTCTCTTTTGCTAATGTAGCCACCATATATGCTAGTCGCTTGCTGCAGCTCCACCTCACAACTCTGTCCTACCTATAAGCTTAAATAGTCTTGATCTCATGGTGTGAGATTGCTGAGTCCCGTGACTCACGGATTCTACCAAAACAGTTGCAGTGCCGACGATGCGGTCACGGTGACGCAACCGAGCTCAAGTGGGAGTTCGACGAGGAACGTGGTCGTTACTATGTGTCTTTTCCTGATGATCAGTAGTGGAGCCCAGTTGGGACGATCGGGGATCTGTGTAGCATTTGGGATAGTCTTCCTCGCGAACCTCGCCGCCGGCAACCACTTCCAGCAGATGAGCCCCGCGTCGATCCTTCCTTCCCCTCTCCTACTTTCTAGTCCCTCCTCTCACATCTCTCTCTGAACCAGGACCCCGCCGCGTCTCCGCCCACGGGCTACCTCAGAACGGAGCTCCACCGTCGCCCTGGCCTCGGATCCGGCCATCTCCGAGCCTCCTCGCCGCCCATGCGTTCGGTGAGCCGTGCCGCCGCTTCCCTCTCCTTTGCCCGCACTTCTTCACCTTCCCTCACCTCTCTGTCGCTCGTGTCTCTCTGTTCAAGCAGGACCACCAGCGCCGCCATGGATGGCTGTGCCCCGCGCCCAAGCCCCGATCTGCGCCTCCTCTTGCCGGATTTGGACCCCGGCGCCTCCCAGCGATCCGTTCCGCCCGTTCCGGCCGGTTCCCGCCGACCCCGTCGCCATGACCCCCTGCCGGCGTCTTCTCCATTGCCATGCTCCTGCTGCTGTTTCTGTTTCTTCAGAAATGAGAGCAGCATCGGCTCGCTCGGTTCAGTCTGGCGTTGACCACGACGCCAAGGCCCAGCTCCTCTTCGCCAGATCCGCCGGCCTGCCTTGGCCTCTCCACCGACTAGGCTTGGCCCATGGTGAGCCACCGCTGCGCCCCCTTTCACTGTTGGCCCAAGTGCAGATTCGGCCCGATATGTTTTTTCCTGGTCCTGCGAATTTTAGCATTATCCCAGGATTTACCAGTTTTGAAGAAAAGTCCCTAGATTTCATGCACTTAATAACTCATGAATGGTGCATCGGATTAAAATGTTTCAAACATGTAAAATGCTTAGAATTTTGTGTAGATTAATAATATCCAACTTTCATCCATGTTTAAAAATGTTTCAAATTCGGTTTGATTAAATTTGCTTAAATGCCATGTTAAAATGATTTATTTCATAACTAAATAACCGTAGCTCCGTTTTAAATAAACTTTATATGTAAATGGGGTAGAAAAATGCATAGATTAACATGTTACACTTTATTTTGCTGTTTAATAACATTAAAATATGGTTTAGTGCAGAACAGTACCGAATCTAAAATATGCACATGGGGATTTTCCGGAATTGTTGTTTGTTGTTCCGGCCTCATTTAAATTTGCCTAAATAGTTAGTTCACTTATGCCTCACCTCTTGACATGTTTAACAACATTTAATATTGTTGAGTGGCTTATAACGAGATCAAACTAAATAATTGCATGTGGTGTTTCATCGATATGCAACTCATTGCATATTGAGTTCCACTTAACTTGTAGCATTGTTTGTTGCACTTTGCCATGCCATGCCTCTTTAAACCGGACATGCATCATACTTTTCTGTGCATCATCCCATGTTTATGCTTGTGCATTTACCGTGTTGTTTGTTTCTTTCCGGTGTTGCTTCTTAGTTCCGGTAATGTTGCGATTGTGAGGATCCGTTCGAGTACGTCCGGTTGTCTTCTTCATGGACTCGTTCTTCTTCCTAGCGGGATTTCAGGCAAGATGACCATACCCTTGAAATCACTTCTATCTTTGCTTGCTAGATGCTCGTTCTTTTGCTATGCCCATGCTGCGATACCTGCCACTTGCTATATCATGCCACCCATATTGCCATGTCAAACCTCTAACCATCCTTTCCTAGCAAACCGTTGATTGGCTATGTTACCGCTTTGCTCAGCCCTCTTATAGCGTTGCTAGTTGCGGTGAAGATGAAGTTTGTTCCTTGTTGGAACATGGATATTTTGGGATATCACAATATCTCTTATTTAATTAATGCACCTATATACTTGGTAAAGGGTGGAAGACTCGGCCTTATGCCTGGTGTTTTGTTCCACTCTTGCCGCCCTAGTTTCCGTCATACCGGTGTTATGTTCCTTGATTTCGCGTTCCTTACGGTTGGGTGATTTATGGGACCCCCTTGACGATTCGCTTTGAATAAGACTCCTCCACAAGGCCCAACCTTGGTTTTACCATTTGCCGCCTAAGCCTTTCCCGGGTTTTCGCGAGCAGGGTCATCTTTATTTAACCCCGGGCCAATGCTCCTCGAGTGTTGGCCCAAACTAGAGCGCTTTGGCGCCCCCTCAAGGAAACTTGGGGTCTGGGTTTTAGTTGTACGGACTGCTCATCCGGTGTGCCCTGAGAACGAGATATGTGCAGCTCCTATCGGGATTTGTTGGCACATTCGGGCGGCTTTGCTGGTCTTGTTTTACCATTGTCGAGATGTCTTGTAGTCCGGGATTCCGAGACTGGTCGGGTCTTCCCGGTAGAAGGAATATCCTTCGTTGACCGTGAGAGCTTATAATGGGCTCAGTTGGGACACCCCTGCAGGGTATTATCTTTCGAAAGCCGTGCCCGCGGTTATGAGGCAGATGGGAATTTGTTAATGTCCGATTGTAGAAAACCCGAAGTTGACCTTGATTAAAACACATCAACCGTGTGTGTAACCGTGATGGTCTCTTCTCGTGAGTCCGGGAAGTGAACACGATGTTGGAGTTATGTTTGGCGTAAGTAGTTTCAGGATCACTTCTTGATCGCTACTAGCTTCACGACCGTGCCTTGCTTCTCTTCTCGCTCTCTTTTGCGAATTTAGCCACCATATATGCTGGTCGCTGCTGCAGCTCCACCTCACAACTCTGTCCTACCTATAAGCTTAAATAGTCTTGATCTCGCGGGTGTGAGATTGCTGAGTCCCGTGACTCACGGATTCTACCAAAACAGTTGCAGTGCCGACGATGCCAAGCGGTGTGACGAACCGAGCTCAAGTGGGAGTTCGGCCGAGGAACGTGGTCGTTACTATGTGTCTTTTCCTGATGATCAGTAGTGGAGCCCACTTGGGACGATCGGGGATCTGTGTAGCATTTGGGGTAGTCTTCTTTTATTTTGGTTCCGTAGTCGGACCTTGAGTGTAATCTGGATGATGGATGTTTATTTATGTATTGTGTGAAGTGGCGTGTAAGCCAACTATGTATCTTTTTCCCTTATGTATTACATGGGTTGTGTGAAGATTACCTCACTTGCGACATTGCTTTCAATGCAGTTATGCCTCTAAGTCGTTCTTCGACACGTGGGAGATATAGCCGCATCGAGGGCGTTTCAAGTTGGTAATCAGAGCCATCCCCGACTTAGGAGCCCCCTGCTTGATTGTTTGTCATGCGTTGTTGAGTCTAGAACAAAAATGTTTTGAGTCTTAGGATTATATATCGGAGAGTAGGATTCTTTTTACTCCCCAGTCCCTTCGTCGCTCTGGTGAGGTCTCCTGACGTAGAAGTTTTGACTCTCCTCTCCTCAAATTTCACTATTTTTTTTTTAGGATCACGCGGGTATCTTGGAATCGTTCCGATGGTTTTGTGACGAGAACATTGTTCTTGGTGCCTCCTGACATTTAGGGGTTGTGGCAGTGTCTCGGGGAGTTGAGCTCTGAGGTGTTGTCGTCACAATTTTATCGTTCTTGATTCTGAATACCCGAGTTTTGCCGACATCGAAAATCTATTTTATGCAGTTGTTGGTGACATAACCTCGACGCCACCCAAGATCTTGGGAGTTTGGGAGTATTGCCATAACTCATTATAACGGATGCTTTTCGAAGGTTGAGGTACACGATTTCCGGAGTTTTCTTGGTTATGTGTTGACGGATGGATACAACTGGATCTAGGTATTGTTAGTTTGGGTGATATATTTTGTGTCCCATGTATCCCCAACACCAAATTGCATAACCAGAAAGTTTCGGGAGTTTATAGGTGGGAATTCAAGTAGCTCCTAGAATACCTTTTCGACAGATGCATGATATGGGATTGGGTAAATCTCTAGGATATGTATTTGTTCCGGCTTATTCTGCAAGCCAAATCCTTTGTTTTGTTTTATTTGTGGTATTCGAGTTGCTTCAATGTCAAATGTTGAATCCATACCTTTCCTAAACGGTGTTCTCATATTTCTATGGGAGTACTAATCCTTTTGATCATCGAGATTATGATGTCAATTCTTTCCAATCGGCGTGCTTCTCTTCAAGTGGATCCCATCATTTCAACATTTGCGAGATCAATTCTATGTTTTTTGAGCGATGTTTGTTTCATCCGTTCCCAAGTTGTGTTTGTTTTCCCGCCCTCCCACCCTTTTTCTTCAAGGACTCAGATTTCTTAATCATGTATCCTTTTATTTGTGGGAAGTCTCTTCATTCTCTTCTTTCAATGTTCTTATCCGGTGATTTCCCTTGAAGATGCTCAACAGTTTCAAGTTCATCATTCTTCATTATCGTATTCTTTTCTGGTGGATTTAACTCAAGCTTTCAGTGTTGATCATATTCCTTTCCTTGTTGCAAATGCTTTCTCTTGCTGATGCACCTCTTAATCATTCACTTCTCGCTATTCATTTGTTCTGGAGTGTTGAAGATATCTCGATGGCTCGTCTTTTCATTCCAGATCCGTTCAAGTTATTTTGAGGTTGTTATCTCATTCAAGCCATTTAATTCTATCGGTGCAATCTTTATTTCAAGCAATCCTTCAACGATGTTTCTTTCGAGTGGGCCCTAACCCACAGGTCTTTTCCCAGGATCTTACCTAACTCTTCTAATTATCAGGAGCTATTCCCAAATTCTTTTCGAAGTTTGACGTAAGAATGAATTTTCATCAGTCACATCCTTCTCCTAGGTCGCTTTCAAATTCTTTTCATCTTTGGCTCAACCTTTCCTCTTTTAATCCTTCCAGAGTTTCTCAACAATTCATGGTGATGTTTCTCATCGTCATTCTCAACATTTGAAGACCAAATAAGAGTTTCTCTTAAATCTTGCTCCATTCTCTTCAAGATTCATGGTTCTAGCTTGATGCCATCCTCTCATAATTGTTTTCAATTGTGAGAATTCTTTTCACCCATCCGGAGTTTTTCATGAGTTGTTTCCATTTCTTTCCTCTGAAGGCCATCATGTCATAATTCTTCATTCTCAGCGTGTAGCTACCGTTCTCCAAATCTTACCGGTGAATCGTTCAAATATCCTCTAATCAGTTCATGATCTCTTCATTCTCTTGTATCTAAATTCTCTCAAGCATCTTCATTCGTTTTCCAATTCTTCCCGGTGAATTGTGCCTTTGCTACGTTCATTTTCAATTCTTATGGTGGTTCGTTCAAGAGTTCTCTTCCTTCGTTATCATGTAGATTCATTCGTTCTTTCCAATCCTACCGGTGGTTCATTGAAGACATTCCCAAGTTTTCGCCATATCTATCTTAATCCTTTCTACGAGAATAAGTAGTATGCCAAATCCATTGCTTGTCATCAATTTAATTGGTGAAGGATGAGCATAATGTAGTTCTTATTCTTGTTTAATTGAGTAAATTCAATTCCTTTTTCCGGAGTTGTTCATGATATCATTTCTCGGTTCTAAGTTGTTCATCTTTTCTTTTCCCGAGTTCCAAGTTTTTCCGCTTTATCTCGTCACAAAGCTCCATCTAAATCATCGCAAGGCTTCACTTTGTGTTTTCAACTTATCTTTCTTTTCATCATCCTTTCATTACCGGAGTTCTTCATGGAGGCTCTACATGGTGGTTCGTCAAGGATTCTTTTCATTCTTCAATTTTTCTTCAAGATTTCTCTCGAAGTTATGATCCGCCAAGCTATACTCTAAAATAAACATGGTCTTCAACACATGTTTTGCTTTGAGGAGCTCAAGTATTCTTCATCTTGCATTCCAAAGTGTAATTCTTTCTATCTTATCTTTGGAGGTGGTGGTATGTCACTCTTGACAATTTCCTTCATGTTTCATGATTCATATTGTTGTCAAGAATGAAGTATTTTAAATCCATAATTTCTCTTCGTTCAAGAGATCTTTTCAACCAATCAATCTTTTTGTTGGAGTTACATTGGGTTATATTTCACCTACAGCCTTCCCTAAGGAATGTAGCTATTTGTGGTGCTTATCAATGATCCAATTTTCTCCTTCTCATCTCGGTGATGAAGTTTTTTTTCATCTCTTCGGTGCTCTCAATCAAATCAATGGTTTTCCATTAGTGGCCGGTTGTCACCTCATAGTCTTGAGATGTTTCCATAAGCCCACTACAAACTTATTCTTTTTGTTGATGGTTGTCCAACCTCTCCGTTATAACCTTCTTGGAAGGGTGTTCTCCAAGATCATTTGTGGCAGAAGTTGGCATTTTCTTCTCCATTCTTTTATTCCAATGATCTAGCTTCTATTCTTTTGTTCCGGAGGCATTGTGATGTTGCTCTCTTCACCCATCACCTTGTTTTATCAAGATCACGTTATTTTCTTGCTCATCCATTTAACCGGAGTGTTGTATCATCTCTTCAATATCTTTTCATCTCATTAAGTTTTTTTTTCTATTTTCTACCGGAGTGCTGTCCAAATTCTGTCATTCTTGTTCCTTGGCTATCTCATTATTCCGAGGTGGTCATATTCTTTTCGTTCGTGAAGCTCTTATTTCCATGTCTTTCAACCTCTTGGTTCTCGTCATACCCCTTGTTCCTCTTTTCTAATGGAGTGTTTTCAACTTTGCTCATCGTCGTTGTTTTCTTTCTTTCAGTTTGCTCAACATCTCAAGGTTCAAGGTTTCACTCGTTTGTCGAAGAAGCAACTTAGTTTTACCTCTTCTCTTCCTCTTTCTTTTCCCTCCGGTGCCATTCTAGATCTCGGGACGAGATCCTCTCGTAGTGGTGGAGTGTTGTAACGCCCCGGATACAACTTTCCATATTCGTAACTCCAACTCTTGCCATTTCTGGAGATGTGATATGATATTTTCCTTCGTGGTTGGGTTTTTGTCTTTTGTTTTGCATTTTGTTCTTGGCGTGCATCTCATCTCATCGCATCATCCGCATGGCATCCGCATGTTTTCATAAAACTCGTAGTCTCGTTTGTAGTTGCCGCTTCTCTCTTTGTCTCCGTTTATCTTTTGTCAAGCCCTCTTGTCTTCGTCGACCTCTCTCAAACCCCCTCGTGCGCGTCCGAAACCTTCCCCGAACCCGAACCGCACGGTCACGACCATTGGGTCCGGATCAACCTCAAACTTTCCCTCAATATTTTTTTGGTTATTCGATTAGGCCACCCGTTTGACCCGGAGCCATCTGATCTGGATGGATGATCCAAAAACTCTCTCCTTTCTATATATAAAGACCACCTACATTCTAAATCAGTGCAAACCCTAGCCCTGTCCCATCCATCCATCTATCCTCCCCGCCGCCGCCACCCACTCACTTGCCTCCCTTCCTCGGGATCTCCCCTGTCCCATCCACCGTTCCATCCCCACCAACCGCAGCCCCGCACTTCTTCACCTTCCCTCACCTCTCTGTCGCTCGTGTCTCTCTGTTCAAGCAGGACCACCAGCGCCGCCATGGATGGCTGTGCCCCGCGCCCAAGCCCCGATCTGCGCCTCCTCTTGCCGGATTTGGACCCCGGCGCCTCCCAGCGATCCGTTCCGCCCGTTCCGGCCGGTTCCCGCCGACCCCGTCGCCATGACCCCCTGCCGGAGTCTTCTCCATTGCCATGCTCCTACTGCTGTTCTGTTTCTTCAGAAACGAGAGCAGCAGCGGCTCACTCGGTTCAGTTTGGCGTTGACCGCGACGCCAAGGCCCAGCTCCTCTTCGCTAGATCCGTCGGCCTGCCTTGGCCCCTCCACCGACTGGGCTTGGCCCATGGTGAGCCACCGCTGTGCCCCCCTTTCAATGTTGGCCGAAGTGCAGATTCGGCCCGATATGTTTTTTTCCTGGTCCTGCGAATTTTAGCATTATCCCAGGATTTACCAGTTTTGCAGAAAAGTCCCTAGATTTCATGCACTTAATAACTCATGAACGGTGCATCGGATTAAAATGTTTCAAACATGTAAAATGCTTAGAATTTTGTGTAGATTAATAATATCCAACTTTCATCCATGTTTAAAAATGTTTAAAATTCTGTTTGATTAAATTTGCTTAAATGCCATGTTAAAATGATTTATTTCATAACTAAATAACCGTAGTCTGCTTTTAAATAAACTTTATATGTAAATGGGGTAGAAAAATGCATAGATTAACATGTTACACTTTATTTTGCTGTTTAATAACATTAAAATATGGTTTAGTGCATAACAATACCGAATCTAAAATATGCACAAGGGGATTTTCTGGAATTGTTGTTTGTTGTTCCGGCCTCATTTAAATTTGCCTAAATAGTTAGTTCACTTATGCCTCACCTCTTGCCATGTTTAACAACATTTAATATTGTTGAGTAGCTTATAACGAGATCAAACTAAATAATTGCATGTGGTGTTTCGTCGATATGCAACTCGTTGCATATTGAGTTCCACTTAACTTGTAGCATTGTTTGTTGCACTTTGCCATGCCATGCCTCTTTAAACTGGACATGCATCATACTTCTCTGTGCATCATCCCATGTTTATGCTTGTGCATTTACCGTGTTATTTGTTTCTTTCCGGTGTTGCTTCTTAGTTCCGGTAATGTTGCGATTGTGAGGATCCGTTCGAGTACGTCCGGTTGTCTTCTTCATGGACTCGTTCTTCTTCCTAGCGGGATTTCAGGAAAGATGACCATACCCTCGAAATCACTTCTATCTTTGCTTGCTAGATGCTCGTTCTTTTGATATGCCCATGTTGTGATATCTACCACTTGCTATATCATGCCACCCATATTGCCATGTCAAACCTCTAACCATCCTTTCCTAGCAAACCGTTGATTGTCTATGTTACCGCTTTGCTCAGCCCCTCTTATAGCGTTGCTAGTTGCAGGTGAAGATGAAGTTTGTTCCTTGTTGGAACATGGATATTTTGGGATATCACAATATCTCTTATTTAATTAATGCACCTATATACTTGGTAAAGGGTGGAAGACTCAGCCTTATGCCTGGTGTTTTGTTCCACTCTTGCCGCCCTAGTTTCCGTCATACCTGTGTTATGTTCCTTGATTTCGCGTTCCTTACATGGTTGGGTGATTTATGGGACCCCCTTGACAGTTCGCTTTGAATAAGACTCCTCCAGCAAGGCCCAACCTTGGCTTTACCAGTTGCCGCCTAAGCCTTTCCCCCGGGTTTTCGCGAGCCCGAGGGTCATCTTTATTTAACCCCCCCGGGCCAATGCTCCTCTGAGTGTTGGCCCAAACTAAACGCTTTCTTGGCGCCGCCTCAAGGAAACTTGGGGTCTGGTTTTAGTTGTACGGACTGCTCATCCGGTGTGCCACGAGAGCGAGATATGTGCAGCTCCTATCGGGATTTGTCGGCACATTCGAGCGGCTTTGCTGGTCTTGTTTTTCCATTGTCGAGATGTCTTGTAGTCCGGGATTCCGAGGCGATAGGGTCTTCGGTAGAAGGAATATCCTTCGTTGACCATGAGAGCTTATAATGGGCTAAGTTGGGACACCCCTGTGGTATTATCTTTCAAAGCCATGCCCGCGGTTATGAGGCAGATGGGAATTTGTTAATGTCCGGTTGTAGAAAACCCGAAGTTGACCTTGATTAAAACACATCAATCAGCGTGTGTAACCGTGATGGTCTCTTCTCGTGAGTCCGGAAGTGAACACGGTGTTGGAGTTATGTTTGGCGTAAGTAGTTTGAGGATCACTTCTTGATTGCTACTAGCTTCACGAACGTGCCTTGCTTCTCTTCTCGCTCTCTTTTGCGAATGTAGCCACCATATATGCTAGTCGCTTGCTGCAGCTCCACCTCACAACTCTGTCCTACCTATAAGCTTAAATAGTCTTGATCTCGCGGGTGTGAGATTGCTGAGTCCCTATGACTCACAGATTCTACCAAAAGCGATTCTTGCAGTCTTAAGCGATGCGGTCACGGTGGCCTTAGCCGAGCTCAAGTGGGAGTTCGACGAGGAATGTGGTCGTTACTATGTGTCTTTTCACGATGATCGATGGTGGAGCCAGTTGGGACGATCGGGGATCTGTGTAGCATTTGGGGTAGTCTTCTTTTATTTTGGTTCCGTGGTCGGACCTTGAGTGTAATCTGGATGATGGATGTTTATTTATGTATTGTGTGAAGTGGCATTTGTAAGCCAACTATGTATCTTTTTCCCTTATGTATTACATGGGTTGTGTGAAGATTACCTCACTTGCGACATTGCTTTCAATGCGGTTATGCCTCTAAGTCGTGCTTCGACACGTGGGAGATATAGCCGCATCGAGGGCGTTACACCAGGTTTTAGCCCTCTTAATGGAGGTAAACCCTAAGTCCTGCTTGATTGTATTTGATGAGTATTTGGGTTCAAGAGTTGATCTACCTCGAGATCGTAATGGCTAGATGTCACGGGATATCCACGGCCACCTATGGGACTAGGAGGCCCCTTGCTGGTTTGGCAGGGGGATGTCACGTTGCACAAAGAGCAGACCGGCGTATGGCAGCATGACAAAGAGCATGCAAGCAATTTACCCAGGTTCGGGCCGCCATGAGGCATAAAACCCTACTCCTGCTTTGGCGGATTGATGGTGGAATGGTGTTGGTGAAACGTAGTACACTTGCCCGGTAAGGGTTGCCTGAGGGCAGTAGCGACTACGCGCGTATGGGGGTGTGGGTTCATCAACCTTCCAACCCTTCCTATGGGTGCCATGGGCCTCCTTTTATAGATCAAGGGGTTACCACAATGGCAATGTAGTCATTATGCACTGATATGATAGCAAACAGTGCCATCATACCTAACTCTGCGAGCTGACAGGGCGCATTAAATGCATCACTTAGTGTCACGTCACTGGTTGCCTGGCAAGGCTTGCCGGGCTATCTTGCTAGCTTCGTGCCTGTTCTCTTGACACATTGCAGGACGGGTGTCATCTGTGAGTCTCTTCTGTAGGAAATAGCTGCCATGTGTCGAATAGCTGCCACCTAATCACCTTGCGGCTTGACACCACACTGATCAATGACGTGGGTCGTGCTGGAGTGGTTGGTGAGGTGGTTTTGCCTCCCCGAGCCCCGGCAGGCCCTGCCAGGGCGCCTCGGGTGCCTTCTTTTGGGGGTGGCCTCGCCCCTTGCCGGGCTCGCCTGCCCGGCAAGGGAGGCCCTTCTCTTGGCGATGTTTTGCTCCTCTGGCTTGGCCTTAGTCTCTCTGAGCTGCATGCTGGTTCTTCAAATCTCTTGATCCTTTGAACTCTGACTTGGGCTGGTGCTTCAATCTTGCTCTTGTGCCTGTGCACAGTCTGGGCAACAGACCCAGGGTTTGTTGCACCAACAGAAGCCCCCGGGCCTGCCCCGAACGTGCTGCTGAGCGTCGTCGGGGTAGGCCCTAATAAGTGCACATGCAGGGTTGGTGAAGGGGCGGCCTCTTGAGGTCTTCATTGCTGCTTCATCAGCCTTGATTTCGGGCCAGTTTCTGGTTTCCCCGCGTGTGGTGTAAAGTCCCTAGCGGTCGGGCCGCTCAAGTGATGGCCTGTGAATGACTTTAACGCACGGGGTGGAAACTGCCAATTTACTCTTCACACAGCGTGCCCTTATCCTTGGCCACGCATGCTGCATGCATCGCGCATGGTAGGTAATGGAGGCGCTTGGCACGGGAGAGCATCGTGGCGAGGGCTCGGTCGTCTTGAATTGGCGGAGGAGGACGGTGTCCGCCCGTTGATGGAGCAGCTGCCCTCCACGCCCAACCTATATAAGGGAGGGGCAGAGGAGGGCGGATTCATCCATCTTCGCATTCCTCCTCTTCTTATCTTTCGCTTCTGCTGGCTATGTCGAAGGAAGGCGCCTGGGGCCAGCCCCGGGCTCCTGCTTGCGATCTCCCTTGGATCTAAGAGGAAGATTCAGGCGACGCGGCACCAATGCTGGGGGTGGCAACCTCGGTGTGCTTGCCACCGGGTCGCCCATGGACTTGACTCCAGTGGTAGGGGACGCGAGCGACACCGTGTCGTGGCTTGAAGTAGGCATGGCGCATGGTAGTCAATCGTTCCCCATTCTTCTTCCCTTCGCGGTGCTGGAGAGGAGCCATGCAAGGGATTCACTACTAGTAGGGGCAAATCGGGCTTCTCCTGGGCGCCGTCCTTCTGTCGCGCAGGAAGGCTCCGTGCTCTCACATGCGTCCTTGGGACGTGCGGTGACTTCTGACGCCAGGGATCCTGGGGACGACCATGCTCGCTGTGGTAGGGCCCAGAGAGCATGGCATCTGGTGTGCTGGTCGCACCAAGGTCTTTGGGTGGTAGTGATGTGGATGGCAGCGGCAACCCACTACGCGTCAGGGACGGGGACGACCGTTTCGACGAGTTGTGTTTACTGGTGACTCTGTGCCCCCATATCTCTTCCCACGGCAGCGTCACCATCCGCGCCTGACCTTCGGTTTCTTCCTCCCCGCTGGGGAGTGGCGCTGTCCTGATCCTGGGGAGGCGCCGAATCCCAGCCGCGCCCGCCTCTGGCCCCTTCGACCTCTTCCTGTAGGAGATGGACAGGGTTAAAGGCGTAAACGGGCACTTAACGTTTTTGAATCTTAAATCTGTAGGCAATCGCCGAAACTTTAACTCAAATAATGTAATCTCTCTTGTCCATCTTTGTGTTCTGTAATGCTTGCACTTGTATTAGCATATGAATGAAAAGGATGAACTTTGCCAGGAACTCGTGCATGTCTATGTCCATGCAGAGGTAAGGTTCCTCTTTAATGTAAATAAACGAGTTTTTCCTGGCAGGCTATCCTGCCGGCACCCTCTTTGTCTGCCGGAGAGCTACGTCTCCCAGGGAACAGACAGAGGGGCCAGCCCCCCACCAACTCCTTTTTACCAAAGGCCATGGCGACCATCCTGACCGAAGCAACATTCGAGTCATGGATGGGAGCACCTAAGTCTCAAAAGAGAAGCGAGGTTTTCTTATGCAAAGTTATAGCTTTAAAGAACACTAAAGGACCAGAGGTAGAACTTATATTTTTGGCTTGCCGAGGATCGCTGTGCCGGGCAATCTTCTCAATCTTCGTCGAAGCCAAGTCCACGGCAGGAACCTGCAACTCCATGTAGATGAGAATGAATGCAAGATGCAATCCTATCTATATGCATATGCAAATGCTCATGAAATACTTATGCAGTGATCTTGGTGTGCTCGTGCATGCATGCAATCCTAGTTGGGTCCCCCCTACAACGCTTCTTTATTTTCTCTTGCACGGGTTCATCACCCGAGCTTTGTACAAGAGGTTACGTGCAGCTAAGGCAAGGCCTGTACAAAAGGGTGGCTGTCGGGCAGGGCCCGATAGCCGCGCCTTACGGGTAGTACTTGCGGAGATGCTCAATATTCCATGAGTTTTGCAACTGAGTGCCATCTCCGGTCTCCAGATGGACTGCGCCAGGTCCGGTGACTCGTACCACCCGGTAAGGGCCTTCCCACTTTGGTGATAGCTTGTTTGTACCCTTGACGGACTGAACACACCTAAGGACAAGGTCACCTTCCTCAAAACACCGGGCATGAACATTGTGGTTGTGATAGCGACGCAGGGCTTGCTGGTAGCGTGCAACATGCGTAGTAGCCCGGAGATGGTTCTCCTTGAGCAGCATAGCATTGTCACACCGGTGCTGATCACTTGCGCTATTCCATCGTAGGCAAGCACTCAAGGAGACCCATAAATGAGTTCTGTGGGGATAACTGCTTCTGCCCATAGACCAGGGAGAAGGGAGTCTGCCCGGTAGCTCGGTTTGGTGTCGTTCTAAGGGACCAGAGAACTACCGGTACCTCCTCGATCCACCGCCTGTCGTGCTTCTGCAGCTTATCAAAACTCCTTATCTTGAGTCCACGTAGCACTTTAGCGTTCGCCCTCTTAGCTTGTCCATTGCTCCGGAGGTGTGCCACGGAGGCGAATGAGATCTTGCATCCGAGGGTACGAACATATTGCATGAAGGTGTGGCTTGCCGTTGTCGGTGATGATCCTTGCCGGAACTCCAAATGACACACCAATTCTTTCAAGAACTTGATAGCTGACTGAGCAGTCACCTTTCTCACGGCAGTCACTTCCGGCCACTTTGTAAACTTGTGTCGTCGCAAAAAATGCACAAGGGAGATGTGGTCGATCAGAAGACCCTGTATACACTGCATGCGGCCCGAAAATATGTATGGGTACAGTGGTGTGTGATGTGTTTAAATCCCAAATGCACAATTTCAATGGGCCACCGACTACATTACAAAGCGAGCATCGTACCCGACTCCAAGCCCGGTTCAATACGTACGATGTCAGTTTCCCAACTTCGAGGCGGCGGCGGCGGGGGGGTGGGGGAGGGGGTTTGTCCCACACATGCGCTCAAACATTATTTATTCTAGCATGGGACACACACACACACACACACACACACACACACACACACACATATATATATATATACACATCTATACACCTATATAGTGTGAGAATAACTTTGAAAGTTGGTCGTTGGATGAAGCCAATCCGACGGTACAGAGATGGCAAATCTGAGCACTACTGGCTGTTGGATATCATCTACATCCACCAGATTCTACCACATGTACAATCTAGAAGACTCCATGGTTGAACTTAAGCATAACGCACAAACCTCAAAACACAAGCACTTCTCCTTTGTTCTCTAGAATCTTCCATATCTTAATTTTCCAAACTTTTTTTTTCGAAATGAA
Organism: Aegilops bicornis; assembly: GCA_021605145.1. Classification (NCBI taxonomy): domain Eukaryota; kingdom Viridiplantae; phylum Streptophyta; class Magnoliopsida; order Poales; family Poaceae; genus Aegilops; species Aegilops bicornis. The sequence continues at coordinate 364,211,699 of CM038670.1, forward strand.
TTGTCACTTTTTGTTTTTAACTTTACAATGCACAATTCCATGAATCTTAAAATAGATATTTTTTACGAAACTAATTGATTTTGGATGAGATGAACTATTAGAATTAAACGAACATCTACATCATGCATATATGACTCAAAGCTTACATGCTATAGTGTAGTATTTATTCATAATTTGGTTACGAAATCTCATGCATGCAATGCACGTGTACCTTACTAGTATCAATAGGAAACCATCATGGTCAACCGCCCTTCTCGTTGTTGGGTCAAAGGGATAGATTATGTGGGAAAACGATGGGAGAAGAGGTGGGAAAGCGATGAGAGGAGTGGCAAGAAATGGTATCCTGTTTTGAAAACCTAGTAGAGAAGGAAGCATGAGCTAGCACGACGCATGCGCACAGTGCTTACCCATGTACTGCATGTGATGTCGAAAGTTCTCAGGGTTGCCGCTCGATCTGGGAGCATCCAACGGTGTACACGTATGATCCAAGGGGTTTGGGTTCTGGCCAATAAGAATGCATGACTCAGATCGCGCGCGCAACACAGGGGGAGAATATCATGCGGAAACCAACATTCGGTGGAAACTGGTGAAAACCATAAGAAAAAGATGTTTTCAAGTTTCAAAAAAATTTGAAAAAATGCGAGATGTTAAGAGGAGAATGTTTTAGTGCCACACAAAAATTTCAAGTTGAAACACATTACGAGATGTGAGCTATAAAAAAGACAAAATCAGTGTTGAATAGTGCTGAATAGTAACGTCACTATTCAGCGCTGAATTTGTCTTTTTCATAGCTCACATCTTGTAATATTTTTCAACTTGAAATTTTGTGTCGCAATAAAACATCACCTTCTTAACATCCCACATTTTTTCAGATTTTTATGAAACTTTAAAATATGGTTTCCACGAAGTTTTGATTGAATATCGGCTTTCGTGAGTGAACCGTGTGCTATTTGAAAACATTTCGCGAGAAGAATCTCGGTTTTAAATCCTCAGAATCCAAAACTAAGCCAAAAATCGTGAAACCTGGCATGGTGTCACGACATGGCACTTATATGTCAAGGATTTTTTTCGTCCATTGTGGCGCAAGTTTTGTTACAAGCCTCTTACAAACCGGAGCTTCTCTCAAAGAAGCCTCGTGGTTCTGATAGGAAAACGTGTCCCCCTTGTGGGCAAAACGTAATCACTACCTCTTTTCGCCTTGTATTTTCTTCTAAGGGCAACATGGAATGACAGGATATCCATGCTGAAATTTAAACTTATTCGGGGTTTGTTCGGCCTTTTATGCACTAATTGAGTTTTCTTGGCATTTAATGTCCATAATTCAAATATGAACTCCAAATACATGCTCCAATTCACCAAAATGGCTAGAAAATTTATACATGAGTCCATGGGTGCATGTTTAGGTCCCATGCCTGGAATGGGAATGAATTACAACCGTACCCGCGTCCTGGTTCATCCTCAAACATTTGGAATCTCGGCTTTTAAATCCCCGTAAATCCTAAACTCACCAGAAACTCATCAAAGGTGGCATGGTGTCACGTCATGGAACATATATCTCATGGTAAAAACATTGTCCAATTTGGGCCAAGCTTTATTACAAACCTCTTACAAAACCGGAGCTTCTCTCAAAGAAGCCTCGTGGTTCCGATAGGGAAACGTGTTCCCCGTGTGGGCGAAACGTAATCACTGCCTCTTTTCACCTTGTATTTTCTTCCACGGGCAACATGGAACGACATGATATCCATGCTGAAATTTAAACTTATTCAAGGTTCTTTGGCCTTTTTATACACTAATTGAGTTTCCTAGGAATTTAATGTCCATAATTCAAATCCGAACTACAAATACATGCTGCAGTTCACCAAAATGGCTAGAAAAATTATACATGTGTCCTTGGGTGCATGTTTAGGTCCCATGCCAGGAATGAGAACGAATTACAACAGTACCGGTGTCCTTACTTGTCCTCAAACATTTCGAATCTCGTTTTTTAAATCCCCATAAATCCAAAACTCACTAGAAAGTCATCAAAGGTGGCATGGTGTCACGTCATGGCACATATATGTCGTGGTAAAAACATTGCCAATTGGGGCCAAGCTTTATTACAAACCTCTTACAAACCGGAGCCTGTCGCAAGAACCCTCGTGGTTTCGATAGGGAAATGTGTCCCCTTGTGGGCCAAACGATAATCACTCCCTCTGCTAGCCTCTTGTTTACTTTTACACGCGACATGGAACAACGGGAGATCCGCGCGGACCATTGAAATTATTCAGGGTCGTTTGACCTTTTTTATACATTAATTGAATTTTCTAGCATTTAATGTCCATAATTCAAATCCGAACTACAAATACATGCTCCAGTGCACCAAAATGGCTAGAAAAAATGTACATGTTTCCTTGGGGTGCATGTTTAGGTCCCATGTAACGAATGGGAATGAATTCAACCATCTCGCCGTCCTGGCTTGGCCACAAACATTGCGAATCTCGGTTTCTAAATATCTGTAAATCCAAAACTCACCAAGAAATGATGAAACTTGGCATGGTGTGACTACATGGTACATATAATTGTTCAATTTGGGCGAAGCTATATTACAAGCCTCTTACAAACCGGAGCCTGTCGCATCCCTCGTGGTTCCGGTAGGGAAACATGCCCCTCCTGTGGGCGAAACATAATCGCTGCCTCATCTCGCCTTGAACTTTGTTTTCTACAGGCAACATAGAATAATAGGAGTGTCGGGCTGAAATTTGAAACTGTTCAGGGTTCGTTTGGCCATTGTATATATATTACTAATTACTAAGTTTTCTACGCATTTAATGTAGTCCATATTTAAATTTGAACTACAAGCACATGCTCTAGTGAAGCAAAATGGGTGGGAAATCGTACATGTGTCATTGGGTGCATGTTTAGGTCTCATTTAAGGAATGAGAATGAATTACGAACTTGTCGTCGTCCTGAAACATTGAGAATCTCGGTTTTTAAATCCAAGTAAATCAAAAACTCACCCAAAAAACATGAAACTTGGCATGGTTTCCTGACATGGCACATATATGCCATGGTAAAAAAAATCATCCAGTTTGAGAAGAGGCGCATACATTAGTAGCCAACGAAGTCCTTTCTGAAACAAAAATCTAACATGTTAATATCGCAAACGGTTGTATTATATTAATCATGTCATGCAGGCTGTTTTATTAGACGGGACCAGCGGGAGAAGTCCGCCGTGCAGGCTCGACGGGACACGTGTGAGCAGTCTGCCGCGCAGGCTCAACGGGACGCGTGCATCCTACCCACCTCGCAGGCTCGACGGGACACGTGCGAGCAGCAAGGCCGCCCATGCTCACCGGGAAGCGAGCTTTTTTACCTCCATGCATGATAACCCACAAGTATACGGGATCGCAACAGTTTTCGAGGGTAGCGTATTTAACCCAAATTTATAGATTCGACACAAGGGGAGCCAAAGAATATTTGAAGGTATTAGCAGCTGAGTTGTCAATTCAACTACACCTGGAGATTAATTATCTGCAGCAAAGTGATCATTAGCAAAGTAGTTTGATAGTATTGATAGTAGTGAGAGCAGCATTGGTAATAGTAACAGTGATAGCTGTAGTTTTGTAGCAAGTGTAACAGTGATGATAGCAGTAGTAACCTAGCAGAAACAATATAATATGAATTCGCAGGCATTGGATCGGTAACTTGTTGGATGATATTCATCATGTGACAGTTATAACCTAGGGCGATACGACACTAGCTCCAGTTCATCGATATAATGTAGGCATGTATTCCGTAAATAGTCATACGTGCTTTATTAAAAGAACTTGCATGACATGTTTTGTCCTACCCTCCCACTGCAACGGGGTCCATATTGGAAACTAAGGGATATTAAGGCCTCCTTTTAATAGAGAACCGGAACAAAGCATTAACACATAGTGAATACATGAACTCCTAAAACTACGAACATCACCGAGAGTGGGCCTTGTTGTTGTCACTCCGGGGTTGTCGGATCATAACCGTAGTAGGTGACTATAACTTAAAAGATCGGATCTAAAACATGGATATAATGATGAATTCATAAACGGTTCACATCTGAGTTCATGGCACCCGGGCCCAAAGTGACAAGAATTAAGCATAGCATAGTCATAGCAACATCAATCTAAGAACATAGTGGATACTAGGGATCGGGTCCTAACAAAACTAACTCGATTACATGATGAATCTCATCCAACTCCTCACCGACCAGCAAGCTTACGAAGGAATTACTCACTCCCGGTGTGGAGCATCATGGAATTGGCGATGGAGATGGGTTGGTGAAGACGAAGAATGAAGATCCCCCTCTCCGGAGCCCCAAACGGACTGCAGATCTGCCCTCCCGAGGAATAACAGGGCTTGGTGGCGGCTCCGTCTCGTGGATCACGATAATTCTTTCTCCCTGGTTTTTTCTGGAAATATGTGATTTTATAGCATCAGGGGGTTGTCAGCGGGGCCACCAGGTGGGTACAACCCACCTGGGCACGCCAGGAGAGGGGGCGCGCCCTGGTGGGTTGTTCCCAACCAGGGGCCCCTCTCCGGTGAGTCTTGGCTCCAGAAATTCTTATTATTGATATAAAAAATCATAGAAAAGTTTTGTTCCATTCTGAGAACTATTATTTCTGCACAAAAACAACACCATGGTAGTTCTGCTAGAAACAGCGTCAGTCCGGGGTTAGTTTCATTCAAATCATGCAAACTAGAGTCCAAAACAAGAGGAAAAGCGTGAGAAAACGTAGATACATTGGAGACGTATCAATGCACCAGCCACCGCCCGCCTCGCTCACAACTTCTCCATTGTTGGGTTAATTAAAGCACCTGGACAAAGGGTGTTTGCTTGTGATCCCATGGCAGCATTTACTTTTTTCATGTTTTCAAGTCGCATTCCGCCCTAATTTAAATTGCAACATAGGGCAACGGATAGTACGACCACAAATAAAATGGCAACAGATAGTACGATGACAAATTTACAATGGCGCAGATAATAATTGTCTTACATATTCCGGATAATTTAAAATGCCACATGCGGCAATGCCTGGAAGACACGGGGCAAGGGAAGAAGGAAATTGCAAACAACGATCTGGGTCGCTACTGTCTCTACTCGTCGATGGATCACCGGGCGATGAAATCCTTCAGCTCCTTCTTCAATTCCTCACGACTTTGCTTGAAATCAGCCACGGATTCCTCCACCTCCTACTCCCGCTCGATCGAGAGCTTCCTCAAGCCACCCATCAGTTCCTCGATGACCACTTTCAGCGTCATCTATGAGGCACTGCCTTGCTCATGCAGCATCTTCCAGCCGGCGGCCTCCTCCTCCTTCTCCGCGACCAACTTGAGGAGCTTTGCATTGTCACCCATGAGTTGCTCGACGAGGCCGATCGCCTTGTCAACCGAGGCTTCGCTGATCTTAAGCAGCTTCATCAAGCCGTCGACCAGCTCCTTCTGCGTAGTGACGCCAGCGAGAATGTCGTCTCACCGGCGAAGGACTTTAGGAACACCGGCTCGTCACGATGGCTGACGCCGCGAATGCGCTTGTGAGAGCCCTTGCATGCCCGTGAGAGCTTGTTCAAGGGCTCCACGGCGTGTCGGGGCATCTTTGTTCCGGCTGCGACTTTGCGGCGGGACCTCTCTAGTGCTTCCGCGACCATGGTCTTTGCTGCCTGGTTATATGTCCACCCTAAACTCCTCCTACTAGTCATGGCGGAACGACTTGACAGGAAAGACCAGTTTTGTGGGTGATGACGAGAGGAACTTTGAAGTAATTTACGAGTGGGTAATTTTTATAGCCCGGTGCTAAGTGTGAGCACATATTAGTTTGATAGGTGTGAACAGATTTTCAATTACTTATTGCGTTGTAATCTGCAATGTGATGAGGAACAAGGTAAAAATTTATTGATGGCAGAAGGTTGACCACGTGGTTGCTCGGCGTTGAGGCGGCCGCGGCGCGCTCTGCTCACGTGCGTCCGTGCGTTTTTCTCACCATTGAGGCGGCTGCGACGCGCTTCGCTCTGGCGTCCCTGCGCGCGCTCTGCTCACCGTTGATGCAAATTTACAATGGCAATGGTTAATAATTCTTAATATTCAGGATAATTTAAAATGCCACATGCGGCAAGGCCCAGAACACTCACGACCTACATATGCATACAATTATAATAAACTATAAGCTAAAAGGCTGAGCTGGCAGCCTTCCGACGATGGTCTTCTCGGACTCCATGATCAGCATAGCACCCTTGTGGCCGTTCACTGCAAGTGTCCCGACCCGCCTCCGCCTACGGAGCTGCTGGCGCTAGGAGGCTCTTGGGGCTGCTGGGCCTCTTCCAGAAGAGCTTGACAGCGTGCAATCGCGCGCATGACGACTTCACGGAACAGCTCCATTTCCATGTCTCTGGCCTAGTAGCAAATTTCGTCCATCACTTGCATCCTCAAGATATCACGTTGGCGATGTTCTACTTCGTCGGGGACGTCAACTCCGCCAAGGATGCACTCAAGCCTGGCCACCACATCATCGGGATCGAGGTTGACACGGCCGTCGTAGGGAATGATGAAGCCGCAGCCTGCCTGTGTCCTCTGCCCATTCCTTGTGGGGCATCAGGCTCTCGTTGAGCACTTGTGAAGGCGGCTCTTCGGGTTGGTCGTCGATCATGCCGCCGAGCAGCTCTGGATCTTTTGCACGGTGGATGGCAAACTGCTCATCACACCTCCTCTGCAATATGTCGATTGTGCTCCCAAGGACTATCACACTGATATCGCTGCTGATGGGGTGCCTGCACCGGTCGATGAATCTCTTGCTCCCCGACCTGCTCCGGCTCGTTCTCCTCGCTGAAGATGCAATGCAGGTAGGCGTCGACGTCGAAGCTTTTGTCGTTGCCTGGCATGCTTGGAATAACTAATGGTAGATGGGCGAGGACTAGATCTACGCAGAGTCTCGCGGCGGTGCGTTGCTGCCTGGGTTATATGCAGCAAGTCGTTAGCTGGTGGTGAGAAACTAGTGAGGGAAGAAGCATGGATTTTAGAATTCACACATGTGGAGCGCCGGAAGACTAAGTGGAGCACACACACAACCCGAATACCGCATCCGTTGCCACGTGTTATTTATCACGCAAGTGTTAACATAAGGAAACATATGTGTAACTTACTAATCATCGCACACGAGTACTCATAGACGCATCGTGTGCGATACTCCTAGCCACCGCAAGCAACTAGTTTGCATTTTCGAAGTTTTTTGTACACATAGAATCGCACATGAACTAACTGTATTAACCATCTGCGTTGTAATTTATCATCGCAAACAGTTCATCCGAGTGGCTGTTTGCCACGTATCACACACATCTTCTTAAGTTGAACCATTTCTATTGTGTTTGCTAATCGAAAACAGTTCGTCCGAGTGAACCGTATGCCTTATATCACACACACCTTGATCTGGCTAACAGTTTCTGTTGCACTCCCTAATAGCAAACAGTTCATCGGAGCGAACGGTCTCCCATATATCGCACACACAATGATATGGCTGCCCGTTTTTGTTGTTCTACATCATCACAAACAGTTCGAACGGGTTAACCGTGTGCCCTGAATCGCACACGCAGCTAAAATCTAAACCCTGTTTGATGCATCCTCCATCGCAAATGTTTTGCACCTTTTTTGACGGTTTTTTACACCACCGTTTGCGATTAATGCACCACACACAGTTTCGTTGAAGGGTCTCTGATTGTAGTGTCGCGTTAGCAGCAACCTGCAGTAGTGCGTGCTCATTGTTGTCCTGGTCCTTCTCTGGCTCTGCCGTTCTCTGCTCACTTTTAGCCTCATCCACTTCTCGCTGTGCTACCAAGGCTGCACTGACCACTTGGTTGGTTGCCGCCAAGTATAGCAACAATGGTTCTTGAGGTTTGGGCGCAGCCAAGGTAGGCACAGATGATAGATAGGCCTTCAACTCCTGCAGAGCTGCATCTGCTTCCGGGGTCTATTTCATAGGCCCTGCCTTCTTCAAAATTTTGAAGAACGACAGGGCACGCTCGGTAGACCTGGAGATGAACCTGCTTAGCGCGGCAACACATCCTGTTAAGCGCCCCACATCCTTAACTGTCCTTGGCGCCTGGATTTGATCAGTGGCTTTAACCTTGTTGGGGTTAGCTTTGGTCCCTCGATGGGACACAAAGAAACCAAGTAGCTTGCCGGAGGGAACACCAAACACACACTTCTCCAGATTAAGCTTCAAACTGTTCTTGCGCAGATTAGCAGATGTCTCCTCAAAATCCTGGATAAGGGTGGCCCTATCCTTGTTCTTGACCACGATATCATCCTATAGGCTTCTATATTTTTGTGCAAAAGTGGCTAAAAACCAATCTGGACTGCCCTTGCAAAAGTGGACCCGACACTCTTTAATCTGAATGGCATGCGGACAAAGCAGTACGTACCACATGGAGTGATGAACGATGTCTTCTCTTTATCTTCTTTGGACATGAAGATCTGGTGATATCCAGAGTATACGTCCAGAAAGGAGAGCAAATCACAACCTGAAGTGGAATCCATAATCTGGTCGATGCGTGGCAAGGGAAATGGGTCCTTCGGGCAAGCCTTGTTGAGATCAGTGAAATAAATGCAAAGCCTCCATTTCCCATTAGCCTTCCGGACTACCACTGGATTTGCTAACCATGTAGGATGCAGTACTCCTTTTACCAAACCAGCTGCCTCCAGTTTCTTGATTTCTTCGTGTCGGCGTTCTAGGAACGGGGGTCCCCAGACGTGCCTGCCTGCGGCCCACGGCGTGGCTCCACTAGCGGCCTGGTACGGCCCATCTTCACCAGCAAACTCTCAAGACCCTCGTGAGGGGCCAAGCATCGCGAGGCGGGTGACACAAGACCTCCTCAGGGGTAGCCTCACTAGGTTGGCTCGTGAGGAGCGGAGAGATCAAGGCGAGGGGCACCTCGTGAGGTTCCCATTACATGAGCCATGACGACCAAGGCTAGGCGGGCGCCAGCGGGCGCAGAGTACTGGTTTCCACTTTGGTGCTAAAGGAGCAGGTGCAAGCGAGCAGTCCCGAGGCGTCAGGCAAAGGTTTCCATATCGGTGCAATGAGACCAAGACAAGCAGGACGGCAGGACGAAGGTCATCATGGAGCCCACGACGGCGTCACTACCAGAGCCTTTGGCAGACGAAGACCACCTTTTGTCTGGATAGCTTGTACTAGCTACACCCCTTCAAATTGGCCATCGTGGGATCCCTTCCCACCTAACATCTGGGAATAGGACCCAAGCCTCTATAAATAGGACTAACTACCACCATGATGGGGACGGATCATTCGGACCATCCTCACACACAAAAGCACACCAAGCTCAAGAACACCTCTCCTCAGGAGGTAGTTCTTCCCTTGTACTTGTTCATCCCAGGCTACAAGGCAATCCACCACACCACACTGGAGTAGGTTATTACACCACATCGATGGCCCGAACCAGTATAAACCCTTGTGTCCCTTGTTCATTGGGTTCGGCGAGCTAAGCTTTGAGATCATGGTGAGAGCATGAGCTAGGGGAAGAGAGATATTCGTGCGCACCCCAGAGTTTGAACCTCAAGGGTTTTGCCGGAACCCGTGATCCGACATTTGGCGCGCCAGGTAGGGGTGCACCGAAGATTGCCTCTCTGCCGACAACGCCTCCCCGTTCTATCTCCATGGCTGGCGCTGCTCCTCCGACTGGGTCAACGGACGCCCACGACGGCGCTAGGGGCTCAGAGATTTTACCCACGCCTTGTGGCGGGTGCAGTGGCCGCCCAAGTTCAAGCCGGAGATGCCGCCGCGCTACGACGGAGCGGCGGATCCGTCGTGCTTCCTGCTAGTGTACGAGGAGGCCATCCGGGAAGCTGGAGGCGACGACAAGGTCATGGCCAACTGGTCTCCCATGGCCCTCGCTGGCGCTCCGCGCGCCTAGCTGCTCACCCTCCCAGGATCCTCGGTGGCCTCTTGGGAGGAGCCGCGCGGCCTTTTCGTCGCGCGCTTCGCAGCACCGGCGCCTGTCGCCATCACGGCCCTCCTCCGCGGCTCGCAAGCACCACCCTCGGACCGTCACACCAAGTAGTTCTTCCACCAGATCGGCGCCGCTTCTGTGCAGCAAGGAGCTCCTCCAGGATGGGCGGCGCCCAAGGCCGAGCTCACCTTCGACTCGGTGGATCATCCCGTCACCACTGTCAGCTCGGGCGTGCTACCAATTCTTTGCACGCCCACCATCTACAACGTAGCCGTCACCAAGACCCTCATCGACGGTGGGGCCGGCCTTAACATGCTCTCTGCGGAAGCTTTCGGCTTGCTCCACGTGCCGCATGAACGCCTCCGCCCCACCAGGCCCTTCTCCGGAGTCGGCAGTTGCTCCATCAGCCCACTAGGGCAGATCCGCCTTCCTGTGACCTTCGACACTCGCGACAACTACCGCACCGAGCTAATCGACTTCGACATCGCCTGCATCGGCCTCCCATATAACGCCATCCTCTGGTACCCGGCCCTGGCTCTGTTTATTGCGGCAACCCGTGAAGATGCCTGGGAGCAACGACATCCTAACCATGGCGGGGGACACCATGGAGGCTTTGACGGCGCTCGAGCTTGCCTTCAAGGCCGCCGTGGCAGCACGCCCGACCGATTGAGGCCACCCCTGGAGCTAAGGAGGCCATGCCAGCGAAGAAGAAGCAGCTGTTCACTCAAGATCGGGCTGAAACGAAGCAAGTGCCGGTCAAGGAAGGTGGACCCTCAGGGGCCACCTTCACCATAGGCGCCAACCTCGACCCAGATCAAGAGGAGGCATTGGTGAAGTTCTTGCGCGCGAACAAGGAGGTATTCGCCTACCTAAGCAACTGGTAAGGGTCCCAAGGGGGTGATCGAGCATCACTTAATGGTGTGCCCCAATGTGCGCCCTGAGAAGCAGAAGGCGCGGCAAAAGTCCACGGAGAAGCAGTCCTTCATCATCCAGGAAACCCGCAAGCCGGAGGCAGCAGGTGTCATTCGCGAGGTCCGATACCCGGAGTGGCTGGCGAACCCCGTCGTCGTGCCAAAGAAGGGCGAGAAGGAGCACATGTGTGTCGACTTCACCAACCTCAACAAGGCATGTTCCCAAGATCCGTTCCCACTTCCGCGCATCGACCAGATTGTCGACTCCACCGCCGAGTGCGACCTGCTGTATTTCCTGGAGCGTTCTCGGGCTACCACCAGATCAAGATGACGGTGGAGGATGTGGAGAAGGCGGCTTTCCTGACCCCCCCGTGCGGGGTGTACTGCTACACTTGCATGTCGTTCGGGCTGCGAAACGCGGGAGCGACCTTCCAACGGCTGATGCACATCAGCCTGGATCAGCAGCTCGGGAGAAACGCTGAAGCCTACATCGACGACATTGTAGTAAAATCTCGGGAGACGAGAACTCTAATTCAGGACCTGGAGGAGACCTTCGCAAGCCTGCGCCAGGTGGACCTGCGGCTTAACCCATAGAAGTGTGTGTTCGATGTTCCCTCCGGCAAGCTGCTTGGCTTCCGTGTGTCCCGCAGGAGGATCGAGGCTAACCCGGAGAAGGTCAAGGCGATAGAAGACATGAGCCGACCACAAACTCTCAAGGAAATGCAGAAGCTTGCGGGCTACGTGACCTCGTTAGGGTGCTTCATCTCCAAGCTGGGAGAGCGCGCCCTGCCATTCTTTAAGCCGATGAAGAAGAAGGGCTCGTTCGAGTGGACCCCGGGGGCCGACCTGGCGTTTCAAGACCTCAAGAGATACCTGACCAGCCCTCCGGTGATGGTGGCGCCTCGTCTCCTCGAGGACCTGGTGCTTTACCTTGCCTCCACTCCCTACTCCGCCAGCACGGCGCTAGTGGCGGTCCGGGAAGAGCGCCAGGCCAAGAGTCTGCCGCGCCGAGCCGCACCTCCAGCCGGGGCCATACTGCACTAAGAGGATGTCGCAAAGGCTGCAACAACGCCAACAAATGATTAGGCCCAGCAAGGTGGCATTCTCGGGCCTGCAGAGGCCCAAATGGATGACCAGGCTCCTGAGGACCCATCATCTTAGGAGATGCCCCAACCTCCAGCAGACACAGGCTCCATCGACGCTCCCGCCCTGGTCGAGCACCCAGTGTACTTCATCAGCACGGTACTGCGGGATGCGAGGGCACAGTATCTCATGCCACAGAAGTTTCTGCTCACGCTCCTGGTGGCCTCACGCAAGCTGCGCCATTACTTCCAAGGCCACCCGATCAAAGTTGTCTCAGCTTACCCACTGGAGAGGGTGCTCTGGAGCCCTAATGCAGTGGGAAGGGCTGCCGAGTAGAGCATCGAACTCCAGACATTTCAGCTCGAGTTCAGCACAACCAGGGTCATCAAGGGGGCTACCCTAGCCGACTTCATGGCCGAACGGACCGACGTCTCGGAACCTGAAGATGGAAGGAGCCTATCTCTCTCGCCAAGAAGTGAAGCACCTGATGGTTGGGTCATGTACTTCGACGGCGCCTTCACCCGCCAAGGCGCGGGGGCTGGAGCTGTGCTCATCTCGCCCACCCAAGACAAGCTCTACTACGCCATGCAGCTCTGCTTCCAGCGGGGCGAGAAGGTCTCCAACAACATTGCAGAGTACAAGGGGTTGATCGCCGGCCTCAAGGCCACCGTGGCCTTGGGGGTAAAACGTCTCACCATCAAGGGCGATTCACAGCTCCTCGTCAACTTCTCCAACAAGGTGTATGAGCCGAAGGATGGGCACATGGAAGCGTACCTCGTGGAGGTGGCCAAGATGAAGAAGCAATTCTTGGGGCCTGGAGCTGCAGCACGTGCCTCGCGGCACGAACAAGGAAGCCGACGACATCAGCAGAAGGGCATCCAAGTGCCTGCCCCAGGAGCCCGGCGTCTTCGAAGAGCGGCTTTTCAAACCATCAGCAGCAACCCCATCTGCGGGGCTGGCGTCACTGAGGGAGGAGCTCCCCCAACCACCAGCCTCGGGAGCCCCCGCCAGTGGCCCGACCACAGGAGCACGCCTGCTCCTGGCGCTCGAGCCTTGGGAGGGGTGCTGGACCAAGGAGTTCAAGGCATACCTGACACGAGGGACGCTGCCGGTGAAAGAGGAGGATGCGGAGCGCGAGGCCTAGTAGGCTACGACATACATCATCCATGATGGTGAGCTATACAGAAAGCGACCAAATGATGTTTTCTTGCGATGTATCTCCAGGGAGCAGGGGAACGAGTTGCTAGCTAACATACGCGGCGGAGACTGTGGGCACCACTCGTCATCACGTACCCTGGTCGGCAAGGCATTCCGCAGCGGGTTCTACAAGTCCACGGCACTCAACGACATGACCGAGCTAGTGAGGTCGTGCGAGGCCTGCCAATTCCATGCCAAGCTGATTAACCAGTCAGCCCAGGGCCTCCAGACTATCCCACTCTCATGGCCATTCGCGGTCTAGGGGCTGGACATCCTGGGTCCATTTTCGCAAGCGCCTGGGGGCTACCGCTACCTTTACGTCACCATCGACAAGTTCACCAAATGGGCAGAGGTGGTAGCTGTCCACACCATCCCAGCCAGGTCGGCAGTTAAGTTCATCAAGGGCCTCGTGAGCCGGTTCGGGGTCCCTAACCGCATCATCACCGACAACGGCTCGCAATTCAATAGCAATCTCTTCAAGACATATTGTGCTAACCTTGGAACGCAGATCAGCTACGCTTCGGTGCACACCCCGGGAGCAATGGACAAGCCGAACGCGCCAACGCGGAGGTCCTGAGGGGCCTCAAGACCAGGACCTTCAAGAAGAAGCTTGAGGCCTGCGACAGGGGCTGGCACGACGAGCTCCAGTCCGTGCTGTGGTCCATCCGCACCACCGCCACCAAGCCAACAGGCGAGATCCCGTTCTTCCTCGTCTACAGAGCAAAAGCAGTTCTCCCTCACGAGGTCAGACATCACTCCGCGCAGGTCCTGGCGTTTGATGAGACGCAGCAGGACTCCATGCGGGGGATGGACCTTGTGCTGGGGGAGGAACGCCTCCATGAAGCCTCTCTCCGAGCGGCAAGATACCAGCAGGCGCTGTGACGGTACCACTGTCGCAGCATCCGCTCCATGACGCTTGAGGTGGGTGATCTCGTCCTAAGGCGGGTGCTCTCCAGGGAAGGGTTGCACAATCTCTCGGCCATGTGGGAGGGCCCGTTTAGGATCGCACGCGTCTCCAGGCCTGGCGCCACGTGCCTGGAGACGCAGGACGAGATCCCCATCCAGAACGTTCGAACATCCAGCACCTCCGGAAGTTATACCCATGAAGCAAGGCCCAGTGCCTATTAAGGTCTCCGCTCGTGACACCCTCACGTAATAATGAGTGGGGCTGTACACGCCCCGGAGTCTCCGGAATGCCGCCCTCGAGCCTGGGGGGCTCCCTCCCACGTCCTAGTGGCAGTACTTAGCTCCGCACCGGTGATAAGACTAGACTAGGTGTCGGACGCGGCTGTTCATTTGCTTTCCGTAGTTGGCTTGCCTCTTTTTAATGGAAAATTTGGATTCTGGTGTTTCTCGCTGGCTTGGTTCGATTCCCTTTTCTCTCTGTTTCTTCGCTCGGTTCTCTTTTTTGCCCGACACTCTTCCTCGCATGCCTCGCAAGGGGGCTGGACAGGTGCGCGCAAAGTGCTTCCCATGGTCTTCACGAGGCACCTTTGTCCGAGCCCATGACTGGTGCATCCCTTTTTAAGTCGTTGCCCCACGGGTACTGCGACGTGGTGCGCTAGACCATGACCGGCCACACCTGGGGCCCCGGCTAAGGTAGATAAGGGTTTCTTAACTAATTTTTGCAGTATCTCGACACCTCCCAAGTCCGCAGCAGGGAGGCCTCATCAGGTGCCGGAGATACGCGCCTCACGAGGTGGAACTGCTTCAGACACATCGAGGTAAATTATCCTTACATGCATACGTAAAGCACTGATGCCACATCACAACTCAGAAGTGATAACCATAGCAAAAGGCGGGAAAAGCGTTACAGTTCATCATATGCCCCTGCGGGGCCCCATACTTGTTTCTTGTGATGCAGGGAAAAAAGAAAGGAAAAACAGGCAAAAGCGGCCCCTACACCCGCGACTAATCCCGATAACCAGCTCCCAACGCTTCCCCAAGCTCAGCCGAAGCCCTCCTCGCCCTTCACTAGGGCGCGACGACGGGATGACCCGCCACCATCCTCGAAGCGAGCCCGACGACGTGGCGGTTGGTCGTAGCCGCCGCTGCTGCAGCTTTTGCCGGAGGAGGAACCGCCGCTTCTGGACGAGCCACGGACATCACCGAGGGTGAGCTCACCCTCGTCCTCGTTGCGGCCGTCGCTAAGGCCGAGAACTTCGTCACCATCGCTGTCTTCAAGGCAGCACCCAGCGCGGCGACCGTCTTCCCCGAACACCCTCACGAAGAGGGTTGCGGCGCCGTCGTACTTGAAGTGGAGGGTGCACTGCCTGCTCAGCCCACGAGTGCAGGAAAACGTGTGCCAGCTGTGGGCCAGGGCTACATTGCCCGCGACGGAGATCTCCACCGCGACCCACGAGGCCTTGCTGCAGTAGCCATCTGCCTGCAGCGAGAGGCCGCTCGGACCCGTGGTCACCAGCTCACCAGCAAAGGAGCGCGGGAGCTGGAGCAAGGTGCCGGTCGAGTTCTCCGACCACACAACAAACTCCGGCAGCACCTCTGCCAACTGGAAGCGTGGCCGGGGAGGCCGAGCGACCACGACACGCCCGGCCGACGGAACCGCCACGCCTCAGGCGGAGAAACGTCGCCTCGGCCGACCAGAGTAGCAGCGGACCCTGAAGAGATCCGTCCTTGACCACGGGGAGCCACAGCGGAGGTCACGGCGTGCTTGCGAGGGTGACCACGCCCCCTCTTGGGAGGGGGAGAGCCAGGCCCCTCTTGGCGAGCCTTTCCCTTCTCTGCGGCCGAGAACCTCTTCGTTGGCGCCATGGCTGTTGCTTGCTACCTCTTGAGCACTGCGTTGGTTTTCCCTTGAAGAGGAAAGGGTGATGCAGTAAAGTAGCGTAAGTATTTCCCTCAGTTTTTGAGAACCAAGGTATCAATCCAGTAGGAGACCACGCTCGAGTCCCACACACCTACACAAACAAATAAGAACCTCGCAACCAACGCGATAAAGGCGTTGCCAATCCCTTCACGGTCACTTACGAGAGTGATATCTGATAGATATGATAAGATAATATTTTTGGTATTTTTATGATAAAGAGTAATAAAGATGCAAAGTAAAATAAACGGCGCCAGAAATAGCTTGTTGTCGGGAGATTAATATGATAGAAAATAGACCCGGGGGCCATAGGTTTCACTAGTGGCTTCTCTCAAGATATCATAAGTATTACGGTGGGTAAACGAATTATTGTCGAGCAATTGATAGAATTGAGCATACTTATGAGAATATCTAGGTATGATCATGTATATAGGCATCACGTCCGTGACAAGTAGACCGGAACGATTCTGCACCTACTAGTATTACTCCACACATCGACCGCTATCCAGCATGCATCTAGAGTATTAAGTTCATAAGAATAGAGTAATGCTTTAAGCAAGATGACATGATGTAGATGGATAAACTCATGCATATGATATAAACCCCATCTTTTTATCCTCGATGGCAACAATACAATACGTGCCTTGTTGCCACTGTTGTCACTGGGAAAGGACACCGCAAGATTGAACCCAAAGCTAAGCACTTCTCGCATTGCAAGGAAGATCAATCTAGTAGGCCAAACCAAACTAATAATTCGAAGAGACATGCAAAGATAACCAATCATGCATAAAAGAATTCAGATGAGATTCAAATATTGTTTATAGATAAACTTGATCATAAACCCACAATTCATCGGACCTCGACAAACACACCACAAAATAAGATTACATCGAATAGATCTCCAAGAAGATCGAGGAGAACTTTGTATTAAGATCCAAAGAGAGAGAATAAGCCATCTAGATAATAACTATGGACTAGAAGGACTGAGGTAAACTACTCACACATCATCGTAGAGGCTATGGTGTTGATGTAGAAGCCCTCCATGATCAATGCCCCCTCCAGCGAAGCACCGGAAAAGGCCCCAAGATGGGATCTCACGTGTACAGAAGGTTGTGGCGGTGGAAATTGTGTTTTTGGCTCCGTATATGTTGTTTCCAGTGTATATGGGTATATATAGGAGGAAGAAGTACGTCGGTGGAGCAACGAGGGGCCCACGAGGGTGGAGGGCGCGCCCAAGGGGGTAGGCGCGCCCCCTACCTCGTGGCTTCCTCGTCTGTTGCTTGACGTCCACTCCAAGTCCTCTGGATCACGTTTGTTCCAAAAACCACGTTCCCGAAGGTTTCATTCCGTTTGGACTGCGTTCGCTATTCTTTTTCTGCGAAACACTGAAATAGGAAAAAAAGCAATTTGGGCTAGGCCTCCGGTTAATAGGTTAGTCCCAAAAATGATATAAAAGTGTACAATAAAGCCCATTAATCATCCAAAATAGAATATAATATAGCATGGAACAATAAAAAAATTATAGATATGTTGGAGATGTATCAAGCATCCCCAAGCTTAATTCCTGCTCGTCCTCGAGTAGTTAAATGAACAAAACAGAATTTTTGATGTGGAATGCTACTTAGCATAATTTTCAATGTAACCCTCTTAATTGTGGTATGAATATTTAGATCCGAAAGATTCAAGATAAAAGTTTAATATTGAGATAAAAGTAATAATACTTCAAGAATACTAACTAAGCAATTATGTCTTCTCAAAATAACAAGGCCAAAGGAAGTTCAATCCTACAAAATCATATAGTTTGGTCATGCTCCATTTTCGTCACACAAGAATGCTCTCATCATGCAGAACCCCGATGACAAGCCAAGCAATTGTTTCATACTTTAGTAATCTCAAACTTTTTTCAACTTTCACGCAATACATGAGCGTGAGCCATGGATATAGCACTATGGGTGGAATAGAATATAATGATGGGGGTTATGTGGAGAAGACAAAAAAGGAGAAAATCTCACATCAACGCGGCTAATCAACGGTCTATGGAGATGCCCATCAATTGATGTTAATGTCAGGAGTAGGGATTGCCATGCAACGGATGGACTAGAGTTTTAAATGCATGAAAGCTCAACAAAAGAAACTAAGTGGGTGTGCATCCAACTTGCTTTCTCACGAAGACCTAGGGCATTTGAGGAAGCCCATTGTTGGAATATACAATCCAAGTTCTATAATGAAAAATTCCCACTAGTATATGAAAGTGACAAAACAAGAGACTCTCTATCAGAATGATCATGGTGCTACTTTGAAGCACAAGTATGGAAAAAGATAGTAGCATTGCCCCTTTTTATTTTCTTTTCCTTTTTTGGGCCTTTCTTTTTTTTTGTTTGGCCTTTCTCTTTTTTTGGGACAATGCTCTATGAATGATGATCATCACACTTCTATTTATTTACAACTCAATGATTACAATTCGATACTAGAACAAAGTATGACTCTATATGAATGCCTCCGGCAGTGTACCGGGATGGGCAATGAATCAAGAGTGACATGTATGAAATAATATGCATGGTGGCTTTGCCACAAATATGATGTCAACTACTTGATCATGCAAGGCAATATGACAATGATGAAACGTGTCATGATAAATGGAACGGTGGAAAGTTGCATGGCAATATATCTCAGAATGGCTATGGAAATGCCATAATAGGTAGGTATGGTGGCTATTTTGAGGAAGATATAAGGAGGTTTATGTGTGATAGAGTGTATTGCATCACGGGGTTTGGATGCACCGGCGAAGTTTGCACCAACTCTCAAGGTGAGAAAGGGCAATGCACAGTACCGAAGAGGCTAGCAATGATGGAAGGGTGAGAGTGCGTATAATCCGTGGACTCCACATTAGTCATAAAGAACTCACATACTTATTGCAAAATATACAAGTCATCAAAAACCAAGCACTACGCGCATGCTCGTAGGGGGATAGATTGGTGGGAAAAGACCATCGCTCGTCCCCGACCGCCACTCATAAGGAGGACAATCAAAGAACAGCTCATGTTTCAAATTTGTTACATGACGTTTACCATACGTGCATGCTACGGGGCATGCAAACTTCAACACAACTATTTCTCAAATTCACAACTACTCAACTAGCACAACTTTAATATCACTACATCCATATCTCAAAACAATCATCAAGCATCAAACTTTTCTTAGTATTCAACACACTCATAAGAAAGTTTGTAGTAATCTTGGATGCCTATCATATTAGGACTAATTTCACAATTAAAGCAAATTACCATGCTGTTTTGTAGGACTCTCAAAATGATATAAGTGAAGCATGAGAGAACAATAGTTTATGTAAAACAAAACCACTGCCGTGCTCTAAAAGATATAAGTGAAGCACTTGAACAAAAACTATATAGCTCAGAAGATATAAGTGAAGCACATAGAGTATTCTAATAAATTCCGAATCATGTGTGTCTCTCTAAAAAGGTGTGTACAACAAGGATGATTGTGGTAAACTAAAAAGAAAATACTCAAATCATACAAGATGCTCCAAGCAAAACACATATCATGTGGATAATAAAAATATAGCTCCAAGTAATGTTGTCGATGGACGAAGACGAAAGAGGGGATGCCTTCCGGGGCATCCCCAAGCTTTGGCTTTTTGGTGTCCTTAGATTACCTTGGGGTTCCATGGGCATCCCCAAGCTTAGGCTCTTGCCACTCCTTGTTCCATAATCCATCAAATCTTTACCCAAAACTTGAAAACTTCACAACACAAAACTCAACAGAAAATCTCGTGAGCTCCGTTAGCGAAAGAAAACAAAACACCACTTCAAGGTACTGTATTGAACTCATTCTTTATTTATATTGGTATTAAAACTACTGTATTACAACTTATCTATGGTTTATAAACTATTTTACTAGCCATAGATTCATCAAAATAAGCAAACAACACACGAAAAACAGAACAGTCTGTAGAAATCTGTAAGTAACGCAAACTTATGGAACACAGAAAAATCCACCAAAATAGGATGTCCTAGATAATTTGTTTATTGGTCTACTCCAATTGCAATCAGTACTTTATCAAGCTCTGGTGATGTCTAACAATTGTTTTCGTGAACAGAAAGTTTCTGGAATTTTCAGCAATATCAAATAACTATCATCCAAGAAGATCCTATAGGTTTAACTTGGCACAAACACTAATTAAAACATAAAAACAAATCTAAACAGAGGCTAGATCAAATATTTATTCCTAAACAGAAGCAAAAAAGCAAAAAACCAAAAATAAAATTGGGTTGCCTCCCAACAAGCGCTATTGTTTAACGCCCTTAGCTAGGCATAAAAGCAAGGATAGATCTAGGTATTGCCATCTTTGGTAGGCAATCCATAAGTGGCTCTCATAATAGATTCATAAGGTAATTTAATCTTATTTCTTGGCAAGTGTTCCATGCCTTTCCTTAACGGAAATTGGAATCTAATATTCCCTTCCTTCATATCAATAATTGCACCAACCGTTCTAAGAAAAGGTCTACCAAGAATAATTGGACATGAAGTATTGCAATCAATGTCAAGAACAATGAAATCTATAGGCACATAGTTCATATATGCAACAATAAGAACATCATTAATTCTTACCATAGGTTTCTTAATAGTGGAATCCGCAAGGTGCAAGTTTAAAGAACAATCATCAAATTCACGGAATCCTAGCAAATGACACAAAGTTTTTGGGATCGTGGAAACACTAGCACCCAAATCACACAAAGCATAGAATTCATGATCTTTATTTTTAATTTTAATAGTAGGTTCCCACTCATCATAAAGTTTTCTAGGGATAGAAACTTCCAACTCAAGTTTTTCTTCATAAGATTGCATTAAAGCATCAACGATATGTTTAGTAAAAGCTTTATTTTGACTATAAGCATGAAGAGAATTTAGCATGGATTGCAACAAGGAAATACAATATATCAAAGAGCAATTATCATAATTAAATTCCTTGAAATCCAAAATAGTGGGTTCAATTATATCTATAGTTTTGACCTCTTCAATCCCACTTTTACCAATTTTGCATCAAGATCTAAAAACTCCGAATTTTTGGGACGCCTTCTAACTAAAGTTGACTCATCTCCAGTCCCATCATTATCAAGATTCATATTGCAAAACAAAGATTTAATAGGGGACACATCAATAACTTTTAGATCTTAATCTTTATTCTCATAAAAATTAGAAGAACACGCTTTTACAAAGCAATATTTCTTTGCACTCATCAATGGAAATTCTCATAGCTTTGAGAGACTCAATGATATCATGCTTAGGTGGAATAGATCTAAGTTTCAAAGAATCAACATCAAGAGAAATTATATCCACGTTCCTAGCCAATTCGTCAACTTTAAGCAATTTTTCTTCAAGCAAAGCATTGAAATTCTTTTGAGAAATCATAAATTATTTAACACTAGTCTCAAATTCAGAGGGCATCTTATTAAAATTTCCATAAGAGTTGTTGTAGGAATTACCATAATTATTAGAGGAATTACTTGGGAACGGCCTAGGATTAAAGTTTCCTCTATACGCATTGTTACCAAAATTATTCCTACCAACAAAATTCACATCCATAGATTCATTATTATTCTCAATCAAGGTAGACAAGGGCATGTCATTAGGATCAGAAGAAACACACTTATTAGCAAATAATTTCATAAGATCATCCATCTTTCCACTCCAAACATTAATTTCCTCTATCGCATGCACCATTTTACTAGTAGATCTTTCAGTGTGCCATTGAGAATAATTAACCATAATATTATCTAGGAGTTTAGTAGCTTCTCCTAAAGTGATTTCCATAAAATTGCCTCCCACGGCCAAATCTAAAAGATTTCTAGAAGCAAAATTCAATCCGGCATAATTTTTTTGTATAATCATCCACAAATTCAAACCATGAGTAGGGCAATTACGTATCATTAATTTCATCCTCTCCCAAGCTTGTGCAACATGTTCATGATCAAGTTTCTTAAAATTCATAATATCGTTTCTAAGAGAGATGATCTTAGAGGGAGGAAAATACTTAGAGATAAAAGCATCTTTGCCCTTATTCCAAGAATTAATACTATTTTTAGGCAAAGACGAAAACCAAGTTTTAGCACGTTCTCTAAGCAAAAACGGAAATAGTTTCAACTTAACAATATCATTGTCCACATCTTTCTTATTTTTCATATCACAAAAATCAACAAAGCTATTTAGATGGGTAGCGGCATCTTCACTAGGAAGGCCGGCGAATTGATCTTTCATGACAAGATTTAGCAAAGCAGCATTAATTTCACAAGATTCAGCATCGGTAAGAGGACCAATCGGAGTGCTAAGAAAATCATTGTTGTTGGTATTGGCAATGTCACACAATTTAGTATTATCTTTAGCCATCGTGACAAGCAAGTAATCCAACAAATGAGCAAACTAGAAACAAGCAAACAAAGAGGCGAACGGAAAGAGAGGGCGAATAAAACGGCAAGGGTGCAGCGGGGGAGAGGAAAACGAGAGGCAAATGGCAAATAATGTAATGGGAGGGATAAGAGTTTGTGATGGGTACTTGGTATGTCTTGACATGTGCGTATACTCCCCGGCAACGGCGCCAGAAATCCTTCTTGCTACCTCTTGAGCACTGCGTGGGTTTTCCCTTGAAGAGGAAAGGGTGACGAAGTAAAGTAGCGTAAGTATTTCCCTCAGTTTTTGAGAACCAAGGTATCAATCCAGTAGGAGACCACGCTCGAGTCCCACGCACCTACACAAACAAATAAGAACCTCGCAACCAACGCGATAAAGGGGTTGTCAATCCCTTCACATTCACTTACGAGAGTGAGATCTGATAGATATGATAAGATAATATTTTTGGTATTTTTTATGATAAAGAGTAATAAAGATGCAAAGTAAAATAAACGGCGCCAGAAATAGCTTGTTGTCGGGAGATTAATATGATAGAAAATGGACCCAAGGGCCATAGGTTTCACTAGTGGCTTCTCTCAAGATAGCGTAAGTACTACGGTGGGTAAACGAATTACTGTCGAGCAATTGATAGAATTGAGCATAGTTATGAGAATATCTAGGTATGATCATATATATAGGCATCACGTCCGTGACAAGTAGACCAAAACGATTCTGCATCTACTACTATTACTCCACACATCGACCGCTATCCATCATGCATCTAGAATATTAAGTTCATAAGAACAAAGTAATGCTTTAAGCAAGATGACATGATGTAAAGGGATAAACTCATGCAATATGATATAAACCCCATCATTTTATCCTCAATGGAAACAATACAATACGTGCCTTGCTTTCTTTCTTGTCATCGGGAAAGGACACCGCAAGATTGAACCCAAAGCTAAGCACTTCTCCCATTGCAAGAAAGATCAATCTAGTAGGCCAAACCAAACTGATAATTCGAAGAGACTTGCAAAGATAACCAATCATACATAAAAGAATTCAGAGGGGATTCAAATATTGTTCATAGATAAACTTGATCATAAACCCACAATTCATCGGATCTCGACCGACACACTGCAAAAGAAGATTACATCGAATAGATCTCCAAGAAGATCGAGAACTTTGTATTGAGATCCAGAGAGAGAAAAGAAGCCATCTAGCTAATAACTATGGACCCAAAGGTCTGAGGTAAACTACTCACACATCATCGAAGAGGCTATGGTGTTGATGTAGAAGCCCTCCGTGATCAATGCCCCCTCCGGTGGAGCGCCGGAAAAGGCCAAAAGATGGGATCTCACGAGTACAGAAGGTTGCGGCGGTGGAAATAGGGTTTTGGCTCGGTATATGATGTTTCCAGGGTATATGGGTATATATAGGAGGAAGAAGTACGTCGGTGGAGCAACGAGGGGCCCACGAGGGTGGAGGGCGCGCCCAGGGGGTAGGCGCGCCCCCTACCTCGTGGCTTCCTCGTCTGTTGCTTGACGCCCACTCCAAGTCCTCTAGATCACGTTTGTTTCGAAAATCACGTTCCCGGAGGTTTCATTCCGTTTGGACTCCGTTTGATATTCTTTTTCTGCAAAACACTGAAATAGGCAAAAAAACCAGCAATTTGGGCTGGGCCTCCGGTTAATAGGTTAGTCCCAAGAATAATATAAATTGTATAATAAAGCCCATTAATCATCCAAAACAGAATATAATATAGCATGGAACAATCAAAAAATTTAGATACGTTGGAGACGTATCATAGCTGCAAGATGGTCGAGCGAGGAAGAAGAAGCAAGCGGAACGGAGGAAGAGATGGGGGATGGGGCACCGCCCCCTCCCAATTTATAGCAAGAGGAGGCCAACCACCGGCCTCCATGATCGCACGTAATGATGGCTTTTCTGCATGCACCAGGGACTTGTCAAGTCGGGTGGTTGCCGAGGGAGCGTGGGGAAGCGGAGCCGCCCACGTCCCGTCAATCGCCATGCGTCAGTCAAGGCCGCGGGCGGTTGGGGCCCGCAGTGCTCCGCACTTGCCCCTTTGGCTTCGCCTCGAAACCAAGTCCGAGCGCGCCTTGGGCCCGGGGGCTACTATCGGCGTTCTGGGAATGGGGGTCCCCAGACTTGCCTGCCTGCGGCCCATGGCCTGGCTCCACTAATGGCCTGGTACGACCCATCTTTACCAGCAAACTCTCGAGGCCCTCGCGAGGGGCCAATCCTCGCGAGGCGGGTGACACAAGACCTCCTCAAGGGCAAACTCACTAGGCTGGCTCGCGAGGAGCGGAGAGATCAAGGCGAGGGGCACCTCGTGAGGTTCCCGTGACGTGAGCCATGACGACCAAGGCCAGGCCAGCGCCAGGCGGGCCCCAGCGGGCGCAGAGTACTGGTTTCCTCTTCGGTGCTAAAGGAGCAGGTGCAGGCGAGGAGTCCCGAGGCGTCAGGCAAAGGTTTCCATATCAGTACAACGAGACCAAGACCAGCAGGATGGCAGGACGGAGGTCATCGAGGAGCCCACGACGGCGTCACCACCAGACCATTTGGCAGGCGAAGACCACCTTTTGTCAGGATAGCTTGTACTAGCTATCGGATTTAGGGTTCCGGCAAAACCCTTGAGCACTACAAGAAATATGTCAACTAGTGACCTTCTGTCAGTGACCCTGAAAGAATTGGTCATAGATCTATGACCATTTCAGACCAATTGGTCAAAAGCTGTCCGGGGGGCTCCAAACCATAAACTATAACGACCATTTTGGTCAGAAAGGTCGTAATTTCCTTTCACGAAATGGTCATTAAGCATATAGCAGTGCTTTGCCTTATTTCTAGCTGATCACGACCAATATAGATGGTCATAACCTTGTAAATTTTGGTGGTTGCTATGACGAGGTGCCACCTCATCAGTTTTGCCTATGTGTCATGCCCATGTGGCAATTTTTGCCCCAGGTTGTGAAGCAACCTATATTTCTGTCATTCCCAAAATTCCCAAAAAAATCTCATAAATTCTTTGGGTCATATATTCGTCAAATATGTAAAAAAAAACCTTCCTTGCCTAGTTCAAAAATAATTCAACAATATTCATTTTCCTATTCTGTTCAAAACAACACTTTGTGAAGGAAGTACCACTTTGGCATGTCCAAATAGTATCCATTTTCTACGGTGCTTTCCTATGCCCAATTAACCATCCTCCACCAAATGCCAGCTCAATCCATTCATTATTCTGAGCCCAGCTTCAACATTCGTATTTATGTCCTAAGTGGTACTTTGCAAAGCAAGTACCACCTAGGCTCCTCCTTTTGAGTTGAAAATTTGTCAAGACGGTCTTCTTAGTAACTGATCATCCTCAGCCAAATCTCACGCCCGTTAGCCATGTACATTTCCCGTACCGCTAATCAAACATTTGGCTGCTAATTCATGTTTGAGCATCGATCGGTCTCCTCGGGAGAATCTTATGCTGTAATTTTTCTTCCTAGCACCTACCTGGGGAGTGCCCAACCCACTAGACATGCCTAGGCCGCCCAGAACACATGGCAACGCCATGGTCACGCGGTGATCACGTGGCGGGCATGCGAGTTTACGTGCTCTAGAGTTGGGGCCCTCGGCCACCGCCCAAACCTCGACGTACCACCACCAAATCATGTATTTATGATAAAATAGGTACTTATGTAACTAGAAATGATTTTTGGAAAAAATAAATAGCAAACTATGAGGCAGCTGCAGTTCAAATTTGACCCGCTTCCACACAGAATTCCATGGAAATTTGTCTTTTTGACGAGAGGTGGATCAAAACTTTTTACACCCAACCATTTTGTCAATTGTGCATTAAATATGTCCTAGTATTTTAGAAAATTGATTTGGTCCAATTTTGCAACAATTATTCGGGAGGTCCTTCACAAAAAAACCTCCTTTTGGGCACTCAAAAAATAGAAAATGGTTTTTACGTCCAAAGAAAATGAAAACTTCCTTAGGCAACATTGTTTGCCATTCCAATATGCACCCTTGTGCACAATATGAGATCGTTTGAACAAACTATGCCATGAATGTGGCCATAAGATTGATCATTTGGCTTGAAAGCCATTGATCTCCACACGTGATAGCTCGTTTCTGAGAACACTTTTTTAAAATAATTGTCGTATTACAAGTTTGTTACTTTTCTTGGTAACTTGGCCACATATAATGACACAATGCGAAGGTTTCCCAATTTTTTTGAATTTTTTGAATTTTTTATGCCCGTTTCAAACTGCGGTCAAAACAGCGGGAATGACCGTTCCTAGCTAGTTGTTGAATCTTGGATTTTTTTTGGTGTTTCTCTGATTAAATAGGTACTTATGTACATAGAAATGAGTTTTGGAAAAAATAAAGAGGAAACTACAAGGCAGCTACCGTTCAAATTTGACCTGCTTCTAGCTGAATCGGCGGAAATTTGTCTTTTTCACGAGCGATGGATCAAAACTTTTTACACCCAACCATTTTGTCAATTGTGCATTAAATATGTCCTAGTATTTTAGAAAAATGATTTGGTCCAATTATGCAACAAATATTTGGGAGGTCCTTCACAAAAAACCTCCTTTTGGGCACTCGAAAAATGGAAAATGGTTTTTTTGTCCAAAGAAAATGAAAACCTCCTTAGGCAACACTGTTTTCCATTCCAATATGCACCCTTGTGCACAATAAGAGATCATTTGAACAAACTATGCCATGAATGTGGCCATAAGATTGATCATTTGGCTTGAAAGCCATTGATCTCCACATGTGATAGCTCGTTTCTGAGAACACTTTTTTAAAATAATTGCTGTATTACAAGTTTGTTATTTTTCCTGGGAACTTGGCCACATATAATGACACAATGCGAAGGTTTCCCAATTTTTTTATTTTTTTATTTTTTATGCCTGTTTCAAAATGCGGTCAAAACGACGGGAATGACCGTTCCTAGCTAGTGGTTGAATCTTGGATTTTTTGGTGTTTCTCTGATTAAACAGATACTTATGTACCTAGAAATGATTTTTGGAAAAATAAAGAGCAAACTACAGCGCAACTACAGTTCAAATTTGACCCGCTTCCAACTGAATCGGTGGAAATTTGTCTTTTTCACGAGAGATGGATCAAAACTTTTTACACCAAACCATTTGGTAAATTGTGCATTAAATATGGCCTAGTATTTTTGCAAAATGATTTGGTCCAATTATGCAACAATTATTTGGGAGGTCCTTCACAAAAAAACATCCTTTTGGGCACTCGAAAAATGGAAAATGGTTTTTTCATCCAAAGAAAATGAAAAGTTCCTTAGGCAACATTGTTTGCCATTCCAATATGCACCCTTGTGCACAATATGAGATTGTTTGAACAAACTATGCCATGAATGCGGCCATAAGATTGATCATTTGGCTTGAAAGCCATTGGTCTCCACACGTGATAGCTCGTTTATGAGAACACTTTTTTAAAATAATTGTCGTATTACAAGTTTGTTATTTTTCCTGGGAACTTGGCCACATATAATGACACAATGCGAAGGTTTCCCAATTATTTGATATTTTTTAAATTTTTTATTCCCGTTTCAAATCATGGCACAAAACAATGGAATGACCGTTCCTAAGCTAGTTGTTTAATCTTGGAATTTTTTGGTGTTTCTATGATTAAATAGGTACTTATGTACCTAGAAATTATTTTGGAAAAAATAAAGAGCAAACTACGAGGCAGCTCTTCGTTCAAATTTGACCCGCTTCCAACCGAATCGGCGGAAATTTGTCTTTTTCACGAGAGGCGGATCAAAACTTTTTACACCCAACCATTTGGTCAATTGTGCATTAAATATGTCCTAGTATTTTGGAAAAATGATTTGGTCCAATTATGCAACAATTATTTGGGAGGTCCTTCACAAAGAAACATCCTTTTGGGCACTCGAAAAAGGGAAAATGGTTTTTTTATCCTAAGAAAATGAAAACTTCCTTAGGCAACATTGTTTGCCATTCCAATATGCACCCTTGTGCACAATATGAGATCGTTTGAACAAACTTTGCCATGAATGTGGCCACAATATTGATCATTTGGCTTTAAAGCCATTGATCTCCACATGTGATAGCTCATTTCTGAGAACACTTTTTTAAAATAATTGTCGTATTACAAGTTTGTTATTTTTCCTGGGAACTTGGCCACATATAATGACACAATGCGAAGGTTTCCTAATTTTTTGATATTTTTTGAATTTTTTATGCCTGTTTTGATCAAGCAAAAACAATGGAATGACCGTTCTAGCTAGTGTTTTAATCTTGGATTTTTTGGTGTTTCTCTGATTAAATAGATACTTATGTACCTAGAAATGATTTTTGAAAAAAAATAAAGAGCAAACTACAACGCAGCTACAGTTCAAATTTGACCCGCTTCCAGCTGAATCGGCGGAAATTTGTCTTTTTGACGAGAGGTGGATCAAAACTTTTTACACCCAACCATTTTGTCAATTGTGCATTAAATATGGCCTAGTATTTTAGAAAAATGATTTGGTCCAATTATGCAACAATTATTTGGGGGGTCCTTCACAAAAAAACCTCCTTTTGGGCACTCGAAAAATGGAAAATGGTTTTTTCGTCCAAAGAAAATGAAAACTTCCTCAGGCAACATTGTTTGCCATTCCAATATGCACCCTTCTGAACAATATGAGCTCATTTTAACAAACTATGCCATGAATGTGGCCATAAGATTGATCATTTGGCTTGGAAGCCATTGAATTCCACACGTGATAGCTCGTTTCTGAGAACACTTTTTTAAAATAATTGCCGTATCACAAGTTTGTTATTTTTCCTGGGAAATTGGCCACATATAATGACACAATGTGAAGGTTTCCCAATTTTTTGTTTTTTTTGAATTTTTTATGCCTGTTTCAAAATGCGGTCAAAATTGGCGGGAATGACCGTTCCTAGCTAGTGGTTGAATCTTGGATTTTTTTGGTGTTTCTCTGATTAAATAGATACTTATGTACCTAAAAATGATTTTTGGAAAAAATAAAGAGCAAACTAAGGCAGCTAAAGATCAAATTTGACCCGATTCCAACTGAATCGGCGGAAATTTGTCTTTTTCACGAGAGATGGATCAAAACTTTTTACACCCAACCATTTGGACAGTTGTGCATTAAATATGGCCTAGTATTTTACAAAAATGGTTTGGTCCAATTATGCAACAATTATTTGGGAGGTCCTTCACAAAAAACCTCCTTTTGGGCACTCAAAAAATGGAAAATGGTTTTTTCGTCCAAATAAAATGAAAACTTCCTTTGGCAACATTCTTTGCCATTCCAATATGCACCCTTGTGCACAATATGAGATCATTTGAACAAACTATGCCATGAATGTGGCCATAAGATTGATTATTTGGCTTGAAAGCCATTGATCTCCACACGTGATAGCTCGTTTCTGAGAACACTTTTTAAAAATATTGCCGTATTACAAGTTTGTTATTTTTCCTGGGAACTTGGCCACATATAATGACAGAATGCGAAGGTTTCCCAATTATTTGATTTCTTTTTGAATTTTTTATGCTCGTTTCAAAATGCGGTCAAAACAGCAGGAATGATCGTTCCTAGCTAGTGGTCGAATCTTGTAATTTTTTGGTGTTTCTCTAATTAAATAGATACTTATGTACCTAGAAATGATTTTTGAAAAAAAAATAAAGAGGAAACTACAAGGCAGCTAAAGTTTAAATTTGACCCGCTTCGAGCTGAATTGGCGGAAATTTGTCTTTTTCACGAGAGGTGGATCAAAACTTTTTACACCCAACCATTTGGTCAATTTTGCATTAAACATGGCCTAGTATTTTTGAAAATGATTTGGTCAATTTTACAACAAATATATTATAGGTCCTTCACAAAAAAAACTAATTTTGACACTCGTAAAATGATTAGAAATAAGTACAAAGATCAAAAATGCATACAAATTAGTGCTCATCCATAAAATGTGGTCTAACCTGAGTGAAAATTGATGTGATGCCCTTTTGCAAAATATTTTATAGCTGCGTCACAAAATAGCTCTATCTCTAGTACTTGGAAATTATTTTAAATCACAGATTCTCGGACCAATCAGAACACTTTTCATGGATCACCCCATTCTATCTGATCTGAATCGTCCACACCAGGCGGATCCAACGTCTCTTACTCACCTCTCAGCAGGCCAACCCAAAACCTGGCAGCCCGCGGTCGCGTCTCTAACCCTTCTCCCCGAGAACACACCCACCGCCCCCACGCCTAGATCCAGATCGACGACGGCGTCCCTTCGTCGCTGCCCCCTCCTTCCCCATCCAGATCTCCTGATCCCCACCCCGCCGGCGCTCTCACCCACCCATCGGTGGCCTCGCTCCCAAAATCTGCTCTCTTCACCGCCGCCGACTGCCCACCACCATCCCCCTCCCCTCACCTTCCCCCACCTTCTCTCCCTCACCCGCTCTCATCCACCGCGGCCATGGTTTTGGCTTCTCTCCGGGCGGATTCCTCTGCGCCAACGAGGAGCCGAGATCCGCCCTCCCCTATCGACCATGCCGGTGGCGCAGGATCACGTGGGCGCGGGCGCGGACACCGCCTCCTCCTGCAGGAACCGCTGCCGCCACATGAAGTCCTCCTCCGCCAAGGCCAACGCCAACGCCGCGGCGGCCCCCGCGGTGCCCGCCCCGGTCCCAACGCCGCCCACGCTGATGCAACGCCTCTTCAACAGCAGCCGCGAGGTCTTCGCCGCATCCGCCCCCGGCTTCGTCCCGCCACCCGATGCCGTCGTCCGCCTCACCGCAATCCTCAGTAAGCATCCCCTCCCAGCCCCCCCTCTCCGTACCCAATTGCGCGTGCGTTTCCCGTCTGATTGCCGTCGGTAGAGTCCTAGGTGGTAGGTTGTTGTCCATAGTTCGATTCATGTCCCAGGTAAATTCGTTCGGGATGGATCGCATGGCATGGCGCCCATCAATCCGTGTTTCCCGTGCTTATGATTTAGGAGGATGCCCTTTGGCTGTCACTCATGCTTTCACTCATTTATTTATTCTTGCAAGTTTAGTACACATTGTCGTACTACTACTAGTGCTTGTCTGTTCAGCTGTCAAGTTTTCTCTTCCCCACCATGGAGTACTTACTAGTGGAAGGGAATGATGCTGCATTAGCATACACTTAGAGTCTGTACATACAGATTACACAGTAATTTTGAACAAATTTGATCCTTCAATCTGCTCTCTAGCACTTGAAAATTCATTTGGTGCCTAATTGGTAGGTTTCCTCTGTTTCCTTGCTGCAGGTATTTAATAGGGTGGTGCGTGGAAAGTCAGGGTTGAACTTACAGAAGCTTACCCTTACAAATCGATATATCAGAACTAGTTTACTAGTCTTGACTTTGAGGATTTTTACTAACTGAAGCACCACATTTTTGCTATTGTCCTGCTGTTGCTGCAGACCTTGTGAATATCTTTGAGGTGTTCCTACCTCAGCTTCTCCTGCACCCTAACCCCTCGGACCCGTGACTCCTACATGCTCTTTTTCTGGCATGCCACGAGGTCAAGGCCCCTGGTATTTCTTTTTTGCCATGCACGCACCGGCATGTCCGCCTGCCTGCTCATGCCATGCCACGCCATTGTCAGCGACCACCGCTTCCGTTTCTACCAGCAATAATAATAAGTGTGTCTAAGTGTGTCCTGCTGAACCTGATAGTAGCTACCACTGTGATTGCACCTGTGCTTGCCATTTTGTGTGTTACTCATCTGTCCCATAAGTTTGCATTACTCTGCATAGAGCTTGCTTCATAACATTGCATTGTCCGAGTGATTTTGGGGTTTACAGTATTCATATTCATTCTGTTCTATCATTGCTGGTGCTAGTAATCACTAGTGTCCGAGTAAGTGTGGAGTTTACAGTATTAATATCGTGTGATGATGAGTTTGTGTCACTCTGCATGCATGCCGAGTTCTCCATAAGCATTGCTTTGCTACTCTTGCTTAGTTCCTCGTTCTTTCTTCTTTGGTAATCACTCTGGCAGTACAAGCCTTTTAGGTGATACATCGTCAACAAAACATGCTAAGCTTGCCTATTCGATACACATGCTTATGCACAATCGTTAGGACTGGGCTCCGCGCGGCAAGGCGCGCTGCAGGTCTAGTATAACATGACAACAGTCATGACGGTCGAAGGAGGGGGTGAGGACAGAGTGACCCCTCGCCTGCACCTTGCGGAGCATGACCGTCGAGGCGTTGCTGATGCTGTTCTCCTTTGATATCTCCTGCCCCTTTGCCGGCCACGGGGGAAGTGGTGATGGCGCCACCTTCTTCAACCACGTCCCCAATAGCGATCACGTCCTCGCTTGCCTCCGCATCCCCCACGGAATTAAAGGCCGCGGGCGGCGGAGCCTTCGAGGTGGATGGATGAGCCGAAGTGCCAGACTTCTTCTTGGGCACAAGCGATCCCCCTACCTTGTGCGCCAAAGATGTCGTGGGATATCCACCGCCACCTATGGGACCGGGAGGCCCCTTGCTGGTTCGGCAGGGGGATGTCGCGTTCCACAAAGAGCAGACTAGTGTACGGCAACACAGTAGAGAGCATGCAAGCAATTTACCCAGGTTCGGGCCGTCGTGAGGCATAAAACCCTACACCTGCTTTGGTGGATTGATGGTGGAATGGTGGTGGTGAAACGTAGTACACTTGCCCGGCAAGGGTTGCCTGAGGGCAGTACCGACTACGTGCGTATGGGTGTGTGGGTTTATCAACCTTCCAACCCTTCCTACAGGTGCCATGGGCCTCCTTTTATAGATCAAGGGCTTACCACAATGGCAAAGTAGTCATTATGCACTGATATGATAGCAAACAGTGCTATTATACCTAACTCTGCGAGCTGACTGGGTGCATTAAAGGCACCGCTTAGTGTCACGTCACTGGTTGCCTGGAAAGCTTTCTTGCCAGCTTCGCGCCTGTTCTATTGACACGTTGCAGGAGAGGTGTCATCTGTGGGTCTCTTCTGTAGGAAATGGCTGCCATGTGGCAAATGACTGCCACCTAATCACCTTGCGGCTTGACACCGCACTGATTGACGATGTGGGTCACACTGGAGTGGCTGGTGAGGTGGTTTTGCCTCCGCAATCCCCGGCAGGCCCTGCTGGGGTGCGTCGGGTGCCTACTTTTGGGGGTGGCCTCGCCCCGTGCTGGGCTTGCCTGCCCAAAAAGGGAGGCCCATCTCTTGGCGATGTTTTCCTCCTCTGGCTTGGCCTTAGTCTCTCTAAGTTGCATGCTGGTTTTTCAAATCTCTTGATCCTTTGAACTCTTACTTGGGCTAGTACGTCAATCTTGCTCTTGTGCATGTGCATAGTCTGGGCTACAAACCAAGGGTTTGTTGCACCGACACTAAACCCTAGCTGTCTAGCGTATGATTATTCTGATAGCCTCTACGGACTAACCCCTCCGGTTTATATACACATCGGAGGGGCCTCGGGTTGTACAAAGTCAGTTTGCAGAAGAAGGAATAGTACATTCAGACACCAAACTTTCCGTCCATGCATACAGGGGTCCTACCCCGGCACGGGATTTGGTCTTCTGTCTTTATCTTCGCGACCCATCAGTCCAGCCCATGTCGAATAGACCGGACACTTGAGGACCCCGAATCTCGGATTCCCTCAGGCGCTGTGGGGATGGAGCAGCCGTGATAGATGAGGCGATCATCGCAGCAGCTCCTTGGAGGAGGAGGATGGGGCGGCTGAACCGCGGGACGACGAGAACGACGACGGATCCTCATCCGGATAGGTGGATGAGGGACGTCGAGCTGTTGCGGTGGACGACGTCATCGGGGAAGAGGCTCTGGTTGGCGGCGGTGAGTGGCGGATGGAGTGAGGGTGGGTTTTCAATTTGGAAGCAGAGAGGTTATGGCGGACTGGGATTTCGAATGGCGAAAAGGAGGCGATGGGAGGGGGGAACCATGAATTAGGGACGCGCTTGTCCCAAATGAAATGTGTGTTACAAAAGTACCCCCACCGATTTGAATTACCGGCCCCTTCGGCTCAGGGTTAGAAGGGGGATTTCGCGTGTCGGGATTTACCAGCTAGAGGGAGTTTTCGCGCGTCTTGTAATTTCAGGATAGCAAGGCGCGGGTTGTGAAGGCGCGAGTTTTGAGAACACGATATCTGAATTTACAGGATATAACAAGGCGCGGGTTGAATTTTAGGGACAAGCCTAACGTGTAATATTGTACTTGTACGTGCCAAATCAATTCGCATTTCCCTCAACGAAAAAACAAAAAATAAATAAAACTATTCACACCACACAAAGAGAGAGTCTTGTCCCGTTTTACTGTACAAATGCGTTCATGGGTAGAACTGGGACCGGGGGTTCTGGGACCGTGGGTGCCCAGACTTGCCTGCCTGCGGCCCACCGTGTGGCTCCACCAACGGCCCGGTATGGCCCAGCTTCGGCAGCAACAACTCAAGATCCTCGTGATGGGCCAGGCTTCGCGAGGCAGAAGACACGAAGACCTCCCTGGGGCGGCCTCATTAGGACGGCTCCCGAGGAGCGGAGATATCTATGCAAGGGGCACCTTGCGAGGTTCACGTGACGTGAGCCATGACGACCAAGGCCAAAGTGGCGCCCAGTGGCACAAAGGCACCGCTCTCTTTGGTTCTAAAGAGAAATTTGGCCTTGCGAGGAGTCTCGAGGCATCAGGCAAAGATTTCCATATCGGTGTAACAAGATCAAGACCATCATGACCGTAGGACGGAGGTCATCGCGGAGCCCACAACAGCATCACCACCAGAGCCTTTGGCAGGCGAAGACAACCTTTTGTCAGGATAGCTTGTACTAGTCGTCTCCCTTCAAAATTGGCCGTTGTGGGATCCCTTCCCGCCTACATCTGGGAAGAGGACCAGGGCCTCTATAAATAGGACTAGCCACCTCCACAGGGAAGGGACGAATCAATCGAGTCACCCTCACACACCAGTTCACCGAGCTCAAGAACACCTCTCCTCCTAAGGTTGTTCATCGATTGTACTAGTTCATCCTCAGCCCTCGAGGCAATGCACCACAACCACACTTAGCGAGGTGTTTTTATTCTCCTACTAATAGAGAGAATAATATTTACACAAATCCAATCTGCTGACGTATTCCGCGGCGTGTCATCACACCACGGCCAAACCTTTATTCGAATCGTTTTTATTGTCCCACCTCAGCGCACTTAGCGAGGCGGTTTCCTTCGCACGTCTTGATGAAGCAGAGATCGTGTCCCCTTATTCCAGGATTCTCATCAATACGGACGTGGGTAACCCAACCGTGCCATTAATTTACGGCGCTTGGGAGATAAGCGAGTTTTACCAGGCTGGTGGAGGCACATAGTTTCGTCCGCCCATATAAGGGGATAAGGATCCACCTTTTCCATCTATGCCTTCTTCCTCCTTTGCTTATCCATTTCCGTGCACTCGAGCTCCAACGCCCAAGTCTGCACACCCCGCCTCAACCTTCTCCAGTCATGTCCGGAGCGGGAGGCAAGTGGATGGTCTCCTCCGTCACGGAGGGACACATCAAGAAGTTTAGGGAGGCCGGATACTTGTCTAACAACATCGCGCACCGGCTCCCAAACAAGGGGCAGCTCATCCCCACCCCCAGGTCCCATGAGAGGGTGGTGTTCCTCACCTACTTCCTCCGTGGACTAGGTTTTCCACTTCACCCATTTGTCCGGGGGCTCATGTTCTACTACGGCCTGGATTTCCATGATCTGGCCCCGAACATCGTCCTCAACATCTCGGCGTTTATCATCGTGTGCGAGGCTTTCCTCCGCATCAAGCCCCACTTCGGCTTATGGCTGAAGACCTTCAATGTCAAGCCGAAGGTAGTGGGCGGCCAACAAGCGGAGTGCAGAGGCGCCATGGTGGGCAAGATGTCCAACATTACATGACTCGAGGGCTCCTTCATGGAGACCATAAAGGGGTGGCAATCGGGGTGGTTCTACATCACCGAGCCGCGTGACCCTAAATGGGCAGCGGCCCCCGAATTCTGATCTGGCTTCCCTACAAGGCTCACCTCCTAGAAAGAGACGGGCCTGTCATGGGGTAATTCAGAAGAGCGGACCGGACTCCAATCCTGCGTCCAAGCCCTGGTGAACAAAGAGGTTAAACTCGTCAACATAGTCCAGGTCATGCTCATCCGCCGGATCCTCCCATGTCAACGATGGGCCTTTAACTTATGGGAGTTCAACCCGGCCCAGCACCAAACTCTGACCAGGCTCTTTGACACAACGCACGAGGATGCCCGGAAGGTGCTATTCAAAGGCGCCGAGGTTCCCTCCCATCACCGAGGATCACGGATTCCAAGGCGAACGACAAGCCAAAGATAGTAAGCTTATTCTACCCTTTACGGGATACTTGTTTTTCATAGTTTAACTCTATGCGGGATCTAAGCTCCGTTCCTTTGACATGAATGGCGAAGAAGACCGGACAGATCGACCGTCCGGCTCCTTTTTCGCTCGAGGATCCAGCAGACGCCCACCGACGGGGCTCTGGTCCCGGCACCTTACGTGGTGCCGGAGAAGAAGGCCAAGCGGTGCCACGGAACTCGAAGAGTTCCGGCGCCAGTGGCGTCGAGACTCATCGTCCGATGACTCGAGGTGGACTCCTCCGTGAAGACGAGGAGGAGGAAGAGAGGTCTCTCCCAGGGGAGAGAAGAAAAGGAAGCCGCCCCAACTAGGGGCGGAGGGTCGAAGAAGGAAGGACCCTTCCTCCCGACTACTCCACCAACGCCGACGACGGTGAAGAGGAGTGGCCATCGAGGCCAAGCCCCTTGCGAAATCGTAAGTTTCAGGTATACCGAGAATAACTCATGGCGTTCCTTTGTTGCACAATACCTTCCGACGAATATAATCATGCAGATCTGCCAAGGCCGGGCTCGACGATTCGTCGGCGGTTCCCTGAGTTAAATCGGATGTGAACGACACTTCACTTACGACCGCCTCCTCTCCTCGCGCTGCAGATGATGCCGACGTGGCGTCCCAAAAGGGGCCAGGCCAGGAGGAGGTGGTCCTGGAGGCGCCGCAAGGCAACCTCTCGGATCCCAGTCGAAGGGGATAAAACCCGAAAGGGCTCCAAGTCCGGCCCTAGGCCGGACACCGCACCAGAACCTTCAACTGTACCGCCATCCGGCAGGCGGCCCCCTACTAAGAAGGGCAAGCGTACGACGCCGGTGACCTCCGTCCAACCGGAGGCACCGGATAATCTACTGGAGGTGCTTAACGGTGCCTCCATCAACGAGGAGCACCACACTTGTGACACCCCAAAATTTTAACCATGTTTTGTTTATTAAAATTTTGCCAGGGAATTAAATTTTTATTTTTCTGGATTTATCCTTGATCTCAGAGCCTCTCTTTTCCTCTAAGTTGTGGAGTTTTCACCCCAAGTAAAAACTTTCTAGTTATTATTGGACTTGTTTACCCTCTCAAATAAAACAATTCTTTTATCAGTGGATTATTTATATAATTATTATTCCCTGAGCTTTATTTCTCAAAAAGGGTTTTTCATAAGTTTTAGGGTTCCATTTGCACTGCAACCCTTTGATAAATTCATTTAAAAATCCCATCAAAATTTGGGGATGTCCTATGATGTCCCTAAATCACTTTTATGCAAAAATATCTTCTGTTCATTGGAGATTTTGAGCTCTACACCAAGTTTTCAAATCTGGTCCAGTGGGCAATTTTGCACTACAACCTAATTAAATATTCCTTTAAAACTTCCACCAAAATTTTGGGATGCTAGGAATAGTATATGATTCAACTTTATGCAAAAACCCAGTGATGTTCCTTGAAAATTTTGAGTGAATCATCCTCTTTTGCTTTCTGGTCCAGTTTGGCCTTTTCTACTGCAACTCCATTTTGTGTTGCTCTGTTGCCCATGATTCTTTTTCCTACTTATAGTCCTCCATACCAAACACTTAAGTCCAGGAGGTTGGACTCATTGGAGCATGTTTGGTATATGAAATGATGCCCTTAACTTTCTGTCCAGAATTGGTTTTCTTAAAAACTTGCTTTAACAAGTTTCTAGTTTTGCCAAACTAAATTTACCACCCTCTTTTACATCCAAAGAGACTATGATATGGAGATTCTGGCCACCCCAAGAGTTGCCTAGATGCCATTGGCATTCTGTCAAACACCTTGTGTGCATGGTCAGTTTTGACATAGTTTCTGGTTTGTGCATTGGACCAGCTTGCCTTGCCTAACCAGCATGTCCACTAATCTCCTAGAGGACCCTAGCCTAGACCTGCTAAACCTCATATGAGTTGGGGCCTCACAGGAAGCGTTAGCATTTTGTCGAACATGCGTGCGTGCTGCAGGCGGCGTCCAGGCGCATGTTTTGCCGCTGCCCGAGCCGCCGTCCCCACTTTCGACGCCCACGCCGTTCCGCCACTCTCGCCCCTCCCTCAAAGACGCCCTTTCTCCTCGCCAGAAGCCGCCATCGGCGCCCATACGCCGTCGGCCACGGCGACTAGCCCACGGTGGGCTCTGCCGGACGGCGCCGCCCGAGCCACTAGAGCTCGCC
This sequence comes from Aegilops bicornis, assembly GCA_021605145.1. NCBI lineage: Eukaryota > Viridiplantae > Streptophyta > Magnoliopsida > Poales > Poaceae > Aegilops > Aegilops bicornis. Next base: position 364,250,638 of record CM038670.1, read on the forward strand.
ACCTGGAGCAGCTCAAGCTCATCCGCAAACTCGTCCTCTAGCACACGTCGCCGCCACGTCGCCCCAGCTACAGAATGGCGGTCGCCGGTGATCTTATCCACGGCCACCGTCGGAACCGACCCCGATCGCCTTTCAAGGACCCCCGAGCTCGTGCGGGTCCTCAAGCAAATTCATACCACCTCTCTCACTCCCTCACTGATCCTCCCGTAGCAGTAGAGAGACCAGAGATGGTTATCTTCTTCTTCTCCGGCAACCACAGCCGCCACCACTGTCTGGATCATTCTGGAGCCACCAGGGCCTCCCCCTCTCCACTCTCTTCACCAGAAGCTCTCTCTTCATCTCGTGAATCCATCCCCCTTCTCGATTTTGATTAGGAGCCGCCAGAGGCAAGAGCCCTACCCTGCCCGACGGCCTCCGTCCGCTGCGGAGCTCGCCGCCGGCGACTCCGTCCACCCCAAGGACCATAGCAACCACCGAAGGGACCGCCTCGACCCCCTGAGCCTGTTGATGGCCTAGGTTTCCGGAACGGTGCCGCCGTTCGGTGGCGAGCATCGCCGGAGTCCCGCCTCCGCTCGGGCAGAGGAAGAGGAGGGAGACGACTCGTCAAACTGACCGATGGGCCCGTGGACCCAATTGTCGGTGACTCCAATAGCAGTCCACACTGGCGTAAGTGGAGGCGTATTTCCCAGAGTACGTCTTTGACGTGTACCCATTTCGAAGCGTTTTTCATTTTTCTATTTTATTTTAAAAACAGAAATTTGACTAAACTTTGACTAGCTCTAACTTTTTAAATATAACTCCAAATGAGTTGATTCTTTTTCCTACCTCTCTCAAATATTGTCTAGTTTATTTTCAGATTTATTCAAAAAAAATTCAGACAACTTTTTGTACCATTTTGAAACTATGTGTTAATTTGAATATTTTCAAAATAGGATTTTTGGAGGAGAAGAAAACTTTCAAAAAGTTTTAGGATGCACCCTGCCTCTACACAACTTGAAGGCAAGCATTCTGAACTCTGGCATAATATTTTTGTGTGTCGTTTGATACGGTTACAACACTCCTCGTCTCAGGAGTTTTTGATATTTTGTGTGATGATGTGAACCTACTCTTGAGTGCATATTGGTGACTCCGTGCTACTGATATTTGATGCGTCGTGATAGTAATCATCGTCGTATGCCTTTCATGCATACCGGAAGGAAGCCGGGAAAGTCTCTGTCTTGGGTAGATCCGATCTTGTCCCTGGTTCCTCGTCGAGACGAGTGTGTCCGGTATGGCATGACGGGGTATGAGGAGTGGTGATTCTGTCTGTTTGTTGAAAATACATTTTTGTTATGCTAATCATGCAGGGAATACTTAAACCTCCTAAGTCGACCATAGATCGAATCTTGTTCAGGTAACCCCCATACTTGTTTCGTACTACCACGTGTCCCTGCCATAGGTAGGGTGCGGTTCAGTAAGTTGTCAACCCCTTCCTAGCACACACCATACAGAGATGCCATGGTGGAAGATACCGGCTGCATCCGGTAGGCATGCTACCTGGTCCGGGGGCATGGGTGTTTCCGGTTGGGACCGAGAGGGGGCACCCCTTAGAGCGCGCGATATAAATTTGATCCCATGCTACACGAGGTTGTAGCCTCCCCACTTAGAGTTTTGCTTAACAAGTGTCATGGGTGATTCCAGACACCGGTAAGTTAAGCTGGTGTGTGCGGTCAGGTGTGTTCTCAATTAAAAGACCGTAAATGGAATTAGTTCCGATGGACTAAAGGAATCCGATACTCGTGGGTAAAGAGTACACCCTCTGCAGAGGTTAAGTCTATTCGAATAGCCGTGTCCATGGTTAAGGCCTACAGTCTGGGATGGGTCAAGTGTCGGTCTTAGTGTCGGTCTTCGTAGGAGAAACTGCTAAACCAGAACATGGATCATGACTTGTAACTTGTGTTAATTCTGATGATTGTGATTATTATTATTATGGACTAACCCATTATATTACTTGAATTATTGAGTATCCACAGGGGGTTCTACCTCCACAGGTATTCACTGTGACTATTTACTTTATAAGCCCTTTATGTGGTGTCGCTCAGACGCCCAACTGTGGCAGACTTGTTATTTATTTATTTTATAAGCCCTTTATGTGGTGTTGCTCAGACACCCGACTGTGGCAGGCTTGTTATTTATTTACTTTATAAGCCCTTTATGTGGTTTCGCTCAGATGCCCGACTGTGCCATGCTTTTATTTATTTACTTTATAAGCCCTTTATGTGGTGTCGCATAGACGCCCGACTGTGGCATGCTTGTTACTTATTTCACTTATAAGCCCTTTATGTGGTGTCGCTCGGACGCCCGACTGAGGCATGCTTTATATTATTGTCCTTTCGAGGGGTCGCTGCAGACACCCGATCGGTGCATTCTATTTTTATTCTCTGATTTCATACTCCTGTTTTAGATGAATAGCCTGCTTGCATGCATCAGGGATTTTATTTTATGACTGACAATATGATCATAGAATATTTCAGAGCATGATTATCGTTTGTTATATTATACCCGTGTCCATAATGTTTGCGAATACATTCAAAGTACTCACTGGCTTGTTCCTGGCTATTGTCTTGGCCAGATTCCTTGCGTGGAGAGGAGCGTTGCGATGACAGCCCCGGAACCTAAGCAATGGTGATAGCAGCGTCGCAAGGACAAGAGTTAACCTGGTCAGCTGTTCCTGTGGGAAATGGAGTCCCATAGACGCTGATGATCCACAAACCACTTCCGCCATCAACCACTAGAAACCATTTGTTGTACTCATAGGCCAGAATGGTCTTGTACTACATATTATGTATTTTGCTTGGAGTTTCTGTATCAAGTTGGTGCCTCATCGACTAACAAGAATCACGGGGCTGGTGAGCACAAGGGCCATTTTCTGGAAATTAATATCCCAAAAATCCGGTCCTGACAAACTTGGTATTAGAGCCAGGCTGACCATTGGCTAATCCTATCTTAGCCAGGTCGAAAAACAACCTAGCTAAACAAACCCACCAGATCTTAACCAAACCTCGGCCAAGCTTCTCGTGCAAGATAGCCACACAGTGACCCGACACCTTTTGGCAGTCGGTGCCCAACCTATCAGCCTAGCCTGTTGATCACGCGCTAGTGACCGGCCCCTAAATAGTCCTTTTCGCAAGCGTGCGAAGGAAGACTCCATCCCCTTTTTCTATAAAAAGGGCACGCTAGCCTCAACACAGCACAATCCAGCCTCTTCCTCAAACCGAACTATAATGCCTGGCCCCGTCGTACACAGTGAGACCACAACAACCAACCTTGGAGGTTTTGCGACCATGCTAGAAAACCTCACCCGCCGTCCCTTTGCATTAGAAGAGCCCCCAGAATATGTTGTGTATCAAGGGCCCATGAGCGGTGAAAGCCGTCAATTCTGGGCCACCACGCACATCTATGGTAGGGGTCTATCTCCAGAACGCGCCTACAGGTTCACCGGAAGGACAACTTCCTTTGAGCCACAAGCCATCCAACTAGCCCCGCGAGAGGCTATAGTTCAACTCCGGCACTTGTCGCCCAGAGTTAACTGTCGCTCGTTCAACTACTACCCCAGCCGCGATGGGTATGGTAGACCACCCCAAGTTGCCAACGGAGATCACGAGACGGATCCTGCATTATTGCATCTGGTGCGCTATGTAAGTGCACTAGAGGATATGTTCGATCAAATCACCCTTGATCTGATCGCACTCGTGGAGAGCTGATTCGCCGAACTCCGACAAGAGGAGAAGATGAGCCCGACGCCGACAACCCAGTCATGCTGTTCGGACAACCGATCGAGACCTTGAGGTCAGCCCCAGCCATCAACCAAGGTGCTTTGATGACCCCAGAAGTGCTTCGTCGCCTTTTGGGAGCACACTCCAACTGGATTGTGGCCAACAATCCCCGCGATGGTTATCATCGCTACCCCGACCCTGCAGTTCCTCAACCCCCTCCAGCTAACCCCGACGGCGAGGCCAATGGAGAAGCCTCGGCATCCACAAGGCACGCCCGCTTAGATATTAACGAGGTAGACTAGATTCGCTCGAGTAGTATCGAGTCTTAGTATGTTCACGCCCTGTAATTATGTGATCCTGTATCGCCATGATTAAATGCTATTTGCTTGTGCACCCCTATTTTAGTAATAGCCATGCATGAGTATGTTGGTGTGCGGTTGCATTTGTAATTCCGAGCGTGGCTACCAAAAACCAACCCCGACGACTCAGAGTTTGTGCTATGAGTAGACTCTTTGTTTTCAACTAATGGGAGTAATATTTTCAAAACAATCCTTAGCAAATCTCGAGGACGAGATTTTTTCTTAAGGGGGGTAGTGTTGTGACACCCCAAAATTTTAACCATGTTTTGTTTATTAAAATTTTGCCAGGGAATTAAATTATTATTTTTCTGGATTTATCCTTGATCTCAGAGCCTCTCTTTTCCTTTAAGTCGATGAGTTTTCACCCCAAGTAAAAACTTTCCAATTTTTATTGGACTTGTTTACCCTCTCAAATAAAACAATTCTTTTATCAGTGGGATTATTTATATAATTATTTTTCCCTGAGCTTTATTTCTCAAAAAGGGGTTTTCATAAGTTTTAGGGTTCCATTTGCACTGCAACCCTTTGATAAATTCATTTAAAAATCCCACCAAAATTTGGGGATGACCTCTGATGTCCCTAAATCACTTTTATGCAAAAATATCTTCTGGTCATTGGAGATTTTGAGCTCTACACCAAGTTTTCAAATCTGGTCCAGTGGGCAATTTGCACTACAACCTAATTTAATATTCCTTTAAAACTTCCACCAAAATTTTGGGATGCTAGTAATAGTATATGATACAACTTTATGCAAAAACCCAGCGATGTTCCTTGAAAATTTTGAGTGAATCATCCTCTTTTGCTTTCTGGTCCAGTTTGGCCTTTTATACTGCAACTCCAATTTGTGTTGCTCTGTTGCCCATGATTCTTTTTCCTACTTATAGTCCTCCATACCAAACACTTAAGTCCAGGAGGTTGGACTCATTGGAGCATGTTTGGTATATGAAATGATGCCCTTAACTTTCTGTCCAGAATTGGTTTTCTTAAAAAGTTGCTTTAACAATTTTCTAGTTTTGCCAAACTAAATTTACCACCTTCTTATACATCCAAAGAGACTATGATCTGGAGATTTTGGCCACCCCAAGAGTTGCCTAGATGCCATTGGCATTCTGTCAAACACCTTGTGTGCATGGTCGATTTGACATAGTTTCTGGTTTGTGCATTGGACCAGCTTGCCTTGCCTAACCAGCATGTCCACTAATCTCCTAGAGGACCCTAGCCTAGACCTGCTAAACCTCATATGAGTTGGGGCCTCCTGGGAAGCGTTAGCATTTTGCCGAACATGCAGCGTGCGTGCTCTGGGCGCGTCCAGAGCGCATGTTTTGCACGCGCCTGCTCCGAGCCGCCGCGTCCCACTTCGACGCCCCACGCTCGTTCTGGCCACTCCCCTCGCACAGCCAGCACGCCCGCCCCCTCCCTCGCCGCAGAGCCGCCCGTGGCGCCCTACAGCGCAGCCATCAGGTCGGCCACAATGACTAGCAGCCGGCCACAGTGGGCTCCTGCCCCGGATGGCGCCGCCCGAGCCACTAGCGCTCGCCAGCTGCCCCCTAGAGCAGCTCAAGCTCATCCGCAAACTCGTCCTCTAGCACACGTCGCTGCCACGTCGCCCCAGCTACAGAATGGCGGTCGCCGGTGATCTTATCCTTGGTCACCGTCGGAACCGACCCCGATCGCCTATTTAAGGACCCCCGAGCTCGTCCAGGTCCTCAAGCAAACTCATACCACCTCTCTCACTCCCTCACTAATCCTCCTGTAGCAGTAGAGAGACCAGAGATGGTCGTCTTCTTCTTCTCCGGCAACCAGAGCCGCCGCCACTGTCTCGATCATTCCGGCGCCACGGGGCCTCCCCTCTCCACTCTCTTCACGAAGCTCTCTCTTCATCTCGTGAATCCATCCCCAGCTCGATTTTTATCAGAGCCGCCAGAGGCAAGAGCCCCACCTGCCCGACCACCACCGTCTGCTGAGCTTCGCCGCCTCAAATCCACCCCAGGGACCATAGCGACCACCGAAGGGACCGCCTCGACCCCCTGAGACCACGGATGGCCTCGATTTCCCGAACGGTGCCGCCGTTCGCCTGCGAGCATCGCCGGAGTCCCTCCTCCGCTCGGGCAGAGGAAGAGGAGGGAGAGACGACTGGTCAAACCTGACTAGTGGGCCCCGTGGACCCACTGTCAGTGACCCACCGCCGGTCCACGCTGGCGTAAGTGGAGGCGTATTTCCCAGAGTACGTCTTCGACGTGTACCCATTTCGAAGCTTTTTTCTTTTTTCTGTTTTATTTTAAAAACAGAAATTTGACTAAACTTTGACTAGCTCTAACTTTTTAAATATAACTCCAAATGAGTTGATTCTTTTTCCTACCTCTCTCAAATATTGTCTAGTTTATTTTCAGATTTATTTGAAAAAAAATCAAACAACTTTTTGTACCATTTTGAAACTATGTGTTAATTTGAATATTTTCAAAATAGGATTTTTGGTGGAGAAGAAAACTTTCAAAAAGTTTGAGGATGCAACCTACCTCTACACAATTTGAAGGCAAGCATTCTGAACTCTGGTATAATATTTTTTTGTGTCGTTTGATACGGTTACAACACTCCTCGTCTCAGGAGTTTTCGATATTTTGTGTGATGATGTGAACCTACTCTTGAGTGCATATTGGTGACTCCGTGCTACTGATATTTGATGCGTCGCGATAGTAATCATTCTCATGAAGCCGGGAAAGTCTCTGTCTTGGGTAGACCCGAGCTTGTCCCTGGTTCCTCGTCGAGACGAGTGTGTCCGGTATGGCATGACGGGGTATGAGGAGTGGTGATTACATGCATTGGTTGAAAATACATTTTTGTTATGCTAATCATGCAGGGAATACTTAAACCTCCTAAGTCGACCTTAGATCGAGTCTTGTTCCGGTACCCCCCATACTTGTTTCGTACTACCACGTGTCCCTGCCATAGGTAGGGTATGGTTCAGTAAGTTGTCAACCCCTTCCTAGCACACACCATACAGAGAGGCCATGGTGGAAGATACAGGCTGCATCCGGTAGGCATGCCACCTGGTCCAGGGGCATGGGTGTTTCCGGTTGGGACCGAGATGGGGGCACCCCTTAGAGAGCGCGATATAAATTTGATCCCATGCTACGCGAGATTGTAGCCTCCCCACTTAGAGTTTTGCTTAACAAGTGTCATGGGTGATTCCAGACACCGGTAAGTTAAGCTGGTGTGTGCGGTCAGGTGTGTTCTCAATTAAAAGACCGTAAATGGAATTAGTTCCGATAGACTAAAGGAATCCGTTACTCGTGGGTAAAGAGTACACCCTCTGCAGAGGTTAAGTCTATTCGAATAGTCGTGTCCATGGTTAAGGCCTACAGTCTGGGATGGGTCAAGTGTTGGTCTTTGTGTCGGTTTTCGAAGGAGAAACTGCTAAACAGAACATGGATCATGACTCGTGACTTGTGTTAATTATGATGATTGTGATTATTATTATTATGGACTAACCAATTATATTACATGAATTATTGAGTATCCCTGGGACGCCCGACTGTGGCAGGCTTGTTATTTATTTACTTTATAAGCCCTTTATGTGGTGTCGCTCAGACGCCCGACTGTGGCAGGCTTGTTATTTATTTACTTTATAAGCCCTTTATGTGGTGTCGCTAGGACGCCCGACTGTGGCATGCTTGTTATTTATTTACTTTATACGCCCTTTATTGGTGTCGCATAGACGCGCGACTGTGGCAAGCTTGTTACTTATTTCACTTATAAACCCTTTATGTGGTGTCGCTCGGACGCCCGACTGAGGCATGCTTTATATTATTGTCCTTTTGAGGGGTCGCTTCAGACACCCGATCGGTGCATTCTATTTTTATTGTCTGATTTCATACTCCTGTTTTAGATGAATAACCTGCTTGCATGCATCAGGGATTTTATTTTATGACTGACAATGTGATCATAGAATATTTCAGAGCATGATTATCGTTTGTTATATTATACCCGTGTCCATAATGTTTGCGAGTACATTCAAAGTACTCACTGGCTTGTCCCTGGCTATTGTCTTGGCCAGATTCCTTACGTGTAGAGGAGCGTTGCGATGACAGCCTCGGAACCTAAGCAATGGTGATAGCAGCCTCGCGAAGACATGAGTTAACCTGGTCAGCTGTTCCTGTGGGAAATGGAGTCCCATAGACGCTGATGATCCACAAACCGCTTCCGCCATCAACCACTAGAAACCATTTATTGTACTCATAGGCCAGAATGGTCTTGTACTACATATTATGTATTTTGCTTGGAGTTTCTGTATCAAGTTGGTGCCTCATCAGCTAACAGTAATCCTGGGGCTGGTGAGCACAAGGGCCATTTTCTGGAAATTAATATCCTGAAAATGCGGTCCTGACAACACTATTGTGAGTGCGGTGATCCAGAAGGTTCAGTCCGCCAAGAGCGGGCTGACCGAAGCCTGTGCCAGCCTTCTAACAGGCTTTGAGGTATGTATTTAAGATATGTAAAAATATTACCGCATAGACAGTAGCCCACGATGCTCGGTTTGGTGTTGGAAAGAAAAGCCGAACTAAGGATCAAAAAGATATCTGTGAAGTCTAACATAAGTATGTCAATATGGTAATGCAGGATGTCTTTCTTGACCTCTGCCCGACCTTGCGGAGGTTAATGCATTGAAGCAGAGCCTTGAGCGGTCTGAGGACGAGCTTGGCCTTGCCAAGAAGCAGCTCGAGGACAAGGAAGGTAAGTAATATCTTATGTAAGTATATATATAAAAAGATGTGGTTGCAAAAAATGACAGGATCAACGTGGGTATGCAGGGGCCACGAACGAGGTGGCGACCTTGAAGGAAGCGTTGTCCCAGGCCGAAAACAATGCGGCCATGGAGCATACCGAGCGAGGGAAGCAGGAGGCGCGGGTGGCGGCGGTGCAGCAAGAGTTCCACGCTCTCGTGAAAAAACACGAGAGTTTGGAGCGTGACTCGAAGACTCGAGAGTCCGAGCTCGCCTTGGCGCTTGAGGGCGCCAAATCTGCCAAAGATGAAGCCCAAAAAGCCCTCCAAGAAATTGAGGCGATGAAGAAGAGAGCGGCGGGTAAGGCATTCTTTATGCAAAGCAAGCACGCGAAAGTGAATTACTTGTTACTTACCCGAGTCCGGAGCTCTCCAGGAGCATTCACAGATCTTCCCCGGAGTGTGTCCGACGCTGCCGCATTCTACCAAGCCAAAGAGGGGAGCTCGACGGAGAAGGTGTTCTGGTCTCGGTGTCTTTGAGGCGGACACCCGGTGCCCTTGAGCGACCAGCTGAAGCAGCTGGTCGAGCTCCATAAGGTGGCCGAACAGGCCATGAAGGGTCTCGCAGTCCGGCTGTGGCCTTGGGAAGCCATGCCTGGGAGCTACTTTGGGCTGGTAAGGCGGCTGGTGGATGCCTGTCCAAGGCTTGAAGTTATCAAGCGCTCCATATGCGTCGAAGGTTCCTGTAGGGCCCTTGCCCGTGCTAAAGTGCATTGGGGCAAGATGGACGCTGAGAAGCTTGTGACGGACGGACCACCGCCGGGCAAGGAGCATCGCAAGCCCGAGATGTATTATGAGGGCGTCCTGAAGGGTGCCCGCCGTATAGCAGATGAGTGCTCCCAAGATGTAATTTTTAGTAAACTCGTATTTGTGATCCTGTACGCTGAAAACTTGTTCATATGCGCTAAGCAACGCTTTTGAATTTAAAATATTACCTTATGTGCGACCGTTTATCAAAATTGAGAGATGGCGAGTCGTCGGCTTCTGCCCCCATGCCGCGAGTGCTGGGGTGTTCGGGATAAACTTGAGCGCTCTTTTCCCCATTATTGGGTCCTTCGAGGGAGGCGCTCAACACAACGAACAAGGCAATCGGACTATAATGCTTGAACACTCTCACTTAGCCATAGAATTCTATAAATTTAAATTTCGGCGAAGCCCCTAGTATTCGGAAGACCGAGTTCGGGGCGCTATCCACGCCTAGGCCGGACAAAGACGACTCCTCGCTCTAAGCGGCATAAGTCTTTAGGGACTCGAAAACCTCTCGAACAGCGACCAGCTCTCGCCCTATCATGACGGTCAATTTTAGCTTTCTCCACTGAGGTGCTCAGCTCGGCTCAATCGGGGCACAATCGCAGTGGTTCTCCCAGTGCTACCTTAGCCGATATAACGGAACGTAAGGTACCAAAACATGGGAGCCAGGCAAACCCAACTATTGACCCAAGACATGATTCGGAGCCGATGCATATAATGCTATAAGTTCGGGGTGCCACACTCATGAGAGTGTTCAGACTTCTCACACCATATTCTGGGGTACGTAAGCCCCTGGAGTATTGGCCGTACCAAAGTGTACGGTTGCATAATGTCATAACTGAACATAATTTTATATAAAAAGGGTAATGCAATAATAGACAAAAGCTATGCATTGTTTATTCGAAAAGTCCGCGGTAAAAGCAGAACGATACAAATAGTGCGATAAGCAAGAGATGGGACTATTAACATGTCCCCCCTCCAGGGGCGAGCTGCGGGATGATATGTGAAACAAGTATACAACTCGTTATAGAGACCACCTGGACACTCTACGTAGCTTTCTGCCTCCCTGGCTGTTGAATCATGTGTTCGGCGATTATCTTGCGGACGGGCCTTAGGAAAGTGGAGTCCTGAAAGTAAGAAAGAAAAAAGAATGGCAAAATCGGGGCCTTGTGCGGTTGAGCCGCATTTTGGGCGTGCCGTGGTCGTGCCCTCCCCTAAGCCCATGGTATTTCCAGGGCGTAGTTATGTACGCTTGATCTTGGTTTCGCAATTTCGCGAGGGCTGGGGTTAGCCGCATTGCTACGCTGGCGTGGTCGAGCGTGCCAGGCGGTCTTGTTGTAGGTTACTCCGGGCGCGCTTGACGGTGTCCAGACGTTTAATGGCTGGACTGGAGAATTGCCTTGATAGGCTGCTTTGTACTTCCGCCGCGAGGGCCGCCGTATGCTCCTCCGTCCGGAGAGAGCGTTCGGTGTTTCCATTGACCGTAATGACTCCTCGAGGGCCAGGCATCTTGAGCTTGAGGTATGCATAGTGCGGCACCGCATTGAACTTTGCAAATGCGGTTCGTCCGAGTAGTGCGTGATAGCCACTGCGGAACGGGACTATGTCGAAGATTAACTCCTCGCTTGAAATTATCCGGGATCCGAAGACCACCTCAAGTGTAACTGAGCTTATGCAGTTGGCCTCTACACCTGGTATGGCGCCTTTAAAGGTCGTTTTGTGGGTTTAATCCTTGAGGGATCTATGCCCATTTTTCGTGACCGTGTCACGATAAAGCAGGTTCAGGCTGCTGCCGCCGTCCATAAGGACTCTAGTGAGGTGAAATCCGTCAATGATTGGGTCTAAAACCAATGCAGCAAATCCACCATGGCGGATGCTAGTGGGGTGGTCCCTTAGATCAAAAGTGATCGGTCAGGAGGACCATGGGTTGAACTTTGGGGCGGCTGGCTCCAACGCATATACGTCCCTGAGTGCACGCTTCCGCTCCCTTTTGGGTATGTGGGTTGCGTATATCATGTTCACTGTCCGCACTTGTGGGGGGAAACCCTTATGTCCCCTATTGTTTGGCGGCCGGGGCTCCTCCTCGTCATCGCTATGCAGCCCCTTGTCATTGTTTTAGGCGTTTAACTTGCCTGCCTGCTTGAACACCCAACAATCCCTGTTGGTGTGGTTGGCTGATTTTTCGGGGGTGCCGTGTATCTGGCACGAGCGATCGAGTATTCAGTCCAAATTGGGCGGGCCCGGAGTATTTCTTTTGAATGGCTTTTTCTGCTTCTAGGTCATTAACTGCCGTATCCTCAGCATTGTCGCTGTTAATGCGGCGCTTTTGCTTGTTGCGACGCGACCTGCCAATGCCGTCCTTGGTATCTGAATTACCAGGGATCTTGGTCATGTTATTACTACGAGCTAGCTAGCTGTCTTCTCCCGCGCAGAAGCGGGTCATGAGTGTAGTGAGGGCTTCCATGGATTTCGGCTTTTCCTGTCCTAGGTGCCGGGCAAGCCACTCATCGCGGATGTTATGCTTGAAGGCTGCAAGGGCCTCTGCGTCCGGACAGTCGACTATTTGATTTTTCTTTGTTCGGAACCGTGTCCAGAATTGTCTGACCGATTCCTCTGGCTGCTGAATTATGTGGCTTAGGTCATCGGCGTCTGGTGGTCGCACATAAGTGCCCTGGAAATTGTCGAGGAATGCGGCTTCCAGGTCCTCCCAACAGCCAATTGACTCTGGCGGCAAGTCGTTAAGCCAATGCCGAGCTGGTCCTTTAAGTTTTAGTGGGAGGAATTTGATGGCGTGTAGATCATCACCGCAGGCCATGTGGATATGAAGGAGATAGTCCTCGATCCATACTGCAGGGTCTGTTGTGCCATCGTATGATTCGATGTTTACGGGTTTGAAACCCTCGAGGATTTGATGATCCATTACTTCATCTGTGAAGCATAGTGGGTGTGCGACGCCTCTGTATTGGGCTATATCACGACGTAGCTCAAATGAGCTTTGTCATCGTGGTTCGCCCGATCGGATTTACCATATCCGCATGATGGTTATCGTCACGTGTCGTAGGCGCCCACGCGATCCATAGATCGATCTTGTTTGCCTTGCCCTGTCCTCCAATATATCTCGCAGGTCTGGCGCATTTCCCCGTGCCTTGGTATTCTTTGAGCGACGTCGGGGTGCGGCTTGAGTGGATGGCCGCGAGGCCTCTCTGTAGCGGCCACGAGGTGGCCGGTCGGCCGCATCATGCGCTGGTGACATAGGTCTAGGTGCTTCCTCCTCTAATCAGGGTAGCAGCCTGCGTTTTGGGTAGCTCTTGGAGGGTCGTTTGAGTTCGTACTCTTCGGCCGCAAGGACATCAGTCCATCTGTCAGCTAGCAGGTCTTGGTCGGCTCTAAGCTGTTGCTGTTTTTTCTTGAGGCTGCTCGCCGTGGCCATAAGCCTGCATTTGAAATGCTCTTGTTCAACGGGATCCTCAGGCACGACAAATTCATCATCGTCGAGGCTTGCCTCGTCTTCGGAGGGAGGCATGTAATTATCGTACTCTACCTCTCTTTATGCCGCTCTCTCATGAGGGCTGACTTCTCCCTCCTCCTGTGCTGAATCCTGCTGGAGGGGGTTGTCTTCAGCACTGTCCGGGGTGTTATTGTGTCCGGTGCCAGAATCGCCGTTTTTGCTGTGGCGGGATTTAGAGCGGCCCCGCTGATGCCGGCGCTTAGGCTGTTTCTTGGAGGGGTCATCCTTCGTTGTTCCATCGCCATTCCCTTCTTTTGGGATGTCCACCATGTATATGTCGTATGACGAGGTGGCCTTCCAGTGCCCTGTGGGCGCTGGTTCTTGGTCGTCTCCTGCATCGTCGTCCATACCGTCGATGTCTTCGGAGTCGAAGTCGAGCATGTCGGTTAAATCATCGAAAGTGGCTACGAAGTGGGTGGTGGGTGGGCTTTGAATTTCGTTGTCGTCCGCATCCCAACCTTGCTGACCATAGTCTGGCCAGGGCTCTCCTGATAAAGGGAGAGACTTTAGTGAGTTCAGAATGTCGCCGAAAGGCGAAGTCTTTGAAAAGATATCCGCGGGCGGTGAACTCCATGATCGGGCGCCCAATCAGATTCGATCGGCGGTAGCGGAAGGTTGGTCCGGGAGGAGTCCGGCACCTTGGAGTCACGAAGCTTTGCAAAGGACATGTATGGTGTTTGGCTCAAACGCCGTGAGATTGCAGCCCCGAGGCGGTGTCCAGCCACCCGTCCTCGATTGCGCGATCGGCTCGAGCTAAGGGTCGGAGCGGACATCGGTGACCTCTAGGACACTTTGTTCGGCGGCAGAGCTAGATCATGCCCATCGTAACAGTGCGGCGTGCTTGGCTGTGGGTCGAACCCGTCGAAGATCAAGTCTCCGCGGACGTCGGCCGTGTAGTTCAAACCTCCAAATCTGACCTAATGGCTAGGGGCGTAGCTTTCAATCTGCTCCAGATGGCCAAGCGAATTTGCCCGCAGTGCAAAGCTGCCGAATACGAAGATCTGTCCGGGTAGAAAAGTCTCACCCTGGACCGCATCGTTGTTGATGATCGAAGGAGCCATCGTGCCTAAAGGTGACGACACAGAGGAACTCTCAATGAAAGCACCAATGTCGGTGTCAAAACCGGCGGATCTCGGGTAGGGGGTCCCGAACTGTGCGTCTAGGCGGATGGTAACAGGAGACGAGGGACACGATGTTTTTACAAGAGTAGATCTACCACGAGATCAAAGAGGCTAAACCCTAGAAGCTAGCCTAAGTTATGATTGTTGTTCGTCCTACGGACTAAAACCCTCCGGTTTATATAGACACCGGAGAGGGTTAGGGTTACAGTAGTCGGTTACAATGGAAGGAGATCTACATATCCGTATTGCCAAGCTTGCCTTCCACGCCAAGGAAAGTCCCATCCGGACACGGGACGAAGTCTTCAATCTTGTATCTTCATAGTCCAGGAGTCCGGCCAAAGGTCATAGTCCGACCATCCGGACACCCCCTAATCCAGGACTCCCTCAGCATCTCTCAGCTACTCGTCAACTTTTCCGACAAGGTGTACGAGCCAAAGGACGAGCACATGGAGGCATACCTCGCGGAGGTACACAAGATGGAGAAGCAATTTTTGGGCCTGGAACTGCAGTATGTGCCCCGCGGCACAAACAATGAAGCCGATGAAATCGCCAAAAGGGCATCAAGGCGTCAGCCCCAAGAGCCTGGTGTCTTCAGGGAGTAACTCTTCAAGCCCTTAGAGCCCCCCCCCCCCCCCGGCCGCGGAGCCTGCACCTCCTCAGGAGTAACTTCCCCCACCGCCAGCCTCGGAGCCCCCGCCTGTCGTCGGACCTCTGGATCGCGCCTGCTCCTGGCGCTCAAGCCCCAGGAGGGGTGTTGGACCGAGGAGTTCAGGGCATACCTGGTGCAAGGAACACTGCAGGAAAAGGAGGAGGACGCGGAGTGCGTGGCTCAGCAGGCTACAGCATACTGCATCCAGGATGGTGAGCTATACAGAAAACAATCAAATGATGTTTCCTTGCGATACATCTCCAGAAAGCAGGGGTGCGAGCTGCTAGCTAACATACACGGCGGAGATTGTGGGCATCACTCGTCGTCGCGCACCCTGGTGGGCGAAGCGGTCCGTAGTGGGTTCTACTGGCCCACAACACTCAATGACGCAACCGAGCTGGTGAGATACTGCGAGGCCTGCCAGTTCCATGCCAAACAAATCCACCAGCCTGCTTAGGGCCTCCAGACTATCCCACTCTCATGGCCGTTTGTGGTCTGGGGGCTGGATATCCTGGGTCCATTTCCTCGAGTGCTTGGGGGTTATCGCTACCTCTACGTCACCATCGACAAGTTCACCAAGTTGGCGGAGGTGGAAGCAGTCCGAACCATCCCAGCGGGCTCTGCAGTCAAATTCATCAAGGGCCTAGTGAGCCGTTTCGGAGTTCCTAATCGCATCATCACCGCAACGGCTCGCAATTCAGTAGCAAACTCTTCAAAACATATTGTGCTAATCTTGGAACGCAGATATTGTACGCTTCAGTGGCACACCCCAAAAGCAATGACCAAGCCGAGCGCGCCAACGCGGAGGTCTTGAGAGGCCTCAAGAAAAGGACCTTCAGGAAGAAGCACGAGGCCTGCGGCAGGGGCTGGCACGAGGAGCTCTAGTCCGTGCTGTGGTCCATCGGGACCACCGCCACCAAGCCAACAGGCAAGACCCCGTTCTTCCTTGTCTACGGAGCTGAAGCGGTTCTCTCTCATGAGGTCAGGCATCGCTTTGCACGGGTCAGGGCGTTTGACGAGGCACGTCAGGACGCCATGCGGAGGATGGACATCGTGCTGGGGGAGGAACGCCGCCGCCAAGCCTCGCTCCGGGCGGGAAGGTACCAGCAGGCACTGCGACGGTACCACTGCCGCAGCGTCCGCGTTAGGACGCTCGAGGTGGGCGATCTCGTCCTGAGGCGGGTGCTCTCCAGGGAAGGGCTGCATAGGCTCTCACCCATGTGGGAGGGCCCATTTAGGATTGCCCGCGTCTCTAGGCCTGGCTCCGTGTGCCTTGAGACGCAAGACGGGGTCCCCATCTAGAACGCGTGGAACATCCAGCATCTCCGGAAGTTCTACCCATGAAGCAAGGCCCAGTGACTGTGAAGTTCTCCGCTCGTGACACTCTCACGTAATAATGAGTGGGGCTGTACACACCCGGAGTCTCTGGAGTGCCACCCTCGGGCCTCGAGGGCTCCCTTCCACGCCCTAGTGGCAGCACTTAGCTCCGCGCTGGTGAGAAGACTAGACTAGGTGCCGAACGCGGCCGTTCATTTGCTTTCTGTAGTTGGGTTGCAACCTTTTTAATGGAATTTGAAGTTCTGGCATTTCTCGATTGCTCGATTGAGTCCCTTCTTTTCTCTACTTCTTCGCTCGGTTCTTTGTTTTGTGCCAGGGAGGACGGCAGTTGCCCTACACTCTCCCTCGCGCGCCTCGCGCGGGGGCTGGGCAGGTGTGTGCGTGCCCTGGGCTAGCCTAAGCCACGGACACACCTCGCCAAAGCCCTGTTGCTCCAGAGCTTTGGCTCCCATGATCTTCACGAGACGCCCTCGATGCAGCCCGTGATTGCCGCACCCTCTTAAGTCCGTGCCCCATGGGTACCGCGACGCGGTGCACTATGCCATGATTAGCCCATGCCCGAGGGCTCGCGCAAGAAGGAACAAGGCAACCGACAGATGTCGTAACGAATTTTTGCAGCCTCGCGGTGCCTCCCGAGGTCAGCGGCTCCCGAGTCGGTAGCATGGAAGCCTCACCGGATGCCAGGAGGCGCGCTCTCACGAGGTGGAAACTACCTCGGGTGTATCAAGCTAAGTTATCCCTCTAGGTCTACATGAAGCAAGGATTCCACAACACAACACAAAAACAATAAACATAACCTAGCAGCATAGAAATCATAGTTCATCACATGCCCTCGCAGGGCTCCACACTTGTTTCTCGAAATGTAGGAAGAAAGGAACGAGCAAAAGCGGCGCGCACACCCGCAGTGGCTCACGAGGGTTGGCTCCTAGCGCTCCCCCGGGCTCAGCCGGAGCCCTCCTCGCACTTCACTGGGGCACGACGACGGGACGACCCGCCACCATCCTCAAAGCGAGCTCGGCAGCGTGGCGGCTGGTCGTAGCCGCCGCTACTGGAGCCCTCACTAGAGGAGGAACCGCCACCACTGGACGAGCCAGGGCCGTCGCCCAGAGCAAGCTCACCCTCGGCGTCGTCGTGGTCGTCGTCAAGGCCAAGCTCGCCGTCACCGCTGCTGTCCTTGGGGCAGCACCCTGCGCGGCGACCATCTTCCCCCAACACCCTCATGAAGAGGCTCGTGGCACCATCATACTTGAAGTGGAGGGTACACCGCCTGCTCAGGCCGTGCGCGCGAGCAAACATCTGCCAGCCGCGGGCCAGGGCCATGTTGCCCGTGACGGAGACCACCACCGCGACCCACGAAGCCCTACTGCAGCGACCGTCGGCCTACAGCCAGGGGCCGTCAAGGCCCCTGGCCAGCAGCTCACCGGCAAAGTAGCACGGAAGCTGGAGCCAGGTGCCAGCCGGATTCTCCGACCACACAACAAACTTCGGGAGCACCTCCGCTGCATGGAAGTGCGGCTGAGGAGGCCGAGCGACCACGACACGCCTCCCCTCAGTGCAAGGCTGCTCCATCTGGAGCGACCCTCGCCGTGGGAGGACACACTTCTGTGGCTGCCAAGGACGACGCCGGTTCCCGAAGTAGTACGACCGCGCCCGAGAGGAGCCATAGCGGGGGTCGCGGCGTGCTTATGGGGACGGCCTCGCCCCCTCTTGGGTGGCGGCGAGCCAGGACCTTCCTGGCGAGCCTTCCCCATCTCTGCGGCCGAGAACCTCTTCGTCAGCGCCATGGGAAGGTAGCAAGACGAGGAGGAAGAAGAAGAAGCAGGCGGAATGGAGAAAGAGATGAGCTAAGGGGCTCCGCCCTTCTCCTCATTTATAGCCATGGCGAGGCCAACCGCCGGCCTCCATGATTGCAGGTAATGATGGTTTTCTCCTGCATGCAGCAGGGACTCGTCAAGTCGAACGGTTGCCGAGGCAGCATGGGGAAGTGGAGACGCCCACGTCCTATCAATCGCCACATGTCAATCAAGAAAGCAGGAGGTTGGGGTCCATGGCGCTCCGCACTTGCCGTTTGGCTTCGCATCAAAGCCAAGTTCGAGTGCGCCTTGGTCTCGGGGGCTACTATCGGCGTTCTGGGACCGAGGATGCCCAGACTTGCCTGCCTGCGGCCCACGGCATGGCTCCACCAACGGCCAGGTGCGGCCCACCTTCGGCAACAACAACTCGAGACCCTCGTAAGGGGCCAGGCCTCGCAAGGCGGACGACACCAAGACCTCCCTAGGGGCGGCCTCACTAGGCCGGCTCCCGAGGAGCGGAGATATCTATGCAAGGGGCACCTCACGAGGTTCACGTGACGGAGCCATGACGACCGAGGCTAGGCGGGCGCCAACTGGCGCAGTTTCCTCTTTGGTGCTAAAGAGGCAGGCGTAGGCGAGGAGTCCCGAGGCATCAGGCAAAGGTTTCCATATCGGTATAACAAGACCAAGATCATTAGGACGACAGGACAGAGGTCATCACGGAGCCCACATCAGCATCACCACCAGAGCCTTTGGCGGGCAAACACCACCTTTTGTCAGGATAGCTTGCACTAGTTGTCTCCCTTCAAAATTAGCCGTTGTGGGATCCCTTCCCGCCTACATTTGGGAAGAGGACCAGGGCCTCTATAAATAGGACTAGCCACCTCCACAGGGAGGGAACGGATCATTCGAATCACCCTCACACACACCAGCTCGCCGCGCTCAAGAACACCTCTCCTCCCGATGTTGTTCGTCCATTGTACTAGTTCATCCTCAGACCTCGAGGCAATCCATCACCACCACACTAGAGTAGGGTATTACACCATAACAGTGGCCCGACCCAATATAAACCTCTATGTCTCGTGTTCTTTGGGTTCATCGAGCTAGGCTGTGAGATCGTTGAGCGAGCGAACTAGGGAGAGAGAGTCCTTCGTGCGCACCGTAGAGTTCGAACCACACAAAGGTTTGCCGGAACCCAGAATCCGACAATATGAACTACGTGTACTACGTGAATTCAAATTTAATTTTTTTAATAGACTTGATGTTCATTCCAAATGGTACATTTGATGTACTAACTAGATATTCATAATCTAAACCATGTTGCATATGTACACCGTGTTTATGACACAGAGAATAGTGCCCCGCCCCCTACGTTATGACAGCCATTTAGCCCTGAGCTGCAAAAGCCACACATTATCCCAAATTATAATCAATGTTCTATATATTATATGTAGTATAACATGTTCATAACCACACCATGTGTATCACCATTATATATTCATTCATGCATGCGTCTGATTAAAACACTATGATATCTTCTTCAAATATCTGAATCCACTTTTTATAATAAATTATGATCTCTGTTCGTCTTTCACACCTTCACGATCCTCTTATCTTTGTAGCCAGCTAGCGCTAACATTCTATTGTGCAGGCACATGCCCGCCCCCTCTGACCCTCCCTCAGCGTCCCCTCCATTGCGCACATTCATTTCTCTTTAGGTCGTTCACCCATGGTGTGTGTAGGACCCCCGGCTCTTTCTTTTCGGCAAACACCGGTCGATATATGTCACACCCTGATTTCCATGCCACAACACTTAAGCTAATCAATCATGATAAAATGTGGATTGACAAAAACTTTTGAGTGTTTTGGTCTTTGCTTGATTTGATTTTTGTGTGTTGGTTGCAAGTGCTCTAAAAATCAAATAAATCCTCCAACTCTTATACTCCTTCTCCTTGGTCAAAAACCTTGCCCAATGATGATGCCATGTGTATAGGACGGAATAGTATTTTCTTACAAAAATATTTTGGCTAAAAAGTATTTTGTAAAATAGCTTTTCCAAAATCCCCTGAATTGAGACTTGAACTACAAAAACTTAATTAAGGGTGTGCAAAGTCTTTCAAAAATTATGTTTGAATCATGTTAGATATAGGACTCCTAGAAACCACAAAAATATTATTTTTAAAGTTGTTTTTGCAATTTTATTTAAAGGCTTTTTATTAAGACCAGAAATAGTCTTTAATAGGTTAAAATTATTTTAATATTTCAAAAATATTTGAGAAAATTTAGGGAGACTCAGTGGACATAAATTGTCCATATATATGAGTTTCAACACATGGTCCTGACCAAAATATTGGTCAAATCCTCTAAACCCTTCACAGGCATTTCAAGCTTTTGAAATATTTACATAGCAAATATTATCCATTAAATCCCAGAAAATTCTACCATGTCATAAATGACCTACTTGAGGATCCTACATAGTCTCATGTCATGGGGAACAACATAGAACCACCAAACCCTCTCAAAACCATTTTTGTCCTTTTCCAAGTTTGAACAACTCTACATTGCCAAGTGTGTCCTTTTGATCTAAATTTTTGTGTACTTCTTCAAATCCTCAAATGATGACACTACACCAAGTGGTGGATCAAGGAGAATAGATTTGCATGACTAAATATTGGAAAATCCATTTCTGTTGATTTCTAGGGTTTACAAAAGATGCATTGGCCACCTTCTCCCTTTGACCTCAAAATTGGTGGTCACTACTATTATGTGATGCCACTCATTCCTGTTAAACCTCAAATCAAGATGAGCAACCTAGGTATCTCAAACCACCATCAAACACCTTCTGACAGAAACTCAAAATCCCTGTTCAGGCCCCTTCCACTAATCTCCATTAGCTGAAACTGTTCCCACAACCTCTCCTAGTCCCCCTCCACCTCTGGTGTGCTTCCCTGCCCGAGGGGCAATGATGAAGGTGGGAACAACCCCATTTTTCTTCCCTGGAAAGCAGTTTCCCTCTCTCTCTCTCTCTCTCTTGACCCCACCTCTCCTCAAGTGTCTCCCCAAGGCATCCAATGCCACTTTCCCCTCCAGCTGCCAAACACAAGTGGCCGAGCCCATTCCGCAAAAAGGGATGCCATGTTGGCGAAAGTCGCGCTCTGGAGCGCCTGGCAGGATATTCGACCGTTGACGCCGCGTCCCCCGACCACCTCGAGCCTCCCCCTTGCGCCATTCGAGGTGCCTTGACGTCAAATGCCATCGCGTTGGCCCTCTCCTTTCCCTCTCTGTCCTGCCCGTGCCGCGTGTGCCCTTGCTGTCCAAGCCCGCCAATGCGTGTGCGAGCTCGTGGCTCCACCCGGAGCTCTCCCCGCTCCGTCTCTCTCTTCCTAGCGCCCTACTCCACCCCCACGAGCACCGAAGACAACCCCTCGCTCTCTCCCCTTGTTGCTCTAGTCGTTGCCATGGCCACTCGTGCACCGCGTCCATGGTGAGCCACGGGTTGGTTACTTAAGGCCACCCCGAGCCCCCTCTCTACTCATTTGGCTCTCTCTCTCCCTCCCGTGCAACCCCTAGGCCAACCCACTCCCCTCCTCGCGCTCTCCATCCGCCACCATGGCTGGAGCCTTGCTGTCGGTCGCCGCCTAAATTCGCACCCACCACTCCTGCTCCTCCCCTCTAGATAGCACTAAAGCACCTCCACCATCACCGCGAGCCCCTCCCGTTCTTCTCCCTCTCCTCCCCGTGGCTATTCCTTCGAGTTCCATCACCACTGCCGGCCTCGCCCGCCGCAGCTGATGATGCGCTCATGTCTGGCCACCCCTGCGATCGTGGCACACCTCGGAGGATGCGGCACGCTCTCCCGAGCATGCCGGTACGTCGGGCGTCACCGGAGGTGGCTGGTATCGCCGGGGAGAACCCCGGCGCTCGCTCGGCCTCGCCTTCCCTGCCTCTGCCCTTTTCGAGCGGGAGGTAGGAGACGGCCTGAGCATCGGGCCCCGCTCGTCAGCGACATAGTGAACGGGCTCCGCCCGTTTAAGTGGAGATGGACTAGGAGTAAACCCGCTTCCCTCGCAGTGAAGGCCTACTCTGTCCGGGGCGCCTTCGACGTCGCCCCTGCCGCTGGGCCGGCCCACTGCTATCTCCCGCCAAGTACGCAGGATAAGGGTAAAACCCTTTCCCTTTCCTTTTTCTTTTTTTGTAAGCTTGTAAAATCCACAAATAAATCTTATGAACTCCAAATCTAGTAATTCAAATATCTAGTAGCTTCTAAATTCTTGATCTACCTCATGATGCATCTTGCTCATTTTTCCAGAAAAGTTTCCTTCACACATATTTCACAAAACCCCATTTCCGTATTTCTATGATGGACTTTGGAAAATCATAGAGAGATCATCTTTGATCCAAATGCCATGATTCAAATTTTTAGATGATTTTAAGTTCATGACTTAGGTTATGAACATTTTTATTAATACTTTCTATGCCACACAATATAATGAGCCATATCTTCATATTTGTCAACCTTGCAAAATTCATAGGAAATTCATTTGAACTCCAAATCCAGTGAAACCAACTCCTAGATGCTCCTAGAATTATTCATTGTTAAATGGGTGCCTTTGCTCATTTTTCAAAATAATTCTTCTGTACACATCTTGCAAATCCATAAACCTCTTGATTCCATCATATTGAAATGTTCAGAAATCTCCACTGATCCAATTCCAATGAAACCACCCTGGTTATTTTTCATATGACCAGAGATGTCCTAGAAAAGTCAAATTCATATTTTTATAGCACTTTTATTATCTTCCTTGTTGTGTTGCTTACTATGATTGTTTCCAACGTTAGTTGACAAAGTAGATGAAATACTCAGAGATGGACCAGAAGACTTGAAGACTCTGATGAACCAGGCAAGCAACTGTCTTACCATGTTGAACCCTTTTATATCATCGAGTACATAATGAATCTTGAATGGCAACCTTGCTGGGATTGCCTCCATTGCATACCCGTTGATACTTTCATTGTTCATGACTCTAACCTTGTTTAGAGTGGTGTTGATGGATTGTAGAAATATGCTATAGTAGTTAGCTACGCAAAATGTGTCAGGGGTTATGCATGGGAAGAAATAAGTGTGGTTGACATACTTGCAAATAGCCCAAGTGGGTGCAACTAATGCCCTTGGAAGATGATGATGAACTAGGTCACTGCTTGGTGGAGAAGTAGTGTACCGAGGCTTGATGAAAGTGTTGTTTACAGAGATGGATTAGATTTAAGATTGTCTACCGTCCCAACCAAACATGTACTACCACACTACCCCTTATGGGATGGGGCATTATTAATTACCTAGTTCGTGCTAGCATGGATGCCCGCATTACTAGTGACGGGAGTGACGCGGTCACTCTCGGGACAGGGTCGTGCTTGGATAGGCGACCATGACTGTTTTCACAGGGCAGCGGAAACACCATTGGTACCCCCATGCATGTGAGATGTGGTGAATATGGGAGCATGGCTCCACCAAATTAAATTGTGAAAATGTTTGGCACGGGGGCTGTTACCAATTGAGTGGACTCTATGTTAGTCATGACTAGGGAAAGGTAGTGATCGGGTGCTTACCCCGGGTACTTGAGGTACCGCGGGTCGTGGATGACACGAAAACTTCCTGGATCTTGTGGGTAAAGTGTGCAACCTCTGCAGAGTGTCAAACTATTCGAATAGCCGTGTCCGCGGTCAAGGACAGTTGGGTGGTGCTGCTTAGACTATTTCCATATGTTTCTAGAAAACAACACGGGTTGAGTATATTGTTGATGTGATTCGTGAGGAAGTCACGATGAGCTTGAGCATGAGTCATTCACAACTCTTTTTCGACGTTAATGTATGTAACCTCCTAATACTTGTTGCAGATGCATTCACGTCCTTGATAAATGTTGATCATACTTGCATGATCAAAACTAGCTTTCTGAAAAAACGCCAATTTAGCAGTTGAGCATTGCATAATTATTTTGTTATGACTCTTGGGTTGCTTGCGAGTACATTCAAAGTACTCATTGGCTTGCCACTGGTTATTTTATCGGCCAGGCTTGAAAGAACAGGATATGATGAAGAATACTTGGGCGACTAACATGCGAGCTAGGAAGCTTCCTAGTCAGAATGCATGTAGGGTTAAGGCAGATGGCATGGGTCCAAGTTATTGATGAAGATTTCTGTTGCGATGATAAACTCAAGACTTGAACATAATGGTCCCACTTGTGTAAGACGGTATGTATGGATGTAAGACTCTTGTTATTCAGCTTATGTGTATTGAGTGAGGATTGACCTCTGGTATCACTGTACACGTGCATTCGGTGATCACGACTTATCAGTCTGGGATCCACAGAGCTGGTATCAGAGCCATCCTGACTGTAGGGAGCCTTAGTTTGCATGGTCATTAGTTAGGGTAAAACTATTTCCAAAACTATTACTAATTTTAAAAACTATCTATACTTCTCTTTCCTTCTGAGTTTTTCGAAAACTAAGATATACTTTCCCTCTTGATCTCTTCCCCTTCAAAATGTTTAAATGGTCGCCAGAATCCTTATGCCCCTGACCACGGGGTTCCTTGTAATCCTCGTGGATAATCTAGAAAGAAGACGCCTTGCCAGACACTCACCCACCTCTTCTGAACACAAGATTGGCGACGCCACAGCAAGACGATGCCAACATAAGATACGCCCTCGAGGAATGAGGACATGCATACCCAGAGGATGGTGACACATTTGAATTTGCGCCCGGATGATGCAACCTTGGCCTACGATGATTAGGGCATAGGATATGCAAGGTCATGATATACATCGCTAGTAGAGCAACCCTGTCCTTATCATTGTTGTGTCGGCAACCACCGGTGGATGAGAACTTTGCCATTTGGTCCGCCTCACTATAGTGAGCCCGAAAAATGGTTCTCGGCATCCCCCGCTCTCAGTGACGATACTGCCAACAGTGTGTTCGGCAGATTGGACCTCTACTATGCCTTGTTAGTGTCATTAAATAAAGGGTTGCCTACCTGGTACCCTCGACACCTTAGAAGGCAAAAGGGATCGTCATGATTAAGAAGACAAGAGAAGACCAAGTCAATGCCAGCTACGAAGAGCCACCTTCACCCCATCACTTCAACAGGCGAGAAGTTGTTGAAGAATCTTCAGGCTCAACCAAGATCATTTCATCGAACAACTACAAGAGACGTAGCAACACCTGAGGAAAATCCAGAAGACTACATGAGACACAGAGCAAAGCATGACTACTGAGTCCGAGAACCCCTAGGGTAGGATGAGTCGTGTCCCCCCTATGGGCAGTCGAGTCCATATGATGGTTTGAATAGAACCATGATTGTGTGTTGCTTGCTTTTATTTGTTTGTGTTTTGATATCAGTCGCCATTTTGCCCTAGGCAACAAGTACGCGACTATATCACCTTCCTTACCTTGTTTCTTTTGTTTGGCCCTTTTGCCACTTGTTTGTTTGCACTATAGAACCCCCTTTTGGCATTCCCCTCCTCCATGCTACTTTTCCCTCTCGTCTCTCTCCTCAACCGAAGACCGGCAAGACAAGATACACCAAGGATTCTACTTCGGCAACCAACTGGCACCGAAAACTTTTGCTGCAGCCTCTTCGACCAAGTGCAACCCCATGGAGTTATGTGTACCCCTCAATATTAGAAACCCATCCCTAGACCCTTTGATACTTCACGAGATACCCAGCTTGAATCCTTAAGCATGTGCTTAACCCACAAAATTGCAAAAAAACCCAGTTAAGCCTCTGTAACCTTGCACAATACTGGGTTCATTATGGAATAAGTGGACACAGTGAACGAGCACATTATCATCGTAAGATAGCACTAGAACTAATTATGCCATAGGGAAGAGCAATTTGAGGACAAATGTCTTGATGAGTTTATATAGTGACCTTGAGGAATTATCTGAGACTCTTTGGTGGATTATGAGGCTTTCATATTGGTAGATGGACTTGGTGGGATCGTGTTAATAGATTGGCGTAACTTTCATCACCCTGGAGTAAACCGGATTTTGTAGGACAATTAGGATCACAAGCTGAGATTCTTGCAGGAATAAGATTTTGACTTGATCAGATGATATGAATAGGAGGTTGTTGACATAACGAAAATGACTTGGGGGAAACGTGTATGAATTCTCGTAGGACATGAGATTTGGATTAATAGGTGATCCTAGTGGAGTATAGATTTTGAGTAATTCTACATGGTTCAGAGTAAATTGGATTTAGACTGAAGATCTCGATCATGATACCATGTTTCTCGGTGGACGATAAACTAGGAGGATGGGTTAATTGTCGGAGTTGATTTAGGGGTCTATATAAGCCTGGCCCTAGAGTTTAATTGACCATGATAATGGTAATTGGTGGACTTACTATAGTAGAGATAGCCCTTTAAAGTATTTGGGGATTATAGGACATTAGGAGATCATGTGGAACACCATAAACACTGGATTTGTATAATTAATGGATTACGTAGTGATTGATGAAAGTTAATGGGCTGCGGAGTTGATTCATAGGAAGGAAACAAGATCTTGGAGTGGAATACAACGTGTTTCCTTAGGATAGAGATGCACTATCTTGGACCTTGGAAGAATAGGTTGAGCACTTGGATTGTCATGTTTCATCGATCTCAGACTCGCACACTCCTCCCCCCTCGACATAGTAGGCCTCTCGCACCACCTCCTAGCCGCACCCCTCTCCCCCTGTCCGTCTCTCCGGACCTTATTTGCTTCTAACGCATGCATGCATGTATATGTACCGATCTCCCTACGTATAGCTAGG
This sequence comes from Aegilops bicornis, assembly GCA_021605145.1. Taxonomy (NCBI): domain Eukaryota; kingdom Viridiplantae; phylum Streptophyta; class Magnoliopsida; order Poales; family Poaceae; genus Aegilops; species Aegilops bicornis. The sequence goes on from CM038670.1 coordinate 364,277,500, forward strand.
TCGACTATAATTCTTTTTCCCCACGCATCGATCGACTTACCTCACTAGTTATGTCTCTTCCTTTCTCGGACACACGATGATTGATCTTCCTATGTAGTTACGTCTGCTTACCGCAACCATATCGTCCTCGCTCATCATCCTTGCATACCTCCCGACCCGTCTCTCACACGCACGTGCATACACAGGAAGACATCCCCTCTCTTATTGATATTGCACTCGTACCCTCTGTTTGTCTAGTAGGCCTGTCCCACCATTTGTGAGAAGCAATTCCACCACCAACCCTCCGACACTCTACCTTTGTCTTTCTCCCAACCATATTCCTCTGCTACACATATGCATGGATGATGATCGATCTCCCTCAATACATAGCGAAGTCTCTCTCCTTCCCCACACATATACTAGTCGATCTACCTCTCTATAGTTAGGTCTTAGCCCCCTCCCACCCACACACACCAATAGTCGACAATTGAATGTAGGTATCCATGCCACAGAGAAAAACACAAATTTGATGTGGGCCAGCTGCCATGTATCTTTGACGTGGGAAAACACAAATTTGATGTCACTCTTTATCGATTACGCACCCACACACTTCATCCCTGTTTTTGATTCTATCGATATCTCACGCCGATTATCCCTCCACTCTCTTCTCGTGGATCGCTCCCTCTATATAAGATATATCCATGACTCTATTTCACACACATTGCATATGTTACGTTTTTTTGTTTGAGATACCATCGACACATTGCCTCTGCTTCGCACAAACCATCTATCTCACACCCACCCACGTACGTACCTGCACCTAAAGAAGAGGTGCACGCACAACGCATGTACTCACGTCTCGTTCCCGGCCACAGCCGCACGGGTACACGGTGGAGTTCATTTCTGTACGAAAAGGCAGCCGACGTGATAATTTGATGCGTGTAGCGGTTGTTTACTCGAAGGAGGGTCGTGTACCGCGCGTAGAGGGCACAAAGTTCGACTTGACGCGTTAGTATGAGATAAAGTTATATTCCTCAATGGCACGTACAGAATATAAAATGACTGTCATCAGGAAAAAAAGAAAATCCGCTCCACTATATACAATGGAGCCTGCCTTCCGGGGTTTGTCTCTCGTCGCACTATCTCACACAAGGTGGCGGTGGCCTCTCTCTCTCACCGTTGGTCACTGATCCGGCCGCATCCCGTCCGCCGGAGGAAAGGGAGGATGTGCATCATTTCTCCGTTCGACAGTGTTGAGGCAGAACGTTTTGATCTGCGGTACCCGCTGTTCTCTCTGACCAAGCTCCGGCGCGATAGGGCCTTCACCACTTTCTCACTGCCGCAGTATGGGGAGATCTCGGCCGCCGGAGCTCTCCTAGTTATATCCCGACGACCCTCAGGTACAGCTTCCTCCGACCTTGCTCCACTGTACATCTTCCCACATTGCTGCATGTGGAAAATCCTGCATGTGGATCTTCTTTAGTTGTTTGCTTAAAACGTATCTCGGCTGGCGTACTTTCCATCTTGCAATCTCATCCTCAAACCATTTTTGATAAACCACCATACTGCTATCTTTCCCTTATTACATGGAATATGCTTCTTTTTTGTCGGCATATGTGTCTTCAACTCGTGTTATTGGGTAGTAATTGTTCCCTTTTACCTCCTTTTGCAAACAGGGCAATCCATTTCACCTCGTTGCTATTGCGATCTTTTGGTGAACTGCACTAATCACTTTTTTCATAAGAGTGTTTTGTGCAGTTCCACCAAAATGTCACACGGGCAATGTTTTTACATTTCTGTGGGATTGCAGAAAGGGCGATTGGTTTTGCTATCCTCCTCATCCAACTCCGTGCCTAATCTTCTCCAACAAGTAGTAATTCCTAAAGAGAGATCCCAGAGGTGATCGGCTTCTATTTGTGTGTGTTATGTTTCATCATCTAGTTCCACTATTATTGTAATCACACTAACTGAATATCTTCGCAAACAGGGATGATCAGCTCGATTTTAGTGGAGCTGCACAAAATGATCGGATTGTGATGTCCTGCATACACCACTTTTTTTGCTACAGAGCTGGGTAAAACTAGCTGCCAACCAATGAACACTTTGTCTAGGAAATGGAGCCATGTCTACAAACAGAATAGATCAATTATATATTTTTGTTTATTTGTACACATTCTCACAACTTTGTCTTCAGTTGTGATGTGAATATTGGCGCTGATCTGTGAACCAATGAGATGCATTAGCACCCATGGTTGTTTCATTTGTATTTGATGGAATGTTGTAACAAGACAATCTTGAGGCAAGAGGACACATGAATCCTAAGTTGAAACCTTTTTTTTCCTACGGGAACCAAAGTTGAAACCTTCATAGCATCACAGTACAATTTCATTATGCTAGAAAATTATGCGTACATATAAAAAAATCCTGAAGGACTGATAGCAATGCCAGAAACAATTCAACTTCGTTTCATCGACATGTGGCACATCCTTCATCCGGATCCACCTCCCATGCAGCAATATTGAGTGCACAACTCCAGGGAAGATTCACCTCGGTCGTTGTGTCGTAGTAATAATGACTAGTGAGTAGTAAAATCACAGAGCCCCACCTTCACCATAGTAAGTTTCTCAGACGAAGCAACCATCATTTCTCTCTTCGTTGGATCCGCTGGTACTCCAATATTCCCGGAGTAATATGTTGCTCGGGCGAAGCAACCATCACTTCACATTTCCCACAGTAAGTACTACCTCCTTTTTTTATTCTAGAAACAACCACACCCGAATATTGGACGGTAGTAGCACAACAACTGAATAAAAAATCGAAACCAACCAATGAACTACTAATAATGGTGAGCGTTTGCTAGTATCATGTACTCTGTCTGTCCATGTATATAGGGTTTAATGTGTTTTCTGGGACTAACTCTGGCCCTGTTTGGATCCATGGGTTAGAGTTAGTTTGAGCTAGTTGGGGCTCAAATAGCCCTAAAGTACCCAAACATGAGGGTTAAATTGGAGAAAGTTGCACCAAACCCACCAAAAAAAACCATCCCACCCAAGAGGTGCTAATTGGAGATAGTTCTCATTGGGCCCACTAAAAAATCACTTTTCTCTTTCTATCCCGCCAGCCAAGTGGTGCTAATTAGAGCTAGTTCTTGTGGGGACCACTGAAAAATCACTTTTCTCTCTCCATCAAGGGCATTTGTTGTCAATCTAACCCGGTCATCCAAACACCTCTTTGGCTGGAGTTAGTTCAGGGTTCGTCATCAGTTAGTATAACCTCTAGCTAAGTTAGAATATCCAAACAGGAGCAGTATAGGACATGCAAGTTGCTCAAAGCATACCATCAAATTCATACGTGAAAGGATCTTCTTTTTTTGAAACGGAACGTGAAAGGATATTCAAATGATATAATTTTCAAATTATATAAAACCTTATCAATAGTTAAAGGCAACCTCGAAGAATAAATTAGGCCCTATATAAAATCTTATCAATAGTCAAAACCAAGTGTTACTACTACACCAAACAAGTTCAAAACGAGAAACTGGACCCACTCACGGCACGACATGCATGTCTCGTTTGGTCCGTCGGTCAAAGTGCTTCCTCTTCTTGGCATAACAATAGAGTACGGTAAATTTTTTAGAATGCTCTTAGCATGTTGCTAACATGTGATGAGTTAACCGACCTCAATAGACGACAAAATAGCCAGCCCGACGCACTTTGAGAGAGACGAGGAGCGAGCAGCGATACGGGCTAGTGGATTACTAGAGCTAGGTGTCGCACGGAGGCCAAGAAATATGTCGATAGCGTGGGTTGACCATGTATCATGTAACTACACTGGGCTGCCGTCTTCCGGACCCTACCAGTCTACTGCAGAAGATTGGGTAGATTCTATATCGCCGAATAAAAATATTAAAGCGTCCAGATCCTCCACTGCGAGGTTTCTTGCTCCTTCTCAGTCGTCGGAAAGCGTTCTTCTAAGTTTTGCCGACACGTGGGACATCCAGCATCCATGTCCACATGTCATGCAAGAACATGGGGTTAAATATAGTAGGAGAGACTCACCAACGGTCACGAACGTAGGTGGAGTACGTGCACGAATCACATGAAAAAAAAGGAATACGAGCACGAAGAGAAGCGGTGCAGGCACCGACACAGGTACTCTTTGCCTCTTTCCCTAATACTCACATACTCACACGTGGGTACATGGTGAGCTCATTTTTGTACGAAGAGGCAGCTCACCAGATACTTTGGAGAGTGTAGTAGTTTTTCTTGGGAACCACGCGTGGATAATCAAAGTTCGATCATGACGCGGTGGTGCGTTTTTTATAAATTAAGTTATTCTATTTGATGGAACGTACGCAACATTATTTTCTCAATAGAACATGAATGAGGAGACTAATACACTACTTTTGATGTGTCCCGTCAACTCGCAAACGAGGAGAAGCTTTGCTTACTACTAGTACGACCTCTCCCTTGCTCACGTGCGTGAGCGATGGCTCGTAGGAGGAGGAGAAGCTTTTGCTTTAGGATAGTGCGCTTAATACATGCGGTGGACGTGGAATAGTTCATTCGGTGTCAGATTGCCAGAAGTATCTATAATGTAGTACCATGATCATTGTTCGACTTCCAGAAGAGGCGAAGAGCCAAGCACACGGTGGACGTGGAACAGTTCATTCGGTGTCAGATTTCCAGAAGTATCTATAATGTAGTACCATGATCATTGTTCGACTTCCAGAAGAGGCGAAGAGCCAAGCACACGGTCACCTACTAACAGTATAACCGACCGTGTTTGCAACAATTTTTTAACGTAGTACAATCTGACTGGATTGCTCCAGAGGTCATCACACGTGAGCCAATCAGTTTGAACCCTTCCCCGCTCCATTTTCTCTTGTGTTCCATCCTCCGTCCAGCACGCTGACAAGTGGGCCCCATGCTCATGTATGCCAATCGTGGTAGTCAATTATTTTGCCAGAGTCAGCTATCACACCCTTTCGATGCCACGTCAATGTACCCACTGAAAACAATTTAGACTTGTTTGGTTCAACCGCCTCCCTAGGTGCTTGGAGAGGAATTTGTTGTGGCGAGGCGGTTCTATAGGTGGACAGGCGGAAAAAATATGGGAAAACGCCTGAACCAGCTAGACGAGAGATTTGGTTGATTTAATATTGGTGAATAATATAAAATATTACGAGTGCAGACGCTCCACCGCAAGGTTCCTTGCTCCCTCTCGGTCATCGGGAATCTATGTTCTTCCATTCTTTTTTTATGTGAGCTTTGTTCAGCCTTTTGCCAACACGCAGGACATCTAGCATCAAGGTGCACGTGTCATGCAAGAAAATGGAGATAAGCAGTGTGTAAGTGAGTCGTGCACTTCGATGGCACCTAGTACCATGCAATATTTTTTCTACTCGATGGCACGTGAATAGTGCATCTACTCAATGACGGAGCACGGGATGGTAGCCATGGACATGGTCGACCCTTTCTGGAGAGAGTACTAAATAACTTTGATGTGTCCCGTCAACTCACAGAATGACGAGAAGCTCGCTTACTATGCCATCTCCCTCGCCAACGCATGTGCGGTGGCTCGCAACACAAGGAGAAACTTTTGCTTACAAGCGGTGGGCGTGAAGCAGTTCATTTGGTGTCAGATTGCTAGAAGTACTACTGTAGTACCATCATCATTGTCCGACTTTCGGAAGAGGAGAAGAGCCAAGTGCAAGGTCACCTACTAAGGGCATGTTCTGATCTTATCCAACTTCACAAAACTCCACAAAAGGAGCTTCCCTAGCCAGCTTCTTGCTTCACCTGGCAATTCCTAGACGTTCGGCGTCGAGCGTAGGTTCTCCCAGCGTTTGCAGCCCCGCTGGGAACTTGCTGGGCCAGTTTGGGCCACTTGGAGGCAGCCCAGCTTGGGCTATCGATCAAGAGGAGGAGCCCCGTATCGATTCGATCGAGGTAGTGAGGAGGGCGATATGTTCCAGAGCGTTCCGGTCCAATCTGAAGGCACTTGGCGGTGGCAGCTCCTTGTAAATAAGGGGAACTTCTCCTTTTCTAATCGGTGGAGCTAGGCCGACCGAGCTTCATGATTTTGCATTGCGATTTAGCTCAGCTCCTGGAAGTTAGCTTCTTCGATGAAAAGCATTTGGGCTGGCTTCTCTCTAAAATTTTGTGAAGTTAGGAGTTCGATGAGATCAGGCTAGCCATAGTGGGCAGTAACTTAGACTAGTAACATGCATACGTTACTAGTCTATGTTACTATCATCATAGTGGGTAGTAACATAAGTGTAGTGTCATGCAAGCCTTCATTTATTATGTTGTAGACCCATTTTGCATTGGGGTGCGTTATGTTATGGTAACATATTATGTTACCACAAGCACCTCTATCATCATTAACTCTGTCGGGGGAAACGACACCTACGGGATCACGAGGAATCCCTTTTGCTACAGTTGGCGGGCGCGGGGCTGTGGAAAGAGCGGGATTGAGAGATCAAAACAGGGAGGTTATCCAGGTTCGGGCCGCAACTGATGCGTAATACCCTACTCCTGCTGGTTTATGTTTATCTGGTGTCCTTGGACTAGCTACAAGGCGTGCAGGATCCAAAAATTCCGAATCCTTCCTCAGTACGCCACGGGCCTCCTTTTATAGTCAAAAGGGGCTACCACAGTGGCACACAGGAGGTGGAAAGTTGTACAGTAGTCGAGTCTATCTCCTGGCACCGTAGGACAAACGCATTTAATGCGCTGCCGATGTGCCCTTCTTGCTTTATTGGGGACGGCAAGGAGGCTCGTCCTAGCTGTCGCCGCCTCGCTTCGCTTTGACGCGCCTCCGAGCTGACGAGGCGTGTAGCGTCACGTTGGCTGGCTGGCTGCTGAGTTGGTGCAGTGGCAGAGTCTTCAGGAAGGTCTGCATGCCACCATGCAGGTGCTTGCTGAGTTGGCCTAGAGGCCGCACGTCGCCACGCAGGTGCTCGCCTAGTTGGTGGGCTGGCAGCTGCATGGGAACGATGGTGGAGTCTTGGCAGATGTGGGCCTGGCTACAACCCCGCGGATGTCTTCTGCAAGGGTCTTGCCGGGGCCCCGGCAAGGGTCTTGCCGCTGTGTCGTGGGCCTTGCCGGGGGGTCTCGTGGGTATCCTCGGCAACGATCCTGAGGATCTTCGTCTTCTGATTCTCATCTAGTCTTGTATGTCTGAAAAGGCTTGAGGTAAGCCCTCAGAACAAAAAATCTAAAATCTAGGAGAAAGGAAAGAAAGAAATAAAAACAAACAACCTACAAGCTTATAAACAGAGAAATTACAAAAGGCCTTCAAGCCAAACAGAAAATCCTCAGGTTGAAGATCCCACATTACATCTAGCAATAGCTTTGTACTGGTCAATGAGAGCTAGGTTGGACTTCCACCAGAATGATCCTACCATGTTGTCCCTTGGTAATTTTCCATCACTATAGTAAGTTTCCCAAATCAGGTTGACCCAAGGAATATCATGTCTGTTGAAGAATTTGTGAAGGTTCTTCATGAGCAATGTTTTGTTGTGTGTAAAGATATCTAGAACTCCTAATCCCCCTGGTCCTTGGGTCTACACACTGTTTGCCATGCAACCAAAGCATGTCTTTTGTCCTCCATATCAGGTCCTCTCCAAAGACAATGTCTCAAATATTTGATGATCTGTTTTTTATTGTAATCGGTATGTCCAGACAGCACATGAAGAAAACTGATAATGAGGTCATCACTGACTTGACCAGTAGCAATTTTCCAGCTTGGGTCATGAAGATAGAGATACCAGCCAATCTTTTGGCAATCCTATTAACTAGGGGGAGGCATTGCTCAACAGTTGGTTTGTATATTCCCAAGGGCAGACCAAGGTAGGTAAAGGGGAATTGACCTCGAGCACACTGCAAGGTGTTTGTATAAATCTCAACCCTGTCTTCTGCAACATTCAGAGGTACCATGATTGACTTCCCATAATTTACTTTGAGCCCAGTTGCTGTAGCAAAAGTATTGAGAAGTGCCTTTAAACAGAACAACTTCCTAGAATCAGCTTGCATAACCACCAGAGTGTCATCTGCATATTGCACAATTGGGAAGTGAGGGCATGAGTTGACTTGAAGTGGAGCAGTGATCAGGTTTAACCTCATGGCTTTGTTAAGAATGGATTGCAACAGTCGTGACCAGCACAAATATTAAAGGAGAGTAAGGGTCCCCTTGTCTTACTCCGCTTCTTATGTAAATTCTTTTCCCAGGTACACCATTCAGTAATACAGAAGATGATGTAGTTGTGAACAGTGCTTCCATCCAAGAAATCCATTTCTCTCCAAAACCTTTAGCTTTAAAAATATCAATGATAGCAGCATGTTAAATTGTATCAAAAGCCTTCTCAAAATCCAATTTAATTACTAAGGTTTCCTCCCTAGACTTATGACACTGGTGAATGTACTCATATGCCCATCCTAGGCAATCTTGGATCACTCTATCTTTGAGGAAGCCATACTGATTAATATGCACCATTTGCAGGATAACTCTTTGAAGTCTATTGGCCAGCAATTTTGTAATGATTTTCAGTACTCCATTTAGCAAGGAAATTGGCCTGAAGTCATTTGGGGAAAGTGGCACCTCTTTTTTTGGTACTGGAGTGATGAAAGAGGAGTTGATGCTCTCAAGATTTACATTCCCATCATGGAATGCCAGTATAAGCTCAAAGACACCAGTCTTAATAATATCCCAACAAGTTTTGAGAAACTCATTATTGCATCCATCTGGCCCTGGTGATTTATCTGCAGGCAGGTTTTTAATCACATCTTCAACTTCTTCTTGAGAAAAAGGTTTTTCCAGATCAATGAAAATTTAAGGGTCCACTGTGTTTTCATATAGATCACTGAGGTCAAAGTGCATTGAGTGTCCATTAGATTGTCCCAATCTATTTTTAAAAGCCTCCCATAGGATTGCAGCTTTTCCATCATGATCTGTTACTTCAACTTGATCCTTGTTCAACAGCATAGTAATCTTATTGTGTCTATGATTAATAGAGGCTTTAGTGTGGAAGAATTTTGTATTCTCATCTCCAAATTTTACTCCTTTAATTTTACCCCTCTGTTTCTAGTAAATCTTATGGTTATTGAGCACAGTTAATAAATAGTCCTTGAGCATGGTCCTTCAATTATTCTCAAACACTGAAAGATCCTTGTATTCCTGAATCATATCCCAAAGAAAGAAACAGTCATTTAGATCTGCAATTTGCTTCTTATGACAAGCTAGGGTTTCAGCCCACAGCTTAAGTGCTCTTCTGACATTTTTGAATTTTGCATTGATCTTCTTTGCACAATCTGTATGAACTACTAGAATATTCCAAGAAGCCTCAACCACCAGTTTAAAAGAGCTGTGATTAAGCCAATAGTTCTCAAATCTGAACACTTTGGATTTTGGGATATTTGTGCCAATTTTTATCATGTAAGGTAGGTGATCAGAAATTGGCTTAGCCATGGGAAGAGCCAACGAATCTGGGTAGCTTGTCATCCAAGCAGCAGAGGTGAAAAACTAGTCCAACTTCTCCAGGAGAGGGTTGTCTTGCATGTACTCCAGCTAAACTGCCTGCCTTTTAGAGGTAGTTCAACCAAACCAAGCTCACTTATTGCCTCATTAAACATAAGCATTTCATTAACATCCCCTCTGGTGCATTTTACGTCTTCAAATTACGATAAAGTTAAAATCCCCCATGATAATCCAGTCCACATCATTAGGCATTTGTATATTACCAAACCAGTCAATGAACTCAATTTTATCCTCATGATTGCAAGGACCATATATGTTTGTGAGGATCCAACTTTTGGAAGATGTTCTACAAGTGAACTCAATGGATAAGGAAAAATTGTTTTGAAACATTAGTTCTCCATTAAATAAAGCTCCATTCCAAGCAGTGTGTATACCACCTGATGCCCCAATGGAAGGTAAGTATTCAAATTTATTAAACCTCTGAGGACACACTTTATGAATATAGGCTAAATCAAAGTGTTCCTTTTAGTTTCCTGCAAGCACACAATCCCAAATTGCACTTTCTTCCACTTTTTGCCTAATGGCCAACCATTTATATGAAGAATTGATACCCCTCACATTCCAGTTTGGGATGTTCCATGTTCTATTGTTATTCATTAAAAAACCAAATTTATGTTTCTTTGATCAGGAGGGCCCACCCCCTGATGATTATCCCAAACAACAATGTTATTGGGATCCACGTAAAGGACAATGCACCTGTAGCAAGGAGGTACATTCCAACAATTCACAAAACCATAGGACCAGAAAAACCAAAACAACCAGTAATTAGAGCCAATAGCTTGCATAGTTTTAACTAAGGCAATAGTCACTCCCACAGTAAGATACCATAACTGACACTTCAAAGAAACATGTAATGCATAAAAGGTGCCACCCAGGGCAAACATCCATTGTGCAGCAGGTGCAAGTGATACAGTTTATTGCATACATAAGACAATTAATTCCCAAATGAGAACAGCAGACCATTCTGCTAACTACCACAGGCTGATGTTGAGGACTCATCATCACACAGGCCTTGATTTGACTGCATCTCCTGTGGCCTTGGACACCTTGGCCACATCTTCCTGCCCCTTCTTCTTAGGTTTCTTGGACAGCTTTTCCTGTAGCTCATCCTCAGCAACCTTAGTTTCCAACATAGGTTCTTTATCTCTCCTTTTTCTTGAGATAGCCTCTCCAAGTGGCAGGACTTTATTTGGAGACACTTGCTGCACAGGGCTACTTGCCCCTGTGGAAGAATGAGCAGCCGGACTAATACCTTCATTTTCCTTTCCCAGTCCCAGGAGGAAATCTTTGCAGGTGGGTGCCTGTGAAGTGGTACATCCATCAGGTATATGAAAAATCATAGTTTCTTCTTGCCCACAATTAGCAGTCAACAGTTTCCAAATATCAGATTTGAGCATATGCATGGTCCAGCCAAACTTATCAGGTGTCAACAGCAAATGTATTATGAAGTTAAACCAACTTACTGGAATTTCAATTTTGAAAGTGGGAGTAGCTCCTTGGGTTGCTAATGCAAAGTGTTGTATCCATAAGTCTAGCCCTTCTTCAGATGTTAAATGAGAGCCATCAATAACTTGCAAAGCATGATCTTGTGCCAAAGCATGTATGTCAAGCATAGAAGGAGAACCAGGCAAAGAGAAGGACCCATAGTTACCTTTAGGGTTTGCTTCTGATGAGGAACCAATGTGAGGGATTGGAACATCTGCCTTTCCCTTGATATCTGAAATAAGAACAAGATGTGTATGGATAGCAACCTTAGCATCAACACTGCCAGCAACAACATATGGTACTGCACTATTTTCAGTAGGGGGGATTTCCTTCAAATTCTCATGTTGCTTGTCTAAGTCCAGGATGGGCAAAGAATTGTCAGTAACTTCAGTGACTCCGACATCATTGAGCATATCAGAAGTGGGAACTGGCTGCAGATTTTGCTATGCTTCAGTAACCACATTCTGAGTTAGATCAGCATATGCCATGACCACATTCTGTGGGAGATCCTCATTGGGCTGCAGCACCTGAAAATCCTCCTCTTCTCCTACTGCATTATAAGCCAAGTCTATTTTGAGAAGCCCTTGACCTATAGTGTCACATCCCTAGATTTTGGTTGTAGATAGTGGCATTGCATCCATGCATCATGTTAAATTTCAAATGAAGTTGAAATGGGGATTGATCCAAACCCTAGCACCAAGTGAATTCAAATAGGATCAAATAAAATCCTTTTCAATAAATCCAAAATGTCCTCTGGAAAAGTTCATGATTTTTGATAAAGGTGAAAACCTCTGGCAAAACTGATGCACGTAATTCTAGGCCATTTCTAGACTTTTGAATTAAATTGCTATGTATTTGAATTTGGGCATTTAATTGCTATAACAATTATAAATGCTCAAATAATTCTGGAACTAAATGTGGGTTGTTGGAAATAAATCAACAGGTCCTCACAATTTGTTTCAGGATTTTTAGATGAGGTTTAGTATTTTTACTAAATCCAGAAACAAAGATAGAAAATCGAAAACAGAAAATAAAAGAGAGAGAAGGGAACCTACCTAACTTACCTGTGTAGCCCATCTGGCGGCCCAAGTGGCTAGCCCAGCCCACCTAGCCTCCCCTGCTGCGTCTTCTTCCTCGCCAGAGGACGAGCGGCGCGTGGCAAGACCGGCACGGCGTCCGGCCACCTCCTGGTTACCGCTTCCCCCTCAACGCCCTGGTGAAGCCACGCAACCCCTGGAACCCTCTCGCTCTCTCCCGCACCCTCACTCCTCCCCTGGATCCCTCTCTATTCCCCACCGAGCGGAGCTCGTTGTCGCCAACGAGCTCCGCTACGGCCAAAGCCACCCCCTCGCTCCCTCTCCGCATCCCTGAGCTCCGCCCCGACCCCGTGGAGCTACACACCCGCCGCACGCGACCAGAAGAGGCCCCAGTCGACCGGAGCATCGTCGTCTTCATCTCTGGTGCCCGGAGATCGCCGCCGTCAACTCGTCGTTGCAGAAGCTTCCCCGAGCCCGCCGAACTTCTCTCCCGACCCCTTGTGAGCTCCTGCGCCTTCCCCCTCTCTCCCCGCAGTCTAACTCGCCCTCTAGCGCTAGCGCTACCGCGCCGAGAGCTTGCTGCCGCCGTCCATGGCGCCACCGCGGCCACAGGTGCTGCCACTGCGTCCGAGCTCGTCCAGGTTTCAGCGCACCCCCAGGAGCACGTAGCACTCTTCGGCTTCTCCTCTAGTGCACCGTAGCATCGCCACCGTCTGCACCTGAACTCCGGCCGCCATGGAAGCGGACACCGCCATCGATATAGGTCATCTTCGGCGACCCCACTAGCACCAGCCGACGCGGACGAGGCTCCGGGTTCCAACGGTGCCATCCGCGCCTCGAACCGTGGCCTGTGCTGCGATTCCGCGCATCGCCGCCATCTCGGACCTTGCTGCCCTGTTGACTCGGTTGCCCCGTTGACTCGGTTACATCATGCTGACATAGTGCTGACGCAGTTAATTATTTTCTGGATTTATTCTTATTCAGGAAATTTCAGAAAATAATGCAAACTTCTAAAAATCATATAAAATCAACCGTAACTCCAAATGAGATAAATTATATATGAAAAATGATTAGAAAAATCCAATTTATCCATCTAAACTAATTTCAAGCATGATAGAACAAATTATGACTATTGTTCAGTACAAAACATATGAAGGGCATTTAAAACATCACATATGGAGTTTGAACTTGAATCTTGGATTCAAACCTACTCCATTTAATCTGTTGATAGTTGCATTAGCTCAAATCACAGCATATTAACACGTCATGATCATGCATCATATTGTGCATTGCATTGATTGTGTTCTTTCTTGTTTGCCGGTATTTGTTCCCTCTCGATAGACGTGGTTTCGACGATGAGTTCGATGACACCGATGAAGAACTATATCATCTTCAGAAGTGTCAGGCAAGCAAAACCCCCTTGCTCATTCCGATACAATCCCACTCTCTCGCTCCTGCTCTCTTTTACTGCATTAGGACAACAACGATTCATCTGTTGTTTGCTGCGGTAGCTGAACCCTTTTATCCTCTGCATGACCTGGCATTGCCACAGTAAATAGATGAAACCCACTAACATGAGTAGGAGTTGCTTGAGCCCTGATGTGCCTACTCATTCATTCTTGTTTGTCATGCACTCTTGCTTAGAGTTGAGTCAGGTCCGATTCATCGGGGATGAATCGGAGGTGTGTGAACATGTCCTACTGTGGCGGGGCTAAGTGTGTGAACACGATTTGGTAAAGGTAGCGGTGAGAGGCCATGTAGGAGTACATGGTGGGTTGTCTCATTGAAGCCGTCCTCAGGAACCAAGTTCTGTGTTTGTGATCCATGAACATCTACTACCACACATTGGGATCCTTAATTGACTCTCTCGACTTATTAACCGCCCCTGTCCTCTGTCCTGGAGTTGCAACTAGTTTACGGTGTTTGTAGGATATGTGTTGGAGGCCGTGCGTGGCGCTGACCCTAGGGGTGGGCTATGATGCGGTAGATACACCATGGCACGGTGTACCGGCGCCCGCTTGGTGTCTCGGGAACCTGCACACATCGTTTGGGGCTGTGAGCGAAACTCCGGCCGGATCTCCTCGCGGATGGAACCCGAAAAGGCGATAAACCTGGACTAGAGACTTGTGTGGTTAGTCAGGTCGTGGCCGACTGCCTCGCCAGGCTTCCGCTTGAAGGTTGCCAAGATACACGACGTGTACATGGTGGTAATTGGCGAGAGCTTGTGTGAAGAAGTACAACCCTGCAGGGTTATAAATGATCTATTCGAATAGCCGTGTCCGCGGTAAAGGACTTCTGGGTTGCCTGTACAGTTCATAGACAAGTGAAAGTGGATACTCTAAAATGCGCAAGATAAGCGTGAGTGCTATGGATGGCGTTCTCGTGAGGGAGACAGAGCGGATCCATAGTGGTGTATTGAATGGTGAATATGTGGACTCGTGTGCGCCACCTCAAAAGAGTTACTTGCGATTTAGTTCGGGATAGCCACCGAGTCAAAGCTGGCTTGCTACAGCTTAAATTCCACCACCCCTTTGTTGATAATGATGCATATGTAGCTAGTTACGATGTAAGTCTTGCCGGGTACATTTGTACTCACGCTTCCCTATTTTATGTTTTGCGTAGAGAGGCGTCGGTCTCGCTAGTAGTTCCGTGTGGACTTGACGTTTAGCTTGATACCTCAGCTACGATCTTGTGCCCCGGCGAGATCTGGTAGATAGTCGCTTCTAAGCCTTATTCATTTGTAGATGTCTGTGCTCGGACATGTTAAGCTTCCGCTTGTGCTTTGATTTGTATGTTTCAATGTTGGGTCATGAGACCCATGTTTGTAATATCTCGCTCCTCGGAGCCTAATGAATAAATACTTGAGTCGTAGAGTTATGTTGTGATGCCGTGTTGTATTTACACATATCGAGCATATTGTGTGTATGTTTGAAATGCTTGGTATGTGTGGGATCCGACAATCTAGTTGTTTATCCTTGGCACCCTCTCTTATGGGGAAATGTAGTCTGGTGCTTTCTTGAGCCATAGTAGTCCGCTACAGCCCGGTTCACCGGAGTCCTGCTAGCCCAAAGACTCGCCAGACGCTTGATCGGCCGGCATGTGTTTCGCTTGCCTCGTGGTTCCGTCCCTTCGGGAAATGTCACGCGATGACATCCGGAGTCCTGCCTAGCTCGCTACAGCCCGGGTTCCCGGAGTCCTGTTAGCCCAAAGGTTACAGCCCGGATTCACACGCCGACCGACATGCTCGAAGTTGATTCATGTATGCTGTCCCCATGGGTTAGTGCCGCTTTGGGTTCACGACTAGCCATGTCGGCCGGGTTCTCTGTCATATGGATGCTAGCGACACTATCATATACGTGAGCCAAAAGGCGCAAACGGTCCCGGGCCATGGTAAGGCGACACCCGTGGGAATACCATGCGTGAGGCCGCAAAGTGATATGAGGTGTTACCGGCTAGATTGATGTGACTTGGAATCGGGGTCCTGGCACATAGGAGGGATTTGAACACCTTGGTTGAGCTCTTCACTGGCTGAGTGAGTCAAGAAAAGTAAACCATCAGATAGGGATACAGTTGTGGTAAAGCTGTTGTTGGGAGCCCCATCTTCTGGCAGAGCTGGAATTTAAATTTGAGGTTGTTGACGTAGCACTGGAGCTGGTTGTGGAAAAGCCCAGTTATCTTCTTGCTCTGCTTGTTCTTCCCATGCATCCCATTCTTCATTAGGAGCATGTATATTGTGATCAGGCAGTGGATTAAAACCTGGAAAATCATTAGCATGTTGAGGCACAGGGTGTGGATCCACACCATCCGATGGAAAAGGGTCCTCATCAGCAGGTCCTCCACCCAACATTTCCTCAAGTAATACTTCAACAGAGTAGGTCCATGATTCCTCCTCAAATTGTTCCCCTTCAGACCATCTTATACTCTTAGGGATGTCACCAAGCTCTGTGACTCTAACCTTGACCAGTATCTTACCCTTCAGAGCATCTTCTCTCTCCCAACTAATGATCTTGCCCCCTTGCAAATCGCAGAAGCAATATCTTCAGAGTTACAGAAATCAAAGGGGACCCCCACAAACAGCAACCAACAAGTTCTTTTGAAATGAACTCTGCGCCAGTTTCTACCTTGATTGTGTTTCGTAAATGAGATAAAAACATCACCAAATGCATGTGGGCCCTGCTGAATGAGCCTATCTCTGTCTCTGACATGCGTGAATTTGACATAAGCTTCCCCAAAAGGGCATGGCTAGATTTCTCTAAAACCAACTTGCTCAACTCCCTGAAGAAACTCTTCTAGAACTTCACACACATTTGGAAAAAATACCTCATTCGGATGCGGGTGAATGATGGCAATCGCCCGTTCTTCGTGCCTTCTCGGGCGATGAGGGACAATCGCGCGAGAAACCCCATTGCGACCTTCAATCGCCTGAATCTGAAAACCATGCGGAACGAAAGGTTGAGGGTCTATGGGGATATTGGCCATCGACGACGACTCTGGCAGGGACGCAACCAGAGCCCTGTCCAACAACAATGGCTGCGGCAGCGAGCTTGTCGAGGCTGAAGCAGAGGTGGCAGCAGAGAAGGAAGGTGAAGTGGAATGCGAGGAGGCAAGCGACGGTCTCGGCTGGAAGTTTGGGAAAAAAATCTTTGACCAACTCCTTAAATGAAGACACCTGCCTAGTGTGTGCCGCCGGCCCAAGACAACGAAACCAAGACTCCACTGCACCTTCAGCCCAAGCCTCTTCTGGTGGGCTCGGAAAGAGTCAAAAGGAATAAGCAGCCAGAGCCCAGGCAGATTAGGCTCAGTGCAAAGGTCTTCACAAAGATCTGCATGCCACCACGGAGGCGCCTCCCGAGCTTTGGTTCCAATGTGGTTGAGGGCGACGGAACTCTCAGGCTCAAGGGTGGTAGCCCTGCTGGCGTTGGGCAAGTTGCCCTGGCAAGGTTCTTGTCGGGGCTGTGGAGGCCGCCCCGGCAAGGGCCTTGCCGAGGGAGTTCACCTCGCCCTTCTGCTCTTCGTGTTTCTGGCTTGGCGTTGCTCTGGTTGTCTTGCGCCTTTACTTTCTCCGCCCCGCCAAGCATGGCCAGGGCGTGGGGCTGCGACTGCCCGTGCACAAGTAAAGGGGTACAAAAACAGACCCCTACTTTTGTACACCGCAGGAGCCCCCGGGCCTGGGCCACATATAAGCGCGGGGCGTTAATGGGCCAGGCCCAGAATGGCGCGCGGGCGGCGGAGTTTTTACTACAGTAACTCCCTCGCTCATTGCGCTTCCCCACGACCCGCATTGAATGCACGACGTGGGGGTCGTGCGTGACGTGGGGGTCATTCGTGGGGCGGTTGCTGCCCTCATGCGTCCCATCATGGTAAATGGTAAAGAGGCGGCAGGCGCGCTCCTCATTTACCCTCTGCGCCTCTTCCAATCTCGGAACCGTCGTTCCTCTCTTCTTCCTCAGGCGAAAGATTCGAGGTCCTTGCCTCTGCTTGCTGCCGCTGCGCCCCCATTGCTCTTGATCCTTTGACTCCTCCCAGCTGCCATGGCGCCTCTCGGTGTCAAAACCGGCGGATCTCAGGTAGGGGGTCCCGAACTATGCGTCTAAGGCGGATGGTAACAGGAGGCGGGGGACACAATGTTTACCCAGGTTCGGGCCCTCTTGATGGAGGTAATACCCTACTTCCTGCTTGATTGATCTTGATGATATGAGTATTACAAGAGTTGATCTACCACGAGATCGTAGAGGCTAAACCCTAGAAGCTAGCCTATGATTATGATTGTTGTTGTCCTACGGACTAAACCCTCCGGTTTATATAGACACCGGAGGGGGCTAGGGTTACACAGAGTCGGTTACAAGGGAGGAGATCTACATATCCGAATTGCCAAGCTTGCCTTCCATGCAAAGGAGAGTTCCACCCGGACACCGGAGGAAGTCTTCAATCTTGTATCTTCATAGTCCAACAGCCCGACCAAAGTATATAGTCCGGCTGTCCGAGGACCCCCTAATCCAGGACTCCCTCAGTAGCCCCTGAACCAGGCATCAATGATGATGAGTCTGGCGTGCAGATTGTCTTCGACATTGCAAGGCGGGTTCCTCGTCCAAATACTCCATAGAAGATTTTGAACACAAGGATCGTGTCCCGCTCTGCAAAACAAATTCCACATACCATCGTAGAGAGTACAATATCCCACAAATCTAATCTGCTGACAAATTTCATAGCGCGACATCACGCCATGGCCCGGTCATTATTCAAACCATTTTTTCTCAACCAGCTACTGCACATATTGCGAGGCGGTTTTCCTGGCACGTCTTGTCAAAGCAGAGATCGTGTCCCCTTATCACATGATTCTCATCAATACGGGTGTGGGTAACCCAACCGCGCCATCAATCACGGCGCTTGGGGAGTAAGCGAGTTTACCAGGCGAGTGGGGAGGCGCAGAATCCCTGCTGCCTTAATAAGGGGATAAGGACTCCCTTTTGCACCCACGCTTTCTTCTTCCCCTTCGCTCGAGCTCAAGTGCCCGAGCATTCATCTTCTCCGCCCACAAGGTCTTCCGGAAATGTCCGGATCCGAAGCAAGAGGCAAGTGGATGGCCTCTACCGTCCGGGAGAAGGATATAAAAAAGCTTTGGGAGGCCCGGTATCTGGCCAAGAAAATCAGCCACCGTCTCCCGACGGCGGGACAGATTGTTCCTACTCCGGAACCCCACGAGAGGGTTGTATTCCTCCCTCATTTTGTCAATGGGCTATGGTTTCCCCTCCACCCGTTCGTTCGCGGCATCATGTATTATTACGGGATCGACTTTCATGATCTATCCCCCAATTCCTTCCTCAACATCTCGACATTCATCATCGTGTACGAGGCTTTTCTCCACATCTCGCCACACTTCGGCTTATGGCTGAAGATCTTTAATGTGAAGCCCAAGGTCGTGAGCGGTGAGCACGCCGAGTGTGGGGGTGCTATGGTGAGCAAGATGCCTAACGTCATATGGCCAACAGGTACTTCTAATGATTCCGTCAAAGAGTGGCAATAGCAGTGGTTTTACATCACTGAGCTGCGCGACACAGAATGGGCCGCTGCTCCCGAGTTCCGATCCGGAGCCCCTCTGCGGCTTACGTCCTGGCCCAAGAAGGGCCTGAATCGTCTTCGTCCATTTAACCGCCGGTGCTCCAGACGCGCGTTAAAGATATGGAAGACAAGAACATCGAACTTGTCAATGTGGTCCAGGTGATGTTAGTTCACCGGATCCTGCCTTGTCAACACCAGACTTGAAATCTATGGGAATTCGATCCGGCCAAGCACCAGACCCAGCGAGAGCTCTTTGGCTCCTCGCACAAAGACATCTGGAAGGTGCTTTTCAAGTCTGGCAAATCATGCCCAGACTCAGCCGAGGACCGCGGGTACCAACTGTCCCGCCCTGCAAGCTCGGTAATCATCATACGTTTTATCCGCTTAACCCAAGGGAAATGCTTAATGTGTTTTCCACAACTCTCCTAGGGCTAGATGAAGAAGGAGGAGCGGGTCCACTGTCCGGCCTAGCTGCTCGAAGAACCAGACGGCCCACTTCTAACGAAGATGCTGGTCCCGGCACCTTACAAGGCGCCGAAGAAGAAGGCCGAGAAGGAGGCCAAAAAGACCCGGGGCGGCCTTCATCGCCGCGGCACTTCGGACACAATATCCGAAGGCTCCAATGCCAGTTCTGCCTCCGAAGAGGACGAGGAGGAGGAGGAGGAGGAAGATGAATCACCAGCGGGGGGAAGAAAGAAGAGGACGGCCTCCTTACACTTGGAGGCCGAGTCGCCTAAAAGGGGAAAAAATCCTCTTCCGGAGGAGTCCACTACCGCCGCCGACAGCGGCCCGGAGTGGGATCCCAGGGCCCATCCCCTGGTGAACTCGTGAGTTTCCGAACACAATTATGCGTCCAAACTCATCATGGCATAATATTTTAACCTGAGCCATACTTTTTGTAGTCCGGCGAGGTCCCGCACCGAACAATCCTCGTCAGAGGATTTGCTGAGCTCGGATGCTATGGAGAGCGGTACGCCCCCGAAGGCCCCTTCCCCCAAATATGTGAATAACACCGAGTTTTCGTCCCAGAAGGACCCAAGCCAAGGAGGGGGGAAAAGATCGTGAAGGCAGCGCCTGGAGGTCAAACTTTAGGGGCCGGAGACATGGGGGAGAAGATTCCCATAGGAGTCGACGTCGGGGGCCATCTAGAATTCGGCCCCCGGCCGGACGCAATTTCTGAGACCAATACGGCTCCAGAATCAAGCAGGCGGCCTCCCTCGGCTGGAGGGAGTGTGCCTGTTCGACCGGCAACCGCTGTCCAACCAGAGGTGCCAAACATTTTGTTGGTGGCGCTGAAGAGCGCCTCCATCGTTGATGAACACCGTGCCCTTATGGGTGCGGTGATTGAGAAGATTCAGTCTGCTGAGAGTGGACTGAATGAAGCCTGTATGAGCCTTATAAGAGGCTTTGAGGTATGTTCTATGAGGTTTCGAAGAGTGTCATAGTATGGATAGTATCCCCTGATACACTGTTTTGTAAAAGAAAGAACCGGACAGAGGTTCAAATTTATGTTTGCAGGAAGACTCTGCTGATGACATCTATCTCTCTTCTTTTATAAGCAGGCGTCTGTAGCGACTGCTACCTCTCATACTGCGGAGGTCTCCGGACTGAATCAAAGTCTAGAGCGGGCCAAAGAAGAACTTGGCCAGTTGAAAAGGAAATTAGAAGACAAACAAGGTATGCACAAGCCCTGTTCGCGTTTATTAAGTAATCTAATTTCCAAAGATGATTAAATATGTTTCATGATTTGCGCTAGGGACGATGACCGAAGTCGAGGCTCTTAAGAAGGTTGTGGCCGGGGCCGAGAAAAAGGCAGCCACAGAGCAGGCTCTTCGTGAGAAGCACGAGGCTAGGGTTATTGAAGCCGAGCAGGAGCTTCAAGAGGCCGTGAAGAAATGCGAGACCTTGGAGCAGAGTTTAACGGAGAAAGAATCTGAACTCGCCAGGGCTCATCAGGCCGTGCGCGATGCCCGGGGGAAACCCAAGGCACCCTGCAGGAGATCCAAGAGGCGAGGAAGATCGCGGCGGGTAAGGCTTTTTTTCATGTAAAGCAAGTATTTGCGGAACTGCCCTACAACATATCGGATGCCACCCAATTCCACCGAGCCGAAGAAAGGAACACTGCGGATAAGCTCTTCTGTTCGTAGTATCTGGCACTGGGGGAAGATGGATGCTGAAAAGCGGATGACTGAGGGATCGCCAGAGGGGAAGGAGCACCGCAAGCCAGAATTATATTATGAAAGTGTCCTGAAAGGATCCTACCTTGAGGCGGAGCAATGCACCAAGGACGTTATATTTGCATGAATGCAATCATGTTGTCCTTTGTAATGTTAAACAAGGTCATTATTTATTGCCTGTTATATAAAAGTTTATCCTCCTGTGCGGCCATTTTATATATTAATCCTGAGAGTTGGCGATCGCCCGCCACCCCCACGTAAAAATGCGGGGTGTTCAGGATAAACCTGATCACTCTTTATCCCAGTTTTGGGTCCTTCGAGGGAGGTGTTCAGCACAACGAACCAGGCAATCGGACTATAGGGCTTTATCACTCTCACTTAGCCATAGGAGCTTCAGGAAAGGAAGGTAGGCGCAGCCCCTGGTGTTCGGAAGACCGCACGAGGGGCTCTATAAGCACCTGATCGGAAGAAAAAAACCGATCCATCGCACGCTGCATTGGTTACGGCATTATGCGGGAGAAATCCTTAAAGATTTTACAACCTCTTGAACAGTGACCAGCTCTCGCCGTATCATGACAGTCAGTTTTGCTTTCTCTCGAGGTGCTCGTCCGGAAGAACCGGGACACAATCGCAGTAGTTCTCCCTGTGCCGCCTTAGCCGATATAGCGGAATGTAAGGCCCCAAAACATGGGAGCCGGGCAAACCCAACATTTGACCCAAGACATGATTCGGAGCTAATGCATATAATGCTATAAGTTCGGGGTGCCGAACTTCCATGAAGGTGTTCGGACTTTATTGCCGTATTATGGGTAAAACGAAGCCCCTGGCATATTTAAGGCATATCACGGTGTACGGATGCCACTTGACAAAAGAATTCCAATAAGAAATAACAACAGATAAGCATCATATAAATCCACATGTAGTATTTGAATAGTACGTCGATGCGTATGAGTACATGTAATGTGATAAAAAAGGGATATGACTATGGAACCTGCTGAGACCAGGGGGAAAGAAGTTGTGTGCGGATCCAGAGTATAGTCGGATGGTCACTGCGGGGAATATCTAAGGATTCCATTGCGCGTTCGAGCTGCTTCCATATCGCCAGTCCTGGTCGGCCCAAAGGTGAACCTGCAAAGGAAATGTAAGAAATGTTTGTGTGCGGGAGAGCGGTTGAGCCGCGGTATGCGGCCTGTCCTGGCCTTCGCCTGAGTGTTTAATTGAGCTCTGGACGAGTCGGGCTATCCTGCCGCTAAGTAGTTCGGAGTCCTTTGGCGGTGTCTGGTAGCCTGGCCGTCGGCTCGAGGTTCGATTGAAAGGTGCCACTCGTTGCTTCTGCTGTTAAAGCAGCGGTATACTCCTTGGTGCCTAGGGAAAGTTCGGCCTTGCCATTAACCGTGATGACGCCGCGCGGACCGGGCATCTTGAGCTTACGATAGGCTTAATGTGGCACCGCGTTGAATCGAGCGAACGCGGTTCATCCGAGCAGTGCCTGATAATCACTAAGGAAGGGGACGATGTCGAAGATTAACCTTCGGCACGGTAATTTTCTAGTGATACGAAGACTACCTCAAGGGCGATGGAGCCTGTACAGCTGGCCTCCACACCTGGTATAATACCTCTGAAGGTGGCTTTAGTGGGCTTGATCACCGAATGATCGATGCCCATCTTGCACACTGTGTCCTGGTAAAGCAGGTTTAGACTGCTGCCTCCGTCCATAAGGACTTGTGTGAGGTGGAACCCGTCAATTATTGGGTCGAGGACTAGTGCGGCTGGATTGCCCTGATTGGTGTTAACCGGACGATCCGTGCGATTGAAGGTGATCAGCCTTGTCGGATGTGGGGATCCGGCAAACCCTTAAGTTTCAAACTCTGGGTTGCGCGCGAAGTCTTTCCCTCCTACCGATCTATGCTCTAGCTCGCCAAGATCTTGCGGACGAACTCGACGAACTCACAACATAGAAAGACACGGGGTTTATACTGGTCCGGGCCACCGTTGTGGTGTAATACCCTACTCCAGTGTGGTGATGGTGGATTGCCTCTTGGGCTGATGATGAACAGTACAAGGGAAGAACAGCCTCCTGAGGTCGAGGTGTTCTTGTGCGTTTGAGCTTGTGGTGTGTGGATTCGATGAACTGCTCAGGCTCAGTTCAACCTGCCTCTACTGTGGTGGCTAGACCTATTTATAGAGGCCCTGGTCCTCTTCCCAAATATCGAGCGGGAAGGGAGCCAACAACAGCGGGAAAATTTGAAGGGGGACAGCTACTACAAGCTATCCTGACAAAAGCTGTCTTCGCCTGCGAAAAGCTCTGGGGTGACGCCGTCTTGGGCTCCATGATGACCTCCGCCTTGCCGTCCTCCTAGTCTTGGTCTTGTTGCACCGATATAGCAACCATTGCCTGATTCCTCGGTACTCTTCGCCTGCGCTGGCCTCCTTAGCATCAAAGAGGAAATAAGGACGCTGCGCGCACCGGCGCCCGCCTGGCGCCGTTCGTCATGGCTCACGTCACGAGAGCCTCGTGAGGTTTGCCCCGCCTTGATATCTCTGCTCCTCGTGAGCCTGCCTAGCTAGGCCACTCCAAAGGAGGTCTTGCGTCATCCGCCTCGCGAGGCTTGGACCTTCGCAAGGGTCTTGGGTGCCTTGTTGACGAATGTGGGCCGTACGACCTGCTGCTTGGCCATGCCGTGGGCCGCAGGCAGGCAAGTCTGGGGACCTCCGTTCCCAGAACGCCGAAAGTAGCCCCCGGGCCCAAGGTGCGCTCGGGCTTGGCTTCGCGGCGAAGCCAAGGGTCATGTTCGGAGCACCGCGGGCCCCAAAAGCCTACGGCCTCGGTCGACGCATGGCGGCTGATTGGACGTGGGCGTCTTCGCTTCCCCATCCTGCCTTTGAATCTGCCTGGCTATGCGGCTCCCGCGGCCTACACAGTTATTCATCCGCCTCCTCCGCCTTGCTTCCCCAATTCCTCTGCTTTCTTGCGGCTCTGCTTCTCTTCTCCAATCTGACTCGCGCTCCGCCTGCTCCATAGCCATGGCGCCTAAGCAAGCTAAGAAGGGGAGGAGTCCTTTGCCTCTTTCAGCTGCGCCTCCGTCCTTCACGCCGATGCTCGGCCGGTCTCGGGTGCTTAACGACGAAGCCATGGACAAGGTGCGCCCGATGCTTGCCTCCAGCTTCAATGAGTGGGGGGAGACGGTGGCTTGGCCCGCGTCTCGCACTCGCACGGCCCAGACGGCCACCGAGATCCCAATCTTCATAGATGCCCTCTGGGCCGGCCTGATTCCTCCCTTCTCCGCCTTCTTCAATGTTGTGCTTGAGCATTATCAGATCCACATGTTGCATCGTGACCCTCAGTCTGTGACTCTTCTTGCCGTCTTCGCCTTCATGTGCGAAGCCTTGGTGGGCATCGCTCCTTCGGTGGCTCTCCTCCGCCACTTCTTCTCATTGCATCTGGCCGACCCTCAGCAGTGCTCGGGGTGCGTGAGCTTCCAGGCTGTGGCTGCGACGGCAGGCGAGGGGATTGATTTCGAGCTTCCTCCATCCACGAGCGACTTCCGGATACGATGGGTGTTCGTTGATGCCGGTGTGCTCAGTCCTCTGCTTCAGGCTCCGTCAGGGCCCGCTGTTCCTAACCCCGACTGGGGCCATCAGCGGCTCGCGAGCACCGGCCTTGCTCGCGTCTGGTTCAGGTTGAAGTTGCTGAAGGATCACGGCGTAACTGCACCGATGGTGGTGAAGGAATTCATCCGACGCCGTGTCGCTCCGCTTCAGCACCATCTCGCCCAATGTGGACCTTACTCAGCAGCCAGGATCACATGAGGTTTCAGGAGTCCGGGCTCCTCCTTGGGACACGGGGGACATTGCTCAAGGTCCTGACGGGTGTCTCTCTGCCGGCCGAGCTGCCCGCGAATAATTGCCTGCTGTATCGCTGCAAGAATAAGGGTGAATTTGTAAAGGACATGCCTCTCTTTGATGAATGGGGGCCGCGGCCGATCGGCCTGGAGGGGCCTCGCAAGAACCCCGTCGTCGTGGTTCCCTTCCTTGCTCCTAACACTGAGCCCGCCCCAAGTGACGGTGCAGGTGGGCGAGCTCAGGCGGAGATTGGCCGCTCGAGTGCTAAGGAGCACGCGCCGAGTGGTGACCCTGGGGCATCGCCTTCAGGAGCTTGCCACTCCCCTCTTGGGGGTTTGGTTGCTGAGGAGACACTACATGCGGCTCCTGTGGCCAAGGCTCCAGGAGCCTCGGGAGGTCGTGGTGAAATGGTGCCCGGCTGTTCGCCGCTACCGAGCACCCCTGAAGATATTCTTCCGAGCTCTCCTTCGGCCTCGCTGCGCACCGGCCATCACGTCCAGCGTTTCGGTCGTCTTTGTGTGGACTTCGAGGAGCTCCGCAAGAGGAAAGGATCTCCCAACGGCAGCAACATCTTTGGACCGCTGAAGCGGAGGAAGTACATTGCCATTGACGTGTAAGTATCATACCACTATGGCTCCCTGTGTGTTGCTTTCTTCTTCTGACGCCAGTCTTTCAGGGCTCCTTCCACTGAGGCTGCTGAATCTCCCAAGAAATGGCCTCCTTCTTCTTTAACTCTTCCGCCAGCTTCAAGCGCTCCGAGTTCGCTGGTTGCCCCTGGAGCAGGGTTGGTTGAAGGGACACTCTTGCCTTCCTGGCGCGGTAATCCTGCAGCCTCGTCACCCCTCTCCCTTGGCCTGGCGTGGAGCTTGGCAGGCGTGCCCAAGGCTCCTCCGCTGATCTTTGCGGCAACTTGTTGGCTTTGATCCTCGGCTCCTCCTCGAGCAGCAATCCCCAGTAGGCTTGGGCTTCTCGCGAAGACGGGCTGGTGTCGGGTGCGGCGCCAGCCCCCAGCCCCCTGTCGAGGGGGTGGCGCGCCGCGTGGCGCCTCGCCCGCAGCCCCTGAGGTGGAGATGAAGAAGGCCGAGCATTCGAGCGCGGGCGCGGGCGGAGCGTGGTTTGCCATCAGCTCTTCCAGGAAGCGATGAACGTGATGAGCCGGCTCGGTGGAGAGCTCGCGAGTGTCGATTCACGTCTTGAGGCTGAAGGTCTCCGGCTGGCGGAAGAGCGGCGCAAGCTGAAGGTGGCCATCAACCTCGGCCGCTATCAGCGTGACCTTGAGAACGCGAAGGCTGAGGCATCTCTCAAGGTTTCCTACGAAGCCCGCTCACGAGCCTTGGAAGAGGCTCGCGAGGCTACGGAGAAGCGCACTTGGGAGCTCCAGGCCTGGAGCGCGTCTCTTGAGCAGCAGGTGGAGGCGCGCAGGGCCGCTCTTGCATCACTGAGGGGGACGCCATGGAGGAAGAGGAGGTCCGAAAGCGTGAGGAGGCGCTGGCCCTGGAGGCCATGGAGCGTAACAGCGAGCTCGAGCAACTTGAGATGAGGGAGCGTCAAGTTGCCCAAGTAGAAGACGCTGTAGGGGCTTGATGACCCACAAGTATAGGGGATCTATCATAGTCCTTTCGATAAGTAAGAGTGTCGAACCCAACGAGGAGTAGAAGGAAATGATAAGCGGTTTTCAAAGAAGGTATTCTCTGCAAGTACTGAAATAAGTGGTAACAGATAGTTTTGTGATAAGATAATTTGTAACGAGCAACAAGTAACAAATAGTAAATAAAGTGCAGCAAGGTGGCCCAATCCTTTTTGTAGCAAAGTACAAGCCTGGACAAACTCTTATAATAGGAAAAGCGCTCCCGAGGACACATGGGAATATCGTCAAGCTAGTTTTCATCACGCTCATATGATTCGCGTTCGGTACTTTGATAATTTGATATGTGGGTAGACCGGTGCTTGGGTGTTGTTCTTACTTGAACAAGCATCCCACTTATGATTAACCTCTATTGCAAGCATCGGCAACTACAACAAAAGTATTAATGTAAACCTAACAATAGCATGAAACATATGGATCCAAATCAGCCCCTTACGAAGCAACGCATAAACTAGGGTTTAAGCTTCTGTCACTCTAGCAACCCATCATCTACTTATTACTTCCCAATGCCTTCCTCTAGGCCCAAATAATGGTGAAGTGTTATGTATTCGACGTTCACATAACACCACTAGAGGATAGACAACATACATCTCATCAAAATATCGAACAAATACCAAATTCACATGACTACTAATAGCAAGACTAATCCCATGTCCTCAGGAACAAACGTAACTACTCACAAAGCATATTCATGTTCATAATCAGAGGGGTATTAATATGCATATAGGATCTGAACATATCATCTTCCACCAAATAAACCAACTAGCATCAACTACAAGGAGTAATCAACACTACTAGCAACCTACTAGTACCAATCCGGACTTGGAGACAAGAATTGGATACAAGAGATGAACTAGGGTTTTGAGAGGAGATGGTGCTGGTGAAGATGTTGATGGAGATTTCCCTCTCCCGATGAGAGGAGCGTTGGTGATGATGATGACGATGATTCCCCCCCCGGAGAGAAGTGTCCCCGGCAGAACAGCTCGGCCCGAGCCCTAGATTGGTTTCGCCAAGGTTCCGCCTCATGGCGGCGGAGTTTCGTCCCGAAAGGTTGCTTCTTATTTTTTTTCTCGACGAAAGACCTCATATAGCAGAAGATGGGCATCGGGGAGCCACCAGGGGGCCCACGAGGTAGGGGGCGCGCCCTAGGAGGGGGGGAGGGGGCCCACCCTCGTGGGCAGGGTGTGGGCCCCCTGGTCTTCATCTTTGGCAAGGAGTTTTCATTATTTTTTATAAGATGTTCCGTGGAGTTTCAGGACTTTTGGAGTTGTGCAGAATAGGTCTCTAATATTTGCTCCTTTTCCAAATTTCGTAATTCTAGGTGCCGGCATTCTCCCTCCTTATGTAAACCTTGTAAAATAAGAGAGAATAGGCATAAGTATTGTGACATAACGTGTAATAACAGCCCATAATGCAATAAATATCTATATAAAAGCATGATGCAAAATGGATGTATCAACTCCCCCAAGCTTAGACCTCGCTTGTCCTCAAGCGAAAGCCGATAACAATAAATATGTCCCCATGTTTAGAGGTAGAGGTGTCGATAAAAATAAAATACGTACATGAAGGCATCATGATTATTCTCATAACAGCAACATATGTAGATATTGTCATACGATTTCTTATGTTCAAGTAATAATCCATTCACAATGCAGAGTACGAATCATAAACTTTATTGAGAACCAACAAACTATAACCTTAGTCATTGAAGCAATTGCAATTTATCATAACATCAGAAAGAGTCTATGTCAGAGCTTAACAGCAAGTCCACATACTCAACTATCATTTAGTCTTTCATAATTGCTAACACTCACGCGATACTTGTGGTTACGGAGTTTTAATCGGACACAGAGAAAGATAGGGGCTTATAGTTTCGCCTCCCAACCTTTTACCTCAAGGGTAATGTCGACAATAATAACTCATGCCCCCTACATCTAATTAGATATATCAATCAAGATCCTTCCAACACACTGCGCTTGCCAAAGGATAAAATGTAAAAAGGAAAGGTGAAGATCACCATGACTCTTGCATAAGGTAGAGAATAATAATAAAAGATAGGCCCTTCGCAGACGGAAGCAGATGTTGCCATGCGCTTTTATGGTTGGATGCACAAAATATTAATGCGAAAGAGCGACACTTTATATTGCCCCTTGTGATATGAATCTTTATTATGTAGTCTGTCGCTTTTATTTCTTCCACATCACAAGATCGTATAAAGCTTATTTGTCCCACGCCAATCAATCATACATACTTAGAGAGCATTTTTTATTGCTTTGCATCGATGACAACTTACTTGAAGGATCTTACTCAATCCATAGGTAGATATGGTGGACTCTCATGGAAAAACTGGTTTAAGGGTTTTTTGGAAGCACAAGTAGTATCTCTACTTGGTGCTGAGAATTTGGCTAGCATGAGGGGGAAAGGCAAGCTCAACATGTTGGAAGATTAATGACAATATACTTTATCTCAGATATAAGAAAACATAACCCATTATGTTGTCTTCCTTGTCCAACATCAACTCTTTAGCATGTCATATTTTAATGAGTGCTCACAATCACAAAAGATGTCAATAATAGTATATCTATATGTGAAACCTCTCTTTCCTTATTACTTCCTATTAATTGCAACGATGACCAAAGCTATGTTTGCCAACTCCCAACAACTTCTAATCATCATACTCTTTCTATGTGAAGTCATCAGTTTCAATAAGATCAATATGAACTCTTTGTTTCTTTTTATTCTTTTTCTTTTATTCACTCAAGATCATGGCAAAATAATCAAGCCCTTGACTCAACACTAATCTTTATTATATAGCTCACGGACTCGATTACATAGAGAGATCATAAAGCAAAAACTCAAAACTAGATCATGCCATAAACTTTATTCTACTAGATCAAGATACTACTAATAGGATCGAACTAAGAAAAAGGGTAAAGATAGGAGATGTGGTTGTGATACGATACCGGGGCACCTCCCCCAAGCTTGGCAGTTGCCAAGGGGAGTGCCCATACCCATGCGATTATATATCCTTCTTCGGGGTTGGTGAAACATTCTTGGCGATGATGCCATTTAGGATACGATTCTCCTCCTCAAGCTTATTGACTTGCTGCTTGAGGTCCATTATTTCTCATGAAGCTTTCTCAGAATCGCTAAGGCTCCTTGCACCCAAGGGTGTTGCATAGCTGCGGGAGAACAAGTGACACTCCTCTTCATATTTTCATAAGAAAGAAATCTAACATTGGAAGGGATAACGGAGTTTGGAATAGCTGAGCTCTGTAGTTCCCCTATCGCGAACCCAAATTTCGGAAGCCGTAAGTGACTTCTTGATCCTCCATGGCATCCACTCTCATCAAGTCAGCCTCCATCTCCTCCTCCGTTGCTGGCCCAAAGGGGTCAGCTTCGCTGTTTGCCCTTGGTTCCGGTGCCGGATTAGATACCCGGCTCTCCCCTACTGACTCTTGAGAAGACATCTTGCTCTAACCTGCAGCAGCAACAGCTCGAAGCAAAAATAGAGGGTATTTGCATGATACGGGAGTCAAAACCTTCGGGAGAATATATAATGAATTTTTACCGACCAAAATACGTATCGTGAAAGAAACGGTGTCCGGAAGGCACACGAGGTGCCCACGAGGAAGGGGGGCGCGCCCAGGGGGGTAGGGCGCGCCCTCCACCCTTGTGGAGCCCTTGTGTCCTTCCCGGACTGCTACTTATTTTTCTATTTTTCTAAATATTCCAAAACAGAGAAATATTGCCTTAAAAACTGTTTTGGAGTTGGTTTACTTACCGTACCACATACCTATTCCTTTTCGGAGTCTGAAACGCTCCTAAAGTGTCCCTTATGTATTCCTCCGGGGTTATGGTTTCAATAACATTGGTTTCAACATTTATAGGATTACCTGAGATATAGTGTTTCATTCTTTGACCGTTTACCACCTTCGGATTTGTGCCTTCAAAGTTGTTGATTTTTATGGCACCGGAATGATAGACCTCCTCGATAACGTAAAGGCCTTCCCATTTAGAGAGAAGTTTTCCTGCAAAAAATCTTAAACGAGAGTTGTATAGCAATACATAATCACCTACATTAAACTCACAGCTTTTGTATCCTTTTGTCATGCCATCTTTTAACTTTTTCTTTAAATAACTTGGCATTTTCATAAGCTTGGGTTCTCCATTCATCAAGTGAGCTAATATCAAATAACCTCTTCTCACCGGCAAGTTTGAAATCATAGTTGAGCTCTTTAATAGCCCAATAAGCTTTATGTTCTAGTTCGAGAGGTAAGTGACATGCTTTTCCATAGACCATTTTATATGGAGACATACCCATAGGATTTTTATATGCAGTTCCATATGCCCATAATGCATCATCAAGTTTCTTGGACCAATTCTTCCTAGACCTATTGACAGTCTTTTGCAAAATTAATTTGAGCTCCCTATTACTCAATTCTACTTGACCACTAGACTGAGGGTGATATGGGGATGCAATTCTATGATTAACATCATACTTAGCAAGCATTTTTCGGAAAGCACCATGAATAAAATGTGAACCACCATCAGTCATTAAATATCTAGGGACTCCAAACCTTAGAAAAATAACTTCTTTAAGCATTTTAATAGAGGTGTTATGATTAGCACTACTAGTTGGAATAGCTTCTACCCACTTAGTAACGTAATGAACAGCAACTAAAATATGTGTATATCCATTAGAGGTAGGAAAAGGTCCCATATAATCAAAGCCCCAAACATCAAATGGTTCAATAACAAGTGAATAATTCATAGGCTTTTCTTGACGTCTACTAATATTACCAATTCTTTGACATTCATCACAAGACAAGACAAACTTACGGGCATCCTTGAAGAGAGTAGGTCAATAAAAACCGGATTGCAATACCTTATATAAGTTCTATCTCCAGCGTGGTGTCCTCCATACGCTTCGGAGTGACACTTGCGTAGGATTTGTTCCTGTTCATGCTCAGGTACACAACGTCTAATAACACCATCTACTCCTTCTTTATAAAGATGTGGGTCATCCCAAAAGTAATGTCTCAAATCATAGAAAAACCTTTTCTTTTGCTGGTATGTGAAACTAGGTGGTATAAATTTAGCAACAATGTAATTAGCATAATCAGCATACCATGGAGTACTAAGAGAAGCATTTATGACATTTAATTGCTCATCAAGAAAGCTATCATCAATAGGTAGTGGGTCATCAAGAACATTTTCTAACCTAGACAAGTTGTCTGCAACGAGGTTCTCAGCTCCCTTTCTATCAACAATATGAAAATAAAATTCTTGTAGCAGGAGAACCCATTTAATAAGTGTAGGTTTAGCATCTTTCTTTTCCATCAAATATTTAATAGCAGCATGATCAGTGTGAATAGTTACTTTAGAATCAACAATATAAGGTCTGAACTTATCACAAGCAAATACAACTGCTAAGAATTCCTTTTCAGTAGTAACATAGTTTCTTTGAGCATTGTCTAGAGTCTTACTAGCATAATGGATAATGTTTAATTTCTTATCAACTCTTTGCCCTAGAATAGCAACCACAAAGATAATCACTAGCATTACACATAATTTCAAAGGGTAAATTCCAATCAGTGGCTGAACAATAGGTGCAGTAGATCAATGCTTTCTTAAGTATTTCAAATGCTTCTACACAATCATCATTAAAGACAAATGGTATATCTTTTTGTAATAAATTAGTCGAGGTCGAGAAATTTTTGAGAAGTCCTTAATGAACCTCCTATAAAATCCGGGCGTGACCAAGGAAACTTCTTATACCTTTGATGTCCTTGGGACATGGCATCTTTTCAATAGCATCAACCTTGGCTTTATCAACTTCAATACCTCTTTCAGAAACTTGATGCCCCAAGACAATACCCTCATTAACCATAAAGTGGCACTTTTCCCAATTCAAGACAAAATTAGTTTCTTCACATCTCTGCAAAACTCGATCAAGATTTCTTAAACAATCGTCAAAAGAGGATCCATAGACGGAAAAGTCGTCCATGAAAACCTCACAAATCTTTTCACAAAAATCAGAGAATATAGCCATCATGCATCTTTGAAAGGTAGCAGGTGCATTACATAAACCAAAGGGCATACGTCTATAAGCAAAAGTACCAAAAGGGCATGTAAAAGTAGTCCTTGATTGATCTTTAGCCGACACAGGTATTGAGAAAAACCAGAATAACCATCTAGGAAGCAATAATGTGTATGTTTGCATAGTCTTTCTAGCATTTGATCGATAAAAGGTTAGGGGTAATGATCTTTCTTAGTAGCTTTATTTAATTTGCGGAAATCAATTACCATCCTATATCCTATAATAATTCTTTGTGGGATCAATTCATCTTTATCATTAGGAACAACAGTAACACCTCCCTTCTTAGGGACACAATGAACATGACTTACCCACTGACTATCAGCAACGGGATAAATTATACATGCCTCCAGAAGCTTTCGTATTTCTTTTCTTACCACTTCTTTCATCTTAGGATTCAACCTTCGTTGATGATCATGAACCGGTTTGGCATCTTCTTCCAAATTTATTTTATGTTGACATAGAGTGGGACTAATGCCCTTAAGATCATCAAGAGTATATCCAATAGCAACACGGTGCTTCTTCAGAGTTTTCAATAATCTCTCTTCTTGATGCTCTCAAAGGTTAGCACTAATAATAACATGATATATTTTCTTTTCATCAAGATAAGCATATTTAAGATTATCAGGCAATAGTTTAAGCTCGAACATGGGATCACCCTTGGGTGGAGGAGGATCCCCTAGGATTTCAGCAGACAAATTGTGTTTCAGAATAGGTTCCTGTTTAAAGAATACTTCATCTATTTCCCTTCTTTCATTCATAAACATATCATTTTCATGCTCTAGCAAATAATGTTCTAAAGGATCATTAGGAGGTACGGCAATAGAAGTAAGACAAATAATATCATCCTTACTAGGCAATTCCTCTTCATGATTTTGTTTACTAAATTTAGAGAAATTAAACTCATGAACCATATCATCCAAGCCAATAGTAACAACATTCTTTTCGCAGTCTATCTTAGCATTAACAGTATTCAAGAAGGGTCTACCAAATATAATGGGATAAAAGCTATCTTGTGGGGAACTTAGAACAAGAAAATCAACAGGATATTTGATTTTCCCACACAAGACTTCAACATCTCTAACAATTCCCACTGCTGATATAGTATCTCTATTGGCAAGTTTAATTGTGACATCAATATCTTCTAACTCAGCAGGTGCAATTTCATGCTTAATTTCTTTATACAAGTCATAAGGTATAACACTAGCACTAGCACCCATATCACACAAGCCATGATAACAGTGATCTCCTATTTTAACAGAAATAATAGGCACGCCTACCACATGTCTATGTTTATCTTTAGCGCCTGGTTTAGCAATTCTAGCAGATTCACCACAGAATTGAATAACATGCCCATCAATATTATCAGAAAAGAGATCTTTAACAATAGCAATATTAGGTTCTACTTTGACTTGCACAGGAGATGTATACGTTCTAATATTGCTTTTACGAACCATAGTTGAAGCTTTAGCATGATCCTTTATTCTAACAGGGAAAGGTGGTTTCTCAACATAAGAGGTAGGAACAATAGGATCATTATAAGTGACAGTCTTTTCTTCAACTTTAATAGGTGCAACTACTTTTACTTCTATGGGAGGATGATATTTAAACCACTTCTCCTTGGGGAGATCAACATAAGTAGCAAAAGATTCACATAAATAAGCTACTATCTCAGAGTCAAGTCCATATTTAGTGCTAAACTTATGGAAAATATCGGGATCCATAAAAGATTTAACACAATCAAACATAGGTGTCATACCTGACTCCTTACCTTCGTCGAGGTCCCAATCTTCAGAGTTGTGTTTAATTCTATCCAATAAATTTCATCTGAATTCAATAGTCTTCATCATAAAAGAGCCTGCACAAGAAGTATCGAGCATGGTGCGATTGTTTTTAGAAAGCCGAGCATAAAGATTTTGAATAATTGTTTCTCTTGGGAGCTCGTGATTGGGGCATGAATATAACATTGATTTAAGCCTCCCCCAAGCTTGAGCGATGCTTTCTCCTTCGTGAGGCCAAAAATTATATATATAACTGCGATCACGATGAACAAGATGCATAGGGTAATATTTTTGATGAAATTCCAATTACAATCTTTTGTAGTTCCATGATCTCGTATCATCACATAGCCTATACCATGTCAATGCATCTCCCTTCAAAGATAAAGGGAAGACCTTCTTCTTAATAACATCATCGGGTATACCTGCAAGCTTAAATAACCCACAAACTTCATCCACATATATTAGGTGCTCATCAGGATGCTTTGTTCCATCTCCTACAAAAGATTAGCTAGCAGTTTTTTCATCATACCCGAAGGAAATTCAAAGGGAATATTTTCATATTCATTTTCAGTAGGTTCATTAGGTTGAGGAGCAACTCTTGTTTCTCTTGGTCGGGGTGAAGATACCCTAACAAGCCCTCAGAGGATTACTTTCCATAGTAACAAGTGACGATGAAATTTCAGCACACTATATAAATTTTTCCTTACCAAATTCCACTTACCAAAGGTGCTACACTCCCCGGCAACGGCGCCAGAAAAGAGTCTTGATGACCCAAAAGTATAGAGGATCTATCGTAGTCCTTTCGATAAGTAAGAGTGTCGAACCCAACGACGAGCAGAAGGAAATGATAAGCGGTTTTCAGCAAGGTATTCTCTGCAAGTACTGAAATAAGTGGTAACAAATAGTTTTGTGATAAGATTGTCGGCGTTCTGGGAATGGGGGTCCCCAGACTTGCCTGCCTGCGGCCTGCGGCGTGGCTCAAAGGAGGCCCAGCACGGCCCATCTTCATCAACGCAAGCTCAAGACCCTCGCGAGGGGCCAAGCCTCACGGGCGGACGACAAGGAGCTTCCTCGAGCACTGCCTCGTCGAGGGCTCATGAGGAGGTGGAGAGTTCAAGGCAGGGTACCTCGCGAGGTGCCCATGACGCAAGCCATGATTTACCAAGGGCGCCAGTCGGGCGCCAGCCCGCAGGTCCTCCTTTCCTCTTTGGTGCAAAGGGAGCAAGCGCAGTAGAGCATCAAGCAAAGGCATCCATTTCGGTGCAACAAGACCAAGACCAGCCCAACGGCTGGAAGGGAGTCATCGCGGAGCCCAAGCAGGCGTCATCGCCAGAGCCTTTGGCAGGCGAGGACCAACTTTAGTCAGGATAAGTGTACCCGCTGTTCCCCTTCAAAATGGCCAATTGTTTTTTTTGACAGAAAGACTGTAAGGGAACCCCTTACAGTATAATTGGTGCAACAAACCCAAATTACAAGTACCATGCCTTGAACCTGGGTGGGTGGGAAGGCATCAGCCCCTTCCCACCACTAGGCTATGCCATAGTCTGCAAAATGGCCAATTGTTGGCGCCCATCCCGCTCAATATTTGGGAAGAGGCCCAGGGCCTTCGCCTATAAATAGGAGTAGCCACCCCCAGGGCGAGGAGGGCCGGAATCCTCATCAAGAAACCAGTAGCTAGAGCAACTGAACACCACCTAGCAGTTCATCGCACCCGCCAAGAACAGACCCTCACGAGGCTGTTCTTCCTTGTATTGTTCCTCATCAGCCCAAGAGGCAATCCACCACACCACACACTGGAGTAGGGTATTACACCACAATGGTGGCCTGAACCAAAGATAAATCTCGTGTCGCTTGTGCTGTTCCGTTTAGTAGTTTAGGTCCCAGCGATTCGGCGAGGTGCGAGACGGGGGAGGGTTGGATCTCCGCGCGCACCCCAGTGTTCGAACCTCAAGGGTCTGCCGGAACCCGAAATCTGACATTTGGCGCGCCACGTAGGGGTGCATCGGAATCTACCCTTCGTCGCCTCATGCTTCCCCGACCACCGCAACCATGTCTGACGCCCGTCGGGCCCGCGCCGAGCGCCGAGCCGCCCTCGCCTCCCATGTCGCCCAGACAGCTCCCGTTGGCGGGCGCCCTCGTTGTTCCCCGTCACCTGCCATCGACGCCGCCACCGGCCCGGCGGGGAACGAGCAGCAAGCATCGTCCCCAGACCCGTCCATGAGGCGGGGCGCACCGCCACGCCCGCTCACCCGCTGGTTCTTTCCACGCGCGCCTTGTGCCTTGAGGCCCGAGCTGCACTCATCGCGGCAAACGAGCTCTGCGCTACCGCTTCCCGTCGACGCGTCTGAAGAATGGCTCCACCGAGTCGCCGAGCTTCGTCCGTCTTTGCGAGGCGCCCCGCACGTCCGTCTCGCTGCACCGCACCGCCGCTGGGCGATGAAGCTCGGCGCCTCACCGCCTCCTCCTCAAGAAGGCGCCAGCCCCAAGGCGCGGCCTGGCGGAACCCGCTTCCGCCAGCGCCCGGCTGCAAGAGCAGAGCTGTCAAGAAGTTCCTCGCCCACGAAGCTGCCCGAGCGCTCCTGCTCCAAAGACGTCGAGACCTGCGCTGCCCCCAGCCGCGGCGCAAGGAGGCCCGCAAGACCAAGCTCCCTGTCTCCGAGGCCCCCCGCGGCCACGGCTGCCGCGCCTTCACCTCCGAGCTGCGCAGCGTCGCGTGGCCCGCCAAGTTCAAGCCAGACCTGCCTCCTCGCTACGACGGCACAGCTGACCCTACGGAGTTCCTCCAGCTCTCACGAGCTGGGCATCGAGGCTGCTAACGGGATGAAAAGGTCATGGCGAACTGGTTTCCCATGGCGCTCAAGGACGGAGCCCGCACCGGCTCTGAATCTGGCCCCGTGCACGATCTCTTCCTGGTCCGAGATGCGATCCGCTTGCCGCCAACTTCCGGTACTTCGCGACCGCCACCCGCCGTGAGTGACATGCGCCGAATCAAGCAGCCTGGGAAACCCTGCAAAAGTACATCCAGCGCTTCAACAACGCTGCCTCAAGATCCCCTGTGGTAACAGAGGAGGCCATCATCTCTGCCTTCTCCGACGGCGTGCGCGACGTCAAGATGAAGGAGAAGCTGGCGATGCATGAAGATCTGTGCACCTCCTTGGAGCTGTTCAACTTGGCGACCAAGTGCGCCAGGGCCGAGGAGGGGCGCCTCTCCCTCCTCGAGCTGCCTGCCGCGGATCCCAAAGAAAAGAAGTCCAAGGCCAAGGACGTGAAGCGCAAGGGGGCTGCCGTACTCGCGGCCGAA
The DNA here is from genome assembly GCA_021605145.1 of Aegilops bicornis. Lineage (NCBI taxonomy): Eukaryota > Viridiplantae > Streptophyta > Magnoliopsida > Poales > Poaceae > Aegilops > Aegilops bicornis. The sequence goes on from CM038670.1 coordinate 364,315,447, forward strand.
CACGACACCAAGCGAGGCAGATATCAGCCTGAGTCCTCCAAGGGCAGTCGGTACTGCGTGTACCACGACCTCCACACCCACAACACCAATGAATGCCAAGAGCTCCGGGCAGACGCTGAAGGAAGGGTCGGCAGACGCCTGTGCGCAGTGGACTGGCTACGCCAAGGAGGAGGAAGGAATGCAGGACGCTGGGAAGACCGCGGCCCGCGCCAAGGGTGGCGCGACCAACCTCGCGAGGACCGTTGGCAAGACCCGCCTCTCAAGGGAGGCTGGAGGGATCAGCCTCGCGAGGATCGCCCGCAGGGGAACGCATACCTCCCTCCGCTGCCGCCGCAGCCAAGGAGAAATGAGGACCGTCATCAGGACAAGGGGGCTGGGGGCTTCCAGGAACCGCGTGCAATCGCCTGCATCCTGGGCGGAGCTCAAGCCCCAGCCTCTCAGTGCATCTTCAAGCAGTTCGCCCGCGAAGTGAATGCATTCCTCCCCAAGCTCGAGGCCGCGCGCCCTCTCAGGTGGTCGGCGTGCGCCATCACGTTCAGTTCAGCGGATCAGCTCAACTGCGCGGCCACAACCGGAGTTCTCCCGATGCTTTGTTCCCCAATCATCAGCAACGTGATGGTCACCAAGACCCTCATCGACGGCGGGGCAGGACTCAACGTCCTGTCCGTGGGAACATTCAACAATCTTCAAGTGCCTTACAGTCAGCTTCAGCCAACCAAGCCTTTCTCCGGAGTCACCAACGGATCCACGGTCCCGATCGGGTAGGTCCGCCTTCCTGTCACCTTCGGGGCTCGCGACAACTACCTCACCGAGCTCATCGACTTCGACGTCGCCCACATTCGCCTGCCGTACAACGCCATCCTCGGGTACCCGGCGCTGGCCAAATTCATGGTCAGAACCCACCACGGCTAACGTCCTCAAGATGCCAGAAGCGGCGGGGTCATCACGGTGCCACGTGAAGAGAGAGATGCAAGAAGCTCTCGAGCGAGCCTTTCAGGCCGCATCGCTAGAAGACCCAGAACGCAGCAGCAGGAGGCCTCCCGAGGCCACACCTAAGAAGAAGAAGACATCGACCGACCCGGTTCCTCAAGAGGCAGGCCCCTCAGGGCCCGCGCCCGGCCAGGGGGAGCCTCCTTCCATCGCATAGGAAAGCGCGCCTGGCGCCCTCCTCAGGCCGGGCTCGGGGGCTCTCCCCTGGAGGGCCGCCGACCTCGCCAAGGTCACGAGGGAGGCGCTTGGGCACCACGTGGAGGCGTGCTTCGAAGCACGCTTCCCGCAAGCAGGAGCAAGGCAAGGAGGGCCAACCCTTAGGAGTTCGTCGCCAAGGCCATTCAGGAGCTACAGGAGTCAAGGGTCATGAGGGGCAGCCGCCGCCTACCTGCTGTGGCCCCCCATCCAGGCGAGGATGGTGGGCTGCGCGTCTGCATCGACATACCAGGGCTCAACCGAGCTGCATCTCAAGAGCGCCTGATGTAGGGCGGAACCCTACGTGGATGATCTTTCACGTTGGAGCGGATCCTATGGTGAATCACGAAGAACACGCAGAAGAACAAGAGGGAAACACGGGGAAAACGAGAGAGAATTCACTCAACCAACAAGAGATCAATCACACAAGTGCTAGATCACCGATCACATAAGGTGGGACAAGATTCAAGATCAACAAAGGAAAGATATAAACGGTAGCCGTTCTTCTCCGTGAGGAGGCCTTGATGGGGTCCACCCTAGAAGGGGGTCTTGAATCCACTTGGGGGATCTTCTCCGTAGAGGTCCTGATCTCCGAGGAGAAGTAGCCAAGTGGATGAGCAAAGGCTCTCACACAAAATATGAGCTAATCCAATGCTACCTTAGAAAGAGGAAGGGGATGAAGTATATATAGTCTAGGGGGCGAAGGGGTACATGGGACTCGTCCCGGATACACTGCACGCAGGCAGGGGAGGCCGGATGTCCGTGCGTCGGGCCGGATGTCCGGGCCTTCACGAGGCGCCGGATGTCCGGGCTATCCGGCCGGATGTCCGGGCTGGGGCGGCCACTTTTGCCGAATCGTGTGAGGGGCGCCGGATTTCCGGGCTTCAGGCCGGATATCCGGGCTGGGGGCCGGATGTCCGGGGCTGGACGCCGGATGTCCGGGCCCTGTAGACTTGGGCAGCTTGGCTGATGCTGAGGTGGATGCTCCAGGGGCCGGATGTCCGGGGCCTGGGAGTTGAACTTGACCGTTTCCGTTGGTTCTCTTCATCCATGGACTTGGCGGTTTGTCCGTCTTCGCGTGCACCCTCGGGAGGTTCCCCTTGACACCTAATCATGCATAGCATATCGGACTTAGGTAGTAGCCATGTCTCAAGTGGATCATATGTGATATCAATAAGGAAGGAAGTCACCTCGTTCTCGAGAGCTCTAGCTCTAGCTCGTGTCATGGGTCCTCTTGGCTCTTGATGAGACGGTTGTAGATCCATGGGGATGATCGTGGGACGCTCCACATCATCCCCCCTTTGGAGAGATCCGACCTCGGATCAAAGGCTTCATCTCCATGGAATGGTGCGAGGTCCTTGACGTTGAAGATGTCGCTCACATTGTATTTTTCTCGAGGTAGGTCGATCTTGTAAGCGTTGTCGTTGTAGCGTGCTAGCACCTTGAAAGGTCCATCGGCTCGAGGTAGAAGTTTGGACTTGCGTTCATTGGGGAAGCGGTCCTTGCGAAGGTGTAGCCACACTAGATCACCAATGTTGAAGACCATGGGTTGCTTGTTGGCATTGAGCTTGGTTACTTGTCGGTGTACTTGGCGCTCGATGGTGTGCCTTGTATCTTCGTGCATCTTCTTGATGTAGCTTGCTCGTGCACTCGCATCCATGTTGGTGCGCTCTTGGAGAGGAAGTGGTAGAATGTCCAATGGGGACAACGGGTTGAAACCGTAGACGACCTCGAAGGGGGACTTGCCGGTAGTCGAATGTCTTGCACGGTTGTAGGCGTACTCGGCGATGGGTAGACATGCTTCCCATTCCTTGATGTTCCTCTTGATCAAGACACGAAGTAGAGTGGATAGTGTGCGGTTCGTCACCTCCGTTTGGCCGTCGGTTTGAGGATGGTATGCCGAGGAGAACAAGAGCTTTATTCCGAGCTTGGCGCATAGGGTCTTCCAAAAGTAACTCAAGAACTTGACGTCACGATCGGAGACGATTGTCTTTGGTACGCCATGGAGTCGCAAGATTTCCCTACAAAAGAGATTTGCAACATGTGAAGCATCATCTATCTTGTTGCAAGGAATGAAATGTGCCATCTTAGAAAATCTATCCACAACAACAAACACAGAATCCTTGCCATTTTGAGTCCTAGGAAAACCAAGTACAAAATCCATACTAATGTCTTCCCATGGTTGATATGGAATAGGAACAGGCATGTAAAGACCATGAGATTGAGCTTTAGACTTAGCTTTGTGACATGTATAGCATCGGTTGGTGAAGCGTGAGACGTCATGAACATCTTGGGCCAAAAGTAGTTGTTGGAGAGCGTGGCGAATGTCTTGTCGCGTCCAAAGTGTCCCATGAGTCCGCCTCCATGAGCCTCTTGCAAAAGGAGCAAACGAAGAGAAAACTCGGGAATGCATAGTTTGTTAGCTCTCATAAGAAAACCATCCTTGATGTAATATTTTTCCCAAGAAGTATGCGTCAAACACTTAGCATAAGGAGAAGCAAAAGATGGATCATTCTCATACAAGTCTTTTATATGCTCAAAACCAATAACATTCAACTCAAGTTGAGTGACAAGCATGCATATGCGTGAAAGCGCGTCGACAACTACATTTTCTTTACCCTTAATGTACTTGATCACATAAGGAAAAGATTCAATGAATTCACTCCATTTTGCATGGAGATTGTTTAATTTAGTTTGACCTTTGAGGTACTTAAGCATTTCATGATCGGTATGGATGACAAACTCATGAGGTCTAAGGTAATGTTCCCAGACATGTAGCACATGCACTAAAGCATACAATTCTTTGTCATAGATGGGATAATTAAGTTGAGCACCGGAGAGTTTTTCACTAAAATAAGCAATGGCTCATTTTTCTTGCATCAAAACTCCGCCAATTCCGGTACCACTTGCATCACAATGAACCTCAAAAGTTTTGTCAAAATTGGGCAATGCAAGAATTGGAGCATGAGTAAGCAAAGACTTGAGCTCATCAAAAGCGGTTCATTGCAAAGTTCCCCAAACAAAGGGAGTATTCTTCTTACTCAAGGCATGCAAAGGAGCGGCAATTGTGCTAAAATCTTTCACAAAGCAACGATAAAAACCCGCAAGACCAAGAAAACTTCGCACTTGTTGCAAATTGGTGGGTTGGGGCCAAGTTTTAATTGCTTCAATTTTAGATTCGTCAACATGGACACCCTTTGAGGATACCACAAAACCCAAGAAAACCACTGTATCAACTCCAAAAGTGCATTTTTTCAAGTTTGCATAAAGGCTTTCCTTGCGAAGAGTTTGCAACAAAGATTTTACATGATTGATGTGCTCTTTCATGGTTTTGCTAAACACAAGAATATTATCAAAGTAAACCACAACAAAGACTCCAATGTAAGGACGAAGCACATGATGCATAAGACGCACGAAAGTACCGGGAGCCTCCGAAAGACCCATAGGCATCACTAACCACTCATATAAACCAAATTTGGTTTTGAAAGCAGTTTTCCATTCATCACCCTCTTGTATGCGGATTTGATAATAGCCACTTTTAAGGTCAATTTTTGAGAAAAAGTTGGCTCTACTAAGTTCATCAAGCATATCATCTAAGCGAGGAATGGGATGCCTATAGCGGACGGTGATCACATTTATAGGTCTACAATCGGAACACAAGCGAAAACTTCCATCGGGTTTAGGCACAGTATAACGGGAACGGCACAAGGGCTTAAGCTTTCACGTACATGACCGTTGTCGATTAGTTGTTGTACTTGCCATTGAATCTCCTTGGTTTCTTCGGGATTGACTTGGTATGGAGCTTTGTTTGGTAGAGGCGCTCCGGGGATGAGGTCGATTCGATGCTCAATGCCTCGAAGAGGAGGTAGCTCATCGGGGAAAACATCTTGAAATTCCTGCAAAGAGATTGAAACACCAAAGGTAGCTCGTGAATGGTGTTAGTTTTGGTTCTCCATCCTTGCACACAAGGACAAAGTGCATCACATTCGATGGGTTCTCACACCTTCTCTCATCTCACTTTTGGTGGCAAATAGGATGAGGTTTTTCTCTCTAGGTGAAGAGGCGCTCAAGTTTGGCTTGTGGCTCTCACTCACTTTTGGGTGGATCACTTTCTCACTCTTGTCTCTATGATGGGTGGCTTGCTTGTCGGCTATCACTTGAGTAGGAGATATAGGTCGTAGCACATATTCCTTCCCTTTCATCTTGAAGCTATAGTGATTTGTGCGCCCATTGTGGATGACACCATGGTCGAATTGCCATGGTCGACCTAGAAGTAGGTGGCAAACGGTCATTGGGACCACATCACATTCCAACGTGTCTTCATAAGCACCAATTTTGAAGGAGACTTGGACCGTATGCTCGACTCGTATAGTCTTGGAGTCACTTAGCCATTGAACCTTGTAGGGGTGCGGGTGCTTCCTCTTGACCAATTGAAGTTTGGAACATAGTTCTTCACTTGCCAAGTTGTGGCAACTACCTCCATCGATGATGACCTTGACGGACCTTCCGTTGATGCTGGCCTTTGTGTGGAAGATGTTGCATCTTTGGTCGTCTTCTTGTTGATGTTGAAGAGTCAAGACCTTGGAGACAACAAGAGCGGGGCTCGAATCCTCATCGCAAAATACTTGATCATCTTCATCTTCGTTCACTTGCCGGTGCATGGCCACTTGCTCAAGGTCTTCCATCTCCTCATCACTCATTGAGTCATAGGTGCCGTCGTCGTTGAGGATCATGGTCCGCTTGTTGGTGCATTCATAGGACTTGTGGCCTCGGCCGCCGCAAGTGAAACACTTGAAGGAGCTTGTTTTGATGGTCTCGTCGGTCGGAGTAGATGATGAAGCACGCGGCTTGAAGTTGCTTGTAGTAGGAGGAGGACGACTTGAACTTGTCGACTTTCTCTTGTAACTCGACTTGTCGTCGTTGGTTGTAGAAGGTTTGGTTGATGTAGATGTTGGAGGAGTCGTTGAAGCTTGGTTGTTGTAGAAGCCGTAGGTTTTGGATGAGTACTTGGCGTACTTGAAGTCATCTTGCACTTGACGTTCCGCCTTTGTAGCTTGATGCACGAGCTCAATGAGGGTTGAGTATGGTTGGAAGTCGGCGATCTTCTTAATGGGATGATTTAGTCCATTCAAGAAACGTTCCATAGTTTGCTCATCATCATCCTTGACATTGGCTCGAATCATGGCTATCTCCATTTCCTTGTAGTATTCTTCAACACTCTTTGTTCCTTGCTTGAGAAGTTGGAGTTTCTTGAAGAGGTCGCGGTTGTAGTAGGTTGGCACAAAACGTGCTCGCATGACATTCTTCATTTGAGGCCAAGTGGTGATTGGAGGTTCACCTCTTGCTTGTCGTCGCTCAATGATTTGTTCCCACCATATGAGCACATAGTCTTGTAACTCAAGTGATGCCATAGCGATTTTCTTCGCTTCATCGTAGTTGTGCAACCGGAAGATTTTGTCAACCTTCAATGCCCATGAGAGGTTGTCTTCGGGGTCATTGCTTCCATTGAACTTGGGCATGGTGAATTTTAGCTTGCCGTAGCATTGCTCTTCATTGTGTTGTTGGCGATGTTGATGATGACGTCCTTGACGTGGATTGTAATCGTCTTCGTGTTGCTCTTGGCGTGGAGGAAGACCATGATCAACTTGCCCTTGTTGAACTTGAGGTTGGAGTGTAGCTTGACGAGCTTGTGGAGGTGCTTGAGGAACTTGACATTGTACATTCCTCTCTTGGATTTCTTCTCGAAGGGCTTCCTCTTGATTGCGCCGTTCGCGATTGCGGTTGGCGAAGGCTCTACTTGATTCTTGAAGGGCACGTTATGCCTCAAGAGCTTGCGCTTCACGTTGTTGTTGTTGAAGACGTTGAGCCTTGGCATCTTGTTCGCCTTGGTGTAGACGCCTTTCGTTCTTCCTCTTGTTGACGACGAAGACGTTGTCGTTCTTGAGCTTGAGCAAAAGCGTCTTGGTTTGATTGAGGACGAGGAACTTGATCATCAACTTGCTCTTGTGAATGCTTGTCATGTAGCGGGTTGCGAGATGCATGACGGTCTTGACGAGCGGCACAACAAAGAGTGTTCGAAGTAGGTGTACTTGAGTCGTAGAAGGTGTCGTCGATTGTCGACTCGAGCGGCTCCGTCTTGATGATGAAGAAGTTGAATGATGCCGGTTTCTCATCAAAGCGCCGGATCTCGCCCATTCTTGCATCGTTCTCTTGCTTGTGAGCATCGAACTTGTTGTCGAAGTAGTCTCTTGTACGTTGCTCGGAGAGTCGCAAGTCGATGGCGAGGTTGTCGGCGCGGTCGCTCATTGCTTGTTGTTCTTGGTGCAACGCTCGTTGTGCACCAAAGAGGTGGCTCTTGGTGACGATGATGACATGTCGTCGTCTTTGCTCGATGAAGAGTGGGTTGGTAGAGGTACTTGGCCTATCCATCATTCCAAGCAAAATGTGAGTGGTAGAAGGAGAAGAACTTATACCAATGTACCTTTGACCGATGTTGATGATGAATCAAGTTCACTCAAATGCGGACAATGAAATAGCACTATTGGTACCGATTCTTGTCGGTTCTCACACCTACACAAATAAAAGCTTATGGTGGAGCTCGGTTAGGATGGTGGCAAATTTTTTGATGCAATTGTAAGTGAGACTCAATAATGTTGGAAATGATTCACAAATTTGCAAATGCAACAAATAGACCAATATCAAGATATGGTACACGGAAACACACACACAAATAGATAATATGGGGTTATGCAACCAAGGATGAGCCAAAATGTGGAATTCACCAAGATGCTCTTGTTGCACAACACTAGAGAGACGCTAGCACGATTGCACAATAGGCGGATACTGAACTTGTGCACAACCTACTAAGCAAAAATGCAACGACTTCTATCCCAAGTATGCTATATGTATGGTGTTTCGATGTGTTGATCCAAGATGATCAAGTATGACAATCTTAATGTTGTATGATGCTATGGTTCTTGCTTATAAGCTCCTTGCTTATCTTTCTCTTTTGCTTAAAAGCTTGATTGGCTCTTTCTCTTTTGAGCTCTTTTTTTCATGCAAAACTTCACGAACCAAGATAGCAATTGTGTATGCGATGACAACTTTGTGACACACAAGTTGATGCTAAGATATGCACCACTTTGGTATGGTATGTATGCTATGGAGTATGATCACTAATGTGCACAAGTCACGTTGCCGGCAATATTCAATGGCTAGTCTCGATGGGTAAGCAACACAAAAGATGGGCTATGATGGTTATCAATGCAATTGCAAGTAATGAGAAAGATGTCGACGATGTTACCGTCCTTGGCGAAGATGAGCGGTGGTGATGTTGATGTTGAACCGTACCTAGATAGCCAAAACACAAAAGGATACGGAAACCCCAACTCAAATTCTCAAAGCAAAATTTGGCAACATTGTCGGAATTGGTAGTGGGAAAGGCTATGGTGGTGTTATGCGGAAGTGGAGGATGTAAGTGGAAGTGTATGTGGGCACGGGACAAAATTTGGAGAGAGTTAGGCGGTAAACGGGGTGGTGGATGGGGATTGCTGTTTCCAGGAGCCGGATTTCCGGGCAGGAAGCCGGATGTCCGGGCTTGTCGGGCCGGATGTCCGAGCTCTGGGTCCGTGGACGAACTCGATGACCACCGCGTGGAGAGGTCAAATCCGGTCAAAATTTGGGCGATTTTGTGGATGGAAATTGTGGAAATGGTGGGGGGAAAGCTAGATCTACCTGCAACACACGAAATCCACGGATCGAATCCAACAAAACTTCATCACACTAATAAATCACAAAAAAAATTGGGGCTATTTTTGGTGGGGAATTTTTGGAATTAGGACAAAAAAACAAAATCAAGCTAGAAAAAGAGGGGTAGGGGCTCCAAAAACGTGATCAACGTGGCTCATGATACCAAGATGATGTAGGGAGGAACCCTACGTGGATGACCTTTCACGTTGGAGCGGATCCTATGGTGAATCACGAAGAACACGCGGAAGAACAAGAGGGAAACACGGGGAAAACGAGAGAGAATTCACTCAACCAACAAGAGATCAATCACACAAGTGCTAGATCACCGATCACATAAGGTGGCACAAGATTCAAGATCAACAAAGGAAAGATACAAACGGTAGCCGTTCTTCTCCATGAGGAGGCCTTGATGGGGTCCACCCTAGAAGGGGGTCTTGAATCCGCTTGGGGGATCTTCTCCGTAGAGGTCCTGATCTCCGAGGAGAAGTAGCCAAGTGGATGAGCAAAGGCTCTCACACAAAATATGAGCTAATCCAATGCTACCTTAGAAAGAGGAAGGGGATGGAGTATATATAGTCTAGGGGGCGAAGGGGTACATGGGACTCGTCCCGGATACACTGCACGCAGGCATGGGAGGCCGGATGTCCGGGCCTTCACGAGGCGCCGGATGTCCGGGCTGGGGCGGCCACTTCTGCCGAATCGGGTGAGGGGTGCCGGATTTCCGGGCTTTAGGCCGGATATCCGGGCTGGGGGCCGGATGTCCGGGGCCTGGGATTGGTTCTCTTCATCCATGGACTTGGCGGCTTGTCCGTCTTCACGTGCACCCTCGGGAGGTTCCCCTTGACACCTAATCATGCATAGCATATCGGACTTAGGTAGTAGCCATGTCTCGAGTGGATCATATGTGATATCAATAAGGAAGGAAGTCACCTCGTTCTCGAGAGCTCTAGCTCTAGCTCGTGTCATGGGTCCTCTTGGCTCTTGATGAGACGGCTGTAGATCCATGGGGATGATCGTGGGATGCTCCGCATCAGCGCCTCTGGCCCTCGCGAGTGGGACGTTGCGAGGGCCCGCCCCACAGCTACGTGTGCATGCCTCACGGCCTGCCAAACGCGGTTGCTGCGCACCAGCATCTCATGAGGGCGATCCTGGAGGCTCGAGAGGTCAGGCACGCCACAGCCCTGGCGAAGATGGAGATGGCCCCCGAGGAGCCGCCAGCGCCTCCGGATCCTCCCGAGGCCCCCGGGCTTGGGGGCTCGTGAGGATCGGCTCCCGCAGCCCACCGAGTCTGCTACACCAACACCCCTTCGTCCCCAACATCACCAGGTGACATCTTTAAGTTTTGTTCGGCTGGGAGCGCCTTGAGGCCACATTATTCCCAGCCGCGTGGGTCCGTCCCTCGCGGCATGTACCCCTTTTATTTCATGTCATTAGCCTATCCTGTTGGGGCGCCTCGGGCTGCATCATCCCCAAGCCGCTCGGGCTGTCCCGGCATGTATCCTTCTTACGTTTTCCTTAGGAGTATGCTCTCGCTCCACCATGCTTGTTATTTGGTGCCTTTTCCTGGGTGACGGGATCTTGCACGTTAAAGGGGGGGTGCCTGAGCATCGCGACTCAGGGATCCTACCGGCTCTCCGGCCCTCACCCTCTGGTCTTGTCCATGGCATCGCGACCTGGCTTGCCAGCGACGGCTGAGACCAGCCCGAGCCGGACCCGAGGACGAGAGTTTCGTCATCTAACCCAGCTTTAGCGTTAAAGGGGGTGCCCGAGCATCGTGACTCGTGGCTCCTACCGGCTCTCCGACCCTCACCCTCTGGTCTTGTCCATGGCATCGCGACCTGGCTTGCCAGCGACGGCTAAGACCAGCCCGAGAGCCGGGACCCGAGGACGTAGAGTTTCGTCATCTAACCCAGCTTGCGCGTTAAAGGGGGGGTGCCTGAGCATCGCGACTCAGGGCTCCTACCAGCTCTCCGGCCCTCACCCTCTGGTCTTGTCCATGGCATCGCGACCTGGCTTGCCAGCGACGGCTGAGACCAGCCCGAGAGCCGGGACCCGAGGACATAGAGTTTCGTCATCTAACCCAGCTTGCGAGTTAAAGGGGGGTGCCTGAGCATCGCGACTCAAGGCTCCTACCGGCTCTCCAGCCCTCACCCTCTGGTCTTGCCCATGGCATCGCGACCTGGCTTGCCAGCGACGGCTGAGACCAGCCCGAGAGCCGGACCAAGACGTAGAGCACCGACATCCGCCAAATTTGCAGGAACACACTCGAAGATAAGGCCCAGAGCCAGGCGCAACCCGCTTTGAGGTAGGGCCCGTGAGTCCCGCTACCGGCTCTCGGGTGCCCAGATACACCTCGTCCAGCCCTACCGTACAGCCCACGTGTCGGTGGGGCTGTATCACGCCTGGGCTCCTCCCGAGGGGAGCCCCGCCCACGCATCTGATGGAAGCACCATGTTCACACTGGGCCGACGACACTGTCGAGGAGCGGCTATGCCCAGACGCATGCGGAAGCGCTTATGCTCAGCTGGTGATAAACAACCGAGGGTGGCCTCGGTCGCATCAACCTCGGGGAGCCCGGAGCTCGGTGTCCGGCCTCATCGCAACGCCTCCCTCGGGAGCGCGCCAGCGAGGGGGGCACGGGCTGCGCACAGGTCACGCCCAGACGCACGCCACCCAGCCAGGCCCCCCGGGCCTGGTTCGTCGCACGTCGCTCCCCAAGCGGAGCCAAGGTACGAATGTCGTTTGAGCGTCAAGGGGGATTCCTGAGCATCGCGACTCAGGAGCCTAACTGGTCACGTAACCCCTCACCCCTTAGTTCCGAAAGGCTAACGGCGGTTGAGATATGCGCGGGGCCGGGCTCTGCAGACGTAGAACGGTAGATCCGCTCGCGTCTCACCTCCCTACTTGCTGTTCGTGCGCCAAGGGGGACTCCTGAGCATCGCGACTCAGGAGCCTAACTTGTCACGTAGCCCCTCACTCCTTGGTCCCGTCCTGGTTTTCGGTCGGGGCTAACGGCGGCTGAGGTATGCACGGGGCCGGGCTCTGCCGGCGTAGAACATAAGAAAGTAGGAAGCGCAAATTTCAAGGAATTCAAAAGCAGATATTACAGTCCACACTGTTATCGCAATACCAAATGCAAGTTTAAACACCTCCCCGAGGCATGATACATGTGCAGGGATTAAAAGCAGGACAGGAGCCACAACGGAGTCACTTGTCGGCGGTGGAGCAGCGCGGAGTGAGTTCGCCTCGTGGGGCAGCAGGGCCGGCAGCGCCTCACTTCGGCTTGGTGCTGAAGGCCCAGAACTTCCCCAACAGAGCCTCCGCGCGACCCTCCACAGCCTCGGCAGCGGCAGCTGCATGCTCGCCGCTTGGCTCGGGCTCCAAAGAAGCTGTCCAGTCGACCTGGGATCGCTAAGGTAGATGTGGGTGAGGACCCGCCGTTGTCGCATAAGGCAAGAATGTGCCTCGGCCTCGGCCGTGGGGCCAAGGCCAAGGGTGACATCTTCAAGAGCGCGAACCAGAAGGGAAGCAGCTTGGTGGGACCATCCTCGGCGCCCGGCCGGACTCTCCAGTCACTGTCAGAAAGCTGCGTCTTCAGCAAAGAGTGAGCCTTCACCTCCATATCCGTGAAGGTCACGCGATCTTCTGCAAGAACCCGCGCCCTGTCGTCCAGCTCGACCTTCCTCGCCTCCAGCTCCTGCTCCAGCGCGCCTAGACGGTCGCGGCGCTTCTTGAGCCTGGCCTCCCGGTCCTTGATGGCCGCCTCGCGAGCCTTCATGCTTTCCTCCTGCTCCTGGCGGAGGCGGGCCTCCTCGGCAAGCTGGTTCTGCAGGCCCTTCACTCGCTCTCCAGCGTCTCACAGCAACCTTGGATGCTAGCTGCCTCCCGAGGCAGCATCACGGGCAATCTTCGCCTCACGGACAGCCTACTTCTCCTCGTCAAGCCGTCGAGGCACAGACCAGCGCGCCCGAATCGAAGCATCGGAGTGAATCGGCGAAGCCAGCTCCAAACGCCCAGCCATCAGACGGGAGTCGGCGCCCAGAAGATCCTGTCACAGGTGGTCCAGTCCGGCAACGGCGCGATCCAGAACAGTGTTCGGAGGAGCAGCGCTCGGTGGAGTAGGAGGAGAAGACGGTTGTGTGACCACTGCACCCTGAGGCGGAATCAGCGGCACCACGACGACAGTGGAGGCAGCGCCAAGCAAGGGCACCTCGGGAGTCGCTTGGGTCAAGGGGGCTGAGCTCGCCCCAGCGGGCTCAGCCTGGCCTCGCGAGGGCGCCCGGGCAGGAGAGGCATGTGTGTCACGATCACCTTCTTTCTCGGGCAGAGGCACCGCCACGGATGGGGCCTCAGGAGCCCCCTTCAGCTTCTTCGCCACGGGCGCCAGCCTGGCCGAAGGACATGGACATCAGATCTCATCGACGGAGCAATAATCAAGACGGGAAGCATGCACTTACAGGTCGTCGCTGGTGGACTCGAGCAGCCTCCGGCCGAATTTAAAGCCCGCAAGCCAGCTGCAAGGGTCGGCTTCAAGGGGCCCGGGAGCACGAGGCGCGTATGCGGATCGTCCCGGGGCCGGGGCGGACCCGCGGGGGACCTGCCCAGTCCGGTCCTTCTTCGGGATCGGGGGCAGGCTTCCACCTCCCTGCTCATCCTCATCCTCATCGTCGTCACTTTGGGGGAGGCGGAGAGTGCGGGAACTACGCCGAAGGGGAGGAGCCCTTGACTCCGCCCCCGAATCAACCCCCTCTCCCTGCTCTGTTTCCTATACCTCTTCGCTGGAGTCGGCAGAGGACACGTCCACCAGGTCCTCTGGAGCCTCCACGGGCACGGGCCCATCCCCATTGAAGACAGGCATGGGCCCCACTACCTGCTCCCAATCCTCGCGAAGGAACAAGAGGCGCTGGGCGCCCTCCGATCTCGCCACATCGCCCCAACCAAGGACTGGAGGACCGCCGCCAGATCCTCGCCGGCCAGGACCACGGGGCTCGAGTGAGGCCTCCACATCGGAAGCGAGTACTGACGAAGCGGAGCTAGTTGATGCTCCAGGAACTCCCTCAGCAGCGACGCACTAGTCAGCTTCGCCACCGCCACGCTGGCCGGCTTCAGATCTCCGTCAATCTTCTCCAGCACCAGCTTCGCGCGGGGATCCAGAAGCTCCACTCGGGACCGGTCGTCGGAGCTCGCGGGGCACTCCGTGGGTAGGATCAGCCGAGGGTGGATGCGCCCAGCATCCACCAAGACCCACTTGCTCCTGAAGCCCTCAATCCGCTTCCTGTGGTTTGAATGGCGATGGCTCCGCCAGATGCATTTAAGCTCACAGACGCGGAGGCGAAACCACGGGAGGTTCGGAGGGAGAAATAGTGGCGCAGCAAGGCCACCGAGGGCTTCACCCCAACATGGGCCTCACAATAGTAGGCGAAGATTGTCAGAAGAAGGACGGAATTGGGATGGAGGTGCAGAGCTTGAATGTTGTAGTGACAGAGGACGGAGAAGAAGAACTCAGAAAAGGGAGGCACCAGACCAGCAATGATGGCGCTCACGAAGAACGGGTAGAAGGTACTCCCCCGACCCTCAGGGGCGGAAGAGCCGGCCTTGAACGCCTCCGCTCCGTTGACGCCCTGCGCCTCCGCCATCCAGCGCACCAAGGAGAGGCTCGCCCCTGACACATTTGGCGGGTCCAAGGCAGGAGAGTACCAAGCTCGCCGGGCTTGGCGAGGCGCCATGATTTGGCTAGGCACGCAGCGGAGTGGATCTGAAGATCTTGGAAGCAGAGAGGAGAAGCGCAAGAAAGGGGATCTGAGCAGCAACTGGAGAAAGTAAAGGAGGCAAGGAAGATGCCGCTCTGTTATCAACTCACGCGGTTGCAGAAGCGCACGTGTCCAATCAACCGCCACGCGACGCCCAAGGCCACAGGCTGTTAGGGCCCGCGACGCTTCACACTTGCCCTTTCGCCTCTCTGCTCGGCCAAGTTCGGGCGCGCCGTGGGCCCGGGCTCTTGTCGGTGTTCTGGGAACGGGGTCCCCAGACTTGCTCGCCACGGCTGCGGTGTGGCTCGAAGGAGGCTCAGCACGGCCCATCTTCATCAACGCAAGCTCAAGACCCTCGCGAGGGGCCAAGCCTCGTGGGGCGGACGACAAGGAGCTTCCTCAGGCACGGCCTCGTCAGGCTGGCTCATGAGGAGGTAAAGAGTTCAAGGCAGGGTACCTCGCGAGGTGCCCATGACGCAAGCCATGACGACCAAGGGCGCCAGTCGGGCGCCAGCCCGCGCAGTGTCCTCCTTTCCTCTTTTGTGCAAAGGGAGCAAGCGCAGGCGAGAGCATCAAGCAAAGGCATCCGTTTCGGTGCAACAAGACCAAGACCAGCCCAATGGCTGGAAGGAGTCATCGTGGAGCCCAAGCAAAGGCCATCACCAGAGCCTTTGGCAGGCGAGGACCAACTTTATTCAGGATAAGTGTATCCGCTGTTCCCCTTCAAAATGGCCAATTGTTGGCGCCCTTCCCGCTCAATATTTGGGAAGAGGCCCAGGGCCTACGCTTATAAATAGGAGTAGCCACCCCCAGGGCGGGGAGGGCCGGAATCCTCATCAAGAAACCAGTAGCTAGAGCAACTGAAAACCACCTAGCAGTTCATCGCACCCGCCAAGAACAGACCCTCACGAGGCTGTTCTTCCTTGTATTGTTCCTCATCAGCCCAAGAGGCAATCCACCACACCACACACTGGAGTAGGGTATTACACCACAATGGTGGCCTGGACCAAATATAAATCCCGTGTCTCTTGTGCTGTTCTGTTTAGTAGTTTAGGTCCCAGCGATTCGGCGAGGTGCGAGACGGGGGAGGGTTGGATCTCCGCGCGCACCCCAGTGTTCGAACCTCAAGTGTCTGCCGGAACCCGAAATCCAACAAAGATAAATTGTAACGAGAAACAAGTAACAAATAGTAAATAAAGTGCAGCAAGGTGGCCCAATCCTTTTTGTAGCAAAGGACAAGCCTGGACAAACTCTTATAATAGGAAAAGCGCTCCCGAGGACACACGGGAATATCGTCAAGCTAGTTTTCATCACGTTCATATGATTCGCGTTCGGTACTTTGATAATTTGATATGTGGGTAGACTGAACAAGCATCCCACTTATGATTAACCTCTATTGCAAGCATTCACAACTACAAAAAAAGTATTAAGGTAAACCTAACCATAGCATGAAACATATGGATCCAAATCAGCCCCTTACGAAGCAACGCATAAGCTAGGGTTTAAGCTTCTGTCACTCTAGCAACCCATCATCTACTTATTACTTCCCAATGCCTTCCTCTAGGCCCAAATAATGGTGAAGTGTTATGTAGTCGACGTTCACATAACACCACTACAGGATAGACAACATACATCTCATCAAAATATCGAATCTAATACCAAATTCACATGACTACTAATAGCAAGACTTCTCCCATGTCCTCGTGAACAAACGTAACTACTCACAAAGCATATTCATGTTCATAATCGAGGGGTATTAATATGCATATAGGATCTGAACATATCATCTTCCACCAAATAAACCAACTAGCATCAACAACAAGGAGTAATCAACACTACTAGCAACCTACTAGTACCAATCCCGGACTTGGAGACAAGAATTGGATACAAGAGATGAACAAGGGTTTTGAGAGGAGATGGTGCTAGTGAAGATGTTGATGGAGATTGCCCTCTCCCGATGAGAGGAGTGTTGGTGATGATGATGACGATTATTTCCCCCTCTCGGAGGGAAGTGTCCCCGGCAGAATAGCTCTGCCGGAGCCCTAGATTGGTTCCGCGAAGGTTCCGCCTCGTGGCGGCGGAGTTTTGTCCCGAAAGGTTGCTTCTTATTTTTTTCTTGACGAAAGACCTCATATAGCAGAAGATGGGCATTGGAGAGACACCAGGGGCCCCATGAGGTACGGGCGCGCCCTAGGAGGGGGGCGCGCCCCCCACCCTCGTGGATAGGGTGTGGGGCCCCTGGTCTTCATCTTTGGCAAGGATTTTTCATTATTTTTTTATAAGATGTTCCGTGGAGTTTCAGGACTTTTGGAGTTGTGCAGAATAGGTCTCTAATATTTGCTCCTTTTCCAGCCTAGAATTCCAGCTGCGGGCATTCTCCCTCCTTATGTTAACCTTATAAAATAAGAGAGAATAGGCATAAGTATTGTGACATAACGTGTAATAACAGCCCATAATGCAATAAATATCGATATAAAAGCATGATGCAAAATGGACGTATTAGGGCTCGCGGGGCTGGAGTTGAGGAGGAGGTGAACCGCCAGGTGGCCGAGGTTCGCACGGACCTGGAGGGCAGGTACGACCTGAAGCTAAAGCTCGCGGGTGTGGAGGATGAGGGCAGGGCTGCTGCCCTTAGTCCCAGGTTGGACGAGGCTGAGAGGCATGCGGAAGCCAAGGCCGCTGCCCTGGTCACGGTGCGGGCAGACTTGGCCTCCGCCTGCGCCGAGCTGCGTTCCCTCCAGAGGCGGGTTGATGACGCAGAGGTCGTCGCGAGGTAGAACACGGAGGAGGTGCTCCAACGCCGAACGCTGGAGCGCGAGCATGCCCCCATGCTTCGTAATCTCCGTAACAGGCCAATATCGCCTCGGGCCATATTTATGGCGATGGAGGCGTCGACTCCTCACTCAAATGATTACGCCAGCCACCTGACCTTCTTCACCAAGGTGGTGACGCACCTAGAGGCTCGATCTGCCAGAGGTCGCCAGCTTGTGGAGGAAAGGGGGCGTGGCTTGCTTGAGCGCGCTTTCTCGCGTGTCTTCAGCCACCTCCTGAATGCCGACCCCAACTTTGACTTTGACGCACTGGGTTGAGGACCATGTGGACGCGTTGGTCAGGGCCTTCGCTTCGGAGGATGATGCGGTGGTGGTCGTCGCAGACGAAGGCGACGTGGTCGACGATGGCGATGGGGGTGTCGCCGATGGCGGCGATGATGCCGATGAAGACGACGATGACGCGAGTGATGCGTCTGCGAGTGACGCAGTGAGCGACATTTTTGGCTGATCCCTTGTTCTCCTGTCATTTCTTCCCGCGCACAAACTCAGGCGTGGCCCTTGGAAACTTGTAAGAGCATTTTGAGATGGGGATCCCCTCATGTAAGCAAATTGTAGTTTTTACTTTTCCATGTGATGTGAGTTTGTGTCCTCGTGAACTTGTGAATCCTGATGCGAGTTTTCTATCTTGGTTTACCTTAGTAAGCGCCAGCTTTGAGTTGGGCTGCGATGGGCCGAGTTCCTGAGAACCTTACGGAGCTCGTCGCCCCGTCGGAAGGGGCCCTACGAGAGGTGAGCACCAGTTGCAGCGCGCGCTCGGGGCGCGCGTGCTTCGCGCAGTCCCGCTCGCGAGGAGCTCGTGAGGGAAAGGCGACGGACATGAGTCCCAGACAAAACGATATCCAGAAGGCAATAAATTTCTCAAATGAGAAAAGGCTCCCCCCGCGCGCATAAATAAAACTCAGCTTCAACTCAAATCCAAATCCAGGAGGCAAGGCTGCGGAAAGAGAGAGATCCAAAGCAAAAGGCCGCGTCCGACACCTAGTCTAGTCTTCTGGTCTTCGAGCCTTCTCACCAGCGCGGAGCTAAGTGCTGGCACTAGGCGTGGGAGGGAGCCCCAGGGCCTGAGGCCGGCACCCCTAAGACTCTGGGGCGTGTACAGGCCCAACTCATTATTATGTGAGAGTGTCACGGGCGGCGAGCTTCATAGGCACCAGGCCTTCTTCACAGGTACCGGCCTTGCTTCATATTGCCAGACGAGGGCCCCGCCTTGCGCCACTCTCGACCTCCTCTGAGCCGACCGGTCATCAGGACGAAACAGAGGAGGAAAAGAGGACGCCAGCGGTTCCCTCGGTGACCACAGGTCCTCTGCCGGGGGAAGGGTTGGGGAGGCCTCCCCGGCAGAGGGCCTACCTCCGGGTGTCGTCAGGCGTTGCGCGCCGCGGGGAGGGGCCTTGCTCATGGCTCCCTCTTGGTGGCCCCCAGCGCGTCTCCCTTGTTGGAGCGGGCGCCGCCATGCCTGGGTCGTCGATCGACGCAGCGACCAGGTTCATCTGTAGTCCATGGTTAGCCTAAGCCTGTTCTTGAGAGACTAACGGTACCCTGTAATTGCCGCTGCTGGCACGATCGTTGTGGTTCTCCGTTGGCTCTTGGAAGGCTTCAGCTCCTAGCGCACCTTCTCCCAAATCTTGTTCAACGAATGAGCCGATGTCGTCCTCTTGTGCGTACCCTTGGTGCATCATGCGAGGCACGTAGGCTTCCGGGGCCGTCACCCCGAACACCTCGTCGTGGTGCCCCACGCTCCATGTTGCTCCGCCCATGACGGCGTCCTGGGAATGACCATACGGCATCTGGCCGGGACCATGGGCGGTGACGCTTGCGCTCGTGCTTGTCGAGGGCGGCATGGGGGGGCTGGAGCCCCCTACGCCGCCGGCCGTGCTGATGTTGACGAAGCCCCCGTGCGTAGTTGATGGCGCGCAGATGTGGTGAGGCTCGCCGCGCGACCCTGCAGTGGCCTGGGGGGAAGTCGATAGCAGAAGGGTGGTGCTCCCAACACTGCTGCGTCCAGAACCTCAGCAACTCGCTCAAGTAGCTTGTCCTGACCACTCTCCATCAGCCTGCATCGCAGCAGCTCCCTTGCCACCGTGAGTGCCGCCCGCATATTCGCTTGCTCCCGCCGTGAGTGCGGTGCTATTGCTGCAGCAAGGCTCACTGCTCTCGCCGCAGCCCGTAGTTGCCGCGGGGTGGGGTTGGATGACGCCTGGCCGCGCTGTCCGCGCCCGGCAGAGCTTGGTGGCGCCCGTGCCGCTTGGGGTGCGGGGTCGAGTCCTCCATGGGCAAGCGGCGCCGTCCGGGCCGGCCAGGCTACCCAGCGGTCGGAGCCGGCCCTTGGGTCACCAGACATCGTAGCCGATGAACGTCGGAGAGCTGATTGGTGAAGAAGAAGCTCTGGCGCACCCCTACCTAGCACGCCAAATGTCGTATGTGGGGTTCCTGCAAACCCTTAAGGTTCGAACTCTTGGGTGCGCGCGAAGTCTTTCCCTCCTACCGATCTACGCTCTAGCTCACTAAGATCTTGCGGACAAACTCGACGAACTCACAACATAGAAAGACACGGGGTTTATACTGGTTCGGGCCACCGTTGTGATGTAATACCCTACTCCAGTGTGGTGGTGGTGGATTGCCTCTTGGGCTGATGATGAACAGTACAAGGGAAGAACAACCTCCTGAGGTTGAGGTGTTCTTGTGCGTATGAGCTTGTGGTGTGTGGATTCGATGAACTGCTCAGGCTCAGTTCAACCTGCCTCTACTATGGTGGCTAGTCCTATTTATAGAGGCCCTGGTCCTCTTCACAAATATCGAGCTGGAAGGGAGCCAACAACGGTGGGCAAATTTGAAGGGGGACAGCTAGTACAAGCTATCCTAACAAAAGCGGTCTTCACGTGCGAAAAGCTCTGGGGTGACGCCGTCTTGGGCTCGACGATGACCTCCGCCTTCCCATCCTCCTGGTCTTGGTCTTGTTGCACCGATATGGAAACCTTTGCCTGATGCCTCGGTAATCTTCGCCTGCGCTGGCCTCCTTAGCACCAAAGAGGAAATAAGGACGCTGCGCGCAACGGCGCCCGCCTGGCGCCGTTTGTCATGGCTCACGTCACGAGAGCCTCGTGAGGTTTGCCCCGCATTGATATCTCCGCTCCTCGTGAGCCTGCCTAGCTAGGCCACTCTAGTGGAGGTCTTGCGTCATCCGCCTCGCGAGGCTTGGACCCTCGCGAGGGTCTTGGGTGCCTTGTTGACGAAGGTGGGCGTCACGACCGCTGCTTGGCCACGCCTGCCGTGAAAGCAGTGCAAGTCTGGGGACCACCATTCCCAGAACACCGATAGGCCCTAGTTTATATTGTGGGAAGACTGGTTCCGTTAAGTCGACATCCCTAAGGGTGCGCATCTGGTCCGGGTTGGGAGTGTGGGTGCCGTTTACCACGTTCACCGTTTGGATTTGCGGGGGAAATTTCTTTTGCCCTCCTGTATTCGATGATGTGGGCTCCTCGTCGCCATCATCGCTTTGAGACCCCTTATCTATGTTTTTGGCGCCTGGCCTGCCGGCTTGTTTGAAGACCCAACATTCTCTGTTGGTATGATTGGCTGGTGTTCCTGGGGTGCCATGAATTTGGCATGGGCGGTCGAGTATGTGGTCCAGACTGGACCAACCCGAATTGTCATTTTTGAGTGGCCCGTTCCGTTGACCGGACTTAGAGCCACTAAATTCGACATTGACTGTCGTATCTTCGGCGTTTTCACCATTTTTGCGGCGCTTGTGTTTGTTGTGTGGGGGTTTGCCGTTGCTATCTCTGGCCTCTGATGTGCCAGGGTTGCTTGTTGTGTTGTTGCTACGGGCCAACCAAGTATCTTCGCCCGCGCAAAAGCGGGTCATGAGTGTCGTGAGGTCTGCCATGGATTTTGGCTGCTCTTGGCCGAGATGTCGGGCGAGCCACTCGTCACGAATGTTATGTTTAAAGGCCGCTAGGGCTTCTTCATCTGGACAGTCGACAATTTGGTTCTTTTTAGTTAGGAACCGAGTCCATAATTTCTTGGCTGAGTCTCCGGCTGTTGTGTTATGTGACTTAAATCATCAGCATTCGGTGGTCGCACATAAGTGCCCTGGAAGTTGTCCAGGAATGCGTCTGCCAGGTTCTCCCAACTTCCGATGGAGTTTGCCGGCAAGCTATTCAGCCAATGCCGAGCCGGCCCTTTGAGTTTTAGCGGGAGATACTTGATGGCGTGTAGATCATCCCCGCGGGCCATGTGAATGTGGAGGAAGAAATCCTCTATCCATACCGCGGGGTCTGTAGTGCCATCATATGATTCAATGTTCACGGGTTTAAACCCTTCTGGGAATTCATGATCCATTACTTCATTAGTGAAGCATCGGGGGTGTGCGGCGCCTCTATGTCAGGCTATATCACGACGCAGTTCATACGAGTCTTGTCTGCTGTGTTCGGCCCGGCTGGATTTGCTTTTAGTATATCAGGCGTGACGATCGTCGTCACGCGTTGAGGCGCGCCCCCGTGATCCGTAGATCGATCTTGCGTGTCCTGCTTTGTTTTCCAATACATCTCGCAGGTCCTGCGTGTTACCCCGGGCCTTGGTATTTTTGTTTAACTGGAGACGGGGTGCGGGCTGGACTTCGGCCTGATATGCCGCTTTGTCTCGGCCACGAGGTGGCGGTCACCGTGACTACATACGCTGGAAGCGTGAGGCTTTAATGCTTACTCCTCGAGTTGGGGTAGCAACCTGCACTGGGTAACCTTTGGTTGGGCGCTCGAGTTCAGATTCCTCGGCCACCAGACCTCACCATCTATCCGCTTAGCAGATCTTGATCAGCCCGAAGCCGCCGCTTTTCTTCGTGCTTTTGCTGTGGCTATAAGCCGGCGCTTGAAGCGCTCCTGCTCGACGGGGTCCTGAGGCACGATAAATTCTTCGTCGCCAAGGCTCGCCTCGTCTTCGGAGAGGGACATGTAAGTGTCATCTTCTGATTCTCCGTCTGTCGCCTGTTTCTTAGGGCTAGCTTGCCCATCCTCCCGCTCGAAGCCTGGCTAGAGGGGATTGTCTTTGTCTTCGGCACTATCCGCAGCGTTGTTGTCTCTTGTGCTGGTATCGATGCTTTTGCTATGGCGGGGCTTAGAGCAGCGCCGATGACGCCAGTGCTTAAGTTGCTTCTCGAGGGAATTATCCTCCATTGCCTTATTGCCATCGCTTTCTTTGGGGGTGTCCACCATATATATAGCATATGATGAGGTGGTAGTCCAGCGCCTTGTGGGCGGTGGTTCCTGTTCTTCTCCTGCATTGTCGTCCATACTGTCGATGTCGTCGGAGCCGAAATCGAGCATGTCGGTTAAGTCGTCGACAGTGGCTATAAAGTGGGTGGTGGGTGGAGAACGAATTT
The DNA here is from genome assembly GCA_021605145.1 of Aegilops bicornis. NCBI lineage: Eukaryota > Viridiplantae > Streptophyta > Magnoliopsida > Poales > Poaceae > Aegilops > Aegilops bicornis. The sequence goes on from CM038670.1 coordinate 364,338,339, forward strand.
CTTTGTCGTCCGCTTCCCACTCGAGCCGGACATAATTCGGCCGAGGGTCTCCTGACAAGGAGAGAGACCTTAATGAATTTAGCACGTCGCCCGAGGCGAAGTCTTTGAAAAAGATATCCGCGGAGGAGAATTCCATGATCGGTGCCCAATCAGATTCGATAGGCACGGACGCAGGCGGTTCGGAGCCCGTGGCCGGGGACGAATCCAAGGGTCCGGCAACACAGGTCTTGTAGGAGGTGAAGTCAGTATTCGGATCTATCTCCGCTGAGTGTGTGGCCTCTGTGGCGGGGTCCATCCACCCGTCCTCGGACGGCGTGATCTGCTCCGGATTGAAGGCCGGAGTTGCCACAGGTGTGTTATCCCGAACGCCGTCCGACGGCACAATTAAGTCATGCTCGTCGTGACTGTGCGGCGCACCTGACATGGGCTCGAATTCGTCAAGATCAAGTCTCCGTGGATGTCGGCAGTATAGTTTAAGTTTCCAAACCTGACCTGATGGCCAGGGGCGTAGCTCTCGATCTGCTCCAGATGGCCAAGCGAGTTGGCCCGCAGTACGAAGCCCCGAATATGAAGATTTGTCCGGGGAGAAAAACCTCACCCTGGATCGCATCGTTGCCGATGATCGAAGGAGCCATCAAGCCTTTATCGCGACGGCATAGTGGAACTCTCAATGAAAGCACCAATGTCGGTGTCAAAACCTGCGGATCTCGGGTAGGGGGTCCCGAATTGTGTGTCTAAGACGGATGGCACCAGAGGGCGGCTGATCGACGTCACCCTCTCCCTTCGAGCCATCCCCATGCAAGAGTCGACGCGTCGGCTCAAAAACCAGATTTCCACGGCTTGTGACCCCTACCTGGCGCTCCAAAGATGTCGGGGGAAACGACACCTACGGGATCAGGAGGAATCCCTTTTTCTACGGTTGGCGGGCGTGGGTCTGTGGAAAGAGTGGGATTGAGAGGTCAACTCAGGCAGATTATCCAGGTTAGGGCCGCAAGTGATGCGTCATACCCTACTCCTACTGGTTTATGTTTATCTGGTGTTCTTGGATTAGCTACAAGGCATGCAGGGTCCAAAAAGTCTGAATCCTGGCCCCTTTTATAGTTGAAAGGGGCTGCTACAGTGGCACACAGGAGGTGGAAAGTTGTACAGTAGTCGAGTCTATCTCCTGGCACCATAGGACAAACACATTTAATGTGCTGCCGACGTGTGCCCTTCTTGCTTTATCGGGGACAGCAAGGAGGCTCGTCCCAGCTGTCGCCGCCTCACCTGGCTTCAACACACATTCGAGCTGACGAGGCGTGTAACACCACGCTGGCTGGCTGGCTGCTGAGTTGGTGCGGTGGCAGAGTCTTCACAAAGATCTGCATGCCACCACGCAGATGCTTGCTGACTTGGCCTAGAGGCTGCACGTCGCCACGCAGGTGCTCGCCTAGTTGGTGGGCTGGTAGCTGCATGGGAACGGCAGTGGAGTCTTGGCCCCGTGGATGTCTTCGAAAAGGGTCTTGCCGGGGCCCCGGCAAGGGTCTTGCCGCGGCGTCGTAGGCGTCCCAGGCAAGGGTCTTGCCGGAGGGTCTCGTGGGTATCCTCGGCAAGGATCCTATCGAGGATCTTCGTCTTCTGGTTCTCATCTAGTCTTGTATATTCTTGGTCTTCACAAAGATCTGCATGCCACCACGGAGGCGCCTCCCGAGCTTTGGTTCCAATGTGGTTGAGGGCGTAAGAACTGTCAGGCTCAAGGGTGGCAGCCCTGCTAGCGTTGGAAAAGTTGCCCCGGCAAGGTTCTTGCCGGGGCTGTGGAGGCCGCCCCGGCAAGGGCCTTGCCGGGGGAGTTCACCTCGCCCTTCTGCTCTTCGTGTTTCTGGCTTGGCGTTGCTCTGTTCGTCTTGTGTCTTTGCTTCCTCTGCCCCGCCAAGCATGGCCAGGGGCGTGGGGCTGCGACTGCCCGCGCAAAAGTAAAGGGGTACAAAAAGGGACCCCTACTTTTGTACACCGACAAACTCCATGCCCCATAAGCATATATGTCTTGGGGTGCATTATGTTACTAAGTTACTCCCACTATGGCTAGCCTTAGAATAGGCCCTAACCTAGTAAAGTAGTATACCATAGCCAAAGCTGATCTACCCTTTTAGAGCCTCGTTAATTAATATAGGCGGCTCTTGCGGCGGCTCATCATTTAGAGCAAATACTCTCTTCCTAGGAACTTAAAACGCAGGAAACGGAAAAATAAAGGATTGGAGTGGCATGTCCACTTGAATCCCGTAGCATTAACACAGTCTTCCCCTAAAAAAAGAACCAGAGTGTTTGACATAGGAAAAACAAAGGAAGTGAAAAAAAGTTGGAGTGGATGCTAGATTGCCAATTAACACATGATTACATAGGAAAAAAAATCCTATAGCATTATATCCTATGAATCAAACGACCAATGTAGGAAAATTATGAGGGGAGTCTCTCCAACAGTGTTCCTCGGCTCGCAGCTAGTGTCATGGTGGTCGAACCTGGAGTCATTCATCTGGTACACGTGGCATCTCAGATCTGGACACTAGGTGACGTACACGGTCAAGGTCCATGGACAAGGGGGTAAGCGGGGATGCGACCTCTCACTGCATCCGCCATTTGAAGCTGCGCGCCGGCCAAGGGTGCCGCCCACTACATTCCCAGCTGTACCCGCCTCCTCGCCGCATTCAAAAACCTACATTTACTAGCAAGATGCCCATGCGTTGCACGGAACATCAAGATGCATTTATATGAGTAGTTTATCTTGTGGGAGAAAAGGATGAACGAGGGAAGGCCTTATTTGAAAATGTGGAGAGGGGTGTGGGTAAATGTTTGCAAATTTGCCATAGTTTCCTTCCTATTTGTCATATATAAATCGGACGGCCTATATTGCAGGATGGCAGGCACACCATCATCACAAACTCTGTTTTTTATAAGACCAACTCTATTTTTTATAAGAGTAGAGATATCATTTTTTCGATGAAATTCTCGAGATACAATTTTTCCAATAAAATTCGCGGGATATCATTAGTTTTTACACATGGGATTACTCCTGCCTGGGTCAATCGCAACAGTTCTTCGACATAAAAGCCGTCTGGATGACCCGCCAAGCCCGACAGTTAAAAGTGAGGCAGCTCGCTGCTCCATCTACCTCGCCTAGCCCGTCGGAGGCAGTTGTCGCACTAAGCCAGCGCATGGTTCCGCAGCTGGCTGCTCCAATAGAGCTTGAGGAAGAGTGCTGACTTGGTGCACGCCGGCTTGTCGGGGAGCATGGCTACACGGGCATTGTCGCTGCCCTCGACACCGCCGCATCATACAACGCCTCCAGTGCCTGCAACTGCACCATCCGCTGTCGACACGCGCATAGCCGCGCCATGCAGGCAGAGAAAGAAGCCGGTGCGGATGTCGACGAGGTAATGGCCAGCACGTCCCCACCCCCTGCCATCATCGAGGAGAAGTAGAACACGGGAGGCTGCCGCCGATTGTATCCCATGAAGGCCACCACCGACGAAAACAACGGGTGTCTTGCACGATTCTTCTTCAGCCGGATGCTGGAGGAGGACAAAGAGATCGGGCGTCGACCATTTATATTAGGTATATTAATTCTACCAGGCTGGTTGTAATGGGAGTATCATAAGTAGTATCATGCATGCCAACTAGGCAAATTTGATGAGGTGGTGTAGAATTAAATGAAGAAAGAGAGGGTTGAGTATCATATTATGATACCGTATGGAATTAAGTTACTCCCGCCGTGGTTAGTCTTAGGCCTTGTTCAGTTCAACCTCCTCCCAAGGGGTTTATTTCACATAAAGAGTGTTTTGGGCCATTACACTAAACTCCGACAACGGTCACATAGCTGCATCTCTGTTGAACTGCACAAAATTTAATTGCACAATGGTTGACACGACAATGTGTTTCTCCTTTCCATATCACCCATCGCTAGAACGATAGTTCCTATTAACCGTGCATGTACGTACAAATCAAGTGCTACTGCCAATGTGTCATCACATAGTCATAATGCAATTGTTATGCATGTTAATATAAGCCCCCGTTAATCTAATGCTAGTGTTGATTTGATGTGATGGCACTTCATAGTTAATGGAACTTTTTCATACTGTCACTGTAATGCCATTGATAACATATGAGATTCTGCTGTTAATCACATGCTTCTGCAAAAAATGACATTGCCTAAATAATCATGTTACATATTTGTGCAAACAGGGTTGTCTATCTCCATATGTTGTGTATTTGTGGAAACGGAAGCACAAACCTCAATTTTAGTGGAACCTGCTGTCAGCTGACCTCACGGTGCTCCAGGTATTCCTACATTCGTAACTAGGTAGAATGAATAACGGAAGATGAAATAAGCTTACTCATACGCTGACTTGCTGTTTGTAGTGTGGAACGAGCCTGTCATGTGTGGAGGAGCAAACAAGCACTGCAGTCGTGCCATCAACGCAAGATAAAAGGGACCGAGTCATTGATGGCCTGGCCGACGAGTAGGGGTCGTGCAAACGGCAGTGCATTATTTTAGTGGCACTGCACAAAAAATATATTGGGGTTAGTCGGACAAATTCTCTACAGCCACACGGAAGGAATTGCGCTAATCAATTGGATAGAATTTCCTCCGTGCCATCATAGGGGATCCCAAGGTAGAAATCAACTAACCACCTATAAAGTTATGCATAATCTTCCTCATGCAGGTCAGTATCCCCTTCGTCCAGATGATTGATATGTGCTACTGTTTTGCGAAACCGTTTAAGTACATCACTTTCCTATCTTTTCACATTCAGGACAATGAAGATGATTTCAGTGGAACTGCACAAAATGGCATGATGTTGAGTGATTTATATTGCCTCCTCTATTTGCTACGATGTGTCAATGGAAATTGCAAGATGAGCCATCAAGCTAGATGTGGTGTTGCCAACATGCTCAAAGTGCATGCAACATTGAGCACAAAGAAGCATGCTCAGGAAATTAATACGTGCGTAGGGAGGCCCTTTGCTCAGAGAAGCATCGATCTTTTTTTCTTTTTTTCTACACCTTCTCACATGTTTGTCTTTGTTATAGTCTTATGAACATTTAGATGCGTAGACATGCTGAACTTAAGTGCTTGTGAATATTAGCTAGTATGCATACCATATCTTGTGAAGCTTAGTTTGAATGTTAGCGTGTCAACCTTTACAATCTATGTATATTGTGGGCATGTTATTTCACCCCTCATTTTACTGTGCTACGACCGTGTTAGTGTCTGCATGCAGTACGCCATCCTCTAATTTGGTGGATGCCAAGCCGGCCCGAAAAGGAGATACAACTTTTTTTAAGTTAAAAAATGTTACAGATGAGGATCTATAATTAAGATAGATTCATCTCTTTTTTTCGAATGGGCAATAAGCTGGAGAGTGTCTCTAATGGGCTGCCTCTAGTGTTAAGGGCCCCCAGTATAGAACATAGGCAGTCGACTAGGCCGATACAAAAGCCAATCCATCTTAAAGCCCATTTGTTTTTTTTGCGAGGAAAAGCCCATATTTCTTAAAGAGGGGGTGATCCCAGAAAAACCATCCTCCCTCCTCGCTTGCACTTATACTGCAGCTCGTTGGACTCTCCTGCTTCTGTCGCCCCCCAATTCCCGCCCCCTCCCCATCTTTCTCACTCGTACAGAAAACCCCCACTCACCTTCTTCCTCTCTCGTACAGAAAATGCCTCCTCCTCTTCTTCTACTCCTACAGAAAACCCCAGGCCTCCTTCTTCCCAGTCGCACTGCCACTAGGCTCGTCTCTGGCTACTCTACTCAGACACGCAAGCTCCGCGCGATGCCCGCAAGGAAAATGGAGTCGGCTAGCCCTAGCACCAAGAAGATGAGGCTTCCGCCAGCGGCGATGTCGGTTGTAGATCCCGCACCTGGTAGCACGGGGAGAAGCGGCGAGCCCTCCCACCCAGATCTGAGGAACCCATAGAATCTCCGGTGGACTGCATCAGTGATCTCTTGGTTGACATTCTTGGGGACATCATCTCGCTTCTCCCCACCAAGGATTGCTGCCGCACACAAGTCCTCTCAACTCGGTGGCACCCTCTATGGCGCACTGCACCCCTCAATCTCGACTATTGTCAGGTATTTGTCCTTCCTGAACTTGATATCCTCAAAGCCATCGTCTCCTCTCACCAGCAGGGCCCCGTTCAACGCCTCTGCATCCTGACACCCTACTTGTTGTCCATACCCTGCATGGTGGATGCTTGGTTGACATCCCCTGAATTCCAGAAACTCCAGCAGTTTGAGTTCTACCATTACCATGAAAATTTCATACCACGAACCGAACACCAAGAATTTGTGTCCACACAACTATTGTCCATCTTGTGGTTTTCCTCCTCTCTCCACACTGCCACCTTCGCCCGGTGCCATGTCCCAGACGATCTTGTAGAAATGCTTCGACTCCCAATGCTAAAAAACATTCCCTGTGGTGGTTTATCTGTCGGAGCCCTCACTACACAGCAACATCCACTCCAGTTGCCCTGCCCTGGAGCGCTTGCTGATTGTTTTGGGAATAGAAATTCGTATCAGCTGTCTCCAAATAAAGTCGCCTCACCTTAAAAGCATTGGAATTTGTATTGAAGGATAGCAGCTCATCATCGGAGATGCCCCTTCACTTCAAAGGTTGCTCCTTCATTGTTGTTATAAACCTTCGCAAATAATTGTCGTCTCTGCGGCCAAACTGGAGAACTTGGGTGTAATTCGTGATCCGTTTAATGATCACAACAAGTTGTTGTTTGGCTCCTCACTTTTCAGGTATCATATATTATCATCTACACATTTGTAATCATAAGCTGCATTTTTCATTTGTGCGCATAAGTTTTATATCATATTTGAGTACACTTTGGGTACTAATATTATGTTATATGCTCAATGAAGAGTTCGTCCATGGATAGCCTATCAATGCTGCTAGATTCTGTCAAGATCTAATATATCGGAATGTTTAGTTACAGTACAAAAAAAATACACTTCCGTCATTCTATGATGATACGTGTTTGTCACAGTAGGTCACGTTTTCTGTCATGCATGTACATCCATGACAATTTTAAGACAGAATCAAGATAGTCATACATGTGCTGTCGTAGAAGTGTTCCGTGACATTACCAAAATTATCATCACGGAAGTGTCCACTTCCATGACGATAAATCGCGCGTCACAGAAGTGCTTTCGTCAAGGGTGACCGACACGTGGCATCCACCGTAACGGAAAACCGTTAAGCTATCGGGTCCGGTTTCGGATCCGATAACCCATAAACAGCCCCAACCAATGGGGATTTTCCACGTGTAAAATCATCATTGGCCGGAGTAAACACGTGTCGGCTCACCGTTTGGATAGATGTCATCCAATCATTGGACCCAAAGCACCTATGATACGTTGACACGTGGCACGACCCAACAAAGGCCCATTCCTGTGAAAAGGCCGGCCCGTTTGACTTGGTCAAAAGGTGGCGGCCGGGCCCACGGCAAGCCTGTTAACGGCATGTTCGCATATAGCCCATTTATAGCCCGCTAACCAGGGCCTATTTACGGCCTATTCGAATTAGGACCAGTAGCGTCATCTGGGCCGTCGAATATAATTCCAGCCCGTTTTAACTTCTGGCCCATGTATGGCCCATCACATCTTTCGGCCCATTAACGACCCATGGTAAAACTGGCCCGTAATGAACAGTGTATCACATCATACCCATTAACGGCCCATTATTCCGTTAGGCCGTTTCCAGCCCATCTTATCTTTCGGCCTTCTCAGGGCCCATTTATTCTTGGTCGCATTTCCAGCATTCATTTACTTTCGGCCCGTTACTGTCATTTTTTGCTTGTGGGCCAAATTCAGCCCGTGGTTACAGTCGGCCCATTAATACGTTGGGCCGTTTTCATAGCATCATCAAATACGGTCGATTAGTGATGGCCCGTTATGGTTGGCCCACGAACGGACGATTTCAAATCTAGCCCATTTACGGCCATAATGTGGTCTGTTATTGGCCCATGTTTGGCCAACCGATCATACAGCCTGTAGAAGGCCCATTGATGATACGGCCTGTAGAAGGCTCATTCTGTCTACGGCCCATATAAGGCCCATTGTTTCTATGCCCCGTAGAAGGCCCATTGTTTCTACGGCCTGTAGGAGGCCCATGTTAAGTACAGTAAATATGTAGCCCATGGTTAATGTGGCCTAGTTTAAAAAAAATAGGTTATTGCGGCCACTAGCAAGCCGCGGAAAAAGAACTGCACTGACTACAAGAAAACACATAAACAAGACAATAAGGAAATAAATAAGCAAGCAACTTACGCTAGGCTATCATGGCTATTAAACATATTACATCCACTGGGCATCAAAGTTCGCCACTAGTGCAAATATAGGGAACAAAGCAGCATATAAACGCCGCAGCAAAACAAGTCAAGAACTAAAACCACTTCAGAAGAGCTCAAGAAACAATATCCTGGGTACCCATAATGCTGGCAAGATGCTTAGCAAGCTTATTAACTTTCTCTTGTTTGGCGCTTAGATCCTCCAAAGACTTGTCATTGCACCAGAAAGTATGCATCTGAATTCTGCAGGGACTTCCTCAGTCCTTCGGCTTCCTGTCACATAGCATATGATCGATGTCTTTCAACTTGAAGTTGAGACTCAAGAAGCCGAACTGATTCAGGCATCGAGTTGGAAGAGCCGGTGCCAGCAGTAGTAGCCAGTAACTCGAACACTACATGAAGACAGGACTTTGGGGTTGTCTCATTGTCTTCAGTATAGTTTTTATCAGCTTTCTTTGAGACCAACAGGGATGTCTCACTATCTTGAACGTTATTTGCATTACTTCCTTTACCATTGCATAACGGGGTACTCTTCTCCAATATTTTATCCGCGTTCTAAAAGAGAAACAAACAAACACATCACAGGTTTACAATTTAGTATATGAAACTCATTTTGGTAAACCAGTTCAGTAGTAAGGTGGATAGGATAATAGCATGAAACAAACATATATCTATGTAATATGGTCACTATATGGTCTATATCGTTCTAGTTTATGTTGCCAAATCAAGATAGATACAGTTCGAATCATATCTATTTAAGACAAAATAGCATAGACAGAATATAATTGTGGGAAACTACACAGCAATAAAAACACTTGTAATGTGCATGGCATGAGAACATAACTGTTTATTCAATTAAAACTGAAATCAACATAGAGCAAGTTACAACAGCAAACACGTTAGATAAACAGGTTTAAAACATACCTGTTGCGCCATTGGAGTTTCAATGGCATCCTTCAAATTTCAAATTAGTTGGTATGAGTAAATACAGTGATGCAAGAGCAAAGTAGTATGAACCATAGCTACGGAACCTGACGTGAGAACAACTTCTGCTTTAAGCGTTGACTTGGGGTTCGTGGTGGTCCTCGTGCTTTGGGCACTGGAGTTGCCTTAATAACATAAAATTTTGAAATGATGCACAACCAAACATGATGCATGACAAGGCCACATGAAGCTACTCATGGCAAGAGTTGATGCATACAAGAGCAACACATCAAAGCAAGTTTAAATGAGGCCGGAAACAACACATAACAATTCCGGTCAAGATCTGAATAAACCTTATGTTCAAGTTGTTAAACAGCAAGTAAATATGCATCAAGATGATCTACACGGCTTTTTAGTCAAGTTACATATAAAGTTTGTTTAATTCAGAGCTACGGCCTAGAAGATATGAGCAAAACAAGTTTAACATGGCATTGATGCAAAATGCATTCAAATATCAAGAAAAAACATTCAAAACATGGATGCAACAATGTAACATGAAACTACATGCAAAATGAAGCAAGTTTCATATAGAGCACACTCAAAACGGAGCAACGGTTCAACACATACACATGAAACAAGTTCAAAGGACAAACTGTCCAAAACAGCAACTAGGCATCTAGCAAGCATCAAAACAATATGCTACAGCATCTCAACATGAAAACAAAATGCATGGACATGATGCACAGGTGAATCAGTACAAAACATGAACACTGATATATCTCTAGAAACTAATAGAACATGCTCCAAAGGACATGGCAAGATTGCAAATAATAACAGTTTCACAGACTTACAGAAATCACTGTGCATGCCAGAAATAACATCAGGTTGCAATGTTTAGAGCTATCAAACAACATGGTACAAGAACTTATCATGGCAAAAAAAGGCATGGAATTCTAATACTAAAGACAAAGAACAAAACTCCTTTACAGAAATTATTCCAAAGATTAACAGAAAATATGGTAGCACCCATGCAAACATGGCAAATGATATGGAAGATTCAGACTTGGCAGGAACAACGATAAGTAGGCATGTTGGTGAGCTTGTGCCACTCACCACAGAGCATTTCATGGCCTGTGAAGGTAACCAACAGTAAGATGGCGTAACTATGACGCTAAGAATGGCAATAGCAAGTTAATAGGGTGCATGGACCACTAGCAAAACACATGGTAAAACTGAACTTAATATTAAGAGGCTGACAGCAACATTATTTAGTATGTTTGGAGCATGATAAAAACAAGCTACAGCCGGCCATAATGCAACCAAGGGCATAGATGGATAGAGCATAACATATAGCAGAAAACATATTAGTGAACATCTCCAGATTGTGCATGGATTAATTGGTAGTATCAAGAGAACATGGCAACATGATATAACAGATTCAGCCGAGCAAAACAGTAACAGCAAGTACCCTACTTCACGAGCCTGATGCACTCACCATATGGCACACAAAAATTCATGGATTGCACCAGTGTAAAGATGGAATTTTGTAGCACATAAAACATGTAGACATCATGCTCAAAAGGAAAACAAACAAAAATATATATAAATGACAAATGAGCAAGTTATAACAGTTTCAGCAGACTAACATCATATAGCACTCTTGCAACTAGGATTACCATGGCAATATGAACTCTGATATGCATCCAACCACACCCATCGCCAAGAGCACGAAGAATAGAGCAATTTTTATATATAACACATGCTCATATGATGCACGGTTTGCGAGTTACAACAGCCACAAGATGCATATATGATGATAAGATGCAGGGACGGTGAAAATCTCGACCTCGACGGGGGTGGTCCAGGTCGGGGTTGAAGAAGAGGAATGGCAGCGGGCGGCGAGCAGGGACTCCGGCGGGGCTCGGGGCGGCCGGGAATGGGTCCGCGGTGGCGCGGGCTTCCCGGATCCGGGCAAGGCGGGGTTGGAGGCGCTCCGATTAGGCGGCGGCTGGACTTGGAGCTCGCCTCCCATGGTGGCTCTCTATAGGATGAGAAAGACAGAGAGATTAGAGGGGAGAGAGAGCACATCGGGGGGAGGAGAGGAGCAGGGCTGGTGGCTGGCCTTGGAGGTCGCCGCCGTGGCTCCTAGACGCCGGAGTCAGGCGAAGTCGATGGGACAGCGGGGCGACGGGGAGCTCAGGATCGGGCTCCCCCCGATCCAGATTGAGCGAAGCGCTCGGGCGCGGGGGCGTGCACGGCTTGGGCCCGGTTGTAGGCTGCGGCGGCGGCGATTGGGCCTGGGAGGGCTGGAACCGGGCCTCGGCGGGCTGCGGGAGGTAGGAGAGTTGCGGGCCGACGTGGCAGCGTCTGGGTGGCCAGGAGCGGCAGCGCAGGTGGCGGCGGACCCTGCTGGGCGGCGCCAAGTGGCAGCGGGGGAGTGCGCCGGTGCTGAAAACGAGGATGGAGGCGGCGGCTGACTGCGGAAATTGAGGAGGGGCTAGGTAGGATGCCAAAAATGGCAGGGGGCGTCTATATATATAAAGGGGGCTAGGGTTAGGGGTTTTGCTTCGTTTCGGAGCTGTTCGATCTCGATCGGACGGTCCGGAGCGGAGGGGGTTAGGTAGGTGGGCTAGTGGGCTGCGTAGGACGGTTGGGCTGAGAGGAGAGGGGAGAAATGTAGCCCGGTACGGTTTTCAGAGACCGAAAACGTCCGGCGAATAAACCGACTATATTGCCGCTATAGTTATCCATTGGGGCATCAAACCAACTCTGAATGCGACGAAACTTGGCAGGCGGTCTACTGACAACATAAAAACACCGCACGCCCACTTTCATCCCATTCCGAGAACATTTTTCGGCCACTTACAAAAATAATATTTTGGACGTACCGCGGGCGCGTGCGTGTGTGGTTGGGCTCAGAACGGATAGCGGATAGAACTGGGAGACCGGGACGGATGCAAGTTTTGAAAAAACATGATGATGCAATGCACATGATGACATGGCAAAGTGCAACACGAAAGCAAATGACATGGCAACAACGGCGAATAAACGGAAAACACCTGGCGCATCAGATTCAGGGTGTTACATCATATTTCCCGTTACTCCGTGTGCTCAGTGGACAATATATAACATGTAGAGTAAAAAAGATATGCAACAAGTGTACAACATTTTTGGCGAAGCCATGTCGATCTCAGCGTGATTGGGTTGGCTGGTGAGGATGCTCCGGATGACTTGGCTATCGGAGGAGGGGAAGAAGATCTTAGGTGTCTGGAGATGGACCCCGAGGTACTACTCCGCTGTGATGCAGGGTTTCGTCGTTGGAGCGGCTCTGGTGAGTTGTACGACGTCGAGGCTGAAGCAGGACAAGAGAGACAACGTTAACCTGAGTGGAATTCTAATAGCATCTCTAATAGATGACGTAAAATACATAACCACAAAGTGCTAGATGTAAAATACATCAGCCGCTCATCTCTGAACTTAACTGTCAAAACTGAATTTAACTGTCGAAACTGAACTTGACTATCAAAACTGAATTCTGTTGTTGAAACTAAATTTTACTGTCGAAACTGAACGCACTAGAGGTGAGGCTACACGTCATTCGACTGACTTTTTCATCTCTGGTCAGTCAATTTTGCAGCCGTTGGATACGAAATCAAGGGCCTACAGTTCATCATCAACCTCCACCCCCCTGAGCAGCCAGCCACCACCGGCCAAACAGCCGCCAGCGGCCAGCGGTGCGCCGCCCCGCCCGCCCCGAAAACACTCCGCACCGCCGGTCCGCCGCTGCCCCGGCCATCCCTTTAGCCCCCCCCCAGTTCCGAGATTTTTCTCCGCCGATCCCCATGCCACCGCCCCACCTCCGCCGGTGACCACCGCCCCCACCCTGAACCCTAAGATAGATAGTGGGGTACCTCTCAATGAGCCCCCCTCCTGCGGCTGGTTCTTCCTTAACTCCGTGATCCCCCACCCCTGAAAATCGATCGACCCAAAAGTCGATTCGATCGGCAAGTGTAGCTAAATCGGAGCAGCATCGCAAGCAACAGCAAGAGCGAGAGCAGCAGCGTGAGCAAGAGCAAGAGCAAGAGCAGACAAGGCAGGGGACCGAGAGCAAGAGCAAAGCACAGCACGAGCGAGAGCTAAAGCAGTAGCAGCTCCTACTGATGTGGACGTCGCCGCCGAGGGAGCGACACCATGGAGGAAGTCGCTGGAGACACCGCCATGGACGGAGCCGCGCCGTGTCGGCTCGGGACCGAGCGCCGGCAGCACCGTGAGATTGAATCAAGAAGAAAATGCGGCGAGTAGTGTACAACCTCTTTGGTGGCGCCGATTAGGCCGCACCTTCATCCGAGGAAACGGTGATGATGATGCTCTTCCGGTGGTGCAGGTGAAGACGGCGGTGTGGGAATGGAGGTGGCCCGAAAGACGAGGGGAACATCGAGGCAGCTCCTTGGAGGTGGAGGACGGGGTGGCTGAACCAGCAGGACGACCAGATCGACGACGGATCCTCATCTGGTACGGTGGATGAGGGACATCGAGGTGTTGATGTGGACGACATCGTCGGGGAAGAGGCTCTGGCTGGGTGGCGGACGGAGGAGGGTGTGGGGCTTCACGGGTTTTCCTGGCCTCGGTGTACGAATGGGTGGGTGGATGGGATGGGAGTGGGGAACCATGGCTTAGGGACGCGCTTGTCCGAAATGTGGGGTATTTACGAAAGTAACCCCACCGATTTGAGGCGGTTCTTTCGGTTTAGGGGTATCACGGGCATCTCGCATGTCGGGATTTCACAGGAGGTGGGAGTTTCCACGCATGTTGTAATTTTGGAATAGCAAGGCGCGGGTTGAGATGGAGGGAGTTGTTGGAGCACAATGAGACAAAGATTTTATCTTAAATATTTCAGAGTAACCAGGCACGGGTTGAAGAGGCGGGAGTTTCGCAGCACGGTAGAGAGAGGCGCTAGCTTGGAATTTCGGCATAATAAGGCACGGCTTGAAATTTCGGGAGAACAAGCTTAATATGTACCCAAAAAAAGACAATTTAGACTAGTATGATATACTACATACAATGTGTTTAACACGCACAACACACATACAGACACCATTTAGACTAGTAAGGTACACGTGCATTGCACGCATGAGATTTGGCAACCAAATTATGAATAAATACCACATTATAACATGTAAGCTTTGAGTCATATATGCATGATGTAGATGTTCGTTTAATTTTTATAGTTCATTTCATTCAAAATCATCTAGTTTTTATAAGAAAGCTAATCTATTTTAAGATTCATGGAATTGTGCGTTGTAAGGCTTAAAGTAAAAACAAATCATGTAGAAAATCATTTGGGCAATTCTGATACGGAAGATTCTAGAACAAAGAAGAAGTGCTTGTGTTTTGAGGTTTGTGCATTATGCTTAAGTTCAACCATAGGGTCTTCTAGATTGTACATGTGGCAAAATCTGGTGGAATTTAGATGATATCCAATGGCCAGTAGTGCTCAAATTTGCCAGCTCTGCACCATCGGATTGGCCTCATCCAACGACCATCTTTCAAAGTTAAAGTTATCCGCATACTATATAAAAAATATATAATATAATATATATAGGGGTATAGATATAGATATGTGATGTGAAAGCCACACAACATCTCCAATTAGAATAGTGTGTCCATGCACGGATGTAATGTGGCCAAACGATGTCTGCCATCGGTATCTCAAATTCAAACCAGTCTGACATTGTTCAATGTGTATACATTACAACATGCTCGTTTCCAAACCACACAGTGCAGATCTCCGTTATATTCATGCATGCATGGGTTTCAAACATCATGATCTCTTATTCAAATATTTGAATTCAACTTTAGATTGATTATGACCTCACCTAGTCTTTTACACCCACACATTGGTCTTCTCTTTATAATTGTACCACTAACTTTCTCTCGTGCATGCATGCAAACACACTACCAGTCGGCATTATCCATCGCACACATGCAACCTTTTTCTTTTGGTCGGTCTCCCATGAAGGCACACACACACACACACACATCCCCCTCTCCATCATATCGGGCATTCTTTATCTCTCACGTGCATGCCCAACGATCGATGTTCCTCTATGTGTGTGTGTGTGTATAGCTAGGTCTTTCATAGTTTTCCACATAAACCGATCAATCTATATATCTAGTGAGGTCTCACCCTCTTTCCCACGTCCACATCGATCAAACTATACCTCTCTATATAGGATTACATATATAGCTAATACACCCACATTAATTATATCCAACGCCCCCCTCTCATCATCAATGCCTTCCGCTTTATCTCTCAGACGCGTGCACAATGGCGAAGACAGGAGCAGCAAGGGCCCTGCCCCCCTAACATCACTGTATATCGAGGCTAATATGAATGTGATCATTAGACAATTGCTGGTAAAAATGGTTTAAGTTGATGAATTGGCACTCCTCATAAAGAATTAGCAATGCTTGGCCCCCTAGCTCATGGGACATTTTTCATGGCTCCGCCACTTCGCGCAACAGCGCACGTTCTTGCCCCCTCTCTCTAAATATCGATCTCCCAGTTGTGCACTCCTTCATAGTCTCCCTCCACTCGGCCCCTAGCACCATCTTCTAGCCCCCACCGGATTTTGCCACATGTACAATCTAGCACACTCCATGGTTGAACTTGTCGGATGTGGGGTTCCGGCAAACCCTTAAGGTTCGAACACTGGGGTGCGCGCGAAGTCGTTCCCTCCTACCGATCTACGCTCTAGCTCTCTAAGATCTTGCAGACGAACTCGACGAACTCACAACACAGAAAGAGAAACGAGGTTTATACTGGTTCGGGCCACCGTCGTGGTGTAATACCCTACTCTAGTGTGGTGATTGTGGATTGCCTCTTGGGCTGATGATGAATAGTACAAGGGAAGAACAACCTCCTGAGGTTGAGGTGTTCTTGTGCGTATGAACCTATGGTGTGAGGAGTTGATGAACTCCTCTCTCCTCCGCCCTCCTTCTTTTTCACTACTACGGTGGCTAGTCCTATTTATAGAGGCCCTGGTCCTCTTCCCAAATGTGGAGCGGGAAGGGAGCCAACAACGGCGGGAAAATTTGAAGGGGGACAACTAGTACAAGCTATCTTGACAAAAGTGGTCTTCGCCTGCGAAAAGCCCTGGGATGACGCCTTCTTGGGCTCCACGATGACCTCCGCCTTGCTGTCCTCCTGGTCTTGGTATTGTTGCACCAATATGGCAACCTTTGCCTGATGCCTCGGTACTCTTCGTCCGTTCTGGCCTCCTTAGCACCAAAGAGGAAATGGGGACGCTGCACGGACTGGATCCCGCCTGGCACCCGCCTGGCGCCGTTCGTCATGGCTCACGTCACGAGTCCTTCGTAAGGTTTGCCTTGCCTTGATATCTCCGCTCCTCGTGAGGCCGCCTGGCTAGGCCACTCCAGAGGAAGTCTTGTGTCGTGTGCCTCCCGAGGCTTGGACCCTCGCGAAGGTCTTGGATGCCTTGTTGATGAAGATGGGCCATACGGCCTGCTGCCTAGCCACGCTGTGCGCCGCAGGCAAGCAAGTCTGGGGACCCCCGTTCCCAGAACGCCGACAAGAGCCCCGGGCCCAAAGCGCTTCGGGCTTGGCTTTCGGCGAAGCCAAGGGTCAAGTTCGGGCGCTGAACCCCAAAAGCTCGCGGCTTCGGTTGTGTGTCATGATTGATTGGACGTGGGCGTCTCCGCTTCCCCACGCTGCCTCGTCAACTGTACAATTTGATGAGTCCCTGCGACATGCATGGAAAACCATCATTACCTGCGTTCGTGGGAGGCGTCGGTTGGCCTTCTCTTGCTATAAATGGGGAGGGGGCAGAGCCCCCGTTGCCCATCTTCCCCTTGCTTGCTTGCTTCATCCTCCTCGCTCCATTGCTGATAGTGCCAGCGATGGCGCTGCGAAAGAAGTTCTCTGCCGCCGAGAAAGGGAAGGCCGCTCGCGAGGGCCCTGGCTCCCCGGCGCCCAAGCGCGGCCGTGGCCGTCCGCGTAAGCACGCCGCAACCCCCGCTGTGGCCCACCATCAAGGTGGCGCCGTGGCACACGGCGGGGACCATCCCATCCATGGTGGTCCAGCCGATGAGGGGAGGCGCGCGATGGTGGCACGGCCTCCTGGCCCGCGCTTCCATTCTGTTGAGGTGTCCCCGGAGTTCGTTGTCTGGTCGGAGAGCCCGACCGGCAACTGCCTCCAACGTCCACGCTTCTTCGCCGGTAAACTGCCGGCCTCTGGTCTGGGCAGGCTCTGGCTGCAGACGGACGGCTGCTGCAGCAGGGCCTCTTGGGTCGCGGTCGAGAGTTCCGCCGCAGGCAACATAGCCCTGGCCCGTGGCTGGCAGACGTTCGCCCGCGCGCGTGGCCTTTGCAGGCCATGCACCCTTCATTTCAGGTATGATGGTGAGTCGACCCTCTATGTGAGGGTGTTCGGGGAGGATGGTCGCCGCGCCGGGTGCTGCCCCGAGGCGAATGACGGTGAGGAGGTGCTTGGCCTTGGTGACGGTCGCGATGAGGACGAGGGCGAGCCTGCCTTCGGCGGCGACCGCGTCTCCTCCAGCTATGGCGGCTCTTTCTCTGGTGACACCTCCAGCAGCGGTGGCTATGATCAGCCGCCACGTTGCCGCTCCCGCTTCGAAGGAGGCAGCAGGTCATCTCGCCGTCGCGCCTCCGTGAAGCGTGAGTGGGGTCCGACTAGGCTTGGGGCGTCGCCAAGGGCCTGCCTCCGCGGACTGCTGCGACGTTACTTTTGCTTAGCTTTTTCTTTCTTTCCTGCATCAGAAAACGAAATATAGTATGGGCCCAGAGGGGCGTGTATTGAACTGTGGTTCTTTGGTTAATGCATTGTGCAAGTTGTTCCCACGTCGTGCTGCTTATTTTGTGCAGAGATAACTTAACCTGGCCCGTTTAGGAAATCCTTTCCCTCGCGTGGTGTCCGCGTTGCTCGGAAACTGCAAAAAATTCGTTAGGGGGTGTACCAAAGACTTGCCATCCACCCGAGCCTTGACAGGGCGCTTCGTATCGCGGTACCCGTGGGGCACGCATTTAGGAGAGGTGTGCCAGCTTGGGGCTCGAACGAGGGTGGCTCACGAAAAGGCAAGAGAAGAGAAATGCTCGCGAGGGCACCTGCCTAGCCCCCTCGCGAGATGTGTGAGAGAGAGGATAAGAGCAAACCGGAGCCGAAACAAAAAGAAGCGGTGAAAGGCTGGGGAACCAAATCAGCAACGAACGCCAAGAGCAACTCTGATTAAGGAAAAGCGAGCCAACTTCGGAAAGCAAATGAAAAGCCGCGTCCGGCACCTAATCTAGTCTTCAAGTCTTCTCACCAGCGCGGAGCTAAGTGCTGTCCACTAGGTGTGGGAGGGAGCCCCAGGGCCTGAGGTCGGCGCTCCTGAGACTCCGGGGCATGTACAGCCCCAACTCATTATTACGTAAGAGTGTCACGGGCGGCAATTTTTCACAGGCTCTAGGCCTTTCTTCTCAGGCTCTGGGCCTTGCTTCTCAGGCTCTGGGCCTTGCTTCATGGATAAAACTTCCGGAGGTGCTGGATTTTCCAGGCATTCTGGATGGGTGTGCCATCCTGCGTCTCCAGGCGCGTTGCACCCGGCCTGGAGACATGAATGACCCTGAACGGGCCCTCCCACATGGGCGAAAGCTTGTGCAGCCCTTCCCTGGAGAGGACCTGCCTCAGGACGAGGTCGCCTACCTCGATCATTCTGGAGAGGATGTTGCGGCAATGGTACTGCCGCAGAGCTTGTTAGTATCTTGCCGCCCTTAATGCGGCTTCGCGACGGCGCTCCTCCCCCAGCACGAGATCCATCCCCCACGTGGCGTCCTGCTGCGCTGCATCGAACGCCAGGACCCGCGCGGAGTGATGCCTGACCTCGTCAGGGAGGACTGCTTCAGCTCCATAGACGAGGAAGAATGGAGTCTCGCCCGTTGGCTTGGTGGTAGTGGTACGAATGGACCACAGCACGGACTGGAGTTCATCGTGCGGGCCCCTGCCGCATGCCTCCAGCTTCTTCTTGAAGGTCCTGGTCTTGAGGCCCCTCAGGACCTCATCGTTGGCGCGTTCGGCTTGACCATTGCTCCTGGGGTGGGCCACCGAAGCATAGCAAATCTGCGTTCCAAGGTTAGCACAGTAGGTTTTGAAGAGGTTACTAGTAAACTGCGAGCCATTATCTGTGATGATGCGGTTGGGAACCCGAAGCGGCTCACGAGGCCCTTGATGAACTTGACAGCAGAGCCGGCCGGAATGGTACGGACGGCTTCCACTTCCGCCCACTTGGTGAACTTGTCGATGGCGACGTAGAGGTAGCGCTAGCCCCCTGGCGCTCGTGGGAACGGGCCCAAGATGTCCAGCCCCCAGACCGCGAATGGCCACGTGAGCGGAATGGTTTGGAGGCCCTGGGCAGGCTGATGGATCTGCTTGGCATGGAATTGGCAAGCTTCACAAGACTTCACCAGCTCGACTGCATCGTTGAGCACTGTGGGCCAATAAAATCCACTGCGGAACACCTTGCCGACGAGGGTCCATGACGATGAGTGATGTCCGCAGTCCCCACCATTTATGTCAATCAGCAGCTCCCTTCCTTGATCGCTAGAGATGCAGCGCAGCGTGACGTCGTTCGGCCGTTTCCTGTACAACTCGCCGTCTTGAATGCAGTATGCCGTGGCCTGTCGGGCCACGCGCTCCGCGTCTTCTTCCTTCTCCGGCAACGTCCCGTGCATCAGGTACTCCTTGAATTCCTTGGTCCAGCACTCCTCCTGGGGCTCGAGCGCCCGAGTAGCCGAACTCTGAGGTTGGGCCGCATCTTTGGGGCTCCAGCTGGGGGCTGGGGGAGCTCCTCCCGGGGCTGAGCCGTGCTTGACAGAGGTGGTGCAGCTGATGGCTTGAAGAGTCACTCTTCAAAGACGCCGGGCTCTTGTGGCTGCCGCTTGGAGGCTCTCTTTGCGATGTCGTCGACTTCCTTGTTGGTGCCTCGGGGCACGTGCTGCAGCTCCAGGCCCGAGAACTACTTTTCCATCTTGCGCACCTCCGCAAGGTAGGGTTCCATGTGCTCGTCCTTCGGCTCAAACACTTTGTTGGAGAAGTTGACGAGGAGCAGCGAGTCGCCCTTGACGGTAACGCGCCTCACCCCTAAAGCCGTCGCGGCCTTCAGGCCAGCTATTAGGCCTTCATATTCTGCGATATTGTTGGATACATTCTCGCCGTGCTGGAAGCAGAGTTGCACGGCATAGTAAAGCTGTCCTGAGTGGGCGAGACGAGCACTGGTCCAGCCCCCGCGCCCTGGTGCGCGAAGGCGCCATCGAAATACATGACCCATCCATCTAGTGCCTCACTTCCTAGGGAGGTGGACTGGTCCTCTCCTTCGTCAAGAGCCGGGGCATCGGTCCATTCTGTCACAAAATCGGCGAGCGCGGCTCCCTTGATGACCCTGGTGGTGATGTACTCCAGCTGGAATGCTTGCAGCTCGATGTTCCATTCAGCGACCCTTCCGGCCGAGTTCGGGCTCCTGAGTACCCTCTCCAATGGGTAAGATGAGACGACCTTGATGGGGTGCCCTTGGAAATAATGTCGCAGCTTGCGCCACGCCACCAGGAGTGCGAGGAAGAGCTTATGCGGCATGGGATAGCGTGCCCTCACGTCCCACCAGTACGGTGCTGACGAAGTACACCGGGTGTTCGACGAGGGCTGGCGCACTGTTTAGGCCCAGTTCTTTTGGGCGATTCTTCCAGAATCGCCCCCCTCTCCGGCTTCTTCCAGAATCGTCACTTCATATTTTTTTTACAATCCTACCTAGTTAAGGTCTAATTAGCTAGGATTGTAAAAAATATATGGAGTGACGATTCTGGGAGAAGCTGGAGAGGGGGGCGATTCTGGGAGAATCGCCCAAAAGAACTGGCCTTTAGGCTCGCGTCTAGCGGATATTGTGGCGTATCCTGGGGTAGAGGACTTCCTGAGACTCGGCCGTCCTCAGGAGCTTTCGTGATGTTGCCCTGCCGAGGTTGGTCTTCTGCCGCTGATGGCTCTAGTGTGCCTTCTTGGCCCTGCGCTGCATCAACTCTGGCTTGGCGCAGGACTCCCTTGTCTTGGCGCTCCTCCCGGACCGCCAACGGCGCCGCGCCGGCGGAGTACGGGGTGGTGGCAAGGTAGAGTACCAGAGGCTCGAGAGGCCGTGGCGCCACCAACACCGGGGGGCTGGTGAAGTATCTCTTGAGTTCTTGGAAGGCCCGGTCGGCCTCGGGGGTCCACTCGAAGGGGCTCTTCTTCTTCATGAGCTTAAAGAAGGGTAAGGCGCGCTCACCTAGCTTGGAGATGAAATGCCCTAACGCGGTCACCCGCCCTGCTAGCTTCTGCATCTCCTTGAGGGTCTGTGGTGGGCTCATGTCTTCGCTGGAGTTGATCTTCTCTGGGTTCGCCACGATCCCTCTATGAGATACGAGGAACCCTAGTAGCTTGCCGGAGGGGACGCCGAACACGCACTTCTCCGGGTTAAGCCTCAGGTTCAACCGGCGCAAGCTTTCAAAGGTCTCCTCCAAGTCTTGAACCAACGTCCTCGCCTCGCGAGATTTGACTACTATGTCATCGACGTAGGCCTCTATGTTCCTCCCGAGCTGCCGCCCCAAGGCGATATGCATTAGCCGCTGAAATGTTGCGCCCGCATTGCGGAGGCCGAAAAGCATGCAGGTGTAGCAATACACCCCACATGGTGTCAAGAAGGCCGTCTTCTCCACGTCCTCCACCGCCATCTTGATCTGATGGTATCCAGAGAACGCCTCCAGGAAACATAGAAAATCGCACTCGGCGGTGGAGTCGACGATTTGATCGATGCTCGGAAGGGGGAAAGGATCTTGGGGGCAGGCTTTGCTGAGGTTGGTGAAGTCGACGCACATCCGTTCCTTCCCACCTTTCTTTGGTACCACGATGGGGTTCGCCCGCCAATCAGGGTACTGAACTTCTCGAATGGTGCCAGCCGCCTCTAGCTTGTGTATCTCTTGAATGATGAAGGCTTGCTTCTCGGTGGACTGCCGTCTCGCCCGCTGCTTTACGAGCCGCATGTTGGGGCACACCCTTAGATGATGCTGGATCACCTCTATCGGAAACCCCAACCAGCTGATTGGGCTCCCATGCGAATATCTCCTTGTTCGCGTGCAAAAACTTTACCAAAGCTTCTTCTTGTCCTGGGTCGAGGTTGGTTCCTATGGTAAAGGTGGCTCCTGAAGACCCGTCCTCGTCAACCGGCACCTGCTTGGTTTCCGCCTTATCTTGGGTGAACAACTGCTTCTTCTTGGCGGGCGCTGTCTCCTTGGCCTCGGGCATGCGGCGCCCGGCTGGCTCTTGTGTTGCCGCAGCCTTGAAAGGCGAGCTGGCGCCTGCCACCACTGCTTCCTTAGTGTCCCCCTTGATGGTGAGGACGCCCTTGCTCCCTGGCATCTTCATGAGGCTGTAGGCCGGGTGAGTCGCCGCCATGAACTGAGCAAGAGCCGGGTATCCGAGTACGGCATTGTACAGGAGGCAGATGTGGGCGATGTCGAAGTCCACCAGCTCAGTGCGGTAGTTGTCGTGCGTGCCGAAGGTGACGGGAAGGCGGATCTGCCCCAGAGAGTGGGCAACTCCGCCGCCTACTCCCGAAAAAGGCTTCCTTAGGTTGAGCCTCTCGGGCGGCACGTGGAGGAGGCTGAAGGCTTCCACGGAGAGCAAGTTGAGGCCGGCACCGCCATCGATGAGGGTCTTGGTGACGGCCACGTTGCAGATGGTAGGTGTACAGAGCATTTGGATTATGCCAGAGCCGGCGGTGGAGCCAGGGTGGTCTTCCGAGACGAAGGTGAGGTCGGCTCCGGCGAAACCCAACCCGGCGGAGCCCCCCCCCCCCCGCGCGCGCTTGGAGGCTGCCCCAATCTGACGGAGGAAAGGCTTGATGTGTCCATCTGAAGGCGATGCTTGAGAGCCACCCAGCAGTGCCGTGACTATGTGGTGCGCCGGCGCCGCGTAGCGCGCGGAAAATAGGTTGCGGAGTTCTTCCCAGGACGCCACCGTGGATCCTGGGAGGTTGAGCAGCCAGACGCGTGGCTCGCCGGCGAGGGCCATGGGGAACCAGTTGGCCATGATCTTGTCGTCGCCTCCGGCTTCAAGGACGGCCTCCTCGTATGCCAGCAGGAACGGCGCCGGATCTGCCGCGTCGTCGTAACGCGGCGGCATCTCTGGCTTGAACTTGGTTGGCCACTGCACTCGCCGCAGGGCGGGAGCAAGGGCTCAGTACCCAGACTCCCTGCTGTTGGTGCCGGTCGCAGAAGGGGATGGCGGCACACCTGCCATGAGAGCGAGGCACGGCGGAGCATGGCACAGATTGGCAGAAAGAAGCTCCGGCGCACCCCTACCTGGCGCGCCAAATGTCAGATGTGGGGTTCCGGTAAACCCTTAAGGTTCGAACACTGGGGTGCGCGCGAAGTCTTTCCCTCCTACCGATCTACGCTCAAGCTTGCTAAGATCTTGCGGACGAACTCGACGAACTCACAACACAGAAAGAGACACGAGGTTTATACTAGTTCGGGCCACCGTCGTGTTGTAATACCCTACTCCAGTGTGGTGATTGTGGATTTCCTCTTGGGCTGATGATGAACAGTACAAGAGAAGAACAGCCTCCTGAGGTTGAGGTGTTCTTGTGCGTATGAACCTGTGCTGTGAGGAGTTGATGAACTGCTCTCTCCTCCGCCCTCCTTCTTTTTCACTACTATGGTGGCTAGTCCTATTTATAGAGGCCCTAGTCCTCTTCCCAAATGTTGAGCGGGAAGGGAGCCAACAACCGCGGGCAAATTTGAAGGGGGACAGCTAGTACAAGCTATCCTGGAAAAAGCGGTCTTCGCCTGCGAAAAGCCGTGGGATGACGCCATCTTGGGCTTCACGATAACCTCCGCCTTGCCGTCCTCCTGGTCTTGGTCTTGTTGCACCAATATGGCAACCTTTGCCTGATGCCTCGGTACTCTTCGTCTGCGCTGGCCTCCTTAGCACCAAAGAGGAAATGGGGACTCTGCCCGCACTGGCGCCCACCTGGCACCCGCCTGGCACCGTTCATCATGGCTCATGTCACGAGTCCCTCGTGAGGTTTGCCCCGCCTTGATATCTCCGCTCCTCGTGATGCCGCCTAGCTAGGCCACTCCAGAGGAAGTCTTGTGTCGTCTGCCTTGCGAGGCTTGGACCCTCGCGAAGGTCTTGGATGACTTGTTGATGAAGATGGGCCGTACGACCTGCTGCGTAGCCACGCTGTGGGCCGCAGGCAGGCAAGTCTAGGGACCTCCGTTCCCAGAACGCCGGCAGAACTTAAGCATAATGCACAAATCTCAAAACAACAGTGGTTCTCCTTTGTTCTAGAATCTTCCGTATCATAACTACCCAAACTTTTTTTCTAGTTGAATTGTCATTATTTGTTTTTACTTTATGCTTTACAAAGCACAATTCCGTGAATCATAAAATAGATTAAGGATTCTCAAAGGAATTTTGGAGGATTCTAATCCTTAGGAATTTTTCCTATCTTGGTTGTTTGATTTGTAGGATTGTAAACCATAGGAATTTTTCCATATGATTCATTTGCACTAGATTTCATAGGTAACATACCATCCACTCAAACCTCTTTGAAAGAATTCTGCATTTTTTCTGTGCACAATCAAACACTCGTACAATCCTATAGGATTCAAGACGACAATCCACTCTAATCCCATGTTCTTCCTATTCCCGCGTGTTCAAAATCCTACGAATCAAAGAGGCCCTAGGTTTTTTATAAAAACAAATTGATTTTGAATGAGATGAACTATAAGAATTGAACGAAGGTCTACATTAGTCATATATGACTCCGAGCTTACATGCTATAGTGTGGTATTTATTCATAATTTGGTTGCAAAATCTGACGCGTGCAATGCACGTGTACCTTACTAGTACTTTGAGTATGTGCAAAACACAATGGCACGCTACACAGTGTCTCTCTTACAGTTCATGAAGCCACGTGGCACATGTGGAGGCGTTGTCGTGACATCCTTGTGTGGATTGATCAAAGTGACGTGTTGCTGGTTCCAGAAGAATGTACTCGTCCTCCCTGAGCCACACTGGCGGTACATGCACGAAGCGAAGATGTGCACGCACGCCACACACGCACTCATTCCCTCGCACGCACACGCGGGTACACGGGCGGACGCAATTTTCTACCAAGATCCACCCCATGTGATAATTTGACGCGTGTAAAGTCCTTCACTTCATTGATGGTCAATTAATACAGCGCATGCAAATTGAGTGGACGTGAGGGCGGAAGAAACACATTACTACTAAACTTCGCGCATGCGAGTAGTTAAATCATGGGTTGCTAGTAGTACTTACATTGGTCTCCTTCGTATTTTGTGCCAATTTTTGATAGTAACATAATATTTACGCATCTGAGCAGTGTAGTCTACATGAAATTTATGTTCCACTAAACTCATCAGGAGCCGTTTCGGGCCTCGAAACCAAAACCCATCAATTTATCTTTACCTTGTTCCCATCACATTCAAAAGTACTAGTGCTACAATTAAGTGCAAGCCTGCTCAACCTACTAGTATATACCAAACCTGAACATGTTCCCCCTATGCAGGTATTAGTACTAGTGCTAGTACTTAGGTTATAAAAAGGGGAACTACCTAACCGAAAATTACTCTACCTTTCCTCCTCATAAGTGCTTCTTCTTTGTCCGTCCTTGCCATGTCCGGTGCGCAGAGCTCTAGGTCGAGAACTACTAGATAACAAGGGAGCGGCAACCAAGGCTGCGAAAAAAAGAGAGGGCTCGCCGCCACGCAGAGACCTCAAAAGATCTCTCACGGGCTGGCGATGGCTCCTAGGAGCACCCTAGCCGTGGAGGCGAACATGCCGAGCTGGCGGCGCTGGAGTCGTTATCCCTCGACGGCATGCCCGATCAGCTCAATAAGCACCTCAATAAGCAGAAGGAGCTCATCCACGGCTTTGTGGACCTGTTGAAGGAGAGCCTCGGCGACATGCCCGCTGAGCACAATAAGCAGGGGGAGTTGACCGCCGGCTTGGTGATGCTGCTGAAGAAGAGAATTGCCTCAGAGAAGAAGGCGACCGGCGAATTCCTGCAACTTCAGGAGGACAAGGGGAAGATCTGCCACGAGCTCGACCTGCTGAAGGAGAAGAATGCCGGCTGGAAGAAGCTGGATGAGGTTAATAGTTCCTCGATGAAGATGCTGCAGGCCCTCGTCATGGAACAGAAGGAGGAGTTGGCGAAGCTCCGCATCGAGCACCCGATTGCTGTCAAGGTACGTAATGTGGCCGTGGAACAGATGATGAAGGCTCGCGTCGAGAAATCCTGCGTCATGGACAGAATGAAGAAGATGGCAGAGGAGACGCGCAAGGAGATGGAGGTCGTGGAGGTGATGAAGAAGTAGTTACGAATCCGCGGCGAATTAGATCATTTGGGGTGATAATCTTCCTTCTTCTTTCGCTCCTGTGTTTCTTCTTTTGCTTCGGGTGTTTCACCGCACGTGTCACGTTCTCTGCGAGGCATGAATAGAACAATGCTAACAACGAGATGACTAGCAAATTAGATCATTTTTATCGCCATATGGCATGGGGCTGCCGTGTTTCGTGCTCCTCCGTCGTAGTACTACTCCAGTGGAAAACTTGAGTATACCGCATGGTTCTTTGCTCCTCCTCTGGTCGTCAGCACATTTATACGAGCAGTCAAATCACAAGGGCCCGCCTTCCAGCAGTAATGAGCCCTCAAATCACAAAGGCCCTCTCCTCTCGACCAAGCTAGACTGCCCCGCCCTTTAGCCTTTTAAAAAATGTATACATTTGTACAGCAGTAGTATCGATGGATTGCGGCATGGAGCAAAACTAACAAGATGAAATTAAAGAAAAAAGGTGGTACATATAGAGAGCACTCGTCGCCAAATTATGCATATACTATATGACACTACCCACTATGAAGGTACTAGTAACATAGACTAGTAACTTGTCTATGTTACTCTCCACTATGACCAGCCAAAGTCGAGGCACGGATACCAACAAGGGCCTGGTTGTGTCTATACTTGGACAACTCACCCGACTGCATGCGCACCAGGCAGACGAAGCTCGTGTCGTGTTGGTGCCGTGTGCGGCCCGCACATTAACCAAAACCTCGTGCCTCCATCTTAGCCTCCGCGTTTTAAACTTATCAATCTCAAGGCCAAGGAGCAAGGTGAAACCTATGATAGAGCCAATCGGATGGTTGAGAACACTACAATTCGTAGCAACTGATGCGTGTGTGAGATAGGACGAGTGAGTGCGTGCACCTCTTCTTAGAGTATAAGTGTATGTGGGTGGCATCAACCTAGGGAGCAGTGATGGTGCGTGCGAGAAGTCCCGAGAGATAGGTGTAATGCATCTGGAAAAAAGATTAGTCTATAGCTCGCCACGAGGCTATTCCTGTTGAACGCCAAGATAAGATATGTATCTGACAGTGCCAGTTTTTGCACGTACACAGCAGTAGAAAAAGAACTAGTACCATGGCCTATTCTACACCATGGCCGAGAAAACATGCCGACGTTACGCCATCCAGGAATAGTGCCACACTTCGAAACTAGAACCGTCAATAAATTTTGAGCGCGTCTCGTCACATTCCAAATTACTACTACTACCACACTATATTTAATTGCAAACCTATTCACACCAATCACAACCTAAACGGTTACCCACTTAGGAGCGTATTAGTAGTACTCGGTTATAAATACTACTATGCTAAGATGACTGCACATTCCTCCTCAACTCCTCATCCACAAAAAACAATCAAGTCAATCAAGCCATAGCCAGCGTGAGTTCTGGGTCGAGAGATTTCCATCAGGGAGAGGTGAGCTTGGAAGAGGAACCACGAGAGATGTCCCACCTGCTGGGGATCGTAGTAATTTCAAAAAAATTCCTACACACATGCAAGATCATGGTGAAGCATAGCAACGAGAAGGGAGAGTGTTGTCCACGTACCCTCGTAGACTGAAAGCGGAAGCGTTAGCACAACGCGGTTGGTGTAGTCGTACGTCTTCACGATCCGACCGATCAAGTATCGAATGTACTACACCTCTGAGTTCAGCACACGTTCAGCCCGATGACGTCCCTCGAACTCCGATCCAGCGGAGTGTTGAGGGAGAGTTTCATCAGCACGACGGCGTGGTGACTATGTTGATGTTCTACCGACGTAGGGCTTCGCCTAAGCACCGCCACAGTATTATCGAGGTGGACTATGGTGGAGGGGGGCACCGCACACGGTTGGGAGAGATCAACTGATCAGCTTGTGTCTAGAGGTGCCCCCTTGCCCCCGTATATAAAGGACCATGGGGGGTGCAGGCGGCCAAGGGGAGGGCGCGCCAGGAGGAGTCCTACTCCCAACGGGAGTAGGACTCCCCCCTTTCCTAGTTGGAATAGGATTCGGGAGGGGGAAAGAGGAGGGAGAGAAGGAAGGGGGCGCCGCCCCCTCTCCTTGTCCTATTTCGGACAAGGGGGGAGGGGCGCGTGGCCCAGCCCTGGCCGCCTCTCCTCTTCTCCATAAAGGCCCACTAAGGCCCATTTACCTCCCCGGGGGGTTCCGGTAACCTCCCGGTACTCCGGTAAAATCCCGATTTCACCCGGAACACTTCCGATATCCAAACATAGGCTTCCAATATATCAATATTCATGTCTCGACCATTTCGAGACTCCTCGTCATGTCCGTGATCACATCTGGGACTCCGAACAACCTTCGTACATCAAAACATATAAACTCATAATATAACTGTCATCGTAACGTTAAGCGTGCGGACCCTACGGGTTCGAGAACTATGTAGACATGACCGAGACACGTCTCCGGTCAATAACCAATAGAGGAACCTGGATGCTCATATTGGCTCCCACATATTCTACGAAGATCTTTATCGATCAGACCGCATAACAACATACGTTGTTCCCTTTGTCATCGGTATGCTACTTGCCCGAGATTCGATCGTCGGTATCTCAATACCTAGTTCAATCTCGTTCTTGGCAAGTCTCTTTACTCATCTTGTAATACATCATCCATAACCCACTCATTAGTTGCAATGCTTGCAAGGCTTAAGTGATGTGCATTACCAAGAGGGCCCAGAGATACCTCTCCGACAATCGGAGTGACAAATCCTAATCTCGAAATACGCCAACCCGACAAGTACCTTCGGAGACACCTGTAGAGCTCCTTTATAATCACCCAGATTACGTTGTGACGTTTGGTAGCACACAAAGTGTTCCTCCGGTAAACGGGAGTTGCATAATCTCATAGTCATAGGAACATGTATAAGTCATGAAGAAAGCAATAGCAACATACTAAACGATCGTGTGCTAAGCTAACAGAATGGGTCATGTCAATCACACCATTCTCCTAATGAAGTGATCCCGTTAATCAAATGACAACTCATGTCTATGGCTAGGAAACATAACCATCTTTTATCAACGAGCTAGTCAAGTAGAGGCATACTAGTGACAATTTGTTTGTCTATGTATTCACACATGTATTATGTTTCCGGTTAATATAATTCTAGCATGAATAATAAAGATTTATCATGATATATGGAAATAAATAATAACTTTATTATTGCCTCCAGGGCATATTTCCTTCAGTCTCCCACTTGCACTAGAGTCAATAATCTAGATTACACAGTAATGATTCTAACACCCATGGAGCCTTGGTGCTGATCATGTTTTGCTCGTGGAAGAGGCTTAGTCAACGGGTCTGCAACATTCAGATCCGTATGTATCTTGCAAATTTCTATGTCTCCCACCTGGACTAGATTACGGATGGAATTGAAGCGTCTCTTGATGTGCTTGGTTCTCTTGTGAAATCTGGATTCCTTCGCCAAGGCAATTGCACCAGTATTTTCACAAAAGATTTTCATTGGACCCGATGCACTAGGTATGACACCTAGATCGGATATGAACTCCTTCATCCAGACTCCTTCATTTGCTGCTTCCGAAGCAGCTATGTACTCCACTTCACACGTAGATCCTGCCACGACACTTTGTTTAGAACTACACCAACAGACAACTCCACCATTCAATGTAAACACGTATCCGGTTTGCGATTTAGAATCGTCCGGATCAGTGTCAAAGCTTGCATCAACGTAACCATTTACGATGAGCTCTTTGTCACCTCCATAAACGAGAAACATATCCTTAGTCCTTTTCAGGTATTTCAGGATGTTCTTGACCGCTGTCCAGTGATCCACTCCTGGATTACTTTGGTACCTCCTTGCTAGACTTATAGCAAGGGACACATCAGGTCTGGTACACAGCATTGCATACATGATAGAGCCTATGGCTGAAGCATAGGGAACATCTTTCATCTTCTCTCTATCGTTTGCAGTGGTCGGGCATTGAGACTTACTCAACTTCACACCTTGTAACACAGGCAAGAACTCTTTCTTTGCTTGATCCATTTTGAACTTCTTCAAAACATTGTCAAGGTATGTGCTTTGTGAAAGTCCAATTAAGCGTCTTGATCTATCTCTATAGATCTTGATGCCCGATATGTAAGCAGCTTCACCGAGGTCTTTCATTGAAAAACTCTTATTCAAGTATCCCTTTATGCTATCCAGAAATTCTATATAATTTCCAGTCAGCAATATGTCATCCACATATAATATCAGAAATGCTACATTCCTTTAGTTCGGAGCCAAAAAACACATTCCTTCTGAGAGCATGGATGAAAAAGGTGCATTTTCTACAAGAGTGGAGTAGGGACTCACCTATAAAATATTGTGGACTTCCACTAAAATTGAGTTACACCCTTGGTCCTCGCTTGCCCGCCTGCAGCCTCGCCCATGGTACTAAAGGCCTGGGGCGGGGATGGAGGTGGAGCAACAAGTTGCCTAACTCGTCAGGGCACCCAGCCAGCTTTTATGCCAGAGAATTCATCTTCGTGCTCGCCGGATGCTATGGAGAGTGGAGAAAATGGGGCAAGGAGGATATGGGGAGTGGAGATGTGGTGCGGTTCTTGCTAGGCGTCTGGCCTTGTTTAAATAGCGGGCCGAGAGGAACCAACGACTCGCGGAAGGTCACATTTTTCTGCCACACGCGCGGATTCAATGGAGGTAGGCGGGGCAGTCTAAAGCTCGTTGAATGCAGTGAGGAGGCGTGTTCAGCCTGGCATGCAGTGGGTGGGGCTCTCTTTGCTGGCGCACCGGTTCAATGCCCGCATCAGTGAGAGGTCGCGTCTACTCTGGCACGCTGAGAGAGCAATTACTCCCTCCGGTCCTTTTTTGTTTCGGTACTACTACTCTAGTAGCAAGATACTCGTGCATTGTACGAAACACCAAGATGCATTTATTTTACAAAATATCTATTGTGATTGACCCATGCGGGAGTAATCTCATGTGTAAACACTAACGAGATCTGCAGGTTTACATATTTCAGCGCGTACACCGCTCATGTAGATCCTCTCCGACAATAACCTCCGCAAGCACGTCAATGGCGCTGTCCATGTCCCATCACCTTGGAATGAGAGGAGTGGGGGGAGACGAGAAAGAAGAGAGATAAGGTGAGGAGGAGTGGGGCGTGGTGGTGGTAGGTGGTCGGACTGAGCGGAGGCATAGGGATGGACGACGCTGGCATCGGCCACCATGCTAGATTATTACATATGCTTCCTTTTTTGATTGCTCAACAATGAGGTTGTGGGAGATAAGGATGAACGAGGGAAGGCCTTATATGCAAATGTAGAGACAGGTGCGGGTATCTTTTTGAAAAATTGCCATAGTTTGATTTCTATCCGTCAGATATAGATCGGACGGTCTATATTGCAGGATGGCAGGCACACCATCATCACCAACTCAGTTTTTTAAAGAGAAAAAAAGAAAGGAAGATAAGAGAAGAGAAGAGAGAAGTAGAGATAAAGAGTAGACATAAGATAACCTCATTTTGCATTCACATTTTGCAAGTTAAATTCATGGACAAACTTTGACCAAAAATACGATAGGGACTTGTAAACCAGCACGGAGGTAGTAGTGATCAATTCCATTTTCGCTCCATACCAATCGTTCTAAAAGTTGTATAGCGCGCCACTGAAAATCGGAATTCTTACCCCCTAAAAAATGATTTTTTAAATGTCGCAATTTGATAAGTGGCGACTGGCGAGCCACCGCCTCCAGGTTGTTCACCTGTGGTCTCCGACCATCAATTCCTATGGATTAAATTATCACGCGAGCTGGCTATTCCTACAAAGGTGCGCTCCACCACGTACCTGGCACCCACGCATGCAGCAATCGTGCAAATAGGGTTATTTGTTTACGGTGCCTTTACGTAACTCTCATGTGTGCGAGACAACAAGCGACCGACTGCGTGCATGTGCCTCTTCTCTTCGTATATGTACTCCACCGTTTGTCTGGTGTCCAAAAAGTTATACAACAATAACTAGCGATGTGCCAATGTGTTGCAACACGTTCAAAGAAGATTAATACATATTCACCGATTTAGTATAAAAGAGTCTAGTTTTGAAATATGTATATCACTAAAAATATATTATGTTTCACTAAAAATATATTCCTTTGGCGGTTTTGATGAGATAAGGGAGGAATGTGGTTGGTTTCAAGATTCGGGAAGTGGTATATTGTTGCAAAAAGCCCATGTGTGTGTGGTGTGTGTGTGAGAGAGAGGGAGAGAGGAGGAGGATGGAGTGCGTGTGTGACAAAGACACAAAGAGAGTGTGTGTGTGAGAGGTATCACCATAAAATGAGGCGATAGTGTGTGTCCATGATCGAGAGGGCGTGTCTCAAGAAGGGACAAAAAATCTACATAGATACAAGGAGCACGAGAGAGACATGTATGCGATAGTGGAAGCAAGAGTGTGCGGATGTATAAACCTATCTGGAGGCTGGTCGATCAATGTTTGTGACAGAAATACGAGTCAGGGGTGCGGAAGCGAGAGTTTTATGAGAGAGAGAGAGAGAGAGAGAGAGAGAGAGAGAGAGAGACGGTAGTCGGGAGGGGGAGTGGAAGCAGGATTTGTGTGTGTGTGTGAGAGAGAGGGGGGAGAGTTTGTCTGATCGGTAAACAAATGAATAATGTTAGTTTTATAACTGAGATGAAGACGGAATGGAGACCCCAACAAACATTGTATGTGCGGGAGGGAGTAATTTAGTTGTAGGAGTCGTATCTAGAAAGATATAGGGTGCGTGAGAGAA
Source organism: Aegilops bicornis (assembly GCA_021605145.1). Taxonomy (NCBI): domain Eukaryota; kingdom Viridiplantae; phylum Streptophyta; class Magnoliopsida; order Poales; family Poaceae; genus Aegilops; species Aegilops bicornis. The sequence continues at coordinate 364,371,802 of CM038670.1, forward strand.
CCCTAGAGAGAAAAACAAAGTACAAGACGAGTGAGAGTGTGTGTGTGGCGATGAAAAACAAAGCTTAGGTACCTAGTGATACTAGAGAACGAGAGAGACGTGAGAGATAATGAAAACCATGTAACGTATAATGATAGGGAGAGTGTGAAACTTCTCGAGGGAGACGGCGAGAGACCATGTTTGCAAAAATAGGAGAAACTTGAAGTGAGCGTGCGGGTGAGCTGCAGAAAAGAGAGTGATAGCTACATGAAGGAGAATGCGGGAGAGATGGGCGTGAAATGAGATTCAAATATTTAGTTGCGTGTATAGAAAATGTCAACATAAAAGGTATTCGAATATTTGAATTCGAGATGATGATACATGTAATTCATACAAGAACCAAAATTGATCTATCAAACAAGCATACTCATATGAATTCGACGCATCTATGTTATTTAATATCTGGATATTACTGATCCGTACATTTGAGTAGACCATAATTTGGTTTAATATTTTTGAATTCCACCTTATGATTTTGAGATCATTGTATTTGTAAATCATATTATATATATAAAGGAGCAGAATTCTTTGTTGTGCTTTTGAAATTATATATACAAAATGATGTATATAGAATTTTATTCGAATCGAAAATGAATCCTGCCCGAAAAAACAATACAAAATGGATTGTAATTGAGTTGGCACGGTAAACGTGCAAGCTTTTTCTCAAAAATTTAAACAAAGCGGCAAAACTCACAGTAACCGCCCGAAACCAACTTTTGGGAGATGGAAATTACTCCCTTTCCCTGACATACAACACATGTCGGCTCGATTTCAATAGGTCTTGATAGGGGCAGGTTTGTAATTCCATCAAACATGACATAACCGCCTCTCACCCGGATTCATACACGGTGGTCGCCAAAACACAGTGTTTCCTCAGCCGAAATCGACTCTGACCTAGATTCATAAACGGTGGGTGCCAAAACAAACTCTCCTCGGCCAAAATCTCCATCGGCAAATATTTGGTGTATGCGAGATTACCTTCCTATCCCTAGCAGCCCAATATTCCTGTGATGTCTGAAATTTTAAACGGGGGATAAGTTGGTAACATTCCCCGCATTTGAGACAAGCGCGTCCTGAAGACATGGTTCCCCCTACCTCTCTCCCTCCATTTTCCCATTCATACTCCGTGGGCACCAAAACACCCTCTCCACCCCAACCTCCTTCGTCCGCCACCCCATCCACGGCCGTCCTCCTCCACCATGCCGGAGCTGATACCCCAACACCATTTTCCATTACAAGAGATTGACCTCTCTCATCCGCGGCTTCGGACCAGGATCCTTGCATCCCATCCTCTCGCTTCATCCCCGCGGTCGTCCACCTTGCCGGAACCGCTCCTACGACCGTCTCGTCCACCGCGCCAGGATATTTCCTCCTAGATCTGCTTCCACGCCGCCGACAACCATCACTGCCGCAGCACCGTCAAATTCTCAGCAGAGACGATACATTTTAGTATCTGCTCAACTTATTTATCGCAGCAAGAAAATAGATTGCCACTACTTTACTGGGAATTTTTGTCCATTACTTAGGATCTTACTTGTTAGTTGAAAGCAAACATTGGTTGCGAAGTTGCCTTTGTCTGGTTTGCACCTTAAGATCCGCCATGGCACGCTCAACACTATACTCGCAATGCTTATGGTTTTCCCTTTTATATTCCACACTAGTTAAAGGACAGTAGACTAAATATCAAAATTGTGCTATTCGATTTTTGAGAGGTCGCCGGAGTTCGCTGGAGGGAAGGAAAGGGCTCGAGTGGGGATGGTGGTTGTGGGGGGCGGTGGCCTAGCGGTGGTGGGGCCTCACCGGAGGAAAACATCTCGACGTGGATGGGGTGGAGGAATACATGCGGTGGGGGCGGTTCAGGGGAGGGCGGGGGGGGGGTCGGGGCTGGTGGTTCGGCCGGTGGCCCATGTGGTGTTCTGTAGGGGAAGAATCTGAGATGAGGAAGAACAAGGGTTAGGAGATGTAGGATCTTCATCCAACCGCCTGAAATGGTCAACTAACCCAAACGACGATAGTCACGCGATTTGCATGCAGACATTCCTTTATATTCAGTACCATCATCGTAGCAGCTTAGCACTGCTCCTCAATCCATCAAGATAAACAATGTGCCACTCATAATTCCAAACTTCTTGCTCAAATAAGAATCTAATTTGATGATGATATTACTAAAACATATAATGTTTAATTGGTCATCTAATGTTCCTACTTTACTTTCAAAAAGCATGTGCACCACATATAGAGAGACAACATGGAGTTGCATTCTTAATTCACTCTAGTTCATCATGTGTGGGCACTGCGCAATGAACATTTTATTATCCAAAATCTGCTTGCTCTTCTTTAACATGTTCCTCTTCTATTCTTCTTTAATAAGTACTCTCTCTGTTCCTAAATACATGTCTTTGTATAGATTCCACCATGGACTACGTATGGAGCAAAATGAGTGAATATACACTCTAAAATGTACTTGTATACATCAGTATGAGATCCATAATGGAAATCTCTACAAAGACTTATATTTTGGAACGAAGGGAGTATAATAGTAGTACAGTATGTTCCTTGTAGTGAAGAGGGGCAGGGACATTTGCAGTATACAGGTCTATACGGCCGGTTGTGATGGAGACTTTCAACTCTTCAGGCCTCTTTGATTCGTAGGGTTTTGTAAACATAGGAACAGGAAGTGTAGTGGCATGCCCACTTGAATCGCATAAGATTAGCAAGGAAATGCACGGAGTTGTGTCGCCTTTGAGAGTTACACTGATATTAACAATACCACACCTTCAGTTGAAGAGAGCTGGTATCCGAAGCCTTTCTAGCCGTACCGGCAATAGTAGCCCATATTTTCTAGCAAGTTCCACTTTCCTAATTTTACTTGTGATGCTTACGGTTTTCCCGTTATATCTACACTATGATCTGTGTAGCTGCTTTGTGTCACACTAGCAGCAGTCCACTCTTGAAGCTAAACAACACACCAATCATAAATCCACCGCTTACTTCTTCAAATACGAATTGTGATATGATATTGCTATTAGTTAACAGACACACATTTAATTGGTCAGCTAATGCTCCCACTTGATTTTCCAAATGCGTGTGGCCACATATAGAGGTACAACATGGAATTGCATATCCTTGGGCACTGTGATTCATCATGAGTGGGCAACCAACATTGTATGGAAAGAAGCGGAATCTTAAGAATATGCTTCCTCTTCTGTTCTTTAACATGTTCCTCTTTTGTTATTCTGTATTTAGTACGTACACTATGTTCCTTGTCAGGAAGGGGAGCAGGGACATCTGCAGTCAACAACTGATAGAGCTGGCATGTACGTGATTGATAGGTTTTCAATTAGTAGCAGCAATACAACACCGTATTTTCCAGCCGGTTCCACTTTCCCGATTTATATATGCTGTTTATGGTGTACCCCTTTTATGTACACTACGATCTGCCTAGTTGTTGTGTGCTCTTGTTATCATGGTTTGGCAATAAACTTTCTACACAGTATATATTATGAACCTATCATCTACCAACTGTCCTTACTTCTGGAGCTCCCAACAGGGAGCCCATTTTTGTGTGTACTTGTGCCAGATTATACTAATGCACGCACCATATTACAACACACATGGGATATCTCATCAGAATCTAGAGATAGCACACAAGGGTTTACAGGGAGCCCCTATTATATTAGAATATCGTCTACATTACAAAATCTCACTACTATTTATGTTTTCATGCTTCTCAAATATTATACGTAATCACAATGAATATGAGAATGCGCGCATTAGAAGAATATTGTGGAACACTGCAATGACTAACAAAATTGGCACCAAGGCATTGAGTTCCATTCTGGATGCAATGAAACTCATACGCTCCCCACCTGCAGATTCTTGTTCAGAATATCCTAATGACTATTCTCACCTCGAGGAGTCGAAGGCAGATGCCTTTCCTGTTCACCCAGAAAGGTGACTGTTCTAATTTGGCAAGGTTTTATTTATTGAGCATATCTTGCATCAGGTGTATTGCATTTTTTCTACTTTGTTGCACCTCCATCTGCTTAGTTTACTCATCATATATGTCAAGATGCCATGCCCATCCATTATCAATACATATTCCATCTGTCATCATACCATGCTTTTTCACTCAAATGTTGTTCTTGTGCATCAGACATCAAAAAGGAAGAGGGTGATTGCCGAACCTGAAGGAGCACCAGCAAAGTCCTTGAAAAACGTGGTGGTGTCGGAGAAATCAAATAGCTCACCACTTATATTAGCTCTACAACCAGTGACACAAAACGTAGGACCAACTCCAGCAGATTGTAACCATACTTCACTGGCCACACCACTAGCCGCACCACACAGGACATCCACTCCAGCAAAAGGTATGCCGATTTCAGTTGCCATAGCACCAGCTGTACCATAGAAAAATCCCACTCCAGCAAAAGGTACAGCAAGTCCATCGACGGAAGACCTATCCCAACTGCAAAGACGGCCAATTCCTGTAGATTGGAACCCCATTCCAATTATTCCCAGTTTAAAAGACAATGCTTTCAATGTTGTTAGGAACTTCGTCGGTGTATAAAAGTAGGGGCCTTTCTGTACCCCTTTACTTGTGCAGGGGCAGTTGTAGCCACACCTGTGGCCACGCTTGGCAGGGTGGAGGAAGCAAAAATACAAGATTACCAGAGCAGTGCTGAAGCCAGAGGCGCGAAGAGAAAAGGGGCAAGACGGGTTTCCCTTGGCAAGATCCTTGCCGGGGGCAACCTACGCTGCCCCGGCAAGAGCCTTGCTGGGCAACTTGCCCAACACCAGCAAGACCGCCACCCTTGAGCCTAAGAGTTCTGGCACCATCAACAACATCAGAACGAAGGCTTGGGAGGCGCCTGCATGGTGGCATGCAGATCTTTGTGAAGACTAGAGGCCTGTAAGACTAGATGAGAACCAGAAGACGAAGACCCCCGGCAAGACCCTTGCCTGGGACACCCACGAGACCCCGGCAAGACCCTTGCCGGGATCCCGGCAAGGCCCTTGCCGGGGAATGAGGGAGTCTCGGATTAGGGGGTCCTTGGACAGCCGGACTCTATACTTTAGCCGGACTGTTGGACTATGAAGATACAAGATTGAAGACTCCATCCCGTGTCCGGATGGGGCTCTCCTTGCCGTGGAAAGAAAGCTTGGCAATACGGATATGTAGATCTCCTCCCTTGTAACCGACTCTGTGTAACCCTAGCCCCCTCTGGTGTCTATATAAACCGGAGGGTTTAGTCCGTAGGACAACAACAATCATACCATAGGCTAGCTTCTAGGGTTTAGCCTCTATGATCTCGTGGTAGATCAAATCTTGTAATACTCATATCATCAAGATCAATCAAGCAGGAAGTAGGGTATTACCTCCATCGAGAGGGCCCGAACCTGGGTAAACATCATGTCCCCCGCCTCCTGTTACCATCCGCCTTAGACGCACAGTTCGGGACCCCCTACCCGAGATCCGCCTTAAACACCATTGAGAGTTCCACTATGCCATCACCACAAGGCTTGATGGCTCCTTTGATCATCAGCAACGATGCAATCCAGGGTGAGTGAGGGAGTCCCGGACTAGGGGGTGTCCGGATAGCCGTACTATCGTCACGGCCGGACTCCAAGACTATGAAGATACAAGATTGAAGACTTCGTCCCATGTCCGGATGGGACTTTCCTTGGTGTGGAAGGCAAGCTTGGCGATACGGATATGTAGATCTCCTACAATTGTAACCGACACTGTGTAACCCTAACCTATACGGTGTCTATATAAACCGGAGGGTTTTAGTCCGTAGGATGAACAACAATCATACCATAGGCTAGCTTCTAGGGTTTAGCTTCCTTGATCTCGTGGTAGATCTACTCTTGTACTACCCATATCATCAATATTAATCAAGCAGGAGTAGGGTATTACCTCCATCGAGAGGGCCCGAACCTGGGTAAAAACATCGTGTCCCTTGTCTCCTGTTACCATCCGCCTAGACGCGCAGTTCGGGACCCCCTACCCGAGATCCGCCGGTTTTGACACCGACATTGGTGCTTTCATTGAGAGTTCCTCTATGTCGTCACTGATAGGCCCGATGGCTCCTTCAATCATCAGCAACGACACGGTCCAGGGTGAGACTTTTCTCCCAGACGGATCTTCAGATTCGGCGGCTTTTGCACTGCGGGCCAATTAAGCAGCCATCTGGAGCAGATCGAAGCTACGCCCGCCATCAGTCAGATTTGGAAGTTTGAACTATACGGCCGATATCCGGAGACTTGATCTTCGGGACGGATTCGAGCCGCAGCCAAGCTGCACACTGCCTTGATGGGCATGATCTAGCTCTGCGGTGAGCGATTGCCTGGAGGCCGCACCAGTATCCGCTCCGACCCTTAATCCGGAGCCGAATTCCCCGATCGAGGACGAGTGGTTGGACATCGCCTCGGGGGCTACAATCTCTACGGCGATCGAGCCAAACTCCATCCCTGTCCTTTGCGAAGACCTCGACTCCAGGGTGCCGGACTCCTCTCCGGACTCCGAACCCTCCGCGCCCCTGCCAATCGAATCCGATTGGGCGCCGGTCATGGAGTTCACTGCCGCGGACATCTTTCAGCACTCGCCCTTTGGCGACATCCTGAATTCACTAAAGTCTCTCTCTTTATCCGGAGAGCCCTGGCCGGACTACGGACAGGAAGGTTGGGATGCGGACGACGAAGAAATTCAACGCCCACCCACCACCCACTTTGTAGCCACTGTCGATGATTTAACTGACATGCTAGACTTCGACTCCGAAGACATCGACGGTATGGACGACGATGCCGGAGACGACCAAGACCCAGTGCCAAAAGGGCACTAGAAGGCCACCTCATCATACGACATATACATGGTGGATATCCCAAAAGATGGGAATGACGATGGAACAACGGAGGATGACCCCTCCAAGAAACAGCCGAAGCGCCGACGTCAGCGGCGCCGCTCTAAATCCCGCCACAATAAAAACGGTGATTCCGGCACGGGAGATAATAACACCTCGGACAAGGTCTGAAGAGAACCCTCCGTAGGACTCGGTAGCAGGAGGAGGGAGAAGCAAGTCCGCACGATAATGCGGCAGAAAGAGAGGTTGAGGACGATAATTATGTGCCTCCCTCCGAAGATGAGGCAAGCCTCGACGACGATGAATTTGTCGTGCCTGAGGATCCCGCTGAACAGGAGCATTTCAAACGCAGGCTTATAGCCACGACAAACAGCCTCAAGAAAAAGCAGCAACAGCTTAGAGTTGATCAAGACCTGCTAGCTGACAGATGGACCGAAGTCCTTGCAGCCGAAGAGTATGAACTCGAACACCCCTCCAAAAGCTACCCCAAACGCACGCCGTTGCCTCGATCAGAGGAGGAAGCACCCAAGTCACCAACAAGACGACATGGCAGATCGGCCACCCGTGGCCGTGATGCAGAAGCCTCTCGGCCCTCCACTCAAGCCACACCCCGACGCCGCTCAAAAAGTACCAAGGCACGGGAAAACGCGCCGGACTTGTGAGATATATTGGAGGATAAGGCAAAACATACAAGATCGATCTACGGATCGCGTGGACGCCCAACGACGCGGGATGATTACCGTCGCGCGGATCTGACAAACCGGCCGGGCCGAACACACGATGAGACAAAGATCATATGAGCTACGTCGTGATATAGCCCAATACAGTAGGCGCCCGACACCCACTATGCTTCATAGATGAAGTAATGGATCATCAAATCCCGAGGGCTTCAAGCCCGTAAACATCGAATCATACGATGGTACCACAGATCCTGCGGTCTGGATCGAGGATTATCTCCTCCATATCCACATGGCCCGCGGTGATGATCTACATGCCATCAAATACCTCCCACTCAAGCTTAAAGGACCAGCTCGGCATTGGCTCAACAGCTTGCCAGCAGAATCAATTGGTTGTTGGGAGGACATGGAAGCCGCATTCCGTGATAACTTCGGGGCACATATGTGCGACCACCGATGCGCCGATGACCTTAGCCACATAATCCAGCAACTGTAAGAATCGCTGCACAATTCGACACGGTTCCTCACAAAGAAAAATCAAATCGTTGATCGTCCGGATGCAGAGGCCCTTGCAGCCTTCAAACATAACATCCACGACGAGTGGCTTGCCCGGCACCTAGGACAGGAAAAGTCGAAATCTATGGCAGCCCTCACAACCCTCATGACTCGCTTTTGTGCGGGAGAGGACAGCTGGCTAGCTCAAGCAACAACTTGGCCAAATATCACGATAGTCCGGATACCAAGGACAGCAATGGCAGGTCGCGTCGCAACAAGAACAAGCGCCGCATTAACGGGCGATAATACTGAAGATCTGACCGTCAATGCCGGATTCAGAGGCTCTAAACCGGTCGGCGGAAGAAGCCATTCAAAAGAAATACCCAGGGCCCGTCCAACTTGGACCGAATACTCGATCGCTTGTGCGGATACATGGCACCCCCGAAAAACCAGCCAATCACACCAACAGGGACTATTGGGTGTTCAAGCAAGCAGGCAAGTTAAGTGCCGAACTCAATGACAAGGGGCTGCATAGCGATGACGAGGAAGAGCCACGGCCGCCGAACAATAGAGGACAGAAGGGTTTTCCCACGCAAATGCGGACGGTGAACATGATATACGCAACCCATATACCCAAAAGGGAGCGGAAGCGTGCACTAAGGGACGTATATGCGATGGAGCCAGTCGCCCAGAAGTTCAACCCATGGTCTTCCTGCCCGATCACCTTCGATCGAAGGGACCACCCCACTAGCATCCGTCACGGCGGTTTCGCCACATTGGTTCTTGACCCAATTATCGACGGATTTCACCTCACCAGAGTCCTGATGGACGGCGGTAGCAGCCTGAACCTTCTTTATCAGGATACAGTGTGCAAAATGGGCATAGACCCCTCAAGGATTAAACCTACAAAGACGACCTTTAAAGGCGTCATACCGGTGTAGAGGCCAGTTATGCGGGCTCGCCATACACTCGAAGTGGTCTTCGGATCCCCGGATAACTTCCGAAGCGAAGAGTTAATCTTCGACATCATCCCATTCCGCAGCGGCTATCATGCACTGCTCGGACGAACCGCATTTGCAAAGTTCAATGCGGTGCCGCACTACGCATACCTCAAGCTCAAGATGCCAGGCCCTCGAGGAGTAATCACGGTCAATGGAAACATCAACGCTCTCTCCGAACGGAGGAGCACACAGCCCTCGCGGCGGAGGTACAAAGCAGCCTTTCACAAGCAACTCTCGAGTCAGCCATTAAGCGTCCGGACACGGTCAAAGCGCGCCAGAGTAACCTACAACAAGACCGCTGGCACGATTCAAGCACGCCAGCGTAGCAACCGGGCTAACCCGCCCTCGCGAAATTGCGAAGCTAGTATTACGCGTACATAATTACGCTCTGGAGATACCATGGGCATATGGGGCGGGGCAAGACCACGGCACGCCAAGAATGTGGCTCGACCGCACCAGGGGCTCCCGATTATGTCATTCTTTTTTTTCCTTTTTCTTCCTTTTTCTTACTTTCAGGACTCCGTCTTTCAGAAGTTCTGTCCGGCACTAGAATCGCCGAACTAACGATGCAACAGCCAGGAAAGCAGAAAGCCACGTCAAGTGTTCAGGTGGTCTCTATTACGAGCATTATACCCGCTTTTACATACCATCCCGCAGCCTTACCCTCGGAGGGGACATGTTACATAGTCCCATCCCTTGCTTATCGCACTATTTGTATCGTTCTGCTTCCATTGCAGTACCTTTTTGAATAAACAATACATAGCTCTTGCTTATTATTGCTATACTTCCTTTATATATACATATGTTCATTTCACGACATGTTGCAACCGTACACTTTGGTACGGCCTACACACCAGGGCTTAAGTATCCCAAAATTATGGTGTGATAAGTCCGAACACTTTCACAAGTGCGGCACCCGAACTTATAGCATTGTATGAATTGGCTCCGAATCATGTCTTGGGTCAATAGTTGGGTTTTCCGGCTCCGTGTTTTGGTACCTTACGTTCCGCTATATCGGCTAAGGTAGCACGGAGAACCATCGCGATTGTGCCCCAGCTTGAGCTGGTCGAGCACCTCGATGGAAAGCTAAAACTGACCGTCATGATAGAGGCGAGAGCGATCGCTGTTCGAGAGGTTTTTCGGGTCCCTAAAGACTTATGCCGCTTAGAGCGAGGAACCGGAATTGTCCGGCCAAAGGCGTGGATAGCGCCCCGAACTTCGGTCTTCCGAATACTAGGGGCTTCGCCAAAATTTAAAATTATAGAATTCTATGGCTAAGTGAGAGTGTTCAAGCATTATAAGTCCGGTTGCCTTGTTCGTTGTGTTGAGCGCCTCCTAGATGAACCCAAGAATGGGAACAAGAGTGCTCAAGTTTATCCCGAACACCCCAAAGACTTTCGTGGCATGGGGGCTGAAGCCAACGACTTGCCATCTCTCAAATTTGATAAATGGCCGCACAGAAGGTAATATTTTAAATTAATAAGCGTTGCTTAGTGCATATGAACAAGTTTTCAGCATACAGGATAACAAATGCGAGTTTATTCAAAAATTACATCCTTGGAGCACTCATCCGCTTATTCGTGGGCACCCTTCAGAGGCCCTCATAGTACATTTCGCGCGCGATGCTCATGGCCCTTCGGTGGCCCGTCTGGTCACAAGCCTCTCCGCATCCAGCTTGCCCGGTGCACTTTAGCACGGGCAAGGGCCCGACGAACACCTTCAATGCAGATGGAGCGCTTGATGACTTCAAGCCGGACAGCATCCACCACCAGCTGCACCAAGCCGAAGTAGCTCCGGGCATGGCCTCCAATGGCCACACCACGCTTATAAGGCCCTTCATGGCCTGTTCGGCGACCTTGTGGAGCTCGACCAGCTGCTTCACCTGGTCGCCAGGCACCAAATGTTCGGCCTCAAAGATACCGAGACCGTAACAGCTTTTTCCGTCGAGCTCCCTCCTTGGCGCGGTAGAATGCGGCAGATCGGACACACCACGGGCAAATTTGCGAATGCTCCTGGAGAGCTCCGAATCCGGGTACGTAATAGGTAATTTACTTTCACATGCTTGCTTTGCACAAAGAATGCCTTACCCGCCGCTATCTTCTTTAACGACTCAATTTCTTGGAGGGCTTTTTGGGCCTCGGCCTTAGCAGCTTTGGCACTCTCAAGAGCCGAGGCGAGCTCGGACTCTCGAGTCTTCGAGTCACGCACCAAACCCTTGTGTTTTTCCACGAGAGCTTTGTGCTCTTGCCGTACCTTGGCCAGCTGCGCCTCCCCCTTCTCTCGCTCGGTGCGTTCCACAGCCGCTTTGTTTTCGGCCACGGACACCGCCTCCTTCAGGGTCGCCACCTCATTCGTGGCCCCTGTAGTACCCAAGTTATTCCTGTTATTTTTTGCAACCAAAACCTTTTCTATAAGGTATTTCTTTCATAAGGTATTACTTACCTTCCTTGTCCTCGAGCTGCTTCTTGGCTTGTCCGAGCTCGTTCTCGGACCGCTCGAGATTCCGCTTTAATGCATTGACCTCTGCAGTCAGTGCGGCAGAGGTCAGCAGCGCAACCTGCATTCCCATGTTGACATACTTATGTTAGACTCCTGCGTATATCTTTTTAGATCCTTAGTCCGGCTTTTCTTTCCGAACACCGAACTAAGCATCGAGAACTCTTGTCTATGCGGTTATATATTTACATATTCTAAAACTTACCTCAAAGCCGTTAGAAGGCTGGTACAAGCTTGGTCAGTCCGCTCTTGGCGGATCGAATCGTCCGGATCACCGCACTCATAACAAAGGCGGTGCTCCTCCTCGATGGAAGCGTCGTTAAGCGCCTCCGATAAGCTATCCGGTGCCTCCGGTTGGGACGGAGGACACCGGCGTCTTACCCTTCTTTTCGAAGGGTCCGCTTGCCGTCTCCGAACCATCAAGGTTCCGCATGGAGACCGGACAAGGGTCGGGCCTAGAGCCCCTGGGGTCTTGCCTCCCGTCTTGGTGGAGTCCGGGAGGTTGCCTTGTGGCACCTCCTGCGCTACCTCCTCTTGACCAAGCCCCTCTTGGGGCCCCACGGCGGCGTCGTCCGCAGTGTGAGGCGAGGAGGCGGTCGGAAGCGAGGTACTCTCCATTTCTGACGAGCCCAGGGACCCGCTCGATGAATCGGCGAACTCGCCCTTGGGCGGGCTGCACGGTTGTTCGACATTAGAGAACACTCTACAATAATAAAAAGCCATGGGTATCCGGACACTTACGATCTCGCCAGGGGCTTGGCCCTTGTAGGCCAATCCTCCTCGTCATCGTCGACGTTGGTGGAGAACTCCGGAGGAAGGGTTCTTCCCTTCTTGGACCCTCCGGCCTCCCCAATCGGGGCGGCCTTCCTTTTCTTCTCCTCCCCCGCTGGGGGAGGAGCTTCTTCTTCTTCCTCCTCGTCTTCAGGAGAAGATTCCGCTTCAGAATCTAACAGCACCTGGCGTTGGGAGCTCCTTCGAGTTCCCGGGGCCTCCTTCTTGGCCTTCTTCTCCGGCACCACATGGGGTGCCGGAGCCAGCTCCGCCAATCCGGGCGTCCGCTGGGTTTTCCGGCAAAGGAGCCGGACAGTTAATCTATCCGGGCGTCTTCAGCCAGTCTGTCAAAGAATAGGAGTTTTTAGATCCCACATAGAGTCAATCTATGAAAAAAGAGTCCCGTAAAGGGTAAAATAACTTACCTCGCCGGCTGGATGCCGCGAGCTGTATCCGCGATCTTTGTTAGCGGATGCTGGGGCTTCAGCGCCCTTGAACAGCACCTTCCAGGCATCTTCGTACGTAGTGTCGAAAAGCCGGCTCGAGGTTCGGTGCTGTGCCGGATCGAACTCCCACAAGTTAAAGGCCCGTTGTTGGCAGGGGAGAATCCGGCGGATGAGCATCACCTGGATTACGTCGACAAGCCTGAGATTCTTGTCCATCAGGTTTCGGACGCATGTTTGGAGTCCGGATAGCTCTTCCGAATTCCCCCACGTCAGGCCCGTCTCTTTCCATGACGAGAGCCGTGTGGGGAAGCCAGATCTAAATTCGGGGGCCGCCACCCATTCGGGGTCGCGTGGCTCGGTGATGTAGAACCACCCCGATTGCCACCCCTTTATTGTCTCCACAAAGGCGCCCTTGAGCCATGGGACTTTGGCCATCTTGCCAACCATGGCGCCTCCGCACTCTGCTTGACGGCCACCCACTACCTTCGGCCGGACGTTGAAGATCTTCAGCCATAAGCCGAAGTGGGGCTAGATGCGGAGGAAGGTTTCGCACCACGATAAACGCCGAGATGTTGAGGATGAAATTCGGGGCCAGGTCGTGGAAGTCCAGACCGTAGTAGAGCATGAGCCCCCGGACAAATGGGTGAAGTGGAAAACCTAGTCTGCGGAGGAAATGGGGGAGAAACACCACCCTCTCATGGGGCCCGGGGGTTGGAATGAGCTGCCCCGCATCGGGCAGCCTGTGCGCGATGTCGCTGGACAAGTATCCGGCCTCCCGCAGTCTTGTGATGTGCCCCTCCATGACGGAGGATGCCATCCACCTGTCTCCCACTCCTGACATGGTTGGAGAAGGTTGAGGTGGGATGTGCGGACTTGGTATTTGGAGCTCGAGTCTTGTGAAATGGAGAAGCAAAGGAGGAAGAAGGCGTAGGTGAAAAGGTGGATCCTTATCCCCTTATATGGACGGACAGAGCTATGCGTCCCCCACCAGCCTGGTAAAACTCGGTTATCTCCCAAGCGCCGTAATCAATGGCGCGGATGGGTTATCCACGTCCATATTGATGAGAATCCCGGAATAAGGGGGCATGATCTATGATTTGATAAGACGTGCCAAGGAAACCACCTCGCTAAACGCGCTAAGGTGGAACGGTAAAATTCATATAATGGCCTGGCTGTGGTGTGATGTCACGCCGCGGAATACGTTAGCAGATCTGTGCAAAAATTATTCTCTCTACGGTGTTATGTGGAACTTGTTTTGCAGAGCCGGACACTATCCTTGTGTTCATAACCTTCTATGAAGTATTCGGAGGAGGAACCGCCTCGCAATGCCGAAGACAATCAATGCACCGGACTCATCGTCATTGAAGCCTGGTTCAGGAGACTCTTTGAGGAGTCCCGGACTAGGGGTGTCCGGATAGCCAGGACTATCGTCACGGCCGGACTCCAAGACTATGAAGATACAAGATTGAAGACTTCGTCCCGTGTCCGGATGGGACTTTCCTTGGCGTGGAAGGCAAGCTTGGCGATCTGGATATGTAGATCTTCTACCATTGTAACCGACTACGTGTAACCCTAACCTATCCGGTGTCTATATAAACCGGAGGGTTGTAGTCCGTGGGGATCGAACAACAATCATACCATAGGCTAGCTTCTAGGGTTTAGCCTCCTTGATCTCGTGGTAGATCTACTCTTGTACTACCCATATCATCAATATTAATCAAGCAGGGGTAGGGTATTACCTCCATCGAGAGGGCCCGAACCTGGGTAAAAACATCATGTCCCTTGTCTCCTGTTACCATCCGCCTAGACGCACGATTCGGGACCCCTACCGAGATCCGCCGGTTTGACACCGACAGTGAGGTTTTCCTCCCTGACAGATCTTCATATTCGGTGGCTTCATCGCGGGCCAACTTCGCAGCCATCTGGAGCAGATCGAGAGCTATGCCCCTGGCCATCAGGTCAGGTTTGGAAACTCGAACTACATTGCCGACATCCGCGGAGACTTGATCTTCGATGGATTCGAGCCCATGTCAAGTGCGCCGCACAATCACGACGAGCATGACTTAGCTTTGTCGTCGGACAGTGTTCGGGAGGTCGCACATGCAACTACTCCGGCCCTCAATCCGGAACAAATTGCGCCATCTGAGGACGAGTGGATAGACCCCGCCACGGAGGCCACACTCTCAATGGCGATAGATCCGAACACTGACTTCACCTCCTACGAGAGCTGTATTGCCGAACCGTTGGATTCGTCCCCGGCCACAGACTCCGAGCCGCTTGCGTCCGTGCCTATCAAATCCGATTGGGCACCGATCATGGAGTTTACCTCCGCGGATATCTTTCAGCACTCGCCCTTCGGCGACATGCTAAACTCGTTGAGATCTCTCTCCCTGTCAGGAGACCCTTGGCTGAACTATGTCCGACTAGTATGGGATGCGGACGATGAAGAAATTCGCTCCCCACCCACCACCCACTTAGTAGCCACTGTCGACGATTTAACCGACATGCTCGACTTCGGCTCCGAAGACATCGACGGTATGAACGACGACGCAGGAAACGAACAAGAACCACCGCCCACAAGGCGCTGGACTGCCACCTCATCATATGATATATACATGGTGGACACCCCCAAAGAAGGCGATGGCGACAAGACAACGGAGGATAATCCCTCCAAGAAGCAATCCAAGCACCGACGTCAGCGGTGCCCCTCTAAGTCCCGCCATAGTAAAAGCAGCGATACCGGCACGAGAGAAAATACCGCTCTGGATAGTGCCGAGGATGACGACAATCCCCTCCAGCCAGACCTAGAGCGGGAGGATGAACAAGCTAGCCCTCCGGAACAGGCAGCAGACGGAGAATCGGAAGATGACAATTACATGCCTCTCTCCGTAGACGAGGTGAGCCTCGGCGACGAAGAATTTATCGTGCCTGAGGATCCCGTCGAACAGGAGCGCTTCAAGTGCCGGCTTATAGCAACAGCAAACAGCCTGAAGAAAAAGCAACAACAACTTAGAGCTGATCAGGATATGCTAGTGGACAGATGGACTGAAGTCCTTGTGGCCGAGGAATACGAACTCGAACGCTCAACCAAGAGTTACCCAAAGCGCAGGTTGCTACCCCAACTCGAGGAGGAAGCATTGAAACCCACATCACCAACATATGATGTGGCTGATCGGCCACCTCGTGGCTGAGACAGAGAGGCATATCAGCCCAAAGTCCAGACCGCACCCCGCCGCCATTCGGACAAAAACACCCAAGCCCGGGGCAACACGTGGGACCTACGAGACGTATTGGAAAACAAAGCAAACCATGCAAGATCGATCTACGGATCACGGGGGCGCGCCCGAACGAGGGACGATGATCGTCACGCCGGATATACCAAAAGCAAATCCGGCCGGGCCGAATACAGCAGACAAGGCTCGAATGAACTGCGTCGTGATATAGCCCGAAGTCCAGACCGCACCCCCGCCGCACACCCCCTATGCTTCACTGATGAAGTAATGGATCACGAATTCCCAGAGGGTTTTAAACCCGTAAACATTGAATCATTTGATGGTACAACAGACCCCGCGGTACGGATCGAGGATTTCCTCCTCCACATCCACATATCTCGCGGTGATGATCTACATGCCGTCAAGTACCTCCCACTAAAACTCAAAGGAGCAGCTCGGCATTGGCTGAATAGCTTGCCAGCAGACTCCATTGGCAGCTGGGACGATTTGGAAGATGCATTCCTTGACAACTTCCAGGGCACTTATGTGCAACCACCGGATGCTGATGACTTGAGCCATATAACTCAGCAGCCAGGGGAATTGACCAGGAAATTCTGGACCCGGTTCCTAACTAAGAAAAACCAAATTGTCGACTGTCAGGATGCAGAGGCCTTAGCGGCATTTAAGCATAAGATCCGTGACGAGTGGCTCGCCCGGCACCTCGGCCAGGAGAAGCCGAAGTCTATGGCAGCCCTCACGACACTCATGACCCGCTTTTGCACGGGCGAGGATATCTGGCTGGCTCGAAGCAACAACGCATCAAGGAATCCTGGCACTTCAGATGCCAAAGATACTAACGGCAGACCACGTCGTAACAGACACAAGCGCCGCAACAACGACGATAACGCCGAGGACACGACAGTCAATGCCGGATTCAGTGGCTCTAAATCCGGTCAGCGGAAAAAGCCATTCAAAAGAAGCAATCCGGGCCCGTCCAGTTTGGACCGCATACTTGATCGCTCGTGTCAAATTCACGGCACCCCCGATAAGCCAGCCAATCACACCAACAGAGAATGTTGGGTGTTCAACCAGGCCGGCAAGTTGAATGCCGAAAACAAGGACAAGGGGCTGCATAGCAATGACAAGGAGGAGCCCCGTCTGCCGAACACAGGAGGACAGAAGAGGTTCCCTCCACAAATGAAAACAGTGAACATGATATACGCAACCCACATTCCCAAGAGGGAACGAAAGCGTGCACTAAGGGATGTCTATGCGATGGAGCCAGTCGCCCCAAAGTTCAACCCATGGTCCTCTTATCCGATCACCTTCGATCGCAGGGACCACCCCACTAGTATCCATCATGGCGGATCTGCCGCATTGGTCCTTGACCCCATGATTGACGGGTTTCACCTCACTTGAGTCCTTATGGACGGTGGCAGCAGCCTGAACCTGCTCTATCAGGATACAGTGCGCAAAATGGGCATAGACCCCTCGAGGACCAAACCCACCAAAACCACCTTTTAAAGGTGTAATTCCAGGTGTAGAGGCCTGTTGCATGGGCTCAATCACACTGGAAGTGGTTTTCGGGTCTCCGGACAACTTTCGAAGCGAGGAGTTAATCTTCGATATCGTCCCTTTTCGCAGCGGCTATCACGCAACTGCTTGGACGAACCGCATTTGCCAGATTCAATGCAGTACCGCATTACGCATACATCAAACTCAAAATGCCAGGACCGTGCAGGGTTATAACAGTTAATGGAAACACAGAGCGCTCGCTCCGCACGGAGGAGCACACTGCGGCCCTCGCAGCAGAAGCACAAAGCAGCCTTATTAGGCAAACTGCCAATTCGGCAAAAAAGACCCCGGACACCTTCAAGCGAGTCCGGAGTACCCCGCAGGCGGATTAGCAGGCACGTTTTGAGCTCGACTAGCAATTCTACCTCCGTCCTAGTCCAAGTCAAGTGGCGAAATTTGCGCCGCGCGTACATAACTACGCACTCAAGATACCATGAGCATATGCGGAGGCACCACTACGACACGTCCCACAATGCGGCTCAACCGCCCCAGGGGCTGTATATGTTTATCATTTTGTCTCTTTCAGGACCTTACTCTCTGGAAGCCCTTTCCGGCAGTCTAATTGTTGGACTCATTGCGGTAAGGAAATACCAAGGAAGCAAGACGGTCTGACGTACAAGGGAATCCCCAGGTGGTCTCTGATAACGATCAAAATACCTGTTTTACATACCTGCATGCAACTTGCCCTTGGATAGGACATCTCAAATGGCCCTATTTTTTGCTTATTGCACTACTTGTATCCGTACGCCTTGACGTATTATTTAATAACAATGCATAGCGTTACCTATTATTGCATTCCCCTTTCCTTTTTTCTTTTCCTTGTCTGCCTATTTACGACAAGTTACACCCGTACATTCTGGTACGACCAGTGCGCCAGTGGCTTCAGTATACCCCATAACACGGCGTGAGAAGTCCGGACACTTTTGACAGTGCGGCACCCCGAACTTATAGCATTATATGCATCAACTCCGAATCATGTCTTGGGTCAATAGTTGGGTTTGCCCGGCTCCCATGTTTCGGTACCTTACGTTCCGCAATATCGGCTAAGGTAGCGCTGGGAGAACTACTGCGATTGTGTCCCGGTTCTTCCGGACGAGCACCTCGATGAGAAAGCCGAAACTGGTATGTCATGATGAGGCGAGAGTTGGTCGCTGTTCGAGAGGTCTCAAGTCCTTAAAGATTTCTCCGCTTCGGGTGAGGAGTCGGCCTTGTCCGCCTTAGGCGTATATAGCGCCCCGAATTCGGCCTTCCGAATACTAGGGGCTTCGCCAAAATTTAAAATTGTAGACTTCTATGGCTAAGTGAGAGTGATAAAGCTTTATAGTCCGATTTCCTGGTTCGCTGAGCTGAACACCTCCTTCGAAGAACCCAAAATTGGGATAAAGAGTGCTCAGGTTTATCCCGAACACCTCAATACTAGTTACATGGGGGCAGAAGCCGACGACTGGAAAACTCTCAGATGTCATAAACGGCCGCACAGAAGGTAATATTTTAAATTAACAAGAGTTGCATAGCGCAAATGAACTCATTTCATATTACAGGATCACATGAGTACATTCATTCGAATATTACATACTTAGCACATTCCTCCGCCACAAGGCGAGCACCCTTTAGGACACTGTCATAATACATTTCCGGGTGGCGATGCTCCTTGCCTTCCGGCGGCCCCTCCTTCACCAGCTTTGCGGCGTCCAGCTTCGCCCAGGGCACCTTCGCCCAGGCAAAAGCCCCGCGCGTACCCTCGATGCAGACGGACCGCTTTATGACTTCAAGCCATGGGCAGGCATTCACAAGCCGCCTCACCAGACCGAAGTAGCTATTGGGAAGGGGCTCGCCAGGCCACACCCGGACTATAAGACCCTTCATGGCCTGTTCGGCCGACTTGTGGAGATCGACCAGTTGCTTCAGCTGGTCGCTCAAGGGCATTGGGTGTTCGGTCCCAGTATACTGAGACCAGAACAACTTCTTCGTCGAGCTACCCTCCTCAGCCCGGTAGAACTCCGCGACATCCGACACACTGTGCGGAAGATCTGCGAACGCTCCTGGAGAGCTCCGAACTCGGGTAAGTAAAAGGAAAGTTTCCTTTACATGCTTGCTTTGCATAATGAATGCATTACCCGCTGCTATCTTCTTAACCGCCTCAATTTCCTGGAGGGCCTTTTGGGCTTCAGCCTTGGCATTTTATGCGCTCTCGAGTGCCTTTGCAAGCTAAGACTCCCGGGTCTTAGAGTCATGCTCCAAGGACTTGTTCTTCTCGGCAAAGTCCTGGAGCTCTTGCTGCACCTCGCCAACTCGGGCCTCTTGTTTCTCCCGCTCGGTGTGCTCCTTGGTTGCTTTGTCCTCGGCCTTGGATAGCGCCTTCTTTAGGGCCGCCACTTCGGTCATGGCCCCTAGCAAATTCATGACGATCCTATTATTCTAAAAACAATTTTTTCTTTATAATGTACAGACGGGGTATGACTTACCTTTGTTCTCTTCGAGCTGCCTCTTGGTAAGGCCGAGCTCTTCCTTGGACCGCTCAAGGTCCTGCTTCAGTGCAGCGACCTCCGCAGTACGTGCGGCAGCGGCTAGCAGTGAAGCCTGCATATGCACATAGACATATTCCGATTAGACTCATGCGGTCATTATTTGATCCTCTATTCGGCCTTTCTTCGCGAACGCCAAACAGAGCATTAGGGGCTACTGTCTATGCAGTAATATTCTCTTATAATCTGGTTACTTACTCAAAGCCTGTTAGGAAGCTGGTACAGGCTTCAATCAGTCCGCTCTTGGTGGACTGAACCTTCTCGATCACCGCACTCATGATAGTGCGGTGCTCTTCATTGATGGAAGCGCCGCGAAGCGCTTCCAGCAAGTTGTCCGATGCCTCTGGATGGACAGAGGCCATCGGCACAGGCGGCTTGCCCCTCTTAGCGAGCGGTCGCTTGACAGAGTCCGAAACCACTGGAGGTTTCGGCGCAGTATTCGGCTGGGGGCTGAATTTGCTGCCCCCGTCATCGGATCCCATGGGAGTCTTGCTCCCCTTGCGCCCAGTGTCTGGAGTGTCGCCTTGAGCCGCCTCAAGGACTACCTCCCCTTGGTTTGGAGCCCTTTGAGACAACACCTCGACGTTGTCCGTAGGGCGAGGGGAGGAGGCGGTCCGAAGTGAATCGTTGTTCAGGTCCGATGGGCCCAAAGAATGATCCGACGAAGATACATCGATGTGGGCTCGGGAGGGGCTGGATAATCACGCGCAGCGTGATAAGAAATAGTACAATAAGATGTACCAAGAATTATTATGGTATCAGGATACTTACGACTTCGCCAGGGGCTTGTCCCTGGGAAACCACTCGTCATCGCTATAGGCGGCCGTCGTGGAGCAGTCCGGGAGGAGGGTCCTTCCCTTCTTGGACCCTTCGTCCTCCCCGGATGGGGCGGCCTTCCTTTTCTTGTCTCCCCCCGGTAGGGGGGGAGAACTTTCCTCTTCCTCCTCCTTGTTTTCGTGGGAGGAGTGCGCCTCGGTGTTTTCGGACAATGAGTCCGATATAACCTTGCGCCGGAGACCCTTCCTGGTCCCCGTGGCCTTCTTCTTGGCCTTCTTCGCCGGCACCTCATAAGGCGCCGGAACTAGCATCTCCGTTAGGAGAGCGTCTGCTGGATCTTCGGGCAGGGGGGCTGGACAATCGATCTGCTCCGCTGTCGCTACCCAGTCCTGTTAAATGGCAAGGAGGCTTAGATCCCACGCATGGTTAAAACGGGGGAAAATGAACATCTTATGAGATATGAAACACTTACCGGATTGGCAGGGCGCTTTGTGCTGAGCCCGCGATCCTCGGTAAGGGGAGGAGGCACCTCGACGCCCTTGAATAGCACCTTCCAGACGTCTTTATGCGTCGTGTGGAAGAGCTCTCGCAGTGTTTGGTGCGCGGCATGTCAAGCTCCCACATATTGAATGCCCGTCGTTGACACGGGAGGATCCGGCGAAAGAGCATGACCTGTACCATGTTGACGAGCTTGATTTTCTTGCTCATCATGTTTCTGCTACATTTCTGGAGTCCGGTCAGCTCCACCGATGAACCCCAGGATAGGCCCTTCTCTTTCCAGGAGGTGAGCCGCATGGGGATTCCGAATCGGAATTCGGGGGCCGCCACCCAGTTGGCGTCGCGCGGCTCGGTGATGTAGAACCACCCCGATTGCCACCCCTTTATGGTCTCCACATAGGAGCCTTCAAGCCAGGTGACGTTGGGCATTTTTTCCACCATGGCGCCTCCGCACGCCGCTTGCTGGCCGACCACCACCTTCGGTTTAACATTGAAGGTCTTCAGCCACAGGGCGAAGTGGGGCTTGATGCGGAGGAAGGCCTTGCACACGATGATAAACGCCGAGATGTTGAGGATGAAATTGGGGGCCAGATCATGAAAGTCCAGCCCATAGTAGAACATGAGCCCGCGGACACACGGGTGAAGGGGAAATCCCAGTCTGCGGACTAAGTGGGTAAGAAAAACCACCCTCTCATGAGGTTCTGGAGTAGGGACGATCTGCCCCGCATCTGGCTGCCGGTGTGTGATATCCGCAGCCAGATATCCGGCTCCCTGTAGCTTTGTGATGTCCTCCTCCGTAACGGAGGAGACCATCCACTTGCCTCCCGCTCCGGACATGCTTGGAGTGGTTTGAGGAGAAAATGCGAACTTGGGTGCTGGAGCTCGAGTGCGCAAGAATGGATGATCAAGGAGGAAGAGGGCGTGGTTGAAAAAGAGGAATCCTTGTCCCTTTATAAGGGCGGAAGAACTATACGCCTCCCCACCTGCCTGGTAAACTCGCTTATTCCCCAAGCGTCGTAATTGATGGCGCGGTTGGGTTACCCACACCCGTATTGATGAGAATCCCGTGATAAGGGGACACGATCTCTACTTGACAAGGCGTGCCAAGAAAACCGCCTCGCAATATGTGCGATGTTGGTTGAGAAAAACAGTTCGAATAATGACGGGCCGTGGTGTGATGTCACGTTATGAAAAGTTGTCGATGGAATTAGATTTGTGGAAATATTATTCTCTCTACGGTGGTATGTGGAATTTGTTTTGCAGAGCCAGACACTATCCTTGTGTTCAAAATCTTCTATGGAATATTCAGAGGAGGAACCCGCCTTGCAATGCCGAATACAATCTGTGTGCCGAACTCATCGTCATTGAAGCCTGGTTCAGGGGCTACTGAGGGAGTCCCGGATTAGGGGGTCCTCGGATAGCCGGACTATATACTTTAGCCGGACTATTGGACTATGAAGATACAAGATTGAAGACTTCGTCCCGTGTCCGGATGGGACTCTACTTGGCGTGGAAAGCAAGCTTGGCAATACGGATATGTAGATCTCCTCCCTTGTAATCGACTCTGTGTAACCCTAGCCCCCTCTCGTGTCTATAATAAACCGGAGGGTTTAGTCCATAGGACAACAACAATCATACCATAGGCTAGCTTCTAGGGTTTAGCCTATATGATCTCATGGTAGATCAACTCTTGTAATACTCATATCATCAAGATCAATCAAGCAGAAGTAGGGTATTACCTCCATCGAGAGGGCCCGAACCTGGGTAAACATCATGTCCCCTCGCCTCCTGTTACCGTCCGCCTTAGACGCACAGTTCGGGGGCCCCTACCCGACATCAGCCGGTTTTGACACCGACAGGTACGTCTGCGGGGCCGAGGCAAGGCCCGCACGAGCCAGAGTTTCACTGCCCCGCACCCGTTCCGGCGTTGTGGCTATCCCGCCAACTAGGCAAGCGCCTGCGTGGCAGCATGCCGCTTCTAGGACAACTAGCCAAGTACCTGCGTGGTGGCATGCAGATCTTCATGAAGACCCTGCCATCACACCAGCTTAGCAGCCAGCCAGCCAGCGTGGCGCTGCATGCCTCATCACCCTAGACATGCGTCGAAGCAAGGAGAGGCAGCGATGGATGGGACGAGCTTCTTTGTCGTCCCCAATAAAGCAAGAGGGCACGTCGGCAGCGCATTAATGCGTTTGTCCTACAGTGTCAGGAGATAAACTTGTACACTGTAGACACTTTCCACCTCCTGTGTGCCGCTGTGGCAACCCCTTTGGCATATAAAAGGAGGCCCGAGGCATACTGAGAGAGGATTCACACGTTTTGGACTAGGCATGCACCACGGCTAGTTCAAGAACTCAAGAACACTAAATACACACAAAGCAGGACTAGGGTTTTATGCATCGTCTACGGGCCGAACCTGGGTAAAAATTCCCCTGTGTTGATCTTCTCGACCCGCTCTTTGTGCAGCCCCACACCCCGCCAACCGTAGTAGGGATTCCCCGTGTTCCCATCTGTGTCGTCCTTGAGCCCCGACATCTTTGGCGCGCCAGGTAGGGGCGGTGAGGCTGTGAAAATCTGGTTTTGAAGCCAACTCATCGATTCCTTCGTCGCGATGGCTACCAAGAAGAAGACAACATCGATCAGCCACGCTCTGGTGCCATCAGCTAGACGAGGCGGTGTTGTCTGCAGCCGCAACAACCATCCGCGTGGCGACGAAGAAGCTAAGTCACGCAAGACTTGGAGAACTTTTCCTTTTCATAAGGTTATTTTCCTCGAAAGATTTCGCTCTTTGGGTGGAAAACCTGCACGTGAGGGAACCCCTCCGCTATTGGCAATGCCCTTGTTCTGTTTCGAGTCTGCTCAACAGTTCGAGCGGCTGCACTGAGAGATTCCCGGCAGCAAGCACCCCCCGGCAGGCTGCTAAGGATCCATTCCTCAAAGCGCCACAGCATGGGTTTACGCGCCAGCAAACCTATCCAACTAGGCGTAGGGTGTGTACATACAAAGAAAGATCAAACAGGAAGATACCATGCTCAATTTCAAAGTACTGGAGTATTATATTACATTAATGATTGTCGCGGTTCTAACTTAAGATAAATTGTCTTGGGCATGAACTCGCAGCGGCAAGGAGAAATGGGGTGCTAGTTCCGGCGCTAGCCCTCCACCCTCTTGACTCTGTCGAAGCAGCTGATGATGGGCTCCATAGGCTCCTCAAGCGCCGTGAGGTCCGCATCCTCCGGCAACCTCTCCAGCGCGTCGGCGAAGTCGACGCTGGGGTTCCAGAACACCACCGTGGTCAGAGCGCCTAGGCAGAGCCTCTGAGACTCGTTGGCCAGATAGGTTGCTCGATTAGAGTGGAGCTGCTCCAGGGCGTCGAGGACGCCCTTGAAGAACAAGGTCAGCCTGGCATTGGGGCTCATGTTCGGCTCC
This sequence comes from Aegilops bicornis, assembly GCA_021605145.1. Taxonomy (NCBI): domain Eukaryota; kingdom Viridiplantae; phylum Streptophyta; class Magnoliopsida; order Poales; family Poaceae; genus Aegilops; species Aegilops bicornis. The sequence goes on from CM038670.1 coordinate 364,396,606, forward strand.
TGGAAGTACCTGACATCCGGCATGTCCATGAGGGCCAGTTGTGCGGTGAGCCTCCCTGTGACGTCAACGAGGTGGCTGATCCAGAGATTGACGTTGCCCACATATTCCTTATGAGCGGCAGCGTCATCACTCTGCATCTGCTTCTTGGTCTCGAGGGCCTAGTTCAGGGTCTCCTCCCGGGCCGTGGCCTCTTAGAGCGTCCCCTCCAAGCCGTCCAGTTTCAGCTTCAGGTTGTTGATGGAGTCGTTGGCCTTAGAGAGCAGCTTGGCCTTGTCGGAGATGGCGACCTGCGAGTCCGCCAGAGAGCGGTTGGCCGTGTCCCTCTCCTCCGTCAGCGCTAAGATCTCCTTCTTCAGCTGCCTCAGCTCCAGCACCAGCTTCTCCACCTTGCCGGCGTGGTCCAGGGCCAGAGCATCAAGTGTGTCCTTATGCTTCTGCTCCAGCTCCTTGGTCAGCTGCGCGACGATCTTCCTGATTTCCTCGTCTTTGCCGCGGAGCGTGGCGGCAAGCACCTGCTCGCGGGCAATGAGGTCCTCCTCCTGGGTGTCCAGCAGAGCTTGCTTCTGTGGCCGGGAGGCTTCGTCCTTGGCGGCATGTTCCTTCGCCCCCTCTTGGGCCTTCTCGATGTCGGCCTGCTTCAGGACGAGCTCTCGCTTGCGCTCTTCCAGCTCACCCTGGGTAGTCCTCAGCTCTTCCCGAGCCTCGCCGAACCAGACTTGCATCTGAGCGATGCGCTCCTTGAAATCCGCCTCTGCATTGTCCACTGCCGACATCCTGTCTTGGCGGGCACGGTGGAGTGCCCGGAGCTTCTAGAAATTGGCGCTCATGGCCCGGAGGAGCTGCTCTTCCTGCGCTCGGTTCGTCAACAACCTGGAGCCCGAAGGTGGCGAGCGCCTCATCGTCAAACACCTCCCCTTCGGCCGGCGCCCTGGTGCTTGCCATCCCTGGGAGGCGGATGAACAAGTCATCGCCCACCTTCAGGTACTTGCCCGGCACGGGGGATGCAGGGGAGGAAGGTTGGTTGTTGGCCACCTCCTCCTCGGCAAGCTCCTTAGCGGCCTCCCCGGCAGCAGCCTGGGCGGCCTCCTCGGCAGCGGCCTTGGCGGTCTCCTCGGCAGCGGCCTTATCGGCCTCCTCGGTAGTAGCCTTGCAGGCCTCCCCTGCAGGCCCCTTGCCAGCCTCCTCGGCGGTGGACTTGGCGGCTTCCCCTGCCGCGATCCTTGCGGCCTCGGCTCCGAAGTCCTTGGCGACCTCCTCAATGACGGTGTTGATATCCTCCTGGTCCATCGAGGGAGGATCTGGAAACCAGAAAGGAGAATGAAGCGAGGCCAATATCAAGGTTCAGAGCGAAGAAAAGTGAGAACATCGCAAAGCAAAGATAACTGGCGACAGAAGGCAGGCAGCTTACCTGTGCCGTGCTGCAGAGAAGTGTTTCCCTCCCGCCCACATCCGTTGACGGGACAGAACCACCGGCGCCCGCGCTTGTCCCCTCCTCCTCCTCCATGCGCGTGGGGTCGAAGGTGTTCGCCCTTGCCGGGGACGCCCCTCCGGGCGGCATGGTCGATGGGGGCGGCATGTTGGGGGCGGCCCTCAGTGGCTCATCTTGCTGCCGCTCTCCTCCTGCAGACCCGGCAAGGTTAGCACCAAAAATTCATGCCACGACGCCCGTCGATGAGGAGTGAGTAATGAACTTACGCTGGGGGCTGAAGCAGGGGCTGCGTCGAGGGCTAGTATTCGGGCTGATATCCACCACCACCGGCGTGCGCAGAGTGCTCGCCTGGGGCTTGACGCCCATAGAAGCCTTGGCCCTCTTCGCCGCCCTCTAGGCCAGCGTCTCCGTGTCTCTGCAAAGATAAGTTCATGTCAGGGGAAATAGCACAGGCTAAGGGGTCAGAAGTGATAAAGGACGAGGTGCTTACTCCTCCTCCTCCTCTGGCCTCCTCTTCCTCTTCAGGTTGAAGGAACCGAGGTCGAAAACGGCCTCCGGGATGCCATCAAAGGGGAGGAGAAGGAGACGGGAACCTGTGGCGCTTGGACGAGGAAGAGGTGGCGTCTGCTGCCTTCTTCTTCGCTGTGCGTCCCTCGTCTGGCCCACGGGTTGTGCCTGGGCCTGTTGCCGCTGCGTGGCCCTGCCGGGCCGGACCGGCTCCCCAGAGCTAGCCCGCAGTCGGGCGCGTTTTCTCCCCAGGGCCGAGGAGCAATCCGCCTACGTCTCCTCTTCGGCCGACTCCTCGGCCACGTCTTCAACAAGGGGGGGGGGGCCAACACCGGCGCCACTAGGCTCCCAGGTAGACCCCACCGACTCGGCGAGCTCTTTCTCTTCTGCGGCTGTGTCGGCCTCGTCCTCCATGGTGCCGACGCTGCCGGCCTCCTTAGCAAGTGCCGCCTCCTCCGCCTTGCTGGCGATGTACGCCAGCTCTTCCTAGGTGGTGTCGCGGACGAGCAGTGGCTTGTCACGAATATACCTATCCGATAGGTTGTCGAAGAATGCCTGCACCCGCTCCGCCTCCGGCTCGGCCCAGGTTGGATCGAGGCCGTGCATGTTGAAGTCCGGCATCATGGCAATGATGGTGGTCTGGCAAGAGTTGTTGCTCAACGGGACCACTCCCGCTGGCAACCCAAACAAAGACCCCCCAGCCTTGACGACCTTGCCGGCCTTCTCGTCCTTACCGGTCCTCTCGACCCCGCCGGACTCGTCAACCTTGAATTAAAAAAGCCTCTGGCAGAGGTGGGCATGCTGTAGCACCATAAAATTGTGCTTCAGGCCTGGGCGGAGCCTCATGACATCAGCCGCGTTCCTGAAGTCCCAGGCCGGCCTCCCCTTGTTGTGCAGTGGGGCAATCCGGCGGTGGATGAAGTCCGCCCCAATCATCTCAAGGGTGAGCCCGCCCGAGGTGACATGATGGATCCCGGTGGTGGAGACCGTGAGCTTCTTGTCATCGGTGTCGACATCGCTCCAGTCCTTGCTACGGACCGGTGGCTTCCGACGGACCCGACAGAACTCCCGCGGATCTGCCTCCTCGATCCAGCACCACCGGCCCCGCCACTCGTCCCACCTCCCCTTCTGGGCACCCTCCGGGTACGTGCCCCTGCTCTGGGTCCTCGGGATCCAAGTAATACATCCGGAGATGGCGCCCCTGGCTGGATGCACGGAGTGAAGTAATGCCGGAAGAGCATCGTGCTGGGGTGCACTCTAGCAAAACCCTCATAGAGATGGGCGAAGAAGGTCATGCACGCCACTGCATTCAACGTGAAATCCAGAAGGTGGAAGCCTTAGGTGTGCAAAACATCGTTGAAAAAATCTGAGAAAGGGGGGCAGAGCCCGTAGGAGAAATAGTCGACGAAGAAAGGGTACTGGTTTGGACCGGCCTCGGTGAAGGCGGCAGGGATGATGCGCGTGGCAGGGTGCTCTGACGTGTCCGTTCCCCACAGGGGCCTGAACATGTCCCTGAGGGTGAGCGCATTGATGGTCGAGGTGAAGAGGGCGCGATGGTCAGAAGCTCAACCAACTCGCTTTCCTTCGCCTCCTTCCCTGCGTCGTCTTTGGCCGCACCCTTGCCCTTGCTCATCTTGGGCGCCATGGCGGCTGAGAGGGGATGTGGAATCAAGGGCAATGGGGGCGCGGCGGCGGCGAGCAGAAGCGCGAGTTTTGGTTTGTGCTTGAGGAAGAAGAGGGGAACGGCGGTTCCGAGATTAGAAAAGGCACAGAGGGTAAATGAACAGCGCCCCTGCGGTTTTCTCTTTTATGGGGAAGACGCGGGTCGCCTCTTTACTATTCATCGCAACGTGACGCAAGCGTGCTGCAACCGCCCCATGCACGACCCCCATGTCACGAACTCAATGCGGGTCATCGGGAAGCGCAACTAGCGAAAGAGTTACTGTAGTTAAAACTCTAACACGCTGCCCGCGCACTGTTCTGGGCCTGGCCCAACAATGCTTTGCGCTTATGTGTAGCCCAGGCCCAGGGGCTCCTGCCGGTGTACAAAACTAGGGGCCTTTTTGTACCCCTTTACTTGTGCATGGGCAGTCGTAGCCACACCTGCGGCCACGCTTGGCAAGGTGGAGGAAGCAAAGATACAAGACTACTAGGGCAGTGCTGAAGCCAGAGGCGCGAAGAGCAAAGGGACAAGATGGGTTTCCCCCAGCAAGAGCCTTGCCGAGGGCGACCTACGCTACCCTGGCAAGAGCCTTGCTGGGGCAACTTGCCCAACACCAGCAAGACCGCCACCCTTGAGCCTAAGAGTTCCGGCACCATCAACAACATCAGAACCAAGGCTCGACAGGCGCCTGCATGGTGGCATGCAGATATTTGTGAAGACCAGAGGCCTGCAAGAATAGATGAGAACCAGAAAACGAAGAACCCCGGCAAGACCCTTGCCGGGAACTCCCACGAGACCCCGGCAAGGCCCTTGCGAGGGACGTCTGCGGGGCCGAGGCCAGGCCCACACTCGCCAGAGTTTCGCCGCCCCGCACCCGTCCCAGCATGGCGGCCAGCCCGCCAACTAGGCAAGCTCCTGTGCGGCAGCATGCCGCTTCTAGGCCAACTAGCCAAGCACCTGCGTGGTGGCATGTAGATCTTCATGAAGACCCTGCCACCGCACCAGCTCAACAGCCAGCCAGCGTGACGCTGCATGCCTCGTCATCCTGGATGCGCGTCGAAGCAAGGCGAGGCGACGATGGACATGATGAGCTTCTTTGCCGTCCCCGGTAAAGTAAGAGGCCACATCGACAGCACATTAAATGCATTTGTCCTACGGTGTCAGGAGATAAACTTGTACACTGTAGACACTTTCCACCTCCTGTGTGCCGCTGTGGAAACCCCTTTGGCATATAAAAGGAGGCCCGAGGTGTACTGAGAGAGTATTCAGACTTTTTGGACTGGGCATGCACCGCAGCTAGTTCAAGAACTCAAGAACACTAAATACACACAAAGCAAGACTAGGCTTTTATGCATCGTCTGCGGTCTGAACATGGGTAAAAATTCCCCGGTGTTGATCTTCTCGACCCGCTCTTTGCGCAGCCCCACGCCCTGCCAACCGTAGTAGTGATCCCCGTGATCCCATAGGTGTCATCCCTGAGCCCCAACAAACTACGTGCATATATTCCCATCATGGGAAGATTATAGTGAAGACAAACAACATTTTCACATCTTCATGTACCACTTACGTGTAAGTGCTATTATTCATGGTGATTATTTTCATGTTTTCTGCTAATTGAACACATCAATGATTTACATTATATTGTTGTAAGTACGCGAGGGTTAATCTGGATAGTCATGACAAGCAAATCTTGCTTGCGCTTTTCAAGGAAGCATTGCAGCAGTATCAGTGTTACCTGAGGAAACACACTTTGATGGCAAGTCTATAAAGGAATTTTCGGTGAAGTCTCCTGTGCTAATTAAATTTAGAAGACATTGAATGGAAAAACCTTGTTATTCACTGGTCTCATTCCTAGGATGAGGTACTGTCTATGATATCACATGACCATTTGAACTTCTACTTTTCCGCATGTGCCTTACAGATCTCTTTCGTAGGAAATCTGCTCGAAGAAGAATTCCGGTTTGAAAAGGATGACAGGATATCGCAAATATGCTGCCCGCTGCTTTGCTCTTGTTAGTACCTATTGTCCTGTATCACTGTATTTGCATTCATACCTGGTTCATTATGTGACAGCAGTATGCATGATAGCTTGCTTATCAATTGTTCACTCCAAATTATCAAATTTGTATTAATGGTTACATTAATGTAGAATATACCCAATGGCAATGAAAAAGTTTAGCTCCGCATTGTTCTTGTAAGTACCTGTTATCCTTTATCAGTGTACTTATATTGACAGCAAGTTGTTCATGTACCATGACTCTGCAACTTATTTTCCTTTGCCCTGCATTTTCTACACGTCAGATCTACATTTAATCTCACCATAAGGTTGGATAAAACCATTGGTATTGAAGAAGTTTAGCTCTACATTGCTCTTGGCTCTACCTTTTGCATGTATCGATGTACTTACATTTATAGCTACATGGTTATGTAGCATCACTCTTCATCTTATCTTAAATATTCTCCATTTTTTATATTGTCACATCTATATTTACTCTCAACAAAATGTAGAATAAAGACGATGCTTATGAAGAAGATTCTATGGTAAACTTCTTGAATTGCCCCCCCCCCCATCAGCATGCACAAGGGCTTTATAGAGCCGGTCTTCACCACAAATGTAAGTTTGTCCTTCTCAAGCCTTCAAATTTTTTTGTGTGTATTTGGTTAGGCATGACTACAACAAGTGTTTATTTTTGGTGTTTCTATCAAATTGCATGTTGAAAGTTTATTATGAAGTTCATAACAAAAGTTTGTCCTTCTCAATTTAAGTTTTCAGTTGTACAACCAAGGTCCTTCTTCATGCCATGTTAATAAAACTACACAGAGCAAGTGATCTTCTTTTGCACTGCATGTATGCATCTGTTCTTGATCCATAATCCAGTGGTGTAGTGAAACTACCCACTACATCACAATGCAATATTCTGCAATTTCTTAACTATGAAAAATGTCATATTATTCTTCTATTATTTAAACCGTCTCTTTATTTGCCAATCTGAAATGGGATAAATTGACAACACACTAACCATTGATACTTACGAGTTCTTGATCTATAATCCAGTGGTATCGTGAAGCTGCCAACTCCTTCACAATGTCATTTCCTGCCAAGTCTTAACCTGAACAATACCATATTATGTTAATGCTATTTTAAATTGTGTCTCTTTATTCACCAATAAGAAATGTGATGAATTGTCAACATTGATACTTATATGTGCAAAACATGTCATATGGCTGCTTATTTCTCTTTTAGTGTGAGGAGGATATAAGCGACGGACAAGCACAGTCTCATTAGCTGGCTCGACTGCTTGAGCTACAGCTCCCGAGCAGGGCTAACCTTTATTTAACTCTATTGAAGTGCTGTCGGTTTTGTATAGTATTTTTGTTGGCATGTTTGTTTGCACTGGTTGCGATCTTTGATGCCCAGTGTATGTAATCTGCTGTCTGCTTGTGCTTTATTATAATAGTGGCGAACTTTGATACCCAGTGGATGTAATATGCCATAATTTCCTTATGTATAGTCTAGGTTTTATCTTATTCACGATCCTGCAGTTATTTTACTGTATATATATACTGTCTTTGCTCCATTATAAGTAAACCGGCCAAACCGTAAAATTACGGTACATAATCGGGCCGGTGTGCAAATCACTATATATGGGCCGCATCACGGGCCCAGTCATCTTGGTCCGTTAATAGGCCTAAATTTAAACTGGCCCACTAGTAGTTTCGGGCTTTTAATAGGCCGAGTAAACCGCTGGCCCTATTTTGGCAAGAAAATTCAATGGACTTTTAGTAGGCTGAAAAGTAGGTTGGGCATGAAATGTGCCGAACAGCTCACGGGCCGACAGCAGGCCGAAATAGACCCCGTCCCATGATTGTGCCAATCACATCACGGGCCGTTAATAGGACAAAATTTTCTCGGTCCTTGTTTGGCCCAATCAGATTATCGGCTGTGAGCAGGCCGGATGCAAAGAGGGCCATAATTAGGCCCAACTATATGACGGGCTTTTAACAGGCCAAAATAAGTATAGGGCCGAAATGTTAAACGGGCCTTTAACAAGCGGAAACTAATATTAGGCCGTACTATTAAATGGGCCTTTAACAACCACAAATCCTAACCAGGCCTCAAGCGGGCCCAAAAGCACGGGTCCAGTTGACGAGCCGAATCTGATATGGGCCATAATTTAGCCCAAAGAATGAAAGGATCTTAAAGGGTCGGATCTGGTATGGGCCGTAATATGGCCTAGAACATGGTAGGCTATTAACGGGCAGGATCTTATATGGGCCCTTATTAGTCCCAGAATGTGGCAAGCTGTTAATGGACCGGATCAAATATGGGCCAGCATTTGGCCCAAAACATGGCAGCCTTTTAACGGGCCGGCCCACAAGTGTCTTCAAAATCTTGTGGGCCTTTAGCTGGGCCGGCCCATTATGGTCTACAAAATCTCATGGGCCTTTAGCTTGGCCGGCCCATTATGGTTTGAAAAATCTTGTGGCCTTTAGGTCGGCCCATTTAATCTTTATGGGCCACTTTTGGGCCGGTCCATGTGTCAACATATCATAGGCGCATCTTGCCCATCGGATGAGTGACATATGTGCCAACGCGGAGCTCACGCGTGCTACCGTCGGCCAATGAGAATTTTACACGTGGAAAATTGCCATTGGTCGTGTCTGTGAGCGAGTTATTGGATCCAAAACCGGGCCCGATAGCTTAACAGCGACCCGTTACAGTGGACGCCACGTGTCAGTTACCCTTGACGAAAGTAGTTCCATGATGCGGCATTTATCGTCATGGAAGTAGACGCTTCCGTGATGATAATTTTGGTATGGACATGGAACACTTCTACGACAGCACAGGTACAACTATCTTGATTCTGTCATAAAATCGTCATGGATGTATACGCATGACAGAAAATGTGACCTACTGTGAAAAACATACATCGTCACGGAACTGTATTTTTTTGTAGTGCTAGACCTATACACCTTTATCGTCTCTAGGGTATCTCTCGTGCTACTTGTATGTCGACAATGATCTTTTATCTTTGTAACACATTGACATTACTCTCTCCCTGGACCTTCACTCTATCTCTCTCTAAGTATATCTCACTCCCTGCTATGTGTCTCTAACTATGATTCTCCCTGTGAAATCTCTTTCTCTCACACAAACACAAACTTCATCTCCGGGGATATCATTTCTCTCTACTATTCCCCTGTGTGCCGCTCGCACACCCGCTCTCACACATAGATGTCTTGCGCTCCTTAGGTATGAGAAGCTACGGCTCTCCCTCTTAAATATCTCTTTCTCGCACACAAACACAAAATCTGTCTCCCAGGGTCTCATATCTCTCCACCATTCCCTTGTATGTCGCTCACACACACTCTCTCCCTAGGGATATATCGTGTTGCCTGATATGTCTCTCTAGCTATCACTCTCCTTGTGAAATATCTTTCTATCTCGCAAACACAAAACTCTGTATCTCAGGATCTCATTTCTCTCTGATATTGGTTTATATGTGACTCACATGCACCCTCTCTCTATCTCTCTCACACCCACACACATAACTCAGCCTTCTGATCCACTCGACTCTTATATCTAACACACACACACTAGCTAGCTAATCGCTGTCTACCTAGCATCTTTATCTTTCTATTTATCTATTTCTCCATCAACCTACTTTCTCGCCCTCGCTCTTACTTCCTATCACGCACACTATATATGTTTCTCTCTACATGCATTCATGCGCCCTCTTTTTATCTTTCTCTCACACACACGTAACTCACACTTTGAACCACTTCGCGATCATCTCTAACACACAAACTAGCCAATGTCCCTCTAGCTAGCATCTTTATCTCTCTATCTATCTGCAGTTTCTCTGACAACCTTTCTTTCTCGCACGCACTCTTGCTTCCTATCATGCACACTATATCTATCTCTCTATACATGCATCTATAGGTCGATCTCTTTTGCACAATAGTTGTGTCTCGCTCTCTCTGCTCGCCATAGATCCATGCTCCAGCCCAGGCCACTATATCTTAAATACAAAAACACATGCTCAGTTATCGGGCCTTCTTCCCTCCACTCTCACATGCATGCATATTGTCATACTGACCCGTCTCTCCCATGCCGTTGATCTTATGACTTATGTCTTCTTTCTTTTATCTCGATCATGCGCGCGCGCACACACACACATCCCACATAAACATGTATACCTCTCGCACATGCACATTCAAGGTCTCCTCTGTCTCCATACGTAGTTAATTACCCTCAGCCCTCACCCCAGATCAAACCGTTCTCTTCTTGTGTGCACATGACTTCTGCCTCGATGGGTCTCTTCTCCAAAACACACACTCACAGTTAACAATCTCCTTCTAGCTACCCCCTCTCTCACTCCTTCCCTATATTCCTGAAACTAATAAGACTATCCCTTCGTTTAATTCCCGCCTACATGCACCATTGATATATAATAGTCTTCCTCGGTATGTCTTGAACAAACACGTTATCTCGATGTCTCCTCTCACGCGCACACGCCTTCTCTTCCCTCTTTATGGGCCTCTTCTCTCTCGCACCCCCTCGTTGGTGGCCTTTGCCATACACATCACCTCTCCATGATGAAGCCAGATACACTTATATTACTTTCCCCACTGAAGACTCTGCTTCACACACACACACACACACACACACGCATGCACACACACACACAGACACACTAAAACTCCATTTTGCACACACATGCTCTAGCTAGGTGGAGCATTTGTTCCTATCACCCTACGTCCAACCTTACCCGTATGATAAACAATCACCTCAATTTACTTATATAACATGGACAAATTCCACTTTATCTTAGTAGTTAGCAAACTTCTCATAATTATATAACACAAATCACAAGCACGAAGTGACATTTTTTTACACAACCACGTTCACATGGCCACGTAAATCACAAGCTAATGTGTAATACCATTATACTTATATCCCGATGCAAAAGGTGGAGTACATGTCCGAAGAGTACAGTCGCACACACGCACTCTATCTATCATAATCTCACACACATACCAGTTACGTGACGCCCCCTAAGCAGACGCATATCTTACAATTTGTGCACCCGCAAGTACACGTGATGGTGCACATTTATTTTAGCCGGACAGCGAACCCAAACAATAGCTGCATTCATTCCCCTCCCACCGCCTCTTCACCGGTCGCTGTCGCCCGATAGCCATGGCCCGGCCGAAGGTAATGACATATGCCATGCTCCCACCGGAGCGGTGCTTTGAGCTGCTCCCAGAGATCTGGAGGCGGTGGGAAGCCTGGATCGTAGCCGCCCTGCCTCGGAGTCCGAACTAGCCAGAGCCGGACGAGGAGGCATAGGAGGCGGAGCAGCACGCGGAGCCAAAGGAGGAGAACGATGACGTGGAGCCAGAACAGGAGGACAAGGACGTCGGCAAAGCGGACCCGGAAGAGGACGATAATTTCCATTATACTCAGACTTAAAGGGCTTTGAATTTCACGCCACATTTATTTCATAAAGATAAGAGAAAGGAAATTTTAGTGGTCGTGCATGCATCTTTTTGTGTTATCACTCCTATATACGTGTTGAATGGTCGCTTCCCGCGGACGTGCGCGGGCGGTGGAAGACGAAGGAGAAGGGAAGCGGGCTGTGGAGTACTCCAGTTGCATCACGGGCTCCAAGGAACGTTCATGCCAAACAATGCATAGTCGTACAGTATATTATAGCAGAGTATGAATTGTCCTTTTGGTTGCGTGTGGATGACATGGCTGCAACATGCAGGCTGTAGTTCGACAGCCTACCGCTCCGCTTCGCATGGTTTCATCACGCAAGATTTGCATGCATGCATGTAACACTCGTACTTGTCGGAAGCATGCTCAAAAAAGGGCGACCAGGTCCACTAGTCCGTGTTGGTCCATGTGCCTGTAAAGCAACTAATCCCAGTCGTTGTGAATGTCGTGCATGCTTTAATTCTAGGCTAGTGGATGGACGCGAACGTTCCATACAACGAACCGCCCGCCAGCTCCCTAATCTCTATCTCTACTCTTATAAAAACCGAGTTGGTGATGATGGTGTGCCCGCCAACCTGCAATATTCTCTACTCTTATAAAAAAACCGAGTTGGTGATGATGGTGTGCCTGCCATCCTGCAATATAGACTGTTCGATCTATATCTGACGGATAGAAAGTAAACTATGGCAATTTTGCAAAAAGATACCGCACCCCTCTCAACATTTGCAGATAAAGCCTGCCCTCGTTCATCTTCGTCTCCCACGAGATAAACAGCTCGTATAAATGCATCTTGATGTTCCATGCAACGCAGGGAACTCTTGCTAGTCTCAAATATAAACTGCACTAGTGCGCGCCCACACAACATCCTTTCCGGAGGGACGAAGCCCTGCAGTTACCATCTCCTCTCGTGTAAAAAACCTCCACAAGGGACATGGCAGTTGGTTGCCATTGCCAAGGATTTGCAAGGCGGTTGTGCTTCTCGTCCTCATCGAGGTTGGGAGACGTTGAACGACGATCCTTTGGGATAAATCGTAAGTCGCTCCGACTTCCTCACATCCTCAAGAATTAGAGGTACTTCCACCAAATATTTTGAGAGGGTGCATAAATATGCGTGGGAGTAGGCCATGCTAGTTGGTCTGCCATGCGTCCTCGAGGATGAGGATGTTTCCTTGGGGTTCTCTCGAGCGCGGCGTGGCCGTAGTTGCAAGTTGATGCCCCTTGTGATGCCAGTGATGAGTTTGATCACGTAGTAAATGCATTCTAAAGACTACTTCCGTGTCCATTTCCTAATTCCCCCGCTACCCACTGTTTTTTACAAATTAGGCTTGGTGCCAGTGGAGATTGGCTTGCATACATATGAGAGGGTACCAACATGAATTTGCACAACATCTAGAACGGTGACACAATTCTCGTAGAACCTTTGTCCAACATTGGGATCAGCCATGCAATGGGCCATCGCCTGAATTGGTACGATGGAACCACGGTGAGATCGAAGAAGATAGCAATCCCGAAAGACCCGATAAGGTCGTCCGCCAACCAAAATTACACTCTCATCGAGGTGTTCGACATCGCAATTGCTTTCATGAACCCTGCACATGGCGGTCAAAGGTGGACCATGCTGTCTGCGGCCAATATGTTGCCGTACAAGTAAGAAGATGATGTGCTCCTTTCTAACCGCATCTTTGCGGTAACAAACCAGCGGACTTGTTTCATATGGGGCACATCCTATGGTATACTCCCTCTCTTCCAGTTTAGTTGTTTTGATTTTTTCGTTTCTCTTCCAGTTTATTTGTTTTGAATTTTTTTCATTTTATAAGTTTCAAATTCAGATTTTGAGCTCCCCATCACATGTTGAGATTACAATGTGCATTAAATTGTTGCTTGCATGTAGTAGTTTTTTATTGATCATTTATATTGGTCACGCATGCATGCATTGCAAGTAACGTTTTTACCATGATTTTTTAGGAAACTGAGTGCAATAATTTAGTAGTTTTGCAAACTACCATTACTACACCTGAAACGGTACAAAATCAATACCACCACCACGCCCGCGTCTGACCGCCCTGGCCGACACAAACCCCCTCCCTTGCCGGCGTGCGCTTCCCGCCTGAAACAGTCAGCGCCGCCCTAGACCGTCAGTGCGCATTAATGCCCGGCCAGAGCGGAGGCAACCTCTCACTGGTATCGGCTTTGAAGCAGCACGACGGCTGAGAGAACGCCACGTCCCGGTGCACGCAACTGCTCCGCGTCGAGGCTAGCCATAGTGGTTGTAATTAGGTTGTACATACACTCGAGAATAGCATACATGGTGCATAGAATTAAAGAAGAGACAGGGGTCATGCATGGCAATAAATATTATCATCTATGCTACTACTCTATGATATTATGCACTATAAAAGTAGTATAGCATACACTACTATCATGTACTAGTATATTGTATATGATACTCTCCACTATGAGTAGCCTCAAACGACACCACGACCGTGCGTCATCCATGCGCTGCCCACATTACAGTTGTAACTTGTTTAGAGTAGGTTTTACTCCGGTTTTTATGAAAAATGTATTGTATGTCATCGGGTTTATATGAAAAGTTTTTGAAATGTAATGAGTTTCGTCCGGTTTCTATGAATTCCGCCTTGTTTGCACAATTATGCAGGGCAAAGTCATCCCCCGATCAAAATCAGATCGCCAATCGTGGATGTGCTTGGGGCATTTGGTCTAACTTGGAACCTTGTATCTGGCGACACCCAGTTGGGACGTACTATCTTAGCAGTCAATACCATGGTACCATTTTATGGCAAAAAGGAGCCATGACCAATCACGATCGGACCCTGATCATGTACCCAGGTAATCCCTTCTCTCCGATCGAAGAGTTGTAGAGCAAGGAACTATCGTAAATGTTATTGCCATGTCATCTTATAACATTTCAACACATGTCTCTATGTACTCCAGGAGTAGGAGTAGTTCTTTCCTTCTTCTTTTATTGATTGGGATAGTCATCTATGCAACTTTATAATGCTAGTTGTATAAACTATAAAGGACTTAACAATTTCAATTCCGTGTAGTACTAGCTAGGTATCCATAATGACATCAAACAAAACTACTCCTACTTTAATTAATGTACATGGCCCAGGTAATACTCTCAAATTGTTTATCATTGCCCGTGCCGCAGCTGGTCTATACAATACTTCCCTTCCCCCTCATAGAAAAAGCAGTATAAAGTATTTTATTTTAATATGTATCCTCTGCTTACATCACCTTATTATACTGAATGGAGCATAACCATGCAGGGCAGCATGTATCCAGGTTTGAGATGCTAGGTGTACCAGATGGATGGCTGCGTGTTCGACCCCCGTGATGCTACCCGAGTGCGGATGAACACACTTGAAGGGTACTTGATTTTCATCGGGGACAACTACCACATAGTGCAAACCATGCCACCTTCCATTTACGGCGCCGACAGCCTTCCGTGCATGAAGAATGGGTGCATTTTCATTGCGCACCGTCGGACTCATATCTTGATCGACCCTATCACTGATCTATGCCGCTTCAGTTCGGATGATTCTCCATCATGGAAGCCATAATAAGAAGCTGCGATCATACAGACTCCCATTGCCCATCGTTATGGATCGTTCCATCTATGAAGAACACATGGGATTGGAACTACGAGAAGGACATGTACCCATGGATGTACGAACCTGAGTAATGTAGCGCTGTAAGTTAAGTAGAAAGGCACAAATAGTATGAACATGCGTGGAATATAGGCATTTGTCTTACTACCACTAAATGTTGTACATGCAATGCATGGTGATACTATGATGTACGTGCCTAAGTACTCTACTACTATATTAATTGCCGGCACATATTATGTTTTATATTTGTTTACGTGTATGGCCCGAGACCCTCCAACTAGACGCGTCTTTCTCTCCGGGTCACACTTTGTATCATTACATACTACTAGTACTATATGTGGTCTCCGACCTAGAAGTGGAAGAAGTGGAGATGCTCTACCATGCTGTTCATTTCCCACTCCTTTCGCTGACATGTGGGACATCTAGCACGTGTCGTGTTTCGCACTCCTTCATCATAAGAGTTGAAACGCTAGCTTTCATAAAAAATAAAAAAATATAAATCAGTAGTGATACCATACCACGTGATTTCCTTGCTCCTCGATATCAGAAGAGTACTTTCGTTCACGGACATGTGGGACGCCGACTGATAATCCCCAAGTGCAGGGAATCATCATAGCAATTTCCAAAGGTGGAAGTGATAAGTATGGAGGGTCGAATCCATAAGGAGCTAAAGGTAAGATCAATATTCTCTCAAGTCCTATCTGCCACTGATACGACTCTACGTACACCGAGTGTTCGCTTCCAACTAGATACGAGAAATAAAACTACGTTGTGGGTATGAAGAGGATAACTTTGCATGATATCAGAGAGCTAAAATATAAAAGTAGGTGCTGTTATCATAAAGTTAGAATATATTACTAAATATTATAAATAGCGAGTGTGGAATAATGATGGGTCGGTGTGCGGAATTGTCCTAGGCAATTGTTAACAAGATCAGTAATCACTATTGAAATTTCAAATGAGGGATAGGCATAAGCTAACATACTTTCTCATCTTTGATCATATGAACTTATTATTGGAACTCTAGCAAGCCATCCGCAACTACTAAAGATCATTAAGGTAAAACCCAACCATAGCATTAAAGCATCAAGTCCCCTTTATCCCATACGCCGTAACCCACTTATCCGTGTTTATGCTTCTTTCACTCAAGCACCGCAGACAATAAGTAAACCATGGACATATTGCAACACCCTACAGTGGGGATCCCTCATGCTTGCGCGACACGGAGGGCACCATAGGACATCACCAAAATAAAACATACAACTCATACCAATCTAGATCATCGATCAACCCAAAGACAAAGGATATCTACTCAAAACATCATAGGATGGCAACACATCATTGGATCATAATATGTGGCATAAAGCACCGTGTTCAAGTATGGATTACAGCAGGGTGCGGGAGAGTGGACCGCGTAAACGAGATGAGGATGGTGATGATGATGGTGATGTTGATGAAGACGATCACCGCGGCGATGATTCCCCTCCCGATGGCACTCCGGCGCCACCAAGAGACTGGAGGAGAGGTTCTCCCCCTTGTGATTCCTCCTCCATGGCCTCCCCCTAGATGGGGAGAGGTTCTCTCTCTGGTCCTTGGCCTTCATGGCTTTGATGGCCCCTCCAGGATCCTCCTCCATGGCCTCCGGTGATGATGGACCCCTCCGGCACGGTGCCAGAGAGGGCCTAGATTGATTTCTCGTGGCTACAGAGGCTTGCTGCGGCGGAACTTCCGTTCTAGGTTATTTTCTGGGGGTTGCTGTATTTATAGGAATTTTCGACTTTGGTTTCAAGTCAGGGGATCTCCGAGTCGTCCACGAGATAGGGGCCCATGCCTAGGGGGGTGGGCATGCCCCCACCCTCGTGGACATCCCGAGACTCTTCTGGCCCAACTCTTTCACTCCGGGGGCTTCTTTTGGTCCATAAAAAATCGTCAAAAATTGGCACGTCAATTGGACTCCATTTGGTATTCCTTTTTCTGTAAACTCA
The DNA here is from genome assembly GCA_021605145.1 of Aegilops bicornis. Taxonomy (NCBI): domain Eukaryota; kingdom Viridiplantae; phylum Streptophyta; class Magnoliopsida; order Poales; family Poaceae; genus Aegilops; species Aegilops bicornis. The sequence goes on from CM038670.1 coordinate 364,413,326, forward strand.
AAAACAAGGAAAAAACTGAAAACTGGCATTGGGCTCTAGGTTAATAGGTTAGTCCCAAAAATCATATAAAATAGCATACAAATACATATAAAACATCTAAGATGGATAATATAATAGCATGAATACTTCATAAGTGATTCATAAGTTGGAGACGTATCAGCATCACCAAGCTTAATTCCTGGTCGTCCTCGAGTAGGTAAATGATAAAAGAAATAATTTATGAAGTGTGAATGCTAGCAGGTGCACAAGTTTGATCAATGATAATTTCACTCACTTTTCTAGCATCATTATATATCCTAACAGTAGCTCAACTCATGAAACTTCTCATGATCAAGTAACAAACTATTCACATGTTAAAGTATAGATCATAAATTTTCTTGAAAACTAACAAACCATGCTCTTAGTCATCTAACAATTGCAATTCATCTTATTTTCGGGAAGGGTCTATGTAAGAGCTTTGGTTTAGCAAACTCCACATACTCAACTATCATTTAACCTTTCACAATTGCTAACACTCATGTGATATTTATGGGTTGAAAGTTTTAACCGTACACAGAGAAAGATAGGGGCTTATAGTTTCGCCTCCCAACCTTTTACCTCAAGGGTAATTTCAACAATAATAATTTATGAAAACCTACATCCAAGTGGATATATATATATATATATATATATATATATATAGATATATATATATATATATATATATATATATATATATATATATATACGGATCGCTCCACCACAAAGTGCTTGCCAAAGGAAAAAGTGTAAAAAGGAAAGGTGAAGATCACCATGACTCTTGTATAAGGGTAGAAGATAAAAATAAACGATAGGCCCTTCCCAGAGGGAAGCAGAGGTTGTCATGCGCATTTATGGATGGATGCACAAAATCTTAATGCAAAAGAACGTCACTTTATATTGTCGCTTGTGATAAAGACCTTTATTATGCAGTCCATCGCTTTTATTTCTTCTCTATCACAAGTCCATATAAAAGCTTATTTTCTTCGCACTAATAGATCATACATATTTAAGGAGCAATTTTTATTGCATGCACCGATTACAACTTACTTGAAGGATCTTACTCAATCCTTAGGTAGGTATGGTGTACTCTCATGGCAAAACTGGTTTAAGGGATGTTTGGAAGCACAAGTAGTATTTCTACTTGGTTTAAAGAATTTGGCTAGCATTAGAGGGAATGGCAAGCCCAACATGTTGGATGATCCAAGACAATATAACGTTTCGGATATAGGAAAACATAACCCATTAAGTTTTCTTCCTTGTCCAACATCAACCTTTTAGCATGTCATATTTTAATGAGTGCTCACAATTACAAAAGATGTCCAAGATAGTATATTTATATGTGAAATCTCTCTTCCTTCGATATTCTTTCATGAATTGTTCAAGTGACCAATTCTGCGTTTGCTAACTTTCAATAAGTTTACTACCTATACTTATTATGTGTGAAGTCATTACTCCCCATGTTATAAGCTTATGAAACATATATAAATTCAGATTTATGATATTCAATTCATTCAACCATTTACTCATAGGATATATGTGAAGCACGTGAGTAAATGACAAACTACTCCAAAAAGATATAAGTGAAGAACACTGAGTAGTCAAATAATTAACTAGCCATGGTAGGATTCTTTTTCATTCAAGATTTCAGATCCAATGATTTTATTCAAACAGCAAGTAAAATTGAAAATACACTCCAAGCAAAACACATATCATGTGATGAATAAAAATATAGCTCCGAGTAAGGTATACCGATAGTTTTGAAGACGAAAGAGGGGATGCCTTCCGGGGCATCCCCAAGCTTAGGCGCTTGAGTGTTCCTTGAATATTACCTTGGGGTGCCTTGGGCATCCCCAAGCTTAGGGTCTTTCACTTCTTATTCTCCTCATATCGATATCTCACCCAAAGCTTGAAAACTTCAATCACACAAAACTTAACGGAACTTCGTGAGACAGGTTAGTATGATAAAGAGTAAACCATTCACTTTGGTACTGTCAAAGACAAGGTTCATAATTGTTCTCACACAATGCCTACTATACCATATCATTTCTACAATTTATATTGAGAAATATAAGCCATAGAAACTAGAAAACAAGCAAACTATGCAATGAAAACAGAATCTGTCAGAAAAAGAATAGTCTGTAATGATTTGAATAGCAACCATACTTCTGCCCTTCCAACAATTATGAAATAAATTGGTGGGCGTGTGGAATTTGTCTATTAATCTTCTGCAAAAAGAATCAACCCAAAAGCACTCTTCTGTAAAAAAATGGTAGCTAATCCCTTGAGCGCAAAGTTTCTGTTTTTTACAGCAAGATCACATTAACTCTCACCCAAGTCTTCCCAAAGGTCTTACTTGGCACTTAATTGAAACAAAAAGCTATAAAACATGATTACTACAGTAGCTTAATCATGTAAACACACAAAAATAGTAAGGGTAACTATTGGGTTTTCTACCAACAAGCGCTTTTCTTTAATGCCTTTTAGCTAGGAATGATGATTTCAATGATGCTCACATAAAAGAAAAGAATTGAAACATAAAGAGAGCATCATGAAGAATATGACTAGAACATTTGAATCTAGCCCACTTCTATTCCTAGGGATTTTGTGAACACATAATTTATAGGAATAAGAATCAACTAACATAGGAAGGCAAAACAAGTATAACTTCAAAACTTTAAGCACATAGAGAGGAAACTTGATATTATTGCACTCCTACAAGCATCTATTCCTCCAACATAATAACTTTCAGTAGCATCATGAATGAATTCAACAATATAACCGTCACATAAAGCATACTTTTCATGATCTACAAGCATAGAAACTTTTCTACTCTCCACATAAGCAAAATTCTTCTCATTTGGAATAGTGGGATCTCTAGTTCTAAAGTTGACACTTTTCCAAACCCGCTTTAGATGATAGTATTATTCATACTCCAAAATATATAAGTGAAGTTCATGGAGCATTATACAATTAATATAGACTAACCAATATCCAAGCTCAAAATATATATGTGAAGCACGCGAAGCATTCTATAAAACCATAATCAAAAGATTTAAGTGAAGCACAAAGAGCATTCTATAAGGTCATACTCAAAAGATATAAGTGAAGCACATGAATCATTCTATAAATTGATGAAGGGACATCTCATACTAGCATGGTTCTTAAAGAAAAATAAAAAACACAAAGGACACAAATCATGTCAACAAAACAAAAACAGAGGTATACCGATAATTGTTGAAGAAGAAAGATGGGATGCCAATCGGGGCATCCCCAAGCTTAGATGCTTGAGTATCCTTGGAATATTTACTTGGGGTGCCTTGGGCATACCCAAGCTTGAACTCTTGCCTCTCTTTATTCTTCTCACAGCGGTAACTCCTCATTCTTCAAACACATCATCCACAAAAACTTAATAAAAACTTTGTGAGGTCCGTTAATATACTAAAGCAAATCACTACCTTTAGGTACTGTTGCAAACTCATTCCAATTTCATATTACAACTTTATCTACTATATTCCAACTTCACCATGTTTCATACCCCCCGATACTACCCATAGATTCATCAAAATAAGCGAACAACACATAGTAAACAGAATCTGTCAAAAATAGGACAGTCTGTAGTAATATGGAAGTTTAGTAAACTTCTATAACTCCAAAAAATTATAAAAAATATGACAATTTTAAAAAATTGTAAAGAATTAATGTGCAAAAAGTTTCCTAGACATTTGACTTTGCAGTGAATAATGTAAATTCACGCACTACAGCCAAAGTTTCTGTTTTTTTTACTGCACATAGTAAACAAGCAATCTAATCATCCTAAAACCAAAGCTTGACACATTATTTTTATAATACAATGGATATATACAATGAGATAATTATTTTCAGAGAAGCTTCCATGAACTTTTTTACATTGTTTCCATGAGCATGAATACAAGTGTTCAAGGTCGACACTCACTTCTCCAATGCATAACCTTCCAATCACTTCTCTTATTGAAAAACCTTTTAGGCATGAAAGGCAAGTAATTTTTTTGTATTTTCATTCTTTTAATTTTTTTGTATGTTTCTCCCACAACTAAACAGAAACAAAAATGAAAAACAAAATCTACTTAGTAAAGAAAGCAAACAAGCACACACGAGAATATCAACCCCACGCTATTGCTCCCTGCAATGGCGCCAGAAAAGAGCTTGATAATCCCCAAGTGCAGGGAATCATCCTAGCAATTTCCAAAGGTGGAAGTGATAAGTATGGAGTGTCGAACCCACAAGGAGCTAAAGGTAAGATCAATATTCTCTCAAGTCCTATCTGCCAATCGACTCTCATTACCGGCGTTTGCTTCCAACTAGATACGAGAAATAAAACTACGTTGTGGGTATGAAGAGGATAACTTTGCATGATATCGGAGAGCTAAAATATAAAAGTAGGTGCTGTTATCATAAAGTTAGAATATATTACTAAATATTATAAATAGCGAGTGTGGAATAATGATGGGTCGGTGTGCGGAATTGTCCTAGGTAATTGTTAACAAGATCGGTAATCACTGTTGCAATTTCGTATGAAGGAGAGGCATAAGCTAACATACTTTCTCATCTTGGATCATATGAACTTATGATTGGAACTCTAGCAAGCATCCGCAACTACTAAAGATCATTAAGGTAAACCCAACCATAGCATTAAAGCATCAAGTCCCCTTTATCCCATACGCCGTGACCCACTTATCCGTGTTTATGCTTCTATCACTCAAGCAACGCAGACAATAAGAAACCATGGACATATTGCAACACCCTAAAGTGGGGATCCCTCACGCTTGCGCGACACGGAGGGCACCATAGGACAGCACCAAAATGAAACATACAACTCATACCAATCTAGATCATCGATCAACCCAAAGACAAAAGATATCTACTCAAAACATCATAGGATGGAAACACATCATTGGATCATAATATGTGGCATAAAGCACCATGTTCAAGTAGGGATTACAGCGGGGTGCGGGGGAGTGGACCGCGTAAACGAGATGAGGATGGTGATGTTGATGAAGACGATCACCGCGGTGATTATTCCCCTCCCGATGGCACTCCAGCGCCACCGAGAGAGAGGAGGAGAGGTTCTCCCCCTTGTGCTTCCTCCTCCATGGCTTCCCCCTTGATGGGGTGAGGTTCTCCCTCTAGTCCTTCGCCTTCATGGCGATGATGGCCCCTCCGGGATCCTCCTGCATGGCCTCTAGTGATGATGGCCCCCTCCGGCAGGATGCCAGAGAGGGCCTAGATTGATTTCTCGTGGCTACAGAGGCTTGCAGTGGCGGAACTTCCGATCTAGGTTATTTTCTGGGAGTTTCTGTATTTATAGGAATTTTTGGCATTGGTTTCACGTCAGGGGGGTCTCCGAGTCGTCCACGAGATAGGGGCCCACGCCCAGGGGGGTGGGCGCGCCCCCCACCCTCGTGGACAGCCCGGGACTCTTGTGGACCAACTCTTTCACTCCGGGGGCTTCTTTTGGTCCCTAAAAAATCATAAAAATTTGGCACGTCAATTGGGCTCCGTTTTGTATTCCTTTTCTGTAAAACTCAAAAACAAGGAAACAAACAGAAACTGGCACTGGGTTCTAGGTTAATAGGTTAGTCCCAAAAATCATATAAAATAGCTTATAAATGCATATAAAACATCTAAAATGGATAATATAATAGCATGAATACTTCATAAACTATAGATACGTTGGAGACGTATCATCGACCATCCTGGTCCACTTGCCATGCATGCAGAACTCCAAGGGAGAGTTACCCTAGTCGTCGCGCCGCAGTAATATTAACTAATGAGCCATCAAATCATAGGTCCAACCTTTCCCACTGTAAAGTTGCTCGGACGAAGGAACCCTCATGACTTCTATGACTTCCGCTTCTTGAATAAAACTGCTATACCAGCAATACTGCTAGCTATAGTAGTACTGTACTCCAGCGGAAGCCTACTTTGGTTCATACGATAGGAATTTTATAGGAATATGAAAATCATAGGAAGTGACATGACATGCATATCAATTCCTATAGGGGAAGAGATGCCATTTGATGCATAGGATAGGAATTTTTCCATTGAATCTAGGCTAATGTACTGGTAATTTTCTCTAAAAACTACAGGAGTAACTAGTACTGGTACATGCTCATAATTAATTAAACAAACATATGGGCGACACAGACACACACACTAACTACTAGTACTACTCCTTCTCAAATGCTGACCAGACTCCGTCGTTCTCCTTCCCGGCTTTGTCGGCAACACGCCACCATGCTTGGATCTCCGTCGAGCTCTCTGCAGCAGCGCATGCGTCCTCTACTTTCTTGCGGCGGTAGGACTCTCTTTTCTTGAGTGCTTTGTGCCTTTTCCGCTCCCTCTGTGCGGCTTTGGCCGCCTCTTGGTCTACTGCCCATTCGGCCTTGGCAGCTTCAAAGTCCGCCCACATAGGTGTGAGGTCGCGAGCGGCGATGAACTCGGCATGGCGGGATGCTATCGCTTCCCTACCATTTTGTGTGCGTTCGTCGGTGGCGAGGAACTCGGCGCAACGGGATGCCATCGCTTCCTTACCAGTTAGTGTGCGGCGCGATGGCATGAACGACGCTTGCTGAGAGCTCTGGGGCGGAGTGGCCGGACAATCATATAGTGCATTGGTTTGTCAAGAGCTCAAGGAAAGACGACGAAGGAAAATTGGATTCCCCTTCAATCCTGGTCATCTATTACCGCACACAGCTTACTTTCCTTAGCCTATGGAAACTGTGTGCGCTGACCCTATTGTGGGTTGCTTAATAATTGTCCGCCACCCTAGCCACACGGATCACGTGCGTGCGCCCTGGTCGAACGGCATTCCACATCACTATAATCACACCCATGTAGCTGTAGCTGGAATTTGATGTTTCTGCACCTCGATCCTGGTAGATGCATGTAACTACAAACAATATCACTACAAACTATGTTTACTAGTAAGATACACGTGCATTGCATGCATGATATTTGGCAACCAGATTATGAATAAATACCACACTATAGAATGTAAGCTTTGAGTCATATATGCATGATGTAGATGTTCGTTTAAATCTTATATTTCATCTCATTCAAAATCAATAGTTTTTATAAAAAAAGTTAATCTATTTTAAGATTCATGGAATTGTGCGTTGCAAAGCATAAAGTAAAAACATATAATTGCAATTCATCTGGAAAAAAGTTTGGGCAATTATGATACAGAAGCTTCTAGAACAAAGGAGAAGTGCTTGTGTTTTGAGGTTTGAGCATTATGCTTAAGTTCAACCATGGAATCTTCTAGATTGTACATGTGGTGGAATCTGGTGGAATGTAGATGATATCCAACGGCCAGTAGTGCTCGAATTTGCCATGTTTGCACCGTCGGATTGGCTTCATCCAACGACCATCTTTCAAAGTTATTCACACACTATTATAGGGGTATAGATATAGAAATACGGATCCAGCATTATCATTTTTGGTGACATTCAATATTATTTTCTTAGTTCAACTTGTGGAACAAAATACTAAGGGGACCAATAAATCATGATGGTGGTAGTAAATTACTACAAAATGCACATAATGGCCTAAATATGGTAAATGAACTCGTAGAAGTGCCAAATTTGAACATGGTGCTTTGTAGGGTGTATGTTGATTGTAGAAAAGAGTGAACTGCCACATTAATTGAGTACTTTTGCAAGCTACAAAAACAATATACCACCATGCCAGCATCTGACCGCCTTGGCCCATCGAAACCCCTTCCATCGCTAGTGCACGCTTCCCGCCTGAAACGGTCACCGTCGCTCCAAAACGTCAAAGCTGCATTATCACCTGGCGCGACTTCTCACTGGCGCCGGCATTGCAGCAGCTCGACGGCTGACAGAGCGCCACCTGCGCGGCATCCCGGTGCAAACGACTACTCCGTGTTAATGACACCATGGCCATCCGTCCATCCGCCGCCCACATTCATGACACGCGGCTGCCGATGAACCTACTCCGGCGCTAGCCGTCCGTCCGTCTGCCGCGTCTCATGGCCATTTGCCCGCTATATTAACTTCAGCCCCAGCCATAGCCAAAGACCCACAGTCATTCTCCTCCGGTCCCTTCCTTCTGTCGGCACCACTCCAACCATGGCCTCCTTGCGCTCCAAAGCTCTCTTGGACGTACTTCGTAGGAGCAGACGAAGGACATCACTAGATCCGCTCCGGGTGCGCTCCAAAGCTCTCTTGGACGTACAGTCGCAGGAGTAGACGAAGGACCTCGTCGCCTCCCCCTGGCCGCCCTCCGCCACCATGACGATGAAGCCAGCACATGTGCGCAGGCGCAGCTGGTAGCGAGGAAGAGTAGTACATGGTAGGTCACCGCTGCTCTGGTCCCAGGAAGGCCACCGCTCCTCCACTCAGTCGACACCAAGCTTGGTGGGGTAAACATCGGTGGCCGATTAGCCGCTTGACGGCGACGTGGAGGCGGAAATCTTCAGAACCTTATGCTCCGGAAGAGGAGGTTATGGAGGCAGAGATGGAAAAAGGCGAGGTGGATGAGGAGGATGTTAGGGAACGTAGTATTTCAAAAAAAAATCCTACGATCATGCAAGATCTATCTAGGAGAAGCATAGAAACGAGCGGGGAGAGTGTGTCCACGTACCCTCGTAGACCGAAAGCGGAAGCGTTTAGTAACGTGGTTGATGTAGTCGAACGTCTTCGTGATCCAACCGTTCGAAGTACCAAACGTATGGCACCTCCATGATCAGCACACGTTCAGCTCGGTGACGTCCCTCGAACTCTTGATCCGGCTGAGGCCGAGGGAGAGTTCCGTCGGCACGACGGCGTGGCCACGGTGATGATGAAGTTACCGGTGCAGGGCTTCGTAGAAGCACTACGATGATATGACCGAGGTGTGTAACTATGGAGGGGGCCACCGCACACGTCTAAAATATCAACTTGTGTGTCTATGGGGTGCCCCTGGCTACGTATATAAAGGAGGGGAGGGAAGAGGTGGCCGGCCCAAGGGGGGTGCACCAGGTGTGGTGAATCCTACTAGGACTCCCCAATGCAAGTAGGATTCCCCTCCTCTTTCCTATTCCTAGTAGGAGAAGGAGCGAAGTAGGAGGAGGAGAGAAGGAAAGGGGGCCACCCCCAACCCTAGTCCAATTCGGTTTGGTCTAGGGGGTGCGCGCCACTCCCTGGGGGGGGGGGTTCCGATAAACCCTGGTACTCCGAAACTCATCCGAAACGACCCGAACCATTCCCGTGTTCGAATGTAACCTTCCAATATATGAATCTTTATGTCTTGACCATTTCGAGACTCCTCATCATGTCCGTGATCTCATCCGGGACTCCGAACAACCTTCGGTTATAAAATCACATAACTCATAATACAAATCATCATCGAACATTAAGCGTGCGGACCCTACGGGTTCGAGAACTATGTAGACATGACCGAGACAAATCTCTGGTCAATAACCAATAGCGGAACCTGGATGCTCATATTGCCTCCTACATATTCTACAAAGATCTTTATCGGGCAAACCGCATAACAACATACGTTGTTCCCTTTGTCATCGGTATGTTACTTGCTCGAGATTCGATCATCGGTATCATCATACCTAGTTCAATCTTGTTACCGGCAAGTCTATTTACTCGTTCCGTACTGCATCATCCCACAACTAACTCATTAATCACATTGCTTGCAAGGCTTATAGTGATGAGCATTATCGAGAGGGCCTAGAGACACCTCTCCAACATTCGGATTGACAAATCCTAATATGGATCTATTCCAAATCAACAAACACCATCGGAGACACCTGTAGAGCATCTTTATAATCACCCAGTTATGTTCTGAGTTTGATAGGACACTAAGTGTTCCTCTGGTATTACGGATTTGCATAATCTCATAGTCATAGGAACATATATAAGTCATGAGTAAAGCAATAGCAATAAACTAAACGATCATAGTGCTAAGCTAACAGATGGGTCTTGTCCGTCACATCATTCTCTAATGATGTGATCCTGTTCATCAAATGACAACACATGTCTATGGTTAGGAAACTTAACCATCTTTGATTAACGAGCTAGTCAAGTAGAGGCATGCTGGGGACACTCTGTTTGTCTATGTATTCACACATATACTAAATTTCCGGTTAATACAATTCTACCATGAATAATAAACATTTATCATGATATAAGGAAATATAAATAACAACTTCATTATTGCCTCTAGGGCATATTTCCTTCAGTCTCCCACTAGCACTAGAGTCAATAATCTAGATTACATAGTAATGATTCTAACACCCATGGAGTCTTTGTGCTGATCATGTTTTGCTCGTGAGACAGGGTTAGTCAACGGGTCTCCAATATTCAGATCCGTATGTATTTTGCGAATCTCTATGTCTCTCTCCTTGACTTGATCGCGGATGGAATTGAAGCGTCTATTGATGTGCCTTGTTCTCTTGTGAAATCTGGATTCCTTTGCCAAGGCAATTGCACCAGTATTGTCACAAAAGATTTTCATTGCACCCGATGCACTAGGTATGACACCTAGATCAGATATGAACTCTTTCATCCAGACTCCTTCATTTGCTGCTTCAGAAGCAGCTATGTACTCCCCTTCGCATGTAGCCATGATGCTTTGCTTAGAACTACACCAACTGACAGGTCCACCATTCAATATAAATACCTATCCGGTTTGTGACTTAGAGTCATCCGGATCAGTGTCAAAGCTTGCATCGACGTAACCATTTACGACGAGCTCTTTGTCACCTCGATAAACAAGAAACATATCCTTAGTCCTTTTCAGGTATTTTAGGATATTCTTGACCGCTTTCTAGTGATCCACTCTTGGATTACTTTCGTACCTCGCTGCTAAACTAATAGCAAGGCACACATTAGGTCAGGTACACATCATTTCATACATGATATAACTTATGGCTGAAGCATAGGGATTGACTCTCATTTTCTCTCTATCTTCTGCGGTGGTCGGGCATTGAGTCTGACTCAACTTCACACCTTGTAACACATGCAAGAACCCTTTCTTTGCATGATCCATTTTGAACTTCTTCAAAACTTTATCAAGGTATATGCTTTGTGAAAGTCCAATTAAGCGTCTTGATCTATCTCTAGATCTTGATGCCCAATATATAAGCAGCTTCACCGAGGTCTTTCATTGAGAAATTCTTATTCAAGTATCCTTTTATGCTATCCAGAAATTCCATATCATTTCCGATCAACAATATGTCATCCACATATAATATCAAAAATGCTACAGAGCTCCCACTCACTTTCTTGTAATTACAGGCTTCTCCAAAACTCTATATAAAACCATATGCTTTGATCACACTATCAAAGCATATATTCCAACTCCGAGAGGCTTGCACCAGTCCATAAATGGATCGCTGGAGCTTGCACACTTTGTTAGCACCTTTTGGATCGACAAAACCTTATGGTTGCATCATATAGAACTCTTCTTTAAGATATCCATTAAGGAATGCAGTTTGACATCCATTTGCCAAATTTCATAATCATAAAATGCGACAATTGCTAACATGATTCGGACGGACTTAAGCATCGCTACGGGTGAAAAGGTCCGATCATAGTCAACTCCTTGAACTTGTCAAAACCTTTACAAGAAGTCGAGCTTTGTAGATAGTAACATTACCATCATCGGTCTTCTTCTTGAAGATCCATTTATTCTCTATGGCTTGTCGATCATCGGGCAAGTCAACCAAAGTCCACACTTTGTTCTTATACATGGATCCCATCTCAGATTTCATGGCCTCAAGCCATTTTGCAGAATCTGGGCTCATCATCGCTTCCTCATAGTTCATAGGTTCGCCATGGTCACGTAACATGACCTCCAGAACAGGATTACTGTACCACTCTGGTGCAGATCTTATTCTGGTTGATGTACGAGGTTCGATAGTAACTTGATCAAAAGTTTCGTGATCATCATCATTAGCTTCCTCACTAATTGGTGTAGGAATCACAGGAACTGATTTCTGTGATGAACTACTTTCCAATAAGGGAGAAGGTACAGTTACCTCATCAAGTTCTACTTTCCTCCCACTCACTTCTTTCGAGAGAAACTCCTTCTCTAGAAATGATCCGTTCTTAGCAACGAATATCTTTCCTTCGGATCTGTGATAGAAGGTGTACCCAACAATCTCCTTTGGGTATCCTATGAAGACGCATTTCTTCGATTTGGGTTCGAGCTTATTAGGTTGAAGGTTTCTTACATAAGCATCACAGCCCCAAACTTTAAGAAACGACAACTTGGGTTTCTTGCCAAACCACAGTTCATATGGTGTCGTCTCAACGGATTTAGATGGTGCCCTATTTAACGTGAATGTAGCCATCTCTAAAGCATAACCCCAAAATGATAGTGGTAAATCAGTAAGAGACATCATAGATAACACCATATCTAATAAAGTGCGGTTACGACGTTCAGACACACCATTACGCTGTGGTGTTCCATGTGGCGTGAGTTGCGAAACTACTCCACGTTGTTTCAAATGATGACCAAACTCGTAACTCAAATATTCACCTCCACGATCAGATGATAGAAACTTTATTTTCTTGTTATGATGATTTTCCACTTCACTCTGAAATTCTTTGAACTTTTCAAATGTTTCAGACTTATGTTTCATCAAGTAGATATACCCATATCTGCTCAAATCATCTGTGAAGGTAAAAAAATAACGATACCCGCCGTGAGCCTTGTCGGCGTCCTGGGAATGGGGGTCCCCAGACTTGCCTGCCTGCGGCCCACGGCGTGGCTCCACCATTGGCCCTGTACGGCCCGTCGTCATTAGCAAATGCTCAAGACCCTCGCAAGGGGCCAAGCCTCACGAGGCGGACGACGCAAGACCTCCTCAGAGGCAGCCTCACCACGCTGGCTCGCGAGGGGCGGAGTGATCAAGGCAAGGGGCACCTCATGAGGTTCCCGTGACGTGAGCCATGACGACCAAGGCCAGGCGGGCGCCAGCAGGCGCAGAGTACCCGTTGCCTCTTTGGTGCTAAAGGGGCAGGCGCAGGCGAGGAGCCCCGAGGCATCAGGCAAAGGTTTCCATATAGGTGCAACAAGACTGAGACCAGCAGGACGGCAGGACGGAGGTCGCCGTGGAGCCTAGGACGGCGTCACCACCAGAGCCTTTGGCAGTCGAAGACCACCTTTAGTTAGGATAACTTGTACTGGTTGTATCCCTTCAAATTTGGTCGTTGTTGGATCCCTTCCCACCTACATTTGGGAAGAGGACCAGGGCTTCTATAAATAGGAATAGCCACCACAGTAGGGGGCAACTGATCTGGGACCATTCAGATCATCCTCAACCACACAAGCTCATCGAGCCCAAGAACACCTCTCCTCATGAGGTTGTTCTTCCCTTGTACTTGTTCATCCTCTGCCCAAGAGGCAATCCACCACACCACACTGGAGTAGGGTATTACACCACATCGGTGGCCCGAACCAGTATAAACCCTGTGTACTTTGTTCTTCAAGTTTGATGTGCTGATCCTTGGGATCGTGGGGAGTGGGTGAGCTAGGGAAGGAAGAGATATTCGTGCGCACCCCAGTGTTCGAACCTCGAGGGTTTTGCCGGAACCTGAAATCCGACATTTGGTGCGCCAAGTAGGGGTGGATGAAGCTTTCCTTTCGTCGACCCACGCTCCACCACCTCCGCGCCTGTCCCCATGGTTGACGTTGTTCCTCCGGCTGGGATGACGGACGCCCACGACGGCGCCAGGGAGCTCAGAGCGTATGCCCCCGCCTTGCGATGGGTACAATGGCCGCCCAAGTTCAAGCCAGAGATGCCGTCGCGTTATGACGGCGCGGCGGACCCATCGGCCTTCGTGCTAGCATATGAAGAGGCCGTCTTGAAGGCTGGGGGCGATGACAAGGTCATGGCCAACTGGCTTCCCATGGCCCTCGCTGGTGCACTATGCGCCTGGCTGCTCACCCTCCCAGGATCCTTAGTGGCATCTTGGGAGGAGCTGCGCGGCCTCTTCGTAGCGCGCATCGCGGCACCGGCGCCCCTCGCCGTCGTAGCCCTCCTTTGCGGCTCGCAAGCGCCACCCTCAGGCCGTCACACCAAGCAGTTCTTTCGCCAGATCGGTGCCGCTTCCGTGCAGCAAGGAGCTCCCCCGGGTTGGGCGGCGCCCAAAGCCGACCACACCTTCGACTCGGGGGATCACCCCGTCACCACCGCCGGCTCGGGCGTGCTCTGAATGCTTTGCACGCCCACCATCTGCAACGTAGCTATCACCAAGACCCTCAACGACGGCGGCGCCAGCCTCAACGTGCTCTTCGTGGAGGATTTTAGCCTTCTTCACGTACCACTTGAACGGCTCCGCCCCAGCAAGCCCTTCTCCGGGGTCGGCGGCGGCTCCGCCAGCCCCCTGGGGCAGGTCCACCTTCCTGTGACCTTCGGTACTCGCGACAACTACCGCACTGAGCGGATCGTCTTTGACATCGCCCGCATTGGCCTCCCATACAATGACATCCTCGGGTACCCGGCTCTGGCTCAGTTTATGGCGGCGACCCATCCGGCCTATGATACGTCTCCAACGTATCTACTTTTCCAAACACTTTTTCCCTTGTTTTGGACTCTAACTTGCATGATTTGAATGAAACTAACCCGGACTGACGCTGTTTTCAGCAGAACTACCATGATGTTGTTTTATGTGTAGAAAATAAAAGTTCTCGGAATGTCCTGGAAATCCTCGAAGGCACTATTTGGAATTTATAAGAATTTTTGGCGAAAGAATTAACGCCAGGGGGCCCACAGCCTATCCACGAGACAGGGGGACACCCCCCTGTGGGGACCCCGACTCATAAGTCGAGATCACCGAATGCACGTGTACAGTGATCCCAGAGATCAATGCTCACTGAACACACAGAAGCTGAATAACAAGAGTCTTACATCCATACATACCGTTTTACACAAGTAGGACCATTATGGTCAAGCCTTGAGTGTATCATCGCAGCGGAAATCTTCAATAACAACTTGGACCCATGCCATCGCCTTAACCCTCTGGGCATTACATTTGGGAAGCGTCCTAGATTGCATGTTGGTCACCAAGGTACCCTTCATAATATCATGTTCTTTCATGTCCGCCAATAAAATAACCCGGTGGCAAGCCAATGAGTACTTTGAATGTACTACTTAAAGCAACCCATGTTTTGGTTCAAGATACAACAATGCATGATATAGGTAAATTTTTGCAGAAAGCTAGTTTTGAGTGCAATGACATGTTCAACAACTCGTAAGACATGCATCAGGAGAATTCAAGTAACCATGAGGACATGTTACAGATATCAACATAAATAGAGTGGGCATCAACCCAACTCAATCATGTCAAGTCCTTTGACTTGACCCAAGTAGATCTTCCCACTTATCCAAACACACACACTGGTTTGTAAACATGTGGACGTAGCCCAAGAGCGGTTACTCAACTGTCCTTGACCGTGGACACGGCTATTCGAATAGTTTTACACTCTGCAGAGGTTGCACACTTTACCCACAAGATCCGGGGAACTTCCGTGTCATCCACGACCCGCGTTACGTCAAGTACCTGGGGTAAGCACCCGATCATTATCTTTCCCTAGACGACACTAACAAAGAGTCCACTCATTGTTCCGTATCCTCACGGTGTACATCATACGAGACTCACTCGAGATCGTAACACCCGCGAGGGGACACAACGGTGTATCCGGTGCCCTGTGAAAACAGTCATGGCCGCCCTACAGCACGACCCGTCCGAGAGAGAGCACCAACTCTCCCCGTCACTAGTAATGTGGGCTCCAAGCTAGTATCGGCCTAGGTAATCAATAATGCCCTTTCCCATATAAGGGTAGAGTGGTTGCGCATGTAAGGTTGGAATAACGGTGCAACTTAAACCAATCCATTTTGAAAACAACACACACACTTGCCTCGGTACACCACTTCGTCATCAAGTGGCTACCCAACTCATCATCTCCCCCGGGCATAAGTGGCACCCGATGGGGTTTTCGAAAAGTATTTGGAAAATACTTTGTCTCCATCACCATGCATATTCCCGTCCCTTTTTGCGTAGCACTACTTTAGCATCCTATCTACCCCCACCGGCATAACCCTCATAAGAAGGTAGGGTCATCCACAATGCAAGTATCAACGAGGAAGTACGGTGGGAAACCATCAAAGTGGTTACCACCTCATCATGATTCCGTTGCAACAACAATATGGTGCTATATGACATGCATAAAAAGGGTTTCATAGACATGGTCAAAGGGCTGCTTGCCTGTTTTAACAAAGTCTTCGACGTCTTCAAATATCTCTGGTCCAACTCCGAGCATTTCGTCTACTTCGTCAACTATCATCGAAAACAACCATAATAAGCAACACGACCAGGCCAAAATAAAAGTGCTCAAAAAATGTGAGTTGGACTTTTCTAGGATGCCTCTGGTGATATGAGGAATGACCAAGGTGATTTCTTTGGAAGTGGATCAATGGATATATCTAAACATTTCTATATGATGGAACAAGGGATTCAATGGATCTGCAAGTTGTCTACAGAATGCCTTTTTATAAAAATGAGTAAAATTACCCATTAAATCAGGCATGATTTTAGAAACTTTTAGAAATTGGTTTCACTGGATTTGGAGTTGCAATGAATATAATATGGATTTTTGAAGTGGACTTATGTGGATAAATGACCTTTTAAAGGGTCTAGTGAAAACCGGGAACAACAAAAATGTCCACTTGTGGTCCATTAAATAGAATTTGATTTATGGAGTCAAGAAATTTTATTCATCAAATTTGGACAATATTTGAATAGTTTACGGATTTTTAAGTTCACCGGAAAGAAAAAGAAGAATATTTGGGTTATACCTAAAGCATGCACGACCGCATTTAACACCGCTTACCGGGCGGCCAATGACTCGATTCTTGAAGCGAACCTGGCGACATCGGCGTATTAGCACATTACGCTTCGATCTTGGGACACGGTATCCTTGATGTCGTATCCACTTAAAAGGCGGGCGAGCCCGGCCAGCGTGTGGGTCCACGCCAACTCTCTCTCTCCTCCGCCTCCCCTTCTTCCTCCCGGACGGGTAGGCAGGGGATGACGGGCGACGCTGGCCGGTGGCGATTCCGGCCGCTCACAGTACTGGGCAGGCCGGTGGCTGGCGGATGATGCCCTGTTCACGCTGCGCCTAGAGGTGGCTGCTACTGGATGCGAGGAGCGCAAGAGTCGGGCGGCGTCGGCCATGGCGAGACCGAGACGGCAAGGATGGGCACGACAGAGACGGCCGAGATATGGGAGGAAATGGAGCCGGGGTGGGTCGGCGGTGGTTGTGAGAGGGTTCTGAGTAGCTAGGGAAGAGAGAGTCGGCCTTCGAATTGGCGGTGGTCGTGGGAAAGCTCCGGCCATGGGGGACGCATGGAGGGCGCATGAGAGGAAGTGAGTTAGTCAGGGGGGTCTAGGGGAGGCACGTGGTGTGGTAGGTGATGCTGGAGAGGCCGGGGGGTGGCCTTGTATGGCGGGGCCGTGGCGCACCATGACCGAAGCTCACTGGTGCCCGCGGGAATTGCCATGGCAGTCAAGGGAGGGGGGATAGAGCCCTCTGCGGTGCTCGTGGGCGTAGCCCAGGGTTCTTGGAAGGTAGAGGAGGAGCAGAGCGAGCTCGAGGAGGCCCCGCACGAGTGCAGCGACTGGTGAGCTCGAGCGGTGCTCGGGTGGGCTCGACAGGGGGAAGAGGAGAGCGAGAGAGGAGGGGCCCGACAGCTAAGCGTATCGTGGACGTCGAGGCGACCTTGGGAGACACGGACCCGGCGCCCAAGGTCGTCGAGTGCCTTGGAATGGGCAAGCTAAAATGCGGGAGTGCACTGTAGCGTGCTCCAGAGCGCGTCCATGGCATGCCATGGCATTTTAATACTGCCATGGGCATGTCTTATATTGTCTGGGGGTTTTGGGGGAGAGTAAACAAGGTAGGAGTGGCATTGGATGCCCTAGAGAGCCACTAGATGAGAGGCGAGGTGGAGAGAGAGGTGAACAGTGGTTGTCCAGAGGGGGAAAATGGGGTTTTGCCTCATCAATCATGGAGCTTTGGAAGAGGGGGAGCTACTGGAGGTTGCTGGTGATCAGGTTCAGTTGTGGTAAAAACTTGGGCTCATGGAGATTAGTGGAAGAGGTCAAAATGATGATTTTGGAAAAATGGCAGAAGGTGTTTGTAGTTGATTTGGGCAAGAAGATGAACTCCTCTTCTCATAAGGCTTGACTGTGACAAATGGCATGAGAAACCAAGTGGTTCCACCAAGATTGAGTCCATTTGGGAAAAGTTGCCAATGCAACTTTTGTAAACCCTAGAAATCAACAGAAATGGGTTTTCCAAGATCTAGTCATGCAAAACCATTCTCCTTGATGCACCACTTGGTGTAGTGTCATCATTTGGGGATTTGAACATGTCCACAAAATTCAGATCAAAAGGACACACTTGGCAATGTAGAGTTGTTCAAATTTGGTTCTGGACAGGAAGGGTTTTGGGGCACTTTGATCAATATAACATTTTCTCCAACTTGTGCCATTTGGTCTAGATGAATGATTAGACCATTTGAGCATGTTCACAAGGTTTGAGAACATTTCGACATGTTTGGCAATGTAAAGTTGCTCAAACTTCAAAATGGACAGAAATGGTTTTGAGGGGTTTTCATGGGGTTATACTATTCTCCATGACATGATACTTGTCAAGATCATCAAACATGTCATATGTGACATGCTAGAATTTTCTTGGAATTTTTATAGAATATTTCCTTTGTAAATATTTCAAAAGCTTGAAATATCCAGAACGGGTTTTTGAGGGATTTAACCAATATTTTGAACATGACCATGTGTTGAAATTCTTATATATGGATAATATATGTCCAAGAGTTTCCCTAGGTTTTCCCAAATATTTTTAAATCATTAAAATAATTTTAACCTATTAAAGACCATTTCTGGCCTAAGGAAAAACCTTTAAATAAAATAGGTAAATAAATTTTAAAATTCTATTTTTGTGGTTTTTGGTAGTCCTATACCTAATAGGAGTCAAACATACTCTTTGAAATATTTTTCATACCCCAAATCAAGTACTTGCAGTGCAAACCTCAATTCAGGGGTTTTTGGAAAACTAAATTTAGAAAATACTTTTTGGCCAAATTATTTTTGTAAGAAATTATTTTTATGTCCTATACACATGGCATGATCATTGGTTCAAGAGTTTGGAGCAAGGAGATGAAGTATAGGAGTTGGAGGATTTATTTGATTTTTAGAGCACTTGCAAACAGGAGACAAACCAATCAAGGCAAGGTCCAAAACACTCAAAAAAAATTGTCAAACCACATTTTATCATGATTGTTAGCTTAAGTGTAGTGGCATGAAAATCAGGGTGTGACAGACCTACCCCCTTACAAGAATCTCGTCCCCGAGATTCCCAAACTACTTCTGCTTCTGAGTGGTGCTCCATTGAACCTGGATTTGGGGTAGTCTTCACGTCCTCATACTGCTTCTGCTTCTGAGTGGTGCTCCATTGAACCTTGAAGTACTCGATGGCGTGGCTTCGTGCATGACATCCTGCTTGATCCATATTGCCATTGGGGTCTTTCGCGTAAGTCATATTGGGCTCGAGGTCGATGGCTCGGTGATTGATGTCCTTGTAGAGATCGGGCTAGTTAGGATGTTGGAAGCACTTCTGAAGCTGTGACTCTTGGAAAATGTTGTGCACAGTGGGTGGCTCAGGTGGTAATACTAGCTGGTAGCCGTCTATTCTTCGTCTTGCAGTGATCTTGGAGAAGATCCATAAATCTTGGTGCGAGTTTCTCTTGACATGAAAATGCTTGGTTCTCTTTGAGAGAAGTGGCTCGCAAATACACATGATCTTTGACGCGGGAGTTTACTTCTTGATGATGGTGGTTGTTTTAGGTCTTCCTCCTTGACATGGCGGTCTTCAGATGTTCATTAACCAGTTGAACGATTCTTCTTCCGTCTCCGGGTAGACAAGTATGTCATCAAAGAAAGATGACAACTAACTTGTCCAAGCACTTCATGAAGTCCATGGGGTACGTAAAGTGGGCTGAGGCATTGGTGGTGGTCACGGTTGAGTATTGGCCAAGGTCTTATTGATCTAGAGCTAAAGCCCAAGGTCAGGATCCGACCATGTTGTGGCTTGGTAGGGCGTAAGGGTTTCAAGGATTCTAGTGTGCGAGTGAACATTTATCATCTTATCTTTAAGCACGGTTTCTGAGATGCCAATAGTCTATCTAGTCCTTTAAACAAATCACATCATATCACCAACACAATCATTTTGCATAGGTCAACTCCAATCATCACTCATGTGATTCATATCCTCATGACTCTCGAGAGGAGGTCTAACAAAATCATATATGTCTATGTGCAACATCCCAAAATTCTAAATTTTGGAATGTTTTTTGGAATGTTATAATAAATAGATTGATTTGCTTGTTTGTTTGATTGTTGTGTGATTGATTGACTGAATGTGCGTGAAATTCGACCTTTTTGAAAGTTAAATGAGAGGGAATAAAAGGACTTTCCCAAACTTTCATTTTGCTTTTATGATCTCCATGAATTCAAATTCTTTTCACCACAAAACCCTGGAGAGAAGATGACACGACTTCTTCCATTTATTTAAATGACAAGGCGTGTTGAAAATATTTGAATTTCATTTGGAAAATATTTCCAACCAGAACTTTATGCAACTCAATGATTTTCACGAGCGAAGATAAAATGACTTCTTCAAAACATATGAAATATGAGTTGGGAGTTTCAAAGAATTAAATTCAAAGTTCTTTTGAATTTATTTTCAATTGGGAGTTATTTGAGTTTTATTCAAATTATTTTTCTCCAAAAATAAAATAAGTGGAAAATAGGGTAACATGATTCCTTACATTAGAAAATTGGAGAGAAATAAATTTGAATTAATTTTGGTATTTTAAAATGACTTTTGTTGGATTTTAATAGAGAAGTAGCACTGTTCGGATTATCTAAATTAGTGTGAATTTTATTTGATGCTAGAAAAATGTTCATCTTGTAGGAAATCTTTTTCTGCAAATTTTGATATATTATATGCCTATATAATATTTTTGTTTTACTTTTTTTTCTTTGTCCGGATAAATGTTTTTTATAACCGCCTCGGACCGATCGGGCCGGCCTTGAACCCATACCGTCTCCCTCACGTGCCCGAGCAGGACTCCCCGAGTCCGAGCCGCCGCCGCCGCTCGCCGTGGTCGCCCTGGCCTCCTCCTACCCCTTCCCCAAGCCAGCCTTCCCTCCCCTCCTATAAAGGGCGCCGCCCGGGCCCCTCTCTCCCTCCTCTCGCCTCGCCTCGCCCCGCATCTCGCGCCGCCAGCGAGATCCGTCGAGCTCCGCCCGAAGCCGCCTCTCTCGCCGCCGACGACCACCGCCATCGCCACCACCGCACCCGCCGCCCAGCGCCGCCCTCCTCGACGCCTTTGCCGCCTCCCGCGACGCCTGGAGCCACCGTCCCCGAGTCCACCGGAGCCGCCCGCCGTCCCGTTTCGCCGGCGGTTTTCTCCGCCTAAAACGCCGAGCCGGTATAACCCTTAAACCCGCCCGGTTTTTCTAGTTTAGATCGGTTAATTTTTTTTAGGTTAAGTTATTTTGCGAACATTCACTGGTTAGGTATACTCAGTGAACGACTTTCGTTCGTTAGCGTTCTGTAACGAGCGTTCGCTTTTTAGTTTTTCTTTTTCTGATATTTTTTTCAGTCGGGGACCTGTTAGTAGTTAGTTCTTTTACAGTTTAGTCCCTGCTCTTCAAACGGTCATAAATTTTTGTCCGTTTATCCAAATCGAACGAAACCAATGCCCACTTCTTCGTTATGATCTCCTCTATCTAGTAATCCAACTTAAACATGTTTTTGAAAGTTCCAAAATTTAAATTCAAACAGATTTGTATTTGAACTTCATTTGATCATAACTTGAGTTTCGTAACTCTGATTTAGTTGATTCTTTTTGCAAATCGAAGCTCTTGACCTAAACTTTCTGATAAGGCCAAATTCACATAATTTTGGTACCGTTAGAATTTGTTTTATGTTGCAAGAGTTATTTGCTTGGTTTTGATGTTTTCCGAATTGTTTTCTTCGTTCTTTCCGATCTTTTGAGTGATTGCTTATGTGTGGTTACTATTTCTTGCTTACGATAGATTGGACTAGTGTGACGAGTAGAACTATCAAGAGTTTTGAGTGCGAACCATCTTCGTCAACATTGCAGGCAAGTTCACACTTTGATCATATCCCTTTTCATACCCAGTTTTTATGCATTAGTTTCAACCCTCAAACATTGCATGAGTAGGATTGATAACATCTGGGTATCGAGAAGTAGTTGATGAGGTAGGAACCTATTGCCCTGCATTCAAACCTTGGGAGTTACTATTACGTTTCTTATATTGCTATGCTATGCTCGTAGACGTGGATTGGGTGAGTGTATCCATGACAGTTGTGAGATTGTTAATTAATGGTTTATTTAAGGTGGCAACTTAAACACACGTCTGGGTGGATTGAGGTACCTGGGTATTCCAGGATTGCCTGTTTCTTTTGGACCGCCACCCAGGATCAAAGGGATCATGAGATTATTCATGCTAGAAACTTCCGTGTGCAGACACAAGCTACTATGGGCTATAGCATAGTTGACTAAGTCATGCGAACTCTTACAGTGGTAGACTAGCAGATGTAGGGGATGTAGGTTGGTACGGTCTACCCATTCGTAAGGTGCTAGCGCTTCTGAAAGACTATGTCTCGGTCATCCGTTTCTCAAACACATTGTAGTGCGAGAATCTTAACGGAGGAGATCGAGTCTTGTCCCCGGTTATGGACATCTTGAGTATCTAGTACTTGGATTTTCGTGTGAATCTCGTCATGTTACTTTAAATAATTTTGTTGGGTTAATGATGATATTTTTAATTGGGATTGAGAATGCTATCAACCATTCTCAATGTTTAACAACCACCATGATAGTTAACTAAATTTATTCCTTTGCAGTAGGGAAAAATTGGCTTTTCGCAAAAATATTATAACCATAGAGCTTTCCACCAGCCAAATATGCATGTAGTGATAGCTTTATTCATCATTATCCTATGCTGTGAATTTGCCGGTACATTCAATGTACTGACCCTTTGTGGCTGCAACGTCTCATGTTGCAGGATCTTACGACGAGTAAGTGATACGTTAGGGTTACGATTTCTACACTCAACTTTTTCGTTGGTGTTGATGGGAATCCACAACCTTGTTACTTCCGCTATTTGGATTGAGGTAATAGTATTTACGTTACTTTATACATGTGATTTACCTCTGTTATAAATCCTCTTGTACTGTGTGTGTCGGCATACCGATCCAGGGATGACACTTAAGCACAGAGACTTGATCTATTCGGGTCAGGTCGCTACAAGATGGTATCAGAGCACATGTTGACTGTAGGACGTGACCCTTGAAACTGGCAAGCCCATAGGGAGGATTTTCTCTAAAACTTTCTTTTTCAAAAGATCTTTTATCTTTCTTCCCTTTTGAGCTTATTCAAATATTCCCTTTAAGTGAGACCATATCCCCTTTCCCCTTTTGACCACATGAAGATTCGGCTGATGAGACCACTCCAAGGATTACAAGATATCGGACAACTAAGACCATTCGGAATGAAGAGGATTTTACCATACATTATGATAGTGGAAACTACAACTGTTGAAGACTCTGAAGACTAGGAGAATTTGAAGGCTCTGAAGAATTCCTAGATTTTTTTATGACCTAGGAAGGCTACCCTTATGGAACTTGGCAGACTATGGAAGTTGTCAATACCCGAGATCAAGGTGTATTAGAGAAAGACCGGAACATGGAGCGTAAAAACTTAAGGTTTTGTCCAGAAAGCCCCAAGACAGGAAATATCAATTATGGAATGATAGCTCATGGCAGAGACATAGCCATAAACATTGATATCCCTGATGTCATCGCCCGCTTATGCTATTGTCACCGTGCTGAGTTAAGCATGCGTTTCTTCGGAAGGATTGGATGGTAGAAGGCTACTACAGCATCTGTCAGCAAAGGATGCAGTTTTAACGTAGCTGGTATATCACCAGGATCTGGAGAAATACATCAGGAGTTTTAAAATGGATCTGCAGGAAGCCGTATTTGACAAGGAAGCAGTTCGTGAAGAACCCAGGTCCCAGAAGATTAAAATAGCCAAGCAGGAGGAGCTAAACCTCGAGATACCGGAGATTTGTCAGGAACTGAAGGACAGTAGGATCATGGTTCATGTCGAGGATGATGAAACCCAGAAGTTTGGAACGCAACTCTAGAAATATTAAAAGATGACACGAGAGACTTTGCGACAACAGAGATGAGCTGGCAAAAGAACTGGAGAAAGACAAGCATGATTGGAAGAAGCCATTGGAGGCATGAACAAGACTTGAAGAGTTTGATGACTTTGAAGATTTATTGACCTTTAGAAGACCAAACCCCTGTTACATACCTATGTTAGATGCGACGATTGTGAGCTATCATTTGTTTGATGTTTTTTTTCCGACAGCCACAATAAAACCTGTCTTTTCAAAACTATTGTTTGTATTGTGTGTATCCCCTCTCTATCTCTCTTATCCCACCCCAAAACCCATGGACCCAATAGAGAATGAATGGATATGAGCTTTTATTTTCTAGACCGATGAGTCAATTGGAGACAGACCGATGGATTTAGAACATTGAAGATCATATGAAGAATAACACTATAGCTGGAAAGTATATGACCCAGCATGCTCTTCAGTGCTTTGAAGAGGTACTGCTACTTGGTGGAGGATGTACCAAACCATCAATGGATGGCAAGGAGTTACCACTTGGGAAGAATGTAAGTTGACTCTGCAAAGATCTCGTCTTGTGTCCCGGAAGTTGAGGCCTTATGGAAAGGATATGAAGAAACCTTGTGCATACAAGCTTTGTGGAGAAATAGGACACAACCATAAAGAAAATAAGGACGAATACCCTCATAAGCAGAAGATTACCAAAGGAGTTAGTCAAGATCTCGTGGAACTTCGGTTGGAGATTGTTCCCAAAGGTTTTGTTGCATGAATGGAAGTTCAGTCTACATTGTTGGGAAAGATCCGTGAAGCTCAGAAGGATGACAAAGAGATTGCTGAGTTAAAAGAGAGGATGAGCAAAGGAAAGGCCAAAGGTTTTCGTAAGGATGAGCACAACACCTTATGGTTTGAGGATAGTGTACATGTACCCAATAATGCAGAGATCGGGAAGTTAATACTTCAGGAGGCTCATGACTCACCATACTCGATTCGCCCTGGAAACACCAAGATGTATTTGGATTGAAGGAGCGTTTCTGGTGGACTGGTATGAAGAAGGAAATTGCGGAGTATGTAGGCGTAGGTGATGTATGCCAGAGAGAGTAAAAGCAGAGCATCGGAAGCCAGCAGGATTACTACAGCCTATGCCGATACCCGAATGGAAGAGGGATAAGCTTGGCATGGATTTCATTACCGGATTTCCCAGAACCCGATCGGGATATGATTCTATCCGGTAGTAGTTGATTTTCTTGACCAAAGTAGCTCACTTTATCCCAAAGTGAAAACCACCTATACAAGTGAGAAGTTGGCCAAGATATATTTGACCAGGATCGTATATGCGCATGGAGTTCCAAGGACCATCGTGTCGGATAGAGGAACACAGTTTACCTCAAAGTTTTGGAATCAGCTGCACCAGACTTTGGGTACTAGGCTAGAGTTCAGTACAACCTTTCATCCGCAGACAGATGGATAGACCGAGAGAGTCAATCAGATTCTGGAGGACATGTTGAGAACGTGTGCGCTAGCTTATGGATCTAGTAGTGATGATAATATACCTTACGCGGAGTTCTCATACAGCAACAATTACCAAGCTAGTTTGAAGATGGCCCCTTTTTAATCTTTGTATGGGAGAAGGAGCCAGACACCATTGATGTGGGATGAAGTTGGAGACCGTCAGTTGCTTGGACCAAATGTGATCAAGGAGTCAGAAGAGAATGTTAAGTTGATTCGAGATAGACTGAAGATAGCTCAGTCCAGGCAGAAGAGTTATGCAGACTCAAAAACGCAAGGAGGTAGTCTATGAAATTGGAGACAGAGCATGTCTTCGTGTGTCCCCTCTGTGAGGAGTTAAACGATCTGGAGTTAAGGGAAAGTTAGCCCCGATATTTGTAGGACCATACCAAGTTTTGGAGCGTATGGGAGAAGTGGCCAACAAGTTGGATTCACCCGAAGGACTGTCAGGAGTTCATGAGGTGTTTCACGTTTCCCAGTTGAAGAAGTGCCATGCAGAGATGGCCAATATTCCCCTATAAGGACGCTTGACACTGGAAAGGATAATGATGTTCCACGAAGTGGAGTATGGACTTCATAAGTATAAGTTTTTATCTCGGTATGTGGGATATCCCACGAGGATGAAGAGATGAATTACTATTGGATATAAAGGAGGTATGATGTTGGAAATATGGATCAATGGAAATTCCATGATGAGTCTGAGTAATTACGTCTTAGTTTGGTACAAATAGAAGGAAGAAAGACATTACAATTGGATGGATTTTAAGTATGCTAGGAAGCTGGAAGTTGAATGTTGGAATAACGATTAGTTGCCCGCGATGATGAGTTCAAGGTTTACAAGTGATGAGATGGGCCATAACCCATAGGCCCCAGGACCTGCCAAGAAGCAAGCACATTCTTGCTGAAGGAAAAAACCCTGGAAGAAGGTTACATTTTTATCAACTGACGATTCTACAGGAGTTTACGCAAAACCTGAGAGTTGTTAAGGAACGATAGATGTTTGTTTGGCTTGCAGAATCAATGGATTTATCCGAACTTGGTTCGTCGACAAGAGAAATTATGCAATGCTTGTGAGGATGACCGAGTGTTAGAATGCGAGATTCGCTAAACCATGTACAAGGTAATGATTTGGGTGCGGGATGGATTGATCACCATACCGACGTACTCTTATTATTCGCCTTGCTATATGGGATGGTAAATCTGAGTGACTTACCTATAGTAGAGAGACGACAATCAAAACCTTGTTTGAACCTTAGAATGGTATAAGTATTTTCCCTTGTACACGGCAGTTGTTGCCAATCGTAGGATATACGGTGAGGTTCAACCCAGACCCGTTTTCTGCAGGAGAAACCATAAATTGTTGACCACCGTGAGATATCGATAGCTGATTAGTATTGGCGCCAGACCCGTCAGCTAAGAAGACCCAGTCTCGGAATAACCGTACCAAGATGAAAGGACAGAAGAATTGCGGTAAAAGTTATGCCACCAACAAAAAAAGCCCAGAGAAGTAATTATCAGAGGATCTGAGAAGATCGACACTGCCAACAATAAGGATGGAGTATATGAGTTTTGATGGAACCGTAACAATGCTTCTAAGGGTGGTAGCACCCGAGACCCCGGAGACGATGGATGGATTTTTGAGAAGACCCCAAACCTAACCTATTTCTTTCTATCCTCTCCGAATCTCGAGGACGAGATTCATTTTAAGGGTGGTAGGTTTGTAACATCCCAAAATTGTAAATTTTGGAATGTTATAATAAACAGATAGATTTGCTTGTTTGTTTGATTGTTGTGTGATTGATTGACTGAATGTGAGTGAAATTAGAACTTTTTGAAAGTTAAATGAGAGGGAATAAAAGGACTTTCCCAAACTTACATTTTGCTTTTATGATCTCCAAGAATTCAAATTCTTTTCACCACAAAACCCTGGAGAGAAGATGACATGACTTCTTCCATTTATTTAAATGACAAGGCGTGTTGAAAATATTTGAATTTCATTTGGAAAATATTTCCAACCCAGGAACTTTATGCAACTCAATGATTTTCACGAGCGAAGATAAAATGACTTCTTCAAAACATATGAAATATGAGTTGGGAGTTTCAAAGAATTAAATTCAAAGTTCTTTTGAATTTATTTTCAATTGGGAGTTATTTGAGTTTTATTCAAATTATTTTTCTCCAAAAATAAAATAAATGGAAAATAGGGTAACATGATTCCTTACATCAGAAAATTGGAGAGAAATAAATTTGAATTAACTTTGGTATTTTTAAAATGACTTTTGTTGGATTTTAATAGAGCAGTAGCACTGTTTGGATTATATAATTAGTGTGAATTTTATTTGATGCTACAAAAATGTTCATCTTGTAGGAAATGTTTTTCTGCAAATTTTGATATATTATATGCCTATATAATATTTTTGTTTTACTTATTTTTTATTCTTTGTCCGGATAAATGTTTAAAAAAACTTCTCCTCGGACCGACTGGGCCGAAGCCCAGCCGGCCCAACAACGCCACCGTCTCCCTCGCGCGTGCCCGAGCAGGACTCCCCGAGTCCGAGCCGCCGCCACCGCTCGCCGTGGTCGCCCCGGCCTCCTCCTACCCCTTCCCCAAGCCAGTCCTCCCATCCCCTCCTATAAAGGGCGCCGCCCGGGCCCCTCTCTCCCTCCTCTCGCCTTGCCTCGCCCCGCATCTCGCGCCGCCGGCGAGATCCGCTGAGCTCCGCCCGAAGCCGGCTCTCTCGCCGCCGGCGACCACCGCCGTCGCCACCACACCGCCCGCCCAGCGCCGCCCTCCCAGCCTTCGCCGCCTCCCATGACGCCCGGAGCCACCGTCCTCGAGTCCACGGAGCCACCCGCCGTCCGCCGTTAAATGCGTCTCGTTTAGCGGTTTTCTCCGCCTAAAACGCCAAGCCGGTATAACCCTTAAACCCGCCCGATTTTTCTAATTAAGATCGGTTAATTTTTTTTAGGTTAAATTATTTTGCGAACATTCACTGGTTAGGTATACTCAGTGAACGACTTTCGTTCATTAGCGTTCTGTAACGAGCGTTCGCTTTTTAGTTTTTCTTTTTCTGATATTTTTTCAGTCAGGGACCTGTTAGTAGTTAGTTCTTTTACAGTTTAGTCCCTGCTCTTCAAACGGTCACAACTTTTTGTCCGTTTATCCAAATCGAACAAAACAAACGCCCACTTCTTCGTTATGATCTCCTCCATCCAGTAATCCAGCTTAAACATGTTTTTGAAAGTTTCAAAATTTGAATTCAAACAGATTTGTATTTGAACTTCATTTGATCATAACTTGAGTTTCGTAACTCCGATTTAGTTGATTCTTTTTGCAAATCGAAGCTCTTGACCTAAACTTTCTGATAAGGCCAAAGTCACATAATTA
This sequence comes from Aegilops bicornis, assembly GCA_021605145.1. Lineage (NCBI taxonomy): Eukaryota > Viridiplantae > Streptophyta > Magnoliopsida > Poales > Poaceae > Aegilops > Aegilops bicornis. The sequence goes on from CM038670.1 coordinate 364,442,558, forward strand.
TGGTACTGTTAGAAATTTTTTTATGTTGCAAGAGTTATTTGCTTGGTTTTGTTGTTTTCCGAATTGTTTTCTTCGTTCTTTCCGATCTTTTGAGTGATTGCTTATGTGTGGTTACTATTGCTTGCTTACGATAGATTGACCGGAGTGTGATGAGTAGAACTATCAAGAGTTTTGAGTGCGAATCATCTTCATCAACATTGCAGACAAGTTCACACTTTGATCATATCCCTTTTCATACCTAGTTTTTTATGCATTAGTTTCAACCCTGAAACATTGCATGAGTAGGATTGATAACATGTGGGTATCGGGAAGTAGTTGATGAGGTAGGAACCTATTGCCCTGCATTCAAACCTTGGGAGTTACTATTACGTTGCTTATATTGCTATGCTATGCTCGTAGACGTGGATTGGGTGAGTGTATCCATGACAGATGTGAGATTGTTAATTAATGGTTTATTTAAGGTGGCAACTTAAACACACATCTGGGTGGATTGAGGTACCTGGGTATTCCAGGATTGCCTGTTTCTTTTTGGACCGCCACCCAGGCTCAAAGGATCATGAGATTATTCATGCTAGAAACTTCCGTGTGCAGCCACAAGCTACTATGGGCTCTAGCATAGTTTACTAAGTCGTGCGAACTCTTACAGTGGTAGACTAGCAGATGTAGGGGATGTAGGTTGGTACGGTCTACCCATTCGTGAGGTGCTAGCGCTTCTGAAAGACTATGTCTCGGTCATCCGTTTCTCAAACACCTTGTAGTGTGAGAATCTTAATGGAGGAGATCGAGTCTTGTGGGGAAAAGTGCACAAACCTCTGCAGAGTGTATCAAACTAATCATGATTAGCCGTGTCCCGGTTATGGACATCTTGAGTATCTAGTACTTGGATTTTCGTGTGAATCTCATCGTGTTACTTTAAATAATTTTGTTGGGTTAATGATGATATTTTTAATTGGGATTGAGAATGCTATCAACCATTCTCAATGTTTAACAACCACCATGATAGTTAAATAAATTTATTCCTTTGTAGTAGGGAAAAATTGGCTTTTCGCAAAAACGTTATAACCATAGAGCTTTCCACCAGCCAAATATGCATGTAGTGATAGCTTTATTCATCATTATCCTATGGTGTGAATTTGCCAGTACATTCAATGTACTGACCCTTTGTGGCTGCAAAGTCTCATGTTGCAGGATCTTACGACGAGTAAGTGATACGTTAGGGTTACTATTTCTACACTCAACTTTGCCATTGGTGTTGATGGGGATCCACAACCTTGTTACTTCCGCTATTTGGATTGAGGTAATAGTATTTACGTTACTTTATACATGTGATTTACCTCTGTTATAAATCCTCGAGTATTGTGTGTGTCAGCATACCGATCCAGGGATGACACTTAAGCACAGAGACTTGATCCATTCGGGTCAGGTCGCTACACTATGATCCCCAAACTCATATGTATGGCTACCCCGAAAAATCCATGGGTAGAATATACAAGCTGCTTAGCTTGAATGTGACAATCCAAGTGCTCAACCTATTCTTCCAAGGTCTAAGATAAAGCATCCCTATCCTAAGGAAACACGTCGTAATCCACTCCAAGATCTTGTTTCCTTCCTATGAATCAACTCTAACAGCCCATTAACTTCCATCAATCACTACACAATCCATTAATTCTACAAATCCAATGTCTATGGTGTTCCACATGATCTCCTAATGTCCTATAATCCCCAGATACTTGAAAGGGCTATTTTTCTGTAGTCAGTCCACCGATTCCAATTGTCATGGTCAAGTAAAATCCAAGGTCAAGCTCATACAGATCCCTAAATAAACCCCGACAATTCACCCAATCTCCTAGTTTATCATCCACCGAGAAACATGGTCTCATGTTCGAGATCTTCAGTATAAAGCCAATTTACTCCAAACCATGTAGACGTACTCAGCATCTATACTCAACTAGGATCACCTACTTAAATCCAAATCTCATGTCCAACAAGAATTTCTACATAATTCCCTCCGGGTCATTTTTGCAATGTCAACAACCTCCTATTGATACATCTGGTCAGGTCAAAATCTTATTCCTCCAAGAATCTCAGCTTATGATCCTAATTGTCTTACAAAATCCAGTTTACTCCAGGGTGATGAAAGTTACGCTACTCTTTTAACGCGATCCCACCAAGTTCATCTACCAATATGAAAGCCTCATAATCCACCAATGAGTCTCAGTCAATTCCTCAAGGTATCTGATATAAACTCATCAAGTCATTTGTCCTTCATTCCTATATCCCCAAATTGGTCTCTCCTATGGCATCATCAGTTTTGGTGCTATCTTAGGATGATAAAGTGCTCGTTCGCTATGTCCACTAGTTCCATAATGAACCCAGTGCTATGCGAGGTTACAAAGGCTTAACTGGTCCACTTGTAATTCTGTGGGTTAAGCACTTGGTTAAGGATTCGAGCTGGGGTATCTCGTGAAGTCTCGAAGGCTATAGTGATGGGTTTACAATCTTGAGAGGTAAACATAACTCTACGGGGTTGCACTTGGTCGAGGAGGTTGTAGCAAAAGTCTTCAGTGCTGGTTGGTTGCCAAAGTAGAATCCTTGGTGTATCTTGTCTTGCTAGCCTTCAGTTGAGGAGAGAGAGATGAGAGGAAAAGTAGCATAGAGGAGGGGGATGCCTAAAGGAGGTTTTATAGTCCAAATGCTAACAAACGGGCGCCGAAGGGCCAAACACAAACAATAAAATAAGGCAGGTGATATAGCCGCGTACTAGTTGCCTAGGGTAAAAGGGCGACTGATATCAAAACATAAACAATTAAAAGCAAGCAACACACAATCATGGTTCTATTCAAACCATCATACGGACTCGACTGCGCATAGGGGGGTACACGACTTATCCTACCCTAGGGGTTCTCGGACTCAGTAGTCGTGCCTTGTGCCTCGTGTAGTCTTCCGGGTTTTACTTAGGTGTTGCTACGTCTCTTGCAGTTGTTCGATGAAACGATCCCGGTTGAGCTTGAAGAGTCTTCAACAACTTCTCGCCTGTTGGAGTGATGGGGTGAAGGTGTCTCCTTGTAGCTGGCATTGACTTGGTCTCCTCTTGTCTTCTTAATCATGACGATCCCTTTTGCCTTCTAAGGCGTCGAGTGTACCAGGTAGGCAATCCTTTATGTAATGACACTAACAAGGCATAGTAGATGTCCGATCTGCCGGATACACTGTTGCCAGTATCGTCACCGAGAGCGGGGGATGAAGAGAACCGTTTTCCTGCTCACTATAGTGAGGCGGACCAAATGGCTAGGTTCTCATCCACCGGTGGTTGCCGACACAACAATGATAAGGACAGGGTTGCTCTATTAGTGATGTATACCATGACCTTGCATATCCTATGCCCTGGTCATCATAGGACAAGGTTGCATAATCCTGGGGCAATTTTCAAAGGTGTCACCATCCTCTGGGTCTTCATGTCCTCATTCCTTGAGGGCGTACCTTCTGTTGGCATCGTCTTGCTGTGGTGTTGCCAATCTTGTGTTAAGAAGAGGTGGGTGAGTGTCTGGCAAGGCGTCTTACTTCTATATTATCCACGAGGATTACAAGGAATCCCGTGGTCAGGGGCATAAGGATTCTAGCGACCATTAAATTTGAAGGGGAAGAGGAAAGTATATCTTAGTTTTCGAAAAACTCAGAAGGGGAAGAGAAGTATAGATAGTTTTGAAAATTAGTAATAGTTTTGAAAATAGCTTTACCCTAACTAACGACCATGCTAACTAAGGCTTCCAACAGTCAGGATGGCTCTGATACCAGCTCTGTGGGGACAACGACTCATAAGTCGAGATCACCGAATGCACGTGTACAGTGATCCCAGAGATCAATGCTCACTGAACACCTGTAAGCTGAATAACAAGAGTCTTACATCCATACATACCGTTTTACACAAGTAGGACCATTATGGTCAAGCCTTGAGTATATCATCGCAGCGGAAATCTTCAATAACAACTTGGACCCATGCCATCTACCTTAACCCTACAGGCATTATGACTGGGAAGCGTCCAAGCTCGCATGTTCATCACCAAGGTACCCTTCATAATATACTGTTCTTTCATATCTGGCCAATAAAATAACCAGTGGCAAGCCAATGAGTACTTTGAATGTAATCGCAAGCAACCCATGTTTTGGTTCAAGATACAACAATGCATGATATAGGTAAATTTTTGCAGAAAGCTAGTTTTGAGTGCAATGACATGTTCAACAACTCGTAAGACATGCATCAGGAGAATTCAAGTAACCATGAGGACATGTTACAGATATCAACATAAATAGAGCGGGAATCAACCCAACTCAATCATGTCAAGTCCTTTGACTTGACCCAAGTAGATCTTCCCACTTATCCAAACACACACACTAGTTTGTAAACATGTGGACGTAGCCCAAGAGCGGTTACCCAACTGTCCTTAACCATGGACACGACTATTCGAATAGTTTTACACTCTGCAGAGGTTGCACACTTTACCCAAAAGATCCATGGAACTTCCGCGTCATCCACGACCCGCGGTACCTCAAGTACCCGGGGTAAGCACCCGATCATTACATTTCCCTAGACGACACTAACAAAGAGTCCACTCTTTGTTCCGTATCCTCATGATGTACATCATACGAGACTCACTCGAGATCGTAACACCCGCGAGGGGACACAACGGTGTATCCGGTGCCCTGTGAAAACAGTCATGGCCGCCCTACAGCACGACCCGTCCCGAGAAAGAGCACCAACTCTCCCCCGTCACTAGTAATGCGGGCTCCAAGCTAGTACCAGCCTAGGTAATCAATAATGCCCTTTCCCATATAAGGGTAGAGTGGTTGCGCATGTAAGGTTGGAATAACGGTCGCAACTTAAACCAATCCATTTTGAAAACAACACACACACTTGCCTCGGTACACCACTTCGTCATCAAGTGGCTACCCAACTCATCATCTCCCCCGGGCATAAGTGGCACCCGATGGGGTTTTCGAGAAGTCTTTTGAAAATACTTTGTCTCCATCACCATGCATATTCCCGTCCCTTTCACAGAAAGCACTACTTTAGCATCCTATCTACCCCCACCGCATAACCCTCATAAGAAGGTAGGGTCATGCACAATGCAAGTATCAACGAGGAAGTACGGTGGGAAACCATCAAAGTGGTTACCACCTCATCATGATTCCGTTGCAACAACAATATGGTGCTATATGGTCAAAGGGCTGCCTGCCTGTTTTAACAAAGTCTTTGACGTCTTCAAATATCTCTGGTCCAACTCCGAGCATTTCGTCAACTTCGTTAACTATCGTCGAAAACAACCATAATAAGCAACACGACCAGGCAAAAAAAAGTGCTCAAAAAAAATGTGAGTTGGACTTTTCTAGGATGCCTCTGGTGATATGAGGAATGACCAAGGTGATTTCCTTGGAAATGGATCAATGGATATATCTAAACATTTCGATATGATGGAACAAGGGATTCAATGGATCTGCAAGTTGTCTATAGAATGCCTTTTTATAAAAATGAGTAAAATTACCCATTAAATCAGGCATGATTTTAGAAACTTTTAGAAATTGGTTTCACTGGATTTGGAGTTGCAATGAATATAATATGGATTTTTGAAGTGGACTTATGTGGATAAATGACCTTTTTAAAGGGTCTAGTGAAAACCAAGAACAACAAAAATGTCCACTGTGGTCCATTAAATAGAATTTGATTTATGGAGTCAAGAAATTTTATTCATCAAATTTGGACAATATTTGAATAGTTTCGGATTTTTAAGTTCACCGAAAAGAAAAAGAAGAATATTTGGGTTATACCTAAAGCGTACGGCCTTGATTTAGCTTACTTCAAGACTGGTCGGCCCATTTCTTGAGGCGAACCAGGCGACGTCGAAGGCGTATTAGCCTGTTACGCTTTCAGTGCCGGGACGCGGTATCCTTGACGTCGTATCCACTTAAAACGGGCGGGCCCGGGGCCCGCTGGTGTGTGGGTCCCATGCCAACTCTCTCTCCTCCCGCCTCCCCCTTCTTCCTCCTGACGGGTTGAGGCAGGGGATGACGAGCAGCGCCGTCTTTGGCGGCGATTCCGCTTCTGCTGCGCCCGGGGCCAGCCGGTGGTGCAGGCGGATGGCCCGTTCCACGCTGCGCCCAGAGGTGGCCGCGCTGGATGCGGGGAGCGCCAGAGTTGGGCGGAGCGTCGGCCATGGCAGAGACCAGAGACGGCGAGGATGGGCACGACAGGACGGCGAGATATGGGAGGAAATGGAGCCCGGGGTGGGTCGGCGGTGGTTGTGAGAGGGTTCTGGAGTAGCTAGGGGGAAGAGAGAGGGGTCGACCCGCTCGAATTCGAGCGGTGGTCGGCGGGAAAGCTCCTTCAAGGGGGGACGCATGAAGGGCGCAGGAGAGGAAGTGAGTTAGTATAGGGGGTCTAGGGGAGGCGCGTGGTGTGGTAGGTGACGCTGGAGAGGCCGGGGGGTGGCCTTGTATGGCGGGGTCGTGGCGCACCGTGAGCGAAGCTCACTGGTGCCAGCGGGAATTGCTGTGGCAGCCGAGGGAGGGGGGATAGAGCCCTCTGCGGTGCTCGTGGGCATAGCCCAGGGTTCTTGGAAGGTAGAGGAGGAGCAGAGCGAGCTCGAGGAGGCCCCGCACGAGTGCAGCGACTGGTGAGCTCGAGCGGCGCTCGGGTGGGCTCGACAGGTGGAAGAGGAGAGCAAGAGAGGAGGGGCCCGACAGCTAAGCGTGTCATGGACGTCGAGGCGACCTCGGGAGACACGGACCCGGCGCCCAAGGTCGTCGAGTGCCTCGGAATGGGCAAGCTACAGTGCGGGAGTGCACTATAGCGTGCTCCAGAGTGCGTCCATGGCATGCCATGGGCATGTCTTATAGTGTCTGGGGGTTTTGGGGGAGAGAAAACAAGGTAGGAGTGGCATTGGATGCCCTAGAGAGCCACTAGATGAGAGGCGAGGTGGAGAGAGAGGTGAACAGTGGTTGTCCAGAGGGGGAAAATGGGGTTTTGCCCCATCAATCATGGAGCTTTGGAAGAGGGGGAGCTACTGGAGGTTGCTGGTGATCAGGTTCAGCTGTGGTAAAAACTTGCGCTCATGGAGATTAGTGGAAGAGGCCAAAATGATGATTTTGGAAAAATGGCAGAAGGTGTTTGTAGTTGATTTGGGCAAGAAGATGAACTCCTCTTCTCATAAGGCTTGACAGTGACAAATGGCATGAGAAAACAAGTGGTTCCACCAAGATTGAGTCCATTTGGGAAAAGTTGCCAATGCAACTTTTGTAAACCCTAGAAATCAACAGAAATGGGTTTTCCAAGATCTAGTCATGCAAAACCATTCTCCTTGATGCACCACTTGGTGTAGTGTCATCATTTGGGGATTTGAACATGTCCACAAAAATTTAGATCAAAAGGACACACTTGGCAATGTAGAGTTGTTCAAATTTGGTTACGGACAGAAGGGTTTTGGGGCACTTTGATCAATATAACATTTTCTCCAACTTGTGCCATTTGGTCTAGATGAATGATTAGACCATTTGAGCATGTTCACAAGGTTTGAGAACATTTGGACATGTTTGGCAATGTAAAGTTGCTCAAACTTCAAACTGGACAGAAATGGTTTTGAGGGGATTTCATGGGGTTATACTATTCTCCATGACATGATACTTGTCAAGATCATCAAACATGTCATATGTGACATGCTAGAAGTTTCTTGGAATTTTTGGATAATATTTCCTTTGTAAATATTTCAAAAGCTTGAAATATCCAGAAAGGGTATTTGAGGGATTTAACCAATATTTTGAACATGAACATGTGTTGAAATTCTTATATATGGACAATATATGTCCATGAGTTTCCCTAGGTTTTCCCAAATATTTTTAAATCATTAAAATAATTTTAACCTATTAAAGACCTTTTCTGGCCTAAAGAAACAGCCTTTAAATAAAATAGGTAAATAAATTTTAAAATTATATTTTTGTGGTTTTTGGTAGTCCTATACCTAATGGGAGTCAAACATACTCTTTGAAATATTTTTCATACCCCAAATCAAGTACTTGCAGTGCAAACCTCAATTCAGGGGTTTTTGGAAAACTAAATTTAGAAAATACTTTTGGCCAAATTATTTTTGTAAGAAATTATTTTTATGTCCTATACACATGGCATGATCATTGGTTCAAGAGTTTGGAGCAAGGAGATGAAGTATAGGAGTTGGAGGATTTATTTGATTTTTAGAGCATTTGCAAACAATAGACAAACCAATCAAGGCAAGGTCCAAAACACTCAAAAATTTTGTCAAACCACATTTTATCATGATTGTTAGATTAAGTGTAGTGGCATGAAAATCAGGGTGTGACACCCCCTAGGGCGCGACCTCCTATCTCGTGGGCCCCCTGGACCTCCTCTGACCTCAACTCCAACTCGATATGTTCCGTCTCGGGGAGAAAAAATCAAAGAGAAAGTTTCATCGCGTTTTACGACACGGAGCCGCCACCAAGCCCTAATCTCTCTCGGGAGGGCTGATCTGGAGTCCGTTCGGGGCTCCGGAGAGGGGGATTCATTGCCGTCGTCATCATCAACCATCCTCCATCACCAATTTCATGATGCTCACCGCCGTGCGTGAGTAATTCCACCGTAGGCTTGCTGGACGGTGATGGGTTGGATGAGATTTACCATGTAATCAAGTTAGTTTTGTTAGGGTTTGATCCCTAGTATCCACTATGTTACGAGATTGATGTTGCTATGACTTTGCTATGCTTAATGCTTGTCACTAGGGCCCGAGTGCCATGATTTCAGATCTGAACCTATTATGTTTTCATGAATATATGTGTGTTCTTGATCCTATCTTGCAAGTCTATAGTCACCTATTATGTGTTATGATCCGACAACCCCGAAGTGACAATAATCGGGATACTTCTCGGTGATGACCGTAGTTTGAGGAGTTCATGTATTCACTATGTGTTAATGCTTTGGTTCGGTTCTCTATTAAAAGGAGGCCTTAATATCCCTTAGTTTCCGCTAGGACCCCGCTTCAACGGGAGGGTAGGACAAAAGACGTCATACAAGTTCTTTTCCATAAGCACGTATGACTATTTACAGAATACATGCCTACATTACATTGATGAATTGGAGCTAGTTCTATATCACCCTATGTTATAACTATTGCATGAGGAATCGCATCCGGCATAATTATCCATCACTGATCCATTGCCTACGAGCTTTTCATATATTGTAATTCGATTATTTACTTTTCCGTTGCTATTGTTACAACTACTACAAAAACCCAAAAACATTTATCTTTACTTTTGCTACCGTTACCTTTATTATCATATCACTTTTGCTACTAAACACTTTGCTGCAGATACTAAGTTATCCAGGTGTGGTTGAATTGACAACTCAACTGCTAATACTCAATAATATTCTTTGGCTCCCCTTGTGTCGAATCAATAAATTTGGGTTGAACACTCTACCCTCGAAAGTTGTTGCGATCCCCTATACTTGTGGGTTATCAAGACTAGTTTCTGGCGCCATTGCCGGGGAGCATAGCTCTATTCTCTGGGTAACTTGGGATTTATATCTGTTGATCACTATGAAGAACTTGAAAGACGCTAAGACCAAGATTTTTCCCTCAACTACAAGGGGAGGTAAGGAACTGCCATCTAGCTCTGCACTAGATTCTCCTTCCGTTATTAGTAAGCTTGCGACACCTAAACCTGCTACTGCTATGAATTCTGATATGTCGCATGTTATTGATGATGCCACCTCTGCTATGCATGATGAAACTACTTCTGGCGTGGTACTACTTTGCCATTAGGTGAATTTCTAGATGAATAACTTGCTAGAGTTAGGGGGAATGATATTACTGAAGAACCTATTATTGATGATAGTGATGATGAAGGTTCCCCCAATGATTATGTATTACCTGTTCTTCCTAAGGGTTATGTTATGAATGAAAAAGCTGCTATGGAAATCCTTGCTTGCAATGATAGAAATAATCTTAAGAAATTATTAGCTAAATGGAAGCAGCGGTCTCTTAATGCTAGAATGAAACCCGATCCTGCTTTTGCTACTTCACCTATCTGTGTTACTGATAAGGATTATGAATTCTCTGTTGATCATGATATTATTACTTTAGTTGAATCTGATCCTTTTTATGGCCTTGAATCTGAAACTGTCGTGGCACATCTTACCAAGTTGAATGATATAGCCACCTTGTTTACTAATGATGAGAAGTATCGCTATTTATATATCCTTAAGATATTTCCGTTTTCATTAAAGGGTGATGCTAAGACTTGGTATAATTCTTTTGCTCCTGGTTGTGTGTGTAGTCCCCAGGATATGATTTATTACTTCTCTGCTAAATATTTCCCTACTCATAAGAAACAAGCTGCCTTGCAGGAAATATATAATTTTGTGCAAATCAAAGAAGAGAGTCTCCCACAAGCTTTGGGGAGGCTTCTCCGGTTACTTAATGCTTTGCCTGATCATCCTCTTAAGAAAAATGAAATACTTGATATCTTTTATAATGGACTAACTGATGCTTCCAAGGACTACTTGGATAGTTGTGCTGATTGTGTTTTCGTGGAAAGAAACGACGTGAAGCTAAAATACTATTGAATAATATGTTGACTAATGAAAATAATTGGACTCTTCCTGAGCCAGTTCCTGAAGTGATTCCTGAACCAGTTGAGCCAACTCCTGAGCCTATTCCTAAACCCACTCCGAAGAAGAGAGGTGTTTTATTTCTTAGTCCTGAAGATATGCAAGAGGCAAAGAAATCAATGAAGGAAAAAGGTATTAAAGCTGAAGACGTTAAGAATTTACCTCCTATTGAAGAAATACATGGTCTTAATTTACCGCCTGAAGAACCACATTGTCTTGATAACCCGACACAGGTAGTAAAGGGAAAATTCTCTCTATAGATATGATAAACTTGAAATACCCTCTACTAAATTTCATAGCCCATGCTTAGATGAATTTGATGACTTTATGGCTAGGCAAGAAAGTTTTAATGCTTATGTTGGTAGAGAGTTAAAGAATAATGCTTTCGAGATAGGACGCATAGGTGATAATCTGGCTAGAGTTAAAGATGAACTTCACCGCGTTAGCAAATATGCTTCTATGGTTGCTACTCAAGCTGAGCAAGTGCTTAAATCTCAAAATGATTTGCTTGATGAATTAAATAATAAAAATGACTTTGTTGTTAGAGTGGCTACTAGAACTGGTAGAATGACTCAGGAACCTTTGTATCCTGAAGGCCACCCTAAGAGAATCGAACAAGATTCTCAAAGAAATAATTTAGAGGCACCTAGTTCTTCTAAAAAGAAGAAGAAGAAAAACGATAGAACCTTGCATGCTTCTAGTGAACCTACTGTAGACACACCTAAGAATCCCAATGATATTTCTATTTCTGATGATGAAACTCAATTAGGTGATGAACATGAACCTAGTGATAATGTTAATATTAATGTTCATGTTGATGCTCAACCTAGCAATGATAATGATGTAGAGATTGAACCTGCTGTGGATCTTGATAACCCACAATCAAAAAATCAACGTTATGATAAGAGAGATTTTGTTGCTAGGAAGCACGGTAAAGAAAGAGAACCATGGGTTCAGAAACCCATGCCCTTTCCTCCTAAACCATCCAAGTCAAAGGATGATGAGGATTTTGAGCGCTTTGCTGAAATGATTAGACCTATTTTCTTACGTATGCGCTTAATTGATATGCTCAAAGTAAATCCCTATGCTAAGTTTATGAAGGATATCATCACAAATAAAAGAAAGATACCAAGCTGAAATTTCCACCATGCTTGCTAATTACACTTTTAAGGGTGGAATACCAAAGAAACTTGGAGATCCGGGTGTTCCTACTATACCTTGCTCCATTAAAAGAAATTACGTTAGAACTGCTTTATGTGATCTTGGAGCCGGTGTTGGTGTTATGCCTCTCTCTTTATATCATAGACTTGAATTGAATAAGTTGATACCTACTGAAATATCTTTGCAAATGGCTGATAAATCAACTGCTATACACAGCCGGTATTTGTGAGGATGTGCCTGTTGTGGTTGCAAATGTCACTATCTTAACGGACTTTGTTATTCTTGATATTCCTGGGGACGATAGCATGTCTATTATCCTTGGTAGACCTTTTCTTAATACTGAAGGGGTTGTTATTGATTGCAACAAAGGCAATGTCACTTTTCATGTTAATGGTAATGAGCATACGGTACATTTTCCGAGGAAACAATCTCAAGTCCATAGCATCAATTCTATTGAAAAAGTTCCGACTATCATTTTTGGAGGTTTTGAATTTCCTCTTCCTACTGTCAAGAAAAAGTATGATATTCTTATTGTTGGGGATTTTCATATCCCCGTTGAGGTAACTTAGTGTTATTCGAAATTTCTCCGGTTCCGTGTTATTCGGAATGAGTTTGTTAACAAGACTTGATCAACCTTGTTAGTTGATTCATTTTGATGATCACAAGATGGATGAAATTAGAAGGAACAACCTTTTGTACCCTCTTTTTACTTTCTGTTATTTAGAATAAATAAAGCAAAAATAGTATTATCCGTCTGTTTTTTGAATTATCTGTGCATTAAAAAATAATCCAAAAATATAAGTGCTCCAAATGCCCTGCAAATCTAGTATGATTTTTTCTAGAATATTTGAGGATTTTAGGCACTAAAAACACTGCAGAAGGGGCAAGCACCAGGCCACGAGAGAGGAGGGCGCCCCCCCCTTATAGGGCGCACCCCCCTGTCTTGTGGGCCCCTGGTGGCCCCCCTCCACTTATGCCAGCACCCACACACTTCATCTTCTACCCAAAAAAATCCCCATCCAGCTCAAGCCAGAGTTCTAGCTTGTTTTGCTGCGATATTTGATCTCTTAGCTCAAAGCTCCATTCACAAGACTGCTTTGGGAGATTGCTGCTTGAATTTTAAGAAAATGTTAAGGAGGCTCTTTAAAGGCTCTTTTAGCCAAAGCTCTAAGGAAAAACAAGACAAAGAGAAGGAAAAACCAAAGTATAATCTTCCTCGCTTAGCGGAAGTACGGTCGTGTGAATGGCCATGAGAGGATTTCTTGAAAGAAGCCGGAATTCATGAAGATTTTTATGCTTTAATCGAGATTGCAGGCCTCACCGGTTTCATCAACGGCCGAATCGATCAGTAATTCTTACTTACCAATACTTTCGTGCAAAACTTTTATTATTATCCTAACAAGTCACCGCCTGCAGTATCATTTCATTTATATGATGAATTCAAAGAAATGTCTTTACGTGACTTTTGTACGGTATGTAGGATACCTTATGAGGGAGAATTAGAGGAACCCCATCGTGAAGATGTGGATGGCTTCGTTAAAACTATTGCTGTGTAAGAGCCAAAGAAGGGCTCCGAGGCAAAAGTCTCTAGCATACACTTCCCTATTTTACGCTACTTTGCCATATTTGCTAGTAGATGCTTGATTGGTCGTGGAAATAGTGGAAATTTGAGCGTTCCAGATATTATTATTCTTCAACATGCTTTGCTGGGAGACAACACTTTTAGTATAGGTGCCGTCATTATTAAACGGCTAGCCCTGAATCGTACAAAAGGCCCCATATTTGGAGGTATCTATGATGCACGTCTTGCTGAACATTTTTAGATACCCATTAGGCACCATGAGGAGGATGAGATAAAATTGCATCCTCAAATTTTAGATTACAAGAGCATGGTAGCACACAAGTTTATTGTTGACAACAAAGAAAAGATGCTCTTGTATAAACTTAGATTTAATAAGAAACACATTGAGATTATTATTTTGCCTGCGCCTCATTGTTTGATTTGCTTGCGTAAAATCGCCTTGTCATGCTTCAAGCAAGGAACAATCATCGATCTCAAGCTTTACTCCGTAACCTGAACTTGAGCCGGAACTGAATCGGACCCTTATCGTGCATCATCTATCCAAAGGATCCGGAGATGACCAGCCAGTGGTATCCTGATTACACCTCCCACTACACCGGGGAGAGTAGCGGCGGTCCTTGGTATTAAACCAACTTAGGCCAAAAGCCTAAGCTTGGGGGAGTACGTATTTCTCACCGACTTTACATTCATGTTCACACACTAGTTGTCGGTGCTCATATTATTTCATTGTATTATCCATGATAGTTTAAATTTCTTTTTCTAGCTTTCTTCTTGTGTGTTTCATAAACCTTAAGAAAAACAAAAAAATAATTAGTTAGTTTATGCTTGTAATAGAATTAAAATGAAAACCCAAAAAGATTTCTAATTCTTCTTCTTACTTGTTGGGAGCTTTCCCGTGTAAATAGTTTTATTTTATTTTCTTTCCTTTGGGGGTCGAGAAGACCATATTGAAAATGCTTAGTGGCTCTTATATGCATGATTGTTTATTTAATTTAGAGCCCATATTACTTGTCTTCTCTCTTGAGTTGAATGCTTGCAGATTCCAGCTTAGTCCAATGCACGTGCACTCTTATTATTACACACATCGTTCGGTCGTGCGAGTGAAAGGCAATAATGACGATATATGATGGACTTATTGGGATGAGAAAAGCTGGTATGAACTCGACCTCTCTTGTTTTTGTAAATATGATGATTCATTGTTCCTGAGTCAGCTATTATGAAGTAAACATATTTGCAATGACATTTAGAGATTATAGTTGCTCGTGCCATGCTTGATTATCTATGAGTTATAATGGTTTACCTTGCGTGCCAACATGCTATTAGAATGATTATGATGTGGTATGATGGGATGGTATCCTCCTTTGAATGAATTGAGTGACTCGACTTGGCACATGTTCACGCATGTAGTTGAATCAAATCAACATAGCCTTCATGCTATTTATGTTCATGGTGGATTATATCCTACTCATGCTTGTTCTCGGTGTGAATTAATTTTAATGCATGTTTACGACTGTTGTCGCTCTCTCAGTTGGTCGCTTCCCAGTCTTTTGCTAGCCTTCACTTGTACTAAGCGGGAATACTGCCTGTGCATCCAAACTCCTTAAATCTCAAAGTTGTTCCATATGAGTCCACCATACCTTCCTATATGCGGTATTTACCTGCCGTTCCAAGTAAATTTGTATGTGCCAAACTCCAAACCTTCAAATGAAATTCTGTTTTGTATCCTCGAGCAGCTCATGTTTCAACTAGGGCTGCCTATATCTTCCATGCTAGGTGGGTTATTCTCAAGAGGAGTGGACTCCGCTCCTCATTCACGAGAAAGGGCAGCACTGGATGCCCAGTCCCATGATCCAAAAAGATCAAAGCAAATCCAAATAATTAAACAAAACTCCCCCAGGGCTGTTGTATGTTGGAGGCACTCGTTGTTTCGAGCAAGCCATGGATTGATGCTTGTTGGTGGTTGGGGGAGTATAAATCTTTACCATTCTGTTTGGGAACTTCCTATAATGCATGTAGTATGGAAGATACAGCCATCTCATAGTTGTTGCGTTGACAGCAAAAGTATGCCGCTCAAAATGTTATTCAATCTCTATTTTAAAATCGAGCTCTGGCACTTCTACAAATCCCTGCTCCCCTCTGCGAAGGGCCTATCTATTTACATTTATGTTGAGTCATCACCCTTCTTATTAAAAGCACCCGCTGGAGAGCACACTGTCATTTGCACTCATTATTATTGGTTTATATTGGGTATGACTTGACTGGATCTCTTTTACCATGAATTACAATGTTTAGTCAGTCCTTGATCTTTAAAGGTGCTCTGCATTTATGTTTTTGCGGTCTCAGAAAGGGCTAGCGAGATACCATTTTGTTATATCATGTTATGATTATTTTGAGAAAGTGTTGTCATCCGAGTTCTATTATTATGGCTCGCTAGCTGATTATGCTATTGATATGAGTAATTGTGAGACCTATGTGTTATTGTGAGTATGGTTAGTTCATAATATTTGCTGCAACTTGAATGCTGGCTTTTCATGTTTACAACAACAAGAGCAAACCGAGTTTGTAAAAGTTTTTCATTATCACTTTCAGTTTATCAACTGAATTGCTTGAGGACAAGCAAAGGTTTAAGCTTGGGGGAGTTGATACGTCTCCAACGTATCTACTTTTCCAAACACTTTTGCCCTTGTTTTGGACTCTAACTTGCATGATTTGAATGAAACTAACCCGGACTAACGCTGTTTTCAGCAGAACTACCATGATGTTGTTTTATGTGTAGAAAAGAAAAGTTCTCGGAATGTCCTGGAAATCCACGGAGGCACTTTTTGGAATTTATAAGAATTTTTGGCGAAAGAATTAATGCCGGGGCCTGACTGTCCACGAGACAGGGCGCGCCCCTAGGGCGCGGCCTCCTATCTCGTGGGCCCCCTAGACCTCCTCCGACCTCTACTCCAACTCCATATATTCCGTCTCGGGGAGAAAAAAATCAGAGAGAAAGTTTCATCGTGTTTTACAACACGGGGCCGCCGCCAAGCCCTAATCTCTCTCGGGAGGGCTGATCTGGAGTCCGTTCGGAGCTCCGGAGAGGGGGATTCGTCGCCGTCGTCATCATCAACCATCCTCCATCACCAATTTCATGATGCTCACCGCCGTGCGTGAGTAATTCCATCGTAGGCTTGCTGGGACGGTGATGGGTTGGATGAGATTTACCATGTAATCAAGTTAGTTTTGTTAGGGTTTGATCCCTAGTATCCACTATGTTCGAGATTGATGTTGCTATGACTTTGCTATGCTTAATGCTTGTCACTAGGGCCCGAGTGCCATGATTTCAGATATGAACCTATTATGTTTTCATGAATATATGTGAGTTATTGATCCTATCTTGCAAGTCAATAGTCACCTACTATGTGTTATGATCCGACAACCCCGAAGTGAGAATAATCGGGATACTTCTCGGTGATGACCGTAGTTTGAGGAGTTCATATATTCACTATGTGTTAATGCTTTGGTCCGGTTCTCTATAAAAGGAGGCCTTAATATCCCTTAGTTTCCGCTAGGACCCTGCTTCAACGGGAGGGTAGGACAAAAGACGACATACAAGTTCTTTTCCATAAGCACGTATGACTATTTACGGAATACATGCCTACATTACATTGATGAATTGGAGCTAGTTCTATATCACCCTATGTTATAACTATTGCATGAGGAATCGCATCCGGCATAATTATCCATCATTGATCCATTGCCTACGAGCTTTTCATATATTGTTCTCCGCTTATTTGCTTTTCCGTTGCTATTGTTACAACTACTACAAAAACCCAACAACATTTATCTTTACTTTTGCTACCGTTACGTTTATTATCATATCACTTTTGCTACTAAACACTTTGCTGCAGATACTAAGTTATCCAGGTGTGGTTGAATTGACAACTCAACTGCTAATACTCAAGAATATTCTGTTGCTCCCCTTGTGTCGAATCAATAAATTTGGGTTGAATACTCTACCCTCGAAAGTTGTTGCAATCCCCTATACTTGTGGGTTATCAGCCTACAACCTCATGAAGATGCCAAGGAGAAAGGACGTCCTCACCGTAGTTGGAGACACCAAGGAGGCTCTAGCGGCGCTCAAGCTTACCCTCAAAACTGCCGCGGTGGCGCGACCGGCCGACGAGGCCACCCCTAGAGCTAAGGAGGCCACGCCAGCAAAGAGGAAGCAGTTGTTCACTCAAGATCGGGCCGAAACTAAGCAGGTGCCGGTCGAGGAAGATGGGTCCTCAGGAGCCACCTTCACCATAGGCGCCAACCTCGACCCAGATCAAGAGGAGGCATTGAGGTTCCTGTGCACGAACAAGGATGTATTCGCCTGGGAACCCAAGCAGCTAGTAGGGGTCCCGAGGGGGCTGATCGAGCATCATTTGAGGGTGTGCCCCAATGTGCGCCCTGTGAAGCAGAAGGCGCGGTGTCAGTCCATGGAGAAGCAGTCCTTTATCGTCCAGGAAACCCGCAAGCTGGAGGCAGCAGGTGTTATTCGCGAGGTTCGGTACCCTGAGTGGTTGGCGAACCCCGTCGTCGTACCAATGAAAGGCGGGAAGGAGCGGATGTGTGTCGACTTCACCAACCTCAACAAGGCCGGTCCCCAAGACCTGTTCCCGCTTCCGCGCATCGACCAGATTGTCGACTCCACCGCCGAGTGCGTCCTGCTGTGCTTCCTGGACGCGTTCTCAGGCTATCACCAGATCAAGATGCAAGTAGAGGATGTGGAGAAGACAGGCTTCCTGACCCCGTGTGGGGTGTACTACTACACTTGCATGCCGTTCGGGCTGCGCAACGTAGGTGCGACCTTCCAACGGCTGATGCACATCGCCCTGGGTCAGCAGGTCGGGAGGAACACTAAAGCCTACATCGACGGCATCGTCGTAAAATCTCGGGAGGCAAGAATTTTGATTCAGGACCTGGAGGAGAGCTTCGCGAGCCTGCGCCAAGTGGACTTGCGGCTCAACCCAGAGAAGTGCATGTTCGGTGTCCCGTCCGGCAAGCTGCTAGGCTTCCTAGTGTCCCACAAGGGGATCGAGGCTAACCCAGAGAAGGTCAAGGCGATAGAAGACATGAGCCCGCCACAAACTATCAAGGAGATGCAGAAGCTTGCAGGCTGCGTGACCTCGCTGGGGCGCTTCATCTCCAAGCTGGGAGAGCGCGCCCTGCCATTCTTCAAGCTGATGAAGAAGAAGGGCCCGTTCGAGTGGACCCAGAGGCTGACCAAGGGTTTCAAGACCTCAAGAGATACCTGACCAGCCCTCCTGTAATTGTGGCACCTTGCCCTCTCGAGCCCCTGGTGCTTTACCTTGCCACCACTCCCTACTTCGCTAGCGCAGCTCTAGTTGCGGTTCGGGAAGAGCACCAGGCCAAGGGTCCGCCGCGCCACACCGCACCTCCAGCCGGGGTGATACGGGACCTAGAGGGCACCGCAAAAGCTGCAGCAACGCCAACGAGTGATCAGGCCCAGCAAGGCGTCGTTCGCGGGCCTACAGAGGCCCCATTGGGCGACCAGGCTCTTGGGGTCCCGTCACCTCAAGATACGCCCCAACCTCCGGCAGACGCAGGCTCCGTTGACACTCCCGCTCTCATCGAGCACCCAATGTACTTCATCAGCACGGTACTGCGGGATGCAAGGGCACGGTACCCCATGCCTCAAAAGCTCATGCTCGCGCTCTTGGTGGCCTCGCGGAAGCTGCGTCACTACTTCCAAGGTCACCCAATCAAGGTCGTCTTGGCCTACCCGCTGGAGAGGGTACTCAGGAGCCCCAACGCTGCTGGAAGAGTTGCTGAATGGAACATCAAGCTACAAGCATTCCAGATGGAGTTCAGCACAACCAGGGTCATCAAGGGAGCCGCACTCGCCGACTTCGTGGCAGGATGGACTGACACCCCAGGGCTTGAAGCAGGCGAGGACCAATCCCTCTCGCCAGGAAGTGAAGCACCAGATGGCTGGGTCATGTATTTTGATGGCGCATTTGCACGCCAGGGCGCGGCAGCTGGAGCAGTGCTCATCTCGCCCACTCAGGACAAGCTCTACTACATTGTGCAGCTCTGCTTCCAGCAAGGCGAGAAGGTCTCCAACAATATCGTGGAGTACGAAGGCCTCATCGTTGGCCTTAAGGCTGCAGTGGCCCTGGGGGTGAAGCGCCTCACCATCAGGAGCGACTCGCAGCTCCTCGTGAACTTCTCCAACAAGGTATACGAGTCGAGGGATGAGCACATAGAGGCATACCTCACGGAGGTATGCAAAATGGAAAAGTAGTTCTTGGGCCTAGAGTTGCAGCACGTGCCCCGTGGCACCAACAAGGGGGCCGACGACATCGCCAAAAGGGCATCCAAGTGCCAACCCCAAGAGTGTGGCGCCTTCGAGGAGCGGCTCTTCAAGCCTTCGGCAGCACCTCCGCTTTCAGGGACGGCACCGCCTCGGGAGGAATTCCCCCAACCACCTGCCTCGGGAGCCCCGGCCTGCGGCCCGACCTCGGGAGCATGCCTACTCCTGGCGCTCGAGCCTCAGGAGGGGTGCTGGACCAAGGAGTTCAAGGAATACCTGACGCAAAGGACACTGCTGGAGAAAGAGGAGGACGTGGAGCGCGTGGGTTGACAGGCTGCGACATAATGCATCCAGGACAGTGAGCTATACAGGAAGCGACCAAATGGTGTTTCCTTGCGATGCATCTCCAGGGAACAGGGGAATGATTTGCTAGCTGACATACACGGCGGAGACTGCGGGCACCACTCGTCGTCATGAACCCTCGTCGGCAAGGTGTTCCGCAGCGGGTTCTACTGGCCTACGGCACTCAACGACGCGACCGATCTGGTGAAGTCCTGCGAGGCCTGCCAGTTCCACGCCAAGCAGATCCATCAGCTAGCTCAGGGCCTCAAGACCATCCCGCTCTCGTGGCCATTCGCAGTCTGGGGGATGGATATCCTATGCCCGTTCCCTCGAGCGCCTGGGGGCTACCGCTACCTCTACGTCGCCATCGACAAGTTCACCAAATGGGCGGAGGTAGAAGCTGTCTGCACCATACCGGCCGGATCAGCGGTCAAGTTCATCAAGGGTCTCGTGAGCCGACTCGGGGTCCCTAAATGCATCATCAACGACAACGCCTCGCAGTTCACTAGCAATCTCTTCAAGACGTATTGTGCTAACCTTGGAACGCAGACCTGCTACGCTTTGGTGGCAGACCCCAGGAGCAATGGTCAAGCCGAACATGCCAACGCAGAAGTCCTGCGAGGCCTCAAGAACAGGACCTTCAAGAAGACCTCGAGGCCTGCGGTAGGGGCTGGCACGACGAGCTCCAGTCTATGCTGTGGTCCATCCGCACCGCCGCCACCAAGCCAACATGCGAGACCCCGCTCTTCCTCGTCTACAGAGCAGAAGCGGTTTTCCCTCACGAGGTCAAGCATCGCTCCGCGCGGGTCCTGGTGTTTGATGAGACGCAGCAGGACGCCATGCGGGGGATGGACCTTATGCTGGGGGAGGAACGCCGCCGCGAAGCCATGCTTCGAGCGGCAAGATATCAGCAGGCGCTGTGGCGGTATTACTGCCGCAGCGTCCGCTCCAGGACGCTCGAGGTGGGCAACCTCGTCCTAAGGCGGGTGCTCTCCAGGGAAGGGCTGCATAAGCTCTCGCCCATGTGGGAGGGCCCATTTAGGGTCGCACACGTCTCTAGGCCTAGCGCCATGCGCCTCGAGACGCAGGACGGGGTCCCCATCCAGAATGCCTAGAACAACCAGCACCTCTGGAAGTTCTACCCATGAAGCAAGGCCCAGCGCCTGTGAAGCAAGGCCCCGTGCCTATGAACACTACAAAAAAAGACACATCCGTGACATTTTGGGCCGAACGAATTTTTTTCCTGTCATACATATGACACTTCTATGACGATAATTGTGACAAAACCAGGTATCATCATAGATGTGGTGGGCTCCTACTTCTATGACAAAAAATCATGACAGAAAATGGGCTTTTCATCCTGGGCGGGCCGGAGACGCAGCTGCATGACATTCTTTGGGCCGTCCATGACAGAAAAAACCGTGGTAGAAGCGAGGGGGAGGAAAATTTCGGGGAGTTCCTCGTTACGGTGGGAGGTCGGGGGCCAAGCGATGCGCGTTTATCTCATACACGTACGCGCGTGTGTGCAAGGCGTTGGCTCTAACCGAACCCGAGCGAGGCGTTGGGCTCTAACTGAACCCGAGCGATTGCACCGCAGTTACGCTAAGCATCGAACCCGAAGCGATTGCAGACCGCAGTTACGCGTTCTCGAACCCGGAGCGATCGATCGATGGTCGTTAATCGAACCTGATCGAGCGATTCCTTCTCTGCTGCTAATCAAGCCGATCGATGTTGCCTCTGGGATGAACAGTGAGCGTTGCGCGCGGGGGGGGGGGGTGGTTGGATGAACAGTGAGCGGTGGCATTTTCCTCTGGATGAACAGGACCCCATGGTGTGGTGGAGGGCTGGATGAATAGTAGACGGTGGAGAGGTGCCCGTGGAGGGGTGGTTGAACAGGACCCCATGGTGTGGAGGGCTGGATGAATAGTAGACGGTGGAGGGATGCCCGTGGAGGGGTGGTTGAACAGGACCCCATGGTGTGGAGGGTTGGATGAATAGTAGACGGTGGAGGGGTGGTTGAACAATAGCCGGTAGAGTAGCGCATGGTGGAGGCTGGATGAACAGGAGCCCGTGGAGGCTGGAGGAGGTCGACGATAGCCCGTGGAGGCTGGAGGAGGTCGACGGTGGAGATGAACAGTATCCCGTGGAGTCCCGCTTTTGCGATGCGCCACACCCCTCCCGACGAACAGGACCCCCGTTTCGACCGTAGCGCTCCAACACAAGTCCGTTTCGTCCGTTTTGCAGTACGCCACACCCCTCCCGATCAACAGGACCCCCGTTTCGACAGTAGGAGGTCCGTTTCCTCCATTTTGCGGTACGCTACACACCTCTCGATCAACAGGACCCCGTTCCCAATGTAGGAGGTCTGTTTCCTCCGTTGTGCGGTACGCCAGGCCTCGTTTCCATCGCATGTTCCATCCAAGCCCTCCCGATGAACACGACCACGCATTTCGTTTCGGCCCAGCCGGTTGGCTCCCCATGAACACGACGATGACGATGTTTCTCCATTCTGACCTAGCCATGTACGTATGCGCGAGTAGGCGTTCGAGACCCCGCCCGTATGTACACATACGTGGCCGTATTTTCTTTCTTGCACCCTGGCCGCTGTACGTACGTGTACATGCTACGTGCGCGCCTCTACTACGACGCGTCGCGCCTCTACATCGACCAAGATATATATATGCGTACATCGTTCGTGACCGTAATGACAACGCCACGTGCGCTTCACCGTGTGGGTCCCGACCGCCGTGCACTTGCTTTCCTGCGAAGATGTAGCTGGTGGGTCCCAGCAGTCAGGGGGGCGAATCGTTAGTTTTTTTTGCCTAGACGCACTTCCTTGCATGCGAAGATGTAGCTGGTGGGTCCCAGCAGTCAGGAGGGAAACATTTTTTTCGCGAAATACGGTGGCCCGTCCGGTGGGTCCCTGCTGTCAGGTGGAGGAATAATTATTTTGCGCGTAATAAGGAGGCACTTCCTTGCGGCCGCCATGGACCCACTGTCGACCTCTCCACGCCGACAAGATTACTCTTCCGATGGAAGTCGGCCGTTGACCACATTGACCACACCGCGCCGAGAGCACCACGGCGGTGGACGACGGTGAGGCCTATGAAGGGGACGACGCGGAGCCGGGGAAGATGCAGCAGTCGATGCCCACGCGAAGAGGAGTACGAGGGTGAGGCAGCCATTGCCGCAGAATAATAGGGGGTGTGGGTGAGTAGAGGCATGGCCTGGCCAGTGGTGGGAGTTGTAGGGGGCGGTGAAGCCTCCGCCGCATCGCAGCCGGCCACGGGAGGCAGGAGCACGAGGCACGACCTGCGCTGGTTTGGGTGGCTGGAGCAAGAAGACCAGAGGTTGAAGAAGCACTACGGCCGTTGGATGGACATCGTACGGTCACTGGAGCTAGAATCATGCATATTGACTAAGTTGACAAAGCCCTCCGTCCCGCCAACTTAGTAGGCCCACAAGTCAGCCTCGCCACTATACTTGGTCCCAAATAACAAAGCGGAGTATTCATTTTTTGTGCGTAATAAGGAGGCACTTCCTTGCGTGCGAAGATAGCTGGTGGGTCGACATGTCAACAAGTGCACGCTTTTTTCGTGAAATACATAGGCCCTTCCGGTGGGTCCCAGATGTCAGGTGGAGGAATAATTATTTTGCGCGTAATAAGGAGGCACTTCCTTGCTGCGGCCGTGGACCCAGCTGTCAGCCTCTCCACGTACAGTCCACGTCCGATGGAAGCCGTTCCTTGACCAATTTCACCATGCCGCACCGAGAGCACCAGGGCGGTGGACGACGGTGAGGCCTAGGACGGGAAAGACATGGAGGCAGGGAAGACTCGGCAGTTGTTTCCCACGCGGAGGGGAGTATGACTGTACGAGTGTTTACTGGTTCGTCTGCCCTCGCCGGAGAATAATAGCAGGTGTGGGTGAGTAGAGGGATGGCAGGCCAGCGATGGGAGTACGGTGGGGCGGTGAGGCCTGTGCGGCAACATAGCCGGCCGCGGGGAGGTGGGAGCATGCAGTCCCGCCGGCGCTTGTTTGAGCGGCTGGAGCAGGAAGAGCAGAGATTGAAGAAGCACGACGACCGTTGGATGGACATCATACGGTCACTGGAGCTAGAATAGTTCATATTGACTAAGTTGACAAAGCCCTCAGTCCCCGTCAACTTAGTAGGCCCACAAGTTAGGCTCCCACCATGGTGGATTCCAGCTAGTAGGGGAGTATTCATTTTTCTCTGCGTAATAAGGAGGCACTTCTGGTGGGTCCGAGCTGACAGCGGGGGGGGGGGGGACGTTTTTTTCGCAAAATACGGTGATCCGTTCGGTGGGTCCCAGCAGTCAAGGGCAAAAGTTTTTTTAACAAAATAAGGTAGCCCGTCCGGGGGGTCACACACGTCAGGGGGAAACGTTTTTTCCGTGAAATACCGGTGGCCCGGCCCAAAGGGTCCCCTCATTGTCGTGGAGGAATAAATATTTTTGCGCGTAATAAGGAGGCACTTCCTTGCGGCGGCCGTGGACCCACCGTCAGCCTCTCCACGTCAAGATTTCTTCCGATGGAAGTCGGTCGTTGACCACATTGACCACGCCACGCCGAGAGCACTGTGGCGGTGGACGACGGTGAGGCCTAGGAAGGGGACGACGCGAGCCGGGAAGACGCGGCAAAGGATGCCCACACGGAGAGGAGTACGAGGGTTCACCGGTTCGGCTGCGGTGTGAGGTCGTTGCCGCCAGAGAATAACAGGGGAGTGGGTGAGTGGAGGGATGGCCTGGCCAGCCGTGGGAGTAGTATGGGGACGGTGAGGCCTCCGTGGCAAAGACAACCGCCACGGGAGGCAGGAGCATGCGGCACGACCGGCGCTGCTTTGGGCGGTCAGCAAGAAGACCAGAGGTTGAAGAAGCACTACGGTCGTTGGATGGACATCGTTGACCATGCCGTGCCGAGAGCACCAGGGCGGTGGACGACGGCGAGGCCTACGAAGGGAACGACACGGAGCCGGTGAAGACACGGCAGTGGCTGACCACGCGGTGGAGAGTACGAGGGTTGATTGGTTCGGCTGCCGTCGCCGGAAAATAACAGGAGGTGTGGGTGAGTAGAGGGATAGACAGGCCAGGGATGCGAGTATGATGAGGCCGTGAGGCCTGCCAGGCAGCACTGCCGGCCACGGGAGGCGGGAGCAGGCGGTTCCGACGGCGCTGGTTTGGGCGGCTGAGGTAGGAAGATCAGAGACTGAAGAAGCACGATTGTCGTTAGATTGACATCTAACGGTCTGACGCCGGTAGAGTCGATTGTTGACTAAGTTTCTTTTTTAAGAAACCTTGTGTAGGCCCACAAATCAGCCTCCAAATCTGTGGCAGACAACATAAAGCCCATTTGCTATTTTTTATAATTTGCAGCCCATTTGCTATTTTTTATAATTGGCCGCCCATTTGCTAATTCTTAAGTAATTTATTACAACCCATTTTCTGCCCAGAACCATGGTCAAAAAGTTCAACCTTATTTTGCATATTTCGGTGGAGTCCAAACTGTTGTAATCCCGAAATGATAAACATTTTTTAAGAACTTATTGATTTGCCAAAAAATCGTTTTGTTTTTGTAAGCAAATAAGACGTGGGACAATTGAGTTGGTTTAAGGGAAAGCCAGTGGTAAAAAAATGAGCGCTGGGTGGGAAAAAACAACAAAAATAAGGATGTAAATGTGAAAAGGGAATTTTATGTGTTCTCAATATAATGATACGTGTATATGAACTAGTAAAACTATAGGTAGAGATTATAAAACGGATGTAGGACATGCGTTTCAAGAGGAAAATAGAACTGGGCTGTATGTTTGATTCAAGAAAAACTGCTCATGGATGTTGTAAGACAAAATATAACTAACTTATTTGGCGGGCGAGAGGCCGATGAATACCTGCTGGATCTTTGTGCCATGTTGTCGTCATGGGCTGGGCCTGTTAAAAACAAATCCAACCCTGGGCAGTCTACAGCCCAGTTGAAACTTGCTCGACCTCAAAAAAACAATATACGTGCTCAATAAACGAGAGAATTCTGCAAGCACAAACTGATAACTGGGATGCAGCATAGATATTGTTTTTTTATCATGATAATAAGTGCATGCACTTGTTTCGAAAAAACCGCATAACTGGGAATTGGAACGGCGGGTGCTTATGCTAACCATCAAATAAAAATCAGGTGCCTGAGAATTCATTTCGAAACAAATGATTCAGCTTTATATCCACGTCGGCCCTCGTCATGATGGTTGGAAGCAAATGCAAGTTCATACCAAAAGATCGTTAAAAACAATACCAACTTGCGGACGACAACATAGTACAACTACCAATACCAAACTAACTTATAATCTTTTTACTCCTGGCCCTAGTGTTCGTCTGGTAGAAAATCTTGCAGAGGACCAGCTCTCGCTCCTTCTCTTGCTCCAGGTCCCCGAGGTGGTACTGGTGCATCACCCAGTTGGTCCTCTGCTGGTCGAAGTTCTTGTTGGTGTGCAGCACCAGAACCTTTTTTGCTGCCCGTCACGGTCGTTGACCATCACCGCAAGGTATTGCCGGTCTTGTGCCACATCGCGTGCATGCCGCACTCCGATCAGATTCTTGCGACGCCCACGTGCCCCTTTTGAACACCCTCGAATTATACCGAAGAAATGCTTCCTTAGGCCACTCAATGTGAACTCGCAGATTGTGGAATATGTGTTTTAGTGTACCTAGTTGGCATTTTCATAACATCTTTGGCATGTTGCGCCACTTGTTTCACTTTTTATTAACTCACAAATTGTAATTGCTTCACCAGTCTCAAGGCCTAAAAAGAAAAATAGAGCTATAAAGAAAGGAATACGCTTTGTGCAAGTAGACGGCCGATCGGGTGTCTTACTTGGAAGTTTCTCGTGTTGGGTGTAGCATATGCCGTGCTCATTGTCGATGGTTGGTATGAACAAATGATGAGAGACTGAAATCTCACGCTGTCCAAGACTCACTTTGGCCTCAAGGTGCTCCATCAGCTCCCGATCCGTGGGATCGAATTTGACGCCAACCGGCAAGACCGGCCAATCCTTCTTCGACTTTCGCCGGTAATTCCAGCTTATATGGTACTCAATGTATTATCAATCGACCGTTTTAAGTGAATGATGAAAGATTTCGACAGATAAGTGGTACTCCAAATCTAAAGTCCAGAATACTCGAACACGCCGCAGGGATTCTTGTGTCACCTCACGCGCAGCGTGTTGTCACGTCAATTCAATGTGTGGACATGATGAATAATTTGACCGACGTATACTAGTAGTGCTACTGTACTACTTACTAGTCATATTTAGTGTCACAATTTATACATAGGTTTAACTAACAAGTACGCACTTGAAGCCTAACTGATGCTAATGTCGTGGTCATAATCATACCCCAAGTTAAAAAAAATAAGCCTTGGCTTTCATATTCTAGCAGCATGTCATGGTTCAAACATAATGTAACAATGAGAGGAAAACAGCTATGACAGCGCCTACTCATATTCTACCATAGCACCTACTACTACTATTCTCATATCAACTCTAAGCAATAACATGCGTTGTTATAAAAATCTTGTAAATGAGAGTAACATATAGCAATCATGATGTTATGCTCATAATATGTATTCTAACAATCATTAGATGCCAATTTTTCTCATATCAACTCTAACAATTGGCCATATGCATCGCTCTGATGCAAAGGCCGGGGAGACCCCCCTTTTCGGAAAAAAATCTCTAACAATAACATGTGTGGTCATAAAAATCTAGGAAATGAGAGGAACATATAGCAATGATGTGGTTATAGACATGCTATGCATTCTAAATTTGTAACAAATGAACAGCAAATGTATTCATAAGGTAAAGATGAGATGAGATAGAACAATTACACGACGGTAGATTCCACCAATATAGGCAGCCAATCTGGCGGCCGATCATTGCGTAAACGATGCCATCGTGCACTATAGCATCGTATGTAAATGTTGCCTCAACAGATTGATGATGAGCCATAACCATGTATGGCGCACCGGATTCCAGAGCAGACTAATCCCATGTTGAACAAGGCAATGAGCTTGTAATCCTTGTAGTCTTCGATGGTGTGGGCACTTCGCAGATTACAACTTTCGCAAATAGAGGTCGAGCCAAAAGCTTGACGCTGCCTCGCGTAGTAGGAAGGAGTGTTCGGCGGGCCGCGAGGCTCGATGGCGGTGGTATCCAACGATGGAAGGGTGATCTCTCGCTGGGTGTAGATATCCACGAGACGCCACGGACTACCAGTGTGGTGGATGAGGACGATCCAGTTGGCCTTCATGCCCGCCCAGTAGTGGCCGCGCATGAAGGGATGTGGACGGGTAGTGGTAGCATGTCGAGGGGCACCACGGCAACCTCCGTGAGGATCGCCAAGTCGGTGTATGGGCCACCTGCGAGGATCGGGCATCGCAAAGGTGGTGTCTTGAAAAGAGCCGACCGGTTGCGCATTTAGTAGATGGTACAAAGACACCGAGCATGCAGCCAGACGGACGGTGCTGAGTAGGTCCATATGACTACAGATCTGCTCCAAGAGAACATCGGGGAGGGAATTCCAATCGCGGCTTTGCGTGTCAGTCGGTTCTGCCATTGGGGTTTTTGGTGCCTGCGAGCCAGCGGGGAAGTGGATTCGGGCGGGTGAGTGAAGAAGCTTCTCCTCGTGTGGTTGAGCAGTGAGCGGGGGGATATGGTACGCGCGAGTTACCAAGGAAGATGGCGCGGGCGGGCGAGCAGTGAGCGGGGGTAAATGGTGTGCGACCGACGATGGGGAAGAGAGGAGGAAGAAGAAGAGATGAGGAAGAAGAAGAGAGGAGGAAGAAGAGTGGAAGATGGGGATGAAAGTGCATTAAATCTCAATTCTACTAGTACTACTACCAGGATATAGGCACCGTCCTTCAGAGTGTAAATAGTTACACCGAAGACATGTGGGTCTACCACAAGAGGGCCCATATGTCAGTTAATGGAGGACAGAGGTGCGTAGGCATATTCTTGAAGCGTGCTCTCATCGGGCAAACATGATGGCGCCACTGGGTAAGGCTGATTTAGTAACACCAACACGCTGGTTCAGCTTATTAATTACGTGTCCCATCTCGCTGCAGCGTGTATTGTCACTTCACCGCTAAGACTAGTTGAATAGTTCTCTCCACCGAGATGGGGAATAATGGATCGCGAGGACTTCCTTTCTACAAGATCCCTATGCCTCTACACTCACTTCACTCATTGTGCTCCGCATCTAGTCACTTATTGAAATCAGAAAAGACAAATACTCCAGATTTGGAACAGAGGGAGGCTTTTACTCCGCACTATTTGGGAACAGAGGGAGTATCACCATATGGAGGGAACAGAGGAAGCTTGAAATATGAACATGTCAATGGGAGGGAGTAAGCCCCATGCATGCATGCATGCATGCAACATGCAACACTCACACTAACTCCACATGGACGCACGCAACACTCACGCACCCATGCGCACACCGCACACGACGCAACACACACGCCACGCCAAGTGCTCAACCTACTCCCTACATCCGTGAAAGACTGTACATTTAGAGATTTACACATTGACCAGGGTATAATTAACGCACAAAAGTAGCAGACTTATGTGTGCATGCGACCATTGAGATAAGAAGATTAAATGAAGGCCATGCATATCGTAATTAAGGATAGACATGTAGCCTATACCTACAGCACAAGTTGGTGCATTAGTCAATCAATGTCGATTTAGATTAAAGGCTAAATGCATTGGAAGTGTATATGTACATCATATACTACTACACTCTTTGTTTTATAGCCGATGTACACTCTTTGTTGGAAGACCGAGGGAGGACACGTGCATGCACTCACATACACAGCCAGGGCGGTTCGGGCACAAGGGTTGGACTCGTGTCACGCCTGCGTAAAGTTTTGTTTAACTGATTTCTTTGCTCTGCCAACTGACAGGTGGGACCTAGAAACTAGGTGACAATTTAACCAGTCAACAAAGTGCCACGTCGACTATGTGGCCGGTCAGTAGGGTGCAATACGGTGCTCTATGATGAGCTAGTGATCGTATAATCGACGCAAAACTATATATAGTTACCGTAAAGAGCGTATTGTTACATACATTGACCGCCAGTGTATTTTTCTCGTTTCAAATTAAGCCATATTAATCGGAAAGGACGCGGTATGGACTACTACTAGTACTAGTAATGCTTTGATGTGTCCTGTCAACTCGCCGAACGAGGAGAAGCTTGCTTACTACGCCTCTCCCTCGCCCACGCGCGCGGTGGTTCGCAGGACGAGGAGAGGGTTTTGACTACAGCGCCCCCTCTCTCTCTCCCTCTCCCTCGCCCTCGCCCTCGCCCTCGCAGTGCACGTGCAACAGTTTAATCGGTGTCAGATTGCCAGAAGCATATTGTACTGTAGTATCATCATTATTGGACCTTCCGAAGAGCGAAGAGCCAAGTGCAAGGTTCACACGGGTGCAATTATTGAACCTCCAAGAGGCAAAGAGCCAAGAGCAAGGTTTTATAGGAGTTGTCGCCCTAGTAGGAGTGTACTACAACTATAGCGAACGATGCTACTGTATGATGCCGCCACGCCACGTATATCCAAAGCTGTGCCACCTTTTTTCTCAAAGAGCGTGTTGGAGCCCATGCAACAACCACACAAGTTGAACGCATACATAACACATTTACTAGTAAGAAATTCTAAAGGACAAATGCCAAGATGCCACACAAGTTCATCTCCAATTCATGTGATAATTTTGTGCATGACTAGTCTACATATATTCACAAAGGCCACTGCTCACAATTACCGTACTCCACTTACACGTTATAGGTGGGCTACATGTCCTCCTCCAGGTTCCAGTCCCAGGTGTCCTTCATGGATGGCACGATCTATAGCGGTGGGCAATGGGAATCATTGTCACAGCTTTCTAGTCCGGTTCCACACGATGGATACTCATCCAAGCTGAAGCGGCATAAATCAGGGATATCGTGTCCCAGCATGTCATTCATCCGGCGGTGCGCACTGAAGACACAACCATGCTTCATGAACGGCAGGCCTTCTGTGTCGTGCACGGAAGGTGGCATCCGCTTCACAACGGGATAGCTATCCCCGAGGAAAAGCGAGTACTCTCCAAGAGTGTTCCTCGGCACCCACGTAGCATCACAGGGGTCGAACTCGGCGCCGTTCATCTGGTACACACGGCATCCCAGATCTGGACACATGGTGACGTACATAGTCAAGGTCCATGCATAATAATGTTGTGCTCAAATATGGCGGTCAAGAATACTTTGCAGCAAATAGTACTACTCCGTATAGAGGAAGTAAAATAACCGCTTACTATATATAGCCACTCTTGGCTACATGGATGAGATAGTAAGACATGGAAAAACAAAATGGTGGCAGCTAGTGGGTTCAAGTCTTCAAGGGCCTAGCTAGCTATCTGGCGTCCTCCAAGGTAAAAGTACTCCTACTAGTACTACTAAGTATACTACTAGTACAACAATGAAAGAGAAAGGCGAGAGGGTTAAAAATGGAATACCGGGTAGATGGTGACGGTCCGATCGTGGTAGATTGTGTGACCATGTTGCACATCGCTGGTACCATGGGTAACGATCGCTAAGATAGTTGATCCCAATATGCCAAAGTCAGCGACAAGGTTCCGTGTTAGACCGAATCGCGGATGCAAATGCACATCCAGGATCGGCGATCTTATTTTGATCGGGGGATGACTGGTCCCTGCAAAATAATGGAGTACCGTTAGGGATGCAAATGATGGTTTATGCATTCTGTTTTTAATCTCCCATACCATAGGATGGCAACCAGATGAAACAAGTCCCCTGGCTTGTCACTGCGAAGATGCGGCCTAGATGGCTCTCGGCGTCTTCGAACGTGTAGGGGTACAAATCTGCCGCCGCCAACATGCGCCAGCCTCTGCCATTACCGCCTCTTGCATTGATGGCAATCCTTATGTCGAACACCACGATGAGATAGTAATCGTCATAGCCGCGTCGCTTTGTCGGCGGGTCCGCAATTGCTATCTTCTTCAATCTCATGTAGGCATCATCATACGTATTCAAGCCCAGCCAGTCCGGAAGGTTGATCCCAATGGTGGAGAAGGGGTCTACCAGAACGGCCGCCTTCTTGTGGATGTTGTGCAAAATGATGGTGGTATCTGGCGGAGGTATGCAAGCCAATCTTCGCTGGCACCGACCTGCACTCTATATATAAGACGGTGGGCAGCGGAGAAATTACGGGTTGGAAATGGAATAACTAAGTACTACATGATCAAACTCCATTATTGACCTGCTCATCGGACAAAATCCGACTACCTCTCAACGTCGGCAACTCTAGCGGAGTCAACGTGCAACCATGGCTGTGGAGTGGTGGACAGTTCAAGGATTGTCCCATAGAAGAACCTTCTCCTCGAGGACGCATGGAAGACCAACAAGCATGGCCTTTTCCCAAGCCTGTTTAAGCAGCGTCTTGAAAAAGTTGGTGCAGGAAGCACCGAGTCTTGCGGCGGTGAGGACGTCGGAGCAGCGTGCGATTTCTCCCAGAGGATCGTCGTCAAAGGTCTCCCAGCCCCGATGAGGAGGAGAACCGCCTGGCGAATCCATGGGAGCAGCGACGAACTGCCTTCTCTTCGGGGGGAGGGGAACTGACGAGGAGGAGATAAGAGCGTAGTAACTGGGGCCTCGTCCCTTCCAAGCGTAGATCGCTCCTCGTCAAGGGGTGAGGCTATTATTTACTACTAAGTACTAGCATTATGGAACGTTATGGGATTGCATTATACTGTGAATAATAGCACTAGTAAGAAATTTTTGGCACTAGGTAGTAGTTTTTGGCGTGGATTAAGAAATTTTTGGTATGTTTTTGCCATTTTCTGTACACGCCAACTAGTGTCAAAAAACGTCTTACATTATGTGACGGATGAGTACGTACTTGCACTGTAGCAGTACTAGTACTACTTTTCTCAACTAGTAGTGCGATGTACTGTACTTCTAGTCTAGTCTACTAGTATAGTGCACCAGTTTTGAACTCTTGAATCTCAGGGCCAAGGAGCTACAGTTGGAAGTGGAGGGTACTACTGTTCTCTAGAACCATCGATGTACTATCAATGCAGGGAAGTACACTGCGTAGTGTCCTAGTGGGTACTCTCGGTGCTCTATTCAGTCCGCTCCTCTCACGTAGCTGGCCTACTCAGCCGCCTCCTCTCACGCACACACACTAGCTGCTTATCAAGAACGGTTATCACTAAGCGTAACATTTGAGTTATTTGATACAGTGAGACTAGGCTTTTCGCTTCCATTTGTGGAGGTGTAATGGATCTCGTCGAACTTTGTTAGTAGTTCCTTCTTTATGAATGAGATGAAGCAAAGCTTTTGCCTCCGTTTCAAAAAAACACGTCAAGAGGAATTTCTTTTATAGTAGAGCCGATAATGGAGTGAAGTCCATGCATGCAACACCACAAGCTACAGAGTAGTAGTAGAGCACTTTACATACAAAGCCATATCGCACAGTTCCCAATGCCCCGCCAGGCTTTTTAGGCTCCTCGGGCTTAATTGGGAGGCGCTAGTTTAAATATGCTACTAGCTGATGAGGAAGCTGCAAGCGAGGTGCGGCTAGGGTGAGCACGCGAGCCACGGGATGCTGGGAAGGAAAACCCGTTCACGTGGCTAGGCTGTCCAGTGCACCCAGATTGTGGGGCCGCACGTCCGTTTGACTTCAAAACAAAAACTACCCGTGTAAAATATTGGCTCGCAGCGAAGTGTACTAGTACTACTTTTTTTAAAGGACGCCGTGCGTTCGGCCGGGATCGAACCCACAAAACGAGGTATACACTCCCGCGACCACTAGTAGTACTCATTGGATACAACGCAACCTAGAATCGCCTTTTGTCGCTAGTAGTACGTACATTGTTCCTTACAAGAAACCCCTAATAATGCAAGAAACCACTAAAATGCCAAGAAACTACTACCACTTGCATACGTGGCAGACTTAAGATAAGACTAACTTATCAACCATTGTACATGCTCTTACCAACAAAAATCCACGAGTGACCTCCTACATCCGGCCTGTCCACCTAGTCATCCCCGGCCATGGGACGCAGCTACCACCGCCGGCAGAAGGCGGGGTCAAAACCGCCGGCGGTGCGGAGTCCATGTTGCGGCAGCTCGAATGCTAGCTCCGTCCGGCGCTCGCGGCCGCTAGCTAGCCAAGATAGCTCCGTCCAGCTGCTTGTCTGCAAGGTTTGCTAGCTAGATTGTCACGGCAGCGCAACGGCTTGCTCGTGCGCGCCGCGCTAAGGCCAGCCATCTGGCTTGAGCGAAGGCCAGCGCGGCGGCTTGCTCGCTAGTGGGTCACGCTCGGGCCAGCTTGCCAACCCGTGCGGAGGCCAGCGCGGCGTCCGTCCTGTCCGGCGGAGCCGCGGCAAACTCGCTCATCACCGGCGCCATTGCATTTAACACGCATCAAGATCTTGTTTGAAGTAATGTTCAGGAAAAATAATGATTTGAGGGGGAATAACAGGATAGAAGGTCAAATGTGGGTCCCTCGTGTCAACGGTCAAACAAAATGTGTTGGTTTAAGCTGCCTCTTCAGCACGGACGTGTGGGCCAACCCAGTCATAAATGGGTTTAAACGAACCTAATCGGTAGGAGTACTAGGTAGTAGTTTTTGGCGTGGATTAAGTAATTTTGGGTATGTTTTTGCTATTTTTTGTACAATAGATTCTTCCAAGGGCTGGTTGAAAGTGGTAGTTTTTTGTTAAATACTCTTCATATTGTAAGTAGGAGTGAAAGTTAAGCTTTGGAAGCCAATAAGGAAGGCTAGTTACATAGTGCATATGTGTACATGACTGAAAGTAAATATCAACCATGAGTGACTAATATCTTGATGGAAAACTCGAAACTATGGAATACTAGGAAAAAATGCATGGTTGGAAATACTAGCAATGTTCATGTCCGTTGCAACAAATCATAATTAGAATAATACTTATTCACAAACTTGGTACAAAACACCCTAATTTTGATATACATGTGTCACTAGAGATATATTATGTTTCAATTAGAATATATTCCTTGGGCTATTTTGGTGAGGTCAGGGAGGGATGTGGTTGGTTTTAAAATACTAATTATGGGTTTTTCTGCAAATTGGTAGACAAGTGGGATGTTGGTGAGAAAAGGCAACAACTTACCTCACAATCGCTAGATGTAGATCTAATGGTCAGAAACGACGGATGGCGTACACACCAAAGATCACCAACTTAGTCTTGTGTAGGAGTACTAGCAAGATCCATGCATTGCACGGAACATCAAGATGCATTTTTTTATAAAAAAAACTTGTTGTGATTGACCCTTGCGGGAGTAATCCCATGTGTAAAAACTAATGATACCTTGAGAAATATGTGATAAGGTGAAGAGGAGTGGGGTGTGGTGGTGGTTGGTGGTCGGACTGAGCGAAGGCATGGGGATTGACGACGCCGGCAGCGGCCACCAGGCCAGTTTGTTCTAGAGGCTTCCTTTCTTAATTTCTCAACAATGAGGTTTGTTGGAGATAAGGATGAACGAGGGAAGGCCTTGTCTGCAAATGTGGAGAGGGGTGCAGGTATCTTTTAGTTTAATTTCCATCCGTCAGTTATAGATCGGGCGGTCTATACTGCTAGATGGAACACGTACCATAATCACCAACTCGGTTTTTTTATAAGAGAAGAAATATAAGTATAGAGATACAAACGTATTATCGATACTTGCTTCCGTAAACTAGCATCTACATTCTATTCAACGCCTTGGCATGTGGGGCCTTAGCACAATGAATTCTCGACTCAGAAACAAAGATTTTCCGTCAGCCGACAAGGAGGGGGTGACGGCTGCGCGCTTTTTGGCTTGCTCTAGTCCTAGTAGTCATACTAGGTGGTCTAAGCACGTGTAGATTTTTTTTTCACTTCTCGTGTTCGCCGTACTGCCACGACCGTTGATGAATAGACGGTAAGTTATTCACAGGGAAACCCTTGTTGAGCGTGTTTGCGAGAGAGAGAGAGAGAGAGAGAGTGTGTGTGTGTGTGCGTGTGTGATATGTTAGATACTGAGAAAATGATAACAGATTCTTTGTGTCTATGTGTGTGGAGGATAGAGAGAGACATGTACATGGGGCTTTGTGTTGTGTAACGTGGAGACACATATACATAATTAGAGAGTGAGTGTGTGAGATACACATGCGGACATGGGGAGAGATGAGGATCCAGATAAATGGGTGTTTGTGCGTGTTTGTGCACGCGTTTGTGTGTGACAGGGAGAGAGTGTATATGGAGTAGAGAGACCACTGATGATGTAAACCTAGTATAAGGGAAGGGGGAATGGTGTGACATGTGTAGTAGCGAGATAGCATGGAGTGCGGGCGGGAGCAGACTCTTTGGAAGAGACATCGAGTGTGTGTGTGGGAGAGGGGTGTGAGAGCGAGAGGAAAAGAGAGCTAGCGACGGAGAGAGAGAGAGAGAGAGAGAGAGAGAGAGAGAGAGAGAGGTGGCGAGAGGGGCGAGAGTGGTCGTTTGTGTCCATAAATGGCGTATAGATAGGGATACAATGTTGATGTTGTCCGAAATTGGCCTATGAACGGAGACGCAAGGGAAGCGAGTCATCGTGTGTGTGATAGGCACTTCATGAGAGATCTAGAATAGATGGTGTAGAGAACAATGTGCGAAATCGAGAACAATTATACATTAGGGAGCTATGCAAAGAGTCACGACATATATGTATACAGGGAAGGAGCTAGGGCGGGTCCGCATGTGGGAGAGATAGAAAGAGGAGAGTGGTGCACAAGGAGACAAAGTGTGCTTGTTTGCAGTGGGGGTGGTGTGTGAGGTGAGTGCGCGAGAACCACATAACTAGGGAGATAGACGCTTGGGGGCGACGTTTTGTGTGTATGGGAAATATACACTCTACATAGTGCGTTTGCTTGGGTAAGAGAGATAGCGGAGACCTAGAGAGTGAGGGAATAGATGTGTGCATGCCCGAGAGACAAAGTGATAGAGACCTATGTTGGGGTCCGGACTTTACAAGAGAGAGGGGTGTTAATGTGCTCATGTGTTGGTGTTTGGGGGAGAGGACGACTTCTCTATGTGTGTGTGTGTGTGTGTGTGTGTGTGTGTGGTGGTGGTGGTGGTGGTGGGGGAGGGGGTTGACTTCAGATAAACAATGAGGTGTCTATAATTGAGGGACTTTAGCGTAATTGAGATATTGTGCACTCATGGTTGATCAATTTGTTTCACAGTTTGTACTATGAGATAACGATACTTTTGAACATGCGTGATATACCTTGATGTACCGTAATTACAAACCTAAGATTGGAATTTTGGAATTCGACTCCATCGTTAGCTTTTGTAATTCATTTAAATGGAGGTACATTTTTAAGCGGGATTTCGTGATTTCAAATTCATATATCAAACCTAGAGATATACACATACGGGCATGTTCAAACTTTATAATCATTCACTTTATTCATACACATACACATTTTTGTTTTTGTCATCATATTTAGGATAAACACATTTGGAATTTCATTTGAATTGGACCGTATGATGGTATTTGCTTGTAGTAGCTCAATGATCCATATTTGAATTGAATGGACAATCTAAGTTTCGAGTTGGAGACATTGATTTCCAAAACTTGCACATTTTTTTGCGTGCAAAACAAACAAATTGTCGGCCATGATATCATAGTCGGTCGTGACGAGCAGAATACTTATAATTTTAGGCGCCAAAAGCTTTCAAACTTCCCGCTCACATCGAAATATCACGCCCGAAAGTTTAGCACTGCGATATTCCTGCTTTACCCTGCCACATGAATGTAAAAGGGCTGCTTTGGTAACTCCATTGTTTTCCCTCTTTGCCCCAACATTCTTCCCTGCAGCCCCTCCCCTTCCCCTCCCCGACCCCTCCAACCATGGCAAGCCGCCGAATCTAGTCCTCCGCCGCAGCGGTGGACCTCACACCCCGCCGGAAGTACCTTCCGCACCTTGGAACCCCCAACTGCCAACTCACCACTTCACCGGAGTCGCTTCAACGACTGGCTTGTCCACCGCTCCAGATCTCCTTGGCCGCCATCATGGTCCACCGCACCGGATCTGCTCCACCACAGCGTAGGCCCTTCACTAACTCCCTCGTCCGCCCCTTTGCTGGCCCTTCATACAAGCCCTCGTCCGCGGCAACAAATCCGCCTCATCGGCCTTTGTGATAACGCGCCGAAGCCTTCGTCCATCGCACGGACCCGCTCCACGGACGCCATATTCAACTCCACCGGGCCTGCTTTATCGACGTCGCAGCCTCATCAGGTTATTTCGATTTGTACTCCTTCAGTTTTTCTCTTTATCGTGCAACTGTTCACTTACCACAGATGAGCTTTATTGTATGTCGATAAGCGCCGCAACCGTAGCACCGGAGCCGCTTCAGCGACGGCGACAACCAGCCCCCAAACTCAACCGCAACACGAGAACCATCGACGATCCTTAGCTATCAAGTATGACAACGATAGCCATATGCCGCCGAGAATCAGGTACTATTATCCAATGGCCGGTGCCTACGTTCACTTTCCTAGCATAAGCATCGCACCTTTGAATTTCTTCAGGGCATCATTCAGTTTTTCATGAGACGCGTTATTCTACTTGCACCTGTAGGGCCATACTTCTGGCAATGAACATGTTACATGTGCTAAATTACATACCAGTGCACATATAGTTAATATGCTTTAGTTTTGTTCGATGCCACCCGTTGGTTCCATCGCATCGCTTAATGTTCTCTATGCTTAATTACACATCAACAAACTAGCATGTGGTTCCGCTGCTTTTCGTTTGTTTTACCCTACATTTTCTGATGCTAGCTATTACATCACTGCTCCGAGCCTCTGTACATTACTTGTTTGTGTGTTCTTGATCTTCCCAAGTTGCATGACTAATTTGATGCTTCTATTAATTATGGAGCTGCCAACCCCATCAAGCAAAATATTTGTTCTTTTGGGGCTGGCACCTCGAACAAGCATAAAAATAGAGGGAAGCGGATATATTGTCGTGTATGCACACACCCTTCTTTCATTAGTTTTGATATGAACCATTGATGATCAATTCGGATCAGTGCATGCTATTAAAATTAATTTTACCTAAATAGATGGTGCAGAATAAACTACAACAACTAGCTTTGCAACCACGGGATGCTGACAATATCTTCAAAGAACATTGCAACAGCAGCTAGGCTTCACAGCAACATATGGTAAGTCAGTGTGTTTTAGTACATGTGAAATGTAATGCGAGTGGGCTACTTTCTTGGCTTGTGCCCTCAATGTGTACTCCTACCGAATTACAAATAGTTCAGTTGTCTGCTTTGCTGTATTGCTTAATTCGAATGCGTGTTTGTTGTTACGCTATACCGAAGTTGGCCAATATGTCGGCGATTACTCGCTGTACTAATGTAAAGAAATGCATGCCTATTTCATTTGAGTCCTTAACTTTTCCTCTCAACTTCATCATAAGACTGTCTTCGTAGTTTATATGAGGCCACACTGTTAAGTGCTTTCTCGATTATTTCAACCGCTTAGATGCCTTGGCAACTTAAATATAGCGGTTGTACACTCCCTTTCAATTAGGGATGTCAATCGGGCCCGTTTAATCCCGATTAAAGTCCACTAGTGGTATGATAGTTCAAAAGAGTTTTGTTTTGAGGAAAATGAACTAGGAGGTAGCAAAACTAACTAGATGGGACCGCGGATGTCGTT
This sequence comes from Aegilops bicornis, assembly GCA_021605145.1. Classification (NCBI taxonomy): domain Eukaryota; kingdom Viridiplantae; phylum Streptophyta; class Magnoliopsida; order Poales; family Poaceae; genus Aegilops; species Aegilops bicornis. The sequence goes on from CM038670.1 coordinate 364,482,390, forward strand.
TATTTGCCACTTACATCCCTAGTTTCATCTTACCATTTTAATTTCTTTTCGGCTGATGCTGCTTCGAACCATTTAAGTATAGTTTGCCATGCTCGGCAATAATTCGTCCGTCGTTTACCATGTAAGCTTACTGCCTGGATCATACGATAACTATCTCCTACTTATGTCCAGCGGAAACCTTTCAAGATGTCATTCACACTAGGACACAATGTACAACCCAGAACCTATTTGCGGAAGCAGTGCGCCATCCATGTTACCAGATGGTAGCAGTTCAGAGGCAACACCGCCGGAGAGCAGTCTGAGCACAGATATTATAGTGCTTGAGGCTCTACTAGAGGCAGAAAGAGATGGTGTGGCTACCATGAATGAGGTAATCTTTATCTTGAGGCTGGAAATTACGGAATTAGCGGCACACACTATGCAAGCAACCCAAGAATTGGAGGAAGTAAGAATGTTGCATTTGAAGACGGAGGAGGTCCTGCTGTTTCGCTTATCCGTCAAGGTAATCCCGGTTCTTCTTTAGATACCGATTGAAATTGTCATTAGATTATTGTACTTGCATGTTGTGTCATGTCTCTGAATGGATTATGTTGCAAGACCCCTATGTTGTCCATGTGTTGTAATGATCCGAATTTTTTCGGTGAGGTAATCCTCGAAGACTTGTATGATTGACATAAGGTGAACTGTTTTTTCGTGTAAGCATATTGTATTGGATGAAATAACTGTTTGAATCGAGTGTATCCAACCTCATCAATTTGAAGATCACGGCATTTCTAAATCATAATCATATATAAAGGTGGAATAAATCTTTGTTGTGGTTTGGAAGAAATAAATAACAAAACGTATAATTATCTGTGGATATTCGTAATCGAATACAAATTGGATTTGAATTTAGTTTGCCAGGTCCCAGGACAAACGTGAATGCTAATTCTCCCAAGTTTTGAACGAAGCGGCTAAACACCCACTATAATTTGTGGGCTGCCCGAAGCAAGTGTTTGCGAGATGGAAATTACTGTCTACCCATGACACTTGACATCCTTATCGACCGGATTTACACTGCTGTTGATAGGGGTAGACTAGTAACTTCAATCAGACGTGACACAACGGCCTCGAGCCCATTCAGACACGGTGGGCGTAAACGTGGTAGGCAAAACACATTTGATTCAAGCTCATCCGAAAGACATGTGTCTCTTCCTCCATTTCCCCATTCATACACGGTGGGCGGCAAAACAAACTCTCCTCGTCCAAATCGATGTAGGCTAATATTTTAAATAGGGCAGATGTGTAACTTCCATCGATAGACACAACCGCCCTACCTGTCGACCCGTTCATACACCGTAGGCGCCAACCGTGGCGGCAAAACACCCTCTCCTCGCCCTAAATAGTTACTGCAAATATTTGGGAGATGCGAGATTACCGTCCTATCCCCAACCGACGCGATGTCCGAAATTTTAAATGGGGGATAAGTTCGTAACTTTCCCCCATTTCAGAGAAGCGCGTCCCAAAGTTTCAGATCCCCCCTCCCCTCCATTTCCCCATTCATACACCGTCAGCGGCACGACAACCTCCGCACTATGGCCAGCCTCCTCCGTCCGCCACCCCATCCTCCACCTTGCCGGAGCCGCTACCCCTACCCCGTCGTCCACTGCAAGAGATGGACGTCTCTCATTCACAGCACTAGACCAGGATCCTTTCATTGCCTCCTCTCGCTTCATCGGCGCCGTCGTCCACCTTGCCATTGTCGCTCCTATGACCGCCTCGTCCACGGCAACAGGATATATCCCCCGACCCGGCCGTCTGTCGTCTAAAGACTTCTTCCCGGCCGCCGACAACCATCGCACCCGCAGCACCATCAACATATCAGCATAGGCCTACACGACGTCGCAAGAGAGGTGGTACTCTTCCATATGTGCTTAAGTTATTGATCTCACCCGGAAAATGGATCGTAATTTTTTTACTGTACTTTTCTTGTCCGTACCAAATCGTAGTGGCTAGTTGAAAGCAAACATTGGTTGCGAAGTAGCTTTGTCCGTTTGCACCTTCAGATCCACCATGGCACGGGCACTATACTCGTAAAGCTTATGGTTTCCCCCCTTTATATTCACTACCATCATCGTAGGTGCTTCGTGTCGTGCTAGCAATCGCTCCTCCGCACCTCAACCCAAAGCTTACGCCTTGAAATACGAATCTGATATGATGCTCATATCACTAAAACAGAGAACGCTTAATGGGTCACCTAATGTTCCTATATTCGCTTTGAACAGCATGTGCGCCACCCACCGTCTAGCTAGTTCCACTTTCCGATTTTTCTCTTGATGCTTAGGGTTTTCCCTTTATATACTCTACTATGATCTGCGTAGGTGCTTTACGTCATTACTAGCATTACTCCACCCTTCAAGCTAAACAACACAAAACTCAGAATTCGAAAGCTTAGTTGTTCAAATATGATTGTGATATGATACTGATATTAGTTAACCGAAACATTTAATTGGTTAGCTAAAGGTTCCACTTGAGTTTCCAAATGCATGCCGCGACATATAGAGAGACAGCATAATTGCATTTCTTTGTCACTTGTTGACCGTACTTTCTTGTCCATACCAAATCTTAGTTGTTATTTCAAAGCAAACATCGGTTGCTAACTACCCTTTATGCGGTTTGCAGCTTCAGATCTGCCATCTAACTGTCACGGTCAACATTGTACTCATCATGCTTATGTTTTCCCCATTTTATGATGACCACGATCAGTTACGTGGTTCGTGTCGTAATAGCAATCGCTTCCACCCATCGAGCTAAACAAGCTTAGTTGTACAAATTCATATCTGATATTATTGCTGATATTAGTAAAACTGAGAGATGTTTAATTGGTGAGCTAAATGTTCCTACTTTATTTTCGAAATGCATGTGAGCCACATATGGAGAGACCAGAAAGAATAGTATTTCTCTGCGCGCCTGGTTCATCATGGGTACAACCGACATTGTATTGAAAGACTTGTAATATCTTCAATGCTTGCTCTTCCGCTCTTCTTTAAGATGATACTCTTCTCTTGCGATTCGATCGTCGTGTCGAGTTGTTCTCCCTTAGTATATTTTGAATCTATCAAGTCAGGTCGACTTGTTCTTCTTTACTATATGTTGAAGCTATCATCTGCGAAGTGTCATCACTTCTGGAGCTATCATATTTTGAGTAGTAGGCCACATTATATTAATGCACACAACAAATTACAGCATGCATGGCATCTTTTAAAAGAATTGCAGAGATAGCACAAAGGGGTTTATAGGGAGGCAGTATTGGATTAGAATCACTTCTGCATTACAAAGAAAATCTCACTTGTTTTTATGTTTTCATGCATGGCAGATATTGAACATTATCAAAATGAATACGAGAATGGGCGCACGAGAGGAATATTGCGGAATGATCCACTCGCTAACAAACTTGGCATGGTGGAGGATGGCCTATCTTAATCACCCATCAAGGTGCTTGCTCTAACTATGCAAAGTTGTATTGGTCGCACATATTTTGCATCTGACCTCTTGCATTACTTCTACTTTGTTACACCATCTGCTTAGTTTAAGCATCATATATGATTATATGTCATACCTATCCATTTTCTGTACCTATTCCATGTGTCGTCACACTATGTTTTTCCAGTCAAATGTTGTTCTTTCGTAATAGATGTCCAAAAGGAAGAGGGTGAGTGCAGATCCTCAAGGAGTACAAACTAGGTATTTGGAAAAGGTAGTGATACTGTTAAATCAGATAGATCAGCAGCCACAGAAAACACAGGCCCAACTGCATTCACACTTTACCCCTACTCCAAGTGGCCAAACCCCTATTAGAACTGCAGGGAGCCCAAATCAGTACTCGTTTATGATATCAATTCGAAATTTGAACTCCTAAATTTCTGCTTGTGCCTTACCTTGTCTCTTGTATGAAAACTAATTTCAGATGAATCTCCTTGCTCAAAGTATCATACGATCTCTAAACAATAATGGGCTTTGCATTGCTCTTGTCAGTACCTCTCACCCTTTTGTCTTGTAATGCTTTACTTAATTAATTTCTATTTGATTATGTATCATCAGTTTGCACCTGAGCTTCATTATCCTCTGTTTCTTCCAATATTATTTGATCTATATTTACTCTTTGCAAAATGTAGAATAATGGCAACACTTATAAAGAATTTTCTTTGGGGAATTTATTGAATTATCCTTCCATCAACATGGAGAAGGGCTTTGTCCAGCCCGTGTTAACATGTAATGTAAGTTCATCCTTCTCAAGCCTTCAAACTTTGTTCTAGTATAGATTTGGATAGGCATCATTTCCTCCACTGCTTTTTGCTTTGCTGTTTACATCTGATTGGATGTTTGCAACAACTACCAGTTTCAAATTGTAGTTGTAAAAACATGTTCCTTATGCTTAACAGATCCATTTATTTGCTTTTTTAATTGTGAAACCTGCTACGTGTCTCCTTGTTTCTCTTTCAGAGTCGTATCTCTTACTCCAGGCAGAACTTTAGGGAAGATAGTGAGCCAAACAATCTTGAGGACAGCGAGATGACCCCAAGGTCCAGTCTTGATGAAGACAGTGAGTTGGAGCTACTTACCAGCAGGTGTGAGACAACCTCTGTGCAGTTGCTGCCTCAATCAGTTCGACTTCTTCAGTCTCAACTTAAAGCGCAAAGGCTTGCTTCAGCTCAGCTCCGACTTGAAGTCAAGGATGCAATGAAGATGTCAGAGGACTGTCATGCGCACCATCATGCCTTAAATCTAGTGTTGATGCATCTATCATTGACACAATCGAAGCTCTACTCAGCTTCTTCACCGCTTATGGGCCCGAGCTTGCCGTGCCTAGTGCCTTCGAAGTGCTCTTAGTTTTGTATATTCTTTTGTCGGTAGCGTTTATTTGCAATCGGTGGCGAACTTTGATGCCTAGTGGATGTAATATGTGATAGCCGTGATAGCCTAAGCGTAAGTTGCTTGCTTATTTATTTCCTTGTTGTCTTGTTTATTTGTTTGCTTGTAGTCATTGCGGTTCTTTTTCCGCTGACTTGCTAATGGCTGCAATAACCTATTTTTAAAACTAGGCTACAATAACCATGGGCTAATATTTACTATAGTGACACCGGGCCTCCCTACGGCCGTAGAAACAATGGGCCTTCTACGGGTCAGAGAAACAATGGGCCTTCTACGGGTCAGAGAAACAATGGGCCTTCTACGGGTCGTATCATCAATGGGCCTTATACGGGCAGTATGATAACATGGGCCAATAACAGGCCGCATTATGGCCGCAAACGGGCTAGAGCTGGAATCGTCCGTTCATGGGCCGACCATAACGGGCCATCGTTAATAGGCCATATTTCATGATGCTATGAAAACGGCCCAACATATTAACGGACCACAAACAGGCCGACTGTAACCACGGGCTGAATTTGGCCCACAAGCAGAAAATGACAGTAACGGGCCGTAAGTAAACGAATGCTGGAAATGAGCCCAAGAATAAATGGGCTCCGAGAAGGCCAAAAGATAACATGGGCTGGAAATGGGCCAACGGAATAACGGGCCATTAATGGGTATAAAGTGATACACTATTCATTACGGGCCAGTTTCCCCACGGGCCGTTAATGGGTGTAAAGTGATGCACTGTTCATTACAGGCCAGTTTCACCACGGGCCGTTAATAGGCCAAGAGTTACATAGGGCCTCATATGGGCCGAAAGACGTCATGGGCCATACATGGGCCAGAAGTGAAAACGGGCTGGAATCATATTGCGTGGCCCATATGACGCTACTGGGCCTAATCCGGATAGGGCGTAACGGGCCTTGGGTTAGCGGGCTGTAAATGGGCTATATGCGAACATGCCGTTAACAGGCTTTCCATGGGCCGGCCGGCCACCTTTTGACCAAGTCATACGGGCTGGCCTTTTCACAGGAATGGGCCTCTGTTGGGTTGTGCCACATGTCGACGTATCATAGGCGCCTTCTGTCCAATGAGTGGATGACATATGTCCCAACGATGAGCCGACATGTGTTTCCTCCAGCCAATGATGATTTTACACATGGAAAATCCCCATTGGTCGGGGTTGTTAACGGGTTATCAGATCCAAAACCCGACCCGATAGCTTAACGGCGTTCCATTATGATGGATGCCACGTGTCGGTCACCCTTGACGAAAGCACTTCTGTGACGCGGGATTTATCGTCATGGAAGTGGACACTTCCGTGATGATAATTTTGGTAATGTCATGGAACACTTCTACGACAGCACAAGTATGACTATCTTGATTCTGTCATAAAATCGTCATGGATGTACATGCATGACAAAAAACGCGACCTACTGTGACAAACACGTATCATCACGGAAGTGTATTTTTTTTGTAGTGGAAGGTCTCCGCTTGTGACACTCTCACGTAATAATGGGTGGGGCTGTACATGCCCCAGAGTCTCAGGAGTGCCGCCCTCGGGCCTCGAGGGCTCCCTCCCACGTCCTAGTCGCAGCACTTAGCTCCGCGCTGGTGAGAAGACTAGACTAGGTGCCAGACGCGACTTTTCATTTGCTTTCCAAAGTTGGCTTGCCCCTCTTTAATGGAAATTCGCATTCTGGTGTTTCTTGTCGTCTTTGTTCGATCGCCTTTTTCCTCTGTTTCTTCCCTCGGTTCTTTGTTTTGGCCCGTACTCTCACTCGCATGCCTCGCGAGGGGGCTGGACAGGTGCACTCGTGACCTTTTTCCTGGTCTTCGCGAGACAACCTCGCTCGAGCTCGCAAGCTGGCGCACCTCCCTCTCTTAAGTTTGTGCCCCTCGGGTACTGTGATGCGGAGCACTGGGTCATGTCCATCCACGCCTGGGGCCCTGGGCTTTGAAGAATAAGAGGTTCTTAACAAATTTTTGCAGTTCCTCGACGCCTCCCAAGCCTACGGCAAGGAGGTCTTACCAGGTGCTGGGAGATGCCCTCCTCACGAGGGGGAAACTACTTCAGACACGTCGAGCTAAGTTATCTCTACACGCCTACATAAAACACTGATGCTACAACACGACATAGGAACAATAAACATAACATAGCGACTTGGAAATCACGGTTCGTTGCACGCCCTTGTGGGGCCCCATACTTGTTTCTTTTTCAAATGCAGGAAGAAAGGAAAGAACAAAACAAAAGCGGAGCGCACCCCCACAGCGGTTCATGAGGGTAGGCCCTTGGCACCCTCCTGGACTCAGCCAGACCCCTCCTCACGCTTCACTAGGGCGTGGCGACGAGATGACCCGCTACCGCCCTCGAAGCGGGCATGGCAGCGTGGTGGCTGGTCATAGCCGCCGCTGCTGGAGCCATCACCGGAGGAAGAGCCGCCGTAGTTGGACGAGCCGCGGCCGGCGCCGAGGGCAAGTCCACCTTCACCCTGGTCATGAAAGTCACCAAGGCCGAGCACCTCGCCGCCGTTGTTGTCCTCAGGGCAGCATCCGACGCAGCAACCATCTTCCCCATATACCCTCACATGGAGGGTCGCGTTGCCATCATACTTGAAGTGGAGGGTACACCGCCTGCCCAGGCCACGTGCGCGGGCAAACGTCTGCCAGCCGCTGGCCAGGGTTGCGTTGCCCGCGACGGAGATCTCCACCACGACCCACGAAGGCTTGCTGCAGAAGCCATCCGCCTGCAGCTAGAGACCGCCTGGACCCGTGGCCGGCAGTTCGCCGGCAAAGAAGCGCGGGAGCTAAAGTCAGGTGCCGGCCGGGTTCTCCGACCACACGACGAACTCTGGCAGCACCTCCGCCAAGTGGAAGGGCGGCCGGGGAAGCCGCACAACCATGGCGCGCCTCACCTCATCGACAGGGCTGCCCCGACCTGGGCTGCTCTCACCGTGCGAGGAGGCACCACCACGGCCGCAAGGGGCCACGGTGGGGGTCGTGACGCGCTTTCGTGGGCGACCGCACCCCCTCTTGGGCGGCGGCGAGCCGGGCCCCTCCTGCCGGGCCTACCCCTTCTCTGCGGCCGAGAACCTCTTCACCAGCACCATGGGTTTCGTTGCTAGCAATCAATAAAGGAAGAAGAAGCGAGCGGAATAGGAAGATATGGGTGACGGGGGCTTCGCCCCCTCCTCATTTATAGCAGGAGAAGGCCAACCGATGACCCCCACGATCACATGTAATGATGGTTTTCTCTGCATGCACCGGGGACTCGTCAAATCGGGTGATTGCTGAGGCAACATGGGGAAGTGGAGAAGCCCACGTCCCATCAATCGCCACACGTCAACCGAGGTCGCAGGCTGTTGGGGCCCGCGGCGCTCCGCACTGGCCCCTTGGATTCTCCTTGAAGCCAAGTCCGAGCACGCCTTGGGCCCGGCCACTCTTGTCGGTGTCACTGAAACGGGGTCCCTGAGACTTACTGCCAGGCCCACGGCGTGGTTTCCACCAGCTGCCCTATACGGCCCATCTTCATCAAGAACGCTCAAGACCCTCGTGAGGGGCCAAGCCACGCGAGGCGGACACAAGACCTCCTCGGGCGGCCTCACCAGTTGGCTCGCCAGGCGAGAGATCAAGGCAAGGCACCTCGTGAGGTTCCCGTGGCGTGAGCCATGACGACCAAGGCGGGCGCGCCCGTGGCGCAGAGTACCCGTTGCCTCTTTGGTGCTAAAGGGGCAGGTGCAGGCGAGGAGTCCCGAGGCATCAGGCAAATGTTTCCATATCGGTGCAACAAGACCAAGACCAGCAGGACAAGAGGATTTGAGGTCACCCCAGCCTGTGATGTCATTACCACCAGAGCCTTTGGCAGGCGAAGACAACCTTTAGTCAGGATAACATGTACTGGTTGTCTCCCTTCAAATTTGGCCTTTGTTGGATCCCTTCCCGCCTACATTTGGGAAGAGGACCAGGGCCTCTATAAATTGGACTAGCCACCATAGTAGGGGCAACTGATCTTGGACCATTTAGATCATCCTCAACCACACAAGCTCATCGAGCCCAAGAACACCTCTCTTCAGGAGGTTGTTCTTCCCTTGTACTTGTTCATCCTTAGCCCAAGAGGCAATCCTCCAGACCACACAGGAGTAGGGTATTACACCACATCGGTGGCCCCAACCAGTAAAAACCCTGGTTCCTTTGTTCTTCGAGTTCGATGTGCTGAGCCTTGGGATCGTGGGGAGTGGGTGAGCTAGGGAAGGGAGAGATGTTTGTGCGCACCCCAGTGTTCGAACCTCGAGGGTTTTGCCGGAACCTGAAATCCGATAATCCTCAACACTCATCAGGCCGCATACATCAGTATGTATTATTTCCAACAAGTTTGTTGCTCGCTCCATTGTTCCGGAGAACGGAGTCTTAGTCATCTTGACCATGACGCATGGTTCGCAAGCATCAAGTGATTCATAATCAAGTGATTCCAAAAGCCCATCAGCATGGAGTTTCTTCATGCGCTTTACACCAATATTACCTAAACGGCAGTGCCACAAATAAGTTGCACTATCATTATTAAACTTACATCTTTTGGCTTCAATACTATGAATATGTGTATCACTACTATTGAGATTCAATAAAAATAGACCACTCATCAAGGGTGCATGACCATAAAAGATATTACTCATATAAACAAAACAACCATTATTCTCTGACTTAAATGAATAATCGTCTCGCATCAAAAAAGATCCAGATATAATGTTCATGCTTAACGCTGGCACCAAATAACAATTATTCAGGTCTAAAACTAATCTCGAAGGTAGATGTAGAGGTAGCATACCGATGGCGATCACATCGACTTTGGAACAATTTCCCACGCGCATCGGCACCTCGTCCTTAGCCAATCTTCACTTAATCCGTAACCCCTATTCAGACTTGCAAATATGAGCAACAGAACCAGTATCAAATACCCAGGCGCTACTACGAGCATTAGTAAGGTACACATCAATAACATGTATATCAAATATAACTTTCACTTTGCCATCCTTCTTATCCGCCAAATATTTAGGGCAGATCCGCTTCAAGTGACCAGTCCCTTTGTAGTAGAAGCACTTAGTCTCAGGCTTAGGTCCAGACTTGGGCTTTTTCACTTGAGCAGCAACTTACTTCTTCTTGAAGTTCCCCTTCTTCCCTTTCCCCTTTTTCTTAAAACTAGTGGTCTAACCATCAACACTTGATGCTCCATCTTGATTTCTACCTCCACAGCCTTTAGTACTGCGAAGAGCTCGGGAATTGTTATATCCATCCCTTGCATATTATAGTTCATCACGAAGCTCTTGTAGCTTGGTGGCAGTGATTGAAGAAATCTGTCAATGATACTATCATCAGGAAGATTAACTCCCAGTTGAGTCAAGTGGTTATGGTTGTCGGTGTCAAAACTGGCGGATCTCGGGTAGGGGGTCCCGAATTGTGCGTCTAAGGTGGATGGTAACAGGAGGCGGGGGACACAATGTTTACCCAGGTTCGGGCCCTCTCGATGGAGGTAATACCCTACTTCCTGCTTGATTGATCTTGATGATATGAGTATTACAAGAGTTGATCTACCACGAGATCGTAGAGGCTAAACCCTATAAGCTAGCCTATGATTATGATTCTTGTCCTCATATGACTAAACCCTCTGGTTTATATAGACACCGGAGGGGGCTAGGGATAAACAGAGTCGGTTACAAGGGAGGAGATCTACATACCCGAATTGCCAAGCTTGACTTCCACGCAAAGGAGAGTCCCACCCAGACACGGGACGAAGTCTTCAATCTTATATCTTCATAGTCCAACAGTCTGGCCAAAGTATATAGTCCGGCAGTCCGAGGACCCCCTAATCCAGGACTCCCTCGGTATACCCTGAACCAGGCTTCAATGACGATGAGTCCAACGTGCAAATTGTCTTCGGCATTGCAAGGCGGGTTCCTCCTCCGAATACTCCATCGAAGATTTTGAACACAAGGATCGTGTCCGGCTCTACAAAACATATTCCACATACCACCGTAGAGAGTATAATATTCCACAAATCTAATCTGCTGACAACTTTTCATAACGTGACGCCCTGCCATGGCTCGGTCATTCTTCGAACCGTTTTTCTCAACCAGCTACTGCACATATTGCGAGGCGGTTTTCTTGGCACGTCTTGTCGAAGCAGAGATCGTGTCCCCTTATCACGGGACTCTCATCAATACGGGTGTGGGTAACCCAACCGCGCCATCAATCACGGTGCTTGGGGAATAAGCGAGTTTACCAGGCAAGTGGGGAGGCGCACAGTTTCTACCGCCCTTATAAAGGGACAAGGACTCCTCCTTTTCACCCACGCCTTCTTCTTCCCTGCCCATCCATTCTTGCGCACTCGAGCTCCAGCGCCCAAGTTCTCATTTTATCCGCAAAAACCATTCCAAACATGTCTGGAGCAGGGGGCAAGTGGATGGTCTCCTCCGTTGCGGAGGAGAACATTACGAAGCTCCGGGAAGCCGGATACCTGGCCACAGACATTGCGCACCGACTCCCAGACACGGGGCAGATCGTCCCTACTCCAGAACCCCATGAGAGGGTTATATTTCTTACTCACCTCATCCGCGGGCTGGGATTTCCCCTCCACCCATTTGTTCGCGGGCTCATGTTCTACTACGGGCTGGACATCCATGACCTTGCCCCCAATTTCATCCTCAACATCTCGGCGTTTATCATCATGTGCAAGGCCTTCCTCCGCATCAAGCCCCACTTCGGCCTGTGGCTGAAGACCTTCAACGTGAAACCGAAGGTGGTGGTCGGCCAGCAAGCGGAGTGCGGAGGCGCTATGGTGGGCAAAATGCCCAACGTCACCTGGCTCGAAGGCTACTATGTGGAGACCGTGAAGGGGTGGCAATCGGGGTGGTTCTACATCACCGAGTCGAGTGTCACCAACTGGGTGGCGGCCCCCGAATTTCGATCCGGCATCCCCATGCGGCTCACCTCCTGGAAAGAGAAGGGCCTATCCTGGGGTCCATCGGTGGAGCTGACCGGACTCCAGAACTGTGTTACAAACATGATAAGTAAGAAAATCAAGCTCGTTAATGTGGTCCAGGTCATGCTCTTCCGCCGGATCCTCCCATGTCAAAGACGGGCATTCAATATGTGGGAGTTCGACCCGGCGAAGCACCAGACGCTGCGAGAGCTTTTCGACACGACGCACCAAGACGTCTGGAAGGTGATGTTCAAGGCCGCCGAGGTACCTCCTCCCCTTACCGAGGATCGCGGACTCAGCATAAAGCGCCCTGCCAATCCGGTAAGCTCTTTATATCTCACAAGATGTTCCCTTCCCCAGTATAATCATGTGAAGGATCTGAGCCTTCATGCCATTTTAACAGGATCGGTAGCGGCAGTGAGCGGATCGATTGTCCGCCCCATCGCTCAAGATCCAGCAAGGGCTCTCTTAACGGAGATGCTGGTTCCAGCGCTTTATGAGGCGCCGGAGAAGAAGGCCAAGGAGAAGGCTGCAGGGACAAGGAAAGGTCTCCGGCGCAAGGTTGTATCGGACTCATCGTCCGATAACACCGAGGCGCCCTCCTCCCACGAAAACAAGGAGGAGGAAGAGGAAAGTTCTCCCCCCCCCCAGCTGTGGGAGACAAGTAAAAGAAGGCCGCTCCATCTGGGGAGGCCGAAGGGTCCAAGAAGGGAAGGACCCTCCTTCCGGACTCCTCCACAGCAGTCGCTTTCAGCGACGAGGACTGGCTACCCAGGGACAAGCCCCTAGCAAAGTCGTAAGTATCCGGACACCATAATAGTTCTGGTATGTTTTGTTGTATTGCTTCTTATCATGCCAAACATGATCATGCAATCCACCCAAAGCCCATATCAACGTATCCTCTTCGGATGAGTCTTTGGGCCAGTCGGAGAACAACGATTCACTCCCGACCGCCTCCTCCCCCCGCCCTACGGACGACGTCAAGGTGTTGTCTCAAATGGCACTAAACCAAGGGGAGATAGTTCCGGAGGCACCCCAAGGCGACATTCCAGGTGTTGGGCGCATGGGGGGCAAGACTCCCATGGGCTCTAATGCCGGAGGCAGCAAGTTTAGCCCCCAGCCGAATACTGCGCCGGAACCTCCAGTGGTTCCGGATTCTATCAGGCGACCCCTCGCCAAGGGGGGCAAGCCGTCTGTGCCGATGGCCTTTATCCATCCAGTGGCATTGGACAATTTGCTGGAAGCACTTCGCGGCGCTTCCATTGACGAAGAGCACCGCACTATCATGAGTGCAGTGGTCAAGAAGGTTCGGTCCGCCAAAAGCGGACTAACTGAAGCCTGTGCCAGCCTCCAAACAGGCTTTGAGGTAAGTAATCAAATTATGAGAAAATTTTACAGCATAGACAAGAGTCTCGACATTCTGTTTGGTGTTCGCAAAGAAAGGCCGAACAGAGGATCAAATAATAATCACAGGAGTCTAATCAGAATATGTCTATGTGAATAAGCAGGCTTCGCTGCTGGCCGCTGCCGCTCGCACGGCGGAGGTCTCCGCACTGAAGCGGGACCTTGAGCGGTCCGAGGAAGAGCTCGGCCTTACCAAGAGGCAGCTCGAAGAGAACAAAGGTAAGTGATACCCCGTCTATTTATTGATAAAGGAAAAAGAAGGTGGTTGTTAGATCACAGGATCGTCATGAATTTTGCTAGGGGCCACGACCAAAGCGGTGGCCCTGAAGAAGGGCCTATCCGAGGCCGAAGGCAAAGCATCCAAGGAGCGCGCCGAGCGCGAGAAGCAAGAGGCCAAGTCGGCCAGGTTCAGCAAGAGCTCTAGGAGTTTGTCAAGAAATATGAGTCCTTGGTGTGTGACTCTAAGACGCAAGGGTCCGAGCTTGCGAAGGCCCTCGAGAATGCACAAAATGCCAAGGCTGAAGCCCGAAAGGCACTCCAGGAAATTCAGGCGGTCAATAAGATTGCGGCGGGTAAGGCATTCATTATGCAGAGCAAGCATGTGAAGGAAACTTTCCTTTTACTTAAATGAATTCGGAGCTCTCCAGGAGCGTTCGCAGATCTACCAGCAGTGTGTCGGATGCCGCGGAGTTCTACCGGGTCGAGGAAGGGAGCTCGACGGAGAAGTTGTTCTGGTCTTAGTATACTGGGACCGAACATCCGATGCCCTTGAGCGACCAGTTGAAGCAATTGGTCGAGCTTCACAAGGCGGCCGAACTGGCCATGAAGGGTCTCATAGTCCGGATGTGGCCTGGCGAGCCCCTGCCTGGTAGCTATTTCGGCCTGGTAAGGCGGCTTGTGAATGCCTGCCCACGATTTGAAGTCATAAAGCGGTCCGTCTGCATTGAGGGTGCACGCATTGCTTTTGCCCGGGCGAAAGTGCACTGGGGAAGATGGACGCCGAAAAGCTGGTGAAGGAAGGGCAGCCGAAGGGCAAGGAGCATCGCCACCCTGAAAAGTATTATGACAGTGTTCTGAAGGGTGCTCGCCTTGTGGCGGAGGAATGTGCTAAGGATATAATGTTTGAATGAATGTACTAATATGAAAACGAGTTCATGTGCGCTATATAACGCATGTTGATTTAAAATATTACCTTCTGTGCGGCCGTTTATAAAATTTGAGAGTTGGCGAGTCGTCGGCTTCTGCCCCCATGTAACTAGTACTGAGGTGTTCGGGATAAACCTGATCACTCTTTATCCTAGTTTTGGGTCCTTCGAAGGAGGTGTTCAGCACAACGAACCAGGCAATCGGACTATAAAGCTTTATCACTCTCACTTAGCCATAGAAGTCTATAATTTTAAATTTTGGCAAAGCCCCTAGTATTCGAAAGGCCGAACTTGGGGCGCTACGTCGCCTAAATCGGTCAAGGCCGACTCCTCGCCCTAAGCGGAAAAAATCTTGAAGGATTTGAGACCTCTCGAACAGCGACCAGCTCTCGCCGCATCATGACAGTCAGTTTTCGGCTTTCTCTACTGAGGTGCTCATCCGGAAGAACCGGGACAAAATCGCAGTAGTTCTCCCAGTGCTACCTTAGCTGATATAGCGGAACACAAGGTACCAAAACATGGGAGTCGGGCAAACCCAACTATTGACCCAAGACATGATTCGGAGCTGATGCATATAATGCTATAAGTTCAGGGTGCCGCACTGTCGAAAGTGTTCGGACTTTTCATGCCGTGTTATAGGTACATCAAGCCCCTGGCGCCTTGGACGATGTCGAGAATGTACGGGTGCAATTTGTCGTAAATCAGCAGAAAGGGAAAAATATGAAGGAATGCAATAATGAGCTAATGATGTACATTGTTATTTAAGTGATTCGTCAAAACGTATGTATACAAGTAGTGCAGTAAGTAAAAATAGGACTATTTGACATGTCCTATCCAAGGGCAAGCTACGTGTGGGTATGTAAAACAGGTATAGCAATCGTTATCAGAGACCACCTGGGGATTCCCTTGTACGTCAAAGCTTCTTGCTTCCTTGGTGTTTCCTTCTCGTGACGGGTCCGATAATCAGGCGATCGGAGAGGGCCTTCAGAGAGCAGGGGCCTGGGAGGAAGAAAATGATAAAGATATACGGGTCTTGAAGTGGTTGATCCGCATTGTGGGCCGTGCCATAGACGTGCCTCCGCCTATGCCCATGGTATCTTGAGTGCGTAATTATGTATGCGCGGCGCAAATTTCGCCGCTTGACTGGGACTAGGACGGAGGCCGAATTGCTAGGCGAGCTCTGAACATGCCTGGCGATCCTCTTGTAGGGTACTGCGGACTCGCTTGAAGGTGTCCAGGGTCTTTTTTGATGAATTGGCGGTTTGCCTCATAAGGCTGCTTTGCGCTTCTGCTGCGAGGGCCGCAGTGTGCTCCTCCGTGCGGAGCGATCGTTCTGTGTTTCCATTAACTGTTATAACCCCGCGATGTCCTGGCATTTTGAGCTTGAGGTATGCATAATGCGGTACCGCATTGAATCTGGCAAATGCGGTTTGCCCGAGCAGTGCGTGATAGCCACTGCAGAAGGGGACGATATCAAAGATTAACTCCTCGCTTCGGAAGTTGTCCGAAGAACCGAAGACCACTTCTAGTGTGATTGAGCCTGTGCTGCAGGCCTCTACACCTGGTATGACACCTTTAAAGGTGGTTTTGGTGGGTTTGATCCTCGAGGGGTCTATACCTATTTTGTGCACTGTATCCTGATAGAGCAGGTTCAGGCTGCTGCCACCGTCCATAAGGACTCGAGTGAGGTGAAATCCATCAATGATGGGGTCAAGGACCAATGCGGCATAACCGCCATGACGGATACTGGTGGGGTGGTCCCTGCGATCGAAGGTGATCAGACGAGAAGACCATGGGTTGAATTTTGGGGCGACTGGCTCCATCGCATAGACGTCCCTCGATTACGCCTGCTCCTGCTTGGGAATATGGGTTGCGTATATCATGTTCACCGTTTTCACTTGGGGAGGAAATTTCTTCTGTCCTCCTGTGTTCGGCGGTCGGGGCTCCTCCTCGTCGTCGCTATGCAGCCCCTTTTCCTTGTTTTCGGCATTCAACATGCTGGCCTGTTTGAACACCCAGCATTCTCTATTGGTGTGGTTGGCTGGTTTATCAAGGGTGTCATGAATTTGACACGAGCGATCGAGTATGCGGTCCAAGCTTGACGAGCCCGGATTGCTTCTTTTGAGCGGCTTTTTCCGCTGACCGGATTTAGAGGCACTGAATCCGGCATTAACTGTCGTGTCCTCGGTGTTGTCGTCGTTGTTGCGGCGCTTGTGTCTGTTGCGCCGTGGCCTGCCGTTGCTATCTTTGGCATCTGAATTGCCAGGACTTCTTGATGTGCTGTTGCTGCGAGCCAGCCAGCTGTCCTCACCCGCACAAAAGCGGGTCATGAGTGTCGTCAGGGCTGCCATGGACTTCGGCTTTTCTTGGCCGAGGTGTCGGGCGAGCCACTCATCGCGGATGTTATGCTTAAATGACACTAAGGCCTTGGCATCCGGACAGTCGACAATTTGGTTCTTTTTAGTTAGGAACCGAGTCCAGAATTTCCTGGCTGATTCCCCTGGCTGTTGGGTTTTGTGACTCAAGTCATCGGCATCCGGTGGTTGCACATAAGTGCCCTGGAAGTTGTCAAGGAATGCGTCTTCCAAATTCTCCCAACTGCCAATGGAGTTTGCCGATAGACTATTGAGCCAATGCCGAGCAGTTCCTTTGAGTTTTAATGGGAGATACTTGATGGCATGTAGATCGTCACCGCGGCCATGTCGATGTGGAGGAGGAAATCTTCAATCCATACCGCGGGGTCTGTTGTACCATCATATGATTCAATGTTCACGGGTTTAAAACCTTCTGGGAATTCGTGATCCATTACTTCGTCAGTGAAGCATAGGGGGTGTGCGGCGCCTCTATGCCGGGCTATGTCTCGACGCAGTTTATACGAGTCTTGTCTGCTGTATTCGGCCCATCTGGATTTGCTTTTAGTATATCCGGCGTGATGGTCGTCGTCACGCGTTGGTGTGTGCCCCCGTGATCCGTAGATTGATCTTGTATGTCCTGCTTTGCTTTCCAATACGTCTCGCAGGTCCTGCGTGTTACCCCAGGCCTTGGTATTTTTGTTTAACCGGCGACGGGGTGCGGGCTGGACCTCGGGCTGATATGCCGCTTTGTCTCGGCCACGAGGTGGCCGATCAGCCGCATCATACGCTGGAAGTGTGGGCTTTAATGCTTCCTCCTCGAGTTGGGGTAGCAATCTGCGCTTTGGTTAACTCTTGGTTGGGCGCTCGAGTTCATATTCCTCGGCCGCCAGGACCTCAGTCCATCTGTCTGGTAGCAGATCTTGGTCAGCTTGAAGTTGTTGTTGCTTTTTCTTCAGGCTTTTTGTTGTGGCTATAGGCTCGCGCTTGAAGCGCTCCTGCTCGACGGGATCCTCAGGCACGATAAATTCTTCGTCGCCGAGGCTTTCCTCGTCTTCGGAGAGTGGCATGTAATTGTCGTCCTCTGATTCTCCGTGTGATGCCTGTTCCTTAGGGCTAGCTTGCCCATCCTCCCACTTGAAGCCTGGCTGGAGGAGATTGCCTTTGTCTTCGGCACTATCCTCAGCGTTATTGTCCCTTGTGCCGGTATGGCCGCTTTTGCTATTGCGGGGCTCAGAGCGGCGCCGTTGATGCAGGTGCTTAGATTGCTTCTCGAGGGGATTATCCTCCGTTCCCTTATTGCCATCGCTTTCTTTGGGGGTGTCCACCATGTATATATATCATATGATGAGGTGGCAGTCCAGCTGTATGGCGGTGGTTCCTGTTCTTCTCCTCGCATCGTCGTCCATACCGCCGATGTCTTGAGCCGAAATCAAGAATGTCGGTTAAGTCGTCGACAGTGGCTATTAAGTGGGTGGTGGGTGGGGAACAAATTTCTTTGTCGTCCGCTTCCCACTCAAGTCGGACATAGTTCGGCCAAGGTCCTCCTGACAACGAGAGAGATCTCAATGAATCTAGCACGTCGCCCAGGGGCGAGTGCTGAAAGATATCCATGGAGGAAAACTCCATGATCGGTGCCCAATCAGATTCGATAGGCACGGACGCAGGTGGTTCGGAGCCCGTGGCCGGGGACGAATCCAAGGGTCCGGCAACACAGGTCTCATAGGAGGCGAGGTCAGTATTCGGCTCTACCGCCGCTGAGTGTGCGGCCTCCGTGGCGGGGTCCATCCACCCGTCCTCGGACGGCGCAATCGGCTCCGGATTGAGGGCCGGAGTGGCCACAGGTGTGATCTCCCAAACACCGTCCGACGGCAGAGCTAAGACATGCTCATCGTGACTGTGCGGCGCACCTGACATGGGCTTGAATCCGTTGAAGATCAAGTCTCCGCGGATGTCGGCAGTATAGTTTAAGTTTCCAAACTTGACCTGACGGACAGGGGCGTAGCTCTCGATCTGCTCGAGATGGCCAAGTGAGTTGGCCCGCAGTACGAAGCCGCCGAACACGAAGATCTGTCCGGGGAGAAAAACCTCACCCTGGATCGCATCGTTGCCGATGATCGAAGGAGCCATCAAGCCATTATTGTGACGGCACAGTGGAACTCTCAATGAAAGCACCAATGTCGGTGTCAAAACCGGCGGATCTCGGGTAGGGGGTCCCGAATCGTATGCCTAAGGCGGATGGTAACATGAGGCGGGGACACAATGTTTACCTGTGTTTGGGCCCTCTCAATGGAGGTAATACCCTACTTCCTACTTGATTGATCTTGATGATATGAGTATTACAAGAGTTGATCTACCACGAGATCGTAGAGGCTAAACCCTAGAAGCTAGCCTATGATTATGATTGTTGTCCTCCTATGGACTAAACCCTCCGGTTTATATAGACATCGGAGGGAGCTAGGGTTACACAGAGTCGGTTACAAGGGAGGAGATCTACATATCCGAATTGCCAAGCTTGCCTTCCACGCAAAGGAGAGTCCCACCCGGACAACGGACGAAGTCTTCAATCTTGTATCTTCATAGTCCAACAGTCCGGCAAAAGTATATAGTCCGGCAGTTCGAAGACCCCCTAATCCAGGACTCTCTCAGTGGTACCCAGACATTCTGAGTATATGTTCACTGACAGAACTATTCTCCTCCATTTTGCAGCTGTAGAACTTATTGGAGACTTCATATCTCTCAATCCAGGCATTTGCTTGAAATATTGACTTCAACTCCTGGAACATCTCATATGCTCCATGACGTTCAAAACGTCGTTGAAGTCCCAGTTCTTAGCCGTAAAGCATGGCACACTGAACTATCGAGTAGTCATCAGCTTTGCTCTGCCAGACGTTCTTAACGTCATCAGTAGCGTCTGCAGCAGGCCAAGCACCTAGCAGTGCTTCCATGACGTAATCCTTCTGTGCAGCAATGAGGATAATCCTCAAGTTACGGACCCAGTCCATGTAGTTGCTACGATCATCTTTCAACTTAGCTTTCTCTAGGAATGCATTAAAACTCAAAGGAATAGTAGCTCGGGCCATTGATCTACAACAACATAGACATGCAAAATACTATCAGGTACTAAGTTCATGATAAATTAAAGTTCAATTAATCATATCACTTAAGAACTCCCACCTAAATAGACATCCCTCTAATCATCTAAGTGATCACGTGATTCATATCAATTAAACCATGTCCGATCATCACGTGAGATGGAGTAGTTTTCAATGGTGGACATCACTATGTTGATCATATCTACTTTATTATCCATGCTCAACCTTTTGGTCTTAGTGTTCCGAGGCCATATCTGCATATGCTAGGCTCATCAAGTTTAACCTGAGTATTCTGCGTGTGCAAAACTGGCTTGCACCCATTGTATGTGAACGTAGAGCTTATCACACCGAACATCACGTGGTGTCTCGGCACGACGAACAGAAAGTAACGGTGCATACTCGTGGAGAACACTTATACCTTGAAATTTAGTGAGAGATCATCTTATAATGCTACCGCCGTACTAAGCAAAATAAGATGCATAAAGGATAAACATCACATGCAATCAAATAAGTGATATGATATGGCCATCATCATCTTGTGCCTTTGATCTCCATCTCCAAAGCACCGTCATGATCAACCATCGTCACCGGCTTGACACCTTGATCTCCATCGAAGCATCGTTATCGTCTCGCCAACTATTGCTTCTATGACTATCTCTACCGCTTAGTGATAAAGTATAGCAATTACATGGTGATTACATTTCATACAATAAAGCGACAACAATATGGCTCCTGCCAGTTGCCGATATCTATTACAAAACATGATAATCTCATACAACAATTTATATATCATCACGTCTTGACCATATCACATCACTGCAAGCCCTGCAAAATCAAGTTAGACGTCCCCTACTTTGTTGTTGCAAGTTTTACATGGCTGCTACGGGATTCTAGCAAGAACCGTTCTTACCTACGCATCAAAACAACAACGATTTTTCGTCAAGTGTGCTATTTTAACATTCAACAAGGTTTGGGCATAGTCAAACTCGATTCAACTAAAGTTCGAGAAACAGACACCCACTAGCCACCTATGTGCGAAGCACGTCGATAGAACCAGTCTCATGAACACGGTCATGTAATGTCGATCTGGGCCGCTTCATCCAACAATACCGCCGAATCAAAGTAAGACATCCTGGTAAGCAGTATGACTATTATCGCCCACAACTCATTGTGTTCTACTCGTGCATATAACATCTATGCATAGACCTGGCTCAGATGCCACTGTTGGGGAACGTAGTATTTCAAAAAAATTGCCTAAGATCACACAAGATCTATCTAGGAGAAGCATAGCAACGAGCGGGTAGAGTGTGTCCAAATACCCTTGTAGACCAAAAGCGGAGGCGTTTAGTAACGCGGTTGATGTAGTCAAACGTCTTCGCGATCCAACCGATCCAAGTACCGAACGTACAGCACCTCCGCGATCAGCACACGTTCAGCTCGGTGACGTCCCTCAAACTCTTGGTCCAGCTGAGGCTGAGGGAGAGTTCCGTAGGCACGATGGCGTGGCGATGGTGACGATGAAGTTACCAGCGCAGGGCTTCGCCTAAGTACTACGACGATATGACCAAGGTGTGTAACTATGGAGGGGCACCCGCACACGGCTAGAAGATCAACTTGTGTGTCAATGGGGCACCCCCTAGCTACGTATATAAATGAGGGGAGGGAAGAGGTGGCCGGCCCAAGGGGGGTGCGCCAGGTGTTGGGAATCCTACTAGGACTCCCCAGTCCAAGTAGGAGTCCCCTCCTCTTTCCTATTCCTAGTAGGAGAAGGAGGGGGAGGAGGAGGAGAGAAGGAAAGGGGGTACGCCCCCCTACCCTAGTCCAATTCGGTTTGGGCTAGGGGACGCGCGCCACTCCCTGGCCGGCCTCCTCTCTTCCACCACTAGGCCCACGAGGCCCAATAACTTCCCGGGGGTCCGTAACCCCTGCATTCAAACTCATCCGAAACGACCCGAACCATTCCGGTGTCCGAGTGTAACCTTCCAATATTTGAATCTTTATGTCTCGGCCATTTCGATACTCGTCGTCATGTCCGTGATCTCATCCGTGACTCCGAACAACCTTCGGTCATCAAATCACATAACCCATAATACAAATCGTCATCGAATGTTAAGCGTGCGGACCCTACGGGTTCGAGAACTATGTAGACATGACCGAGTCAAATCTCCGGTCAATAACCTATAGTGGAACCTCGATGCTCATATTGGCTCCTACATATTCTACAAGATCTTTATCGGTCAAACCGCATAACAACATACATTGTTCCCTTTGTCATCGGTATGTTACTTGCCCGAGATTCGACCATCGGTATCATCATACCTAGTTCAATCTCGTTACCGGAAAGTCTCTTTACTTGTTCCGTAATGCATCATCCTGCAACTAACTCATGAGTCACATTGCCGCAAGGCTTATAGTGATGAGCATTACCGAGAAGGCCCAGAGATGCCTCTCCGACATTAGGAGTGACAAATCCTAATCTCGATCTATGCCAATTCAACAAACACCATCGGAGACACCTATAGGGCATCTTTATAATCACCCAGTTATGTTTTGACGTTTGATAGCACACTAAGTGTTCCTCCGGTATTCTCATAGTCATAGGAACATGTATGAGTCATGAAGAAAGCAATAACAATAAACTAAACAATCATAGTGCTAAGCTATCAGATCGGTCTTGTCCATCACATCATTCTCTAATGATGTGTTCGCGTTCATGAAATGACAACACATGTCTATGGTAAAGAAACGTAACCATCTTTGATTAAGGAGCTAGTCAAGTAGAGGCATACTAGGGACAATCTGTTTTTCTATGTATTCACACATGTACTAAGTTTCCGGTTAATACAATTCTAGCATGAATAATGAACATTTATCATGATATAAAGAAATATAAATAACATCTTTATTATTGCCTCTAGGGCATACTTCCTTCAGAGGAGGCAAAGGCAATAGCCGGAGCGTCAGTTCCCGGGGCTCATTGCCGGACATGGTGGTCGGGGGCCGGTGATTGTTTAGATTAGGTTTATAGTAGGTTTTAGTATGGTTTGTGTGAAGTATGTAATGAATTTCGTCCGGTTTATAGGGAAAGTTTTTGAAATATAATGAATTTCATCCGGTTAATATGAAATTTTCTTTGTTTGCATGAATATCGTCTCGTTAGTTCATGTAGTTGTCGAAAGGTATGCGGGTAGCATTGGATGGCATCCTCTGGCATTAGTGTCTTCGGACAAATGCCGATGTAAATTTCTGGGTCAACGTTCGAGATGCCCTAACTATCATGCTATAATCGCTAACAGTGCTCCATTACTTTGCAGGGAACAGTGGTCGCAAGACCAAAATCAGATCAGCCGTGTTTCACACTCCTCCCTCGTAAGAGTGGAGACTCTTACTTACATAAAAATAACAAGTGGACGACACTGTAGCATGTCATATCACTCAAACCCACTAGGCCAATCTAGCCCGCCTAACGCGCGAGAAAGCCCCGCCCTCGTCATTTTTTTTTGGATTTCTATCGGTCGATCGCATGAAAATGTTACACTTTGCAAATCCAACAGGAAAAGGTGGCACACTTAAAGCATGCATGTCGCATTTGCGCCGCACCCCTGACATTCGGTATCGTATGCCGCTCACCAAAGGGGACACGCGTTGTCTTGCATTTTCACTGACATGTGGGACTGCAATTGAATAAATCGTCGGTAGCCAAAATGTAATCGCTTGGTGGGCGTTGGCTGAGAAGAGAGATACGGGGGAGGGAGAAGAGATTGCCCGCCCTCCCTGCATGGACTCCAAGAAATATGGTGATAATGTGAGGTGGGCCAAGTCCGGACCGCCCCCAAGCCCGCTTCTGACCGCCCTAGCCCACCAGAAAACCCATCTCCCCCTCCCCCACGCCCCCAGGCGACAACTGCATTCAGAGCAAGCACAATACTGGGCTATAAGCCCGCTTATGTGGAGGAGAGTGGCATTGAAAAAGTGATGGAGTGGGCTCTAATGCAAGAGCCCATCTCTACATGTGCTCCTAGGTATAAACAAATATTTGTGTCCAAAAAAAGAAGGTAAAAATCATTTGACAGAAAATAGACAGAGAGAAAGTGAGAAAAAGTTGTAACCTTAGACTAGTCATAGTGGGGAGTAACTTAGACAAGTAACATGCATATGTCACTAGTCCATGTTACTACCTTCATAATGGGTACTAACATATGGATGGTAACATCCAAGCCTTCAATTATTGAGACATAGACTCATTTTACCTCGGGGTATGTTATGTTACAGTAACATACTAGATCATTACGATGCGCGTTGCCGCGTCCGTCCATTTTTGTCATAGAATGTTATGAATTTCTTTAATGTGGAGACACTCAGATGGGTCTAATGGTTGGTTTGTCACCAAGTTGCAAGTCTTGCAAAACTTGAAGTATTTCTTCTTTTCACATGAGGTCAAGCAATTCCATGTAACTAAATTTAGAGGAAGGCAAACCAGATAAAAAATGTTATGAGAAAAACGAACAGATTACATTGCTATGTATAATGGGAACTTCTCACAAACTGGTCGTCGTTGAACATGCCTATCTTGGCACACGCCATATCATTACCCCAGCCTCACCATGGCTACAAATAAGCAATACCAATTGGACTGTATTTTTCAAAGCAGACAAATACTTCACAAAATTTACTATAAGTAATACATGGCTTGCACAACTAGAACAGAAAATGTAAAATGATTTCTTAAGATTAAAGATGATATGAGCAAACATAGCCTTGTGATGAACTCATCCAGATAATTTTGTTATGATTAATCAATGCTTTTCTGTGGATTTCTTCAAGCACAACATGTCATGCACGGTCATCAGCGATGACACAGAATGGCGGTGGTTCTCTTCAGTGGCATCACATACCTTAATGATCCATCATGCGATGCATTCCATCTATTTATCATGCCCCATAAATCACCCTGTTATCTTTTAATAAAGTAATTTCATCCAACAATGCCAGCTACTACAACTATCAGTAAAAGGAAGGTTCATCTATTGAAGAGAAGGTAGCTGACATTTTTCAAGTCTAGTAAAAAGATTTACCTACACTTTCAAAAATAATGCACAACCCTTCATCCTCTGCATCACATTTGGTATGATAATTTGTAATCTAAACACATAGATTTGCTGGTAAAATGAAAGCGGTTTACAGCTGTGTATCACATACGTTGCTCTAGAACATCCTAGATACACTTGATGAAATAGAAGACCTGTTCTATCCATATATAGTAACTGACCTGATTAATTCAATGGAATCTTGATTCTCTCCTAAAATAGCACGATTAATCTTTATCTTGGAGGCAGCCCTCACCAGAAGTTTCATCCGCGTTTATGTCACAGAAGGTAAAGATTTTTTTTGAAATTCAAGACAAACATGAATCCCTTGGTTTACACAAAATGTTAGATGCAATTTTGAACAACAGTATGACCAACTATATAATTTTTGTCCCTTATTCACTACCAAAGAAGTAGTCGAACACCATTTGAGCAACATAAATCTTTGTAGGTAAAAAGGCATAACTGAGAGTTTGCTAGTAGTTGTAGATTTTACAATTGGTAAAAGTTGCAGTCTTATCAAATCTCCGATGCATGTAAAACAATATTTGATTAATAATAATACCACTTGTGGATGAATTTCACTAAAACAAAGCATTCAAAATACATCTTAAACCGATGTCCTCCATCTTTCATTGGTGAAAACAAAGACATGAGTGGCATAACCACGAGGCATTATCCAACTACAGTAACAAACATGTTCTCCACACTGTGTACATTGACACAAACTCCAAGATTGCACACTCAAAGTTTGTCTTATGGAAAACTGCAAAGGTATATTTGTTACCAGAAGGAACACATACCAGTAATATTAAAATTTGCCTGCACAATTCGATATTTCCGAGTTCATGCATCACCTTCTAAATTGGTAATGCGTAAACCTTCTAATCCAGTAGAATGGATCCGAAATTCTTCAACATAGAGAACCTGTTTGTGAGCAGGAAGAATAGATTTAAAAAGCAAAATCTAAAATTAGATGAAGAAATGGGGTTAGAGGGGATGTCTGATGGAGGGAGATTAGAACAAATTAGAGATCTAAGCATGAGTACATCACCCATGGCTGCGGGAGGATGGTTTGCGGAAGCGAGGGGGGTGGAGAAAGAGCCGGACAGGGTGGAGATTATATGGCGTGCATGAATTAAAGGAAAGTATAACTTTTTTTTGAGAAATTAAAGGAAAGTATAACTGACCTGCAATTATCGGCAGTCGGCTCGTTGATTGCCATTGATGGGCTCTGATTAACTTGTCAATGAATCATTGGAGATAAAGTCGAATCGACAGCGGATTGTTCGCCGCCCCTGCCAGCGGCCACCGCCCCACATGACCGGCTTGGCAACCAAACGGACCCCGTGCGCTCGTCCGGTGAGGCGGCCCCATGCCATTCGGACCCGAAGCGTAGCCGGCATGAGACGTCGTTGGTCCATCCCCAAGGCCGGGCGGTCGCATTGAGGCCTCATTCATTTTGGAGGAAACCAAAACGTAGGATTTAGGAATATTATAGGAAGTTGATAGGATGACACTTGCCATCATAAGAAATTGTCTTGCCTCATTCCTACGCATAAAATGAGCTTTTGAGTGGATGTATAGATTCCTCTAAAAACATAGGATATCAATAGTATTCCTACAAAATCCCTGTGTTTCCTACGAACGAATGCATATGGAGGAGATTTTCCTACAAAAACGAATAAGGCCTGAGAGTCGGTTCCTCCGCGCCACGCAAGGATTGCGTCCCTGGAGGGGAGAGTATTGCGTGGAGGCCTTTTTTTTCCTTCGGCTGCATGGATACAGTGCAGAAGCCTGTTAGGCCCAATTTCATCCGAAATTGTTACCGGAGCAGCCGCCCATGACGGAAATTGCTTGGTTGCCGCGAACTAAGCGAGAAGACGTTTGATTAGGAGCAATCGGACGGTCAAAAATGCCCCCAAACTATTGATCCGACGGCTAAAACCGCTAATGGCCTGAGAGGACTGGAAACTTGCACAGTTTTAATATTTCTAAATTATCTTACCACAAGCATCTCTCCCCTCATTAACTCCATGCCACATAAGCAAATTTTTCTTGGGATGTGTTATGTTACTACCTAAGTTACTCCCACTATGACTATCCTTATAGCCAACCTTATAGTCAACACTATGGTACATGAGGAAGGAGGGAGTTGTGCACATGCCAAGTTCACTGGGCTGATGTGTTTCAAAGTCCTCTGTGGTAACAGTGGAGACAATAGCTTTCATAAAAAATAAACAATCAATACTCCTTGCTCATCCTTGATATCAGATAGAATACTTTCATTTGCCTACATGCGGGACGTCGACCATCCTGGTCCACTTGCCATGCACAAAATTATAGTGCACCACACAGTACTGCTGGGGAGAGCACCCCGGTCATAGTTGCTCGAATGAAGGAACCATCGTGACTTCGTTGAATCCACTTCTTCAAGAAAACTTACTGCACCCACAATACTGCTACCACACGTGAAGACTGGACGCCACTGTTGCACGCCATATCATTGACACCCACTAGGCCAAACTAGCCTACCTAGGATTTGTACGTCTCTGTACTGTTATGATTTTGTAGCACACGTATCCTTTGTCAATCTAACAACTAGAAAGAAATGGAGGGTCTTTATCTCTCTAGATCTATCTCCATCCCACAACCCCTCTAGCACACGTACGCACTCTCGGTATCCACCCTGAAAGCATGACGTCGCTACACATTCACGATTCCCGCAAAAAATTACACATTCACGCATGTTACAAGTAACGTGCCAATTTTGCAGGCTAGTAATGTGAATGTATCCGTGAACCAACTCTTTGAGTTTGATGTGAATTAATGTATAATTGTGGACTATTTTCTGATCGTCGCTAAGCCTACAATTTTAGGAGCTTGGGCTATTGGCCACTCGATGAGGGATCAAACCTATAAGCGTACCACGAGCTCATCAGCCCGAATGTTTCTCTTTGGTGAGTGTTTGCAAGTATATAGCTCGCATAGTAACTAGCCTACTAACACCAAGAATCATCAAACAAGCCCTTCTGATCTGATAAACAGTTCAAACTTACATCTAAGCATGCCATATATTACATCAAAAGCTGGTGAGAATACATCTGTTTCCATAACTCGGAGAGGGTTCGCATGATTCACTATCAAACAAAAGTAGCAAGTACCGCCCACACAGGATAGTGCACTAGCCCTAAGATGGTTTGATAACACGCATCATTCTGGTAATTAAACACAATGCAAACTACGTTGAAGGATTAGCGCGACCTACTATTTCTTGTCATCGATCTCTCGGGAAATATCCATAGCATGGACAGCGGCATGGGAATCGATCTTCGGGCAATGTCCACAGGACGGACCGCGACATTAGAATCCATCTCTGGGGCGATGTCCATAGGATAGACAACGGCTTGGGGATTGATCTCTGGGACTATGTCCACAGGATGGACCACGACATCGGAATTGATCTCTGAGGTGATGTCCACAGGACGTCCCGCAACATCGGAATCATCGAGGACGTCCACCGGCACCTGCACAACCCTGACATATTAGCAAGCACATTGCAAATAATCAAAAACCAGAATTATGGCAAGCCATTTTTTTACCTTGTGCAGCTCACTGGGGGATCCCATCCCTCCGGGGGCCATCTCCTCGATGGGGGTGATACGTCTCCAACGTATCTATAATTTATGAAGTATTCATGCTATTATATTATCCATCTTGGATGCTTAATGGGCTTTACTATGCACTTTTATATTATTTTTGGAAATAACTTATTAACCCAGAGCCATGTGCTAGTTTCTGTTTTTTCCCTTGTTTCAATGTTTCACAGAAAAGGAATATCAGACGGAGTCCAAACGGAATGAAACCTTAGGGAGAGTTATTTTGGGAACGGAAGCAATCCATGGGACTTGGAGTGCACGTAAGGGAAGCAACAAGGAAGGCACGAGGCAGGGGGGCGCGCCCACCCCCCTGGGCATGCCCTCCACCCTCGTGGGCCCCTCGTGGCTCCCCTAACCGACTCCTTTCGCCTATATATATCAATATACCCTAAAACCATCGGGGAATAGAATAGATCGGGAGTTCCGCTGCCGCCAGCCTCTATAGCCACCAAAAACCAATCGGGACCCTGTTCCGGCACCCTGCCGGAGGAGGGGGGGAATCCCTCAACGGTGGCCATCTTCATCATCCCGACGCTCTCCATGACGAGGAGGGAGTAGTTCACGCTCGGGGTTGTGGGTATGTACTAGTAGCTATGTGTTTGATCTCTCTCTCTCTCTCTCTCTCTCTCTCTCTCGTGTTCTTGAGGTGGTACGATCTTGATGTATCGCGAGCTTTGCTATTAAAGTTGGATCTTAAGATGTTTCTCCCCTCAACTCTCTTGTAATGGATTGAGTTTTCCCTTTGAAGTTATCTTATCGGATTGAGTCTTTAAGGATTTGAGAACACTTGATGTATGTCTTGCCGTGCTTATCTGTGGTGACAATGGGATATCACGTGATCCACTTGATGTATGTTTTGGTGATCAACTTGCGGGTTCCGCCCATGAACCTATACATAGGGGTTGGCACACGTTTTCGTCTTGACTCTCCGGTAGAAACTTTGGGGCACTCTTTGAAGTTCTTTGTGTTGGTTGAATAGATGAATCTGAGATTGTGTGATTCATATCGTATAATCATACCCACGGATACTTGAGGTGACATTGGAGTATCTAGGTGACATTAGGGTTTTGGTTGATATGTGTCTTAAGGTGTTATTCTAGTACAGACTCTTGAATAGATCGATCCGAACGAATAACTTTGAGGTGGTTTCGTACCCTACCATAATCTCTTCGTTTGTTCTCCGCTATTAGTTACTTTGGAGTGACTCTTTGTTGCATGTTGAGGGATATTTATATGATCCAATTATGTTATTATTGTTGAGAGAACTTGCACTAGTGAAAGTATGAATCCTAGGCCTTGTTTCAACGCATTGCAATACCATTTACGCTCACTTTTATCATTAGTTACCTTGCTGTTTTTATATTTTCAGATTACAAAAACCCATATCTACCATCCATATTGCACTTGTATCACCATCTCTTCGCCGAACTAGTGCACCTATACAATTTACCATTGTATTGGGTGTGTTGGGGACACAAGAGACTCTTTGTTATTTGGTTGCAGGGTTGTTTGAGGGAGACCATCTTCAACCTACGCCTCCCATGGATTGATAAACCTTAGGTCATCCACTTGAGGGAAATTTGCTAAGGTCCTACAAACCTCTGCACTTGGAGGCCCAACAACGTCTATAAGAAGAAGGTTGCGTAGTAGACATCAAGCTCTTTTCTGGCGCCGTTGCCGGGGAGGCTAGGTAAGCGGCACTCACACCCCGTCAACTAAGCTCTTTTCTGGCGCCGTTGACGGGGAGGTGAGTGCTTGAAGGTATATATATATCTTAGGTCTTGCAGTCGAATCTTTTAGTTTCTTGTTTTATCACTAGTTAATTTATAAAAGAAAACTACAAAAAAATGGAATTAACGGTGCCTCATATGCTTCATCTTTTTAATGTCTTTCGTGAAAATGATAGGACGGAAAATTGTGCTCAAGTGCTAGAAGAAGAAATCTATAGAATGTTTGGCACTAAATCTTTGAATGATGAGCATGATTTAAATGTTGTTAGTATGAATTCTTTGAATACCCATGATGCTAACGATATGCAAAGGCCCAAGCTTGGGGATGCTATGTTTAATGAAGATGATATTTTTAGCCTCCCAAGTTTTGATATGCAAATCTGTTATGATGAAAGCATGCCTCCTATTTATGATGATTATTGTGATGATATGTATGCTATAAAGAATAAATATAACCATGAAACTTGTCATCATGATTTTAATTTTTAATTGGATTATGCTTTACATGATAGTTATTTTGTTGAGTTTGCTCCCACTACTATTGATGATAATAAATTTGCTTATGTGGAGAGTAATAAAAATTCTATGCTAGTAGATCAAGAAAAGAATGCTTTATGTGCTGGTTATATGGTTGAATTCATTCATGATGCTACTGAAAATTATTATGAGAGAGGATCATATGTTTCTACATATTGCAATAATATCAAGTTTCCTCTCTATGTGCTTAAAATCTTGAAGTTATGCTTGTTTTACCTTCCTATGCAAGTTGATTCTTGTTCCCATAAGTTGTTTGCTCAAAAATCCCTATGCATAGGAAGTGGGTTAGACTTAAATGTGCTAGTCATATTCTTCATGATGCTTTCTTTATGTTTCAATTCTTATCTTTTATGTGAGCATCATTGAAATCATCATGCCTAGCTAGGGGCGTTAAACGTTAGCGCTTGTTGGGAGGCAACCCAATTTTATTTTAGTTCTTTGCCTTTTGCTCCTGTTTAGGAATAAATATTTGATCTAGCCTCTGGTTAGATTTGTTTTTTTTGTTTTAATTAATGTTTGTGCCAAGTTAAACCTATAGGATCTTTTTGGATGATAGTTATTTGATCTTGCTGAAAATTCCAGAAAGTTTCTGTTCACGAAACAAATTGTTTAAAATCAACAGAACGTGATAAAATACTGATTCCAATTGCAGTAGATCGATAAACAAATTGTCTAGGTCTTCCTATTTTGGTAGAATTTTTTGAGTTCCAGAAGTTTGCGTTAGTTAAAGATTACTACAGACTGTTCTGTTTTTGACAGATTCTGTTTTTCGTGTGTTGTTTGCTTATTTTGATGAATCTATGGCTAGTAAAATAGTTTATAAACCATAAATAAGATGGAATACAGTAGATTTAACACCAATAAAAATAAATAATGAGTTCATTACAGTACCTTTAAGTGGTGTTTTGTTTTCTTTTGCTAACGGAGCTTACGAGTTTTCTGTTGAGTTTTGTGTTGTGAAGTTTTCAAGTTTTGGGTAAAGATTTGATGGACTATGGAATAAGGAGTGTCAAGAGCCTAAGCTTGGGGATGCCCAAGGCACCCCAAGGTAATATTTAAGGATAACCAAGATCCTAAGCTTGGGGATGCCCCGGAAGGCATCCCCTCTTTCGTCTTCGTTCATCGGTAACTTTACTTGGAGCTATATTTTTATTCACCACATGATATGTGTTTTGCTTGGAGTGTCATGTCATTTTATTTTGTTTTGCTTGCTATTTTAATAAAATACCAAGATCTGAAATTCTTAAATGGGAGAGAGTCTTCACATAGCTACATAATTATTTAACTACTCATTGATCTTCACTTATATCTTTTTGGAGTAGCTTGTCTGTCACACCCCGATTTTCGTGGCACAACACTTAAGATGATAAATCATGATAAAGTGTGGTTTGACAAAAACTTTTGCATTATTTGACTTTTTATTTGAGTTGGTTTTCTCTCTGTGTTTTCAAGTGTTCTTAAAAGTCAACATAGCTTCACCTACTATGCTTCATCTCCTTGCCCCAAACTTCTGCCCAATGATCATGCCATGTGTATAGTGCAATATAGTATTTTATTACAAAAATAATTTGGCCAAAAAGTATTTTCTAAAATTAGTTTTCCAAAAACCCTTGAGTTGAGATTTGCACTGCAAGTACTTGATTTAGGGTCTAAAAAATATTTCAAAGGGTATATTTGAAACCTATTAGATGTAGGACTCCCAAAAACCACAAAAATATTTTTTTAAAAGTTATTTTACTATTTTATTTAAAAGCTTTTTCTTAAGGCCAGAAATGGTCTTTAATAGGGAAAAAATATTTTATTGTTTCAAAAATATTTGACAAAAATCAGGGAAACTCAGTGGGCATATATTTCCCATATATAAGAGTTTCAACACATGGTCATGCTCAAAATATTGGTCAAATCCCTCAAAACCCCTTTCTGGATATTTCAAGCTTTTGAAATATTTACAAAGGAAATATTCTCCAAAAATTCCAAGAAAATTCGTGCATGTCACATATGACATGCTTGATTATCTTGGCAAGTATCATGTCATGGAGAATAGTATAACCCCATGAAATCCCCTCAAAACCATTTCTGTCCATTTTGAAGTTTGAGCAACTTTGCACTGTCAAATATGTCCAAATGCTCTCACACTTGGCGCACATGCTCAAATGTTGTAATAATGCATCTAGACCAAGTGGCACAAGTTGGAGAACAAGTTAACTTGATCAAAGAGCCCCAAAACCCTTCCTGCCCAGAACCAAATTTGAACAACTCTACATTGGACATGTTCAGAACCTCTAATGATGACACTACACCAAGTGTTGCATCAAGGAGAATAGATTTGCATGACTAAATCTTGGAAAATCCATTTCTGTTCATTTCTAGGGTTTACAAAAGTTTCATTGGCAACTTTGCCCAAATGGACTCAATCTTTGTGGAACCACTTGTTTTCTCATGCCATTTGGCCCTGTCAAGCCTTATGACAAGAGGAGTTCATCTTCTTTCCCAAATCAACAACAAACACCTTCTGCCATTTTTCTAAAAACACCACTTTGACCCCTTCCACTAATCTCCATGAGTTCAACTTTTTACCATAGTCCCTACTAGACCTCTTCTACCTCCAGCAACTCTCCCATGGCCATTGCTCAATGATTAAGGAGTAGAACACCCCCATTTACTTCTCTGGACAGCCATGGCATCTCTCTCTATCATCCCTGTTCTCTCACCAGAGCCTCTACAGAGCATCCAAGGCTCTCTCCCCTTTCTTTACTACCCCTAGCACTACTGGACACAAGTGGCCGCGCCCACTTCCCATTTCTTTATGCCATGGCATGCAAAAGGCGTTCTCCAGAGCGCGCTACAGTGCTCCCACGCACTGTAGCTGCTCCCTGCCCGAGCCACCCGAAAACCTCGGGCCTCCCCAGCGTGCCCGACGAGGTGCCTCGGCGTCCGCGACATGCCATGGCCTGGTCCCCCTCCTTCTTCTCCCTCCTTCTGCCCCCTCGCACACGCACTAGAGCCGCCCGAGAGCCCCAATGGCCGAGCCCACACGCTGGCGCCCGCCACTCCACGCCTCTCTCTCTCTCTCCTTCTCCTCGACTTGGACCACGCCCACAAGCGCCGCAGACAGCCCCGAGCCTCCTGCCATGGCCATCATGCCATTTCATGGTGCCCAGAGGCCACGTCCACGGTGAGCCACGGCCTCGCCATATAAGGTCGGCCCTGACCTCCCTCTGGATCCCCTTTGCTCCCTCTCTCTCCCGTGCATCCCCTGGACCAAGCCGCACCTCTTCCCGTGCCCTCCAACCTCGTCCATGGCCGGAGCCGAGCTGCCGGCCATCGCCTAAATTCTCGTCGTCCGAGCCCCCTCCTCTCCACCTATGGGGGTCATTGCATCACCGCCACCACCAAGGAGCTCTCCCGCTCTCCATTTACACTCCCCGGAGGCCGTGGCGTCAAGTCCATCCTCGACGACACCCCGGTCCGCTGCACCCGAAGCTCCTTCTCTTCCCGGGCTCCCCCGCGGGCGTGAAGCACTTGGATGAGCGCGCCAGGTCGCGCTGGACCCACCAGTACGCCGAGCGTTGCCGGAGGTGGCCGGTACCGCCGGGGAGAACACTGGCGCCCGCTCGGCCTCGCCTCCCCTACCTCTGCTTTGTTCGAGCGGGAGGTAGGAGACGGCCTGAGCACCGGGCCCCACTCGTCAGCGACCCGGTGGGCGGGCCCCGCCCGTTTAAGTGGAGGCGGCTTCAGTGAAGACGTCTTCGACGTCGCCCTGTCGCCCGCGTGGCCGAGCCGCTGGGCCGGCCCAGTTGCGCCTTGTCGTTAATTCCCGACCAGTGCGCGCTGCCGCCGCTGGAATTTGGCCCATTAGGTATTTCCATTTACTTTTTCTTTTTAAACAAGATTCAAACTTTTCCAGAGACCTCATTTCAAGTCCAAATCTGATGATTCAAATTTTCAGTGAGTCCATAAATCAATATCTATTTAATGAGCCATAGGGAACATTTTTACACTGCCTAGTTTCACCTGGATCTGACCAATAGTTCATTTATACTCCTAAACCAGCTTCAAAAATCCATAGAATATTCATTTGAACTCCAAATCCAGTGAAACCAATTTCTATATGTTTCTAAAATCATGCCTTATTTAATGGGTACTTTTACTCATTTTTATAAAAAGGTATTCTGTAGGAAACTTGCAGATCCATTAAATCCCTTGTTTCCATCATATTGAAATGTTCAGGAATAACCACTGATCCAATTCCAATGAAACCACTCTGGTTATTTTTCATATAACTAGAGGAGTCCGAGAAAAGTCAACTTCATATTTTTAGAGAACTTTTTTTCCTTGTTGTGTTGTTTATTGTGATTGTTTCTGGCGTTAGTTAACAAAGTAGACGGAGTACTTGGAGAAGGACCAGAAGATTTCAAGACTCCGATGAACCAGGCAAGCAGCCCTTTGACCATGACTCCCCTCTTGTTCATCGGTACCCTTTTTCTGATTGTATGATGATGAAATATGACGGTGGTAAACTTGTTGTGAGCCACCCCATGATGCATACCCCTACTCATGACCTTACCTTGTTCATGATTGCATTTTCAAGAGACTAGTTGATGCATAATGATGCATGTGTACCATGAACTCTTCATGGTTACATTCTTTCAAAAACCCCATCGGGTGCCCCTAATGCCCTTGGGAGATGTTGAACTAAGGTAACCACTTGAGGAAGAAGTGGTGTACCAGTGAGAGCTTTTGGTGTGTGTGTGTAAAATGATGGATTAGATTTACGTGTGATTACCGTCCCAACCAAACATGTGCAACCACTCTAACTCTTTGTGGGACGGGGCATTATTGATTACTTAGGCTGATACTAGCATGGTGCCCACATTACTAGTGACGGGGGTGACTTGAGGTCACTCTTGGGACGGGGTCATGCTTGGATAGGCGGCCATGACTGTTTTCACAGGGCACCGGACACACCGTTGGTCCCTTCGTGTATGCGAGATAATGTGAAAAGGGCAGAGTCCCATGATCTTTTGCTTATACACGAGGGTCGTGTATCAACGAGTGAACCCTATGTTAGTGTCGTCTAGGGAAAGGTAATGATCGGGTGCTTCCCCCGAGTACTTGAGGTATCATGGATCGTGGATGACACGAAAGCTTCCCGGATCTTGTGGGTAAAGTGTGCAACCTCTGCAGAGTGTCAAACTATTCGAATAGCTGTGTCCACGGTCATGGACAGTTGGCAGGTGCTACTTAAACTATGTCCAGAAATTTTACAACCTCAGTGCATGTGTGTGTGGAAAGGAACTATTTGTGTCAAGGTGGAGACTTGACATGTTGAATGGCATGACATTGGTTCAACTCTATTTATGTTGATATCTGTAACCTGTTCTCGAGGTTACCCATGTTTTATTGATGCATATCCCACAAGTTGATAGGACATCTTAACTAGCTTGAAGCTAGGTTGCTTACTTGTTGTACAGTTGGATTGTTACTTTGAACCAAATCATGGGTTGCTTGCGAGTACATTCAAAGTACTCATTGGCTGGCCACTAGTTATTTTATTGTCCAGGCATGAAAGAACAGGATATAATGAAGAGTACCTTGGTGACGAACATGCGAGCTAGGACGCCTCAAATGTAATGCCCTGTAGGGTTAAGGCAGATGGCATGGGTCCAAGTTATGGACGAAGATTTCATTGCGATGATACATTCAAGACTTGACCATAATGGTCCTACTTGTGTAAAAGCGGTATGTATGGATGTAAGACTCTTGTTATTCAGCTTACGTGGTGTTCAGTGAGCATTGATCTCTGGGATCACTGTACACGTGCATTCGGTGATCACGACTTATGAGTCAGGGTCCCCACAGAGCTGGTATCAGAGCCATCCTGACTGTAGGAAGCCTTAGTTTGCATGGTCGTTAGTTAGGGTAAAACTATTTTCAAAACTATTACTAATTCTTGAAAACTATCTATACTTCTCTTCGTTTCTCAGTTTCTCGAAAACTAAGATATACTTTCCTCTTCCCCTTCAAAATTTTGAATGGTCGCTAGAATCCTTATGCCCCTGACCACGGGATTCCTTGTAATCCTCGTGGATAATCTAGAAGGAAGACGCCTTGCCAGACACTCACCCACCTCTTCTGATCACAAGATTGGCAACACCACAGCAAGACGATGCCAACAGAAGGTGCGCCCTCAAGTAATGAGGACATGAAGACCTAGAGGATGTTGACACCTTTGAAATCGCCCCAGGATTATGCAACCTTGGCCTATGATGACCAGGGCATAGGATATGCAAGATCATGATATACATCACTAGTAGAGCAACCCTGTCCTTATCATTGTTGCATCGGCAACCACCGTGGATGAGAACCTAGCCATTTGGTCCGCCTCACTATAGTGAGCAGGAAAACGGTTCTCTTCATCCCCCGCTCTCGGTGACGATACTGGCAATAGTGTGTCCGGCAGATTGGACCTCTACTATGCGTTGTTAGTGTCATTACATAAAGGATTGCCTACCTGGTACATTCGACGCCTTAGAAGGCAAGAGGGATCGCCATGATTAAGAATACAAGAGGAGACCAAGCCAATGCCAGCTACGAGGAGCCACCTTCACCACATCACTTCAACAGGCGAGAAGTTGTTGAAGACTCTTTAGGCTCAACCTGGATCGTTTCATCAAACAACTACAGGAGACGTAGCGACACCTGAGGAAAACCAAGAAGACTGCACGAGGCATGGAGCAAAGCACGACTACTGAATCTAAGAACCCCTAGGGTAGGATGAGTCGTGTACCCCCTATGTGCGGTCACGTCCGTGTGATGGTTCGAATAGAACCATGATTGTGTGTTGCTTGTTTTTATTTGTTTGTGTTTTGATATAAGTCGCACTTTTGCCATAGGAAACAAGTACACGACTATATCACCTGCCTTATTTTGTTGTTTGTGTTGGCCCTTCGGCACTGTTTGTTTGCACCTGCACTATAGAACCCCCTTTAGGCATCCCCCTCCTCTATGATAATTTTCCCTCTCATCGCTCTCCTCAACTGAAGGCCGGCAAGACAAGATACCAAGGGTTCTATCTTGGAACCAACTAGCACTGAGGACTTTTGCTGCAGCCTCCTCGACCAAGAACAGCCCAGTAGAGTTACGTTTACCTCTCAAGATTAGAAACCCATCCCTAGAACCTTTGAGACTTCATGAGATAACCCAGCTCGAATCCCTAACCAAATGCTTAACCCACAAAACTGCAAGAGAACCAGCTAAGCCTCCGTAACCTTGCACTGGTTCATTAGGGAACTAGTGGACATAGTGAATGAGCACATTATCATCCTAAGATAGCACCAAAACTAACGATGCCATAGGGAAGATCAATTTAAGGATATAGGAATAGAGGACAAATGACTTGATGAGTTTATATCAATGACTTTGAGGAATCATCCGAGACTATTTGGTGGATTATGAGGCTTTCATGTTGGTAGATGAACTTGGTGGGATCATGATTATAGAGTAGCATAGCTTTCATTACCCCTGAGTAAATTGGATTTAATAGGACAATTATGATCGCAAGCTGAAATTCTTGGAAGTATAAGGATTTGACTTAGCCAGGGGATATTGATAAAAGATAGTTGACAATTACTTGGGGGAAAGTGTGGAAACTCTCGCGGGACATGAGATTTGGATTAAATAGGTTACCCTAGTGGAGTATGGATGCAGAGTAATTTTACATGGTTCGGAGTAAATTGGATTTAGACTGATGACCTTGATCATGATACCATGTTTCTCGGTGGACCATAAACTAGGAGATTGGATTAATTGTCAGAGTTTATTTAGGGATCTATATATGCTTGACCATGGAGGGATCTATAGTAAGGTAGCCCTTTCCAGTATTTGTGGATTATAGGATATTAGAAGAACGTGTGGAACACCGTAGAGATTGGATTGAAGAACTACTGGATCATGTAGTGATTGGTGTAGTTAATGGGTTGTTGGAGTTGATTCATAGGAAGGAAACAAGATCTGGAGTGGCTTACGGCGTGTTTCCTTGGGATAGAGATGCTTTATCTTAGACCTGGGAAGAATAAATTTGAGCACTTGGATTGTCACGTTCAAGCTTAGCAGCTTGTATGTTATACCCATGGATTTTTAGGGATAGACATACATATGAGTTTGGGGATTGTAGACATATATGGTTTTGTTAGACCTCCTCTCGAGAGTCATGAGGATATGAATCACATGAGTGATGATTGGAGTTGACCTATACAAATGATGCTATCAGTGAGATGATGTGATTTTTTTAAAGGACTAAATAGAGCTATTGGCATCTCAGAAACCGTGCTTAAGGATAAGATGATAAACGTTCACTCTCACACTAGAACCCTTAAGCCCTACCAAGCTATAACATGGTCAGATCATGACCACAGGCTTTGACTCTAGATCAAGAAGACCGTGGCCAACACTCAACCGTGACCACCACCAGTACCATAGCCTACTTTATGTACCCCATGAACAAGTCTTCATGGAGTACTTGGACAGGTTGATTGTCATCTATATTGGGTGGCCTACTTGACTACCCGAAGACGGAAGAAGGACCGTTCAGCTGGTTAGAGGATTTCTGAAGACCGCCATATCAAGGAGGAAGAACTCTACCGACCACCATCATCAAAGAAGTACACTTCTGCGTCGAGGACCATGGGGATCTGCAAGCCACTCCTCTCTAAGGAACCAAGCATTTCCATGACAAGGATACCCACACCAAGATTCATCGGCCCCCTTCGAGATCACTCCAAGATTTAACAACCCCCTCTGAGATCACTACGAGACGAAGAGAAGACAGTTACCAGCTGGAGTTGCCACCTGAGTTACCTGATGTGCACAACGCTTTCCATGCATCACAACCCCGGAAGTGTTTCCAACTTCCTAACTTGCCCGATCTCCACAAGGGTATTGACCACCGAGCCATCGACCCCGTAGCCAATCTAACCTACCGCGAGCTACCCATTAGGAACCTGGATCAAGAAGAGCGTCATACACGAAGCCACACCATCAAGTACTTCAAGCTCAATGGAGCACTACACGGAAGCAGAAGAAGTATGAGGACGTGAAGACTTCCCCAGATCCAAGTTTCTGTATCCCTTTCCGCGCCTAATTTGGGAATCTCGTGGACGAGATTCTTGTAAGGGGGGTAGGTCTGTCACACCCTGATTTTCGTGGCACAACACTTAAGATGATAAATCATGATAAAGTGTGGTTTGACAAAAAGTTTTGCATTATCTGACTTTTTATTTGAGTTGGTTTTCTCTTTGAGTTTTCAAGTGTTCTTAAAAGTCAACATAGCTTCACCTACTATACTTCATCTCCTTGCCCCAAACTTCTGCCCAATGATCATGCCATGTGTATAGTGCAATATAGTATTTTCTTACAAAAATAATTTGGCCAAAAAGTATTTTCTAAAATTAGTTTTCCAAAAACCCTTGAGTTGAGATTTGCACTACAAGTACTTGATTTGGGGTCTGAAAAATATTTCAAAGGGTATATTTGAAACCTATTAGATGTAGGACTCCCATAAACCACAAAAATATTATTTTAAAAGTTATTTTCCTATTTTATTTTAAAGCTTTTTCTTAAGGCAAGAAATGGTCTTTAATAGGGAAAAATTATTTTATTGTTTCAAAAATATTTGACAAAAATCAGGGAAACTCAGTGGGCATATATTTCCCATATATAAGAGTTTCAACACATGGTCATGTTCAAAATATTGGTCAAATCCCTCAAAACCCCTTTCTGGATATTTCAAGCTTTTGAAATATTTACAAAAGGAAATATTCTCCAAAAATTCCAAGAAAATTCTAGCATGTCACATATGACATCTTTGACTATCGTGGCAAGTATCATGTCATGGAGAATAGTATAGCCCCATCAAATCCCCTCAAAACCATTTCTGTCCATTTTGAAGTTTGAGCAACTTTGCACTGTCAAATATGTCGAAATGCTCTCACACTTGGTGCACATGCTCAAATGTTGTAATAATGCATCTAGACCAAGTGGCACAAGTTGGAGAACAAGTTAACTTGATAAAAGCGCCCCAAAACCCTTCCTGTCCAGAACCAAATTTGAACAACTCTACATTGGCAACTTTCTCCTTTTGATCTCAACTTTTGTGGACATGTTCAGAACCTCTAATGCTGACACTACACCAAGTGGTGCATCAACGAGAATCGATTTGCATGACTAAATCTTGGAAAATCCATTTCTGTTCATTTCTAGGGTTTACAAAAGTTTCATTGGCAACTTTGCCCAAATGGACTCAATCTTTGTGGAACCACTTGTTTTCTCATGCCATTTGGCCCTGTCAAGCCTTATGACAAGAGGAGTTCATCTTCTTGCCCAAATCAACAACAAACACCTTCTGCCATTTTTCTAAAAACACCACTTTGACCCCTTCCACTAATCTCCATGAGTTCAACTTTTTACCGCAGCCCCTACTAGACCTCTTCTACCACCAGCAACTCTCCCATGGTCATTGCTCAATGATTAAGGAGTAGAACACCCCCATTTACTTCTCTGGACAGCCATGGCATCTCTCTCTATCATCCCTGTTCTCTCACCAGAGCCTCTACAGAGCATCCAAGGCTCTCTCCCCTTTCTTTACTACCCCCTAGCACTACTGGACACAAGTGGCCGCGCCCACTTCCCATTTCTTTATGCCATGGCATGCAAAAGGCGTGC
This sequence comes from Aegilops bicornis, assembly GCA_021605145.1. NCBI lineage: Eukaryota > Viridiplantae > Streptophyta > Magnoliopsida > Poales > Poaceae > Aegilops > Aegilops bicornis. The sequence goes on from CM038670.1 coordinate 364,523,986, forward strand.
TCCAGAGCACGCTACAGTACTCCCATGCACTGTAGCTGCTCCCTGCCCTAGCCACCCGACCACCTCGGGCTTCCCCAGCGCGCCCGACGAGGTGCCTCGGCGTCCGCGACACGCCACGGCCTGGTCGCCCTCCTTCTGCCCCCTCGCACGCGCGCCAGAGCCGCCCGAGAGACCCAATGGCCGAGCCCGCACGTGCGGCGCTCTGCCACTCCCCGCTCTCTCTCTCTCTCTCTCTCTCTCTCTCTCTCTCTCTCTCTCTCTCTCTCTCTCTCTCTCTCTTTCCTTCTCCCTCGACTTGGACCACGCCCACAAGCACCGCAGACAGCCCCGAGCCTCCTGCCGTGGCCACTGCGGCCATTTCCGCGGGTGCCCGTAGGCCTCATCCACGGTGAGCCACGGCCTCGCCATATAAGGCCGCCCCTGACCTCCCTCTGGATCCTCGACGACACCCCGGTCCGCCGCACCCGAAGCTCCTTCTCTTCCCCGGCTCCCCCGCGGGCGTGAAGCACCTGGATGAGCGCGCCTGGTCACGCTGGACCCAGATGCGCCCGGCGTCGCCGGAGGTGGCAGTACCGCCGGGGAACGGCGCCCGCTCGGCCTCGCCTCCCCTGCCTCTGCTCTGTTCGAGCGTGAGGTAGGAGACGGCCTGAGCATCGGGCCCCACTCGTCAACGACCCGGTGGGCGGGCCCCGCCCGTTTAAGTGGAGGCGGCTTCAGCGAAGACGTCTTCGACGTTGCCCTGTCGCCCGCGTGGCCGAGCCACTGGGCGGGCCCAGTTGCGCCTCGCCGTTAAATCCCGACCAGTGCGTGCTGCCGCCGTTGGAATTTGGCCCATTAGGTATTTCCATTTACTTTTTCTTTTTCAACAAGATTCAAACTTTTCCAGAGACCTCATTTCAAGTCCAAATCTGATGATTCAAATTTTCAGTGAGTCCATAAATCAATATCTATTTAATGAGCCATAGGGAACATTTTTACACTTCCTAGTTTCACCTGGATATGACCAATAGTTCATTTATACTCCTAAACCAGCTTCAAAAATCCATAGAATATTCATTTGAACTCCAAATCCTGTGAAACCAATTTCTAAATGTTTCTAAAATCATGCCTTATTTAATGGGTACTTTTACTCATTTTTATAAAAAGGTATTCTGTAGGAAACTTGCAGATCCATTAAATCCCTTGTTTCCATCATATTGAAATGTTCAGAAATAACCACTGATCCAATTCCAATGAAACCACTCTGGTTATTTTTCATATAACCAGAGGAGTCCGAGAAAAGTCAACTTCATATTTTTAGAGCACTTTTTTTCCTTGTTGTGTTGCTTATTGTGATTGTTTCTGGCGTTAGTTAACAAAGTAGACGGAGTACTTGGAGAAGGACCAGAGGATTTCAAGACTCCGATGAACCAGGCAAGCAGCCCTTTGACCATGACACCCTTCTTGTTCATCGGTACCCTTTTTCCGATTGTATGATGATGAAATATGACGGTGGTAAACTTGTTGTGAGCCACCCCAAGATGCATACCCCTACTCATGACCTTACCTTGTTCATGATTGCATTTTCAAGAGACTAGTTGATTCATAATGATGCATGTGTACCATGAACTCTTCATGGTTGTATTCTTTCGAAAACCCCATCGGGTGCCCTAATGCCCTTGGGAGATGTTGAACTAAGGTCACCACTTGAGAAAGAAGTGGTGTACCAGTGAGAGCTTTTGGTGTGTGTGTGTAAAATGATGGATTAGATTTACGTGTGATTACCGTCCCAACCAAACATGTGCAACCACTCTACCCCTTTGTGGGACGGGGCATTATTGATTACTTAGGCTGATACTAGCATGGTGCCCACATTACTAGTGACGGGGGTGACTTGAGGTCACTCTTGGGACGGGGTCGTGCTTGGATAGGCGGCCATGACTGTTTTCATAGGGCACCGGACACACCGTTGGTCCCTTCGTGTATGCGAGATAATGTGAAAAGGTCAGAGTCCCATGATCTTTTTGCTTATACACGAGGGCCGTGTATCAATGAGTGGACCCTATGTTAGTGTCGTCTAGGGAAAGGTAATGATCGGGTGCTTCCCCAAGTACTTGAGGCACTGCGGGATCGTGGATGACACGAAAGCTTCCCGAATCTTGTGGGTAAAGTGCGCAACCTATGCAGAGTGTCAAACTATTCGAATAGTCGTGTCCACGGTCATGGACAGTTGGGAGGTGCTACTTAAACTATGTCCAGAAATTTTACAACCTCGGTGCATGTGTGTGTGGGAAGGAACTATTTGTGTCAAGGTGGAGACTTGACATGTTGAATGGCATGACATTGATTCAACTCTATTTATGTTGATATCTGTAACCTGTTCTCGAGGTTACCCATGTTTTATTGATGCATATCCCACAAGTTGATAGGACATCTTAACTAGCTTGAATCTAGGTTGCTTACTTGTTGTACAGTTGCATTGTTACTTTGAACCAAATCATGGGTTGCTTGCGAGTACATTCAAAGTACTCATTGGCTTGCCACTCGTTATTTTATTGGCCAGGCATGAAAGAACATGATATAATGAAGAGTACCTTGGTGACGAACATGCGAGCTAGGACGCTTCCCAGTCAGAATGCCTGTAGGGTTAAGGCAGATGGCATGGGTCCAAGTTATGGACGAAGATTTCCGCTGCGATGATACACTCAAGTGAAAGCACAAGTGCTCCCTAGGTGGTTTTGGTAATTAATAACAACATATCTCTTGTTGGACTAACACTTTTATCTAGTATGTTTCAGATAAGTTCAACAATGGAGTGGCATGGACTAAAGGATATGGGAACTCCTTCAAGATGCTAAGGACAAAGGATTGGCTAAAGCTTCAAGCTCAAGACTCTTCATTTTACATTTTAGTGATCCAAGATCACATTGAGTCTATAGGAAAAGCCAATACTATCAAGGAGGGATGAGGTGTTGCTTAATGAGCCTCTTGCTTCATGTGCTTAGTGATATGCTCCAAATACCCTCCACTACTTTCCCACTTCCACACGTATGTCCTAAACCTAAAGTCAAACTCGGCCCCACTGATTCTTTCTATCCCGCGCCACCGAGTTTGGATGTCTTAGCCACTGCCACAAACCCTAGGCAAGTCGATCTCACCGATAGGGATCTCGGTCTCACCAAGATGGGATTGTAATCTCTCTGTGTATGTCCATTATCAAAATCGGTCTCACCGAGTTTGAGCAATCGGTACTACCGAGATTACAATGCGAACTCTCTCGTTAACTTATTATCAAAATCGGTCCCACCGAGTTTGATAATCGGTCAAACCGAGTTTGCCTGACCAACTCTCTGGAAAGCTTATTACCAAAATCGGTCCCACTGAGTTTGTGTAATCAGTCTTACCGAGATTACGTTATGCCCTAACCCTAACCGAATCGGTCCCACCGAGTTGCATTTCGGTCCCACCGAAAACCCTAACGGTCACATTATTTGCTAAATCGGTCTGACCGAGTTTAACTAATCGGTCCCACCGAGTTTGGTAAATTGTGTGTAACGGTTAGATTTTGTGTGGAGGCTATATATACCCCTCCACCTCCTCTTCATTCGTGGAGAGAGCCATCAGAACGAACCTACACTTCCAACATCCTATTTCTGAGAGAGAACTACCTACTCATGTGTTGAGGTCAAGATATTCCATTCCTACCATATGAATCTTGATCTCTAGCCTTCCCCAAGTTGCTTTTCACTCAAACCCTCTTTCCACCAGATCCAAATCCTATGAAAGAGAGTTGAGTGTTGGGGAGACTATCATTTGAAGCACAAGATCAAGGAGTTCATCATCAACACACCATTTGTTACTTCTTGGAGGATGGTGTCTCCTAGATTGGCTAGGTGTCACTTGGGAGCCTCCGACAAGATTGTGGAGTTGAACCAAGGAGTTTGTAAGGGCAAGGAGATCGCCTACTTCGTGAAGATCTACCGCTAGTGAGGCAAGTCCTTCGTGGGCGACGGCCATGGTGGGATAGACAAGGTTGCTTATTCGTGGACCCTTCGTGGGTGGAGCCCTCCGTGGACTCGCAAGAACTGCTACCCTTCGTGGGTTGAAGTCTCCACCAACGTGGAAGTACGATAGCACCACCTATCGGAACCACGCCAAAAACATCTGTGTCTCCAAATTGCGTTTGAATCCTCCAATCCCTTCCCTTTACATTCTTGCAAGTTGCATGCTTTATTTTCCGTTGCTCATATACTCTTTGCATGCTTGCTTGCTATATGTTGTGAATGTTAAACTTGTGCCTAAACTCCACTCAAACTTTAATGAAACTTAAAAACTGCAACTTTGGTACTTAGTGTCTAATCACCCCCCCTCTAGACACCTCTTCTCAAGGTCCTGCAAGTGGTATTAGAGCATTGGTCTCCATTGCTTTGGTTTAATCGCCATTGGAGGAAGATGTATGAGTCTACTTTGGGGAGTCTTAGTCATAGAGTGCCTATTCTTGATGGAGAGTATTTTCGTAAGTGGAAAAATGAGATGCTTGTTATTTTCAATCAATATCATTTTAACAAGTACATTGCTAGTCCTTGTGCACCTTGTGTTGATCCTATGCATCCTACCCTTGATGAAGCTATTGACATGACTAGAAATCTTAGAACTGTTAATCTTATGACTAGAGGCTTGCCTAGAAACTTGATTAGAATCTTGCCTACTTTTGAGTGTGCCTACACCATATGGAAATTTCTTGAGGAACGATTTCTAGATTATTCTTTGAAAAATCTAGATGAGATTCTCTATAAATCTATTGCCTTGAGTAAAATGAATACTAGTGATCCTATGTTTGGTGATCGTCTATTTGAGCTTACAAACCTTATGCGTGCTAAAGGAAATGTTGGTATTATTAGTGACATTATTTCCGAAGCTATAAGAATTCATAGACAAGATTATTGTCAAACTCATTCTAATGAATCACCCTCTCTAGGACTTGATCCACCACATGACGATGTTGAACATGGATACTATGATGAGGATGATGATAGTGACTTCGATCTTGATGATGCAATGAGACGTTTTGGTCTTATGGCAAATCTTTGGGGATATACGTCAGGAGGAAAGGAATGGGTTCTTGATAGTGGATGTACCGATCACATGACCGGAGATAAAGACATGTTTCGTGAGCTTGCTGAAAATGATGGTCCTTGAAAGTTTGTCACTTTTGGTGACAACTCAAAGGGTAAGGTGGTTGGCCTCAGTAAGGTGGCCATCTCACATGATAGCTCCATACAAAATGTTATGCTCGTTGAATCTCTTGGTTACAACATACTTTCAAAGATTCTAGACTTGCTGATTTCGGGTTTCAATGTTCTATTTATCAAGTAGATTGCCAAGTGTTTCGTCGAGATAATCATAAAATGGTCTTTACTGGTGTGCGTAGAGGTGATCTATACATTGTTGATTTCACTAAAAAGGCTCAACCTAAAACTTGCTTCATTGCTAAATCCTCAAAAGGCTGGTTATGGCATAGACGATTAGGTCATGTTGGTATGCAAAACCTTGACAAGCTTATTAAGGGGAATCATATCCTTGGAGTTAATGATGTCATATTTGATAAGGATAGACTTTGCAATGCTTGTCAAGCAGGTAACCAGGTTGGAGGAAGGCATCCCGTGAAGAACATCATGACCACGAAGAGGCCACTCGAGCTACTTCACATGGATCTCTTTGGTCCCAACTCTTACAAGAGTCTCGGTGGAAATTCTTTTGGTCTAGTTATAGTTGATGATTTTTCCAGATTTACGTGGGTGTTCTTTCTCGATGATAAATCGCAGGTCCAAAAGATCTTCAAAAACTTCGCTAGGAAGGCCCAAAACCAATTTGAAGTGAAGATCAAGAAGGTTCGTAGCGACAACGGAACGGAGTTCAAGAACGCAAATGTGGACACCTTTCTTGAAGAAGAAGGGATTTCACATGAGTTCTCGGCTACGTACACACCTCAACAAAATGGAGTTGTTGAGTGGAAGAACCGGACGCTCATCAAAATGGCGAGAACGATGCTTGATGAGTACAAGACGCCAAAGCACTTTTGTGCAGAAGCGGTTGAGACAGCTTGTCATGCAACAAATCGCTTGTATCTTCACAAGCTACTCGGCAAGACTGGCATTCGAGCTACTCACCGGTAACAAACCCCAAGTTGGTTACTTTCGAGTATTCGGCTCAAAGTGCTACATTCTTGATAAGCATCGTCGTTCTAAATTTGCTCCTAAGTCTCATGAAGGTTTGCTACTAGGTTATGGCTCAAACTCTCACACTTACCGTGTCTACAACAATTTCACCCGAAAGGTTGAAGAGACGGTAGATGTGAAGTTTGATGAATCTAACAGCTCGCAAGTAGAGAAATTACCAATTGATGTAGGAGACAAAGATCCTTCGGAAGCAATCCAAGACTTGTCTATTGGCAAGGTCCGTCCAATGGAGGTGAAGGAGAGTACCTCGTCCGTCCAAGTGGAAGCTTCTACTTCACGGCAAGGTGAACCAAGAGTTGATACGGAAGCATCCACAAGTGGGACACACCAAGATGAAGAAAACGAGGAAGTGCATCAAGATGAACGTCAACAACCTCCTTCTCCACCACGACAAGAGAACGACAACGCCAACAATGAAGAAGGCCAAGAAGAAGAACAAGATGAAGAAGATGTTCAACAAAGACCCAAGCAAAAGCTTTCACAAGTTCGAGCAAGAATTGCTAAAGACCATCCGTCGAGCAAATCTACAATGATATTCAAACCGGAGAATCACTCGCTCTAAAACTCGTTTAGCTAACTTTTGTGAAAACTATTCTTTCATCTCTAGCATTGAACCTATGAAGGTCGAAGAAGCATTGGAAGATCCGGATTGGATAAATGCTATGCATGAAGAGCTACACAACTTTGAGAGGAACCAAGTTTGGACATTGGTTGAGAAGCCCGACAACAACCACAACATCATCGGTACCAAATGGGTGTTTCGCAACAAGCAAGATGAAGATGGACAAGTAGTTCGCAGCAAAGCACGTCTCGTCGCCCAAGGCTACACACAAGTCGAAGGTATGGACTATGGTGAGACTTACGCCTACCGCTAGACTTGAATCCATTCAGCATCTTACTTGACTATGCTAATCACCATGATATCACCTTGTACCAAATGGACATTAAAAGTGCTTTTATAAATGGTGAAATAGAGGAGGAAGTTTATGTTAAACAACCTCCCGGCTTTGTTAATCCTAAGAAACCCAATCATGTTTACAAACTTCACAAAGCTCTTTATGGACTTAAACAAGCTCCTAGAGCATGGTATAAATGCTTGACCAAGTTCCTTATTGAAAAAGGCTTTGAAATTGGGAAAATTGATTCTACTCTTTTTACTAAAAGAGTTAATGGTGAACTCTTTGTGTGCCAAATCTATGTTGATGATATTATATTTGGTTCAACTAACCATCATTTTAGTGAAAAGTTTGGGAAGCTAATGTCGGAGAAGTTTGAGATGTCTATGATGAGTGAACTCAAATTCTTTCTCGGTTTGCAAGCAAACTAAGGAAGGTACTTTTGTCTCGCAAACGAAGTACACTAAGGACTTATTCAAGAAGTTCAATATGCAAGAATGCAAAGGTATGACTACACCAATGCCTACTAGTGGACATCTTGACTTAACCAAAGATGGTGAACCGTTGATCAAAAGGTTTATCGCTCTATGATTGGTTCATTGTTATATCTATGTGCTTCACGTCCCGATATTATGCTAAGTGTGTGCATGTGTGCACGATATCAAGCTGCTCCTAAAGAATGTCATCTTAAGGTCGTGAAAAGGATAGTGAGATACTTAATCCATAAACCAAATTTTGGCATTTGGTATCCTAAGAGGGCCTCTTCGATCTTGTTGGCTATTCCGACTCGGACTATGCCGGAGACAAGGTTGATAGAAAGTCCACTTCGGTACTTGTCAATTTCTTGGTAGATCTCTTGTGTCTTGGTCCTCCAAGAAACAAAACTCGGTATCCTTATCCACCGCCGGTTGAATATATTACCGCTGGTTCATGTTGTGCTCGATTACTTTGGATGACCCAAACTCTTAAAGATTATGGGATATATGTGAGACATGTTCCATTTCTTTGTGATAATGAAAGTGCTATCAAAATTGGTCATAATCCTGTGCAACACTCTCAAACTAAGCATATTGAAGTTCATCATCATTTCATTCGAGATCATGTTGCTAAGGGAGACATTGATCTTAAGCATGTTCGCACCGAAAAGCAATTAGCAGATATATATTCACTAAACCTCTTGATGAGAAAGTGTTTTGCAGGTTAAGAGGAGAATTGAACATCATTGATGCTTCAAACTTGGAGTAGAAACTCCATTGGATACATGCAAGGCATGAGCTTATGACTAATCCTTGATATTTCTCTTATGATGAAAAACTTATGTCTTGGATATATTTGTATCGTGCATGTTATCTAACCCATGTAGGTACTTGGTTGAATCAAATTCCATGAGGTTGAAACCTACTCATATCTTGAGCAATCTCTACATCACCAAGTCTCTACACAAGGTGGTTGAAGACAAGGAAGCACGAAACCAATCAAACATATCCTTTGACAAATTCTATGTTGAGTTTCATGATTGTCATTTTTGGATATACAAGTGCTCTTCCTTGCAAGAACTAACCCATGTAGGTAGATGGACTTAAATTCCAAGTGGTGCTCCAAATTCTTGATGAGCTACATCAACCTTGAGCAACCCACGCAAGTTCAACTACATGGACAACACCACCACCCAAGGTATGTTATTCCATCTTAGAGAAGCTTTACTCCGAGTCATGAGTTAAAGCAACTTGACAAGATGTGAATACATCAAGATGCTTAAACGAAAAATGGAAATCCCATTTTGAGCTTAAACGATGAGTATGACCTATGATCAAGTGATCTCACTTGACTCCTAAGTCAATATACTCTAACATAGGTGACCTTGTCGCCGACCATCTCTAGATGAAGTTCACCTGTGTTCTTTTCTGAGTTTTTGCATTTGTCTCATGCATTTGTGTTTCCCCTTTCAAAAAAAACTTCATCTAGATTTCTTTCTGTTTTCTCTGCATTTTCTGCATCTAATTCCTTGCATATCTTTCAGTTAATTCCTTGCAAATCTTTGTGAGATCTTACTAGTCTAGTGAGCTGAGGTGACAAGTGTTTTCTCTGCGATGAACTCGGTTACACCGATTTGTTATTTTCGGTCCAATCGAATCTTTTCGCACGATCAAGCATACCACTCGGTGCCACCGATTTCATAACAGGAAAAACTCTTTGCCACATATTCTGTGTTTCTTCTGAACCAGCTCCACTCAATGAATCTTGTCCTCTACAAGCATCACCTTTTTTATTGCTTTATGTTGTGACTCAAGGATCAAACCCATTCACGACAAATTCCAGAGGGGGAGAGAGAGATTACATCTTTATCAAGCCCTTCTTGGAAATTGATGTCAAAGGGGGAGAGAGAGATCACATCAAAGCTTATCATTTAGAGAGAGAGATCACATCAGAGAAGGAGAGAGAGATCCTTCAGGGGGAGAGAGAGATCTCCAGGGGGAGAGGATACTTAAGTAGAAAGTATTTCTCAAGGATCCCAGATGCTTGGTGTTCAAGAGGAGAGATGTCCACATGTCTTCTTGAGGGGAGAGACATGTTCATATGATCTGTTGTGCTCAATTCTGCATTAGCATACATTAGCTCTGAACTTTAGCTCTGATCATCATTCATATCTTTCAGCTCTGTTTTCCTTCAGCTCTGATTTTCTGTTCCCTATCTTCTCCCAGTATCCCATGTTAGATTCAGGGGGAGCAAGACATCCAAGGGAAAGAGATCATTTAAATTCATTGCATATCTTTACTCTTGGGGACATGTCTAATCCAATGTGGTACTCTATACTCACTCTCTACATGTCATCCCAGTCTTGGTTTTCTTGTGGTTTCTTCTGTTTGCTCTGGCTAGTAGATGCATCTGTGTTATCTAACCTTGTTTACGCAGGTTCATTCCATCCTAAGCCAACTCAAGACCACAAGGTAAGTATATGCATCACAATCATGTGTATGAGGAATTCTTGCTGATGTACATACTATTTGCAAGAAGGACTCATGGGCATGAAGGTATTCTCTTTAATACGTTTTGGCTCTGATGCATATAGCAAATATACATGTAACACATTGCCTGCTCTATCATGGTTATGCTATCTCATGCCTCTATGCTTTATATTCACATGATTGCATACATGTAGGGGGAGCCTATGCTTGTTACATGTCTTTCCAAAGCTTTACTTGCTATTCTTTATATCTTTATCTAAAGCTTTGATGTATGTTGCCATCAATTACCAAAAGGGGAGATTGAAAGCACAAGTGCTCCCTAGGTGGTTTTGGTAATTAATGACAACATATCTCTTGTTGGACTAACACTTTTATCTAGTATGTTTCAGATAAGTTCAACAATGGAGTGGCATGGACTAAAGGATGTGGGAACTCCTTCAAGATGCTAAGGACAAAGGATTGGCTAAAGCTTCAAGCTCAAGACTCTTCATTTTACATTTTAGTGATCCAAGATCACATTGAGTCTATAGGAAAAGCCAATACTATCAAGGTGGGATGAGGTGTTGCTTAATGAGCCTCTTGCTTCATGTGCTTAGTGATATGCTCCAAATACCCTCAACTACTTTCCCACTTCCACACATATGTCCTAAACCTAAAGTCAAACTTCATTGCCCCACCGATTCTTTCTATCCCGCCACCGAGTTTGGATGTCTTAGCCACTGCCACAAACCCTAGGCAAATCGGTCTCACCGATAGGGATCTCGGTCTCACCGAGATGGGATTGTAATCTCTCTATGTATGTCCATTATCAAAATCGGTCTCACCAAGTTTGAGCAGTCGGTACTACCGAGATTAAAATGCAAACTCTCTGGTTAACTTATTATCAAAATCGGTCCCACCGAGTTTGATAATCGGTCAAACCGAGTTTGCTCGACCAACTCTGGAAAGCTTATTACCAAAATCGGTCCCACCGAGTTTGTGTAATCAGTCTTACCGAGATTACGTTATGCCCTAACCCTAACCGAATCGGTCCCACCGAGTTGCATTTCGGTCCCACCGAAAACCCTAACGGTCACGTTATTTGCTAAATCGGTCTGACCGAGTTTAACTAATCGGTCCCACCGAGTTTGGTAAATTGTGTGTAACGGTTAGATTTTGTGTGGAGGCTATATATACCCCTCCACCTCCTCTTCATTCGTGGAGAGAGCCATCAGACTGAACCTACACTTCCAACATCCTATTTCTGAGAGAGAACTACCTACTCATGTGTTGAGGCCAAGATATTCCATTCCTACCATATGAATTTTGATCTCTAGCCTTCCCCAAGTTGCTTTCCACTCAAATCCTCTTTCCACCAGATCCAAATCCTATGAGAGATAGTTGAGTGTTGGGGAGACTATCATTTGAAGCACAAGAGCAAGGAGTTCATCATCAACACACCATTTGTTACTTCTTGGAGAGTGGTATCTCCTAGATTGGCTAGGTGTCACTTGGGAGCCTCCGACAAGATTGTGGAGTTGAACCAAGGAGTTTGTAGGGGCAAGGAGATCGCCTACTTCGTGAAGATCTACCGCTAGTGAGGCAAGTCCTTCGCGAGCGACGGCCATGGTGGGATAGACAAGGTTGCTTCTTCGTGGACCCTTCGTGAGTGGAGCCCTCCGTGGAATGGCGCAACCGTTACCCTTCGTGGGTTGAAGTCTCCACCAACGTGGAAGTACGATAGCACCACCTATCGGAACCACGCCAAAAACATCCGTGTCTCCAAATTGCGTTTGAATCCTCCAATCCCTTCCCTTTACATTCTTGCAAGTTGCATGCTTTATTTTCCGCTGCTCATATACTCTTTGCATGCTTGCTTGCTATATGTTGTGAATGTTAAACTTGTGCCTAAACTCCACTCAAACTTTAAAGAAACTTAAAACTGCAACTTTGGTACTTAGTGTCTAATCACCCCCCCCCCCCTCTAGACACCTCTTCTCAAGGTCCTACAAGACTTGACCATAATGGTCCTACTTGTGTAAAATGGTATGTATGGATGTAAGACTCTTGTTATTCAGCTTATGTGTGTTCAGTGAGCATTGATCACTGGGATCACTGTATACGTGCATTCGGTGATCACGACTTATGAGTCGGGGTCCCCACATTGTCATTTACTCGTGTGCTTCACTTATATCCTATGAGTAAACGGTTGAATGATTTGAATGTCATAAATCTGAAATTATGTATGTTTCATATGCTTATCCCATGGGGAGTAATGACTTCACATATAAGAAGTAGAGGTGGTAAGTTTATTGAAGGTTAGCAAACATTGTGTTGGTCACTTGAACAATTCATGAAAGAATATTGAAGGAAGAGAGATTTCACATATAAATATACTATATTGGACATCTTTTGCGATTGTGAGCACTCATTAAAATATGATATGCTAAAAGGTTGATGTTGGACAAGGAAGACAACGTAATGGGTTATGTTTTCTTATATCCGAAATAAAGTATATTGGCATGGATCGCCCAACACGTTGAGCTTGCCTTTCCCCCTCAAGCTAGCCAAATTCCTTGCACCAAGTAGAGATACTACTTGTGCTTCCAAACATCCCTTAAACCAGTATTGCCATGAGAGTCCACCATACCTACCTATGGATTGAGTAAGATCCTTCAAGTAAGTTGTCATCGGTGCATGCAATAAAAATTGCTCTCTAAATATGTATGATCTTTTAGGGTGGAGAAAATAAGCTTTATACGATCTTGTTATATGGAAGAAATAAAAGCGACGGACTGCATAATAAAGGTCCCTATCACAAGTGGCAATATAAAGTGATGTTCCCTCGCATTATGATTTTGTGCATCCAACTATAAAAGCGCATGGCAACCTCTGCTTCCCTCTGTGAAGGGCCTATGTTTTACTTTTATGCAAGATTCATGGTAATCTTCACCTTTCCTTTTTTTCATTTTATCCTTTGGCAAGCACCTCGTGTTGGAAAGATTCTGATATATATATCCAATTGGATGAAAGGCATCATGAACTATTATTGTTGACATTACCCTTGAGGTAAAAGGTTGGGAGGCGAATCTATAAGCCCCTATCTTTCTCGTAATACGATTAAAACTTTGAACCCATAAATATCGCGTGAGTGTTAGCAATTGTGAAAGACTAAATGATAGTTGAGTATATGGAGTTTGCTAAATCAAAGCTCAGACATAGACTCTTCCTGAAAATAAGATGAATTGTAATTGTTTGATGACTAATAACACGGTTTGTTAGTTTTCAAGAAAGTTTATGATCTATACTTTAACATGTGAATAGTTTGTTACTTGATCACGCAAAGTTCTATGAGTTGAGCTACTGTTATGACATATAATGATGCTAGAAAAGGTTATTTAAATTATCATTGATCAAACTTATGCACCTGTTAGCATTCACACTTCGTAAATTCTTTCTTTTATCATTTACCTACTCGAGGACGAGCAGGAATTAAGCTTGGGGATGCTGATACGTCTCCAACGTATCTATAATTTATGAAGTATTCATGCTATTATATTATCCATCTTGGATGTTTAATGGGCTTTACTATGCACTTTTATATTATTTTGGGACTAACTTATTAACCCAGAGCCCGGTGCTTTACATTTTTTCCCTTGTTTCAGTGTTTCGCAGAAAAGGAATATCAAACGGAGTGCAAACGGAATGAAACCTTCGGGCGAGTTATTTTCGGAATGGAAGCAATCCAGGGGACTTGGAGTGCACGTAAGGGAAGCAAGAGGAAGGCACGAGGCCGGGGGGCGCGCCGACCCCCCTGGGCGCGCCCTCCACCGTCGTGGGCCCCTTGTGGCTCCCCTGACCAACTCCTTTCGCCTATATATATATCAATATACCCTAAAACCATCGGGGAACAGAATAGATCGGGAGTTCCGCCACCGCAAGCCTCTGTAGCCACGAAAAACAAATCGGGACCCTGTTCCGGCACCCTGCCGGAGGGGGGGATCCCTCACCGGTGGCCATCTTCATCATCCCGACGCTCTCCATGACGAGGAGGGAGTAGTTCACCCTCGGGGCTGAGGATATGTACCAGTAGCTATGTGTTTGATCTCTCTCTCTCTCTCATGTTCTTGAGGTGGTACGATTTTGATGTATCATGAGCTTTGCTATTATAGTTGGATCTTATGATGTTTCTCCCCCTCTACTCTCTTGTAATGGATTGAGTTTTCCCTTTGAAGTTCTCTTATCGGATTGAGTCTTTAAGGATTTGAGAACACTTGATGTATGTCTTGCCGTGCTTATCTGTGGTGACAATGGGATATCACGTGATCCACTTGATGTATGTTTTGGTGATCAACTTGCGGGTTCCGCCCATGAACCTATGCATAGGGGTTGGCACACGTTTTCATCTAGACTCTCCGGTAGAAAATTTGGGGCACTCTTTGAAGTTCTTTGTGTTGGTTGAATAGATGAATCTGAGATTGTGTGATGCATATCGTATAATCATACCCACGGATACTTGAGGTGACATTGGAGTACCTAGGTGACATTAGGGTTTTGGTTGATATGTGTCTTAAGGTGTTATTCTAGTACGAACTCTTGAATAGATCGATCCGAACGAATAACTTTGAGGTGGTTTCGTACCCTACCATAATATCTTCGTTTGTTCTCCGCTATTAGTTACTTTGGAGTGACTCTTTGTTGCATGTTGAGGGATATTTATATGATCCAATTATGTTATTATTGTTGAGAGAACTTGCACTAGTGAAAGTATGAACCCTAGGCCTTGTTTCAACGCATTGCAATACCGTTTATGCTCACTTTTATCATTAGTTACCTTGTTGTTTTTATATTTTCAGATTACAAAAACCCATATCTACCATCCATATTGCACTTGTATCACCATCTCTTCGCCGAACTAGTGCACCTATACAATTTACCATTGTATTGGGTGTGTTGGGGACACAAGAGACTCTTTGTTATTTGGTTGCAGGGTTGTTTGAGGGAGACCATCTTCAAGCTACGCCTCTCACGGATTGATAAACCTTAGGTCATCCACTTGAGGGAAATTTGCTACTGTCCTACAAACCTCTGCACTTGGAGGCCCAACAACGTCTACAAGAAGAAGGTTGCGTAGTAGACATCAGGGGGCCATTGCCTTGCTAGGTAAATCCAGCGATGATCTCCTCCAACTCGGCGTTGAGCCTCTCATAGGTGGCCATTAGTTTCTGTGGTAGGCACAGTGGGGCCCATGCTATTCTTCCCGCTTTCTTGGTTGAGGAGTTCGTCCATTGGTTGGCCCGCCAACATGACCAACTCATTGGCCAGTGCTCGCTTCCTGGAGATCTCTGTCTCGAGTGGGTTGTCCGCCGGCAACTCTTTGCCTAGTGCTCCAGGAAGCATCAATAAACTGACAAACAAAAAGCAATCGAAAGGAACCCACAATCACAAAGAAAACGAGAAAATAATAGGTAGTGAGAACCAGTCGGTGCTTTGCAAAAAGAAGATTCTTGGAATGAAAATATAGTAGCATCACTAATTCGCCCACCTTTCCTTCGTCAGTACAGAAGAAAAATGGCAGAAGTGAGTAGCCTGGAGTGAGGTTTTCTTCAAGATAGGGGAGAAACGGCTTCAACGAGCGCTCCAGTGAAATGATGGTTGCTTCATCCCATCCATCTTTGAGGCCAGTTTGCCACTGCTAGTAAAGGTGTGCGTTTTATGATATGACAGGTCATGACGGCCACACCAGGGTGATTAGTGAGTATCCACTGTAGCACCTCGCCGTGATTTGGTGGATGGCACACGGGCCCGGATGCTTGATGTCCCGCATGTCATAGAGTTTGGACGACAAACGAGGAGCTCCGTCCTGGTTTATTGGTTCCTACGATAACTTGTGCCATATTTTGACTATAAATTTAACTAAACAAATGTTCATGCATATCACAAAAAATTACATCATTGAAAACTGTGTTCACATACGAATCCAAGTATATAATTTTTGTTAATTAATAACACATAAGTATAGGGGATTGCAACAGTTTTCGAGGGCAGAGTATTCAACCCAAATATATTGATTCGACACAAGGGGAGCAAAACAATATTATCAAGTATTAGCATTTGAGTTGTCAATTCAACCATACCTGAAAGACTTAAAATCTGCAGCAAAATATTTAGTAGCAAAGTAGTATGGAAGTAGTGGTAATAGTGGCAAAAGTAACAGTATCAGTTTTGTAGCGATCGTAATAGTGGCAACGGAAAAGTAATGGAGCAATGATCAATATGAAACGAGCTCGTAGGCAATGGATCAATGATTGATAATTATGTCGGATGGCATTCATCATGCAACAGTTATAACATAGTCTGACACAGAACTAGCTCCAATTCATCAATATAACGTAGGCATGTATTCCGAATATAGTCATACGTGCTTATGGAAAAGAACTTGCATTACATCATTTGTACTACCCTCCCGTGGCAGCGGGGTCCTATTGGCAACTAAGGGATATTAAGGGCTCTTTTAATAGAGTACCGGACCAAAGCATTAGCACTTAGTGAATACATGAACTTCTCAAACTACGGTGATCACCGGGAAGTGTCCCGACTATTGTCACTCCGAGGTTGCCGGATAACACGTAGTTGGTGACTATAACTTGCAAGATAGGATCAAGAACACAAATATATTCATGAAAACATAATAGGTTCAGATATGAAATCATGGCACTCGGGCACTAGTGACAAGCATTAAGCATAGCAAAGTCATAGCAACATCAACCTTAGAACATAGTGGATAGTAGGGACCAAACCCTAACTAAACTAACTTGATTACATGGTAAATATCATCCAACCCATCACCGTCCAGCAAGCTTAGGATGGAATTACTCATGCACGATGGTGAGCATCATGAAATTGGTGATGGAGGATGGTTGATGATGACGATGGCAGCGATTCCCCTCTCCAGAGCCCCGAACGGACTCCAGATCTGCCTTCCCGAGGAAGAACAGGGCTTGGCGGTGGCTCCATATCATAAAACGCGATGAATCCTTCTCTCTGATTTTTTCTCCCCAAACGTGAATATATGGAGTTGGAGTTGAGGTCGGTGGAGGTCCAAGGGGCCCACAAGGTCAGAGGGCATGCCCAGGAGGGTGGGCGTGCTCCCCACCCTTGTGGCCAGTGTGTGGGCTCCCTTCGGTTGATTCTTTCACCAATATTTTTTATTTATTCCTAAATTGATCTCGAGGAATTTTGAAGTCATTCCGAGAACTTTTATTTATGCACAAAAATAACACCATGGAAATTCTGTTGAAAGCAGCTTCAGTCCGAGTTAGTTCTAGTCAAATCATGCAAGTTGAGTTGATAAACTGAAAGTGATAAAGAAAAACTTTTACAAACTCTCTATGATCTTTCTGTTGCAAATATGTAAAGCCAGCATTCAAGTTTTCAGCAAATATTATGAACTAACCATATTCACAATAACATTTAGGTCTCACATTTACTCACATCAATGGCATAATCAACTAGCGAGCAAAAATAATAAATCTCGGATGACAACAATTTCTCAAAATAATCATGATATGATATAACAAGATGGTATCTCGCTAGCCCTTTCTGAGACCGCAAAACATAAATGTAGAGCACCCTTGAAGATCAAGGACTGACTAGACATTGTAACTCATGGTAAAAGATATCCATTCACAGTCATACTCAATAAATAAATTAATAGCAATGCATACAAATGACAGTGGTGCTCTCTAACAGGTGCTTTATATAAGAGGATGATGACTCGGCAATAAAAGTAAATAGATAGGGCCTTCGCAGAGGGAAGCAGGGATTTGCAGAGGTGCTAGACCTCGAGTTTTTAAAGAAGAGGTAAATAATATTTTGAGCAGCATGCTTTCATTTGTCAACATTACAACCAAGAGATCTCGGTATCTTCCATGCTACATACATTATAGGCGGTTCCCAAATAGAATGGTCAAGTTTATACTCCCCCACCACCAACAAGCACACTCCACGGTTGGTCCGAAACAACGGGTACCGGCCATCCCGATTACCGGCCATTTTCCCGTGAATGATGAGCGAAGTCCACTCATCGTGAGAATAACCCACCTAGCATGCAAGATATTGACAGCCCTAATTGCTACATGAGCGATTCGAGCATACAGATTATCATTTGCAAGTTTTATTGTTTGGCACTTGCAAATTTACTTGGAACGGCAGGTAAATACCGCATATAGGAAGGTATGGTGGACTCATAGGGAACAACTTTGGACTTATGGAAGTGGATGCACAAGCAGTATTCCCGCTTAGTACAAGTGAAGGCTAGAAAAAGACTGGGAAGCGACCAACTAGAGAGCGACAACAGTCATAAACATGCATTGAGATTAACCAACATTGAATGCAAGCACGAGTAGGATATAAGTCACCATGAACATAAATATCGTGGAGGCTACGCTGATTTTGTTTCAACTACATGCGTGAACATGTGCCAAGTCAAGCCACTCGAATCATTCAAAGGAGGATACCATCCTATCATACTACATCACAACCATTTTAATTTCCATGTTGGCACACAAGGTAAACCATTATAAACTCCTTGCTAATTAAGCATGGCATGGGTAACTATAATCTATAATCATCATTGCAAACATGTTTCATTCATAATAGGCTGAATCAAGAACGATGATCTAATCATATTTACAAAAACAAGATAGGTCGAGTTCATACCAACTTTTTCTCATCCCAATCATTTCATCATATATCATCATTATTGCCCTTCACTTGTATGACCGAACGGTGTAGATAATAATAATAGTGCACGTGCATTGGACTAAGCTGGAATTTGCCAACATTTATTCAAAGGAGAGGACAAGGTAGTATGGGCTCTTTGTTAGATCAACAATAATTCATATGACAGCCACTCGACATTTTCATCCTGGTCTTCTCCTATCAACCCCCAAAGAAAATAAAATAATTTCAAAGAAATACACTGAAATGTTTTTGGAGTTTTTGTTTTTCGGAAGAATGTAAAACAAGAACGAGAAAAACTATTTACACGGGAAAGCTCCCAACAAGCAAAAGAATAACAAGAAATCTTTTTGGGTTTTCTTTTAATACTACAACTAAGCATGCATGGAAAGTAAACTAAACTTATGAATATTTTTTTTGGTTTTTCTTAAGGTTTTTCAAACACATAAGAAGAAACCGGGAAAAAGAAATAAACTAACATGGATAATACAATGAAAAAGTATGAACACCGACAACTGAAATGAGTGTGTGAACATGAATGTAATGTCGGTTAGAAATACGTACTCCCCCAAGCTTAGGCTTTTGGCCTAAGTTGGTCTATGCCCATGTATCAAAGTAGCCCTCTCTGGTTTACTAAGGAGAATCCTGAGGGTTCCACTGGTTAGCGAGCTCCTGTGGATACCACTGATAAATAGACTCCTGATATGGATCAAGTGATGGCTTTGGCTCAGGGGTTGGGGATCATGTCCCCTCCCAGTATGCATGAATGTTTGCAGACAAAACAAAGTACATACCTGAATAAATATCGAACAAAGTAGTTGCAGGGAAGGTAATAATCTGAAAAGTATCCTCGCTAAATATCAAGTTATAAATGAGTCTCTTTTCCTCATCATAGCGAATAAACTTATTTGCTACCATGCTATCATAATGTAAGTATATAGTGTGTAGTAGTTTATCATCTTTCTCATGGTGCCTAATGGGTATCTCTAAGCATCTAGCAAGGCGGGAAGCGAAGATGCCTCCAAAAATAGGACCCTTAGTACGGTTTAAACTCAACCATTTAGCAGCCATAGTGCCTAAACTGAAAGTTTTATCACAAAGTAAAGCATCACGCAAAATTGCAAGGTCAGGAGCACTAAGACCTCCACTCTCCCTGCGACCAATTATACATCTACTAGCAAATAATGAGTAGTAGCGCAAAACAGGAAAATGTAAACTAGCCACTCTCGATTCCGACACCCTTCTCCTTTCTAGGACGTGGTTCCTTGACGCTACGCTCATAAGGTAATTTACAAACCTCACAAAAGTCATAAAGCGTCATCTCCTTATGCTCATCATATAAGTGAAACTCTGCCGTGGGTGGTGATCTCCTAGCATGAAAATGAAAATTTTGCATGAAAGTATTAGTGAGTAGGAGATACTGATCACACTGGTCGTGGAGGAAGTCGGTGATGCATGCGTTCTCAATGAAAAACTAGAAATCCTCATAAATTCCACCCGCCTGTAGAAAAGCATCACATGGCCATTCACATGGCAGAATCTCCGTGGCAAAGGAATATTGTACTTGGGCTTCTTCTTCTCATAATTTTCCTTTTCCTTATAACCCCGGCTCGAAGAGCCTCTCAACAATCTCCTCATCATTTTCTTCCTCTGAAAATTTCTGAAATTTTTAGTGACTCAAAATAAAAGTGAACCAAACTCAACAAGATTGATAGCAACTACTCCTACAAGTGCCTAGAGGCTATATCATGCATCAAAACTACTTTGGACCGTATAAATTTGACATGTAAGCTCAAGAACAAGGTCACCACAGCAGGAAAAATTTGCAATGAATAAAGCACTAGAACAAAAACTAATTGGACCATTGGAGGAGTCACATACTGAAGAACAATCCCCCAAAGCAGTTTTGTGAATGGAGCTTTGGGCAAGGAGATCAAAAATGGGAGCAAAATGAGCAAGAACACGAGTTTGAGCTATGGAGTGATTTTTTCTGGAGGAAGACAAAGTGGATGGGTGCTGGAATAAGTGGAGGGGGACCCATGTGGGGCCCACAAGGTGACGTGCCCAAAGGGTAGGGTGCGCCCTCCACCCTTGTGGCCCACTGGTGAGGCTCCCTGGTGTGTTCTCAACGCCAAAAATTCTCAAATATTCTATAAAAATTCATACTAAGTTTACAAGGCATTTGGAGAACTTTTCTTTTTCGGACATTTTTGATTTCATGGATAATTTAGAAAACAGATAGAAAATACTATGTTTGCTTTATTTAATCTAAATAACATAAAGTAAAAGGTGGGTACAGAGAGTTGTGCTTTTTAAATTCATCCATCTCATGCCCATCAAAAGGAAGCCATTAACAAGATCAAGTCTTTTAACAAACTTCTTCCGAATGACATGGAACTGGAGAATTTTTTAATAACACTAGGTTACCTCAACGGGGATATGCATGTCCCCCACAATAATATCATATTTCTTTTTAACAGTAGGAAAAGGGAATTCAAAACCTCCAATAGTAATAGTTGAAAATTTTCCAATAGAGTTATTCAATAACATCCCCTGCATTATTCAAAAAGGGTCTACCAAGGATGATCGACATATTGTCGTCCTCAGGAATATCAAGAATAACAAAGTCAATTAAGATAGTAATGTTTGCAACCAGAACAGGAACATCCTCACAAATACCGATGCGCATAGCAGTTGATATATCAGCCATTTGCAAAGAAATTTCAGTAGGTGTCAACTTATTCAATTCAAGTCTACAATATAAAGAGAAGGGCATAACACTAACATCGGCTCCAAGATCACATAAAGCAATTTTAACATAGTTCCTTTTAATGGAGCATGGTGTGGTTGGTACCCCTGGATCTCCAAGTTTCTTTGGTATTTGTCGGGGGAAACGACACCTATGGGATCCCAGGAAATCTCTTCTATGGTTGGCGGGGCGTGGGGCTGCGCAAAGAGCAGGTCTATTGATCAACGCGAGGGGATTTTTACTCAGGTTCGGGCCACAAATGATGTGTAAAACCCTAGTCCTGCTTTTGTGTATATTTGGTGTTCTTGATCTCTTGAACAAGCTGCGGTGCATGTCCAGTCCAAAAAGTCTGAATGCTCCCCCAGTATGCCTCGGGCCTCCTTTATATGTCAAAGGGGTCACCACAGTGGCACACATGAGGTGGAAAGTATCTATAGTGTACAAGTTTATCGCCTGACACCGTAGGACAAACACATTTAATGCGCTGCCTACGTGCCCTCTTGCTTTATAGGGGGGTGGCAACAGAGCTCGTCCCGTCCCACGCCACCTCGCCTTGCTTCGACACGCGTCCAGGCTGACGAGGCATGCAGCGCCATGCTGGCTGGTTGGCTGCTGTGCTGGTGCGGTAACAGGGTCTTCATGAAGATCTGCATGCCACCACGAAGGTGCTTTGACTAGTTGGCCTAGAAGTTGCACGCTGCCACGCAGGCGATTGCCTAGTTGGCGGGCTGCTTGCCGCGTCGGAACGGCGCGGGGTAGCGAAACATTGGTGGGTGCGGGCCTAGTCATGGCCCCGCAGACGTCCCCAGCAAGGATCTTGTCGGGGGTCTCCAGCCGTCCTCGGCAAGGATCTTGCCGGGGGTCTTCGTCTGTCCCCGGCAAGGATCTTGCCGGGGGTCTTCGTCTTCTGGTTTCTATCTAGACTTGCAGGCCTTCGGTCTTAAAAAAGATCTGCACGCCACCACGCAGGCGCCCCTGAGCCTTGGTCTTCATGTCGTCGATGGTGTCAGAACTCCCAGGCTGGTGTTGGGCAATTCGCCCCAGCAAGGCTCTTGCCGGGGCTATGTAGGCCGCCCTGGCAAGGGTGTTGCCGGGGGAAGCCCATCTTGCCCCTTCGCTCTTCATGCCTCTAGCTTGAGTGGTGCCTTGGTAGTCTCATATCTTTGCTTCTTCTGCCTCGCCAAGCATGGCCGCAGGCGTGGCTTCGACTGCCCATGCACAAGTACAAGGGGTACAGAAAGGCCCCTACTTTCGTACACCGGCAAGAGCCCCGGGGCCTGGGCCACACATAAGCACGAAGCGTTGTTTGGCCAGGCCCACAACAGGGCGCGGGTACGAGTGGCCGAGTTTTATCCTCCTTAGTCGCCTGTTGCGCTTCCCCATGACCCGCATTGAGTGTGAGACATGGGGGTTGTGCGTGGAATGGTCGCAGCACGCTTGCATCACCCTGCGGTGAATAGTAAAGAGGCGGCCCGCGTCTTCCCCTAAAAAAAAGAGGAAGCCGCAGGGGCGCGGCTCATTTACAAAGTGGACTCGGGTCATGGCCTTCATGGCGCCTGTACCCCACGATCACGGGGTGGAAAACGGTCGTCCCACTTGTCTTCTTAATCCCGGCCCACCCGCCACGTGCCCCCATGCCTCAGGGAGGGTAGGTGGCGGATGCGGAGGGCACGGGCCTTAATGCCGAGGCGGGAGGCCGGTCGTTGCTGATTGGAGCAGCGGGTCGGTCCTGATTCCCTGCGCCTCTAGCAGCCAGATTGGTCGAGTGGGGCGGCCGCCCTTAGGTTGGGGGGCCGAGCCCCGGCCCTGCCCCTCTATAAAAAGGGGAGAGGGACAACATCCTTCTGCATTCATATCCTTCCTGCTTGGCCCCTTTCTTCGATTCACCATGGTGAGAGGGCGCGCCGGTGCTCCAATGGCAGCGACGAGGGCATCTGCTCGACAGCGTGTCCCCCTCCCCCGGAGCTCACGGCGGCGGAGCCCGCTGTGAGAGGAAGAGGGAGGGAGCAAGGCTGAGGCGCCGTGGCGCTCGGGGGAGAGGAGGACGGGGAGGCACACCGGTCGCGCTTCAGCCAGCGGCTCCCCCCCCCCCCAATGGAGGGCCATGCCGGAGACCAGCCCCACTAGTTCTTCATTAGGCTGTACAAGCCAGTGTACGGTCAGAGGCCTTGAGGCTGCACATGAGGGGCTGCGGGAACGGTGGCATGCGGATCGACGTCGACTTCCCCGCCCCTCAAGTCATGTATCTCCGCCGTGGGTGGAAGACCTTTGCCCGCGCCCATATTCTGTCGGAGGGGCACATTCTCCAGTTCAAATTAATGGAGAACGGCCTGCTCTCTGTCAAGGTCTTCGGGCACTTGGGAACCCACTTAGGGTGCTGCGTGGAGAGCTCCACCGACAACGAAACGTCCTCCTCGGGTGACAGTGACGAGGAGGACAACGACAGCGACGAAAAGGATAGCAGGTGGGGTGACACCGATTCTGACTCTGGCTGACAATCGGCGGCAGCACCGTCATCTGCATCGCCCTCCTTCCTCGGCCACGCGCCTTGCCAAAGGTCATCCTCGCCATGATCTCCATCGGTGCTTTCCCCGTTGCCCCTTCATTGCCTTCACCTACCGCGCCAGGGAGGAAAGGGGCAAGAATGGAGATGGTGAGGCACTTATCCTTCTTTTAGCTTGTTGGCACTTGCCAAATCTTAATTTCTAAATAATGTAATCCCTCGAGCCCATGCCTGTGTCATGTAACATTCGTACTTGTATCAGCATGTCAGTGAAAATGACCAGCCTTGCCGGGAACCCGTGCATGGATACGTCCATGCAGAGGCGAAATGCCTCCTTAATGCAAATAAATGAGTCCTTCCGGCAAGCTGCCCTGCCGGTGCCCTCTCTGCCTGCCGGAGAATTACATCTGCCGGGTTACAGACAAAGGGTCCAGCCCCTCGTCAATCTCCTTTTGGAAAGGGCCACTACGACCATTCTGACCAAAGCAGCGTTCAGGTCAGGGATGGGAGCACCTAAGTTTAAAAGAGGGTGGCGAGATTTTCTGATGCACAAGTCACGGGTTACGAACAGGAATGGGCAAGACGTGAACTTTATCTGTTAGATTTTCCAGGGATCGTCGTGCCGGGCAGTCTTCTCAACTTCTTGCCAGAGCCGGGTCCGTGGCGGGATCAAGCGTCCTTGCCACGGCTGGAAAGAAGAGAGGGCAAGAGCATCGAACCTTGGCGGTCCATTAACATTTGTTGGAATGAAAAAGCAGTACAATATCCTGGACAAGCATGTATATACGTATCCACATAAATATGGAAATCAACGGGAAATTGTACATACTAAGGGTTTTGTTTCCCTGACTACACACAGGGTCTGCGCCTGGCTTTGCACATAGGGTTACATGCCTTGCCGACAAGGCTAGTACAAAAAGGGGGGTTGCCGGGGCTCCCGGCAACCGTGCCTTAGGGGTAAAACTTGCGAAGATGTTCGATATTCCAGGAATTGCTCAGCGGAATGCCATCTTCGATCTCCAGGTGGACTGCGCCGGGCCTGGTGACTCGTATTACCCGATAAGGGCCTTCCCACTTTGGCGTCAACTTGTTTGAACTCTTGGAGGATTGGATTCACCGAAGAACAAGGTCGCCTTCCTCAAGGCTTCGAGCGTGAACCTTGCGGCTATGGTAGCGGCACAAGGCTTGCTGGTAGCGAGCGGCTCACACAGCAGCCTGTAGACGATCTTGCTCAAGGAGCATTGCATCATCTTGGCGCAACTGCTCTTGCTCAAGCTCATCATAAGCGAGCACTAGAGGTGACCCGTATATGAGCTCTGTGGGGAGATCTGCTTCTGCCCCGTATACCAGGGCAAAGGGTGTCTGGCCGGTGGCTCGATTTGGTGTCGTTTTTATCGACCAAAGAACTGTTGGCAACTCATCAGTCCAGCACCTTCCGCACTTGTGTAGCCTGTAAAAAGTTCTGGTCTTGATGCGTCACAACACTTCTGCATTCGCCCTCTCAGCTTGGCCGTTACTTCTGGGATGAGCAACAGAAGCAAAACAAACCTTGCCGCCAAGGTGTTGGACATACTGCATGAAGGTCCGGCTCGTGAATTGCGTGCCGTTGTCGGTGATGACTCTATTCGGCACACCAAAACGGCAGACTAGTCCCTTGAAGAACTTGATGGCTGATTGTGCTGTCACCTTTCTCACCGATTCCACTTCCGGCCACTTTGTGAACTTCTCGATTGCGACGCACAAGTACTCAAAGCCCCCGACAGCACGGGGAAAGGGGCCCAGTATGTCGAGCCCCCAGACCGAAAATGGCCAGGGAAGAGGGATTGTTTGAAGGGCTTGGGCTGGCTGATGAAGCTTCTTTGAATGGAACTAGCACGGTTCACACTTGGTTACTAGTGCAGTTGCATCCTGGAGAGCGGTGGGCCAGAAGAAATCTTGCTGGAACACTTTGCTGGAAAGGGCTCTTGACGATATGTGGGATCCACACATGCCTCCATGTATCTCTGCCAACAGCTTCGTCCGTCCTCCTGAGGAATGCAGTTCAATTTCACGCCGTTCGGTCTCCTTCTGTATAGGTCATCATCCACAAACTCGTACATGCTGGACCATCGGGCTACTTTCTCCGCCTCTTCCTGTTCCTCAGGGAGTTCCCCTATTTAGAGGAAACGGACGGTGCGCTGCGCCCATGCCGGAGCCTGGGACTCGACGGCAAGGACCGAAGGCTCATCTTCGGCCGTAGGGGCAGTTGCATGTATGGTCAGGACATGGAGCCCTGCCGGAGGTTGCTGCTCCCCGGCAAGCTTGGGCGACTCGCAACTTCCTTGCCAGCGGCTCCTAGGAGCTCAACAGGAAAGTACTTGTCGGGGCCTGCCTTCCTTCGCTTGTTCTGTCCTGCCGATGGCTCAACGAATTGCTGGGTTAATTTAAGCACAAAGGTACCTGGTTCCACAGGCAACTTGAGGGCAGCGCATTTCGACAAGTCGTTGGCGATGCTGTTCTCCGCTCGGGGAACATGCTCTGCTTGTAGACCGTCAAAATGCTCCTCTATAACGCCCCCGATGCGGCTATATCTCCCACGTGTCGAGGCACGACTTAGAGGCATAACCGCATTGAAAGCAATGTCGCAAGTGAGGTAATCTTCACACAACCCATGTAATACATAAGGGAAAGAGATACATAGTTGGCTTACAATCGCCACTTCACACAATACATGAGTAAAACATTACATCAAACAGATACAATCAAGGTCCGACTACGGAACCAAAATAAAAGAAGACTACCCCAAATGCTACAGATCCCCGATCGTCCCAACTGGGCTCCACTACTGATCAACTAAAACGAAACAACACAATGAACAAGATCTTCGTCGAGCTCCTCCTTGAGCTCGGATGCATCACCTGCACGGTTTCATCGGCACCTGCAAGCTGGTTTGGAAGTATCTGTGAGTCACGGGGACTCAGCAATCTCACACCATGAGATCAAGACTATTTAAGCTTATAGGAAGGACAGAGTAGTATCGTGGAGCTGCGCAGCAAGTTTACTAGCATATATGGTGGCTACTTCGCAAAAGAGAGCGAGAAGAGAAGCAAAGCACGGACGTGAAACTAATAGCGATCAAGAAGTGATCCTGAACTACTTACGTCGTGCATAACTCCAACACCGTGTTCACTTCCCGGACTCCGAGAAGAGACCATCACGGTTACACACGCCGGTTGATGTGTATTTTAATTGAGGTCAACTTCGGGTTTTCTACAACCGACATTAACAAATTCCCATCTGCCTCATAACCGCGGGCACGGCTTTGAAAGATATTACCCTGCAGGGTGTCCCAACTTAGCCCATTATAAGCTCTCACGGTCAACGAAGGATATTCCTTCTACCGAAGACCCGATCAATCTCGGAATCCCGGACTACAAGACATTTCGACAAGCAATAAAACAAGACCAGCAAAGCCGCCCGATTGTGCCGACAAATCCCGATAGGAGCTGCACATATCTCGTTCTCGTGGCACATCCGGATGAACACTACGTGACGGCAACCGAAGATGCCCCAAGTTGCCTCGGTGGCACCGCAAGTGGCTCTAGTTTGGACCAACACTCGGAGGAGCATTGGCCCGGGGTTTAAAATAAGATGACCCTCGGGCTCATGAAAACCCGGGGAAAAAGGCTTAGGTGGCAAATGGTAAAACCAAAGTTGGGCCTTGCTGGGACGAAGTCTTATTCAAAGCGAACTGTCAAGGGGTCCCATAAATCACCCAACCGTGTAAGGAACGCGAAATCAAGGAACATAACACGGTATGACGGAAACTAGGGTGGCAAGAGTGGAACAAAACACCAGGCATAAGGCCGAGCCTTCCACCCTTTACCAAGTATATAGATGTATTAATTTTAGCAGATATTTATATTGTGATATCCCCAACAAGTAAACATGTTCCAATAAGGAACAACATCTCCATGTTCCAACAAGGAACAAACTTCAGCTTCATCTGCAACTAGCAACGCTATAAGAGGGCTGAGCAAAGCGATAACATAGCCAATCAACGGTTTGCTAGGAAAGGATGGTTAGGGGCTGACATGGCAATATGGGTGGCATGATATAGCAAGTGATAGGCATGGCAGCATAGGCATAGCAAAAGAGCGAGCATCTAGCATAGCAAAGATAGAAGTGATTTCGAGGGTATGGTCATCTTGCCTGAGATCCCACAAGGAAGAAGAACGAGTCCATGAAGAAGACAAACGGACGTGGTCGAATCGAATCCTCACAATCGCAACATTACCGAACCGAGAAGCAACACGGAAAGAAACAAACATCATGATAAATGCACAAGCATAAACATGGCATGATGCACAAACAAGTATGATGCATGTCCAGTTTAATGAGCATGGCATGGCAAAGTGCAACAAACAATACTACAAGTTAAGTGGACAAAACACCACATCAATTATTTAGTTTAATCTCGGTTAGGTACACAACAATATTAAATGTTGTTAAACATGGCAAGAGGTGAAGCATAAAGAAACTACCTATCTAGGCAGGTTTAAATGAGGCCGGAAACAACGAACAACAATTCGGAAAATCCCCATATGCAAATTATGGATTCGGTACTGATCTGACCTAAAGCATATTTTAGAGTTGTTAAACATGCAAAGTAAAGCTACCATGTTAAACTAGGCATTTTTCTACCCCATTTACATATATAATTTATTTAAATCCGATTAACGGTTATTTAGTTATGAAATAAATCATTTTAGCATGGCATTTAAGCAAATTAATGCAAACAACAATTTTAAACATTTCTAATGTTGTTATCATGATGCGGATGACATGTGCAAGTTTATGCAATTTTTATGAAAATGTTGACAAGAGCATTATGAAGCATTAAGTCACCGTGGCGGAACGAAAAGGGTGCCACGGCGGCGAAAACGAAAATGGTGCCACGGCAACAAATCCGAAAATGATGCCACGGCAACATATCGGTTCCGGTAGCTCACGGAGATACCGGTGCAAAAGGAAGTGGGCGGAAGCGAGTCATGCGAGGATGGTGGGGTGCTCCCGGATACCGGGTTCCCGGAACGGTGGCATGGCAAAAGAGGGCATCGCAAGGATGATTCGATCACGGTCGGTCATCTCGGTGGTTATACCTTCGAAGCGTGCGTTCGGGGCGGAAAACGTTTCGTAGAGGGAAGTAGTGGTTCACGTTCGTCGAGGGAAGTAGAGGAAGTAGTCGTTCTCGCGATGATCGCTGAGGGAAGTAGTGGTACACGGCGTAGGGGAAGTAGTCGTTCATGTCCCGTGGATGTTCGGGGTCCACGGGGTCTTCGAGGGTCGACGGTAGTGATACACGTTTTCGTAGATGTTCGGGTCGACGGTAGAGGAACTTGGCGCTTGAGGTTCGAATACCGGGTCGGACGTGCAACCGTTCATAATCAAACTTGGCGATCCGGGTCAAGTACTTGGCGAAGTCCGCACGTAGAGGTACTTGGCGTCCGTAGATGTACACGTTCGAGCGGAACTTGGCGTATCCATGTACTTGGCGAATCCACGTGGTCGAACATGGGTTGTAGTGGTACTTGGCGCTCGTTGTGTAGTTGAACACGAGGTTCCTCGGGTACCGGTCTCGGCAATCCAGCGGCAGCGAATGCGGTGTACAGGGCAACAATTTGAGGAGCTCCGGCGATGCACAAAAACCCTTAGCCATGGCGATCGTGGCTACACGCGGACACACGAGCTGGAACAGGGCAGCGTCGGACAAGCCGTCGGGCCCGAGGCGGGCAAGGTGGAGCAGCTTGGGGTCGGGTTGGTTCTGGCGTGGAGGAAGAGATGGCGGCGGCTTGGAGAAGACCGGCGGCGTTGGTCACCACCTCGGCAGGGGCAGCGGGAGGAGACACGGGAGGCGGCGACGGAGCAAGGCGGCACGGCTGGCCGGTCTTGGCGCAGGGAGGCGCGGCCATGGCGGAGGACGAAGGATCCGGGCAGCGGCCGCGGCTCGGGACGCTGCTACCGGCGTGGAGGACGACGGGGCTCCGGACTGGTACTCTGAGGACGGGCGACGGGGAGAACCTGGAAGGTCCGGGCGCGGCGCTCCAGGGCAGCCGGCGAGGAGGTGGAAGGGCGAGGGGCATGGGAGGCGGAGCTCCTGCTCGGAGAGGTGCGGCGTGGGGAACCGCGAGAAGGTGACGAGGAGGGGGTCGGGCGCGGAGAGGAAGGAGCAGGGTGGAGGAGGCGCTCGAGGAGAGATCGAGGGGAAAGGGAGAGGGGATCGCTGGCGCTGGAGGGAGGACGAGTGAGATGGATATCCTATCGGGGCTTGGGCTCTCGATCGGCTAGGGTTAGAGAGGGTCTAGGTGGGCCTTGGGCCTCGGGAGGCTAGGCCGGCCTGGAGGGAGGCGCTAGGTGGGCTGGGCCTTAGAGGCCGGCTGGGCTGGCTCTCTCTCTCCCTCTCTTATATATGTAGCAGAAAAGAAAAAATAGAGAGACAAAAGAAAGAGAGGGATAGGGAAAGAATTTGGGAACGAGGACAATTTTCCCGGACTCACAAAAATATGAGGAATTTAACACAAATGGCCCGAGGATTTTGGTGGAACTCCGGAAAATGATAGAATAATAATGGCAAGGTTTTGAGGTCAACTCGGAGCAGAAAAGGCATGGGATTTATTTGCAAGTGGGTTATGGTTAATTCCAAAACAATGGAATATTTTTAATATAGCTCCCTAATATTGGGAGGATATGTTATAAAGAGAAGTCACCATGTGAATCCCTCGATTTAAATGGATCGAAAAATCCATACAATTTATTTAGATGATTTTTAAAAAATAATGATATGATGGCATGATGAGATGATGCAATGCAAGAGCTGACATGATGAATGCACAAACAAAACAAATCGCACGACAAAACTCGGAAACCCTGGAAGGCAACTGAAGCTCCGGTCTTGGGGCGTCACAACACACCACCACTACGAGAGGATCTCGTCCCGAGATCTAAGATGGCACCGGAGAAAAGCGAAAGAGGAAGAGGTAAAACAAAGTTGCTTCTCCGACAAACGAGTGAAACCAAAGAACCTTGAGAGGTTGAACAAAATGAAAGAAAGAAAACCATGAAGATGAAGAAAGTTGAAAACACTCTGTTAGAAAAGAAGAACAAGGGATACGACGAAAACCAAGAGGTTTAGTGATAAGATAGATATTGAAACCACTCCGGTTAAAACTAGATAGACTAGGAATAAGATTGATAAAATTTGGGCAGCACTCCAATCGAAAATGGAAGGAATTAGAATCATGAACTTGAGAAGATGGGATGATACTTGATGAGATCAACAACACACTACCTCCAAACTATTGAAAGAAAGGCACAAGGGTAAGAAAGATTTCAGACAGCTCTCCGGTTGAGGAAGCAGCAAAACTTGATAAGATGAGAGAACTCGAATGAAAACATGACACTCCGGTTAAATGGATAATGCAAGAAAAAGAACATGATCTTTACAAAACGAGGTGATGGGTGAAGAGAGCAACATCACAATGCCTCCGGAAGAAATAATAGAAGATAGATCATTGGGATAACAGAATGAAGAAGAAAATGACAACTTCTACCACAAATGAGTTTGGAAAGCACCCTTAAAAGAAAGATAGAACGGAGTTGTTGGAAAACCAACAACGAAAAGAATAACCTTGTAGTGGACTTATGGAAACATTTCAACATTATGAGGTGAGCTTACGCCACCAACGGAAACAAACGATTGGATTGATATCAACAAGGAGACGAGAAACTTATTTCACCGAGAGGACAAATGAAGAACTTGGGTCATTGATAAGCACCACAAATAGCAACTTTCCTTAGGGAAGGCTTTAGGTGAAATCTATACCAAGATAACTCCAAGGAAGAAGATGATGGGTTTCAATATCTCATTCTTGACAACATGTGAATCATGAAACGCGAACTAAAATTGTCAGAATGACATAACACCACCTCAAAAGATATTTATAGAAAGAACTGCACTTCGAATGCAAAATGAAGAATACTTGAACTCCTCAAAACAAAACATGTGTTGGAACACCATGTTTATTTTGAAGTATGGCTTGACGGATCTTAACTCCGAGAAAAACTTGAAGGACAAATCGAGAAATAAATGAATCCTTGACGAACCACCATGTAGAGCCTCCATGAAGAACTCCGGTAATAAAAGGATGATAGAAAGAAAGAGAAGTTGACAACACAATGTGAAGCCTTGCGGTGATAAGATGAAGCTTTGAAATGATATAACCGAGAAAATTTGGAACTCCGGAAAGAAAAGATGAAGCATCTCGGACCGAGAATGTGATATGATGAACAAACTCCGGAAAGAAGAGATGAACAACTTAGAACTGAGAAATTGATACCATTACGAACTCCGAAGAATGAATCAATCACTTGGAGAAACAAGAACAAGAATTATGTTATGCGTATCCTTCACCAATTTAGATTGATGACAAGCAACGGATTTGGCATACTACTTATTCCCGTAGGAAGGATTAAGATAGATATGGCGCAAACTTGGGAAGGTCTTCAACAATTCACGGTAGGATTCGGAAAGAACGAATGAATTGATACGATAATAAAGGAAATGAAATGTTGAACGAACCACCGTAAGAATTGAGAATGAAAGTAGCAAATGCACAATTCACGGGAAGAATTGGAAAGCGAATGAAGATATTTGAGGGGATTTAGATACAAGTGAACGAATAGATGACGAGCTGATTGGAGAATACTTGAATGATGCACCGGTAAGATTTGGAGAGTGAGATGTTGAGAATGAATAATTCTAAGATGATGGCTCTGGATAATCAAACTGAAAAGATTTCTGACTTGCTCCGGATGGGTGAAAAGAATTCTCACAATCGAAAACAACTATGAGAGGGCGGCATCAAACTAGAACCATGAATCCTGAAGAGAATGGAGCAAGATTAAAGAGAAACTCTTCTTCGGTCTTCAAAATCCGAGAATGACGACGAGAAACACCACCATGAATTGTTGAGGCACTCCGGGATGAAAATTAGAAAGGTTGAACCAACGATGAAGATAATTTGAAAGATCTTGGAGAAAAGCATTTGACTGATGATAAATCATTCTTACGTCAAACTTTGCAACGAATTTGAGAATAACTCCGGAAAATTAGAAGAGTCGTAAGATCCTCGGGAAAAGACACGTGGGTTAGGGCCCACTCAAAAGAAACACCGTTGAACGATTGCTTGAAATAAAGATTGCACGGTTGAATTAAATGACTTGAATGAGATAATAATCCCCAAATAGCTTGAATGGATCTTGAATGAAAAGACGAGCCTTCGGAGATATCTTCAAAGACTCCGTAACAAATCAATAGCGAAGTGAGTGATTGATAGGTGCACCGGTATGAGAAAGCATTTGAAAGCAGGGAAAATGATATGATCGACAAAGCTTGAATTGAATCCACCGGAGAAGAAAATTAGAATGGAACAACGATAAGGTTGAAGCTTCCTTAAGCGTCTTCATGAGAAATCACCGGATAAAACATTAAAGGAAAAGAATGAAGAAACTTCACAGCAGTAAAATGGATGCTTGATTAAGAAATCTGAGTCCTTGAAGAAAAAGGGGTGGGATGGTGGGAAAACAAAAACAACTTGGGACGGATGAAATGAACACCGTTGAGAAAAAGCTTAGAATTGATCTTGCGAATGTTGGAATGATCGGATCCACTTGAAGAGAAGCACGCCCGGTTGGGAAAAGAATTAACATGACGATCTCGATAAACAAGAAGGATTAGCACTCTCATAGAAATATGAGAACACCGTTTAAGGAAAGGTATGGATTCAACATTTGACTTCGAAGCAACTCTAATACCACAACTGAAAACAAAAGATTGGCTTCTAGAATGAGCCGGAACAAACACATGATAGAGATTTACGCCCAAAGTGTTACGTGGTGGGGCCCACACGGACACGACGATAGCGGCCGTCATGAATGACAAACAAGACGTCCCCGAATCAGCATAGCCAAGGATTCTTTAAGACGCCTCGCGACCAATCGTCGAATCGACCGTGAATGGGCGGACCACTAGACGTTGGACCCCAATCTCAAATCATACATCTGTCGGAAAGATATCCCGTAAGCTAGTAGAATTCCACCTATAAACTCCCGAAACTTTCTGGTTATGCAATCTGGTGTTGGGGATACAGGGGACACAAAATATATCACCCAAACTAACAATACCTAGATCCAGCTGTATCCATCCTTCAACACATAACCAAGAAACCTTCGGAAATCGTGTACCTCGACCTTCGAAAAAAACATCCGTTATACAAGTCATGGCAATACTCCCTTTTCGCCTCGATCGGGCTATCAGGTTATCTCACCAACAATCGCACAAAAGAGATTTCGATGTCGGCAAAACTCGTGTATTCCAGAATCAAGAACGATAAAATTGTGACGACAACACCTCGGAGCTCAACTCCCGGACACCGCCACAACCCCTAAATGTCGAGGCACCAAGAACAATGTTCTCGTCACAAAACCATCGAACGATTCCAAGATACCCACGTGATCCTAAAAAATTTTTTAGTGAAATTTGAGGAGAGAAGAGTCAAAACACTACGTCGGGATACCTCACAGAGCTTTAAGGGACTGGGAAGTAAAAAGAATCCTACTCTCCGATATATATAATCCTAAGACTCAAAACATTTTCCATTCTAGACTCAACAACGCCAACAAACAATCAAGTAGGGGGCTCCTAAGTCGGGGAAGGCTCTGATTACCAACTTGTAACGCCCCCGATGCGGCTATATCTCCCACGTGTCGAGGCACGACTTAGAGGCATAACCGCATTGAAAGCAATGTCGCAAGTGAGGTAATCTTCACACAACCCATGTAATACATAAGGGAAAGAGATACATAGTTGGCTTACAATCGCCACTTCACACAATACATGAGTAAAACATTACATCAAACAGATACAATCAAGGTCCGACTACGGAACCAAAATAAAAGAAGACTACCCCAAATGCTACACAGATCCCCGATCGTCCCAACTGGGCTCCACTCCTGATCAACTAAAAGCGAAACAACACAATGAACAAGATCTTCGTCGAGCTCCTCCTTGAGCTCGGATGCATCACCTGCAGTTTCATCGGCACCGCAAGCTGGTTTGGAAGTATCATGAGTCACGGGACTCAAGCAATCTCACACCCATGAGATCAAGACTATTTAAGCTTATAGGAAGGACGAGTAGTATCGTGGAGCTGCAGCAAGCGACTAGCATATATGGTGGCTACTTACAAAAGAGAGCGAGAAGAGAAGCAAAGCACGGACGTGAAACTAATAGCGATCAAGAAGTGATCCTGAACTACTTACGTCGGGCATAACTCCAACACCGTGTTCACTTCCCGGACTCACGAGAAGAGACCATCACGGTTACACACCTTGATTGATGTGTATTTTAATTGAGGTCAACTTCGGGTTTTCTACAACCGGACATTAACAAATTCCCATCTGCCTCATAACCATGCACGGCTTTGAAAGATATTACCTGCGGGGTGTCCCAACTTAGCCCATTATAAGCTCTCACGGTCAACGAAGGATATTCCTTCTACCGGGAAGACCCGATCAATCTCGGAATCCCGGACTACAAGACATTTCGACAAAGAATAAAACAAGACCAGCAAAGCCGCCCGATTGTGCCGACAAATCCCGATAGGAGCTGCACATATCTCGTTCTCGTGGCACATCCGGATGAACACTACGTCTGGCAACCGAAGATGCCCCAAGTTGCCTCGTGGTGGCACCGCAAGTGGCTCTAGTTTGGACCAACACTCGGAGGAGCATTGGCCCGGGTTTAAAATAAGATGACCCTCGGCTCATGGAAAACCCGGGGAAAAGGCTTAGGTGGCAAATGGTAAAACCAAAGTTGGGCCTTGCTTTGGGCGAAGTCTTATTCAAAGCGAACTGTCAAGGGGTCCCATAAATCACCCAACCGTGTAAGGAACGAAATCAAGGAACATAACACCGGTATGACGGAAACTAGGGTGGCAAGAGTGGAACAAAACACCGCATAATGCCGAGCCTTCCACCCTTTACCAAGTATATAGATGTATTAATTTTAGCAGATATTTATATTGTGATATCCCCAACAAGTAAACATGTTCCAATAAGGAACAACATCTCCATGTTCCAACAAGGAACAAACTTCAGCTTCACCCGCAACTAGCAACGCTATAAGAGGGCTGAGCAAAGCGGTAACATAGCCAATCAACGGTTTGCTAGGAAAGGATGGTTAGGGGCTGACATGGCAATATGGGTGGCATGATATAGCAAGTGATAGGCATGGCAGCATAGGCATAGCAAAAGAGCGAGCATCTAGCATAGCAAAGATAGAAGTGATTTCGAGGGTATGGTCATCTTGCACGAGATCCCATAAGGAAGAAGAACGAGTCCATGAAGAAGACAAGCGGACGTGGTCGAACGAATCCTCACAATCGCAACATTACCGGAACCGAGAAGCAACACCGAAAGAAACAAACATCATGATAAATGCACAAGCATAAACATGGCATGATGCACAAACAAGTATGATGCATGTCCGGTTTAATGAGCATGGCATGGCAAAGTGCAACAAACAATACTACAAGTTAAGTGGACAAAACACCACATCAATTATTTAGTTTAATCTCGGTTAGGTACACAACAATATTAAATGTTGTTAAACATGGCAAGAGGTGAAGCATAAAGAAACTACCTATCTAGGCAGGTTTAAATGAGGCCGGAAACAACGAACAACAATTCCGGAAAATCCCCATATGCAAATTATGGATTCGGTACTGATCTGACCTAAAGCATATTTTAGAGTTGTTAAACATGCAAAGTAAAGCTACCATGTTAAACTAGGCATTTTCTACCCCATTTACATATATAATTTATTTAAATCCGATTAACGGTTATTTAGTTATGAAATAAATCATTTTAGCATGGCATTTAAGCAAATTAATGCAAACAACAATTTTAAACATTTCTAATGTTGTTATCATGATCTGGATGACATGTGCAAGTTTATGCAATTTTATGAAAATGTTGACAAGAGCATTATGAAGCATTAAGTCACCGTGGCGGAACGAAAAGGGTGCCATGGCGAAAACGAAAATGGTGCCACGGCAACAAATCCGAAAATGATGCCACGGCAACATATCGGTTCCGGTAGCTCACGGAGATACCGGTGCAAAAGGAAGTGGGCGGAAGCGAGTCATGCGAGGATGGTGGGGTGCTCCGGATGCGGGTTCCCACGGAACGGTGGCATGGCAAAAGAGGGCATCGCAAGGATGATTCGATCACGGTCGGTCATCTCGGTGGTTATACCTTGAAGCGTGCGTTGGGCGGAAAAGCGTTTAGAGGGAAGTAGTGGTTCACGTTAAATCGAGGGAAGTAGAGGAAGTAGTCGTTCTCGCGATGATCGCTGAGGAAGTAGTGGTACACGGCGTAGGGGAAGTAGTCGTTCATGTCCCGTGGATGTTCGGGGTCCACGGGTCTTCGAGGGTCGACGGTAGTGATACATGTTTTCGTAGATGTTCGGTCGACGGTAGAGGAACTTGGCGCTTGAGGTTCGAATACCGGGTCGGACGTGCAACCGTTCATAATCAAACTTGGCGCATCCGGGTCAAGTACTTGGCGAATCCATACGTAGAGGTACTTGGCGTCCGTAGATGTACACGTTCGAGCGGAACTTGGCGTATCCATGTACTTGGCGTAATCCGGTGAGTCGAACATGGGTTGTAGTGGTACTTGACGCTCGTTGTGTAGTTGAACACGAGGTTCCTCGGGGTACCGGTCTCGGCAATCCAGCGGCAGCAGCAATGCGGTGTATAGGGCAACAATTTGAGGAGCTCCCGGCGATGCACAAAAACCCTTAGCCATGGCAGTCGTGGCTACACGCGGACACACGAGCTGGAACAGGCAGCGTCGGACAAGCCGCGTCGGGCCGAGGCGAAGCAAGGTGGAGCAGCTTGGGGTCGGGTTGGCCTGGCGTGGAGGAAGAGATGGCGGCGGCTTGGAGAAGACCGGGCGCGTCGGGTCACCACCTCCGGCAGCCGCGGAGGAGACACGGAGGCGGGCGACGGAGCAAAGGCGGCACGGCGGCCGGTCTTGGCGCAGGGAGGCGCGGCCATGGCGGAGGACGAAGAGATCCGGGCAGCGGCAGCGGCTCGGGACGCTGCTACCGGCGTGGAGGACGACGGGCTCGGACTGGTACTCGAGGGCAGGCGACGGGAGAACCTGGAAGGTCCGGGCGCGCGGCGCTCAGTGGCAGCCGCGAGGAGGTGGAAGGGCGAGGGGCATGGGAGGCGGAGCTCCTGCTCGGAGAGGTGCGGCGTGGGGAACCGCGAGAAGGTGTGAGGAGGGGGTCGAGCGCGGAGAGGAAGGAGCAGGTGGAGGAGGCGCTCGAGGAGAGATCGAGGGAAAGGGAGAGGGATCGCGCAGCGCCTGGAGGGAGGACGAGGGAGATGGAGATCCGATCGGGCTGGGGCTCTCGATCGGCTAGGGTTAGAGAGGGTCTAGGTGGGCCTTGGGCCTCGGGAGGCTAGGCCGGCCTGGAGGGAGGCGCTAGGTGGGCTGGGCCTTAGAGGCCGGCTGGGCTGGCTCTCTCTCTCCCTCTCTTATATATGTAGCAGAAAAGAAAAAATAGAGACAAAAGAAAGAGAGGGATAGGGAAAGAATTTGGGAACGAGGACAATTTTCCCGGACTCACAAAAATATGAGGAATTTAACACAAATGGCCCGAGGATTTTTGGTGGAACTCCGGAAAATGATAGAATAATAATGGCAAGGTTTTGAGGTCAACTCGGAGCAGAAAAGGCATGGGATTTATTTGCAAGTGGGTTATGGTTAATTCCAAAACAATGGAATATTTTTAATATAGCTCCCTAATATTGGGAGGATATGTTATAAAGAGAAGTCACCATGTGAATCCCTCGATTTAAATGGATCGAAAAATCCATACAATTTATTTAGATGATTTTTAAAAAATAATGATATGATGGCATGATGAGATGATGCAATGCAAGAGCTGACATGATGAATGCACAAACAAAACAAATCGCACGACAAAACTCGGAAACCACGGAAGGCAATCAAGCTCCGGTCTTGGGGCGTCACAACACACCACCACTACGAGAGGATCTCGTCCGAGATCTAAGATGGCACCGGAGAAAAGCGAAAGAGGAAGAGGTAAAACAAAGTTGCTTCTCCGACAAACGAGTGAAACCAAAGAACCTTGAGAGGTTGAACAAAATGAAAGAAAGAAAACCATGAAGATGAAGAAAGTTGAAAACACTCTGTTAGAAAAGAAGAACAAGGGATACGACGAAAACCAAGAGGTTTAGTGATAAGATAGATATTGAAACCACTCCGGTTAAAACTAGATAGACTAGGAATAAGATTGATAAAATTTGGGCAGCACTCCATTTGAAAATGGAAGGAATTAGAATCATGAACTTGAGAAGATGGGATGATACTTGATGAGATCAACAACACACTACCTCCGAAACTATTGAAAGAAAGGCACAAGGGGTAAGAAAGATTTCAGACAGCTCTCCGGTTGAGGAAGCAGGCAAAACTTGATAAGATGAGAGAACTCGAATGAAAACATGACACTCCGGTTAAATGGATAATGCAAGAAAAAGAACATGATCTTTACAAAACGAGGTGATGGGTGAAGAGAGCAACATCACAATGCCTCCGGAAGAAATAATAGAAGATAGATCATTGGGATAACAGAATGAAGAAGAAAATGACAACTTCTACCACAAATGAGTTTGGAAAGCACCCTTAAAAGAAAGATAGAACGGAGTTGTTGGAAAACCAACAACGAAAAGAATAACCTTGTAGTGGACTTATGGAAACATTTCAACATTATGAGGTGAGCTTACGCCAC
Organism: Aegilops bicornis; assembly: GCA_021605145.1. NCBI lineage: Eukaryota > Viridiplantae > Streptophyta > Magnoliopsida > Poales > Poaceae > Aegilops > Aegilops bicornis. The sequence goes on from CM038670.1 coordinate 364,563,961, forward strand.
CAACGAAACAAACGATTGGATTGATATCAACAAGGAGACTTGAATCTTATTTCACCGAGAGGACAAATGAAGAACTTGGGTCATTGATAAGCACCACAAATAGCAACTTTCCTTAGGGAAGGCTTTAGGTGAAATCTATACCAAGATAACTCCAAGGAAGAAGATGATGGGTTTCAATATCTCATTCTTGACAACATGTGAATCATGAAACGCGAACTAAAATTGTCGAGAATGACATAACACCACCTCAAAAGATATTTATAGAAAGAACTGCACTTCGGAATGCAAAATGAAGAATACTTGAACTCCTCAAAACAAAACATGTGTTGGAACACCATGTTTATTTTGAAGTATGGCTTGATGGATCTTAACTCCGAGAAAAACTTGAAGGACAAATCGAGAAATAAATGAATCCTTGACGAACCACTCATGTAGAGCCTCCATGAAGAACTCCGGTAATAAAAGGATGATAGAAAGAAAGAGAAGTTGACAACACAAGGTGAAGCCTTGCGGTGATAAGATGAAGCTTTGAAATGATATAACCGAGAAAAATTTGGAACTCCGGAAAGAAAAGATGAAGCATCTCGGACCGAGAATGTGATATGATGAACAAACTCCGGAAAGAAGAGATGAACAACTTAGAACTGAGAAATTGATACCATTACGAACTCCGGAAGAATGAATCAATCACTTGGAGAAACAAGAACAAGAATTATGTTATGCGTATCCTTCACCAATTTAGATTGATGACAAGCAACGGATTTGGCATACTACTTATTCCCGTAGGAAGGATTAAGATAGATATGGCGCAAACTTGGGAAGGTCTTCAACAATTCACGGTAGGATTCGGAAAGAAACGAATGAATTGATACGATAATAAAGGAAATGAAATGTTGAATGAACCACCGTAAGAATTGAGAATGAAAGTAGCAAATGCACAATTCACCGGAAGAATTGGAAAAGCGAATGAAGATATTTGAGGATTTAGATACAAGTGAACGAATAGATGACGAGCTGATTGGAGAATACTTGAATGATGCACCGTAAGATTTGGAGAGTGAGATGTTGAGAATGAATAATTCTAAGATGATGGCTCTGGATAATCAAACTGAAAAAGATTTCTGACTTGCTCGGATGGGTGAAAAGAATTCTCACAATCGAAAACAACTATGAGAGGGCGGCATCAAACTAGAACCATGAATCCTGAAGAGAATGGAGCAAGATTAAAGAGAAACTCTTCTTCGGTCTTCAAAATCCGAGAATGACGACGAGAAACACCACCATGAATTGTTGAGGCACTCCGGGATGAAAATTAGAAAGGTTGAACCAACGATGAAGATAATTTGAAAGATCTTGGAGAAAAGCATTTGGTGATGATAAATCATTCTTACGTCAAACTTTGCAACGAATTTGAGAATAACTCCGGAAAATTAGAAGAGTCAGGTAAGATCCTGGGAAAAGACCTGTGGGTTAGGGCCCACTCAAAAGAAACACCGTTGAACGATTGCTTGAAATAAAGATTGCACGGTTGAATTAAATGACTTGAATGAGATAATAATCCCCAAATAGCTTGAATGGATCTTGAATGAAAAGACGAGCCTTCGAGATATCTTGACACTCCGTAACAAATCAATAGCGAGAAGTGAGTGATTGATAGGTGCACCGGTATGAGAAAGCATTTGAAGCAGGGAAAATGATATGATCGACAAAGCTTGAATTGAATCCACCAGAGAAGAAAATTAGAATGGAACAACGATAAGGTTGAAGCTTCCTTAAGCGTCTTCATGAGAAATCACCGGATAAAACATTAAAGGAAAAGAATGAAGAAACTTCACAACAAGTAAAATGGATGCTTGATTAAGAAATCTGAGTCCTTGAAGAAAAAGGGTGGGAGGGTGGGAAAACAAAAACAACTTGGGACGGATGAAATGAACACCGTTGAGAAAAGCTTAGAATTGATCTTGCGAATGTTGGAAATGATCGGATCCACTTGAAGAGAAGCACGCCCGGTTGGGAAAAGAATTAACATGACGATCTCGATAAACAAGAAGGATTAGCACTCTCATAGAAATATGAGAACACCGTTTAAGGAAAGGTATGGATTCAACATTTGACTTCGAAGCAACTCGAATACCACAACTGAAAACAAAAGATTGGCTTCTAGAATGAGCGGAACAAACACATGATAGAGATTTACGCCCAAAGTGTTCGTGGTGGGGCCCACCACACGGACCTGACGATATAGCGTCATGAATGACAAACAAGACGTCCCGAATCAGCATAGCCAAGGATTCTTTAAGACGCCTCGCGACCACTGTAAATCGACCGTGAATGGGCGGACCACTAGACGTTGGACCCCAATCTCAAATCATACATCTGCCGGAAAGATATCCTGTAAGCTACTAGAATTCCCACCTATAAACTCCCGAAACTTTCTGGTTATGCAATCTGGTGTTGGGGATACAGGGGACACAAAATATATCACCCAAACTAACAATACCTAGATCCAAATTGTATCCATCCTTCAACACATAACCAAGAAACCTTCGAAATCGTGGTACCTCGACCTTGAAAAAAACATCCGTTATACAAGTCATGGCAATACTCCCTTTTCGCCTCGATCGGGCTATCGTGGTTATCTCACCAACAACTGCACAAAAGAGATTTCAATGTCGGCAAAACTCGTGTATTCCAGAATAGCAACGATAAAATTGTGGCGACAACACCTCGGAGCTCAACTCCCGGACACCGCCACAACCCCTAAATGTCGAGGCACCAAGAACAATGTTCTCGTCACAAAACCATCGGAACGATTCCAAGATACCCACGTGATCCTAAAAAATTTTTTAGTGAAATTTGAGGAGAGAAGAGTCAAAACACTACGTCGGGATACCTCACAGAGCGGCAGAAGGGACTGGGAAGTAAAAAGAATCCTACTCTCCGATATATATAATCCTAAGACTCAAAACATTTTCCATTCTAGACTCAACAACGCCAAAGAAACAATCAAGTAGGGGGGCTCCTAAGTCGGGGAAGGCTCTGATTACCAACTTATAACGCCCCCGATGCGGCTATATCTCCCACGTGTCGAGGCACGACTTAGAGGCATAACCGCATTGAAAGCAATGTCGCAAGTGAGTAATCTTCACACAACCCATGTAATACATAAGGGAAAGAGATACATAGTTGGCTTACAATCGCCACTTCACACAATACATGAGTAAAACATTACATCAAACAGATACAATCAAGGTCCGACTACGGAACCAAAATAAAAGAAGACTACCCCAAATGCTACACAGATCCCCGATCGTCCCAACTGGCTCCACTCTTGATCAACTAAAACGAAACAACACAATGAACAAGATCTTCGTCGAGCTCCTCCTTGAGCTCGGATGCATCACCTGCACGGTTTCATCGGCACCTGCAAGCTGGTTTGGAAGTATCTGTGAGTCACGGGGACTCAGCAATCTCACACCCGCGAGATCAAGACTATTTAAGCTTATAGGAAGGACAGAGTAGTATCGTGGAGCTGCAGCAAGCGACTAGCATATATGGTGGCTACTTCGCAAAAGAGAGCGAGAAGAGAAGCAAAGCACGGACGTGAAACTAATAGCGATCAAGAAGTGATCCTGAACTACTTACGTCTGGCATAACTCCAACACCGTGTTCACGTCCCGGACTCCGCCGAGAAGAGACCATCACGGTTACACACGCGTTGATGTGTATTTTAATTGAGGTCAACTTCGGGTTTTCTACAACCGACATTAACAAATTCCCATCTGCCTCATAAATCATGAGCACGGCTTTGAAAAGATATTACCCTGCAGGGTGTCCCAACTTAGCCCATTATAAGCTCTCACGGTCAACGAAGGATATTCCTTCTACCGAAGACCCGATCAATCTCGGAATCCCGGACTACAAGACATTTCGACAGCAATAAAACAAGACCAAAGAAGCCGCCCGATTGCCGACAAATCCCGATAGGAGCTGCACATATCTCGTTCTCGTGGCACATCCGGATGAACACTACGTGACGGCAACCGAAGATGCCCCAAGTTGCCTCGGTGGCACCGCAAGTGGCTCTAGTTTGGACCAACACTCGGAGGAGCATTGGCCCGGGGTTTAAAATAAGATGACCCTCGGGCTCGCGAAAACCCGGGGAAAAGGCTTAGGTGGCAAATGGTAAAACCAAAGTTGGGCCTTGCCGGACGAAGTCTTATTCAAAGCGAACTGTCAAGGGGGTCCCATAAATCACCCAACCGTGTAAGGAACGCGAAATCAAGGAACATAACACCGGTATGACGGAAACTAGGGTGGCAAGAGTGGAACAAAACACCGGGCATAAGGCCGAGCCTTCCACCCTTTACCAAGTATATAGATGTATTAATTTTAGCAGATATTTATATTGTGATATCCCCAACAAGTAAACATGTTCCAATAAGGAACAACATCTCCATGTTCCAACAAGGAACAAACTTCAGCTTCACCTGCAACTAGCAACGCTATAAGAGGGCTGAGCAAAGCGGTAACATAGCCAATCAACGGTTTGCTAGGAAAGGATGGTTAGGGCTGACATGGCAATATGGGTGGCATGATATAGCAAGTGATAGGCATGGCAGCATAGGCATAGCAAAAGAGCGAGCATCTAGCATAGCAAAGATAGAAGTGATTTCGAGGGTATGGTCATCTTGCACGAGATCCCGCATAAGGAAGAAGAACGAGTCCATGAAGAAGACAAACGGACGTGGTCGAATCGAATCCTCACAATCGCAACATTACCGGAACCGAGAAGCAACACCGAAAGAAACAAACATCATGATAAATGCACAAGCATAAACATGGCATGATGCACAAACAAGTATGATGCATGTCCGGTTTAATGAGCATGGCATGGCAAAGTGCAACAAACAATACTACAAGTTAAGTGGACAAAACACCACATCAATTATTTAGTTTAATCTCGGTTAGGTACACAACAATATTAAATGTTGTTAAACATGGCAAGAGGTGAAGCATAAAGAAACTACCTATCTAGGCAGGTTTAAATGAGGCCGAAACAACGAACAACAATTCCGGAAAATCCCCATATGCAAATTATGGATTCGGTACTGATCTGACCTAAAGCATATTTTAGAGTTGTTAAACATGCAAAGTAAAGCTACCATGTTAAACTAGGCATTTTTCTACCCCATTTACATATATAATTTATTTAAATCCGATTAACGGTTATTTAGTTATGAAATAAATCATTTTAGCATGGCATTTAAGCAAATTAATGCAAACAACAATTTTAAACATTTCTAATGTTGTTATCATGATGCGGATGACATGTGCAAGTTTATGCAATTTTATGAAAATGTTGACAAGAGCATTATGAAGCATTAAGTCACCGTGGCGGAACGAAAAGGGTGCCACGGCGGTAACGAAAATGGTGCCACGGCAACAAATCCGAAAATGATGCCACGGCAACATATCGGTTCCGGTAGCTCACGGAGATACCGGTGCAAAAGGAAGTGGGCGGAAGCGAGTCATGCGAGGATGGTGGGGTGCTCCCGGATACCGGGTTCCCACGGAACGGTGGCATGGCAAAAGAGGGCATCGCAAGGATGATTCGATCACGGTCGGTCATCTCGGTGGTTATACCTTCAAGCGTGCGTTGGGCGGAAAACGCTTTCGTAGAGGGAAGTAGTGGTTCACGTTAACGAGGGAAGTAGAGGAAGTAGTCGTTCGCGATGATCGCTGAGGAAGTAGTGGTACACGGCATAGGGGAAGTAGTCGTTCATGTCCCGTGGATGTTCGGGGTCCACGGGGTCTTCGAGGGTCGACGGTAGTGATACACGTTTTCGTAGATGTTCGGGTCGACGGTAGAGGAACTTGGCGCTTGAGGTTCGAATACCGGGTCGGACGTGCAACCGTTCATAATCAAACTTGGCGCATCCGGGTCAAGTACTTGGCGAGTCCGCACGTAGAGGTACTTGGCGTCCGTAGATGTACACGTTCGGAGCGGAACTTGGCGTATCCATGTACTTGGCGAATCCACGTAGTCGAACATGGGTTGTAGTGGTACTTGACGCTCGTTGTGTAGTTGAACACGAGGTTCCTCGGGGTACCGGTCTCGGCAATCCAGCGGCAGCAATGCGGTGTCTGAGGCAACAATTTGAGGAGCTCCGGCGATGCACAAAAACCCTTAGCCATGGCGGTCATTGGCTACACGCTACAGACGCACGAGTGGAAACAGGCAGCGTCGGACAAGCCGTCGGGCCCGAGGCGAAGCAAGGGGTGGAGCAGCTTGGGGTCGGGTTGGCCCTGGCGTGGAGGAAGAGATGGCGGCGGCTTGGAGAAGACCGGGCGCGTCGGGGTCACCACCTCCGGCAGGGCCGCGGCGGGAGGAGACACGGGAGGCGGGCGACGGAGCAAGGCGGCACGGCGGCCGGTCTTAAGCGCAGGAGGCGCGGCCATGGCGGAGGATCGAAGGATCCGGCAGCGGCCGCGGCTCGGGACGCTGCTACCGGCGTGGAGGACGACGGGCTCGGACTGAGTACTCGAGGACGGGCGACGGGAGAACTGGAAGGTCCGAGCCAGCGCCTCGGGGCAGCCGGCGAGGAGGTGGAAGGGCGAGGGGCATGGGAGGCGGAGCTCCTGCTTTCGGAGAGAGGTGCGGCGTGGGGAACCGCGAGAAGGTGACGAGGAGGGGTCGGGCGCGAGAGGAAGGAGCAGGGTGGAGGAGGCGCTCGAGGAGAGATCGAGGGAAAGGGAGAGGGATCATGGCGCTGGAGGGAGGACGAGGGAGATGGAGATCCGATCGGGCTGGGGCTCTCGATCGGCTAGGGTTAGAGAGGGTCTAGGTGGGCCTTGGGCCTCGGGAGGCTAGGCCGGCCTGGAGGGAGGCGCTAGGTTGGCTGGGCCTTAGAGGCCGGCTGGGCTGGCTCTCTCTCTCCCTCTCTTATATATGTAGCAGAAAAGAAAAAATAGAGAGACAAAAGAAAGAGAGGGATAGGGAAAGAATTTGGGAACGAGGACAATTTTCCCGGACTCACAAAAATATGAGGAATTTAACACAAATGGCCCGAGGATTTTTGGTGGAACTCCGGAAAATGATAGAATAATAATGGCAAGGTTTTGAGGTCAACTCGGAGCAGAAAAGGCATGGGATTTATTTGCAAGTGGGTTATGGTTAATTCCAAAACAATGGAATATTTTTAATATAGCTCCCTAATATTGGGAGGATATGTTATAAAGAGAAGTCACCATGTGAATCCCTCGATTTAAATGGATCGAAAAATCCATACAATTTATTTAGATGATTTTTAAAAATAATGATATGATGGCATGATGAGATGATGCAATGCAAGAGATGACATGATGAATGCACAAACAAAACAAATCGCACGACAAAACTCGGAAACCACCGAAGGCAATCAAGCTCCGGTCTTGGGCGTCACAACACACCACCACTACGAGAGGATCTCGTCCGAGATCTAAGATGGCACCGGAGAAAAGCGAAAGAGGAAGAGGTAAAACAAAGTTGCTTCTCCGACAAACGAAAGTGAAACCAAAAGAACCTTGAGAGGTTGAACAAAATGAAAGAAAGAAAACCATGAAGATGAAGAAAGTTGAAAACACTCTGTTAGAAAAGAAGAACAAGGGATACGACGAAAACCAAGAGGTTTAGTGATAAGATAGATATTGAAACCACTCCGGTTAAAACTAGATAGACTAGGAATAAGATTGATAAAATTTGGGCAGCACTCCATTTGAAAATGAAAGGAATTAGAATCATGAACTTGAGAAGATGGGATGATACTTGATGAGATCAACAACACACTACCTCCGAAACTATTGAAAGAAAGGCACAAGGGGTAAGAAAGATTTTACAGCTCTCCGGTTGAGGAAGCGAGGCAAAACTTGATAAGATGAGAGAACTTCGAATGAAAACATGACACTCGGTTAAATGGATAATGCAAGAAAAAGAACATGATCTTTACAAAACGAGGTGATGGGTGAAGAGAGCAACATCACAATGCCTCCGGAAGAAATAATAGAAGATAGATCATTGGGATAACAGAATGAAGAAGAAAATGACAACTTCTACCACAAATGAGTTTGGAAAGCACCCTTAAAAGAAAGATAGAACGGAGTTGTTGGAAAACCAACAACGAAAAGAATAACCTTGTAGTGGACTTATGGAAACATTTCAACATTATGAGGTGAGCTTACGCCACCAACGGAAACAAACGATTGGATTGATATCAACAAGGAGACGAGAAACTTATTTCACCGAGAGGACAAATGAAGAACTTGGGTCATTGATAAGCACCACAAATAGCAACTTTCCTTAGGGAAGGCTTTAGGTGAAATCTATACCAAGATAACTCCAAGGAAGAAGATGATGGGTTTCAATATCTCATTCTTGACAACATGTGAATCATGAAACGCGAACTAAAATTGTCGGGAATGACATAACACCACCTCAAAAGATATTTATAGAAAGAACTGCACTTGAATGCAAAATGAAGAATACTTGAACTCCTCAAAACAAAACATGTGTTGGAACACCATGTTTATTTTGAAGTATGGCTTGACGGATCTTAACTCCGAGAAAAACTTGAAGGACAAATCGAGAAATAAATGAATCCTTGACGAACCACCATGTAGAGCCTCCATGAAGAACTCCGGTAATAAAAGGATGATAGAAAGAAAGAGAAGTTGACAACACAAGGTGAAGCCTTGCAGTGATAAGATGAAGCTTTGAAATGATATAACCGAGAAAAATTTGGAACTCCGGAAAGAAAAGATGAAGCATCTCGGACCGAGAATGTGATATGATGAACAAACTCCGGAAAGAAGAGATGAACAACTTAGAACTGAGAAATTGATACCATTACGAACTCCGGAAGAATGAATCAATCACTTGGAGAAACAAGAACAAGAATTATGTTATGCGTATCCTTCACCAATTTAGATTGATGACAAGCAACGGATTTGGCATACTACTTATTCCCGTAGGAAGGATTAAGATAGATATGGCGCAAACTTGGGAAGGTCTTCAACAATTCACCGGTAGGATTCGGAAAGAACGAATGAATTGATACGATAATAAAGGAAATGAAATGTTGAACGAAAGTGCAACTGGACTACGTACTTGAGGCGCTCTCCATGGGTGCGGCGAGTAGTATGCTGGCACCAGTACCTTGTAGCGAGAAGGCTCTGAGGGAGTCCTGGACTAGGGGGTGTCCGGATAGCCGAACTATCATCGCGGCTGGTCTCCAAGACTATGAAGATAAAAGATTGAAGACTTCGTCCCGTGTCCGGATGGGACTTTCCTTGGCGTGGAAGGCAAGCTTGGCGATACGGATATGTAGATCTCCTACCATTGTAACCGACTCTATGTAACCCTAACCTATCCGGTGTCTATATAAACCGGAGGGTTTTAGTCCGTGGGACGAACAACAATCATACCATAGGCTAGCTTCTAGGGTTTAGCCTCCTTGATCTCGTGGTAGATCTACACTTGTACTACCCATATCATCAATATTAATCAAGCAGGAGTAGGGTATTACCTCCATCGAGAGGGCCCGAACCTGGGTAAAAACATCGTGTCCCTTCTCTCCTGTTACCATCCGCCTAGACGCACATTTTGGGACCCCCTACCCGAGATCCGCCGGTTTTGACACCGACTTTGGTGCTTTCATTGAGAGTTCCTCTGTGTCGTCACCGATAGGCCCGATGGCTCCTTCGATCATCAACAACGACGCGGTCCAGGGTGAGACTTTTCTCCCCGGACAGATCTTCGTATTCGGTGGCTTTGCACTGTAGGCCAATTCGCTTGGCCATCTGGAGCATATCGAAAGCTACGCCCCTGGCCATCAGGTCAGATTTGGAAGTTTGAACTGTACGGCCGATGTCCGCGGAGACTTGATCTTCGACGGGTTCGAGCCGCAGCCAAGCGTGCCGCACTATCTCGATGGGCATGATCTAGCTCTGCAGCCGAACAGTGCCCTAGAGGCCGCACCAGCATCCGCTCCGACCCTTAATCCGGAGCCGGATTCCCCGGTCGAGGACGAGTGGTTGGACACCGCCTTGGGGGCTACAATCTCTACGGCGATTGAGCCGGACTCCATCCATGTCCTTTGCGAAGACCTTGACTCCAGGGTGCCGGACTCCTCTCCGGACTCCGAACCTTCGCGCCTCGCCAATCGAATCCGATTGGGCGCCGGTTATGGAGTTCACCGCCGCGGACATCTTTCTGCACTCGCCCTTTGGCGACATCCTGAATTCACTAAAGTCTCTCTCTTTATCCGGAGAGCCATGGCCGGACTACGGTCAGGAAGGTTGGGATGCGGACGACGAAGAAATTCAACGCCCACCCACCACCCACTTTATAGCCACTGTCGATGATTTAACCGACATGCTCGACTTCGACTCCGAAGACTTCGACGATATGGATGACGATGCCGGAGACGACCAAGACCCAGCGCCTACAGGGCACTGGAAGGCCACCTCGTCATATGACATATACATGGTGGACATCCCAAAAGATGGGAACGGCGATGGAACAATGGAGGACGACCCCTCCAAGAAGCAACCGAAGCGCCGACGTCAGCGGCGCCGCTCTAAATCCCGCCACAATAAAAACTGTGATTCCGGCACGGGAGATAATAACAGCCCGGACGATTGAAGACAACCCTCCAGCGGGACTCGGCGCAGGAGGAGGGAGAAGCAGAATCCGCCTGACGGTCTGTGAGAAAAGAGAGGTCGAGGACGATAATTATCCGCCTCCCTCCGAAGATGAGGCAAGCCTCGACGATGACGAATTTGTCGTGCCTGAGGACCCCGCCGAACAGGAGCATTTCAAACGCAGGCTTATAGCCACGGCAAGCAGCCTCAAGAAAAAGCAGCAACAGCTTAGAGCTGACCAAGACCTGCTAGCTGACAGATGGACTGAAGTCCTTGCAGCCGAAGAGTATGAACTCGAACGCCAAGCTACCCCAAATGCAGGCCGTTGCCTCGATCGAGGACGGCACCCAAGTCACCGGTGCACGACATGGCAGACCCGGCCACCCCGTGGCCGCGACAGAGAAGCCTCTCGGCCCTCCGCTCAAGCCACACCCCGACACCGCTCAAAAAGTACCAAGGCACGGGAAAACGCGCCGGACTTGCGAGATATATTGGAGGATAAGGCAAAACATACAAGATCGATCTACGGATCGCATGGGCGCCCAACGACGCGGGATGATTACCGTCGCGCCGGACACACCAAAGCCGGCCGGGCCGAACACAGTAGACAAAGCTCATATGAGCTACGTCGTGATATAGCCCAATACAGAGGCGCCGCACACCCACTATGCTTCACGGATGAAGTAATGGATCATCAAATCCCCGAGGGATTCAAACCCGTAAACATCGAATCGTACGGTGGTACTACAGATCCCGCGGTCTGGATCGAGGACTATCTCCTCCATATCCACATGGCCCGCGGTGATGATCTACATGCCATCAAATACCTCCCACTCAAGCTTAAAGGACCAGCTCGAGATTGGCTCAACAGGTTGCCAGCAGAATCAATTGGTTGTTGGGAGGACCTGGAAGCCGCATTCCTTGATAACTTCCAGGGCACATATGTGCTTTCACCAGACGCCGATGACCTTAGCCACATAATTCAGCAACCAGAAGAATCGGCCAGACAATTCTGGACACGGTTCCTAACAAAGAAAAATCAAATCGTTGACTGTCCAGATGCAGAGGCCCTTGCAGCCTTCAAACATAACATCCGTGACGAATGGCTTGCCCGGCACCTAGGACAGGAAAAGCCGAAATCCATGGCAGCCCTCACAACACTCATGACCCGCTTTTGTGCGGGAGAGGACAGCTGGCTAGCTCTAAGCAACAACTTGTCCAGACACCCTGATAGTTCGGATACCAAGGACAGCAATGGCAGGTCGCGTCACAACAAGAACAAGCGCCGCATTAACGGCGATAATGCTGAAGATACGGCCGTCAATGCCGGATTCAGAGGCTCTAAACCTGGTCGTGAAGAAGCCATTCAAAAGAAATACCGGGGCCCGGCCCAACTTGGACCGAATACTCGATCGCTTGTGCGGATACATGGCACCCCCGAAAAACCAGCCAATCACACCAACAGGGATTGTTGGGTGTTCAAGCAAGCAGGCAAGTTAAGTGCCGAACTCAATGACAAGGGGCTGCATAGCGATGACGAGGAAGAGCCCCGGCCGCCGAACAATAGAGGACAGAAGGGTTTTCCCACACAAGTGCGGACGGTGAACATGATATACGCAACCCATATACCCAAAAGGGAGCGGAAGCGTGCGCTAAGGGACGTATATGCGATGGAGCCAGTCGCCCCGAAGTTCAACCCATGGTCTTCCTGCCCGATCACCTTCGATCGAAGGGACAACCCCTCGAGCATTCGTCACGGCGGTTTCGCCGCATTGGTCCTTGACCCAATTATCGACGGATTTCACCTCACCAGAGTCCTGATGGACGGAGGTAGCAGCCTGAACCTGCTTTATCAGGATACAGTGCGCAAAATGGGCATAGACCCCTCAAGGATTAAGCCTACAAAGACGACCTTTAAAGGCGTCATACCGGGTGTAGAGGCCAATTGTACGGGCTCAGTTACACTCTAAGTGGTCTTCGGATCCCCGGATAACTTCCGAAGCAAAGAGTTAATCTTCGACATAGTCCCGTTCCGCAGTGGCATCATGCACTGCTCGGACGAACCGCATTCGCAAAGTTCAATGCGGTGCCGCACTACGCATACCTCAAGCTCAAGATGCCAGGCCCTCGAGGAGTAATCACGGTCAATGGAAACACCGAACGCTCTCTCCGAACGGAGGAGCACACGGCGGCCCTCACGGCGGAGGTACAAAGCAGCCTCTCACAGCAATTCTTGAGTCCGGCCACTAAGCGTCTGGACACCGCTGGCGCTACCGAGTAACCTACAACAAGACCGCTGGCACGATTCAAGCACGCAGCGTAGCAATCCGGCCCCAACCCCAGCCCTCGCGAATCGCTGAAGCCCGATTACTCTGGCGTACATAACTATGCTCTGGAGATACCATGGGCATAAGGGGATGGGCACGACCACGGCACGCCCGGAATGCGGCTCAACCGCACCAGGGGCTCCCGATTGTGTCATTCTTTTTCTTTTTTCCTTTTTTCTTCTTTTTTCTCACTTTCAGGACTCCGTTTTCCAGAAGTCCTGTCCGGCACTAGAATCACCGAACTCACGATGCAACAGCCAGGGAAGCAGAAAGCCACGTCGAGTGTTCAGGTGGTCTCTATTACGAGCATTATACCTGTTTTACATACCATCCCGCAGCTTACCACGGAGGGGGACATGTTAGATAGTCCCATCCCTTGCTTATCGCACTATTTGTATCGTTCTGCTTTCATTGCAGTACCTTTTTGATATAAACAATACATAGCTTTCGCCTATTATTGCACTCTTTTCTTTATCTATATATATGTTCATTTCATGACATTACGCACCCATACACTTTGGTACGGCCAATACACCAGGGGCTTAAGTACCCCAAAATTATGGTGTGATAAGTCCGAACACTTTCACAAGTGCGGCACCCCGAACTTATAACATTATATGAATCGGCTCCGAATCATGTCTTGGGTCAATAGTTGGGTTTGCCCGGCTCCGTGTTTTGGTACCTTACGTTCCGTTATATCGGCTAAGGTAGCACCGGAGAACCATCATGATTGTGCCCCAGTTGAGCTGGGTCGAGCACCTCAATGGAGAAAGCTAAAACTGACTGTCATGATAGGGCGAGAGCCGATCGCTGTTCGAGAGGTTTTTTCGGGTCCCTAAAGACTTATGTCACTTAGAGCGAGGAACCGGAATTGTCCGGCCAAGGCGTGGATAGCGCCCCGAACTCGGTCTTCCGAATACTAGGGGCTTCACTAAATTTAAAATTATAGAATTCTATGGCTAAGTGAGAGTGTTCAAGCATTATAAGTCCGGTTGCCTTGTTCGTTGTGTCCAGCGCCTCCCTAGATGGACCCAAGAATGGGAACAAGAGTGCTCAAATTTATCCCGAACACCCCAGCACTCGTGGCATGGGGGCTGAAGCCAACGACTTGCCATCTCCCAAATTTGATAAACGGCCGCACAGAAGGTAATATTTTAAATTAACAAGCGTTGCTTGGTGCATATGAACAAGTTTTCAGCGTCTGTGATAACAAATGCGAGTCTATTAAAAAATTACATCTTTGGAGCACTCATCCGCTATTCGGCGGGCACCCTTCAGGAGGCCCTCATAGTACATTTCGGGCGTGCGATGCTCCTTGCCCTTCGGTGGCCCGTCTGTCACAAGCTTCTCCGCATCCAGCTTGCCCCAGTGCACTTTAGCATCGGCAAGGGCCCAGCGGACACCTTCAATGCAGACGGAGCGCTTGATGACTTCAATCCGTGGACAAAGGCGTCCACCAGCCGCTGCACCAAGCCAAGTAGCTCGTGCATGGCTTCCAATGGCCACAGCCGCTTATAAGGCCCTTCATGGCATGTTCGGCGACCTTGTGGAGCTCGACCAGCTGCTTCACTGGTCGCTCAGGGGCACTGATATCCGCCTCGACATCGAGACCGTAACACCTTTTCCGTCGAGCTCCCCTCCTTGGCGCGGTAGAATGCGGCAGATCGGACACACTACGGGCAAATCTGCGAACGCTCCTGGAGAGCTCCGAATCCGGGTAAGTAATAGGTAATTCACTTTCACATGCTTGCTTTGCATAAAGAATGCCTTACCCGCCGCTATCTTCTTTAATGATTCAATTTCTTGGAGGGCTTTTTGGGCCTCGGCCTTAGTAGCTTTGGCACTCTCAAGAGCCGAGGCGAGCTCGGACTCTCGAGTCTTCGAGTCACGCTCCAAACTCTCTTGTTTTTTCCACGAGAGCTTGGAGCTCTTACCGTACCTTGGCCAGCTGCGCCTCCCCCTTCTCTCACTCGGTGCATTCCGCAGACGCTTTGTTTTCGGCCAAGGACACCGCTTCCTTCAGGGTCGCCACCTCGTTTGTGGCCCCTGCAGTACCCATGTTATTCCTGTTATTTTTTGAAACCGAAACCTTTCTATAAGGCATTTCTTTCATAAGGTACTACTTACCTTCCTTGTCCTCGAGCTGCTTCTTGGCTTGGCCGAGCTCGTTCTCGGACCGCACGAGGCTCTGCTTCAATGCATTGACCTCCACGGTCAAGGTCTTGGCAGAGGTCAAGAAGCCTGCATTCCCATATTGACATACTTATGTTAGACTCCTGCGTATATCTTTTTAGATCCTTAGTCCATCTTTTCTTTCCAACACCGAACTAAGCATCGGGGCTACCGCTCTATGCGGTAATATTTTTACATATTCTAAACTTACCTCAAAGCTTTGTTAGAAGGCTGATGCAGGCCAGTCGGCCCGCTCTTGGCGGATCGAATCGTCCGGATCACCGCACTCATAACAGTGTGGTGCTCCTCCTCGATGGAGGCTGTTAAGCGCCTCCGATGCTTCAGTGCCTCGGTTGGGCCGGAGGACACCGCGTCTTCCTTCTTATGAAGGACCGCTTGCCGGACTCCGGAACCGCTGAAGGTTCCGGCATGGAGTCCGGACAAGGGTCTGGCTTAGAGCCCCTGGGGGTCTTGCCCCCCATGCGCCTGGAGTCCGGGAGGTTTCCTTGTGGCGCCTCCTGTGCTACCTCCTCTTGACCAAGCCCCCCTTGGGGCTCCACCGCAGCGTCGACCGCAGCGTGAGGTGAGGAGGCGGTCGGAAGTGAAGTACTCTCCATTTCCGACGAACTCAGGGACCCGCTCGACGAAGTGGCGAACTCGCCCTTGGGTGGGCTGCATAATTGTTCGGCATTAGAGAACACTATGCAATGATAAAAAAGCTATGGGTATCCGGACACTTACGATCTCGCCAGGGGCTTGGACCATGTTGGCCAATCCTCCTCATCATTGCCGGTGTTGGTGGAGAAGTCCGGAGGTAGGGTTCTTCCCTTCTTGGACCCTCTGGCCTCCCCAGTTGGGGCGGCCTTCCTTTTCCTCTCCTCCCCCGCTGGGGGAGAAGCTTCTTTTTTCTCCTCCTCGTCCTCAGGAGAAGATTCTACTTCAGAATCTGACAGCACCTGGCGTCGGGAGCTCCTTCGAGTTCCCGTGGGCTCCTTCTTGGCCTTCTTCTCCGGCACCACATGGGGTACCGGACCCAGCAGCCCCGTCAATCGGGCGTCCGCTGGGTCTTCCGGCCAGGGAGCCGGACAGTTAATCTGTCCGGACGTCTTCAGCCAGTCCTGTCAAAGATTAGGGAGTTTTAGATCCCACATAGAGTCTATCTATGAAAAAAGAGTCCCGTAAAGGGTAAAATAACTTAGCTCGCCGGCTTGACGCCACGAGTTGTATCCGCGATCTTTGTTAGCGGATGCGGGGGCTTCAGCGCCCTTGAACAACACCTTCCAGGCATCTTCGTGCGTGAGTGTCAAGAGCCGGCTCAAGGTTCGTGTTGTGCGGATCGAACTCCCACAAATTAAAGGCCCGTTGTTGGCATGGGAGAATCCGCGAATGAGCATCACTGGATTACGTCGACAAGCCCGAGATTCTTGTCCACCGTGTTTCGGACGCATGTTTGGAGTCCGGATAGCTCGTCCGAATTCCCCCACGTTAGGCCGTCTCTTTCCATGACGAGAGCCGTGTGGGAAGCGATCTGAATTCGGGGCCGCCACCCATTCGGGGTCGCGTGGCTCGGTGATGTAGAACCACCCCGATTGCCACCCCTTTATTGTCTCCACAAAGGTGCCCTCGAGCCATAGGACTTTGGCCATCTTGCCAACCATGGCGCCTCCGCACTCCGCTTGACGGCCGCCCACTATCTTCGGCCTGACATTGAAGATCTTCAGCCATAGGCCGAAGTGGGGTTGGATGCAAAGGAAGGCCTCGCACACGACGATGTTGAGGATAAAATTCAGGGCCAGGTCGTGGAAGTCCAGGCCGTAGTAGAACATGAGCCCCTGGACAAATGGGTGAAGTGGAAAACCTAGTCCAGGGAGGAAGTGGGGGAGAAACACCACGCTCTCATGGGGCCTGGGGGTTGGAATGAGCTGCCCCTCGTCGGGAAGCCTGTGCGCGATGTCGCCGGAAAAATATCCGGCCTCCCGCAGTCTTGTGATGTGCCCCTCCGTGACGGAGGAGGCCATCCACCTGCCTCCCGCTCCTGACATGGTTGGAGAAGGTTGAGGTGGGATGTGCGGACTTGGTATTTGGAGCTCGAGTCTTGTGAGAATGGATGAGCAAAGGAGGAAGAAGGCGTAGGTGAAAAGGTGGATCCTTATCCCCTTATATGGACGGACGAAGTTATGCGTCCCCCACCAGCCTGGTAAAACTCGCCATAATCAATGTCACGGATGGGTTACCCAAGTCTATATTGATGAGAATCCCGGAATAAGGAGGCACGATCTATGCTTTGATAAGACGTGCCAAGGAAACCGCCTCGCTAAATGCGCTAAGGTGGAACGGTAAAAAACGATTCATATAAAGGCCTGGCCATGGTGTGATGTCACGCCACGGAATACGTCAGCAGATCTGTGCAAAAGTTATTCTCTCTACGGTGGTATGTGGAACTTGTTTTGCAGAGCCGGACACTATCTTGGTGTTCAAAACCTTCTATGAAGTATTCGGAGGAGGAACCCGCCTTGCAATGCCGAAGACAATATGCGCGCCGGACTCGTCGTCATTGAAGCCTGGTTCAAGGGCTACTGAGGGAGTCCTGTACTAGGGGGTGTCCGGATAGCCGAACTATCATCGCGGCCGGACTCCAAGACTATGAAGATACAAGATTGAAGACTTTGTCCCGTGTTCGGATGGGACTTTCCTTGGCGTGGAAGGCAAGCTTGGCAATACGGATATGTAGATCTCCAACCATTGTAACCGACTCTGTGTAACCCTAACCTATCCGGTGTCTATATAAACCGGAGGGTTTTAGTCCGTAGGAACAACAACAATCATACCATAGGCTAGCTTCTAGGGTTTAGCCTCCTTGATCTCGTGGTAGATCTACTCTTGTACTACCCATATCATCAATATTAATCAAGTAGGAGTAGGGTATTACCTCCATCGAGAGGGCACGAACCTGGGTAAAAACATCGTGTCCCTTGTCTCCTGTTACCATCCGCCTAGACGCACAGTTCGGGACCCCCTACCCGAGATCAGCCGGTTTTGACACCGACAGGCTCCATCAAAGTACATGATCTAATCATGGCTCGTCTCTTTGCTGGAAGGGTGGTCTCTTGAATCTCTTCATCGGGCGTTGAGGTCCATTCTGCTATGAACTCTGCCAAGGCTCGGCTCTTGATTGTTGAAGTACTTTCAAACTTGAGGTCAAAGCTCGACAGTTCCAATGCACATTCCACAATCCTCCCGATTGCATCCAGGTTGTGCAAGATTCATTGCAAAGGGAGGCGGGTGACGTTGGTGATCTCATGTGCTTGGGAATAGTGATGCAGCGTTCTTGAGGCCATGAGGAGGCCAAAAAGTAGCATATGTATACCAGAATATATTGATCTAGCCCCCTGCAAGAGGGAACTGACAAAATGAACCGGGTGCTGCATCACCTTCTTCTTCTGTTCGACTTGGCGCACTTGCGCAGACTCTGTCATGCCGGGACCAGGCTATGGCGGGGGTTCCGCCCTGGCGGCATTAGGCCCTGCCGGGGACAGCTCCAGCCCATCATCAGACGGCTCCACCGCTACCGCTGCTTCTTCCTCAAATTCTCTCTGTGCCACTGGTGCAGCACTGACCACTTGATTCATTGCCGCTAGATATAGCAGCAACGGATCTTGCGGTGGAGGAGAGGTACCTCTTCAAATCTTGCAGTGCTGCCTCTGCCTCCGGACTTTTTCAAAAATTTGAAAAAGGGGAGAGCGCGCTCGGCAGATTTGGAGATGAACCTACTTAGAGCAGCAACGCAGCCGGCGAGCCTACGGACGTCACTGACCCGTCTTGGCGCCTCAATTTGCTCAGTTGCTTTGATCTTGTCGCGATTCGCATCGATTCCGCATGGAGACACAAAGAACCCAAGAAGCTTGCCGGATGGGACGCCGAACATGCACTTCTCTGGGTTGAGCCTGAGGTTGATCTTGGGCAGGTTCACAAATGTTTCCTCCAGATCCTGCATGAGTGTGGCCTTGTCCTTGGTTTTGACCGCTATAACATCCATATAAGCTTCCATATTAACATGTAGCTGGGGCTCAAAACCAGTTTGGACTACTCGGGCAAATGTCGAACCAACGCTTTTCAACCCGAAAGGCATCCGTACAAAACTGTACATACCAGATGGGGTGATGAACGCAGTCTTTTCTTCGTCTTCCTTCATCATGAAGATCTGGTGGTATCCTGAGTAGGCGTCGAGGAACGACAGCAGGTCACACCCGGCAGT
This sequence comes from Aegilops bicornis, assembly GCA_021605145.1. NCBI lineage: Eukaryota > Viridiplantae > Streptophyta > Magnoliopsida > Poales > Poaceae > Aegilops > Aegilops bicornis. Next base: position 364,583,395 of record CM038670.1, read on the forward strand.
GGAGTCCACTATCTGGTCAATGTGTGGCAGAGGGAAAGGATCCTTTGGACATGCTTTATTGATATCTGTATAGTCAATACACAGCCTCCATTTCCCATTTGCCTTACGCACCACCACTGGATTGGCCAACCATGTGGGCTGGAGCACTCCTCTGACCAAGCCCGCCGCCTCCAACTTCCTGATCTCCTCGACGACGAACTCTTGTCGCTCCAAAGCTTGCTTCCTGACCTTCTGCTTGACGGGCCACGCATGGGGACAGACAACAAGGTACTGCACAATCACATCCCTGGGAACGCCGGGGATGTTGGATGCTTGCCATGCAAACACGTCGACATGCGCCTGCAGGAAGGTGACGAGCGCGCCTTCCTATTTGCTGTCAAGGGCGGAGCTTATGGTAAAAGCTCCACCCATAACATCCTCCCTGATGGGGACCTTCTTGTTTTTTGGCCCGCTGGCATGTCCCCAACGGGAACGAGGAGCTCCGAAGAGGTGCGTTTGCCGGAGGGGGTGCAGGTGTCCTTGCCGGGGTCAGAGGTCTTGCTAGAAGGGGCCTTACCGGCAGGGGAAGAGGCCTTGCCGGTTTTCTTCCATCCCTGGGTCTCAGCGGTAGGAACGAGTGCCTTCACGGCAGCCGCTGCAACTGCCTCCCGGTAAAGCTGGTTAGCGCAAACGAGCGCGTCTTACCTGTCGGAGGGGACGGTAATGATGTTTATTGGCCCAGGCATCTTCAACATGTTGTAGGCGTAATGTGATGCCGCCACAAACCTGGCCAGCGCTGGGCGGCCGAGGATCCCATTATAGGGCAAGGGGATCTTGGCAACATCAAAAACAATCTTCTCCGTCCTATGGTTCAGCTCGCCCCCACACGTAACGGGCAACGTGAACTTACCCTTCGGCTGACTCCTCCTCGGGTTGACCCCTGGAAACATGCCCGTCTCCTCAAGATCTCCATCGGGGATTTGCAGCCTCTCGATCACGGCGGGTGAGATCAAGTTCAGACCGGCCCCACCGTCAACTAACACTTTTGTCACCTTGAGTTTGTGTATTGTTGGTGAAACCAACAGCGGCAAACACCCGACCGCATTTGTGCAATCAGGGTGATCCTCGGTGTCAAAAATGAAAAGCGTGCTAGACCACTTCAGTGGCCTCTAGGCATTGAACGATGGCTCCACCGCAGCGACTTCACGTGCCCACTGTTTCAGTTGGTAGTAAGAGGTATGCAACAAGGCGCCACCGTCGACGCACATGGCCTCCGTAGCTTTCTGGAACTCGTGCTCGCCGGACTCGTCGTCCTCATCATGATCATTGTCTCCCTCCTTCTTGTCACGGCCCCGAGCGGGCCTCTCTGGTTGATTATCTTTGTCGCGGCGACCTCCTCGATTACCACGCTTCTTGTCAGACGCCTCTCCACCATCCTGGCCCTTCTCCTTATCGCGCCTCTCATACTCAGCTTTCTGCTTCTCTGCAAGCAGCTCAACCTGCTTGCAATTCTAGAGGTCATGGCCCTTGGTGCGATGAATCTTGCAGTACTGCTTGTCGGAGCCCCTTGGGTTGTCGGCAGCCACCAAGGCCCAGTAGGCGGCGCACCCGTCAACTTCCTTGTCGGGGTCGTCAGCCTTGGCCTTCTTGGTGGCACCGGGGTCACCGGATCCCTCGATGACAAGCACGGTCTTGCCCTTATGCTTCCTATTGCAGCGTCGGCCCTCCTTTGCCGGGGCAACGTCGTCTTTGTCTGTGGAGTCGGTTTCCGCGCCGGCATCTTCGCCGGGGTACTTCCTCCCTTCTTCAGCCCGAGCACATCTCTCAGCCAGAACATAAAGCTCGACAACATCCTTAACCTTGTTGATCGTCAGCTCCTCACGCATCTTGCGGTTGCGCACATTCTGATCGAACGCACTGATGATGAGAGCGGGATGAACATCTGGGATGTTGTACCACACGCGGCTGAATCTTTGTATGTACTTGCGCAGGGTTTTGTCGTCCTTCTTGGGGATGACAAGAAAATCACTTGCCTGGCTAAGAGTTTGGTGGCCTCAGGTAAAGGCGCCAACAAACTCGTGGCACAGATCCGACCAAGAAGAAATGGAATCCACTGGCAGGTGCATCAACAATGAAATGGCGTTGGGCTTAAGTGCCAACAGGAAATAATTGGCAAGCACCTTGTCGTCCCGAGCCTCTGCAGCTTGCATCGTGATAGTATAGATGCTGAGGAACTCCGACGGGTGAGTCTTGCCATTGTAATTTTCTTCGACCTCAGGCTTGAATGTGCGGTGGGTGGGCCACTGGAACTGCCGCTGCTCACGGGTAAAGGCTAGACAACCCACCTCGTAAGGTAGGTCACCAGAGCCCCATTGGGCGGTCCATAGTGGGCCCCGCACGCCTATCTGACTGATGGCGCGCTTCCCGCCGCCGCTCGATAGTGGTCTGAGCGTCTTCCTGAGCTTGCTGCCAAAGAACTTGACGTTGGTCAGAGCGGGCTCGCGGGTCAGACGATGCTGTGGAAACGTTGTCGCGGGCGTCGGCCGACGAGCCGGCGGCTGCTGTTGCTGGCATGGGGGAGGAGAGTGCACCATGGTCGAAGTGTCTCCGGTCCTTCCACCACTAGCATGCTCTGGCTCGACAGAGCGCCGGCACGAGGGTCCCGCTAGTCGCGGTTCATCTTTATTGTCGAAGCTGATGACGCTCTGAATTGTGGCTCTCCACTTGTCGAGCTTCTACACAGCAGGAGGGAAGTCGAGGAGCAGTTGCACTCGCACCAACTCTTCTGCTGGAGCGGGTGGCGGCGAAAGCTGCATGGACCTTGACGTGCTCCGACTTCTAACCACATTAGAAGGAGATCTATCACGGCCTCGCGATCGCGCGTCGTTTCCGTCAGCGTCTGGGTGCGCATGCCGACTTGGTGCATCCTGAGAGTGACGCAAAGGGCTCTTCCCGCGGCGGCCCCTGGGGCACCGACGTTGCAGCGTTGCTCATCATGCGCGGCCTGGGATGACCGTGATGCAGGCGCTGGCTTGGGAGTCCTGGAGGTTGCCGCATTGCCCGTGGGCAGCACGGCCCCGCCCCCTGACCCAGCGGCGTGTGGCTCATCGTCTTGGACATGAACGATGCCGCTCGCTTGGCTTCGATTGCCAGAGTGTCGTGGATGCTCGCTGGCCGCACCTCCGCCACCATCCGGGCCCCCCCCCCCCCGTCGCCCGCCCGCGCAGGTACAAGTGGTCCGGCTCCAGACGATTCAATCGCTGTGATCCCCTTCTTCTTGGGGGCCATGGCGATGATGAAGTCGGTGCGCAAACTTCTAGACCAGATTTTCACAGCCTCGCTGCCCCTACCCGGCGCGCCAAAGATGTCGGGGAAAACGAAACCTATGGGATCCCAGGGAATCCCTTCTATGGTTGGCGGGGCATGGGGCTGCGCAAAGAGCAGGTCTACCGATAAACACGAGGGGATTTTTACCCAGGTTCGGGCCGCAAACGATGCGTAAAACCCTAGTCCTTCTTTTGTGTATATTTGGTGTTCTTGAGCTCTTGAACTAGCTGCGGTGCATGCCCAGTCCAAAAAGTCTGAATCCTCCCACAGTACACCTCAGGCCTCCTTTTATATATCAAAGGGGTCGCCATAGTGGCACACAGGAGGTGGAAAGTATCTATCGTGTACAAGTTTATCGCCTGACACCATAGGACAAACGCATTTAATGCGCTGCCTATGTGCCCCCTTGCTTTATCGGGGGTGGCAATAGAGCTCGTACCGTCCGTCGCCACCTCGCCTTGCTTCAACGCACGTCCTGGCTGACGAGGCATGCAGCGCCATGCTGGCTGGCTGGCTGCTGTGCTGGTGCAGTAACAGGGTCTTCACGAAGATCTGCATGCCACCATGCAGGTTCTTTGACTAGTTGGCCTAGAAGTTGCACGCTGCCACGTAGGCACTCGCCTACTTGGCGGGCTGGTTGCCGCGTTGGAATGGCCGCGGGGCAGCGAAACTTTGGTGGGTGCGGGCCTAGCCGTGGCCCTGCACACGTCCCCAGCAAGGGTCTTGCCGGGGTCTTGCGGGCGTCCCCGGCAAGGATCCTACCGCGGGTCTCCGGCCGTCCCCGGCAAATATCTTGCCGGGGGTGTTCATCTGCCCCTGGGAAGGATCTCGCCGGGGGTCTTCGTCTGTCCCCGGCAAGGATCTTGCTGGGGGTCTTCGTCTTCTGGTTTCTATCTAGACTTCCAGGCCTTTGGTCTTGACAAAGATCTGCATGCCACCACGTAGGCACCCGTGAGCCTTGGTCTTGATGTCGTTGATGGTGTCAGAACTCCCAGGCTCAAGGATGGCGGCCTTGCTGGTGTTGGGCAAGTCGCCCCGGCAAGGCTCTTGCCGGGGCTATGTAGGCCACTCCGACAAAGGTGTTGCCGGGGGAAGCCCATCTTGCCCCTTCGCTCTTCATGCCTCTGGCTTGAGTGTTGCCTTGGCAATCTCATATCTTTGCTTCTTCTGCCTCGCCAAGCATGGCCGCAGGCATGGCTACGACTGCTAATGCACAAGTAAAAGGGGTACAGAAAGGACACTACTTTCGTACACCGACAGTATTCCACCCTTAACAAAAGTATAATTAGCAAGCATGGTCGAAATTTCAGCTTCCGGTATCATTCTTTTATTAGTAACAATATCTTCCATATACTTAGTATAAGGTGGCATTTTAAGCATATCAGTCAAACGCATACGCAAAAGATTGGTCTAATCATTTCAGTAAAGCGCTCAAAATCCTCATCATCATTTTTCTTTGATGGCTTAGGAGGAAAGGGCATGGGTTTCTGAACCCATGGTTCTCTTTCTTTACCATGTTTCCTAGCAACAAAGTCTCTCTTATCATAACATTGATTCTTTGATTGTGGGTTATCACTATCAACAGCAGGTTCAGTCTCTACATCATTATCATTACTAGGTTGAGCATCAACATGAACATCATTATTAACATTATCACTACGTTCATGTTCATCACCAGATTGGGTCTCAGCATCAGAAATAGAAATATCATTGGGATTCTTAGGTTTGTCTATAGTAGGTTCACTAGCATGCAAAGTCCTATCAGTTTTCTTCTTCTTTTTATTACTAGGACTAGGTGCATCAGTATTAGTTCTCTGAGAAGCTTGCTCAATTGTCTTAGGATGGCCCTCGGGATACAAAGGTTCCTGGGTCATTTTACCACCTCTAGTCATAACCCTAACAACATTATCATTGTTCTTACTATTCAACTCATTAAGCAAATCATCATGTGCTTTAAGTACTTGTTCTACTTGAGTTGTAACAATGGAGGCATGTTTACTACTCCCTCCTTCCCATAATATAAGAATGTTTTTAACACTACTATAGTGTTAAAAACGTTCTTATATTTCAGAACAGATGGAGTAATAAGCTTAAGATCAGTAACAGTTCTACTCATATAATCACCCAAGTGATCAAGCATATAAGCATTACGTTTCAATTGTCTACTGACAAAAGCATTGAAGTTTTCTTGTTTAATAATAAAATTATCAAACTCATCCAAACATTGACTAGCATACTTATTATGAGGAATATCACCTTCATGAAATCTATGGAGAGAGTTTACCTCTACTACCTTTGGTGGCTTATCAGGACCATGTATTTCTTGAATAGGCGGTAAATTCTTAACATCTTCAGCTTTAATACCTTTTTCTTTCATAGATTTCTTTGCCTCTTGCATATCTTTAGCACTGAGAAATAGAATACCCCTTTTCTTTGGAGTTGGCTTAGGAGTTTGTTAAGGCAGTGTCCAATAATTCATTATTCATTATATTATTCAATAGCAATTCAGCTGGCTCAACAGTTCTTTCCCTGAAAACACAACCAACACAACTATCCAGGTGGTCTCTGGAAGCATCGGTTAGTCCATTATAAAAGATATCAAGTATTTCATTTTTCTTGAGGGGATGATCAGGCAAAGCACTAAGAAATTGGAGAAGCTTCCCCCAGGCTTGTGGGAGACTCTGTTTTTCAATTTGCACAAAGTTAAATATTTCCTTTAAAGCAACTTGTTTCTTATGAGCAGGGAAATATTTTCAAGAGAAAGAGTAAATCATATCCTGGGGACTACCCACACAACCAGGAGCAAGAGAATTAAACCATAACTTAGCATCACCCTTAAATGAGAAAGTAAACTATTTGAGAATATAGTAATAGCGAAATTTTCATCATGAGCAAATAGGGTGGCTATATGTCAGGACCCCGATCCTAAGTCACACCGATCTAGCATGTAACACATCATATCACTTTGCGGCCTCACGCACGGTATTTCCACGGGTGTCGCCTTACCATGGCCCGGGACCGTTTGCGCCTTTTGGCTCACGTATATGATAGTGTCGCTAGCATCCATATGACAAAGAACCCGGGCCGACATGGCTAGTCGTGAACCCAAAGCGGCGCTTAACCCATGGGGACAGCATACGTGAATCACATCGAGCATGTCGGTCATCAACGTATAAATTCGGGCTGTAGCACCGGGCTATGAGGACTCCGGTATCCCGGTCAGAAGCAGGCTAGGCAGGACTCGAATAACACCGCGTGACATTTCCCGAAGGGACGGACATAGGAGCAGTGAAACACATGCCGCCGATCAAGTGTCCAAGCGGTAGTCTTTGGGCTAGCAGGACTCCGGTGAACTGGGTATGGCGGACTAGTATCGCTCAGAAGCACGAGACTACATTTCCCCATATGAGAGGCTGCCAAGGATAAACAACTAGTTTGTTGGATCCCACACATACCAAGTATTTCAAACATACACACAATATGCTCAATATGTGTAGATACAACATGGCATCACAACATAACTCTACGACTCAAATATTTATTCAATAGGCTCCGAGGAGCGAGATATTACAACCATGGGTCTCATGACCCAACACTCGGAAACATACAAGTCAAAGCACAAGCGGAAGCTAAACATGTCCGAGCACGGACAACTATAAATGAAAAAGGCTGAGAAGCGACTATCTACCGAGATCTGCCGAGGCACAAGATCGTAGCTGAGGTAACAAGCTAAACGTCGAAGTCCAAGCGGAACTACTAAGCGAGACCAGCGTCTCTCGCAAAACATAAAATAAGCAAGCGTGAGTACAAAGCGTACTCAGCAAGACTTACATCGTAACTAACTACATATGCATCATTATCAAAAAGGGGTGGTGGAGTTTGACCGCAGACAAGCCAGCTTTGACTCGGTGGCTATCCTAAACTATGACTGCAAGTAACTCTTTTGAGGTGGCGCACGAGTCCACATATTCACCATATCAATACACCACTATGGACCCGCCTCCGTCTCCCTCACGAGAACACCATCCATAGCACTCACGCTTATCTTGCGCATTTTAGAGTATCCACTTTCACTTGTCTATGAACTGATATAGGCAACCCGAAGTCCTTCTCCGTGGACACGGCTATTCGAATAGATCATATTAACCTGCAGGGTGTACTTCTTCACACACGCTCTCACCACTTACCGCCGTTTACACGACATGTACTCGGCAACCTTCAAGCGGAAGCCCAACGTGGGTGTCGGCCACGACCTACCTAAACACTCAAGTCCCTAGTCCGGGTTTATCGCCTATTCGGGTTCCATCCGCAGGAGTCCGGCCGAGGTTTCCCATACAGCCCGAACGATGTGTGCGGGGTTCCCGAGACACCAAGCAGGCGAATCGGTACACCGGGCCACGGTGCCTACCGCAACACAACCCACCCCTACGGTCGGCGTTGCGTGCCCCAAAGATACTACAAACACGAAACTACTTGCAACTCCCGGATGAGGACAAGGGTGGTTAAGAAGCCGAGAGGGTCCATTGGTTTCGGGCCCAATGCGTGGTAGTAACTGTTTCATGGATCACAAACACAGAACTCAGTTCACGAGGGCCGGCTGCAATGAGACAACCCACCATGTACTCCTACATGGCCTCTCACCGCTACCTTTACCAAATCGTGTTCACACACTTAGCTCACACGATGGGACATGTTCACACAACCATTCCAATTCATTCCCGATGAATCAGACCTGACTCAACTCTAAGCGATGGCAGGCATGACAACAAGCATGAATGAGTAGGCACAACATGGCTCAAACAACTCCTACTCATGCTAGTGGGTTTCATCTAATTCTTGTGGAATGACAGTCATGCAAAGGATAAAGGGGTTCAGCTACATGACAAGTAACACATGAGTCGTTGTTGTCCTAATGCAGTAAAATAGAGCAGGAGCGAGAGTGGGATTATATCGGAATGGACAAGGGGTTTTGCTTGCACGGCACTTCGAAGATAATATAGTTCTTCATCGGTGTCATCGAATAATCGTCGGAACATCGCTCTCCGAGAGGGACAATTACCAAACAGCGAGAAAGAACACAATCAATGCAATGCACATTCACATGAATGACATGTCATGTTAAGGTACTGAATACACCTAATGCAATATCTAGCCAGGTTAATTGAAGTGGAATTCAAACAAGAACAATTCCAACTCCAAATGTTATTTCATAAATTACCCTAATCATGATTCATCCTATTCAGTGAGGTTAACTTGTTTTAACATGCATGAAACCTGTACCAATGGATAGAATGGAATTTTCTGATCATTTTTCATATATAAATCTTTGCATTTGGAGTTACAGATTAAAAGTTATAAGCATTTGAAATTTGAATTATATTCTGGAATTACTATATTAGAATAAATCCAGAAATTAGATTAATGCGTCGACCATGCGTCGACATGACGTCGAAGTCAACAGAGACGTCGAGGTCAAACCTGACGATTGGGTCCCAGCGTGTCGGTAATTAACTTAACTAATGTTTAATTAAAACTAACCTATTTAGTTAGCGAGGCTGGGCCCCATCTGCCGCTGACTCGTCGGAGTCAACCAGGCCCACCCGAGTCAAAGTCCACGTCGGTACTGCCAGCGACTAGTCGCCAGCGAGCCCGACAAGCGGAGGAAGTGCGTTTGGCGATTCCGCGACCAAACGAGCCGGAGGGTGGCTATGGGTAGGCTGGGGACAAGCCGCGGCTATTGGTGGAGTCATTTGGGTCGGGTGGCTGGAGTCGGCGCCGACGAGCTAAGCGGCCACTGGGTTCTACCAAGATGAACTTGGGCTAGAGGGGTCGGTGAGGTGCGGGAGTGTATGGTTAGACCCCATGGGGTGCGGTGAGTGTGATGGACACCACGGGTGGCGGAGAGTGACCGGAGCACGCGTCGTGACGAACTCCACGGGTGCGGGTGAGCTTGGTTCGGTTGCTACGCTGCTCGAGAGCGAGAGAGAGAGGAAGGGGAGGTAGATGGGCTCACGGGCGACGTAGAAGCTCTCGTCAAGGTCGGGGACGGACCGGAGCGGCAACGGCGTTGAAGGGGATCTCCGTGACGGTGGACTCGGCCGAGGGCGGTGTGGTGGATTCGGGGCACTAGAGCCGGCGGGGCTTGGCTAGTTTGGGGTAGTCGAGAGCGGCGGAGCTCCTAGACAAGGTGAGGAGGAGCACGGACGGCGGGAGCACGTCTCACGGGCGATGGTGCGGCGGTGGCGTCGGCCATGGCGGGAGGCCTTGAGAGAGAAGCCGGGAGGAGTGGAGGTGTCCGGGGTTCGGGAGAGAGGGAGGACGGTCCACGTCAGCGGCTGGGTGAGGAGCGGCGAGGCAGCGACCAGGTGCGTGGCACCCATGCGTGTGCCGCCGTCGAGACTGGCTGCCTGCTGAGCCCAAGCAGCTGGCTGGCCGGCTGGGGCCGGGAGTGGGCCGTAGGTGGCGCCAGGTAAGTCCTTTCCTGGTTTTTATCTTTTTCTATTTTTCTGCAACTTTGTGTAGTTTTTCTAAATACCAAAACAGTTTTAAAATTCACCAAAATGTTCCTGGTCCATTGTTGAAATATTTCCAACATGAAACATTTTGGTTTGGCAATTTTGGACATTTGAAATATTTTATATAATTTGAAATGCTCAAGTTCAAAAACTTATGAGTTAATTCAAGGACCTTTGGATGACCTAGAAAATGATGCACCACTTTTGACATAGGCTCTGAACCAAAGCAAAGATGATGAGCATTTTGAAGGGCATTTCAGGTTCATTGAAATAATTTTTAGTAAACCCTAGTTGAATTAAGGGGGGTTCTGGGGTTTCCTGTCTTCCCCATTTCAAATTCAAATGAAATTTAAACATGATGCGCACACACTAATGCATGGTCTAACTGGGATGTGACACTATATCATTTAATTTAGTAAGATGTGCCACAACAGTTTCAGATTCATAACCATAGAAAAGATCAGATTCCGCTGAAGTAATTAACTCAGGATCGACAAAGAATTCATAATCCTTATCAGTAACAAAGATAGGTGAAGTATCAAAAGTGGGATAATATTTAATTCTAGCATTCAAGGATTTTTCTTTCAGCTTAGCTAACAGTTTCTTAAGATCTTCATCATAACATAACCCTCAGGTACAATAGGAAATTCATATCTAGGGGGAGAATCATAATCTTTAGTTTCAATGATATCATCAGTTTCAGTAATTTCATTCTCTCTAACCCTAGCAAGTTGTTCATCAAGAAATTCACCTAGTGGCACAGTAATATCAAGCAGAGAAGTAGTTTCATCACAAGCATGATGCATAGAAGTGGCATCATCGATAACATGCGACATATCAATAGCAGGTGTAGGTGTCGCAAGTTTACTCAAAACAGATGGAGAATCAAGTGTAGAGCTAGATGGCAGTTCCTTACCTCCCCTCGTAGTTGAGGGATAAATCATGGTTCTAGAATCTTTCAGAATCTTCATAGTGATCAACAGATATAAATCCCAAGTGACTCAGAGAATAGAGCTATGCTCCCCCAGCAACGGCGCCAGAAAAAGGTCTTGATAACCCACAAGTATATGGGATCGCAACAGTTTTCGAGAGTAGAGTATTCAACCTAAATTTATTGATTCGGCACAAGGGGAGCGAAAGAATATTCTCAAGTACTAGCAGTTGAGTTGTCAATTCAACCACACCTGAAAGACTTAATATCTGTAGAAAAATATTTAGTAGCAAAGTAGTATGGAAGTAGCGGTAACAATGGCAAAAGTAACAGTAGTAGTTTTGTAGCGATCATAACAGTGGAAACGGAAAAGTAATAGAGCAAAGATCAATATGAAACGAGCTCGTAGGCAAAGTATCAATGATGGATAATTATGTCAGATGGCATTCATCATGCAACAGTTATAAACATAGGGTGACACAGAACTAGCTCCAATTCATCAATATAACGTAGGCATGTATTCCAAATATAGTCACACGTTCTTATGGAAAAGAACTAGCATGACATCTTTTGTCCTACCCTCCCATGGCAGCGGGTTCCTATTGGAAACTAAGGGATATTAAGGCTTCCTTTTAATAGAGTACCAGACCAAAGCATTAGCACTTAGTGAATACATGAACTCCTCAAACTACGGTCATCACCGTGAAGTGTCCTGACTATTGTCAGTACAGGGTTGGCGGATCATAACACGTAGTAGGTGACTATAACTTGCAAGATAGGATCAAGAACACAAATATTTCCATGAAAATATAATAGGTTCAGATCTAAAATCATGGCACTCGGGCCCTAGTGACAAGCTTTAAGCATAGCAAAGTCATAGCAACATCTATCTTAGAACATAGTGGATACTAGGGATCAAACCCTAACAAAACTAACTCGATTACACGATAAATCTCATCCAACCCATCACCGTCCAGCAAGCCTATGATGGAATTACTCATGCACGGCGGTGAGCATCATGAAATTGGTGATGGATGATGGTTGGCGATGAAGGTGGCGATGATTTCCCCTCTCCGGAGCCTCAAACGGACTCCAGATCTGCCCTCCCGAGGAAGAACAGGGCTTGGCGGCGGCTCCATATCGTAAAACGCAATGAATCATTTTCTCTGATTATTTCTCCAAGAACGTGAATATATGGAGTTGGAATTGAGGTCGGTGGAGGTCCAAGGGGCCCACAAGATCAGAGGGCACACCCCCACCCTTATGGCCAGGGTTTGGCCCCCTTCGTTTGATTATTTCGCTAATATTTTTTATTTATTCCAAAACTGATCTCTGTGAATTTTTAGGTCATTTCAAGAACTTTTATTTCTGCACAAAAATAACTCCATGGCAATTCTACGGAAAACGGCATCAGTCCGGGTTAGTTCCATTCAAATCATGCATGTTAGAGTCCAAAACAAGGGCAAAAGAGTTTGGAAAAGTAGATACGATGGATACATATCATTAACAAGCACTAACATTTTGACAGTTAAATCTTTGGTCAAAATTTAGCAAAAATTACAAAGGGGGCCAATAAAGATTGTACTCTCACATTTTGTTTTGAGGATACTCCCACATAGAAAATATAAATAATAATGCATGTTTGTGCAGCCCACGTTTCCGATAATTTGAGCCGTGGGCTTGTTCACTATTTTTACGAGGCGGTGGTTGTTCACTTAATGGAGGCTCTAGTACCTGACTTGAATGATACAAAGTGCAACCTCGCACACCGTTAGGCCTGGAACAAAAGCTCATAGCTCGCGAGCAATGATCCCTCGATAGTTCGGCTTGTTATCCTCATAGGTCGCTTCTTAATGAACACAACCAATCATCAATTTCTTAAGGAGATTAACAAAGCAGCTAACAAGTTAGACGCTAGGTTAGTAACAACACAACACATGTTTCATCTTACGTGAATTTTATTTTAATGAGCTTCGAATGAACCGAGCCGAGCAGGGTTTTTTGCTCGTTAATCTTTCGGAGCTTAACGAGCCGAGCCTTGACGAGCACGAACTTCATGAGTCGAGCAGCTCGTTAATCCACCCATGCACACCACTTGGAATAAGAGGGTAGATATCTCAAAAAACAATCAACAACTAAAAAAACGGTGACCTGGCACGTACACACTTTTAAACAATGGTTTTGATGGAGTGAAAAAAGAAAACTACCCCACAATACATATATATATATAGGCAGGAGCCTCCGCGCTTGCTTGCTATGGTTGCTCTATTCACACACTCTCATCCTCTCCGGATCTAAACAAGATAGCGGTGGTAACACTATCTTTCTATCCTCACCACTGGTTACAGATCCAGACGTATCCCCTCCGCCGGTGAAGGGGAGGAGGCGCAACGTTTAGGCCGTCGTCCATAGCTAGGGAGGAGACCCACACTCGGCCGCACCATTATCTCTGGCTGAGCGCCGATGCGGGAGGTCCTCCGATCCCTTCGTGGCTGCACAAGTGTGGGCGGATCTGGCCTCCCGCCGGACACCTCTCCACACCCCGATGACCTTCAGGTATATCTTCCTACAAAACCGGCCTAGCTCTACTTCTGCAGCTTGCTACATCGCTGCAAGTGCATCATTTTCTACCTCTCAGCCCCCCTCGTGGCTAGGCTCGATAGGATGGTCCAACGTCACCTAATTTTTTTATTATTAGAGGTAAAGCTACTTCATGGAGTCGAATCTTCTACTTGCTTCAAATAAGAAAGAAAGGGGGGAAAGTTAGTATGTACATCGGAGTTGGTACAAACAGGAAAGAAAGGGGGTGAAAGTAGTACAGACTAATCATGCAACCGGTCTCTTGGTCGAAAAGGGAAATATACGGGAAACACTGTACACAGTGGTATTACCAGGACTAGATTGGTATCCACACAAACGAATACGTGGCTAGAGTGTACAAAAATGGGGCCAACCTAGATATGTTGCTTGGATGTTTGTTTCTCGGGGCAGCAAACTCTAAATCACCACTTTATGTCTCGGTTTAGGTACATGGTTCTAGACTGCTGGTGCACCCACTGTCCCATGCCCTTATAGAAAATATTTAACTGTTCTTAATCTAATGCCCCTAGTAAAATGAAGCCATCACTGGTACGCGTCGGTGCTAAACAAACGGCTTTTAACCCCTTTCCGCAACGACATTTGGAACCGTCGCCAATTGAGTGTGGGTGATAGGGGGGTCCTTCCCACATGACCCAGAAATCATCGGGGATAGGCCCTCCTGGGACACAGGCTGGGACCATGTGCGATCGGGCGAGGCATCGAAACCCAATCATTTATGTAGTTATGTACATCCCACACGGTGAATCCCAGAAAAACATTTCCGTGCGTATGTATATAACACACAGTCAATCCAAGGAATACATTTACGTTGTTATGTACATCTCACACAGTCAATCCACAGAAAACGTTTTCGTTCGTACGTACATCCCACAAATTTTTATGTGTAGGCTCGTGTGTGAAAGGTGCAACTATCACACACGGTATGCCTTGGTTAACTATTTGCTTTTATTAACTATATCACACACAATTTGATGAAGAAAACTGTGTGGCATTGGGCTATCCATCGCAAGCGCTTTTACTGCTAGAACCGTTTGCAAAGGTCCATGACACATTGAGCAGGTTTATTAGTTTACAATTAATAATTCCATTATTATTCAAATTCACATTTCATATCGAACAACTATTTGCCAATTTCATATCAGGCACACAAATATATTATAACATCACAGTACGGTAGCTACATGAAAACAACACATTACAACATATAGCTAGTTCAACTTCATAAGAACAATATATTCATTTCCCTAATCGAGATCATCCAGGCTCATCTTATCCACCTCTGCTTTCAGCTCAGTAAGAACCTGTTTTGCACGGGCCAACTGGGAAAGTGCCTCCTCCTTCGGCAATACCATCTTAGCAAAGTCCGATTTAAAAAATCTGATCTCATTCTCCACCTTCAACTTTTTATCCCGCATCTTCAAATATTCTTCAGCATCGACAATAGTTTCTCTAAGCCTACGTCTGTTCTCTTCCCCATACATTCTCCAGAGCTTTGCTAGGCACATCTTCAAAGACTGTGGCCACTCTTGATCAACCCACTCCAAGTAAGAACACTTCCGTTCATCCTATAATATTTAAAACTAGATCAGTAACAATTATAGGGAAAATGGGTTTATAGCAACATTGAATATCACCAATGCTTATTTTCAAAAAACTGAAGAAACATGTTAATTATCGCATATCTTCTCAAAAAAGATCAATGTGCAAATGAAATAATTGGTACTGAGACAACAACCAAATTTCGGAACATGAGAAGCTATAATGAACAACAACGAGTGAGGGAGTCCTGGACTAGGGGGTGTCCGGATAGCCGAACTATCATCACGGCCGGACTCCAAGACTATGAAGATACAAGATTGAAGACTTCGTCCCGTGTCCGGATGGGACTTTCCTTGGCGTGGAAGGCAAGCTTGGCGATACGGATATGTAGATCTCCTACCATTGTAACCGACTCTATGTAACCCTAACCTATCCGGTGTCTATATAAACCGGAGGGTTTTAGTCCGTGGGGCGAACAACAATCATACCATAGGCTAGCTTCTAGGGTTTAGCCTCCTTGATCTCGTGGTAGATCTACTCTTGTACTACCTATATCATCAATATTAATCAAGCAGGAGTAGGGTATTACCTCCATCGAGAGGGCCCGAACCTAGGTAGAAACATCGTGTCCCTTGTCTCCTGTTACCATCCGCCTAGACGCACAGTTCGGGACCCCCTACCCGAGATCCGCCGGTTTTGACACCGACATCGGTGCTTTCATTGAGAGTTCCTCTGTGTCATCACCGATAGGCCCGATGGCTCCTTCGATCATCAACAACGACGCGGTCCAGGGTGAGACTTTTCTCCCCGAATAGATCTTCGTATTCGGCGGCTTTGCACTGCGGGCCAATTCGCTTGGCCATCTAGAGCTGATCGAAAGCTACGCCCCTGGCCATCAGGTCAGATTTGGAAGTTTGAACTATACGGACGATATCCGCGGAGACTTGATCTTCGGCGGATTCGAGCCGCAGCCAAGCGTGCCGCACTGTCTCGATAGGCACGATCTAGCTCTGCAGCCGAACAGTGCCCTGGAGGCCATACCAGCATCCGCTCCGACCCCTAATCCGGAGTCGGATTCCTCGATCGAGGACGAGTGGTTGGACACCGCCTCGGGGGCTACAATCTCTACGGCGATTGAGCCGAACTCCATCCCTGTCCTTTGCGAAGACCTCGACTCCAGGGTGCCGGACTCCTCTCTGGACTCCGTACCCCCCGCGCCCCTGCCGATCGAATCCGATTGGGTGCCGGTCATGGAGTTCACTGCCGCGGACATCTTTCAGCACTCGCCCTTAGGCGACATCCTGAATTCACTAAAGTCTCTCTCTTTATCCGGAGAGCCTGGCGGACTACAGACGGGAAGGTTGGGATACGGACGACGAAGAAATTCAACGCCCACCCACCACCCACTTTATAGCCACTGTCGATGATCTAACCGACATGCTCGACTTCGACTCCGAAGACATCGACGGTATGGACGACGATGCCGGAGACGACCAAGACCCAGCGCCTACAGGGCACTGGAAGGCCACCTCGTCATATGACATATACATGGTGGACATCCCAAAAGATGGGAACGGCGATGGAACAACGGAGGATGACCTCCAAGGAGCAACCGGCGCCGACATCAGCGCGCCGCTCTAGATCCCGCCACAATAAAAGCGGTGATTCCGCACGGGAGATAATAACACCCCGAGCGATCAAGACAACCCCTCCAAAGCAGGACTCAACACAGAGGAGGAGAAGCAAGTCCGCACGACGGTCTGCAGAAAAGGAGGTCGAGGGCGATAATTATGCGCCTCCCTCGAAGATGAGGCAAGCCTCGACGATGACGAATTTGTCATGCCCGAGGATCCCGCTGAGCAGAGGCGTTTCAAACGCAGACTTATAGCCACGGCAAGCAGCCTCGGGAAAAAGCGGCAACATCTTAGAGCTGACTAAGACACGCTAGTCGGCGGATGGACTCAAGTCCTTGCAGCGAAGAGTATGAACTCGAACGCCTCCAAAAGCTACCCCAAACACAGGCCGTTGCCTCGATCGGAGGAGGAAGCACCCAAGTCACCGGCGACGACATGGCAGACCGGCCACCCCGTGGCCGTGACAGAGAAGCCTCTCGGCCCTCCGCTCAAGCCACACCTCGACGCCGCTCAAAAAGTACCAAGGCACGGGAAAACGCGCCGGACTTGCGAGATATATTGGAGGATAAGGCAAAATATACAAGATCGATCTACGGATCGCGTGGGCGCCCAACGATGCGGGATGATTACCGTCGCGCGGATACAAAGAAACCTGGCCGGGCCGAACCACGATGAACAAAGCTCATATGATCTACGTCGTGATATAGCCCAATAGAGAGGCGCCGCACACCCACTATGCTTCACATATGAAGTAATGGATCATCAAATCCCCGAGGGCTTCAAACCCGTAAACATCGAATCATACGATGGTACCATAGATCCTGTGGTCTGGATCGAGGACTATCTCCTCCATATCCACATGGCCCAGTGATGATCTACATGCCATCAAATACCTCCCACTCAAGCTTAAAGGACTAGCTCGACATTGGCTCAACAGCTTGCCAGCAGAATCAATTGGTTGTTGGGAGGACCTGGAAGCCGCATTCCTTGATAACTTCCAGGGCACATATGTGCGACCACCAGACGCCGATGACCTTAGCCACATAATTCAGCAGCTAGAAGAATCGGCCACACAATTCTGGACACGGTTCCTAACAAAGAAAAATCAAATCGTTGACTGTCCGGATGCAGAGGCCCTTGCAGCCTTCAAACATAACATCCGTGACGAGTGGCTTGCCCGGCACCTAGGACAGGAAAAGCCAAAATCCATGGCAGCCCTCACAACACTCATGACCCGCTTTTGTGCGGGAGAGGACAGCTGGCTAGCTCAAGCAACAACTTGGCCAAACACCACGATAGTTCGGATACCAAGGACAACAATGGCAGGTCGCATCGCCAAAAGAACAAGCGCCGCGTTAACGCCAATAATGTCAAGATACGGCCGTCAATGCCGGATTCAAGCTCTAAACCCGGTCACGGAAGAAGCCATTCAAAAGAAATACCCAGGCCCGGCCCAACTTGGACCGAATATTCGATCGCTTGTGCGGATACATGGCACCCCGAAAACCAGCCAATCACACCAACAGGGATTGTTGGGTGTTCAAGCAAGCAGGCAAGTTAAGTGCCAAACTCAATGACAAGGGGCTGCATAGCAACGACGAGGAAGAGCCCCGGCCACCGAACAATAGAGGACAGAAGGGTTTTCCCACACAAGTGCGGACGGTGAACATGATATACGCAACCCACATACCCAAAAGGGAGCGGAAGCGTGCACTAAGGGACGTCTATGCGATGGAGCCAGTCGCCCCAAAGTTCAACCCATGGTCTTCCTGCCCGATCACCTTCGATCGAAGGGACCACCCCACTAGCATTCGTCACGGCGGTTTCGCCGCATTGGTCCTTGACCCAATTATTGACGGATTTCACCTCACCAGAGTCCTGATGGACGGCGGTAGCAGCCTGAACCTGCTTTATCAGGATACAGTGCGCAAAATGTGCATAGACCCCTCAAGGATTAAACCTACAAAGACGACCTTTAAAGGCGTCATACCGGGTGTAGACGCCAATTATGCGGGCTCGATTACACTCAAGTGGTCTTCGGATCCCTGGATAACTTCCGAAGCGAAGAGTTAATCTTCGACATAGTCCCGTTCCGCAGCGGCTATCATGCACTGCTCGGACGAACCGCATTTGCAAAGTTCAATGCGGTGGCGCACTACGCATACCTCAAGATCAAGATGCCAGGCCCTCGAGGTGTAATCACGGTCAATGGAAACATCGAACGCTCTCTCCGAACGGAGGAGCACACGGCGGCCCTCGCGGCGGAGGTACAAAGCAGCCTCTCACAGCAATTCTCGAGTCCGGCCACTAAGCGTCCGGACACCATCAGCCGCGCCGGAGTAACCTACAGCAAGACCGCTGGCATGATTCAAGCACGCGCATAGCAATCTGGCCCCAACCCCAGCCCTCGCGAAATTGCGAAGCCGATTACTGGCGTACATAACTACGCTCTGGAGATACCATGGGCATAAGGGAGGGCACGACCATGGCATGCCCGAATGCGGCTCGACCGCACCAGGGGTTCCCGATTGTGTCATTCTTTTTCTTTTTTCCTTTTTTCTTCCTTTTTCTTACTCTCAGGACTCCGTCTTCCAGAAGTCCTGTCCGGCACTAGAATCGCCGAACTCATGATGCAACAGCCAGTGAAGCAGAAAGCCACGTCAAGTGTTTAGGTGGTCTCTATTACAAGCATTATACCTGTTTTACATATCGTCCCGCAGCTTACCCCTGGAGGGGGACATGTTAGATAGTCCCATCCCTTGCTTATCGCACTATTCGTATCGTGTCCTGCCTTCATTGCAGTACCTTTTTGAATAAACAATACATAGCTTTTGCCTATTATTGCACTCTTTTCTTTATCTATATATATGTTCATTTCATGACATGTTGCACCCGTACACTTTGGTACGGCCAATACACCGGGGGCTTAAGTACCCCAAAATTATGGTGTGATAAGTCTAAACACTTTCACAAGTGCGGCACCCGAACTTATAGCATTATATGAATCGGCTCGAATCATGTCTTGGGTCAATAGTTGGGTTTGCCCGGCTCCCGTGTTTTGGTACCTTACGTTCCGTTATATCGGCTAAGGTAGCACCGGGAGAACCACTGCGATTGTGCCCCACTTGAGCTGGGTCGAGCACCTCAGTGGAGAAAGCTAAAACTGAACGTCATGATAGGGCGAGAGCCGGTCGCTGTTCGAGAGGTTTTTTCGGGTCCCTAAAGACTTATGCCGCTTAGAGCGATGAACCGAAATTGTCCGGCCAAGGCGTGGATAGCGCCCCGAACTCGGTCTTCCAAATACTAGGGGCTTCGCCGAAATTTAAAATTATAGAATTCTATGGCTAAGTGAGAGTGTTCAAGCATTATAAGTCCGGTTGCCTTGTTCGCTATGCTGAGCGCCTCCCTAGATGGACCCAAGAATGGGAACAAGAGTGCTCAAGTTTATCCCGAACACCCCAAAGACTCGTGGCATGGGGGCTGAAGCCAACGACTTGCCATCTCTCAAATTTGATTAACAGCCGCATGTAAGGTAATATTTTAAATTAACAAGCGTTGCTTAGCGCATATGAACAAGTTTTCAGCGTACAGGATAACAAATGCGAGTCTATTCAAAAATTACATCTTTGGAGCACTCATCCGCTATTCGGCGTGCACCCTTCAGGAGGCCCTCATAGTACATTTCGGGCGTGCGATGCTCCTTGCCCTTCAGTGGCCCGTCCGTCACAAGCTTCTCCGCATCCAGCTTGCCCCAGTGCACTTTAGCACGGGCAAGGGCCCGACGGACACCTTCAATGCAGACGGAGCGCTTGATGACTTCAATCTGTGGACAGGCGTCCACCAGCCGCTGCACTAAGCCGAAGTAGCTCCCAGGCATGGCTTCCAATGGCCACAGCCGCACTATAAGGCCCTTCATGGCCAGTTCGGCGACCTTGTGGAGCTTGACCAGCTGCTTCAGCTGGTCGCTCAGGGGCACCGGATGTCCGACCTCAAAGATACCGAGACCGTAACACCTTTTCCGCCGAGCTCCCCTCCTTGGCGCGGTAGAATGCGGCAAGATCGGACACACTACGAGGCAAATCTGCGAATGCTCCTGGAGAGCTCAAACCGGTAAGTAATAGGTAATTCACTTTCACATGCTTGCTTTGCATAAAGAATGCCTTACCCGCCGCTATCTTCTTTAATGATTCAATTTCTTGAGGGCTTTTTGGCCCTCGGCCTTAGCAGCTTTGGCACTCTCAAGAGTCATGGCGAGCTCGAATCTTGAGTCTTGAGTCACGCCTCCAAACTCTCGTGTTTTTCCACGAGAGCTTGGAGCTCTTGCTCTTTGGCCAGCTGCGCCTCCCCTTCTCTCGCCGGTGCACTCCATGGCCGCTTTGTTTTCGACCCACGGACACCGCTTCCTTGATGTCGCCACCTCGTTAAGTGGCCCCTGCAGCATCCATGTTATTCCTGTTATTTTTTGCAACCGAAACCTTTCTATAAGGTATTTCTTTCATAAGGTATTACTTACCTTCCTTGTCCTCGAGCTGCTTCTTGGCAAGGCCGAGCTCGTTCTCAGACCGAGGCTTTGCTTCAATGCATCAACCTCCGCAGTCAGTGCGGCAGAGGTCAGCAGCGTAGCCTGCATTCCGTATTGACATACTTATGTTAGACTCCTGCGTATATCTTTTTAGATCCTTAGTCCGGCTTTTCTTTCCGAACACCGAACTAAGCATCGAGGCTACTGTCTATGCGGTAATATTTTTACATATTCTAAACTTACCTCAAAGCCTGTTAGAAGGCTGATGCAGCTTCAGTCAGCCCGCTCTTGGCGGATCGAATCTGTCGGATCACCGCACTCATAACAGTGCGGTGCTCCTCCTTGATGGAAGCGCTGTTAAGCGCCTCCAGTAAGCTATCCGTGCCTCCGGGTGGACGGAGGACACCGGCGTCTTACCCTTCTTGCGAAGGGACCGCTTGCCGGACTCTGGAACCGCCGAAGGTTCCGACATGGGGTCCGGACGAGGGTTGGGCTTAGAGCCCCTGGGGGTCTCGCCCCCCACGCGCCTGGAGTCCGGGAGGTTGCCTTGCGGCGCCTCCTGCGCCACCTCCTCTTGACCAAGCCCCCCTTGGGGCCCCACCGCGGCGTCGTCCGCAGCGTGAGGTGAGGAGGCGGCCGGAAGTGAAGTACTCTCCATTTCCATCAAACCCAGGGACCCGCTCATCGAAGCGGCGAACTCGCCCTTGGGCGGACTGCATGATTGTTCGGCATTAGAGAACACTATGCAATGATAAAGAAGCCATGGGTATCCGGACACTTACAATCTCGCCAGGGGCTTGACCCTTGTCGGCCAATCCTCCTCGTCGTTGTCGACGTTGGTGGAGAAGTCCGGAGGAAGGGTTCTTCCCTTCTTGGACCCTCCGGCCTTCCCAGTTGGGGCGGCCGTCCTTTTCCTCTCCTCCCCCGCTGGGGGAGAGGCTTCATTTTCTTCCTCCTCGTCCTCAGGAGAAGATTCTGCTTCAGAATATGACAACACCAGGCGTCGGGAGCTCCTTCGAGTTCCCGTTGCCTCCTTCTTGGCCTTCTTCTCCGGCACCACATGAGGTACCGGAGCTAGCAGCCCCGTAAATCGGGCGTCCGCTGGGTCTTCTAGCAAAGGAGCCGGACAGCTAACCTGTCCGGACGTCTTCAGCCAGTCCTGTTAAAGGTTAGGGAGTTTTAGATCCCACATAGAGTCAAACTATGAAAAAAGAGTCCCATAAAGGGTAAAATAACTCACCTCGCTGGCTTGACGCGAGCTGAATTCGTGATCTTGATGGCGGATGTGGGAGCCTCGGCGCCCTTGAACAGCACCTTCCAGGCATCTTCGTACGTAGTGTCGAAGAGCCTTGTTAGAGTGGGGTGCTGTGCCGGATCGAACTCCCACAATTTGAAGGCCCGTTGTTGGCATGGGAGAATCCGGCGGATGAGCATCACCTGGATTACGTTGACAAGCCTGAGATTCTTGTCCACCAAGTTTCGGACGCATGTTTGGAGTCCGGATAGCTCGTCCGAATTCCCCCACGTCAGGCCCATCTCCTTCCATGACGAGAGCCGTGTGGGGAAGCCAGATCTGAATTCGGGGGCCGCCACCCATGTGGGGTCACGTGGCTCAGTGATGTAGAACCACCCTGATTGCCACCCCTTTATTGTCTCCACAAAGGAGCCCTCGAGCCACAGGACTTTGGCCATCTTGCCAACCATGGCGCCTCCGCACTCCGCTTGAAGGCCACCCACAACCTTCGGCCTGACGTTGAAGATCTTCAGCCATAGGCTGAAGTGGGGCTGGATGCAGAGGAAGGCCTCGCACACGACGATAAATGCCGAGATGTTGAGGATGAAATTCGGGGCTAGGTCGTGGAAGTCCAGGCCGTAGTAGAACATGAGCCCCCGGACAAATGGGTGAAGTGGAAAACCTAGTCCATGGAGGAAGTGGGGAGAAACACCACCCTCTCATGGGGCCTGGGGTTGGAATGAGCTGCCCAGCGTCGGGCAGCCTTTGTCGCCGATGTTGCTGGACAAGTATCCGGCCTCCCGCAGTCTTATGATGTGCCCCTCCGTGACGGAGGAGGCCATCCACCTGACTCCCGCTCCGGACATGGTTGGAGAAGGTCGAGGTGGGATGTGCAGACTTGGGCGCTGGAGCTTGAGTGCGCGAGAATGGATAAGCAAAGAAGGAAGAAGGCATAGGTGAAAAGGTGGATCCTTATCCCCTTATATGGACGGACGAAGCTATGCGTCCCCCACCAGCCTGGTAAAACTCGCTTATCTCCCAAGCGCCGTAATCAATGGCGCGGATGGGTTACCCACGTCCGTATTGATGAGAATCTCGGAATAAGGGGGCATGATCTATGCTTTGATAAGACGTGCCAAGGAAACCGCCTCGCTAAACGCGCTAAGGTGGAACGGTAAAAAACGATTCATATGAAGGCCTGGCCATGGTGTGATGTCACGCCGCGGAGTACGTCAGCAGATCTGTGCAAAAATTATTCTCTATACGGTGGTATGTGGAACTTGTTTTGCAGAGCCGGACACTATCCTGGTGTTGAAAACCTAATATGAAGTATTCGGAGGAGGAACCCGCCTTGCAATGCCGAAGACAATATGCGCGCCGGACTCATCGTCATTGAAGCCCGGTTCAGGGCTACCGAGGAGTCCTGGACTAGGGGTGTCCGGATAGCCGAACTATCATCACGGCGGACTCCAAGACTATGAAGATACAAGATTGAAGACTTCGTCCGTGTCCGGATGGGACTTTCCTTGGCGTGGAAGGCAAGCTTGGCGATCTGGATATGTAGATCTCCTACCATTGTAACCGACTACATGTAACCCTAACCTATTCGGTGTCTATATAAACCGGAGGGTTTTAGTCCGTGGGGACGAACAACAATCATACCATAGGCTAGCTTCTAGGGTTTAGCCTCCTTGATCTCGTGGTAGATCTACTCTTGTACTACCTATATCATCAATATTAATCAAGCAGGAGTAGGGTATTACCTCCATCGAGAGGGCCCAAACCTGGGTAAAAACATCGTGTCCCTTGTCTCCTGTTACCATCCGCCTAGACGCACAGTTCGGGACCCCCTACCCGAGATCCGCCGGTTTTGACACCGACAACGACGCTACAAGTTCTTACTCGTGTACAATAAATAATAAATTGAACATTTTATGAGGAAGGTAAATATAACTGCAACAGCATAGCGACAGTGTTTGGATGACAGCAAATTGATACTAACAGGTGTGTACATGCACAAATTTAGTAACATAGAACTAATAGCACTAAGGCCGTCCACTATGTATGCCAAAACTGGGGTAAAGACAACTGTTGCTACATCTCGCACCGGTGCCTTGCACTGGCGAGCCGATGCATCAGAAAAAAATTCAGGGACCCGGACTCCGGAGCACGTAGTTGCTCCGATGCCTAGTTCCTTCATGCCATAAAGATTTAGTATTTTACTCCTTGGCTGCTCGAATGTGTGGACCAAAGTTGGTTGCACAAACTACTGAAGTGGTGCCAAATAATTTTTTGATGGCACCGCTGATGAGATGGCAACAATTTAAGATACTAGGTACAAACTGTGACACTGCCTTAGGATGCGTTTGATTGAAGGTGTGGTATGAATGGGTTGGGACCGTGACAGTGTCTGAATCACATCTAACAAATGATTTTTAAGAATGAAAGAGGGTCTAACCTTCTCTGCACATGCCAGAAACTTCCTCCCACTATCCACAGAATCAAACGCAGCTAGCTTCATGTATGGAGATTGATGGTGACAACAAGCAGATAGATCTTTAGCCACCCCGCTCCATTCGTTGCCACTGATGGTCCTAG
The DNA here is from genome assembly GCA_021605145.1 of Aegilops bicornis. Classification (NCBI taxonomy): domain Eukaryota; kingdom Viridiplantae; phylum Streptophyta; class Magnoliopsida; order Poales; family Poaceae; genus Aegilops; species Aegilops bicornis. Next base: position 364,608,275 of record CM038670.1, read on the forward strand.
GGAGCTACAAGAGGAAGAAATTACTCAAATCGACCACCGATTAAAAATCCTTCATTCCAAGTCATAGCCCGAGAGAGAGAGAGAGAGAGAGAGAGAGAGAGAGAAGAGAGGCATACCCGGGTGGTGAAGGAGTCGTCACCGGAGGAGGAACCGCTGGCGAGGTCTTTGAAGAAGACCATGGCGACCCCGGTGGTAGGATGCGAGACGACGAGAACGAGGAAGCGGCTATAGCTTAGCAAGGAAGGAAGCAAGGAGGAAACAGAGGAAATGTGACTTGTGGTCGGGGAGAAAAGGGGTGGGGAAGGGGGGAAGGGGGCAGGGGTGGGGGCGGGGGTAGATATTTTGGCGGCAGGCCAAAATTTTGGAAATGTGGAGGGAAACTTTGCGCGCAGTGCCGCCGGACCATTCACTTTGAACGATTGTGTACATCGCAAACGATTCTTCTGCTTTACGCGCATGGGATGAGTTTGATAATTCAAATTTTGGTGGAAATTTCCCCGGGTACGTCATTGCATAATATAACATCGCTTGCTAATTTGAGGACACAAAAGAGCGTACAACAGACATACCACACTTACTGAATCGAGCAATTTTAGTAATTAAACAGAGCCAGTTGACCTAAACATTGCTCTAACAAAAGACTAGAATTAAAAACAAAGCCTAAGTACGCATAATTTTAGCAAATCCGCCGCCGCGCCGGCCAATGCATCGCCGGTGTGAGATAAGAAGTCGATGACTTGTCCTGGCGACATGCCGCCGTTGGTGGACTCCGTGTCCCCCCTACTGAAGTCGACCGCGTCCTCGTCCTCGTCCTCGGTGCCACCCTCAAGGTTGTAGTACTCATAGTAGTGGATGCGCCAGAGCTCGCGTTGGTACTCCACCGCCGATTGCTCGACAGACAGACTCTTCTCTACCTCGACCTCGGCCATGCGCAACTCCTCCTCCCGGTGCTCCTCGATCTCCGCTGCCTCCTGCATCTCCAGCTCCCGCTCGGCGACCTCATGAGGAAGCAGGTGCTCCATGGCCACCGCCTCCTTTTCAGATGTGGGTTGCATGCTGGAGTCCGAGGTGGCCTGGAATATCTTGGCGTGTGCATCCTCGATCTTGGCGTGTATGGCCTCGACCCGGGCCAGGCCTACATCGACGGCATGATACATCTCCAACGTATCTATAATTTTTGATTTTTCCATGCTATATTATACTCTGTTTTGGACATTAATGGGCTTTATTATACACTTTTATATTATTTTTGGGACTAACCTATTAACCGAAGGCCCAGCCCAGAATTGCTGCTTTTTGCCTATTTCAGTGTTTCGCAGAAAAAGAATATCAAACGAAGTCCAAACGGAATGAAACCTTCGGGAACGTGATTTTTGGAACGAACGTGATCCAGAGGATTTGGACCCTACGTCAAGACATCAACTAGGAGGGCACGAGGTAGGGGGCGCGCCTACCCCCCTGGGCGCGCCCTCCACCCTTGTGGGCCCCATGTTGCTCCACCAACATACTTCTTCCTCCTATATATACCTACGTACCCCCCAAACTACCAGATACGGAGCCAAAACCTAATTCCACCGCAACCTTACATGCAGTGAGATCCCATCTTGGGGCCTTTTCCGGAGCTCCGTCGGAGGGGGCATCGATCACGGAAGACTTCTACATCAACACCATAGCCTCTCCGATGATGTGTGAGTAGTTTACCTCAGACCTTCGGGTCCATAGTTATTTGCTAGATGGCTTCTTCTCTCTCTTTGGATCTCAATACAAAGTTCTCCATGATTCTCGTGGAGATCTATTCGATGTAATATTCTTTTGCGGTGTGTTTGTTGAGAGCGATGAATTGTGGGTTTATGATCAAGTTTATCTATGAACAATATTTGAATCTTCTCTGAATTCTTTTATGTATGATTGGTTATCTTTGCAAGTCTCTTGAATTATCAGTTTGGTTTGGCCTACTAGATTGATATTTCTTGCAACGGAGAAGTGCTTAGCTTTGGGTTCAATCTTGCGGTGTCCTTTTCCCAGTGATGAGGGGCAGCAAGGCACGTATTGTATTGTTGCCATCGAGGATAACAAGATGGGGTTTATATCATATTGCATGAGTTTATCCCTCTACATCATGTCATCTTACTTAAAGCGTTACTCTATTCTTATGAACTTAATACTCTAGATGCATGCTGGATAGCGGTCGATGTGTGGAGTAATAGTAGTAGATGGAGGCAGGAGCCGGTCTACTTGTCTCGGACGTGATGCCTATATACATGATCATACCTAGATATTCTCATAACTATGCTCAATTCTGTCAATTGCTCAATAGTAATTTGCTCACCCACCGTAATACTTATGCTCTTGAGAGAAGCCACTAGTGAAACATATGGCCCCCGGGTCTATTTTCCATCATATTAATCTCCCATCAACAAGTTATTTCTAGCGTTGTCTTTATTTTGCTTTCTTTACTTTGCATCTTTATCATAAAAATACTAAAAATATTATCTTATCATATCTATCAGATCTCACTCTCGTAAGTGACCGTGAAGGGATTGACAACCCCTTTATTGCGTTGGTTGCGAGGATTTATTTGTTTGTGTAGGTGCGAGGGACTCGTGCGTGGCCTCCTCTTGGATTGATACCTTGGTTGTCAAAAACTGAGGGAAATACTTACGCTACTTTGCTGCATCACCCTTTCCTCTTCAAGGAAAACCAACGCAGTGCTCAAGAGGTAGCAAGAAGGATTTCTGGCACCGTTGCCGGGGAGTCTACGCAAAAGTCAACATACCAAGTACCCATCACAAATCCTTATCTCCCGCATTACATTATTTGCCATTTGCCTCTCGTTTTGAAGTCCCCCACTTCACCCTTGCCGTTTTATTCGCCCTCTCTTTTCCATTTGCTTTTTTTTCGTTTGCCTCTTGTTTGCTCGTGTGTTGGATTGCTTGCTTGTCGTTATGGGTAGTCCCCTATCTTCTCCATTGTCTCTTGAGAATTCAGTTCTTAATTTTAAGCAAAGGGAGGGAGAAAATCTAAAAGACGCTTGGTATAGAATTTGCAATGCTCAAAATAGATCTACCAGGAAGCAATCTACTTCCATTCCTCTCTACAATTTTTATGTAGGCGCTACTCCTTGGTACATATATATCCTTGATGCCATTACCGGAGGGAATTTCTTCGGTAGCCATACTTTTGATTCTTATAATGCTATGATAGATTTGTTTGGCTCACCACCTCTTTTGGTTAATGGAACTATGTTAACTTTGGAGCATGTAATGCAAAGACTTGAAATTATTGAAAACAAAGTTGCTACCGTAGAGTTAATTGAAAATCTGGATAAAAAGATCCACAACAAAATTACCCAATATGGATCTAAAGTAGGAGTCACTTTGAAAAATATTAAGGAGAAGGAACCCATAGTTAATGAAAGAATAAATCATGATTCCACTAGAATCGATAAACTTGAGGGTATCATTACCAACTTGGGAACCGCTTTTTCTTTCGTAAAGAATACTCCATGTCCTCCAACTAAAATTTCCAAGCTTATGTATGTTCCTAGAAATAAGGGTGAATCCTCTAGTAAAGAAACTGCGGATCTCAAATCTATAAGTATTCAGCCCAATCTTTTTGCTATCATTAAGAACCATTTGCTACAAATGAATTTTTCGGTTATGTGCCTAGAATTTTGGTAATTAGTAAAGAAATTCCTAAGGATGATAGATGTCTCATTGAATAATTGCCTACCAAAGATGGCAGTACCTAGATTTATCCTTGCTATTATGCCTAGCTAGGGGCGTTAAACGATAGCGCTTGTTGGGAGGCAACCCAATTTTATTTTTAGTTTTTTTGCTTTTTGCTTCTGTTTAAGAATAAATATTTGATCTAGCCTCTGGTTAGGTTTGTTTTTATGTTTTAATTAGTGTTTGTGCCAAGTTTAACCTATAGGATCTTCTTGGATGATAGTTATTTGATCTTGCTGAAAATTGCAGAAACTTTCTGTTCACGAAAAGAATTGTTAAAAATCACCAGAACGTGATAAAATATTGATTCCAATTTCTGCTGATCAATAAACAAATTTTCCAGGTCTTCCTATTTTGTCTGAATTTTTGGAGTTCCAGAAGTTTGCGTTAATTACAGATTACTACAGACTGTTCTGTTTTTGACAGATTCTGTTTTCCGTGTGTTGTTTGCTTATTTTGATGAATCTATGGCTAGTAAAATAGTTTATAAACCATAGAGAAGTTGGAATACAGTAGGTTTAACACAAATATAAATAAAGAATGAGTTCATTACAGTACCTTGAAGTGGTGTTTTGTTTTCTTTTCGCTAACGGAGCTCACGAGATTTTCTGTTAAGTTTTGTGTTGTGAAGTTTTCAAGTTTTGGGTAAAAGATTTGATGGATTATGGAACAAGGAGTGGCAAGAGCCTAATCTTGGGGATGCCCATGTCACCCCAAGATAATCTAAGGACACCAAAAAAGCAATGCTTGGGGATGCCCTTGAAGGCATCCCCTCTTTCGTCTACTTCCATCGGTAACTTTACTTGGAGCTATATTTTTATTCACCACATGATATGTGTTTTGCTTGGAGCGTCTTGTATGATTTGAGTCTTTGTTTGTTAGTTTGCCACAATCATCCTTACTGTACACACCTTTTGCGAGAGACACACATGATTCGGAATTTATTTGAATACTCTATGTGCTTCACTTATATCTTTTGAGCTATATAGTTTTTGCTCTAGTGCTTCACTTATATCTTTTAGAGCACGGTGGTGGTTTTGTTTTATAGAAACTATTGTTCTCTCATGCTTCACTTATATTATTTTGAGAGTCCTACAAAACAGCATGGTAATTTGCTTTAATTATGATAGGCATTCAAGATTAGTAAAAAAAATCTTATGAGTGTGTTGAATACTATGAGAAGTTAGATGCTTGATAATTGTTTTGAGATGTGGAGATGATGATATTAGAGTCATGCTAGTTGAGCAGTTGTGAATTTGAGAAATACTTGTGTTCAAGTTTGTGATTCCCGTAGCATGCACGTATGGTGAACCGTTATGTGATGAAGTCGGAGCATGATTTATTTATTGATTGTCTTCCTTAGTAGTGGCGGTTGGGGATGAGCGATGGTATTTTCCTACCAATCTATCCCCCTAGGAGCATGCGCGTAATACTTTGCTTTGATAACTTGTAGATTTTTGCAATAAGTATATGAGTTCTTTATGACTAATGTTGAGTCCATGGATTATACGCACTTTCCTTCATTCCACCATTGCTAGCCTCTCTAATACCGCACACTTTTCGCCGGTATCATACACCCACCATATACCTTCCTCAAAACAGCCACCATACCTACCTATCATGGCATTTCCATAGCCATTCCGAGATATATTGCCATGCAGCTTTCCACCGTTCCGTTTACTATGACACGCTCCATCATTGTCATATTTCTTCGCATGATCATGTAGTTGACATCATATTTGTGGCAAAGCCACCGTTCATAATTCTTTCATACATGTCGCTCTTTATTCATTGCATATCCCGGTACATCACGAGACATTCACATAGAGTCATATTTTGTTCTAAGTATTGAGTTGTAATTGTTGAGTTGTAAGTAAATAAAAGTGTGATGATCATCATTTTTTAGAGCATTGTCCCAAGTGAGGAAAGGATGATGGAGACTATGATTCCCCCACAAGTCGGGGTGGGACTCCGGACTAAATAAAAAGAAGGAGGCCATAAAAAAAAGAAGAAAAGGCCCAAATAAAAAAAATGAGAGAGAGAGAAGGTACAATGTTACTATCCTTTTACCACACTTGTTCTTCAAAGTAGCACCATGATCTTCATGATAGATAGTCTCCTATGATATCACTTTCATATACTAGTGGGAAATTTTTCATTATAGAACTTGGCTTGTATATTCCAATGATGGGCTTCCTCAAAATGCCCTAGGTCTTCGTGAGCAAGTGAGTTGGATGCACACCCACTTAGTTTCTTTTGTTGAGCTTTCATATACTTACAGCTCTAGTGCATCCGTTGCATGGCAATCCCTACTCACTCACATTGATATCTATTAATGGGCATCTCCATAGCCCGTTGATACACCTAGTCGATGTGAGACTATCTTCTCCTTTTTTGTCTTCTCCACAACCACCATTCTATTCCACATATACTGCTATGTCCGTGGCTCACGCTCATGTATTGCGTGAAGATTGAAAAAGTTTGAGAACATCAAAAGTATGAAACAATTGCTTTGCTTGTCATCGGGGTTGTGCATGATTTAAATACTTTGTGTGGTGAAGATAGAGCATAGCCAGACTATATGATTTTGTAGGGATAACTTTCTTTGGCCATGTTATTTTGAGAAGACATAATTGCTTAGTTAGTATGCTTGAAGTATTATTATTTTTATGTCAATATTAAACTTTTGTCTTGAATCTTTCGGATCTGAATATTCATACCACAATTAAGAGAACTACATTGAAATTATGCCAAGTAGCATTCCACATCAAAAATTCTGTTTTTATCATTTACCTACTCGAGGAGGAGCAGGAATTAAGCTTGGGGATGCTTGATACGTCTCCAACGTATCTATATTTTTTTTATTGTTCCATGCTATATTATATTCTGTTTTGAACATTAATGGGATTTATTATACACTTTTATATTATTTTTGGGACTAACCTATTAACTGGAGGCCCAGCCCAGAATTGTTGTTTTTTGCCTATTTCAGTGTTTCGCAGAAAAATAATATCAAACGGAGTCCAAACGGATTGAAACCTTCGGGAACTTGATTTTCGGAATGAACATGATCCAGAGGACTTGGACCCTACGTCAATACATCAACCAGGAGGGCACGAGATAGGGGGGCGCGCCCTCCACCCTTGTGGGCCCCACGTTGCTCCACCGTCGTACTTCTTCCTCCTATATATACCGACGTACCCCCAAACTACCAGATACGGAGCCAAAAACCTAATTCCACCGCCGCAACCTTCTCAGATTCGTGAGATCCCATCTTGGGGCCTTTTTCCTGAGCTCCGTCGGGCGCGCCGATCACGGAGGGCTTCTACATCAACACCATAGCCTCTCTGATGATGTGTGAGCAGTTTACCTCAGACCTTCGGGTCCATATTTATTAGCTAGATGGCTTCTTCTCTCTCTTTGGATCTCAATACAAAGTTCTCCACGATTCTCATGGAGATCTATTCGATGTAATCTTCTTTTTCTGTGTGTTTGTTGAGACCGATGAATTGTGGGTTTATGATCAAGTTTATCTATGAACAATATTTGAATCTTCTCTGAATTCTTTTATGTATGATTGGTTATCTTTGCAAGTCTCTTCGAATTATCGCTTTGGTTTGGCCTACTAGATTGATCTTTCTTGCTATGGGAGAAGTGCTTAGCTTTGGGTTCAATCTTGCGGTGTCCTTTCCCAAAGGATGAGGGGCAGCAAGGCACGTATTGTATTGTTGCCATCGAGGATAACAAGATGGGTTTTATATCATATTGCATGAGTTTATCGTCTACATCATGTCATCTTACTTAAAGCGTTACTCTATTCTTACGAACTTAATACTCTAGATGAATGCTGGATAGCGGTCGATGTGTGGAGTAATAGTAGTAGATGCAGGCAGGAGTCGGTCTACTTGTCTCGGACGTGATGCCTATATACATGATCATACCTAGATATTCTCATAACTATGCTCAATTCTATCAATTGCTCAACAGTAATTTGTTCACCCACCATAATACTTATGCTCTCGAGAGAAGCCACTAGTGAAACATATGGCCCCCGGGTCTATTTTCCATCATATTAATCTCCCATCAACAAGTTATTTCTAGCGTTGTCTTTATTTTGCTTTCTTTACTTTGCATATTTATCATAAAAATACCAAAAATATTATCTTATCATATCTATCAGATCTCACTCTCGTAAGTGACCGTGAAGGGATTGACAACCCCTTTATTGCATTGGTTGCGAGGATTTATTTATTTGTGTAGGCGCGAGGGACTCGTGCGTGGCCTCTAACTGGATTGATAGCTTGGTTCTCAAAAACTAAGGGAAATACTTACGCTACTTTGCTGCATCACCCTTTCCTCTTCAAGGTAAAACCAACGCAGTGCTCAAGAGGTAGCAAGGCACAGACGGCAGCAAGAGCGCTCTCGGCATTTGCAGCCGCCGTCGCAGCAGCAGCTGTAGCCATCTTGGCTGCTGCAGCTGCCCTGTCGGTTGCCATAGACGCGCTCTCGGCGGAAGTGGCCGCGCTCAATGCAGATGCGGCGACACTCTCGGCGTAGGCGGCCGCGCTCTCGGCGCAGGTGGTGGCGCTCGGGGGGGGGAGTGCATTGTACGGGCCTTCACGAAGCGTTTCCATGGCGTCATCTTTGCAAGAAGGGGGTGCGGGAATGGGGATCGGGATTCGTGGATTCGGAGATTGCCCGCACTGGAGCAGACGAGCCAACGAAGCTTAAGGAGGGAGACTTAAATAGACCCAGATATTTTCATCGCAAACGGTTCCTAGAAAACAACTATGTGTGATGTTGTAGATATTTTTTATTAGCTATGAAAGACGAATTTGGAGTAAAGTGGCATTGGATGGTGTTTTAAATGAACGAGAAATTTTGTAGTACTAATACAACTATCATGTCAAATTTTGGAAAATTTCAGGGGTCATTTGACCTTCTAAGACATTTCAGGGATTTTCTAGCCATTTAATGTCCGTTATTGAAATTGGAACTACATGTACATGCAACAGCTAACCATAACGGTTTGAAAACTCATATTTCATGTACTTGTGTGCGATTTAATTACATGTGCAATAACTTGGAAGGAATTTTCAAGCATATTGGTTTAACGGCTATGACACAATTAAGCATGGAGTGACATGGCATTTTAATTCCAAAAAATAAAAAAAATCAGAAACACATGAAACCTTGGTGGATGTAATGTCATGCCACCAAGATGATGTGGTAAAAAAATTGGTAAGTTTGACTAAAGTTTGGACACACACCCCTCACAAACCGGAGCAACTCACTAAAAGGCTTGTAGTTCCAAGAGGGAACAATGCATGTTTGATGACGAACAGGAGATAGCTTCCTCTTACGGCCTTCAATTTTTTTCTATGTCTAACGTGCACTACTACAACTGTAATGTGAATTTTTTTGAAAATTCTAGGGGTCATTTAACGTTTTAAAGACATTTAAGTTATTTTTCTGACCATTTAATGACCTTAATTCAAATTTGAACTACATCTACATGCAACGCCTAACCAAAATGGTTGGAAAAATCATATTTGTGTACGAGTTAATTCGATGTCCAGTAAATAGAAGGAATTTTGAAACATATTGGTCTCACGACATGGACACATGCATATATGCATGGAGTGACATGGCATTTTAATTCCAAAAAATAAAAAAAATGATCAGAAAAACATGAAACCTTGGTTGCTGTAATTTCATGCTACCAAGATGTTGTTGTAAAGAAATTGGCATGTTTGACGAAAGTTTGGACAGACACCCCTCACAAACCGGAGCAGCTCACTAGAAGGTACGTTGTTCCGAGAGGGAACAATGCATGTTTGATGACGAACAGGAGATAGCTTCCTCTTACGGCCTTCAAATTTTTTCCTACGGTTAACGTGCACTAACACAACTGTCATGTGAAAATATTTAAAATTTCAGGGGTCATTTGACCTTTTAAAGACATTTAAGTGATTTTCTAACCATTTAATGACCATAATTCAAATTTGAACTACATCTACATGCAACGACTAACCAATACGGTTTGAAAAATCATATTTTTGTGTACTTGTGTGCGAGTTAATTCCATGAGCAGTAAATTAGAAGGAATTTTCAAACATATTGCACTGGTGCGCGTCGGTCCTAAACAATCGGTTTTTAACCCCTTTCCACGACGGCATCCGGAACCATCGCCAAGTGAGTGTGGGCGATATGGGGTCCTTCCCACACGATCGAGAAACCGTTGGGGATATGCCCTCCTGGCACACACGCCTGGCAAAATGAGGTCGTGTGCGACCGGTGAGCACTCAAATACAGAAATACGTACACTAGTGCTAAAAAATACAATTATACAGGCGAAATCATTTCTGGTCGTAAGTACATCGCACACAGTCAGTCACCACTAAATGTTTCCATTCGTATATACATCCCACACAGTCAATACAAGGAAAACGTTTGCGCAAGGTGGCGTAACGCAAATAGTTTTGAAGAGAATGGCATGTGTGATTGTTCATTGATCCAACACGGTTTATTCGTAGAAAATTTGTGCGTTGCCTAAGATCATCGCCCGCGGTGGTTTCTCATTAACCGTTTGCAATAGCAAAAGCCAATTAGCAAGCTAATTGGCCAATTAGCGAGCTAAGTGCTCTATTATTAATAATCCATTTACTAATATAATTGACATTCATATTAAGCACATAATATATTCCATTTCCATATTAAGTAAGCAGGATTTCATAATTGAAATACATCGGAGTACAACATGATATAGCTTCAAATCAGCTACCCCATTACACAATCGCACTGGCAGCAAGTTTCACATGCAACATCTAGAACCTTTCAAAATTAGCATCATAGACGGTACATAGGGAGATGCATCTCATCTGGAAAACTGCTGAAGCGGAAGGCGAATACTGAGCCTTCATTCATGTTGAAGGTCTTTGCAACTTTAGGCCAGTGCCTATGGATGGTTTAATTATAACACCGTTTGCGATTAATGCATCACACATAGTTTGGTCGAAGCGTCTCTGATTCATGTGTCGCATTTGGACCATCCTGTAGTAGTGCACGGAGGACCCCCTCCACGTGAATAAGGTGTACTAAGGCACGGGACGAGGAGCTATAATTTCATGACACGCCGGAATTTCTGAAGTTGGTGCCACGACAACATTTTCTAAAATGATCGCCGCAACAACATTTTCCAAAATTGTTGCCACTGCAGCGTTTTTGAAACTGTTTCCACGGGAATGAAATATTAGCCATCACGATGCTTCAACTGAAGATTGGAGATGATCATGAAGGATTCCCGGCGCCCAGGGCTATACCATGTCATTCTTTTATGAATTGCCTAAGATGTTTATCCCTTTGTTGTTTGCACCCTTTGATTGCGTAGTAGTCAATTATTACGGCGATCTCTCATAGTAAATATCAAGTTAAAAGGTGCTCTTCCCAATGTTATTATCTACTATAACATGTAACATACCGGAGTGCGTCATGTCCACATGAGTACAAACGGTTTGCAAAATGTAAGACGGTTGGGCGGTTGGACCATGTGAGCAGATAGCACTCGGTTGTCTTGAAGTTCTAGCAGAATCATTCTAGCTGGATGAAACCTTTGATGATTTTACGATACGTAACGAAGACAAGTATTTTTTCATAATTAAGCATGACATGTGCTTCTTTGCTTCAACATGTAATTTTCCATTTTTACAATTCAACTAGTGCATTCCCTGCCATGCAAGACTGTTTGTCTTGGATAAGCTCGATTTCCAAGATAGTGACAATATGGAGACAAAGATAGCTCACCTTAGGACTCAACATGGTTAAGCTTTTGCGATTAAGTTCTACAATGCAATTAATCACACACATTTTGGTTGCTCAAATTGGAGAGCTCTATGCAAGGCCTATGGAATTGAGGAGGATATGCAAATAACCTTCGATATTCGTCTTGAAGATGATGTTGAAGATAACATTGACATTTGGGTGTATATGGATATGCTTCCAGTCTACCTCTATGTGAGTTTGTCATATAAATCTGTTAAGTAATTTATATTGTTTATTTAAAATAGTTGACAGCTTATTTCCATTCTTCAAGAAATGTAAAGAAGGCAGTAGACAACACCTACTACAGTCATGGCTCTGAACTAAGTTGCGAGGAGAAAAATCATCTTGTCTCATTTATGAATGATATTGAGACTTTCAAAAACAATTATGAAATTAGCCCACATTATGGTCAAAATGTGCCACTAGTCCACGTGTTGAACTATGGTAATATCAATGGAAATAGCATGGTAAGATTTTTTTACTATGACGTGACCAGCACATCTTTTGCATACAATCTTCTTAAGCTAAACTACATTGCTAACTATGTTATTATTATGTTCTTCAACAGAAACTCCCGATGGATTGTGTGCCTCATCTGATGCATATGCAAGGTGAACTGAATATTATTAGCTTGCGATCAAGAATGCCTATGGTTCACCATTGTGCATACTCAATTTCTTGAAGAGATGAAGACATCACAATCAAAGAATGGACAAAAGTTATGAATGATCGCAGGGAGCTACTTGGAGGCAACATGGTCCGAAGCCCATAAACTGGAGACAGGTGGATCTCCATTCTCCATAATGGAGAGTCAAGGGCTATCTTGTTTTATGCTATTTTACCTTAGAGAGAGTAGCAGGTCCTTGCTAGTACTCATCATGTGCTAAGAACAATTAACTAGTGCTGGTTATGACTATGATGATGATGATGAGTTATTACTATTATTATTATTATTATTATTAATAATAATAATAATAATAATAATAATAATAATAATAATAATAATAATATTAATATTATGATGATGATGATGATGAGCTATGTGCTAGAATGATGAGTTGTTATATGACTATGATGATGATGAGTAGGACTTATTATTATTATTATTATTATTATTATTATTATTATTATTATTATTATTATTATTATTATTATGAGTTGTTATCGTGATCATGATGAGTTATTATATTAGTGGGTGAAAGAAACATGGATTAGATTCAAGTGGATCGATCCGAAGTGACCAAGTTTGGAGGGTGAAAGAAACATGGATTAGATTCAAGCGGATGGATCCAAAGTGACCAGGTTTGCATCCAAACTTGGTCACTTCGGATCCATCCACTTGAATCCAATCCATGTTTCTTTCACCCACTGGTATAATAACTCATCATGGTCTTGATATAACAATCTCTAAATTGCTATTGTATCAAAACTTGTATAACGGTGTATAAATACAATATAAAACAAACGAAACAAAACACAGACAAATAGTAGTAGCGCCGGACTAGGGTGCACGCTGATAGTACTTAGCAGTAGCACGGGTCAGGCCCGTGCTACTGCTAAAAGTTAGCTGTAGCATCGTAGCAGTAGTGCGGCCCCCCGCGCTACTGATAGCTTCTAAATCCACGCCACTAGTGGTCGATTGGTGGAGTAATAGTAGTAGATGAAGAATCGCTTTGGTCTACTTGTCACGGACATAATGCCTAAGTACATGATCACTGCCATGAATAACATCATAACTATGCACTTTTCTATCAATTACCCAACAACAATTTGTTTACCCACCATATGCTATTTATTCGAGAGAGAAGCCTCTAGTGAAAACTATGGCCCCGGGGTCTACCTCTATCTTATTACAAAACCAAAATACCTTGCTCCATTTAATATCTTTTATTTTGTTTTGCAATTTATATATCTACCACTACCAGATTTGATACTTGCAAGTAACGAGTTCAAGGGGATTGACAACCCTCTTGTTCACGTTGGGTGCTGGTATTTGCACTTGTGTGTGTAGGTACTTCTCACTAGGCTTTGCTTGGTTCTCCTTTTGGTTCGATAACCTTGGTTCTCACTCAGGGAAGTACTTATCAGGTACTCTATTGCTTCACCCTTCCTCTTCGAGGGAAATCCCAACGCAACTCACAAGTAGCAGTTCTATCTCCTAAGATCATTGAGGCATTCAGTTAGAATTTCTAGATCTCTTGTCATGGTGTGTTGGTTAACACAATCTTCTTCATCCGAGCTACCAAAGTATGACAGTATGTCACCTTCTTCTTTTGAAGAAGAATCAGATTGCCCTTTTTGTTTTTCCAACAGTTCCTCATGAATGACTAATTGTTCCATAATTTCGACTGATTGAAGATCTTCATAGTTAGGTCTTTCTTTGATCTCGACAACTATTGGGTCAAAGGAATCATCAAGTGATTTGAGCAGTTTTTCAACAACATCTTGATCAAAAATGTCCTCAACTCCATGTTGATGCAATGGTTTGACAAGATTGCTAGGAGATCAGTGAGTTCTATGTCACTTTCCTTTTGGAGACTTCTAAAGTGGGTGAACATAACTTGAAGCATAGTGTGAGAATCAGTTCGTTCAAGAAATTCTTCGTGAACATTCTTGATAGCATCCTAGATTTGTTTGGCTGTCTCAAGCCTTCTGAACAGAATGAATACATTCCTAGAGATGCAGTCACATATGATATCCTTCACTTTAGCATCTAACAATTGTTTCCTTCATTTCCTTCATCTTTGGGAGTATGGGATTCAGGCTCCAGAATGGTATATGCATTTTCCATGATTTGCCATATTCCCCACTGGTAGCTTTTAGATGAATCGTCATTCTACCCTTCCAGTAGAGATAGTCATATTCATCGAAGATGGGAAATCTTTCAGGGTGCCTAGATCTACTTGCAAGCGACATACTCGAAACTCCAAGGTGGTTAGACCTTTAATAAACAGAGACAAGGAGACCTTTCTCTGATGCCAATTTTTAGGACCGAGAGTATATTGACCAGAGGGGTGAACGTAGATTTAAATTTCTTTCGAAACTTCAAATAAAAACCAATTAGCACAACGAAATTAATACATGATGAAGAACACCGAAAGATAACAGATGCATGCGGACATAAGAAATTAGCTGAGAGAGAGATTAAGCAAAATTTCAATGAAAGTAATGATAATCTTCTGGGTATAATAGCACACAACTTTAGCAATGATAATAGTGGAACAACATGATAGTAAGGAGAACAACATGCATGGGGAACTGTGAAAGAAGACAGTTAGGACAACTCAAACAACTGGCAACTCAGAGCACTACACAGTGAAAGATAAGAAGACACGAAATATAATCAAGAAATAGATCAAAGATATCTATCAGAGCATAGAGCACAGAAGATAAACTAATGAAGGAATTGCAGTTGAATTGAGTGAACCAGTGGTGCTCGATGCCGATAGATGATTTGGTAGACTAGTCAAGTCTTCTACAAAAGAGCTACATCTGGTTGGAGGGACTTACGATTAAACATAGAAGCAAACCTCTCTCCGTCCTATTCTCCTTGAAACAAAAGTTGACCAGACTTTGATTGAATTCACTCGGGGCAGATTCTTATCGGTGATTTTCAAACCTTCAATAGACTTCTTCGTGAACCACAATTACTCTTGGTTGCTCAAGACTTAGCTTGGTGAAGACAATTACTTGTCAACACTCAAGCCCTCACCTATCCATCTAGAGAGTGTTACTTGTCGACACTCAAGCCCTCACCTATCCGTCAAGAGTAATAGGTACAAGAACTCTAAGTCAGATCTACTATGATGCTCAACCACTATCTAATTTTTGGTTCTTGATTTTCTCTTACTGGATCTTAAAATCAAATCTCTCGAGAGGGGTGTGATACGTCTCCAACGTATCAATAATTTTTTATTGTTCCTTGTTATTATAGTATCAATCATGGATGTTTTATATGCAACTATATATCATTTTTTGGGACTAACCTATTAACCTAGTGCCCAGTGCTAGTTGCTACTTTTGCTTGTTTTTGGATTTTTAGAAAATCAATATCAAACAAAGTCCAAACAAAGAAAATAGTTTGGATTAAATTTTTCTGGACCAGAAGGGACCCTAGAAGGTTCGGGAGACGACCTGATGAGCCACGAAGGAGAGACAAGCTTGGGGGCGCGCCCTCTAGGCTTGTGGGCCCCTCATGGCACCTCTAATAGAGGCAAAGGCGTCCCGATGTTTTGATGAGATAGCTATTGTTTTCTGTGAGAGTCGACCTTGATGATCCGACTACGAACGTGCGAGACGTCGCGCCTTAGCAATCGCTAAACCAACTTCTGAGGGGTTATTGACCACGTCGGAGCACAATCAACCTGACCACGAGGGCCTATTTCCTGCGAGCAAACGAAGAACAAGCAAGAAACTGATATTGCAATCTAGATATTGTGAATATAAGAGGAAAGCTTTATTGATGAAAGTGGGGTTCTGTAACGTCTTGGTTTGGTCATTGAACACAAACGAAGTACGCCGAAGTTGCAGCTATGGCGAACTTTTAATCTAACCCTAAATTTGTTTCCCCACACATACAAACTCTAAAAACAGCCTATACTTAAGTATTTCAAAATTACATGTGCCTAGCCCAAAAATAAGGTG
This sequence comes from Aegilops bicornis, assembly GCA_021605145.1. NCBI lineage: Eukaryota > Viridiplantae > Streptophyta > Magnoliopsida > Poales > Poaceae > Aegilops > Aegilops bicornis. The sequence goes on from CM038670.1 coordinate 364,624,468, forward strand.
GCGCGACACCTAAATTAAGCTATGGACGAAATTTATGAAGGGGCATCTTGTATATTTCATCCACGTCCTTTTAGGTCATTACGGAGGCTACAAACTGCTCAAATATGCACTAGAAATGCCATTCTAGATACCTTTGTGCTTGCCTTAATCTCCATCCTTGATCCGCCTCCAGTGTTCATCCCTCTTGTCCATGCTAGGCCCTTCATTAGTAATCAACACAAATGTATCCAATTTAGGCAGCATCATATTCTCATGAACATTAGAATTGTCACCAAGAAACAAAAGTACCTGGTAATTCAATTATCGTGCGCGAGCTCTAGTAATTGGTCCAGTATGTATAGTAGAAGGGACTATGGGTGTAACAATGGTATTGATGTCCTCATCATCCTCCCCTTCTTGAAATGAAGTCGTCCTCGACGGAAGCTCATTTCCTCACCCAAATAAGGCTTGAAATCTGCAATGTTAAAAGTGGGACTAACCCCAAAATCTGCAGGCAGCTCAAGTTTATATGCATTATCATTTATTTTCTCTGGCACCTTAAAAAGACCATAAGCACATGGCATTGTCTTTGATTTGGTAAAATCAAGAAATCTATCCTTACGCAAATGTAACCAAACAAGATCTCCAGGTGCAAACACAACACATTTTCTACCCTTATCTCCAGCAAGTTTTTATTTAGCATTTATAGGCTCAATGTTCTCCTTAGTTAACTCATGCATTTTTTAGATAATTTCAGCCCATTGTTTAGCATCAAAATTAACCTTCTCTGGAGATGGAAGAGGCGACAAATCATTAGGTGCACGAGGTAGGAAACCATACACAATTTCAAAAGGGCACATCTCAGTAGTAGAATGCAGCGAACGATTATAAGCAAATTCAATATGAGGCAAGCATTCTTCCCACATTTTCTTGTTATTCTTCAAAACAGCCCTAAGCATTGTAGAAAATGTTCTATTGACTACTTCAGTTTGTCCATCAGTTTGGGGGTGACAAGTTGTACTAAAAAGCAGTTTAGTCCCCAACTTAGCCCATAAACATCTCCAAAAGTGGATGAGAAATTTAGTATCACGACCTGAAACAATAGTATTTGGCACACCACGCAAGCGAATAATTTCATGAAAGAACAAATTAGCAACATTAGCAGCATCATCGCTTTTATGACATGGTATGAAGTGTGCCATTTTCGGAAATCTATCCACGACAACAAATATGATATCCCTCACCTTCTTTGTATGAGGTAATCCTAAAACAAAATCCATAGATATATCCTCCCATGGAACACTAAGAACATGCAAAGGCATATATAAACCATGAGGATTAAGTCGTGACTTAGCTTTTTGAAATGTAGTGCAGCGAGCAACAAAACGCTCAACATCCCATCTCATCTTTGGCCAAAAGAAATGTGTAGCAAGTACATCCTCCGTCTTCTTCACGCCAAAGTGTCCCATTAATCATCCTCCCCGCGCCTCCTGCAACAACAAAACACGAACGGAGCTAGCTGGAATGCATAGCTTGTTAGCACGAAACAGAAATCCATCATTAACGACAAACTTGTTCCATGTTCTCCCTTCCTAAAATTCTGCAATACATCTTTAACTTCAGTATCATGCGCATATTGATCTTTGATGTTCTCCAAACCAAATATTTTAAATTCAAGTTGTGAAAGCATAGTCTAGCGATGAGACAGTGCTTCGGCAATAACATTTTCTTTACCCTTCTTGTGTTTTATGACATAAGGAAAATTCTCAATGAATTCAACCCATTTAGCATGTCTACGGTTCAGTTTTCTTGACTTTAATATGTTTCAAAGATTCATGATCAGAATGTGTAACAAATTCTTTGGGCCATAAATAATGTTGCCATGTTTCTAAAGTCCAAACAAGAGCATATAATTCCTTATCATAAGTACAATAGTTCAAACTAGGCCCACTCAATTTTTCAGAAAAGTATGACACAGGTTTACCATCTTGTAATAACACACCTCCCAATCCAATTCCACTAGCATCACATTCAAGCTCAAAAGTCTTATTAAAATCAGGAAGTTGGAGTAAAGGAGCATGTGCCAACTTATCTTTCAATATTGTGAAGGCTTCTTCCTGTGCAGTACCCCAAACAAAAGGCACACCCTTATTTGCAAGCTCATTGAGAGGTGCAGCAATGGTGCTGAAATCACTCATAAAACGCCTATAGAAACCGGCGAGTACAAGAAAACTCCTCACTTGTGTGATCGTTTTGGGCTGCAGCCAACTCTCAATAGCTTCAGTCTTGGCTTTATCAACTTCAATTCCCCGTGGAGCAACAACATAGCCAAGAAAAGATACTCGGTCGGTGCAAAAGGTGCACGTCCCAAGGTTACCAAACAAACGTGCATCACATAGAGCAATAAAAACAACACATAAATGTTCCAAATGTTCTTCCAAAGATTTGCTATAAATGAGTATATCATCAAAATAGACTACCACAAATCTTCCAATGAAAGCACGTAAAACTTCCTTCATTAATATTATGAAAGTACTAGGTGCATTAGTTAACCCAAAAGGCATGACTAACAACTCATATAATCCAAACTTAGTTTTAGATGTTGTTTTCCATTCATCTCCCAATTTCATACGAATTTGATGGTATCCACTATGCAAATCAACTTTGGAGAATATTGTAGAGCCACTCAATTCATCAAGCATATCATCTAGCCTAGGAATAGGATGACGATAACGAATAGTAATATTACTAATGCCTCTACAATCAACACATATACGCAATGTACCATCCTTTTTCGGCACTAGTATAATAGCAACAGCAAAGGGCTAAGAGACTCACATATATAACCTTTGTCCAGCAGCTCCTGTACTTGACGCATAATCGCCTTCGTCTCCTCTAGATTGGTACGGTATGGTGACGGTTTGTCAGCGAAGCACCGGCAATTAAGTCAATGTGATGCTCAATCCCTCAAATAGGCGGTAATCCCAGTGGCACGTCTTGTGGAAAGACATCATCGGACTCCTGCAAAATATTAGTGACAGCAGGAGGCAAAGAGGGAAGCACGCCCTCGAATGAAAATAATGCCTCTTTGCACACGAAAGCATAGAAAACAGATTTGCTGAAATCTAGATCATCAATATCAGAATTGGTGGCAAGTAAACATCCACTTTTTAGTTTAATTTCAGAAGCAACACTAGATGATGGTTTATTAATAGGCTTCATTTGTTGCTGAAATTCTCTTGCCACAATCTGATTTTCACTCTTATTTTGCTCCTATTTTGCTTTATTAGCTCTATTAAAATCATCTTTCAAAATGTGTTCAGGAGTCATAGGAAGCAAAGTAATATGTTTATCCTTATAAACAAGAGTATACTGATTGTTTCCACCATGGTGTACAGAATTTTTATCAAATTGCCATGGTCTACCAAGTAATAAGGAACATGCTTGCATGGGTACCACATCACAATCAACATAATCACATATGTAGTGATACTAAAATGCACAGGAACATTATCTGTTACCTTAACCTTGTCGCTGTTGTTGAACCATTGGATGTAGTAAGGATGCGGATGGGGTGGTGAGAGACAGCTTCTCCACCATCTCCATGCTAGCCAAGTTATTGCAGCTCCCTCCATCAATGATGACGCGGACAGAACGTTCCTTCACAACTCCCTTTGTATGGAACAAATTGTGCCTCTGATTTTGCTCAGCTTGTGTTACCTGGACACTAAAAACATGTGGAGCAACTAAACTCTCATACCTGTCAGCATCTTCAACAGCCATGTATTGTGTCTCATGTTTAGAATCGTCTCCCCTGTGTTCTTCACTTGCAATAAGAGCGAAAGTCTCCTCATCATAGTCACTAGAAGACTCATACCCACCATCCTCAGTAACAATCATCACACGCAGAGATGGACATTTCCTTGCATAATGACCTCCACCCTTGCAACGACGACATATAACCTCATGTGTTTGCCCCGTTGATGTCGTGGATGACGAAGAGCTATGTGCGGGATCAGATGGTGTCCTCTTGGCGGATGGTGGTGGTGGTGCCTGTTTTCTTGTATCTCGGATGGATTTGTTGGATGAAGTAGGCAGTGTCGCAGCAGGATGTGTGGAAGGAGAAGATGTATGTGGCGTCCATGATGAAGATCGTCCTGCAGAAAAATTAGTTCGCGCCAATACATGTCGATCCTGCGCTTCACGTTCAGCTTTGCAAGCAAGATGGAATAAACGAGTGATATTACCACACTCCTTATACTCTAGAATGGTATGAATCTCTCTATTTAATCCACCGATAAAATATGCAAGAATAGCTTCATTACCATCAACAATACAACATCTAATCATGCCAGTTTGTAATTCTTGATAATAGTCCTCTGCAGTTTTTTTCCTTGTCTCAAACGCTATAGTTTTTGAAGTAATTCACGTTGATAATATGGTGGACTCAATGAGCACGCACATCAGTTTTCAAAGCAGCCCAAGTAGTAGGGATATCATGATATAATCTACAATGTTCAGACCACCAAACAGAAGCAAAACTAGTGAATTCACAAACAACAACAACAACATGTCTATCCTTAGGACACTGAAAGCATGTGAAACGTTGTTCAGTTTTAACTCCCAAGTAAGATATACATCAGGAATGTATCTACCCTCAAACGATGGAATATTCACTTCTAGTTTAGGAATATGGTCATAATCTCGTACCTGAGGTGGTGCCGCAGCCCTACCGTTGTGATTATATGCATGAGGTTGACCTACTGCTGGTGGTGTTGGTGGTTGCACGTAGTTCTAATTTTGATCAACCTCATCCTTGTAATAGTCCTCCACCTCTGCACTAGCAGCAGGAGGTACAGAAGCATCAACAGCAGTAATAGTGGCACCATAAGTTTATCCTAGCTCAAGAGGAACACGCTGCGCTTGCTCTGTTGGATCATGGCATGGAGGTGGTATTTGATGTTGTTGTAATGGTGTAGCAGATGTGGGTGGTGGATGTGGTAGACGTGCGAGTACTTGATCGAACTTGGCATCCAACTTGGTGTCAATTGTCTTCTCAATGTCATCAATCCTCTCTAGTGCCTTTCCGAAGCTAGCCATCACGTCTTCCACCTGTTGATCCAACATTTGCTGAAATTTATAATGAAGCTCCTTGTTTGTCATGTTCTCCCAGTCAATCTCGTTGGCTTGTGGTCCTTCCATGGTTAGCAACAATAGAAAACTGTCGGGGAGGCTGATCGTACCCACGAACACCTATGGGGCCGGCGGACCAGGCCCCTTGTGGTTCGGAGGGGGGCGGAGATCGCACGAAGAGCGGATCGAGGCGAGGCACACGAAAGCAGCTTACCCCACTGAGCTCTCCGGAGAGATAAAACTCCTACTGCTGCTTGTTTGATCTATTGTGTTCTTGCTAGGGAGCAATGCGAGCTACAAAACCTAAGCGTGAGTGTATCTAGTCTCCGTGGCGAATGAGCGAACCAAATTTAACCACCGAACCAGCCGAACCCCTTCTACGCTATGCATGGGCCTCCTTTTATATGCTCAAGGGGTCTCCGACAGTGGCAACATAGACGAGGGTACAAATGTAAAACAGGAGTTGGTACACCTACTCGAGCGATTATGCGATGCAAAATACCTAACTCGACGGCAAGGGACAAAAGCAATAAATGCCCGTCGTTGTCGCCTTTAACAAAGGCAACAGAGGCCGTCAGTGCGCCTCCACTCGCCCACGATGGCAAGCTTGTCGGCGCCGCTTATCGCTGCTCTCCGCTGGCTGCACCGCCGACACGCCGCGCATGGAACGGTCCCATGGCGACACGTCACTGGATGAGCTGGAGCGGAGACGGAGAGAAGTTACATGCCGCGGCAAGCGCCTTGCCGCGGCGAATCCTTGTCGCGCCGGTGACTTGTCGCGCCTGAGCCTTCCCGCAAGCTCCTCTTGCCGGGTCTTGTCTTCTGCGTGCCTTGAGCGGCCTTCCCGACAAGCTCCTCTTGTCTGGGCCTTGTCCTTAATCAAATACTTTGTTCTTGAATGGGTCTAAAGGAGCCACAGAGGATATTGGCAGTGACGAGGCAAACCTTGCCGCTGGTGCTGCAAATGTCCGTCTGCAATACGGGATACTAGGGTACCCCTACTCTAGTACACCGACAGAGCCCCGGGCCTGGGCCGCACACGGTGCCGAAGCGCTTGTCGGGCCAGGCCCGTAACTGCACGGACACGCGGCCTCGACCACGCTTAACCTCGCCCGGACCCACCAGATCCCCACTAACGGCACGCACCGGACGTGGCGTCAGGCGAAGATCGTGGGCGCGGTCGTGGGGGTTCTTTATTAGTATAAGCGGAACGTCCGCCCCCTCCTCACCTTTATAAGCGGAGGAAACAGAGGCAGGCCGACCACCCCTGCCATTGCTGTCTTGTCAAGAAACCACCGCCGCTCCCCTCTTCTTCTCCGGTGCGAAGAGAGCAGCGCCCCGCCCCCTTTCGCGGCAAGCACACTCACCGCCGTCGGCCTCCTCCGCCCCCCCTCGCCATGGCTCCGAAAGCCGATAAGGAGAAGGGCGTCAAGTCGGCCGAGGCGCAGCGGCTCGCGGCATTGCGCAAGGAGCGAGCCATCTTCCCCCCGCAGCTCGGCGCAAGGGAGCTGCGGGACGTCTTCTACCTCTTCTGGTCGACGGAGACTCGTGCGCATCCGCGCACGAGGGTGCTCCCCGCCTCCGCCTCCGATTTGGCCCCAACAGGTACCCTTTCTTCGCCCTTTTTCTATTGCGGGCTTTGCCCGCCCTTTTCCGAAGTTCTTTTGCGACATAATGAACACCTTTAGCCTCCGCCTCCTTGATCTCACCCCAACGCCATCTTGACCATGGCAGTTTTCGCATTTGTGCGAAAACTTTGTCGGAGTCCACCCGAACGTGGCACTCTTCCGCCATTTCTTTGTTCCCCGCCGAGAGAGGAGAGCCACTTGCCGGAGGGATAGCCTAGGTCTCTAGGATCGGCAAGAAAGAGGCCTACCTAGAGGGAGAGTTCCGCAACAAGTGGGAGGAGTGGAGAGCCAACTGGTGCTGGGTCGTAGAGGAGAATCCGCAGCCCTTCACCGCCGTGCGCCAAACCCCAATAGTGCGCGGCAGGGATTGGAGTAACTTGGCGCCGGAGGATGTGAAGCTGAAGATAGCCGTGACCAATTCTGCGCCTCGGGCTTGCCGGGTTGGCCGTAGGCGCGGTTGGCGCGGACTTCCTTCGCCGCCGCGCCGCTTCCCTTGCGGTGAAAGGAGGAGGCCTGCTTGGGAGTTCCAAAATGCGGCGGACATCATGAGGCTGCGCCCGGGCTTGAACTGGAACTTCACCGTCATGGAGCTGGACTCGATACTGCTCGAGCTGTTGAAGAACGACCCCGACCACTCCGAGTGGTTCAGGTTGCCGCGGGGGGTCGTCCCATTGTGCAACAACTCGGCGCTCGACCGCATCCGCGCCATGATGCTACTGTGCGACTCCCACAGAATCGTCCCAACCTGGCAGGAGCCCCCCGACGAGGTCGTGCAACAATTCTTCGATGATTTGCAAGAAGTGCAGATCCTCGTCGACGAGCAGAAGAGGCTCACACGCGACACCACCGACCAGGAGATGGAGCGGATTGCCACCAGGGTGGAGGTGGCGGCAGCAGCTGTCCCCGGAGCCTTCGGGTTCACCGTGGAGGAGGCGGACGCGCGAAGGCGACAAGCCTTGCCGGCGAGGGAGGTCGTCGGCGAGGACGAGCTTGTCGAGCCCGAGGCCGGGTCGAGTGGACCCGCCGAGGGCGCTTCTTCCCCACCGCCAAGCGACTTGCCGCCAGCGGAGCCCCCGGCTCCGCCGAGGAGGCGTCTCCGCAAGGCTGGAGACGAACCGGGGCGACAGACCGGCCCACAGCAGCAGCGCCGCGCGACGCGCTCCACCGCGGCAAGCGAGGTTGCCGCGGGAGCGCCCCACGCTGCAGCGACAACTGGGGCGGAATCTTCTCAGGCCACCGCCGACGCCTCCGCCAAGCGGCCAAGAGAGCCCACGCCTCCACCTCGTCGCACCGGAGGCGAGGCGGAGTTTGACTTCTCCGCGCTCAGCTCCGAGGAGGAAGGCGAAGAGTAAGCTTCGAGATTGTGCTTGTATTTCTTCAATTTTATTGCTTCATCTTGAATCTGATTTGCTTGCTCGACTCTTTCCTTTTCGTGACGCCGCCCAGAGCGGCGAAGAGGGCCAAGGTCCCGACGGTCATCGTTGAGGACGATTCTCCGTGGCGACGGGGACGCGGCCCGAGACCGCCTTTGCCGGACCAGCAACCCTTCCCCAGAGCAGCCCCCAAAGACAGCCCCTGCAGTAAGTGTGCAGTTTTCTCCTTACTATTAGGTGTGCAGGGGTGCTCCTTCTTTGTTGATATCTGACTGTGTGCTTGTGTAGGAGCAGAGCAGCCTCATCCGGAGGGCTCGGAAGCTGCCTCCGAGACCCTGCCGGCTGTCACTACGTCGCCAAGGGAGAACTCCCCGGCAAGGGAGCTCCCTCCGACAAGGGAGGCCACCCCGGCAAGGGAGCCCACTCCGGCAAGGGATGGCGCCAGTGACCCTCCAGTGGTCGAGGCCATGGCTGCGGATCCCGTTGCAGGTAACTCCCTTACGCCGAAAATCTCCCTTGGGCTTGCTTTCTTTTGTTTCTCTTTTGAACATCTGCTGACTGCCCTTCTTCGTCTTCGACGAGAGCTGATGGAGGTCGAGGCCGCCGGCAAGGAGGAAGCGCGCGGCAACACCGACGAGGCCGCCGTCGAGGAAGAAGTGGTCGTCGTCGTGGAAGAAGAGGCCGTCGCCGACGAGCCTGTCGGTGAGGAGGCCACCGAGGCTGCCAACGCGGAGGCCGCGAGGGGTCGGGCGATCGTACTGACGGCCCTGAGGCCGCAGGAGCGGCAAGCGCTACACCGACAGCCGACTCCCCCGCTGGCCATTGCGGCCAGTTCCGAGGAGCTCCCGGTGCTTTACCAAGGCCGGGCGAAGGCGTCTTCATCAAGCTCCCCGGAGCCGAGCTCTGTGGCGCCGGTCGAGGGAGAAACCTTCGACGGCGAAGCTACTTCGCCTCCACTGGCTGACGCAGGACGCGCCAAGCAGCAGCAGCGGCGAAGTTCGAGGAGGAGCAAGCTGAAGAAGCTCGCTGCCGCTCTACCGCACTCCGCAGGCCAAGTTAGAGACCCGGAAGCCCTTGTCGCGAGGGCGGAGCGGACATGGAGAAGCGCCGAGGAGCTCCGGGCGCCAACAAAGAAGCCCTCCGCGACGTGGCGGAAGCGCTGGGCAACTTCGCAGAAGAGCGCAAGGCCTTCATCCTTGAGAAGGCCGCACCGAGGAGGAGCAGCGGCTGGCTGCCGAGAAGCTTCGCCAGCAGAAAGCGAGTTGGCGCAGCGGAAGGTCAACCTGGACAGCCACGGAGAAGACCTTGCCGCGAGGAGTCGCTGGCACGGGCGCTTGAAGCGGCGACGCCGCCGCAGCCGCCGAGGCCGCCAAGGAAGAGCTGAAGGCGAAGGTGGCATAGCTGGAGGCCACCCTCAAGAAGAGCGGCGAAGAGCTTGCCGTGCTCAAGCATGAGCGCCGAGAAGGACGCCACACCCTTGGCGAAGCTGCAGAGCCGCTCGGCCGATAGGGCCAAGGAGCTCGACGCCAAGGATTCCAAGGCGGATCTTGAGCTGAAGCTGACCACTCGACGCAGACATTGGATGGCGCCCGAGAGCGGGAGGTGGGCTTGTTGGAGGCGATCAAGGCCAAGGAGGAGCTATCGCGAATGCTGTCTCCGCCCGTAACACCTTGAGGGAGAGCGTGGAGCACTGGGTCAAGGTCTTGTGGACACCGCCACGACATCCACAACGAGCTGATGGAGCTGGGGATGGCGGACCTTGCGCATTCCTCCGACGAGCATCTCCAACCCAGCCGCCAAGCTCAGCTTATTCTTCAAAGGCGTGGCGACGGGCCTCCAATGACTCGGGAAGAGGTCCCAAAGCAGCTGGCCGAGGAATCACGCCAGTCCGTGCAGGAGCCCTCGAGAAGGTGTTGATCAAGGTGGCCTTCCGCAATCCGGGCCTCAACTTAACGGCGTCCTCCGATCCTTGCCGCCGACGCCAACGTGGAGGAGTTTCAAAGCCCTTGTCGCACCCATTGTGGACAAGGTGAACAAGATCAAGCGGATTGAGGGCGACCGCGTAGACTAGGCTGCCAACTTTATCTTTCCCTTGTCACGATCATGTTTAGAACACTGTTAGATCAGCGACAAGTTATTTTGTAATATACTCTATCTTAGGCGATCAATGCAATGTTATTTCCTCTACTTGATTCCTTCCTTTGTACGTTTCTGCCTTACGCATTTGGGGGACTTGTCGGTGCGGGCACTTTTGCCGCGAAAGGCCGAGTGCGAACGTCAAGAGCCTCGCCGGCAAGGTCAGCCTCCGACAAGCAACCTTGTCGCGACTAGCTGCAGCTCACTTAAATTGTTGAGCGGACTCGAAACAAAGTAAGGGCGCCGACTAGCCGGCGAGTTGGTTCCTCTACGCATGTGTTCTCCATACAAAGTACTATCGTTCGAGGAAGATAACTTAAAAATTTAAAAATTGATTGCTCAAACTTTGGCAACTTAGCTTTTCTGTCACTTGCTTCCCGATGAGGTGGAACTTCCTCGAGCGGTGCCTGGTCCATAGTATTATCTCCTCCTTCCCCCCTGGTTAACTTGTGCGCGAGGGAGCCTCCCTTTCTTTGAGAAAAGAAAAAGAAGAGGAAAGCCCAGCGGCTCGATTCTGCTTACCGGGTGTGGTTGCTGCACAGAGTGTTAGCCCAAAACATGCAATAAAATGATGAAAGCATGAATTTGACAAGTCATGTGCAACACATGAGTTTTACTGATGCACGGGGTCTGCGCCCGACTTTGTACAAAGGATTACATGCAACAAATGCAAAACTTGTATTAAAGGTGGTTGCTTAACGGGTTCCGACAACCGCGCCCTATGGGTAAAACTTACGAAGATGCTCAATGTTCCAGGAGTTGCTCACCGGAATGCCATCTTCGGTCTCAAGGCGGACAGCGCCAGGCCTAGTGACTGGTTTTACCCGATAAGGGCCTTCCCACTTTGGCGTCAACTTGTTTGAATTCTTGGCGGACTGAACGCGTCAAGAACAAGGTCGCCTTCCTCGAGACTTCGCACTAACTCAAGGGCTATGGTAGCGGCGCAGAGCTTGTCAGAAGCGAGCGGCTCGCACAAATGCCTGAAGACGATCCTCCTCAAGGAGCAGCGCGTCATCCTGTCATAGCTGCTCTTGCTCGAGCTCATCATAAGCGAGCACTCGAGGCGATCCGTGATACGAGTTCCGTGGGGAGAACTGCCTCTGCTCCATAGACCGAGCAAAGGGTGTCCGCCGGTGGCTCGATTTTGCGTCGTCTGATCGACCAAAGAACCACCGGTAGCTCCTCGATCCAGTTTCTTCCGCACTTGTGCAGCCTATCGAAAGTTCTGGTCTTGAGCCCGCAAAGACTTCAGCATTTGCCCTCTCGCTTGACCGCTGCTTCTCGGGTGAGCAACAGAAGCAAAGCAGACCTTGGCGCCAAGGTCTTGGACGTCTTGCATGAAGGTGCGACTCAGAAATTGTGTGTCGTTGTCGGTGATGATCCGTTAGGGATTCGAAACGGCAAACAATCGACCAAGAACTTGATCACGCTGACCGTGCCGTCACCTTCCTCATCGCTTCCACTTCCGCCACTTTGTGAACTTGTCGATGGCGACGCATAAGTACTCAAAGCCCCGACAGCTCGGGGAAGGGGCCAAGGATGTCGAGCCCCTGCACCGAAAATGGCCAGGATAATGGGATCGTCTGGAGAGCTTGAGCTGGCTGGTGTATCTGCTTGGAATGGAACTGACACGCTTCACACTTGGTTACTTGTGCAGTTGCATCCTGGAGGGTCGTCGGCCAGAAGAAACCTTGCCGGAAAGCTTTGCCGGCAAGTGCTCTGGCGCCAATGTGGTGACCACATATGCCTCCATGTATCTCTGCCAACAGCTTCTGTCTGTCTTCCCTGGAAAACACTTCAATTTCACACCGTTGAGTCTTCTTCTGTACAGTATGCTGTCGACAAACTGGTACATACTTGACTGCCGGGCTACTCTTTCCGCTTCTTCTTGCTCTTGGGGAAGTTCTCCTGTCTGAAGGAAATGGACAATCTGTTGCGCCCATGCTGGAGCTTGTGGCTCGACAACAAGGACTAAAGGCATATCTGTTGCTGCGGGAACGTCAGCTTCCACGGCAAGAACCTGCGGCCCTGCCGGAGCTTGATGCTCCCGACAAGCTTGCCGGAGCAAGACTTGTCGGGAGCGTCCGCTTCAACGAAACAAACCTGGGGTCCGCTTGAGCAGACCGCCTCAAAGATCAAGTTGGTGTTGATCTTGGGGACCTTTTGCAACGACGGCTTCGGGAAGCTCTGTCGGAAAGTAGTCACCAGAGGCCAACTTCCTCTTCTTGCTTTGTCTAGTTGATGGCGTTACGGTTATCGAGTCAGCTTGAGCACGAAAATCCCTGGTTCCACAGTAACTTAGGCGGGCGCACTTTGACAAAGCCATCAAGAATATCATTCTCGAGCTCTTGGAACATGTTCCATTTGCAGCCGTCAAAGTGCTCTTCTAGCTTCCTCACTTCATCAACGTAGGCTTCCATCAACGGACTCTGGTAATCTTTGTTGACTTGGCGGACGACGAGTTGCGAGTCACCCCTGAAAATAAGCTTCTTGATCCCAAGGTCCACGACGATCCTGAGACCGGCAAGCAAACCTTCATACTCTGCAGTATTGTTTGTCACTTGCTCCTTGGGAAAGTGCATCTGGACGACGTACTTGAGGTGCTCTCCGGTGGGTGCGATAAGCAGCACTCCGGCACCGGCGCCTTGCAGCAAGAAGGCACCATCAAAGTACATCAGCCACTCTTTGCCTGCTTCCTTGACGGGAATGCTCGTCTCCGGAATCTCTTCATCCGTGTTGGCGCCCATTCCGCTATGAATTCTGCCAACGCCTGCTTTGGATAGTTGATGTGCTTTCAAACTTAAGACCAAAGCTTGACAATTCCAGGCCCACTCGACAATCCCGCCTGCCGCTTCGGATTCTCGCAGATATCCTCTTCAAAGGGAAAGCGAGTGACAATCGTGATCTCATGTGCTTGGAAGTAATGGCGCAGCTTTCTCGAGGCCATGAGGAGGCCGAAAAGCAACTTCGCACACCGTAGTACCTCGACCTAGCCCCTTGCGTGAGGGAACTGACGGCAGACCGGGCGATGCACCATCCTGTTTTGCGCCTGCTCATGTGTCTCGCTGATTCATCCTTGTCGGGACCAGAGCTTGTCGGCGTAGCCCCTCGCTTGTCGCCGGATGTGCTTGCCGTGTGGTTGCCGGCTCGTCATCCGCTTCCTCTCCGCCACTAACGCAGCACTAACCACTTGATTGGTTGCCGCTATATATAGCAGCAACTTCTCTTGTGGCCTAGGTGCGACAAGTGTTGGAGTGGAGGACAGTATCTCTTCAAGTCTCGCAGCCGCAGCCTCCGCTTCGAGTCCATTTCATTGACCTGCCTTTTTCAAAATCTTGAAAAAGCAGGGCGCTGCTCAGCAGACCTAGAAATAAACCTGCCGAGAGCAGCCACGCAACCGCAAGCCTTCGTACATCCTTGACGCGCTTTGGTGCTTCAATCTGCTCAATGGCCTTGATCTTGTCGGGATTAGCTTCAATCCTCGCCGAGACACGAAGAACCCGAGAAGCTTGCCGAAGGGACACCAAACACGCACTTCTCGGGGTTGAGCTTGAGGTTGATCTTGCGCAGATTTGCAAAGGTCTCGTCCAAATCTTGAACCAGAGTTACTTTGTCCTTGCTTTTGACCACTATGTCATCCATGTAGGCTTCTACATTTCTGTGCATTTGCGGCTCAAAAGCGTCATGGACTACCCTTGCAAATGTTGAACCAGCATTCTTCAAACCGAAAGGCATCCGTATGAAATGTAATGTGCCACATGGTGTAATGAATGCGGTCTTCTCTTCATCTTCTTCAGCCATGAAGATCTGATGGTATCTCGAGTATGCATCAAGAAACGAAAGCAAATCACATCCAGCCGTGGAGTCAACAATCTGGTCAATGCGCCGCAAGGGAAATGGATCTTTGGGACAAGCTTTATTAACATCCGTGAAGTCAATACAAAGTCTCCATTTTCCATTTGCCTTGGCGCATCGACTACGTGATTGGCCAACCACGTAGGATGGAGCACTCTCCGACGAGGCCTGCCGCTCAGCTTTCTTGATCTCTTCGCTATGAATTCTTGGCGCTCCACCGCTTGCTTCCCGACTTTTTTGCTTGACGGGCCGCGCATGAGGACAAACGGCCAGGCGGTGCTCAATCACTTTCCTGGGAACACCGGGGATATCAGACGGTTGCCATGCAAACACGTCGACATTCGCCCGCAGGAAAACAACGAGCGCACCTTCCTATTTAGGATCTAGAGAGGCACTGATGGTGAAGGTACCACCAGTGCCGTCCTCCTTGGCGGGCACCTTCTTGGTCTTCGGCGGAGCCACCATCTTCTTGCACTTGCCGGTGGAGCTCGATGGTGCGTCCTCGATGGTAGCGCAGCACTCCGAAGAGGTGCGCTTGCCGGAGTGAGCATCAGAGCCTTTGCCGGACTTGGACTTGGTCTTCTTCCCCCCGGGAGCTTCAGCGGCAAGTGTTGGGCAGTCTGTTGCGGCTGCTGCATCCCGGAAGATCTTGTCGGCACAGATAAGGGCATCCTTCTTGTCGCCGTGGACAGAGATGACGCTTATCGGGCCTGGCATCTTGAGTAGATTATAGGCGTAGTGAGAGGCCGCCATGAACTTGGCGAGTGCTGGACGGCCAAGTATCCCATTGTAAGGCAACGGGAAATCGGCAACGTCGAATGTGACCCTCTGAGTCCTAAAGTTCAACTCGCTGCCAAATGTGACCGTCAACGTAATCTTCCCCTTCGGCTTGCTCCTTCCCGGATTGACTCCTTGGAAGGTACCGGTCTCTTCGAGCTCGCTGTCAGGGATTTGAAGCTTCTGGAGCACCACGGAGGAGATCAGATTCAAGCCGGCCCCGCCGTCAACTAACATTTTTGTGACCTGAGGTTGCGGATGGTTGGAGAGACCAACATCGGCAAGCACCCCCGACCGCAGTTATGCGATCAGGGTGGTCCTCAATATCAAAAATGATAGGCGTGCTGGACCATTTGAGAGGCTTGCGTGACTCCACGGATGGTTCCGCTGCATTGACCTCCCGCATCCATTGCTTGAGTTGGCGGTGGGAGGTATGCAGGGAAGCGCCTCCGTCAACGCAAAGGACCTCTGTGGCTTTCTGAAACTCCTGCTCATCGGGCGCTGCTGCCTTCCATATCTTCGTCGTCGTCCTCATCTTCATCCTTGTCGCGGCCGCGGGGAGGTCGATCTCCTTGTCGCTGCTTGGCCTTGCCGCGGTGTCCTCCCCGGCTGGGACGTTTCTTGTTTGCTCCCCCAGCACCTTCCTGGGCCTTCTCCTTGTCGCGCCGCTCGTACTCAGCTCTCTGCTGTTCGACAAGCTGCTCGACTTTCTTGCAGCTCTGGAGGTCGTGTCCCTTGGTGCGGTGGGTCTTGCAGTACTGCTTGCCGGAGCTGTCCTGCCTGTCGGCAGCCGCCATCGACTGGTGGTTGGCGTCAGCGGCAATCTCCTTGCCGGAGCCACCAGCCTTGGCGTTCTTGTCGCCACCTCCATTGCCGGACTGCTCGACTGCTAGCACTTCTCTAGCTTTCTTCTTCCTGTTGCCTCGCCGCCGGCCCTTCTTTGCCGGGGCGGTGTCCTCACTGTCAGATCCTGCTTCTGCATTCTCTCCTGGGAGTCTCCTCCCTTCCTCAGCGCGTGCACACTTGTCGGCCAAGGCGCATACCACTGACGTTCTTGACTTTGCACATCGCCATCTCCTCCCTCATTCTGCGGTTCCGCACATTCTGATGAAATGCGCTGATCACCACGGCAGGGTGGACGTCTGGGATGTTGTAGTGCACACGGCTGAATCTCTGAATGAACTTGCAGGGACTCTCCTTCCTTCTAGGCGAGCAAGTGAAGGTCACTCTCTTGGCCATGAGGTTTGTGGCCACCTGTGAAGGCGCCAACAAACTGATGGCACGGATCTGCCCAAGAGGATATGGAGCTGTCCGGCAAGTGCATGAGCCAAGATCTGACGTTGGGCTTGAGCACGAGCGGGAAGTAGTTGGCGAGGATCTTGTCGTCCCATCCCCCCGCAGCCTGCACCGCGATGGTGTAGATGCTAAGGAACTCTGACGGATGCGTCCTGCCATCATACTTCTCCGACACGTCTGGTTTGAAGTTTTTCTGGCTGGGCCACTGGACTTGCCGCAGCTCACGAGTGAACGGAGGGCAACCTACCGCTGACGGTAAGTCGCTGGCTCCTCCGGTGCGCGCGATGTCAACAGAAGGCCCAACGCGCTTGTCGGATCGATGTCGCACTTCTCTTCGGGCGCCGATGCGAGTTCGAGCGCCCTCTTGTTGTCGCTCATGAAGAACTTGGCGCTGATCGCGCGAAGCTCATGGATCCGGACGACGCAGTGGAGTCACCGCCGAGGTGGATCCGGTGAGTCGGCGATCTTTGCCTTCTTGGCGGAGAGTGCACGGTGGTTGCACCTCCGACAGTCTCGCCGCCACCGGCTCGTGCCTTGTCGCCTCGCCGCGGCAATGATGGCGTTGGTTGTCAGCGAGCGTCGCCGTTGGCGGCCGATGAGGCTCGATAGTGGCCTCCACTCGCCGACCTTGTCGGCCGTTGGAGGGTAGTCGAGGAGCAGCCGAGCTCTCGCCAGAGCTTCGCTGGAGTAGTGGGTGGCATTGGAGAACGGTGCGAGGAGCGGGACATGCTCGGACTTCTAACTACGTTAGAAGGAGCAGCACCCGTCCGGCGATCAGATCTCACTCGTGCCAGCATGTTGGCGCGCATGCTGGTCTTGAGGGTCTCGATCCAACGAACGTATGGCGTTGTGAACGCCACGGCGTTGTTGGTCCCGCGTCTCCTGAGATGGGCGCGGGGGATGCGCGGACGCCGAGGTTTGTGGGGCCTTGTCCTTGGACTTGGCAACGTCGCGAGCACCTTCGTCGGCGCCCGTTCCTCCGCCAGCCGCCCCCACCACCCGCTTGTTGCGGTGAGGGTGGGTATGACGCGGACGGCTCCGCTGCCGCCGAAGCCTTCTTCTTTGGTGGCATGTTGAGGAAGATGTTGATGACGCTGCTCGTGTGAACGCCGGATCAGATTCACACGGCCTCGACGCCCCTACCCGGGCGTGCCAAAGATGTCGGGAGGTTGATCGTACTCCACGAACACCTATGGGGCCGGGCGGACCAGGCCCCTTGTGGTTCGGAGGGGGCGGAGATCGCACGAAGAGCGGATCGAGGCGAGGCACACGAGCAGTTTACCCAGCTTCGGAGCTCTCCGGAGAGATAAAACTCCCTCGCTGCTTGTTTGATCTATTGTGTTCTTGCTAGGGAGCAATGCGAGCTACAAAACCTAAGCGTGAGTGTATCTAGTCTCCGGTGGCCGAATGGACCGAACCAAATTAACCAAATTAACCAGCCGAACCCCTTCTACGTTGCGCATGGGCCTCCTTTTATATGCTCAAGGGTTCTCCGACTGGTGTCAACATAGACGAGGGTACAAATGTAAAAACAGGAGTTGGTACACCTACTAGAACATTGTTCATTGCAAAATAACTAACTCTGACGGCAAGGGACAAAAGCAATAAATGCCCGTCGATGTCGCCTTTAACAGTGCAACAGAGACCGTCAGGTGCGCCCCCGCTCGCCACGATGGCAAGCTTGTCAGTGCCGCTTATCGCTGCTCTCCGCTGGCTGCACAGCCGCTCGACACGCGCGCATGGAACGGTCCCATGGCGACACGTCGCTGGATGAGCTGGAGCGGAGACGGAGAGAAGTTGCATGCCGCGGCAAGCGCCTTTGCCGCGTCGAATCCTTGTCGCACCGGTGACTTGTCGCGCTCGAGCCTTCCCGGCAAGCTCCTCTTGCCGGGTCTTGTCTTCACGTGCCTTGAGCGGCCTTCCCGACAAGCTCCTCTTGTCGGGGCCTTGTCTTCTTAATCAAATACTTTGTTCTTGAATGGCTCTAAAGGAGCCACGGAGGATATTGGCGTGATTTAGGCAAACCTTGCCGCTGGTGTCAGAATCGTCTGCAGTACCAGCACGGGATACTAGGGTACCCCTACTCTAGTACACCGACAAAAACACACAAGACTACTAGAAAGTGGTGGTAGTGGTGGGGTGTCACAAATCCGTCAAGCAAATCTCAAATTCTTACCAGTTCTTACCCAGCAACAAGAGGTGATTGGCAACTGTTGTAGTCAAAACTCTCAAAACTTGGGCAGAGCAATTGCTAGCTGGTGTGAAACGCATGATGTAGATGTATGTGGAGCTAGGAAGGCTTATCATATGGTAGCAAAAATGTCAGCAATAATCAATTTAGAGATGCAAAGTTCAATAAATGCTCAACGACGATACTGTGCTGGTCCTAGGCTAGACCGTGCTAGAGACACGAGCCTAGAACACTAACAAAATCACGGCGCTGCACGGAAATAAGGGAAAAGCACACACTGGATTTTTTTCGCTCTCTTTTTTGCGCTCTTTTTTTTGCGCTCCTTTCTATGCTGAAAATCACTATAACGGCGAGTGTCTCAAAAACTCTTCCCAAGTCAAAATAACAGGATTGGCACGAAATTTTTTTGACTATTTTTTTTGAAAATCAAGGGAGCGACGACCAAAAAGTGCGATAAAAATCATTATGATGGCATGTGTCTCAAAAGACTCAGAAAAGCCTAAAAACAGGATAGGGGAAAAATATTTTCGCCAGCCGAAACTTTGGCCTAAAAACTGCCCGGGGGTCTCCACACTTTTTTCCGAAACCTATGTAGACAAGGAAACACGAATCTGAAACTAGATGGATCTCGAAAGCAAACCTAATATGGGATGGACTTGAATTGGTGATGGATAGGTGGTGGTGTATGTGGAATCGGCTTGGTGGCATGGTATATATGGACTCGGATTGGTGGTGGATATGCGGTGGTAGGATATGGCAGCGGTGGTGGTATATGGCAGCGGTGGTATGATATGGCAGCGGTGGTGGTATATGGCAGTGGTGGTGGTATATGGCAGCAGCAATGAAGATGGTGCGGCGGTGGCGTGACAAACTGCAACAGAACTCGAAACTCTAAAGGACTAGACGCTAACACCAGCAACTCGACACGACAATGCAGCCGCAAATTAAACAAGGCAAAACCCTGAAAAGATTATGCAAAGGCTCAGATTGGTTCGGATATGATGAACTAACCCTATTTTTTTGGCTTTTCGTGGATTGTAGGTATGAAGAACAGACTCGATCTAAACTATCAAAAAACTAGAAAATTTCATCGAGCAACCTAGAAATCAGATACCACTTGATAGAGGCAAAGGTGTCCCGATGTTTCGATGAGATAGCTATCATTCTCTGTGGGAGTCGCCCTTGATGATCCGACTACGAACGTGCAAGACGTCACGCCTTAGCAATCGCTAAACCAACTTTCGAGGGGTTATTGACCACGCTGGAGCACGATCAACCTGACCATGAGGGTCTATTTCCTGCGAGCAAATGAAGAACAAGAAAGAAACTGAGATTGCAATATGGATATTGCGAATATAAGAGGAAAGATTTATTGATGAAAGTGGGGTTCTGTGTGACATCTTGGTCTGGTCGTTGAAGAAAAACGAAGTATGTGAAGTTGCAGCTAAGGCGAACTTTCAATCTAAACAAAACCCAAAGTCTAAACGACACCCTAAGGGCTCTATATATGGAGGAGTAGAGGGGAATTTCATAACCCCTTGTAGGAGGGGTCCGAAACCAACCCTAACTTTGTTTCCCCACACATACAGACTCTAAAAACAGCCTATACTTCAGTATTTTGAAATTACATGGGCCTGGCCCAAAAATAAGGTGGCACAACACCTAAAATAAGCTATGGATGAAATTTATGAAGGGTCATCTTGTATATTTCACCCATGTCCTTGTAGGTCATCACAGAGGCTTCAAAGTGCTTAAATATGCATTAGAAGCGCCATTTTGGATCCCTTTGCAGGCGCCTTCATATCCATGCTTGATCTTGCTCCAGTGTTCATCCCTCTTGTCCATGCTAGGCCCTTCATTAGTAATCAACACAAATGTATCCAATTTAGGCAGCATCATATTCTCATGAACACTAGAATTGTCACCAGGAAACAAAAGTACCTGGTAATTCAATTGGTGTGCACGAGCTCTACTAATTGGTCCAGTATGTATAGCAGTAGGGGTTGTTGGTGTAACAATGGTATTGATGTCCTCATCAACCTCTTTACCTAATTACACCTCTATAAATCCCCAAATATTCCCAATACATTAGGGAGCCACCCAAAGTACTTTTTCCGCAGCTGCAAGTTTCTGTTCTTCCGTGATCCCATCTGGAGGCCTTTTTCGGCACCCTGCCGGAGGGGGAATCGATCATTGAGGGCTTCTACATCAACCTTATTGCCCTTTTGATGATGTGTGAGTAGTTTACCACAGACCTATGTGTACCTAGCTTGGAGCTAGATGGCTTCTTCTCTCCCTTTGATCTTCAATACAATGCTCTCCTCGATGTTCTTGGAGATCTATTTAATGTAATCTTCTTTTGCAGTGTATTTGTTGGGATCTGATGAATTGTGGGTTTATGATCACATTATTCATGAATATTAACTGAGTCTTCTCTGAATTATTTTATGCATAATTATCATAGCATTGCATTTCTCTCCAATCTATCAATTTGGTTTGGCCAACTACATTCATTTATCTTGCAACGGGAGAGGTGCTTTCTAATTGGTTGATCTTGCGGTGCTCAATCCCGGTGATAGAAGAGGACATGAAGTGTATTTGTATTGTTGCCACTAAGGTTAAGAAGATGGGGTTTATTCATATTGCTTGGGTTTACTTTGTCTACATCATGTCATCTTGCTTAAGGCATTACTCCATTTTTCATGAACTTAATACCCTAGATGCATGCTGGATAGCGGTCGATGGGTGGAGTAATAGTAGTAGATGTAGGCAGGAGTCGGTCTACTTGTCTCAGACGTGATGCCTATATACATGACCATTGGCTTGAATATCGTCATAGCTATGCGATTTTCTATCAATGGCCCAACAGTAATTTGTTTACCCACCATATGTTTTTTGTTCGAGAGAGAAGCCTCTAGTGAAAACTATGGCTCCCGAGTCTACGTTTATCTTATATAAAATCCAAAAATACCTTGCTGTAATTTATTTACCACTATTTAATTTTGTGTTTTATTTGTCTATCTATCACTATCAGATCTGATCCTTGCAAATAACCACCATGGGGATTGACAACTACCTTGATCACCTTGGGTGCAAGTATTTGGTCTTTTGTGTGTAGGTGCTTGATACGTCTCCAACGTATCAATAATTTTTTATTGTTCCATGCTATTATAGTATCAATCTTGGATGTTTTATATGCACTTAAATATCATTTTTCGGGAGTAACTTATTAACTTAGTGCCAAGTGCCAGTTGTCGTTTTTTTAACTGTTTTTGGTTTTCTAGGAAATCAGTCCCAAATGAAGTCCAAATGCCACGGAACTTTTTAAAGATTTTCTCTGGACATAAGAGACCCTAGAGATCCTTCGGCATGAGGCCAGAAGGCGAAGGAGTAGGCCACAAGGCACTAGGGAGCACCCTAGTACCTTGTGGGCCCCTCGTTCCTCCGTTTGACATGATTCTAACTCTATAAATTCTCTAAAATCAGCAAACCAATAGAGAGCCACCCAAAATACTTTTTCCGCAGCCGCAAGTCTCTGTTCTTGCGAGATCCCATATGGAGGCCTTTTCCAGTACTCTGCCTGAGGGGTAATCGACCATGGAGGGCCTCTACATTAGCCTTGCTGCTCTTCCAACGATGTGTGAGCAGTTTACCACAGACCTACAGGTCCATAGCTTGTAGGTAGATGGCTTCTTTAGTCTCTTTGATCTTCAATACAACGTTCTCCTCCATGTTCCTGAAGATCTATTCGATGTAATCTTCTATTGCGGTGTGTTTGTGGTGATCCGATGAATTGTGGGTTTATGATCAGATTATCTGTGAATATTATTTGAGTCTTCTCTAAACTCTTTTATGCATGATTATTATAGCTTTATATTTCTCTCCGATCGACCCGATTGGTTTGGCCAACTAGATTGATTTATCTTGCTATGGGAGAGGTGCTCTGTAGTGGGTTGAATCTTGCGGTGCTCTATATCCCAGTGATAGAAAAGGACAAGACACACATTTGTATTGTTGTCATTAAGGGGAAAATGATGGGATTTACTTTGTCTATACATGTCATCTTGCTTAAGGCATACTTCGTTCTTTATGAACTTAATACTCTAGATGCATGCTGGATAGCGGTCGATGTGTGGAGTAATAATAGGAGATGCAGACAGGAGTCGGTCTACTTGTCTTGGATGTGATGCCTATATACATGATCAGTGCGTTGGATATCGTCATAACTATGTGGTTTTCTATCAGTTGCCCAACAATTATTTGTTTACCCACCATAAGCTTTTTGTTCAAGAGAGAAGCCTCTCGTGAAAACTATGGCCCCCAGGTCTATCTTTATCATATATTAAAATCCAAAAATACCTTGCTACAATTTATTTACCATTATGTTATTTGTGTTTTTGTTTATCTATCTAACAGTACGAGATTTGATCCTTGCAATTAACCGCCAAGGGATTGACAACCCCTTGTTGTGTTGGGTGCAAGTATTTGTTATTTTATGTGTAGGTGTTGTTCACGAGGTCTTGCGTGGTTCTCCTACTGGATTGATAAGCTTGCTTCTTAACTAAGGGAAATACTTATCTCTACTATACTGCATCTACTATTATTACTCCACACATCGCATAAACTTTCATCTCCTTGCATTCACTTTCATTTGCCATTTGCCTCTCGTTTTCATCTCCCCCACTTCTAAAATGATTTCACAAAAACACAAAAATATTTTTTGTTTTCCTTTTTGCGTGTTCACTTGTTTGCTTGCTTTACCGTCATGGCTAGTTCTTCGCTTGTTACATGTACCTTGAAAATGAGGTTCTCAATTTTAAGCAAAGGGGAGGGGAGAATTTGAAAGATGCTTGGTATAGGATTTTTGATGCTCAAAATAGATCAACTCGTAAGCAATCTACTACCGTTCTTCTTCGCAATTTTTACCTAGGTGTTACTACTTGGTATAGATTTGTGCTAGATACCATTACCGGAGGGAATTTCTTGAGTAGTCACCCTATGGATGCTTTCAATGCTAGGGGAATTTAGTGGGGTCACCACCTATCATTATTAATGAAACAACATTAACTTTAGAGCATCTTACGCAAAGGCTAGAGGCTATTGAGAATAAAATGCTAACCGTAGAGTATATTGAAAAATTTGACAAAAGATTCATAATCATATTACTCAATTCAGTTCAAAGATATGAGCCACTTTTAAGATGCTAAAAGAAAAGGAACCAATAATTAATGAGAGGATGGACCAAAGTCCAGCTAGTATTGATAAGTTGGAAGAAATTATTAATAATTTAGGTTCCGCTTTTTCTCCTGTTAAAACTATTGAAAAGACTCCTCCTAGTAAGAATTGCAAGTTTATGTATGTTCCTAAGAACAAGGGTGCCATGTCTAGCAATGGAAGTGTGGATCTTAAAATGATTAGTATCCACCCCAATTTCATTGATTTAATAATGGAACCTATCTATGAGAAAAACAATTCTCCACTTTATCCCTAGGAGTGTGATTGTTAAAAATATGTATGCTAAAACTCCTAGGAAGCATGGATGTGTGATTAAGGGATTGGATATGAAGGATGAAAACACTTGAAACTATGCATTACGCCTAGCTAGGGGCGTAAAACAATAGCGCTTTTTGGGAGCCAACCCAAAAGTTATCTTTATTTTTCTTGTTTCTTTTCTGGGTTTTTTGTGCACACAATTATGTTACTGTTATGGTTGTGTTTTTGTGTTTAAATTAGTGTTTCTTCCAATTAAATCCTTTGGGATGATTTGGATGATAGTTGCTTTGATTCTGTGAGAAAATAGAAAATTTTGCACCCAGTAGCAGAATTTTTTAGATTCACTGGAATGTGATAAAATTCTGAATATTTTACACAAGATTGATATACAAATTTCCCATGTTCTCCTAATTTTTTAGAAATTTTCGAGTTAAAAAAGTATGGTCATTGTCCAGTTCATTGCAAATTGTTCTATAGATTTTATTTCTGTTGCATTGTTTGCTTGTTTTAATGAATCTATGGATTGTCTCGGGGGGTATAAATCATGGTGAAGTTAGAATATAGTAGGTATTATGCAATAATAAAATATGAATGGGTTTACGACAGTACCTAAAGTTTATGACTTGTTATCCTAACGGATCTCACGAGTTTTCTGTTGAGTTTTGTGTGCTAAAGTTTTCAAGTTTCTTGAGTGAGATCGCGATGGATGAGGGAATAAGGAGTGTCAAGACCTTAAGCTTGGGGATGCCCAAGGCACCCCAAGTTAATATTCAAGGACACCCAAGACTCTAAGGTTGGGGATGCCCCGGATGGCATCCCCTCTTTCTTCTACCAACCATCGGTAAATTAGTTGGAGCTATATTTTTATTCATCACATGATATGTGTTTTGTTGGAGCGTCGTGTACTATATGAGTCTTTGATTTGTTTGCTTTTTAGTTTGTCAGAATCATCTTTGCTAAACACACCTTTTTGAGAGGGAGACACATTATTCGTGACTTGTTAGAATACTCTACGTGCTTCACTTATATCTTTTGAGCTAGGCAGTTGCTCTATTACTTCACTTATATCTTTTAGTGCACGACAGGGTTATATTCTAAAGAAATAGTTGCACTCTCATGCTTCACTTATATCATTTTGAGAATTTGATAATAGTAATTTCAACATGCACAAGTTATGAAATTGGTCCTAATATGATAGGTACAAGAGGGATATAATAAAAACTTTCATGTAGATCACTGAATATAATAAGTTGTATTCCTTGCAATAGTTTTGCGATATAAATATGGTAATATGTGGGAGGTACTAGTAAATGATTGTGGTTTAGTAAGGCTATTGGTATTAAGGTTTGTGATTCCCGAAGCATGCACGTGTAGTCTCTTGTTATGCTAAGAAGTTGGACAAGATTTATTATTGAGTGACTTCCTTTGCGTGAAGGTCGAGGGAGCGTGATGGTTAACTCCTACCAACCTCCCCCCTAGGGGCATGCGTAGTAGTACTTTGCTTTGAAGGCTAATAAAATTTCACAATAAGTATGTGAGTTCTTTATGACCAATTTGAGTCCATGGATTATACACACTCTCACCTTTGCGCCATTTGCTAGCCTCTCCGGTACCATGCATTGCCCTTTCTCACCTCGAGATGTGGTGCACACTTCGTCGATGCATCCAAACCTCATGGTATGATCCTCTCTATCGGACCTAAACCTCCTTATATCTTCCTCAAAATAGCCACCATACCTACCTATTATGCCATTTCCATAGCCATTCCAAGATATATTGCCATGCAACTTCCACCTTTCCATTATTATGACACACATCATCATTGTCATATTGCTTTGCATGATCATATAGATGACATAGTATTTGTGGCTCAACAACCGTTCATCATTTTTTATACATGTTATGCTAGATCATTGCACATTTTGGTACACTGCCAATGGCATTCATATAGAGTCATATTTTGTTCTAGTATCGAGTTGTAATTCTGAGATGTAAGTAAATAGAAGTGTGATGATCATCATTATTCATTATTAGAGCATTGTCCCAAGTAAGGAAATAAAAAATAGAAAAAGAGGCCAAAAGGGCCCAATAAAAAAATGAGAGAAAAGAGAGAAGGGGCAATGCTACTATCTTTTTCCACACTTGTGCTTCAAAGTAGCACCATGTTTTTCATATAGAGAGTCTCCTATGTAGTCACTTCCATATAACTAGTGGGAATTTTTCATTATAGAACTTGGCTTGTATATTCCAATGATGAGCTTCCTCAAATGCCTGAGGTCTTCTAGAGCAAGCAAGTTGGATGCCTACCCACTTAGTTTTCTTTCTGAGCTTTCATACACTTATAGCTCTTAGTGCATCCGTTGCATGGCAATCCCTACTCCTTGCATTAACATCAATTGATGGGCATCTCCATAGACCGTTGATGACCCACAAGTATAGGGGGTCGATCGTAGTCCTTTCGATAAGTAAGAGTGTCGAACCCAACGAGGGGCAGAAGGAAATGACAAGCGGTTTTCAGCAAGGTATTTTCTGCAAGCACTGAAATTATCGGTAATAGATAGTTTGGTAGTAAGATAATTTGTAACGGGTAACAAGTAACAAGTGTAGCAATAGTGCAGCAAGGTGGACCAATCCTTTAGATAGGAAAGGATAAGCCTGGACAAACTCTTATATAAAGCAAAGCGCTCCTGAGGACACATGGGAATTATTGTCAAGTTAATTTTCATCATGCTCATATGATTTGCGTTCGTTATTTTGATAATTTGATATGTGGGTGGACCAGTGCTTGGGTGTTGTCCTTACTTGGACAAGCCTCCCACTTATGATTAACCCCTCTCGCAAGCACCTGCAACTACGGAAGAAGAATTAATATAAATCTAACCATAGCATGAAACATGTGGATCCAAATCAGCCCCTTATGAAGTAACGCAAAAACTAGGGTTTAAGCTACTGTCACTCTAGCAACCCATCTCTAATTATTACTTCCAAATGCCTTCCCCTAGGCCCAAATTATGATGAAGCCTCATGTAGTCGACGTTCACATAACACCACAAGAGGAAAGACAACATACATCTCATCAAAATATCGAATGAATACCAAATTCGCATGATTACTTATAACAAGACTTCTCCCATGTCCTTAGGAACAAACGTAACTACTCACAAAGCATGCTCATGTTCAAGATCAGAGGGGTATTGAATATCATTAAGGATCTGAACATATGATCTTCCACCAAACAAACCAACTAGCATCAACTACAAAGATTAATCAACACTACTAGCAACCCACAGGTACCAACCTAAGGTTTTGAGACAAAGATTGAATACAAGAGATGAACAAGGGTTTGAGAGGAGATTGTGTTGGTGAAGATGTTGATGAAGATTGACCCTCCCACGATGAGAGGATCATTGATGATAATGATGGCTTCGATTTCCCCCTCCGGAGGGAAGTTTCCCCGACGAAATTGCTCCGCCGAAGCCCTAGATTAATTCTGCCCCAGTTTCGCCTCGAGACGGCCACGCTTCGTCCCGAAAGCTTCCTTATGGGTTTTTCTAGGTCAAAACCTTTCATATAGCAGAAGATGGACACCAGGGGCTGGCCAGGGGGCCCACAAAAGCTAGGGAGGCACGCGCTGGGGGGGTAGGGCGCGCCCCTAGGCTTCTGGCCACCTGGTGGGTCCCTTCTGTTGTTTCTTCACCCAATATTTTTTATTCCAAAACATATCTCCTAAAGTTTCAGGACATTTGAAGTTGTGCAGAACAAGTATCTCAGATTTTCTCCTTTCCGGTCTAGAATTCCAGTTGCTGGCATTCTCCCTTTTCATGTAAATCTTGGAAAATAAGAGAGAAAAGGCATAAGTATTGTACCATAATGTGAAATGGCAGTCCATAATACAATAAATATCAACATAAAAACATGATGCAAAATGGACGTATCACCCGTTGATTAGCCTTATCGATGTGAGACTTTCTCCATTTTTGTCTTCTCCATATCATCTCTACCACCATACTCTATTCCACCCATAGTGCTATATCCATGGCCTGCGCTCATGTATTGCGTACGTGCTAAAAAGCTGAAGCGAGTTAAAAAGTATGAACCAATTGCTTGGCTGACACCAGGGTAGTGCATGATTTATACTTTGTGTTAAGAAGATGGCGCATGACAAGGCTATATGATTTTGTAGGGATAGCGTTCTTTTGCATGGATATTTTATAAGGCATGACTGTTTGTTGGTATGCCTAAGTATTGATGTCTTTATGTCAAATTATAGGCTATTGCTTTGAACATTCGGATCTAAATATGCATGCCATAAAAGTAAGATTACATGATGAACATGTTAGGTAGCATTCCACATCAAAAGTTCTGTTTTTATCGTTTACCTACTCGACGACGAGCAGGAATAAGCTTGGGGATGCTTGATACGTCTCCAACGTATCTATAATTTTTTCATTGTTCCATGCTATTATAGTATCAAACTTCGATGTTTTATATGCAATTATATATGATTTTCTGCGACTAACTTATTAACTTAGTGCCAAGTGTCAGTTGTTGTTTATGCATGTTTTGGGTTTTCCAGGAAATCAGTGCCAAACAAAGTCCAAATGCCACGAAACTTTTTGAATATTTGACCCTAGAAGCTTCAGGAGGAGACCAGAAGGTGAAGGAGTAGGCCACAAGACACTAGGGCGCGCCCTAGTACCTTGTGGGCCTCTCGTTCCTCCAGTTCACCTAATTCCAACTATATAAATCCTCTAAAATTCGTAAACCAACAGAGAGCCACCCAAAATACTTTTGTCGCTGCCGCAAGTCTCTATTTTAGCGATATCCCATCTGGAGGCCTTTTCTGGTACTCTGCCGGAGGGGGAACCGATCACGGAGGGCCCTACATTAACCTTGCTGCCCTTTCGCTGATGTGTGAGTAGTTTACCACAGACTTACCGGTCCATAGCTAGTAGCTAGATGTATTATTCTCTCTCTTTGATATTCAATATAGTTTTCTCCTCGATGTTGTTGGAGATCTATACGATGTAATCTTCTTTTGCGGTGTGTTTGTTGGGATCACATGAAATGTAGGTTTATGATCAGATTATCTATGAATATTATGAGTCTTCTCTGGACTCTTTTATGCATGATTATTATAGCTTTGTTTTTCTCTTCGATCTATCCGTTTGGTTTGGCCAACTAGATTGATTTATCTTGCAGTGGGAGAGGTGCTTTATAATGGGTTCAATCTTGCAGTGATCTATATCCCAGTGACAAAGGGATAAGACATGTATTTGTATTTTTGCCATTAAGGGGAAAACAATGGGGTTTATTACTATTGATTGGATTTACTTCGTATACATCATGTCATCTTGCTTAAGGCGTTACTCCATTCTTTATGAACTTAATACTCTAGATGCATGTTGGATAGCGGTCGATGTGTGGAATAATAGTAGTAGATGCAGGCAGGAGTTGGTCTACCTGCCTCATACGTGATGCCTATATACATGGTCATTTCCGTGAATGTTGTCATAACTATATGATTTCCTATCAATTGCTCAATAGTAATTTGTTTACCCACTGTATGTGTTTTGTTCGAGAGAGAAGCCTCTAGTGAAAACTATGGCCCTTGGGTCTATCTTTATCATATATTAAAATCGAAAAATACCTTGCTGCAATTTATTTACCGTTATTTTATTTTGTGTTTTTGTTTATCTATATATCACTACAAGATTTGATACTTGCAATTAACCACCAAGGGATTGACAACCCCTTGTTTGCATTGGGTGCAAGTATTTGTTATTTTGTGTGTATGTGTTGTCCATGATGTCTTGTGTGGTTCTCCTACTTGATTTATAACCTTGTGATATAGGGTGGAACCCTAGGGGCTGGTCACGATTTGGAGGGGATCCCACAAAGAACACGAGAGGAATCACAAGGGGGAATGAGAGGAAAACACTCAAATCACCAAGAAACGATCACACATGTGCTAGATCCATGAACACAAAGTGGTCAAAAAGATCCAAGGACAACAAAGGAAAGACACAAGTAACTAGTTCATCTCCAAGAGGAGGTCTTTAATCCAAGATGGATCTTCTCCTAGGTGGAGGGCTTGAATCCACTTGGGGGGATCTACTCCTGGATGGAGGTCTTGGCCTCCAATGGAGTAGGTATCAAGTGGATGAGCAAAGCTATCGGGGATGTCGTGTGACATATGCCAAAGGATGGCTTATCATGGAGGGGGCTAATAATACGTCACCGGTCCCAGGAAATGGGATAAGGCGCAAACATGCCCGCTGGTGAATCTTACCCAGGTTCAGGGCCCTCCTAGGAGATAACACTCGTACTCCTGCTCCGCGGGGTCTCTGCATGATCACTCAAGCAACAATGGTGGTTACAAGCTTGCTCCTTGAGCTGTTTCTCTAGAGGGGGAAGAAGAACAAGGCTAGCCATAGCTTCCTCTCTCTATGTGTATGTGTGGGCGAACTATGGTCTCAAACCTTTGCATGGGTGCCCTGGGGGGTTTATATAGACCTACCCCCCAGGGGTACAAAGGGAATCTGGACGGGTGTAGGCCGCGGCTGTCAGTGTCTGTGGTCGCCGGCTTCTCCGCCGGCCGCTGGGGCCCGCCGCCTGGTGGGTCCCGCCGGCTGTCTCGTACTTGGCCGACAGGCCGCGCCCGCCGCTGGCGGGTCCTGCCGGCTGCTTAGTACTGTGGCAATGCCACTGATGATGTGTGCTTTGTCGGGGGAGGCGTGGCTACAGTACCGCTGCCTGGCAAGCATTCACTGTAGCCACGCCCCGTCTCTTCTGATTAATGGCGCACAGACTTTGAGGGAGGGGGAGAGCCGCCTGCTAGGAATTGGCCTCCCCCACACCGATTGGTCGAGGCTCGCCACCTTCTGGCTTCTCACGGATAGGTAGGCCGCCTACAGGCCGTACAGACAGTCCGTAGTGGGTGCATGGCCTCCCTGTTATGGGTGATGTCATGGGCTGCGTGGCAACAGTGCCGCGCCGGGCGGGGGATGTCCGCCCAGTACGCCGCACTGTGGCCAAGCTTTGCCCTGGATTCGGGGGTGGCAGGCCGCATTGTAGCCACGCCCCGTCTCGTCGTCATAATGTGGTGCAAACTTCAAGGGGTGGAGGGGGGTCGCCTCCTGGGGGCCGGCCTCTCTGGAGGCCGCCTGGTAGGAGCCGGCCCACCTCAGGGCTATCTTCTGCGAACTGCCACCCTCTAGCAGCCGGCCGCTCGGACCAGCCGTCCCAGAGAAGGCAGCTCTTTGTCTTCGAAGCTTGAAGGGTGCAGCCAGCCCTGATGTCTTGAACTGCCATGGGGAGCAGATGTGGCTACCCGTGGTTATTTACTCCGACAGTAGTCCCCGAAGCTGGTGGGGCACCGTGGCTGAAAGAGGCAAGGGGCCTCAGCGGCTTCCTACTCCGAGAGGTCCATTGATCTTGCTTCGTCCGTCTTCCGGAGTGCCGACTGTCAGGAGTCGGACGTGACCAGGCAGGCCGCCTGGTGGTTTTTGAAATGTCTCGACGGGAGCTAGGTGGCGTGCCAGCCAGGCGCTAGGCTCGCCGCCCGCTATCCTCACGCCACGCGGCGCCAGCCGTTCGGACCTCCTGCCGACCCATGCGCGTGACGGGACGTCGCCGCAGGCCGGGGCCCACCACTACCGGGCCTCGGCACGCGCGCGGATCCGCTACTGCCGAGGCAAACAGTTGGGATTTCGTGGCGCAATTACTTTGCATTGTTACCGCGCAGTAAATGCGGGGTCGTAGGGTCATGGGCATAGTTAATCCCACGATCCCCACGCCCCATCCCCTCGGCTTCACAACCAGGGGCTACAAGTAGGGGGAGGAGGGGAGCGGCGCTACCACGCGCGCCCTCTTCTCCCTTCGCCATTTTCTTCCTCCTCTTCTCCTTTGCTGCCGCCGCACTCCTGAACCATGCCGAAGTGCTGCCGCGACCTGTCGTCACTGAGCCCATCCTCTCCGCCGTGCCGCTGCTTCGCCGCTGGCCTACGCACTCGTTGCCACGCCACGCCTCCGTCGAACTCGAGCTTCCATGGCGCGCGAGCGGGCCGGTGACTGGGACGGCTCAAACATCCTCGAAGACCACATCACTTTCCTCGGCAACACACGGCGGTTGCCCGGTGAGCGCTATGTTCAGGTACGCGTTTCGCTCATGAAGGAGATTTCGCCGGCGCAGGAGGATGGCGAACGCGTCATCTTTCGGTCGCACTTCCTTCGCGGCTTCGGCCTACCGACGAGCGGCTTCCCCCGTTCCTTTATTCAATTCTACCGACTCCAGCCGCACCACCTCACACCAAACACGGTGGTGCTGCTGTCGGCCTTCGTCATGCTCTCCGAAGGTTACTTCGGCGTTCTCCCCACTCTCGAGCTCTGGGGGAAATTCTTCTACACCAAGCTCAGCACCGCCGCCAAGAACGAGGCGGCTCAGTGCAGAGCCTTCATCGTGGTGCGGTGCCCGGGTGCTGGGAATTGCTTCCCGGCCTTCAGCTTGATGCAGTCGATCAAGCTGTGCAAAAATCATACTTCTACGTCAAGAACGTCAACCCGGCGATCGACTTCATCAACCTGCCGGCTTATGAAGCCGGCCCGCCGGCTGAGCCTCGCACCAACTGGACCTTCATGCCGAAGACGCTGTCGGCCGCCTCCGCCGCCACCGTCGCTCGGCTCAGGGTGATGACGGAGTCGGAGAGCCTCAAAGCCTCGGACTTGCTGACCGCCTTTGTGGAGCGCTGGGTTCTCCCTCTTCAAGGCCGGCCTCACCTGATCAGTCGGATGAGCGGGCATCATGACCCATGCCGGATGTCCACCAGGGAGATGCCGGCCGCAGAGGTGGCCCGCCTGATGAACGAGATCTCGAACTGCAAACTCTCGGAGTCGGAGTGGCAGTTCGACAAGCGGCCGTATTCCCGCGCACACCCGCCGCCTGCGGTAAGCTCTTAACTCTTTTTTCTCTTTTGTCTCTCGGGTTCTGCTTTGCCGCCTGATCAGTCGGTCATGATGCAGCTCCTCACGACCCAGTCGGCAGCCGACGCCCTGGAGCAGGGCCAGGAGTACCTGCCGGACTGATCTATGAGTGATGCGGACAACCCCGACTTGGGGGTGGCCGCCATGGAGGAAGACGACGCCACAGGCGGTGGCGATGGAGCAGGTGGCTCCGGAGGTGGAGGCGGCTTCGAGGGCTGGCCATACGACAACGAGGAGGAGCACGTGGTGCGCCGCCCGCCGGTTGTCAATAGGGCGGGGGCGAGCTCCTCAGCAGCGCCGACTGCACCAGGCGGCGCACCAAAGCGCCGCGCCGGCACGCAGCTGGAAGGCGGCCGACCGAAGAAACCCAAGGGCTCGGCCGGAGCGACCCGGCGGGAGGAGGCCTCCGTGAAGGTGGCCCGGTTCTAGAGGATCCCGAAGCAGCCGCCGACGGTGTCCGTGTAAAAAGCTTGTTTTTTCTTGTGTTTTCCTTTGTCTTTTTTGCAAATTCCCTCTAAGTTCTTCTTATCTTGCTTGAACAGAGCCCCGCTCTCCCTTGAGCGGTCGGCCTCCGCCTCCACAATTGGGGGGATAGAGGGCCCTGCCAACACCCGCCGCATAGACCCGCTCGCTGACTTCCGGGTGGTGACGGAGAAGAACGCGCGGGAGGCGCGCGAGGAGGAGGAGAAGGCGGAACGACAGAGGGAGGCGGCCAAGGTGGCGCAGGATGAGGCGGACGCGGCGGCCAAGGCCCATGCCGACACCGCAACCAAGGCCCGGGCAGACGCGGCCGCCAAGGCGCAAGCAGAGGAAGCCGCACGTGGCCAGACTTCGCAGCTTATGACCCCCCGCGCTCCGTGCCGCCAGCACCAGAGATCCCGGCACCGACTGGAGGACCCGACAATGAGCAGCCGGTCATGGAGAGGGAAGGGGGCGACACCGCCACCTTGAGGACGGAGGTGCCTCAGCAAGCGCCGACTACTAAGGTCCAGGGCAGACGGCCTGACGTGCCGCCCATGACTCAAGTCGGCGGCGAGCTAGTGGTGGGGGCGACCCCCGTTGTTCGCACTCCGGCGCGCCGGCGTGCGGCGAAGGCGACTTCGGCTCCACGGCCTCCGGAGATCGGGGCCTCGAGCTCGTCGACCCCAAAGGTGGAGGCCACTAGTGCCGCCCCGTGAGAGTGGACGTCTGGGGGTGGGACGAGCGTCCTGAACAAGGCTGCGCATGTAGTTCAGTCTCTGCTTCAGGCCCAAAGCACCACCCTCCAGAACTACACGAAGAGGTTCTTGGCGTCGCGAGCTGCCGTCCGAGTATGTTCCTTGACCGCTTTTTTTTCTGATTCTTATAATATTCTTGAATTCTTCTGTGGGGGTGCGCTAGTGCACCCACTGGGTGTAGCCCCTGAGTTCCGGGCCGGTAGCTGA
This sequence comes from Aegilops bicornis, assembly GCA_021605145.1. Taxonomy (NCBI): domain Eukaryota; kingdom Viridiplantae; phylum Streptophyta; class Magnoliopsida; order Poales; family Poaceae; genus Aegilops; species Aegilops bicornis. Next base: position 364,658,735 of record CM038670.1, read on the forward strand.
GCAGGCGGCTCGGAACTTAAAGGTAAATTCCGAGTGCTGACCCTTGCTTTTCTTTTGTTGTCTTTGTTGCAGGATTATCACAACATCCCATGCGGCCACCTTCAACTCCCAGGTCCAGGAGCTGGCCAGGCGGACCACCGATTTGGCCGACAGCCGGAGTAAGCACTCCGCTCTTCGTTCTCGCGGGGGCGCGCCAGCGCACCCACGGGGTGTAGCCCGCGAGATTCGGGCAGACTGCTGAGCAGTCGGGTCGGATCTCCGACAACTACTTCTTTCTTTGTTGATTTGTTGACCGCATTTTCTTTCTTGTCTTCTGCAAGAGCCAATGCCACCTTACGGCAGCAGCTAGGTGAGGCTCAAACCGCGCTGCACGCCAAGGAGGACGGGTGCGGCAAGATGGAGCAAGAGCGCGACCGCCTGGCCAAGCAGCTAGCTGACCAGGCGGACCAGCACCAGGCGGAGCTGCAGAAGCTTAAGGATGCGGAGGAGGCCCTCCAGGCCGAGTTCGAGACTCATCGCTTGAACTGGGTCGAGAGGGAGAAGCCCTCGGACGGCTACGGCGAGATCAAGGACATGCTTGATGGTGAGTTGTTCTTCTCTTTCTTATGCCTGCCGACTTGTCATATAGCCGGCTTTCGTCTTCATACTTCTTTTTTCTTCTTGTGCAGAGTATTTCCCTGGTTACGTCGTTGTCACCAGCGAAGCTGTCGAGGCTGGCTGGTGCGGAAATAGCGCCCAACGCCCCTTGAACCCTCGCCGAGCAGCTGCTCGCCGTCCAAGATCGTCTCCAGCCGGCACAATCGGGCTCTCCCCCGTCTGCAGCGTGCCGGAGCCCAGGTGGTTTCCGCCCTCTGGCCAGGTACTCCAATTCTGCCACCCCCAGTCAGACCTCCGACTAGTTAGAGGTGGCCATCGGCCGCATCGAGGCATGGAAAGGCTCCTCCGCCCGGGCAGGTGCACGGTGGGCCTTGGAGTTCGTCAAGGGGTGGTACCCTGGGCTGAACCTAGCCCAAATGGCCACTCTCCGCGCTGAAGCCAGCGAAGAGTTGGCGGCGGTGGCGCCCGAGCTCTATCATTGCGCCGCGGCTATCATTGAGTACACAGACACCAGCGTCTTCCTCCCCGAGATAAATGAGGAGGGCACCGAGGCGCCACCCAACTGGTTTGGGCTGAACCCAGAAGACGGCGAGGACTCAGTGGAGGAGGTGAGGAGGACGGCGAAGGTGAGGAGGAGAAGGACGAGGACAACAAAGATGATGCGCCTGATGATGGGGACGACAACCGGCCTTAGCCTGACCAAGTCTCGACCAACGGACAGCGCGCCAGCGAGCCGACTGTTGCCGGTGCTGACCAGGCCGAGACCAACCAGGCGGCTGTTCCACCACCCGGAGCCTCGACCTCCGCCGACCCCTCTGATCCGGTTGTTGCTCCTCCGGCCTAGGTGGACAAGTTATCTTTTCTTTTCCTGTTTTGTAATCTCTTGAACAAAATTGTTAAGTTTGCGCAGTTCCACCCGCTGGGGGTGTATTCAAACTCTGTTGAATGTTGGCCGAGGGCCTTTTGCTATGTAGATTGTCTTTGCCGATTTTCGACTTGTCTTGCTTTTCTGCTCCTTTGGCCTTTTCCTTTACCGCCTTCCCTTGGTTGTCGTCTTACCAACCGGATAGGCGCTCTGCGGTCTGTGGCTGGATCAAGTACTTGGCCATTTTTGGGAAGGCAAGTACTTTAGCCGTAGGTAGAGCATAGCAAGTTAAGTTAGAAACCGGTCATCCGGCTATTCAACAGCCGGTCGGCGAGGCGAGGAGCCAGCTTGGCCTATGCGAATGCTTTGGTCCTTAGCCATTTTTCGTGTGGGCACCGTTTCCTGCCTTTAACTCTTGCCAGCTGGACAGTCACTCTGCGAGCTGCGGCTTATGGCAAGAGAGGGCTTAGGTCCCGGCACACTACTGGTCCGACTGCAGGTAGCATTGACATAGTACAAGGAGCCAAGCCGCCGGGCCGACTGGTCGAACCCGGTGCTAGGTAGAATAATGAAATGACACATTCATAGGCATAGAACTTATCATATAGATAAAAAAGGGTGGCCCCCGAGTGCTCCTCGAGGGACCCGATGGCTTAGTGTTTAACACAAAAGGTAGCATGGTACATACTAAATCAACTGTAAAATCTTTAGAGGAGATTTGCATTCCATGGGCGCTCCAATTCCTTGCCCGGATCATCTCTCTTGCGTGCTCTGGGCTTCTGTGCATCAATCAGGTAGTAGGATTCGTTGCCCAATGCTTTGCTGATGATGAAGGGGCCTTCCCAAGGGGCCGAGAGCTTGTGTTGGGCGGCTGTTTGCTGGATCAGCTGGAGCACAAGGTCTTCCTCTTGGAAGGATCTTGGCTTGACCTTTCAACTGTGGTAGCGGCGCGGACTCTGCTGGTAGATGGCGGACCGGCTGAGTGCCAACAGCCGGCCCTCTTCCAACAGATCGACGCCGTCTTCTCATGCTTCCTTTGCCTCCGCCTCCGTGTACATGGTGACGCGAGGTGAGTCAAACTCAATGTCAGTCGGGATGACGGCCTCGGCACCGTACACGAGAAAGAAGGGAGTGAAGCTGGTTGATTTGTTCGGAGTGGTGCGGAGGCTCCAGAGGACGGCCGGCAACTCGTCGATCCAGTAGCCGACCGACCGCTCCAGTGGCTCGACCAGTCGGGGCTTGATGGTGGATAGGATGAGGTCGTTTGCTCGCTTGACTTGGCCATTTGACTGCGGATGGGCAACAGACGCTAAGTCCAGTCGGATGCCCTGCATCGCCCAGAAACGAGCCAAGGCTCTCTTGGCAAAGTTCGTCCTGTTGTCGGTGATGATGCTGTGTGGAACACCGTATCGCACGGTGATATCTGTAATGAAGGTCACAGCAGTCGGACCGTTCAGTTTCTTGATTGGCTTTGCTTCAATCCACTTGCTGAATTTGTCCACGGCGACAAGCAGATGGGTCATGCCACCGCGTGTTGTCTTGAATGGTCCCACCATATCCAGCCCCCACATGGCAATGGGCCAAGTGAGCGCGATGGTCTTGAGTGCAAAAGCCGACAGATGTTGCTTGGAGCTGAATTTCTAGCACCCCTTGCAGTGCTTAACCAACTCCTTGGCGTCTTCCAAAGCAGTTGGCCAGAAGAAACCATGGCGAAAAGCTTTGGCGACAAGGGATCTAGAGGCCGCGTGGTGGCCGCACTCGCCTTGGTGGATATCTTTGAGGATTGCTTGACCCTTCACTGGTTCTACGCAGCGCTGGAAGACCCCAGTCACGCTGCGTCTGAAAAGCTCTCTGTTTACTATCGTGTAGGCTCCTGCTCGGCGTTGCACTTGCCGGGCCGAGATCTCAGTGGTCGGCAGCTCTCTGTTCACTAGAAACTTGAGGATGGGTTGTGCCCACGATGGTGCTTGAATTTCTTCTACTGCCACTACGGCCACTTGTACTAGGGCGGTTGGGTTGGGAGACGGCGGGTCGGAGTTGGTTGTCGCTTGCTGCATCGTTGAAGTCCCCTGGCCGACTGCTACAGCCCCCGGGCCGGGTTGTGAAGTCACTGCTTCAGTCCCCGAGCCGCTTGGTGAAGTTCCGGGGCCGACTGCTGCAGCCCCCGGGCCGGGTGCGACTACTGGAGTCCCCAAGCCGCTTGGTGAAGTCCCCGAGCTGACTGCTGCAGCCCCTGGGCCGAGTTGTGAAGTCCCCAGGGCGGGTGCGACTGCTGTAGTCCTCGTGCCACCTGCCGAAGTCCCCGGTCCGGCTGCTTCAGCCCCCAAGTCAGACCCGACTGCTTCGGGAGGAGCCGACACAAAGATGGACTCAGATTCTAGGGAAGGCTTGATTGACGGCTTGCGGAGGCACTGAAGAGAGACGTCGGCTGGTATTGCTTGAAGGGTGGAGCCGATCCGTGCCAGAGCGTCAGCTGGCTCGTTTTCATTCCGTGGCACGTGAAGGAACTTGCACCCCTCTAAATATCCGCTGAGCTACTGAACGAGGAAGCGGTAACTTGCCATGTTTGCATCCTTGGTGTCCCAGTCACCAGATGACTGTTGGACCACCAAGTCGGAATCGCCGTAGCACAGGATCTGGCGGATGCCGATCTCTTTGGGCAGCCGGAGGCCGTGTACTAGTGCCTCATACTCGGCCACGTTGTTGGAGGCGGCGAAGTGAATTTGCAATGTGTATCTGAGCTTGTCGCCTTTGGGAGAGGTGAGGAGGACGTCGGCTCCCAAGCTGGTGCGCATCTTCGAGCCATCAAAGTGCATCCGCCAATGAGTGGAGTCCAGAGCTGGCGGCAGGTACTGGGTCTCGGCCCAGTCGACGAGGAAGTCGGCCACTACTTGGGACTTGATGGCGGTGCGTGGCTAGTAGAAGATGGTGTAGGGGGCCAACTCGATGGCCCATTTGGCCACCTGGCTAGATGCATCTCTGCTGCCAATGATCTTAGCAAGCGGCGCAGTGCAGACATCCGTGATTGGGTGTTCTTGAAAGTATGGCATCAGCTTCTTGGCAGCAAAGTGCACGTCATAGCACATCTTCTGGTAGTGAGGGTGGTTCTGATTCGAGGTTGACAACACCTCGCTCAAATAGTACACAGACCTCTGGACCAGCTGTGCTCTGCTGTCTTCTGGGCGCTCTACTACCATGACGGTGCTGACCATCCGGCTGATGGTGGCGATGTAGTGGTACATGGGTTCTTTAGCAGTCGGAGCCGCTAGGAGAGGCGGCGTGGTCAGCATCTTCTTCAACTGGAGAAAAGCTTCGTCCCCATTGTCATTCCACTCGAAATGAGTGGTCTTCTTCATGAGCTGGTACAGGGGAAGGGCCTTGTTGCCCAGCCGACTAATGAAATGGCTGATGGATGCCAAACAGCCGATGAATTTCTGGTTGTCTCTCATTCGGGTGGGTCTCTCCATCCTCTCGATGGCCTTGATCTTCACAGGGTTGCATTCAATGCCGCATTCTTAGACCAGGAAGCCAAGGAGCTGGCCGGCTGGTACTCCGAAAACACACTTCTCCAGCTCGAGCTTGATTTGAAACCGGCACTAATTCTCAAAAGTTTCCTTGAGATCTTCCAAAAGGGTTCCGCGCTTGTTTGTCTTCACCACAATATCGTCCACATAGATGTGGGCATTTCTGCCGAGTTGCTTGAGGCGGCACTTCTGCATGCAATTCTCAAACGTGGCACCGGCATTTCTCAAGCCGAATGTCATGGTCAGGTAGCAGAAGGCTCCGAATGGTGTGATGAAGGCGGTCTTCAGGCGGTCTGCCGGGTTCAACTTGATCTGGTGGTAGCCTGAGTAGGCATCCAAGAAACTCAACAGCTCGCATCCAGCTGTGGAGTCTATCACTTGGTCAATCCGAGGGAAAGAAAACGGATCCTTTGGGAAGGCTTTGTTGAGACTGGTGTAATCAATGCACATACACCACTTGTTGTTCTTCTTCAGTACAAGGACTGGGTTGGCAAGCCACTCTAGAAAAAACACTTCCATGATGAAGCCGACCGCTAGAAGCCGGGCAATCTCTTCTCCAACGATTCTTCTCTTCTCTTCCGACAGTCGGCAGAGGGGTTGCTTGACAGGCTTGGCATCTGCTCTGACATGTAGCTTGTGCTCGGCAAAATCCGTCGGAACACCCGTAATGTCTTTGGGAGACCATGCAAAGATGTCCCGATTCTTACGAAGGAAATCGACAAGCTCGCTTTCGTATTTGCTATCGAGGTTGGTACCTACGATAGCGTGCCTCTCTGGGTGCTCAGGGTCCAAGGGGATCTTCTTTGTTTCTTTGGCCGGCTGAAAGGAGCCCTGGGTCTCTGACTCTTTGGGTTCTGGTGACAGGTCCGGCTGCTTGCTGGCCATGGCCACCACCCGGTCCAAGAGCTTCTTCTCAGCGGCAATCACAAGGGACTGGGCCAGCCGGCTGCTGGCTGCAGCACAGGCTGCCAACTTCTCATAGTCTATGTTTATCGTGATAATGCCCTTGGTTCCTGGCATCTTCATCTTGAGGTAGGCATAATGTGGCACTGCCATGAACTTGGCTAGAGCTGGCCGGCCTAAAAGCACATGGTAAGGGCTCTCCATGTCCACCACCTCAAACCAAATTGCCTCACGGCGGAAGTGATTCTTGTCTCCGAAGAAGACATCTATCTTGACCTTGCCGATTGGTGAGCAGGAAAGGCCGGGCACAATGCCATGAAACACCGTCCAACTGGGCCGGAGCTGCTTTTGTTTGATGCACAACTTCTCCATGGTATCACGGTAAAGGATGTTGATGATGCTGCTGCCATCTATCAGAATTCGGGAGAAACGAGCAGCTCGCCTCCTCGTTGCAAGGGTGGCATCCAACACCAAGGCATAGGAACTCGGAGAAGGCATCACTTCCGGGTGTTCAGCACAACTCCGGCTGATAGGCTTCTTAGACCAGTGCATGAACTCTGGAGCAGTTGAGGCAACTGCATTCACTACTTCACGGTGCTGCTGACGTCGGCTATGTCTGTCGTTGGCCACGCTGGTGAAGACAACGTAAGCACCATGTTCTTGAGGGAAATCATCTTGGACTGCGCCGACTGCTGGACGGGCTGCCGGCTGCTGGGGAGGCGGGGCTGGCTGGCCAGCAGGCGGAGGAGGCAGTCCTTCTCCCTTAGAAATGCAGACGAGCCAGTGGTATTTCCGGGTTGTATGGTTGGACGGCTTCTCACCATTGTGGAACTTGCAGGGGGCATCGAGGGTCTGCTCAAACGAAAAAGCAGGCAACCAAGCTGGCTTGCCGCCCTTTCCGCGCTTTGGGGAGTGGTTGTCCTTCGTGTTGCCGGTGCTCAATCGCCGCCACCGCCGCCGGTGGAAGCCGGCTGCGGGGCCTTGCGCTTGTTGTCGTTCGGCTGCTGGCGCCAACTGTTGTCTCCAGGCGGCGTTCGAGGAGCCGGTGGAGCACCTTCCTGGAAGCATCCACTCGGAGCTCCGACTTCATGGAGGAGTCGGCAATGGCGTACTTGTCTGCGGTGATCAGCAGCTCATCGAGCGTGGCCGGCTCATCGCAGAGGAGTCGGTGCTTGAGTAAGGCGCCCTCTCGACACCCGGTAGTGAAGTACTCTATGGCCTGCACCTCGTGCACCCCTTCGCACGAGTTGCGCAGTTCAGCCCAACACGTCAGGTAGTCGCGGGTGGACTCGTCAGGGCCTTGAACGCACAACGAGAGCTGGCAGGGCTTGGGCGGCCGCTTGTAGGTGCTGGTGAAGTTGCGAACAAAGAATTCAGTGAGATCTACCCAACTGTTGATGTTGCGGCGCTTTAGGCTGTTCGGCCACGTCCGGGTCGTGCCCTGGAGCATGAGTGGAACGTACTTCATGGCAACGCGCTTGTTGCCGTTTGCTATGTTGACGGCCGTGGAGTAGTCGACCAGCCAATCTCCTGGCTTCACGGAGCCATTATACTTGGACGTGTCTCATGGGAGCGAGAACCCTTTGGGGAAGGGCTCGTCGTGGATGCAGGGGCCGAAACACGGCGGACCCATCGCGTCTTCCTCTTCTAGGGCCATGGATCGATTGAGACGGTCGATCCGATGGCGGGCGTCATTCTCTCCGACTCCTTCTTGGCGGCCTAGCCGGTCGTCGAGAGTCGGGTGCTCGACAGGCGCGGGGAAGCGTGCCTCTCCCTGCGAGGAGGGGGAGGAGGCGGATAGTCGTCCCGTCATTCCACTGCTCGTGGGCGGCCATCTTGGTCGCGCTCGAGGTGATGCGTGTGCGGCTGCGGCTACTAGCCGACTCTTTGTCTTGTTTGTCGCGGACGCCGCATGTCGTCGTCCGGGAGGTCGCGCCTTGCTCTCGGCGAGGGGGCGGGTTCTCAACCCGCTGCCAGGTTCTTCTGCGCGGTAGCCGGCCTCTTGTAGCGCGGCAGCCGTGTCAATGAGCTACTGAACACGCTCTGTCATGCAGCGACGCTCGTCGCCCTGGAGGTGGACCAGCTCGTCTGCTGCCGCCTGTCCAGATCATATGTTCTCCATGGGCGTGGCATAGACAGAGCAATCTGCCCCGAACATGCTGGCGACGGCAGCGCCGCGCTGCCGGACCGTGCCGATGCGGCTGGGCCCGCCAGCATCCGGCGTGCCGCCAACAGCGCGGTCGATCTCGCGCTGTTAGGCCTCTGAGAGGCGTCTCATGGTGGCGAACTTCTTTGCACTTTCGACGAGCTAGACGCGGCATGCTTCTAGCGTCTCGGCGTTGGCGTCTTCTGCGATGGGCGCAGACAGATCCCGTAGCGCCGCCTGCAGCGGGTCTTGGCCAGCCCCACTAGAGGCTCCGTCGTGGCTAATGACGAGCACCTCCGTGACTGTGCTGCCGCCGCTGTCGGCGCGAGGAAGCGGGTCGTCGATTGTCACCACATTGGTGGGGAAGGCGTCAAGGGATGCTGTGTCAGAGTCGACGAGCATTGGGTCGGTGGAGCCGATCGACTCTATGTCGGAGACCGGCTCGTTGGCGATGTCGAGCTTGCCAAGGAGGTCGACAAGGCAGCTCTCGGAGCTCGCTGCTCCAGCGTCGGGCGCGGGATCATGGGGAGGCGCATCTCGTCGATGAGGTCAGCGAGGCAGCTCGCCGCGCAGGCGAGCTCAGCGTCATGCAGCGCACGGGCGCCAACGCCATCAGGCGTGCCGGGCTGGCCGCGCTCGCTCGGGAGGAACAAGGTTCCCGTCCAGAACGGATCTCCGGACGACGGTGCACCTAGCCCCATGGTGGGCGCCAAATGTCGGGGATGTCGTGCGACATATGCCAAAGGATGGCTTATCATGGAGGGGGCTAATAATACGTCGCCGGTGCCAGGAAACGGGATAAGGCACAAACATGCCCACCGGTGAATCTTACCCAGGTTCGGGGCTCTCCTAGGAGATGACACCCCTACTCCTGCTCTGCGGGGTCTCCGCATGATCACTCAAGCAACAATGGTGGTTACAAGGTTGCTCCTTGAGCTGTTTCTCTAGAGGGGGAAGAAGAACAAGGCTAGCCCTAGCTTCCTCTCTCTATGTGTATGTGTGGGTGAACTAAGGTCTCAACCCTTTGCATGGGTGCCCTGGGGGGTTTATATAGGCCTACCCCCAGGGGTACAAAGGTAATCTGGCCGGTGTAGGACCCCACTGTTAGTGTCTATGGTCGCCGGCTTCTCCGCAGGCCACTGGGGCCTGCTGCCTAGTGGGTCCTGCCGGTTGTCTCATACTTGGCCGACAGGCCGCGCCCGCCGCTGGCGGGTCCTACCGGCTGCTTAGTACTGTGGCAATGCCACTGATGATGTGTGCTTTGTCGGGGAAGGCGTGGCTATAGTACTGCCGCCTGGCGAGCATTCCCTGTAGCCACTCCCCGTCTCTTCTGATTAATGGAGACTTTGAGGGAGGGGGAGAGCCGCCTGCTAGGAATTGGCCTCCCGCACACCGACTGGTTGGGGCTCGCCGCCTTCTGGCTTCTCACGGACAGGTAGGGCCCGCCGCCTGCAGGCCGTACCGACAGTCCATAGTGGGGGCATGGCCTCCCCCGTTATGGGTGATGTCATGGGCTACGTGGCAACAGTACCCGGGCGGGATGTCCACCGATGCGCAACAGACCGTGGCCACGCCCGCCTGGATTCGGGGGTGGCAGGCTGCACTGTATCCCCGCCCCGTCTTGTCGTCATAATGTGGTGCAAACTTCAAGGGGGCGGAGGGGGGCTGCCTCCTGGGGGCCGGCCTCTCTGGAGGCCGCCTGGTAGGAGTCAGCCCACCTCGGGGCTGTCTTCTGTGAACTGCCGCCCTCTAGCAGCCGGCCGCTCGGTCCAGCCGGCCCAGAGAAGGCGGCTCTTTGTTTTCGAGGCTTGAGGGGCGCAGCCAGCCCCGATGCCTTGAAATTCCATGGGGAGCAGATGTGGCTACCCGTGGTTATTTACTCCAACAAAAGCTCTATCTCTCATATGAGCTAAAACCAATGCTAACCCTGGAAAAGTGGAGGTGGAGTCGTATATATAGCCTAGACGGGAGAAGGCGTGCATGGGCTTCGGCCCAATACACTATGCACAGACAGGTGTCGAAAGTCTGACAGCTACTGGACATCCGGTGACTTGCGAGGGTTCGGTCGTCCGGTCGGCATCAGTCGTGCGGCGTTTTGACTCGGGATGGGTGGTGTCGAATTTCCGATTGGGGTCGGACGTCCGGTGCACCGGTCATCCAGTGGACCTCAGATTTTTGGCGTTTCAGCCCTGGTCGGAAGACGTCGGACTTCCGGTGGAGGTCGGTCGTCCGGGCGCTGGGGCTGATCGGACGTCCGTAGGGCGCCGGTCGTCCGGACGCTATAGAGTTTGCTGGTTGGCCCCTGTGGCCGATGTGACTTCCAGGCGTCGAACGTCCGGTCCAGATCGGTCGTCCGGTGGCTGTAGGCTTCTCGCAGCTTTTCCTCTTGGTCCTTGCACTTGGCGTCCTCGCTATCTTGTCCGGTGGATGTAGTTGTTCCATGGCTATCCTCGAAGTACCTGATCACGCATAGGGTTTCCGCTTGAGGTAGTAGCCATGTCTCACATGAAGAATGTGTAAGTTCGGAGAGGAGCGAGTTCACCTTATCTTTGATAGCCCATGCTCGAGCTCTAGTCATTGGTCCATGTGGTGTTGTAGGAGACGACGGTAGGTCCATGGGGATGACCGTAGGATGCTCCGCATCATTCCCCCCCCCCCTTGGGAAAGATCCGACCTCGGATCGAAAGCCTCATCACCATGGTAGGGAGAGAGATCTTTGACGTTGAAGATGTTGCTCACGGAGTACTTGTCGCGTGGAATGTCGATCTTGTAGGCGTTGTTGTTGTAGCGTGCTAGCACCTTGGAGGTTCCGTCGGCTCGAGGTAGAAGCTTGGACTTCTGTTCGTTGGGGAAGCGGTCCTTGTGAAGGTGTATCCACATAAGATCTCCGGTGTTGAATATCATGGGGTTCTTGTTAGTTTTGATCTTGGTCGCGAGGCGTTGTACCTGGCGCACAATGGTGTGCCTTGTATCTTTGTGCACATTCTTGAGATAGCTTGCTTGGGTGCTTGCTTCCATGTTGATGCGCTCTTGTAGTGGTAGTGGTAGTGGTAGAATGTACAATGGGGACAACAGGTTGAACCCGTAGACGACCTCGAAGGGGGACTTGCCAGTAGTTGAATGTCTTGCGCGTTTGTAGGCGTACTCGGTGATGGGTAAGCACTCTTTCCACTCATTTATGTTCTTCTTGATCAACACGCGTAGGAGAGTAGATTGTGTCAGGTTCGTGACCTCTGTTTGGATGCCAGTTTGAGGATGGTATGTCGAAGAGAACAAGAGCTTGATTCCGAGCGTGGCGCATAGCGTCTTCCAAAAGTAGCTTAGGAACTTGACGTCACGATCCGAAACAATAGTCTTGGTCACTCGATGTAGACACAAGATTTCCCTACAAAAGAGATTTGCAACATGTGAAGCATCGTCTATCTTTTTGCATGGGATAAAATGTGCCATCTTAGAGAAACGGTCCGCAACAACAAACATGGAATCTTTGCCATTTCTAGTTCTAGGAAAACCAAGCACAAAGTCCATACTAATATATTCCCATGGGTGATATGGAATAGGAAGTGGCATATAGAGACCATGGGATTGAGCTTTAGACTTAGCTTTGCGACATGTAGAGCAGTGTAACGGGAGACATCACGGAACATCTTGGGACAAAAATAGTTCTTAGCGAGCGTAGCGAATGTCTTGTCACGTCCAAAGTGTCCCATAAGTCCTCCTCCATGAGATTCTTGCAAAAGTAATAAACGAAGAGAAGACTCGAGGATACATAGTTTGTTAGTTCTCATAAGATAATCATCTTTGATGTAATAGTGTTCCCAAGATGTATGCGTCAAACATTTGGCATAAGAAATAGAAAAAGTAGGATCATGCGCATACAAGTCTTTTATGTGCTCAAAGCCAATGACATTCAATTCAAGTTGGGTGACAAGCATGCATTTGCGGGAAAGAGCATCCGCCTCAACATTTTCTTTACCATGAATGTACTTGATGACATAAGGAAAAGACTCAATAAGCTCACTCCATTTGGCATGTCGCTTATTCAATTTAGTTTGACCCTTAAGGTATTTAAGCGTTTCATGATCCGTATGGATGACAAATTCATGAGGACGGAGATAATGTTCACACTCACATGCAAAACTCGTACTAAGGCATATAGCTCTTTATCATAGATGGGATAATTGAGTTGCGCGCCCGAGAGTTTCTCACTAAAGTAAGCTATGGGGCGCTTCTCTTGCTTTAACACACCTCCTATACCATTGCCACTAGCATCGCAATGAACTTCAAAAGTTTTGTCAAAGTTTGGCAAGGCAAGAAAAGGTCATGAAATGTGGTATTTTGGGATGTTCCTCAAACAAATTGTGCATTCTTATTACTCAAGGCATGCAAAGGGGATGCAATAGTGCTAAAGTCCTTAATGAATCTACAATAGAAACCGGCTAGGCTAAGGAAACTACACACTTGTTGCAAGTTGGTTGGTTGTGGCCAAGTTTTAATAGCATCAATTTAGCTTCATCTACGTGAACACCCTTAGATGACACAACAAAACCCAAGAAAACAAGCTTATCAACACCAAAAAGGCATTTGTCCATATTAGCATAAAGGCGCTCTTTTCTTAGAGTTTGCAAAACAGTTCTAAGATGGGTGACATGATCCTCTAAAGACATGCTAAACACAAGAATATCATCAAAGTAGACCACAACGAATACGCCAATGTAAGGGCGAAGAACATAATGCATCACATGCACAAAAGTACCGGGTGCTTCTGATAAACCCATAGGCATAACCAACCATTCATACAATCCAAACTTGGTTTTGAAAGTGGTTTTCCATTCGTCACCCTCTTGGATGCGAATTTGGTAATAGACACTCTTAAGATCAATCTTAGAGAAAATGGTGGCTCCGCTAAGCTCATCTAGCATATTGTCAAGGCGTGGAATGGGGTAACGATAATGAACGGTGATAGCATTCATAGGACGACAATCGGAATACATGCGAAAACTACCATCTTTCTTATGCACAAGAATAACTGGCACGACACAAGGGCTTAAGCTTTCACGTACATGCCCGTTGTCAATGAGCTGTTGTACTTGCCTTTTTATTTCCTTGTTTTCTTCTAGATTTACGCGGTAGGGTTCCTTGTTCGGTAACGGTGCGCCGGGAACGAGGTCGATTCGGTGTTCGATGCCACGTAGTGGAGGTAGACCCGGAGGTAGCTCATCGGGGAATATGTCCTTCAATGCTTGCAATAGTGAAGATAACACTAAAGGTAGATGGTGAGAGGTGTTAGTTTTAGGTGCCTCGTCCTTGCACAATAGGACATAGTGTATAACACTTGATGGGTTCTCACACACTTCTCTCATCTCACTTTTGGTAGCGAATAGCACTAAGTTTTCTTGTCGCTCATCATGGAGGTACTCGATTTTGGCTTGTGGCGCTCACTCTCTTTTTGGTGGTTCACTCTCTCACTATTCTCTCCATGATGGGTGGTTGCTTGCTTGTCGGGGATCACTTGAATTGGTGACATAGGTCGTAGCACATACTCCTTTCCCTTCATCTTGAAGCTATAGTGATTGGTTCTTCCATTGTGGATGACGTCGTGGTCGAATTGCCATGGTCGTCCAAGTTGGAGGTGGCAAACGGACGTTAGAACCACGTCACACTCCAAGGTGTCTTTGTATGCTCCAATGTTGAAGGAGACTTGAACGGTGTGCTCCACTTGAATGGTGCCGGAGTCGCTAAGCCATTGGACCTTGTAGGGGCGAGGATGCTTCATATTGACCAATTGGAGCTTAGAACATAGCTCTTCACTTGACAAATTGTGGCAACTTCCTCTGTCGATGATGACCTTCACGGACCTTCCATTGATGTCCTCCTTGGTGTTGAAGATATGGCATCTTTGGTCTTCGTCTTGTTGATGTTGAAGTGTCAAGACCTTGGAGACAACGAGAGCGGGGCTCGAATCATTGTCACAAAATACTTGGTCATCTTCATCTTCATTCACGCGCCAGTGCATGGCCACGTGCTCAACTTCTTCCATTTCTTCTTCACTCATAGAGTCATAAGTGTCATCGTCATTGGCGATCATGGTGCACCGAGTGGGGCACTCAAATGTCTTGTGGCCTCGGCCTTGACATGTGAAGCATTTGATGGACTTGTCTTGATGGTCTCATCCGGTGGAGTTGTATATGATGAAGCTCTCGGCTTGAAGTTGCTTGTACTAGGAGAACGACTTGAAGGTGTCGAAGTTTTCTTGTAACTTGACTTGTCGCTGTTGCTTGTAGAAGGTTTGGTTGATGTAGAAGGTGGTTTAGTCATTGAAGCATAATTGTATGAGACATATGTCTTTGAAGATTACTTGGCATACTTGTAGTCATCTTGCACTTGTCGCTCTGCCTTGGTGGCTTGGTGCACTAGCTCGATGAGGTTTGAGTAAGGTTGGAAGTCGGCAATCTTCTTCAGTAGGATGATTGAGTCCATTGAAGAAACGTGCCATAGTTTTCTCATCATCTTCCGTGACATTAGCTCGAATCATGTCAATCTCCATTTCCTTGTAATACTCTTCAATGGTCTTTGTGCCTTTCTTGAGGAGTTGTAACTTCTTGAAGAGGTCACGATTATAGTATGTTGGCACAAAGCGCACTCGCATGACATCCTTCATTTGATTCCATGTTGTGATGGGTGGGTCACCTCTTGCCGCTCAACGCTCAATGACTTGCTCCCACCAAATGAGGAGATAGTCTTAGAATTCAAGAGATGCCATGTCGATCTTCTTCTCTTCCTCATAGTTGTGCAAGCGAAAGATCTTGTCAACTTTCAGTGCCCATGAAAGGTAGTCTTCGGGGTCGTTTCTTCTAAAGAACTTAGGCATGGTGAACTTGAGCTTGTCGTAGTGTTGCTCTTCATTGTGTTGGGGTCGATGGTGATGACACTCTTGGCATGGGGGAGGATCTTGAGCCGCTTGCTCCTCATGCTCTGCTTGAATATTTTGTTATTAAGGTTGTGGAATTCTTACATGGTTCCTCATTTCTTGGCGCTCCTCAAGGCATGGGCTTCTTCTTGGCGCTCTCGACGGAGGGCCTCTACTTGTAGTCTTGCTTGACGGTTGCGCTCGTCAACGGCTAGTGTAGCTTCATGTAGAGCACGTTGGGCTTCAAGGTTTTGTTCCTCACAACGTTGTTGTTCTTGTCGAGGGGCATCACCATCTTGTTGTTCTTGTTGCTTGGCATATTGGAGCTTGCTCTTGGACCAGAGGATCATTAGGTTGTCATCGTAGGCAGCCACGTTCACGTAGACGAGCTTGTAACCCATTGCCATGAAATGGATTTTTTGGAGCTTGATTAACTTCATTGTCTTGGCAATGTTGCGAACGGGCTCGAGGAGGACTTGCATCCGAAGAAGATTGCGAAGAATGTCGACTTGAGTGGCTCCATCTTGAATATGACGAAGATGTAGTAGATTGATTGACCATCATGGCTCGTATGTCTTCCTTGAGAGTAGCCATCGATGTGTCGAAGTAGTCTCTTGTATGTTGCTCGGATTGTTGCAAGTCAGTAGCGAGTAGGTCGATGCAGTCGCCCAATGCTTCATTTTCTTGATGCAAAGCTCTTTGTGCACCTAAGAGGTGGTTCTTGGTCACGTAGATGTTCGGGTCCTCATCTTGCTTGATGAAGAGTGGGTTCGAAGAAGTAGTTGGCCTATCCATCATCTCAAGAAAATGTGAGTGGAAGAAAGAAAAGAACTAGACCAAATGTACCTTACCCGATGTTCAAGATGGATCAATGATGACTCAATGGTGTAACAAGGAAATAACACAATTGGTACCGAATCTCGTTGATTTCTCACACCTACACAAATAAAGCCTTTGGTGGAGCTTGGTGAGGACGGTGGACAAAGTTTATGCAATTTTCAGCAAGACTCAATAATGTTGGAAAAGATTCACAAAAGTGCAAATGCAACAAGTAGACCAATAGCAAAATGTGGCTACGAAACACACCCACGTAAAGATAAATGGGGTTGTGCGACCAAAAATGAGCTCAAAATGTGGAAACCACGCAAAATGCTCTTGTTGCACAACTCTAGAGAGACGCTAGCATGATTGCACAATAGGTGGATACGAGACTTGTGCACAACATACAAAGCAAAAATGCAACGACTTCTATCCCAAGTATGCTATATGTATGGTGTTCCGATGATATGATCCAAGATGATCGAGTATGACAATCTTAATGTAGTATGATGCTATGGTTCTTGCTTAAAAGCTCTTTGCTTATCGTTCTCTTCTGCTTAAAAGCTTGTTGGCTCTTTCTATTTTGAGCTCTTTCTTTGGACACTTATGCAAAACTTCATGAACCAAGATAGCAATTGTGTATATATGATGACAACCTTGTGGCACAAGATAAGATACGGATACCAAGATGATATGATATATGCAATGAGACGATGATCACTAATGTGCAAAAGTAACGTTGTCGGCAATACTCAAATGGCTAGTCTCGATAGGAAAGTTACGCAAGATGGGCTATGGGGTTATCAATGCAATGGCAAGGAGTACACAAAGGTGTGGACGAAGTTACCGTCCTTGCTTACGGTTGATGGTGTCAAAATTGTGAAGAGGTTGTTGTCGATGACGAGTCCATGTTGAAGATGAGCGATGGTGATGTCGTTGTCGAACCGTCCCTAAGTAGCCGAAACACGTTCGGAAATGGAAGCCGCAATTCAAGTTCTCAAAGAACAAAACGTGTCAAACTCGTCAGAGTTCATAGCGGGTATGTGATGGTGGTTGCGAAAACCGGCGATGGTATGCTGCAATGCAATGAGGGGTTAAGGGAGTGGTGGTGCGGAAGGTGTAGTGGGCGGCTGAAATTTTTTGATGGAAAATTTTCAGTTTCGCCAGGAAACATCAGACGTCCAGTGGTGGTCGGACGATCGGTTGCCATTGGACGCCCGGTAGCCGCCGGACGTCTGGTGCTTGGGCGATTTCGGGCACATCATGAACTTCTAGGGTTTGTGGTGGAGAAGCAAAATTTGGTCAAAATTGGACGAATTTGTGGATGGAAATTCAGGAAATGATGGGGGAAAGCTATATCCACTCATGGCAAAGCAAATCCATGGATAAAATGGAACAAAACTTCATCATACCAACAAATCAAAAAAAATTGGGGCTATTTTGGTGGGGAATTTTCGAAATTGGGACAAAATCCACAAAATTAGGCTAGAAATCAAAGGGTAGGGGCTCCAAATTCATGATCAACCAAGGCTCATGATACCAAGATGATATAGGGTGGAACCCTAGGGGCCGGTACTTCACGATTTTGAGGGGATCCCACGAAGAACACGAGAGGAAACACGACGGGGAATGATAGGAAAACACTCAAATCATCGAGAACGATCACACATGTGCTAGATCCATGAACACAAAGAGGTCAGAAAGATCCAAGGACAACAAAGGAAAGATACAAATAACTAGTTCATTTCTAAGAGGTCTTGAATCCAAGATGGATCTTCTCCTAGGTGGAGGGCTTGAATCCACTTGGGGGGATCTTCTCCTAGATAGAGAGCTTGGCCTCCAATGGAGTATGTATCAAGTGGATGAGCAAAGCTCTATCTCTCATATGAGCTAAAACCAATGTTAACCCTAGAAAAGTGGAGGTGGAGTTGTATATATACTCTAAAGGGGTGAAGGGGTACATGGGCTTCGGCCCAATACACTGTGCGTAGATAGGCATCGGAAGTCCGATAGCTACCGGGCGGCCGGTGACTCACGAGGGTCCGGTCGTCTGGTCAGCATCAGTCGTTCGGCGTTTTGGCTCAGGATGGGCGATGTCGGATTTATGGTCGGGGTCGGACGTCCGATGCACTGGTCGTCCCGTGGACCTCAGATTTCTGGCGTTTTGGCCCTGGTCGGAAGCCGTCGGATTTCCGATGGAGGCTGGTTGTCTGGATGCTCGGGCTGATCGGACGTCCATAGGGCGCCGGTCGTCCGGATGCTGTAGAGTTTGCTGGCTGGCCCTTCTGGCCAGTGTGGCTTCCAAGCGTCGGACCTCCGGTGGTTATAGGCTTCTGGCAGCTTTTCCTCTTGGTCCTTGCACTTGGCGTCCTCGCTATCTTGTCCGGTGGATGTAGTTGTTCCATGGCTATCCTCGAAGTACCTGATCACGCATAGGATTTCCGCTTGAGGTAGTAGCCATGTCTCACATGAAGAATGTGTAAGTTCGGAGAGGAGCGAGTTCACCTTATCTTCGATAGCCCTTGCTCGAGCTCTAGTCATTGGTCCATGTGGTGTCGTAGGAGACGAAGGTAGGTCCATGGGGATGACCTTAGGATTCACTGCATCACCTTGGTCCTTAACTAATGAAAATACTTATCTCTACTATATTGCATCATCCTCTCCTCTTCGAGGAAATCCCAACACAGCTCACAAGTAGCAGTGTTGCTAACGAGGTTTCGCGTGGTTCTCCTACTGGATTGATAACCTTGGTTCTTAACTGAGGGAAATACTTATCTCTATTGTATCTCCTGATCGAGGAAATCCCAACGCAGCTCACAAGTAGTAGGAAGAATTTCTAGCGTCGTTGCCAGGGAGACATCACCAAAACCTATCAAGTACCTTCGCATAAACCATCATCTACTTGTTCTTACTTTCTATTGCCATTTGCCTCTCGTTTTCATCTCCCCAGCTTCTAAAATGTTTTTACAAAAGCACAAAAATATTTTTGTTTGCTTGTTTGCTTGCTTTTATCGTTATGGCTAGTTCTTCGCTTGTTGCTTGTACCCCTTAAAGCACAAGTGCTCCCTAGGTGGTTTAGGTAATTAATGTCAACATATCTCTTGTTGGACTAACATTTTTATCTAGTATGTTTCAGATAAGTTCAACAGTGAAGTGGCATGGACTAGAGGATGTGAAACCCCTTCAAGCTGCTAAGGACAAAGGATTGGCTCAAGCTCAAAGCTCAAGACTCTACATTTTCTATTTTAGTGATCCAAGGTCACATTGAGTCTATAGGAAAAGCCAATACTATCAAGGAGTGATGAGGTGTTGCTTAATGAGGCTCTTGCTCAAAGTGCTTAGTAATATGCTCCAAAGCCCTCAACTACTTTCTCACATCCACATATGACCTAAACCAAAAGTCAAACTCGTCCCCACCGATTCATTCTATCCGGCGCCACCGAGTTCAGATATCATAGCCACTACCACAAACCCTAGGCAAATCGGTCTCACCGATAGGGATCTCGGTCTCACCGAGATGGGATTGCAAACTCTCTGTTGCCTATTGCAATAATTTCGGTCTCACCGAAACTTGCAATCGGTAGCACCGAGATTGCAATGCAAACTCTCTGTCACCCCTTCGTAACATTTCGGTCTAACCGAAATGAGCGAATCGGTCCCACCGAGTTTGCCTGACCAACTCTCCGGTTAGCTTATTACCAAAATCGGTCTCGCCGAGTTTGTGTAATCGGTCTCACCGAGATTACGTTATGCCCTAACCCTAACCATATCGGTCCTACCGAGTTGCATGTCGGTCAATCCTAATGGTCACTAGATTTGATGAATCGGTCCGACCGAGTTTACCAATTCGGTCCCACCGAGTTTGGCAAGTTGTGTGTAACGGTTAGATTTTGTGTGGAGGCTATAAATACCCCTCCACCTCCTCTTCATTCATAAAGAGAGCCATCAGAACGAACCTACACTTCCAACCTACATTTTCCGAGAGAGAACCACCTACACTTGTGTTGAGACCAAGATATCCCATTCCAACCATATGAATCTTGATCTCTAGCCTTCCCCAAGTTGCTTTCCACTCTAATCTTCTTTCCACCAAATCCAAATCCTGTGAGAGAGAGTTTAGTGTTGGGGAGACTATCATTTGAAGCACAAGAGAAAGGAGTTCATCATCAACACACCATTTGTTACTTCTTGGAGAGTGGTGTATCCTAGATTGGCTAGGTGTCACTTGGGAGCCTCCGACAAGATTGTGGAGTTGAACCAAGGAGTTTGTAAGGGCAAGGAGATTGCCTACTTCGTGAAGATCTACCGCTAGTGAGGCAAGTCCTTCGTGGGCGACGGCCATGGTGGGATAGACAATGTTGCTTCTTCGTGGACCCTTCATAGGTGGAGCCCTCCATGGACTCGCGCAACCGTTACCCTTCGTGGGTTGAAGTCTCCGTCAACGTGGATGTACGATAGCACCACCTATCGGAACCACGACAAAAACATCTGTGTCTCCAATTGCGTTTGAATCTTCCAAACCCTTCCCTTTACATTCTTGCAAGTTGCATGCTTTACTTTCCGCTGCTCATTAACTTGTTGCATGCTTGCTTGATATGTATTGTGTTTGTTAAACTTGTGCTAAAAATCCACTTCAACCCAAAGAAATTAAAAACTCCAACTTTTGGTACTTAGTGTCTAATCACCCCCCCTCTAGACACCTCTTCTCGATCCTTTCAATAGGTATAAGAGCTTTGGTCTCCATTGCCTTGGTTTAATCACCATTGGAGGAAGATGGATGTGTCTACTTTAGGGAGTCTTAGACATAGAGTGCCTATTCTTGATGGAGAGTATTTTCATGAGTGGAAAATGAGATGCTTGAGATTTTCAATGAATATCATTTGAACAAGTATATTGCTAGCCCTTGTGCACCTCATATTGATCCTTTGCATCCCACACCCGAAGAGGATCTTGACATGATTCGCAATCTTAGGACCATCAATCTTATCATAAGAGGATTGCCCAAAAACTTGATTGCTAGTTTGCCTACTCTTGATTGTGCCTATACCATATGGAGATTTCTTGAGGAACGATTTCCAGATTATTCCTTGAAAAATCTAGACGAAATTCTCCATAAGTCTATTGCCTTGAGTAAGATGAATTCTAGTGATCCTAGCTTTGGTGATTGTCTATTTGAACTTACAAATCTCATGCGTGCCATAGGAGATGTTGGAATCATTAGCAATATCATTTCCGAAGCTATTAGAATCCATAAAGACAATCATAGAAATGATCATTTGTCTAATGAATTACCCTCTCTAGGACTTGATCAATCACAATATGATGTTGAACATGGATACTATGATGAGGATGATGATAGTGAATATGATCTTGATGATGCAATGAGACACTTTGGACTTATGGCAAATCTTCGCGGCTACATGGCTGGAGGAAAGGAATGGGTCCTTGAGAGTGGATGTTCCGATCAAATGACCGGAGATAAAGACATGTTCCGTGAGCTTGCTGAAAACGTCGGCCCTCAAAAATATGTCACCTTTGGTGATAACTCAAAGGGTAAGGTGGTTGGCCTCGGTAAGGTGGCCATCTCACATCATAGCTCCATACAAAATGGCATGCTCGTTGAATCTCTTGGGTACAATTTGCTTTCAGTTTCTAGACTTGCTGATTTCGGTTTCAATGTCTTATTCACTGAAGTAGATTGCCAAGTGTTTCATAGAGACAATCATAAAATGGTCTTTATCGGAATACGTAGAGGTGATCTTTACATTGTTGATTTCACTAGAAAGGCTCAACCTAGAACATGCTTAATTGCTAAATCTTCTAAAGGTTGGTTATGGCATAGACGATTAGGTCATATTGGTATGCGAAACCTTGACAAGCTTATTAAAGGTGATCATATCCTTGGAGTAAAAGATGTTATATTTGAAAAGGATATACTTTGTAGTGCTTGTCAGGCAGGGAAACAAGTTGGAGGAAGTCATCGCGCGAAGAACATCATGACCACGAGAAGACCACTTGAGCTACTTCACATGGATCTCTTTGGTCCAAATGCCTACACGAGTCTCGGTGGTAACTCATTTGGACTAGTCATAGTTGATGATTTTTCAAGATTTACGTGGGTGTTCTTTCTTGATGACAATCCGCAGGTCCAAAAGATCTTCAAAAACTTCGCTAGGAAGGCCCAAAATCAATTTGACGTGAAGATCAAGAAGGTTCGAAGCGACAACGGAACGGAGTTCAAGAACGCAAATGTGGATACCTTTCTTGACGAAGAAGGGATTTCACATGAGTTCTCGGCTACGCACACACCTCAACAAAATGGAGTCGTTGAGAGGAAGAACCGTACTCTTATTGAGATGGCAAGAACGATGCTTGATGAGTACAAGACGCCAAAACAATTTTGGGCAGAAGCGGTTGAGACAGCTTGTCATGCTACAAATCACTTGTATCTTCACAAGCTACTCGGCAAGACGGCTACGAGCTCCTCACCGGTAACAAACCCCAAGTTGGATACTTTCGAGTATTTGGCTCAAAGTGCTACATTCTTGATAAGCATCGCTGCTCTAAATTTGCTCCCAAATCTCATGAAGGTTTCCTACTTGGTTATGGCTCAAACTCTCACACTTACCGTGTCTACAAAAATTTCACCCGAAAGGTTGAAGAGATGGTAGATGTGAAGTTTGATGAATCTAACGGCTCGCAAGTAGAGCAATTGCCAATTGATGTAGGAGACAAAGACCCTTCGGAAGCAATTCAAGACTTGTCTATTGGCAAGATTCATCCAACGGAGGTAAAGGAGAGTACCTCGTCAGTCCAAGTGGAAGCTTCTACCTCACGACAAGGTGAACCAAGAATTGATATGGGAGCATCCACAAGTGGGACACACCAGGACGAAGAAAACGAGGAAGCACACCAAGATGAACATCAACAACCTCATTCTCCACCACGACAAGAGAATGACAACGTCAACAATGAAGAAGGCCAAGAAGAAGAACAAGATGAAGAAGATGTTTCACCCCGAGCCAAGCCAAAGCTCCCACGAGTTCGAGCAAGAATTGCTAGAGATCATCCCGTCGAGCAAATCTACAATGATATCTAAACCGGGAGAATCACTCGCTCTAAAACTCGTTTAGCTAACTTTTGTGAACATTACTCATTCGTCTCTAGCATTGAACCTATGAAGGTTGAAGAAGCATTGGAAGATCCGGATTGGATAAACGCTATGCATGAAGAGCTACACAACTTTGAGAGAAATCAAGTGTGGACATTGGTTGAAAAGCCCGACAACAACCACAACATCATTGGTACCAAATGGGTGTTTCGCAACAAGCAAGATGAAGATGGTCAAGTCGTCCGCAAAAAAGCACGCCTAGTCGCCCAAGGCTACACTCAAGTCGAAGGTATGGTGTAACATCCCAAATTTTCAATTTGGAATGTTATACATAGAGCATCATTGCATATAATATTTTTTTCATTGCATTTTTGCTCGATCCTAGAAATTCTACACAACTCAAGGACCCACGGAGAGAGTTGGGGATTTTCGTTATTTTCATATTTGAGTTTTCTCAAAATTTGAAAATAGGATCATTTGATTTTAATTATTTTATCTTCAATTATTTCTACTATCAAAATATGAGAGAGGGAATAAAATGACTTTCCCAAAATAAAGAAATAATGAAGATTTAATAAAAAATCAAATAAGATTTTATTTTGGAGATTTTCGCCTTTTATTTGAATTTAGGAAAAATGCGCGTTTTTCATAATTGCATTTAGGCCCCAAATAAATGTTCATTAAATCCGGCTTGATTTTAGAAGCTGGGGAAAATTTATTTCGGGATTTTTGGAGTCCATTTAGTATTTCTTTTTATTTTATTTTCTGTGCGTAACTATTAAAAAAACGCGCAACCGACCTACGTGCCGTGTCCGCCCGGGACTCCGGCCTGAGGAGGCTTTATAAGCCGGGGGAGGCCAGCCCGAGGCCCAGCTGCCACCCCAGCCCCCCCGAACCCTAGCGCCGCCCCGCCGCCGCCCGCCAGCCTCCGCGCCTCCCAGCGCCGCCGCCGACCCGCCGCCCGCCCGCGCCTCCCACGCCGCCGCCGACCTACCGCCCGCCGCCGCCGACGAGGTTCGCCGCCGCCTCGATCCACGTGCCACCGGTTTTTCTAAAAACTGGGCGGTTTTTCTTCGGTTTTCTTTCGGTCTTTTTTCGGTTTTTTTATTTTCGTTTTTTATTAGTTCTGATTTTTTTCGGTTTAGGCTAATTAGCGGACATTCGTCCGTTAGTTCGTTTAAACGAACGCGTTCGTCAGATTAGTTTAGTTAACGAACGTCCGTTCGTTAACCCGTTCGTCGTTTTTCTTTTTCTCGGATTTAATCCGTGATTTTTCTGATCGCGATTCGTGATTCGATTTTCGTTTTAGTATAACTTTTCGCTCGTTTATCGGAATCAGGCGATTCAAGCGCCTAGAGTTGCGTCTCGAAACCCTCTTTCCGAATAATCTACTTAAACAAGTTTTTGATTCTGTAAAATTTGACTTAGATTCAGATTAGTAAAACGAAGCTGTTTTCTTCCGCCGTTTGACTTTCGTTACTTCGTTTGATTTGATTCTTTTTGCAAACCAGAGTTCTTAAGTTAAACTTTCTGGTTAGATCTATTTGAGTTTTACCTGTGCATTAGATGAGTACTTATTGTATGCTTGTTTGTTTGTCTGCGATAGAATACCCGGAGTGCGCCGCCTGTTACTTCGAGTCTCTAGGTTTTGCGGATCATCAGCAAGGCAAGTAACACTTTGATTATACCTCTTCTCATACCCAGTTTTTATGCATTAGATCTATCCTCAAACACTTGCATGATTAGGATCTAATTAAATTGTGGGTTGGGAAGTAGATTTGAGGTAGTACCTATTACCTGTTTTATTATCAAACCCTTGGGAGTTACTTCTACGTTTGCTTATCATGCCATGCTATGCTAGTAGACGTGGATTGGGTGAGTGTATCCATGACATATGTGAGATTGTTATTTAATGGTTTATTTAAGGTGGCAACTTAAACACACATCTGGGTGGATTGAGGCACCTGGTTTCTATCGAGACTTGCTTGTATTTCTTGGGACCGCCACCCAGGCTCAAAGGGATCATGAGATTATTCAAACTAGAAACTTACGTGTGCAGCCACAAGCCATTATGGGCTCTGGCTTAGTTGATTAAGTTGTGCCAACTCTTACGGGTAGGCTAGCTGATGTAGGGGATGTAGGTTGGTACGGTCTACCCACATGTAAGGTGCTAGCGCTTCTGAAAGACTATGTCTCTGTCATCCGTTTCTCAAACATCTTATAGTGCGAGAAATCAAGCGGAGGCGATCCAGTCTTGTGGGGAAAAGTGCGCAAACCTCTGCAGAGTGTATAAACTAATCATGGTTAGCCGAGTCCCCGGTTATGGACATCTTGAGTATCTAGTACTTGGATATCATGTGAATCTCATCATGTTACTTCTAATTTAATATTGTTGGGTTTGTAAATGAGTACTTTTGATTGGGATTGAGAATGCTGTCAACCATTCTCAATGTTTAACAACCACCATGATAGTTAAATAAATTTATTCCTTTGCAGTAGGGAAAAATTGGCTTTACGCAAAAATTGTAACCATAGAGCTTTTCCACCAGCCATATATGCATGTAGTATAGGCTTATCATTCCATTATTTCTCTATGTGTTACATTGCCAGCATATTCCATGTGCTGACCCGTTTTTGGGCTGCAACATTTCATGTTGCAGACTTTTCAGACGACGAGTAAGGTGCTTAGGTCGTGGTTCTATACTCAGTGATGCCGTTGGACTTGATGGACTCGCTTATTCTTCCAAGCCTTCCGCTGTTATCGTATTTAGATGGTCTTAAGCCATTTTCATTTTATTAAGTTCTCTCTTGAGACATTCGATTGTAATAAGTGTGTGATTGCTACTCTGTTATAAATCCTCCGAGTACTTTGTGGTGTCGACATTCTTGATCCAGGATGACACTAAGCACGTAGATCGATCGCTTGAGGTCCGGTCGCTACAAAGATGGTATCGAGCACCACGATCGTAGGACACGACCATTAAGCTAAAGCCCTAGATCACTACTCTCTCTTCTCATTTCTAACTCCTCATCTTTTCTACTCTTTTAGGATGACGAAAGCGAGGATCAAGTTCACCCAGCGGGATGAAGATACACCCTTTGGACGACACCTCAAGGAAGTCACTAAGTACCTAAACATTGGATTACCAAGCTTCACCGGGACCTACAATTCCACTTTACCCGAAGAAGAGCGCTGGAAGGTTCAAGCTCAAGTTCCCGAAAGGACGTTTGTGCCAATCACGGAGCCCATAGTGTAGCGACCCGACCCGAATGGATCAAGTCTCTGTGCTTAGGTGTCATCCCTTGATCGGTATGCTGACACACAAAGTACTCGAAGGATTTATAATAGAGGTAAATCACATGTATAAATAACGTAAATACTATTACCTCAATCCAAATATAGCAGAAGCAACAAGGTTGTGGATTCCCATCAATACCAATGGCAAAGTTGAGTGTAGGAAATCGTAACCCTAATGTATCACTTACTCGTCGTCTGAAAAGTCTGCAACATGAAAAGTTGGAGCCCGAAAACGGGTCAGCACATGGAATATGCTGGCAATGTAACACATAGAGAGTAATGAAAGAATAAGCCTATACTACATGCATATATGGCTGGTGGAAAGCTCTATGTTTACTGTTTTTGCGATAAGCCTATTTTTCCCTACTGCTAAGGATTAAATTTTTTTAACTATCATGGTGGTTGTTGAACATTGAGAATGGTTGACAGCATCCTCAATCCAATTAAAAGTACTCATTAAACCCAAACAAATTATATTAAGTAACGTGATGAGATCAACAGGATAATCCAAGAACTAGATACTCAAGATTGTACATAACCGGGGACACGACTAACCATGATTAGTTTATACACTCTGCAGAGGTTTGCGCACTTTTCCCCACAAGACTCGATCGCCTCCGTTGGTTTCTCGTGACTACAGGTGTTTGAGAAACGGATGACCGAGACATAGTCTTCGTAAGTGCTAGCACCTTACATGTGGGTAGACCGGTACACCTACTTTCCCCTACATCTCGCTAGTCTACCCGTAAGAGTTCGCACAACTTAGTCAACTACGCCAGAGCCCATAATGGCTTGTGGCTGCACACGGAAGTTTCTAGTTTGAATAATCTCATGATCCCTTTGAGCCTGGGTGGCGGTCCGAAGAAATACAGGCAAATCCTGTCTACCCAGGTGCCTTGATAGGCAAATCCTGGAATAGCAAGGTGCCTCAATCCACCCAGATATGTGTTTAAGTTGCCACCTTAGATAAACCATTAATTATCAATCTCACATCTGTCATGGATATTCACTCAAACCCAATCCATGTCTACGAGCATAGCATGGCATAATAAGCAAACGTAGAAGTAACTCCCAAGGGTTTGATAATAAAACAGGTAATAGGTACTACCTCAACTACTTCCCATAACCTCAATTTAATTAGATCCTATTCATGCAAGTGTTTGAGGATAGATCTAATGCATAAAACTGGGTATGAGAAAGTATGATCAAAGTGTTACTTGCCTGCAAAGTTGATGAAGATGATTCGCACTCAAAACTCTTGATAGTTCTACTCGTCACACTCCGGTCAATCTATCGTAATCAAGCAATAGTAACCACACATAAGCAATCACTCAAAAGATCAAAAAGAACGAACAAAACGATTTGGAAAACATCAAAACCAAGCAAATATCTCTTGCAACATAAAACAATTTCTAACAGTACCAAAATTATGTGTATTTGGCCTTATCAGAAAGTTTAGGTCAAGAGCTTTGATTTGCAAAAAGAATCAACTAAATCGGAGTTACGAAACTCAAGTTATGATCAAATGAAGTTTGAATTCAAATCTGATCTAATTCAAATTTTAAAACATTCAAAAACATATTTGAGTTGGATTACTGGATAGAGGAGATCATAACGAAGAAGTGGGCGTTGGTTTCGTTGAATTCGGATAAACGAGTAAAAAGTTATGGTCGTTTGAAAATCAGGGACTAATCTGTAGAAAAAGTACTACAAAGAGGTCCCTGACTAAAACTAACAGAAAAGAGAAAAAAACTATCTAACGCACGTTCGCTGCGAAGAGATAAATATCGAGCATTCACTAAATAAAGAAAAACCGGTTTAAAAACGAAACTGAAAAAAAAATAAACCGGATCGGACCGGGCGGTTTTTACCTGTCCACGACGGGTTCGACGCCGGCGGCGGTTTCCGGCGAGACTGGACGGCGGCGGCGGCTCCGGTGGATTTCGGCAGCGCGAGGGCACGGGGTGCGGCATGGAGCGGCGCGCCCGATGGCGGCGTCGCCGTCGGTCGGGGTGGCGGAGCGGTGTGGGGCGACGACGGCAAAGCTCGTCGGCGGCGGCGTTTTGAGCAAAAGGCGGCGGCGGCGATCTGCGATAGGAGGGGAGAGGAGATACGGGGCCCGGGGCTCCGGATTTATAGGGCGGGAGGAGGCGGCGGCTCTTGCGTGGAGGAGGGGCAACGGAGAGGCGGCGGCGGAGTCCAGGTACAGGACGGCGGCGGCGACGCCGTGCGGGTGCGGGAGTCCGCCCGAGCTCGGGGACGAGCGGGGCGCGGCGCTGGGCCGGCTGAGCCGGCCCGGTCCGGTCGGTCCAGAGATTTTTTTTTAAAACATTTTCTCAGACAAAAATAAAAAACAGAATAAAACAAATATATTATATAGGCATATAATATATCAAAATTTTCAGAAAAAGATTTCCTACAAGATGAACTTTATTCTAGCTTCAAATAAAATACACGCAAATTTAAATAAAACAAAGAGTGTTTCTTCCCTAATAAAATCCACTGAAAATCATTTTAAAAATACCAAAATGAATTCAAATTTATTTCTCTCCAATTTTCTGATGTAGGGAATCATGTTACCCTATTTTCCATATAATTTATTTTTGGAGAAAAATAATTTGAATAAAACTCAAATAACTCCAAATCGAAAATAAATTCAAAAGAACTTTGAATTTAATTCTTTGAAACTCCCAACTCATATTTCATATGTTTTGAAGAAGTCATTTTATCTTCGCTCGTGAAAATCATTGAGTTGCATAAAGTTTTAGAATTGGAAATATTTTCCAAATGAAATTCAAATATTTTCAACACCCCTTGTCATTTAAATAAATGGAAGAAGTCATGTCATCTTCTCTCGTGGTTTTGTGATGAAAAGAATTTGAATTCCCGAAGATCATAAAAGCAAAATGAAAGTTTGGGAAAGTCCTTTTATTCCCTCTCATTTAACTTTCAAAAAGTTTTGAATTCACTCACTTTCAGTCAATCAATCAAACAATCAACCAAACTATCTATTTGTTTATAACATTCCAAAATTTAGAATTTTGGGATGTTACAAACTATCACCCTTAAAATGAATCTCATCCTCGAGATTCGGGGAGGCTAGAAAGAAATAGGTTAGGATTTGGGGGTCTTCTCAAAAATCCATCGATCGTCTCTAGGGTCTCGGGTGCTACCACCCTTAGAAGCATTGTTACGGTTCCATCAAAACTCATATACTCCATCCTTATCGTTGACAGCGTCGATCTTCTCAGATCCTCTGGATAATTTCTTCTCTGGGCTCTTCCGGTAGTGGCATAACCTTTTCCTCAATTCTTTTGTCCTTTTTCCTTGGTAAGGTTTATTCCGAGACTGGGTCTTCATAGCTGACGGGTCTGGCGCCAATACTAATCAGCTATCGATATCTCATGGTGGTCAACAATTTATGGTTTCTCCTGCAGAAAACGGGTCTGGGTTGAACCTCACCGTATATCCTATGATTGGCAACAACTGCCGTGTACAAGGGGAAAAATACCTATACCATCCTAAGGTTCAAACAAGGTTTTGATCGTCGTCTCTCTACTATAGGTAGGTCCCTCAGATTTACCATCCCATATAGCAAAGCGAATAATAAGAGTAAGTCGGTATGGTGATCAATCCATCCCGCACCCAAATCATTACCTTGTACATGGTTTAGCGAATCTCGCATTCTAACACTCGGTCATCCTCACAAGCATTGTAGAATTTTCTCTTTTCGACGAACCAAGTTCGGATAAATCCATTGATTCTACAAGCCAAACAAACATCTATCGTTCCTTAACAACTCACAGGTTTTGCGTAAACTCCTATAGAATCGTCTGTCGATAAAATCGTAACTCTTCCCAGGGTTTCCCCTTCAGCAAGAGTGTGCTTGCTTCTTGGCAGGTCCTGGAGCCTGTGGGTTATGGCCCATCTCATCACTTAAAATCCTTGAACACATCATCGCGGGCAACTGATCATTATCCCAACATCCAACTTCCTGGAATACTTAAATCCATCCAATTGTACTGTCTTCCTTCCTTCTATTGGCACCAAACTAGGACATGATTACTCAGACTCATCATGGAATTTCCATTGATCCATATTTCCAACATCATACCTCCTTTATATCCAATAGTAATTCATCTCTTCTTCCTCGTGGGATATCCCACTTACCGAGATAAAAACTTATACTTATGAAGTCCATACTCCACTTCGTGGAACATCATTATCCTTTCCAGGGTCAAGCGTCCTTACAGGGAAATATTGGCCATCTCTGCATGGCACTTCTTCAGCTGGGAAACGCGAAACACATTATGAACTCCCTGGAGTCCTTCGGGTGACTCCAACTTGTTAGCCAATTCTCCCATACGTTCCAAACTCGGTATGGTCCTACAAATCTCGGGGCTAACTTTCCCTTAACTCCAAATTGTTTAACTCCTCACAGAGGTGGCACACCAAGATATGCTCTGTCTCCAATTTCATAGACTACCTCCTTGCGTTTTTTTAGTCTGCATAACTCTTACACTGGTGAGCTACCTTGATCTATCTCGAATCCACTTAACATTCTTTTTCTCGACTCCTTGATCACATTTGGTCCAAACAACTGACGGTCTCCAACTTCATCACACATCAACGGTGTCCGGCTCCTTCTCCAATACAAAGCTTCAAAGGGGCCATCTTCAAACTGGCTTGGTAACTGTTGTTGTATGAGAACTCCGCGTAAGGTAGATTATCATCCCTACTAGATCCATGATCTAGCGCACATGCTATCAACATGTCCTCCAGAATTTGATTGACTCTCTTGATTTATCCATCTGTCTATGGATGAAAGGTTGTACTGAACTCTAGCCTAGTACCCAAAGTCTGGTGCAGCTGATTCCAAAACTTTGAGGTAACCTGTGTTCCTCTATCCGCTACGCTGGTCCTCGGAACTCCATGCAGACATACGATCCTGGTCAAATATATCTTGGCCAACTTCGCACTTGTATAGGTGGTTTTCACCGGGATAAAGTGAGCCACTTTGGTCAAGCGAATCAACTACTACCCAGATAGAATCATATCCCGTTCGGGTTCTGGGAAATCCGGTAATGAAATCCATGCCAAGCTTATCCTACTTCCATTCGGGTATCGGCATAGGCTGTAGAAATCCGACTGGCTTCTGATGCTCTGTCTTCACTCTCTGACATACATCACATACGGCTACATACTCCGCAATATCCTTCTTCATACCAGTCCACCAGAAACGCTTCTTCAAATCCAAATACATCTTGGTGTTTCCAGGCGAATCGAGTATGGTGAGTCATGAGCCTCTGAAGTATTAACTTCACGATCTTTGCATTATTAGGCACATATACACTATCCTCAAACCATAAGGTGTCGTGCTCATCCTTACGAAAACCTTTGGCCTTTCCTTTGCTCATCCTCTCTTTTACCTCAGCAATATCTCTGTCATCCTTCTAAGCTTCACGGATCTTTCCCAACAATGCAGACTGAACTACCATTGCTGCAACAAAACCTTTGGGAACAATCTCCAATCGAAGTTCCCTGAAAATCCTCGGCTAACTCCTTTGATAATCCTCTGCTTATGAGGGTATTCGTCCTGGTGTTCTTTATGGTTGTGTCCTATTTCTCCACAAAGCTTGTATGCACTTCCTCCATATCATTTCCATAAGGCTTCAACTTCTGGGACACAAGCCGAGATCTTTGGCAAAGTCAACTTAAATTTCCTTCCAGGTGGTTACTCCTTGCAATCCATTGATGGTTTGGTACATCCTCCACCAAGTAGCAGCATCTCTTTCAAAGAATGGAAGAGCATGCTGGGTCATATACTTTCCAGCTATAGTGTTATTCTCCATATGATCCTCCATGTTCTAAATTCATCGGTCTGTCTCCAATTGACTCATCGGTACAGAATATATAAGCTCATCTCCATTCATCCTCTATTGGGTCCATGGGTTTTGGGGTGGGATAAGAGAGATAGAGAGGGATGCACACAATACAAACAAAAGTTTTGAAAAGGCAGATTTTATTGTGGCTGTCGGAAAAACATCAAACAAATGACAGCTCACAATCGTCGCATCTAACGTAGGTATATAACTGGGGTTTTGGTCTTCTAAAGGTCAATAAATCTCAACGTCATCAAACTCCTCAAGTCTTGGTCATGTCTCCGATGGCTCCTTCTGATCATGCTTGTCCTTCTCAAGTTCTTTTGCCAAATCATCTCTCTTGATGTGAAGTCTCTTGCGACATCCTTTAATATTTCTGGAGTTGCATTCCAACCTTCTGGTTTCAACTTCCTTGACATGAACCATGATCCTACTGTCCTTCAGTCCTGACGAATCTTTGATGTCTCAAGGTTTTGCTCCTCCAGCTTGGCTACTTTCAGTTTCAGGTTCCGGAATTCTTCATGAATTGCCTCCTTGTCAAATACGGCTTCCTGCAGGTCCACCCTAAACTCCTTGATGTAATACTCCAGATCCTGGTGATGCACCAGCTATGTTAAAACTGCATCCTTCGCTGACAAATGCTCCTTCAGCCTTCTACCATCCAATTCTGCCATACAAATGCATGCTTAACTCAGCACGGTGAAAATAGCATAAGCAAACAATAACATCCTGAATATCCATATTTCTGCTCTTATTATTTCCATGGGCTATCATTCCATAGTTGATATCTCCTGCCTTAGGGTTTCCTTGACAAAAACTTTGAGTTTCTAACTCTCCATCTTCCGGTCTTTCTCTGATACACCTTGCTCTAGGAATTCTCCAGAGCCTTCAAATTCTCCTCGTCTTCGGAGTCTTCAACAGTTGTAGTTTCCATTTACACGGTCTCTTAGTTGTCCGATATCTTGTCTCCTTGGAGTGGTCTCATCGGTCGAATCTTCGAGTGGTCAAAAGGGAAAAGGGATATGGTCTCACTAAAAGGGAATTTTTGGATAAGCTCAAAAGAGAAGAGAGGTAAAAGATACTTTTGAAAAGAAAGTTGTAGAGAAAAATCTTTCCTATGGGCTTGTCAGTTTCTAGGGTCACGTCCTACAGTCAACATGTGCTCTGATACCATCTTGTAGAAACCCGATCCGAATGGATCAAGTCTCTGTGCTTAGGTGTCATCCCTGGATCGGTATGCTGACACACACAGTACTCGAAGGATATATAACAGAGGTAAATCACATGTATAAATAACGTAAATACTATTACCTCAATCCAAATATAGAGGAAGCAACAAGGTTGTGGATTCCCATCAACACCAACGGCAAAGTTGAGTATAGGAAATCGTAACCCTAACGTATCACTTACTCGTCGTCTGAAAAGTCTGCAACATGAAAAGTTGCAGCCCGAAAACGGGTCAGCACATGGAATATGCTGGCAATGTAACACATAGAGAGTAATGAAAGAATAAGCCTATACTACATGCATATATGGCTGGTGGAAAGCTCTATGGTTAGAGTTTTTGCGAAAAGCCAATTTTTCCCTACTTCAAAGGAATAAATTTATTTAACTATCATGGTGGTTGTTGAACATTGAGAATGGTTGACAGCATCCTCAATCCCAATTAAAAGTACTCATTAAACCCAAACAAATTATATTAAGTAACGTGATGAGATCAACAGGATAATCCAAGAACTAGATACTCAAGATTGTCCATAACCGGGGACACGGCTAACCATGATTAGTTTATACACTCTGCAGAGGTTTGCGCACTTTTCCCCACAAGACTCGATCGCTTCCGTTGGTTTCTCGCACTACAGGGTGTTTGAGAAACGGATGACCGAGACATAGTCTATCAGAAGCGCTAACACCTTACATGTGGGTAGACCGGTACACCTACTTTCCCCTACATCTGCTAGTCTACCCGTAAGAGTTCGCCCAACTTAGTCAACTACGCCAGAGCCCATAATGGCTTGTGGCTGCACACGGAAGTTTCTAGTTTGAATAATCTCATGATCCCTTTGAGCCTGGGTGGCGGTCCGAAGAAATACAGGCAAATCCTGTCTACCCAGGTGCCTTGATAGGCAAATCCTAGAATAGCCAGGTGCCTCAATCCACCCAGATGTGTGTTTAAGTTGCCACCTTAGATAAACCATTAATTATCAATCTCACATCTGTCATGGATATTCACTCAAACCCAATCCACGTCTACGAGCATAGCATGGCATAATAAGCAAACGTAGAAGTAACTCCCAAGGGTTTGATAATAAAACAGGTAATAGGTACTACCTCATCTACTTCCCATAACCCTCAATTTAATTAGATCCTATTCATGCAAGTGTTTGAGGATAGACCTAATGCATAAAAACTGGGTATGAGAAAGTATGATCAAAGTGTTACTTGCCTGCAAAGTTGATGCAGATGATTCGCACTCAAAACTCTTGATAGTTCTACTCGTCACACTCCGGTCAATCTATCGTAACCAAGCAATAGTAACCACACATAAGCAATCACTCAAAAGATCGGAAAGAACGAAGAAAACGATTCGGAAAACATCAAAACCAAGCAAATAGCTCTTGCAACATAAAACAATTTCTAACAGTACCAAAATTATGTGTATTTGGCCTTATCAGAAAGTTTAGGTCAAGAGCTTTTATTTGCAAAAAGAATCAACTAAATCGGAGTTACGAAACTCAAGTTATGATCAAACGAAGTTTGAATTCAAATCTGATCTAATTCAAATTTTAAAACTTTCAAAAACATGTTTGAGTTGGATTACTGGATTAGAGGAGATCATAACAAAGAAGTGGGCATTGGTTTCGTTGAATTTTGGATAAACGAGTAAAAAGTTATGGTCGTTTGAAAATCAGGGACTAATCTGTAGAAAAAGTACTACAAAGAGGTCCCTGACTAAAACTAAAAGAAAAGAGAAAAAAAACTATCTAACGCACGTTCGCTGTGAAGAGGTAAACAGCGAGCATTCATTAAATAAAGAAAAACCGGTTTAAAAAAACGAAACTAAAAAAAAAATAAACCGGATCGGACCGGGCGGTTTTAACCGGTCCACGGCGGGTTCGACGCCGGCGGCGGTTTCCGGCGAGACAGGACGGCGGCGGCGGCTCGGGTCCGGCCGGGGCGGCGGCTCCGGTGGGTTTCGGCAGCGAGGCACGGGAAGTGCGGCGTGGAGCAGCGCGTCGATGGCGGCGTCGCCCGTCGGTCGAGTGGCGGAGCGGTCTTGAAGCGGCAAGGCAAAGCTTGTCGGCGGCGGCGGTTTGAGCAAAAGGCGGCGGCGGCGATCTGCGAGAGGAGGGGAGAGGAGAGACGAGGCCCGGGGCTCCGAATTTATAGGGCGGGAGGAGGCGGCGGCTCTTGCGTGGAGGAGGGGCAACGGAGAGGCGGCGGCTCAGTCCAGGTACGGGACGGCGGCGGCGACGCTGCAGGGAAAGTGGAGTCCGCCCGAGCTCGGGACGAAGGGCGCGGCGCTGGTCGGCTGGCCGTGGCTCATGAAAGCCGGGCCGGCCCGTCCGGGTCGAAGATTTTTTTTATATAAAACATTTTCTCAGACAAAATAAAAAAAACAGAATAAAACAAATATATTATATAGGCATATAATATATCAAAATTTTCAGAAAAAGATTTCCTACAAGATGAACTTTATTCTAGCTTCAAATAAAATACACACAAATTTAAATAAAACAAAGAGTGTTTCTGCCCTAATAAAATCCACTGAAAATCATTTTAAAAATACCAAAATGAATTCAAATTTATTTCTCTCCAATTTTCTGATGTAGGGAATCATGTTACCCTATTTTCCATATAATTTATTTTGGAGAAAAATAATTTGAATGAAACTCAAATAACTCCAAATTGAAAATAAATTCAAAAGAACTTTGAATCTAATTCTTTGAAACTCCCAACTCATATTTCATATGTTTTGAAGAAGTCATTTTATCTTCGCTCGTGAAAATCATTGAGTTGCATAAAGTTTCAGAATTGGAAATATTTTCCAAATGAAATTCAAATATTTTCAACACCCTTGTCATCTAAATAAATGGAAGAAGTCATGTCATCTTCTCTCCGTGGTTTTGTGATGAAAAGAATTTGAATTCCTAAGATCATAAAAGCAAAATAAAAGTTTGGGAAAGTCCTTTTATTCCCTCTCATTTAACTTTCAAAAAGTTTCGAATTCACTCACTTTCAGTCAATCAATCAAACAATCAACCAAAACTATCTATTTGTTTATAAAATTCCAAAATTTAGAATTTTGGGATGTTACACATAGAGTGTGTTTTCAATGCACCAACCTGGAGTTTGGGAAAGAGTATGGCAACTCACATAACCATGGGACGCATTGCAGAAGTTTACAAAGAAGACCTCAAGGATACTATCTACCAGATTTGCGGTGGCGTGATGAACAATGGGAGATAGTTGGCACTAAGAAGGATCGATCCATTGCAGCTTTCATCCAGGAGTTAAACCAGCACATTCGACGCCAGGAGAACCAGATGTGCGCAGACATGATGGAGTTGAAGACAGCAAAAGCCAAGATTATCAAACTAGAAGGAGAACTGAAGGCCACTCGCAAGGACTACATGGAGGAGATTGTAGCTCTAGTGGGACAAAACAGCGATCTTAAGGAGAAGATTGAACAACTCATGGGAAATTCAGCATCCGGAGGAGAAGATGAAGATAGCACCTATCCATAGAACTACATCATCATCGACGACACCGATTCCGATCCTAGTGATGATGATTACGAAGATGAAGCTGGAGCAGATATCATGGAGTCCTCATCGGAGCAGTTTTTCTAGTTGACCACCATAACAGTAGTAGATTTCCCCCATTACAGATTAGTTTTAGTTTCAGCACTTTGTAATGATAGATAGACGTTGTATGCCCTTGTTTGAATTGATTGGAGTGATATTGTGTGATTTGTCTCATGTGCATATGGGTAGTGTTTCTCTCTAGACCTCATTCTATTCTTAACTCTCGTCTTTTCTTAAACCCTCAGATGCCTCCGAGACGCGACCCCGGATTTGTTTTCCCGCCAGAGATCACTCAGTTGATTCAGCAGCAGAATGACTTGATTCAAAAATTTGTACAGAACAAAGTCAACAACAACAACAACAACAACAACAACAACAACAACAACAACAACAACAACAACAACAACAACAACAACAACAACAACAACAACAACAACAACAACAACAACAACAACAACAACAACCCGCCACCACCACCTGTTGACCACTTGACCCGTTTCTTAAGGCTGAATCCGCCGGTGTTTTCAAGTAGCACCGAGCCGATTGTTGCAGATGATTTGCTCCGTAAGATAGGGAGGGAGTTGACCACTGCAGGATGTACAGATGGGGAAAGGGTGAAGTTTGCTGCACATCAACTCGAAGGACCCGCAGCAGCATGGTGGGAGAATTTTACAGCCACTTACCTCAGAGACACCGGCCACATGGGATCGGGCCAAGAAGCTTTCCGTCACGCCCATGTTTCAGCAGGAGCTATGGCCATGAAGAAGCGTGAGTTTCGCAACTTGCGCCAAGGAGGACGGACGGTTGGCCAAGATGTAGATGATTTGATAAGTTAGCACGTTATGCCCCAGATGACGTTGCTACAGATGCAGCTAAGCAGGAGAAGTTTCTAGAAGGGCTGAATGATGAGCTGAGCATGCAGTTGATGGTAGCCACCTTCAACAACTACCAGGAGTTGGTAGATCGTGCTCTTATGATTGAAGGGAAGCAGCAGCAGATTGACTATCGCAAGAGGAAGTATGGACAGGGGAAGAATAACTCTGGAGCACAGCAGAAACTTCGATTTACACCAAAGACAGGAGGACAATTTCAGCATACCCATGGAGGAGGTAGCTCGCACAACCATAATGGCACCAAGAATGGAAACGGGAATGGAGGAAGCAATGGACAGAACCGCACCAACCCGTCAACACCATCCAAGGTAGACCTGAGCCACATCACTTGCTTTAAGTGCCGCAAGACCGGGCATTATGCAAATGATTGTCCGGAGGCCAAAATGGAAATGGCAATGGAAGCTCGGGAAAGAAGCCGAACCCTTTCAACAAAGGACAAGTGAACCACGTTACCGTGGAGGAGGTTGAAGCTTCACCAGACGCGATAATAGGTAAGTTTTTGGTTAAGTCATTTACTGCAGTTGTTCTTTTTGATACCGGTGCATCGCATTCATACATATCAAGGGGATTTGTGGATAAGTATAAACTACCAACCCAAGCCCTTAGGTCACCCATGCTAGTAACCTCACCCGAGCAGAATACATGGCAAGTATATGGTGTGATCGATCGCCATTAAGGATTGGACACTATGTATTTCCCTCGGACCTAATAGTTACGGAATCGCAAGGATTGGATGTGATATTAGGCATGGATTGGTTATCAAAGTATGGAGGGAACATAAATTGCGCCAGTAAGTCGATTTTGCTTACCACCCCAGAGGGGAGGAGAATCAAGTATGTATCACGGCATGAGCCGAGGAGAACACATGTAAATTCCTTAACAAGAGTTGTGCAGGAGGAAGTACCAGTGGTAAGGGATTACCCGGACGTGTTTCCGGAAGAGTTTCCAGGCATGCCACCGGATAGTGACATTGAGTTTCTGATTGAACTACTGCCAGGCACTGGGTCGATATCTAAGAGACCGTATAGGATGCCAGCCCAAGATTTGGAGGAAATTAAGAAGCAGATTAAGGAGTTACTTGATAAAGGTTTTATTCACCCAAGTTCTTCGCCTTGGGGATCACCAAGATTTCTAGTGGAGAAGAAGGATGGATCATTAAGAATGGTTGTTGATTATCGAGGATTGAATGAAGTGACCATTAAAAACAAGTACCCGTTGCCGATGATCAATGACTTGTTTGACCAATTGCAAGGAGCTAAGGTGTTTTCCAAGATCGATTTGCGATCAGGGTACCATCAGTTGAAGATTCGAGAGCAGGATATACCTAAGACGGCTTTTACCACCAGGTACGGGCTGTATGAGTATACCGTTATGTCATTTGGTCTCACTAACGCACCTGCATATTTTATGAACATGATGAACAAGGTGTTTATGGAGTTTTTGGATAAGTCCGTCGTGGTGTTCATTGATGATATTTTGGTTTACTCGAAGAATGAAGAAGAACATAAGGAGCATTTGCGTTTGGTACTCGAGAAGCTCATAGAACACCAGTTATATGCCAAGTTCAGCAAGTGTGAGTTTTGGGTTGAAGGAAGTTGGATTTCTTGGACATGTTATATCCGGAGAAGGTATAGCAGTAGACCCCACTAAAGTTGTCCTTTGTAACAAACTGGGAAGCACCAACAACAGTTGGAGAGATCCGGAGTTTCCTTGGACTCGCGGGATACTACCGGAGATTCATTTAGAATTTCTCAAGGATTGCGAAGCCTATGATAGAATTGTTGAAGAAGGATAACAAGTTCATTTGGACTGAGGAGTGTGAAGCTAGTTTCCAAGAGTTAAAGAAACGTTTGGTTACCTCACCAGTATTAATTCTGCCGATCAGACCAAGGATTATGAGGTGTATTACACGCTTCACGCCGAGGACTTGGAGCGGTGCTTATGCAGGAGGGAAGAGTTGTTTCAGATGCTTCACGACAGCTTAAGCCTCATGAGCTAAATTATGCTACGCATGATTTGGAGTTAGCAGCCGTAGTGCATGCGTTGAAAACATGGAGACATTTCCTCATTGGAAATCATTGTGAGGTGTATACAGATCACAAGAGTTTAAAGTACATCTTCACGCAGAAGGAGCTAAATCTCAGGCAGAGGAGATTGTTGGAGCTCATTAAGGACTATGATATGAGATTACATTATCACCCCGGAAAGGCTAATGTTGTAGCAGACGCGTTGCGCCGAAAGAGTCACGTCAACACACTAATGACGGGAGAAATACCAAAGGAGTTAGCCGAGGATCTTCGAGAGCTATGTTTGGAAATAGTTCCAAGAGGCTATGTAGCAGCATTGGAGATTCAGTCAACTTTGATGGACAAGATCAGGGAAGCTCGGAAGACTGACAAAGAGATTGCCTCTATAAAGGAGAAAATGAGCGAAGGAAAGGCTAAGGGATTTCGTGAGGATGAGCATGATACCCTATGGTTTGAAAACCGTGTTTATGTGCCCAATGACCAAGATCGTGAAGTTGATTCTACAAGAGGCACATGATTCACCATATTCGATTCACCCAGGAAATACCAAGATGTATTTGGATTTGAAGAATACTTTGTAGTGGACCGGAATGAAGAAGGACATTGCAGAGTACGTAGCAGTTTGTGATGTATGTCAGAAGGTGAAGGCAGAACATCAGAAGCCAGCATGATTGTTACAACCATTGCCTATACCCGAATGGAAGTGGGATAAACTAGGTATGGATTTCATTACGGGATTGCCCAAGACTCGTTCAGGCTATGACTCGATTTGGGTTGTAGTCGATCGTTTGACGAAGGTAGCTCATTTCATTCCAGTAAAGACTACATACAGCAGTGCCAAATGGGCTAAGATATACATGATAAGGATTGTATGCTTGCATGGAGTTCCAAGGAGTATCGTATCAGATAGAGGAACCCAGTTTACCTCAAAGTTCTCGAAGCAGTTGCACGAAACCTTGGGAACCAGGCTGGAGTTTAGCACAGCTTTTCATCCACAGACAGATGGACAAACCGAGAGAGTCAACCAGATTTTGGAAGATACGCTTAGAGCTTGTGCTTTGGATTATGGATCAAGTTGGGATGACAACTTGTCGTATGCGGAGTTTTCTTATAGCAATGCTACTGCAGACCCGATCGAAGATGGCACCTTTCG
Organism: Aegilops bicornis; assembly: GCA_021605145.1. Lineage (NCBI taxonomy): Eukaryota > Viridiplantae > Streptophyta > Magnoliopsida > Poales > Poaceae > Aegilops > Aegilops bicornis. The sequence goes on from CM038670.1 coordinate 364,699,671, forward strand.
AAGCCTTGTACGGGAGGAGGTGCAGTACCCCGTTGTTGTGGGATGAAGTTGGAGACCGCCAGTTGTTTGGACCAGATTTGATTAAGGAGTCTGAACGGAAAGTAAAGTTGATTCGCGATAGGCCCAAGGTAGCCCAGTCAAGACAGAAAAGTTATGCAGATTCAAAACGCAAGGAGACAGAATACGAAGTCGGAGACAGAGTTTATCTTCGTGTATCGCCACTTCGAGGAGTTAAGCGTTTTGGTGTTAAAGGAAAGTTAGCACCCCGATTTGTAGGACCTTATTGTGTTTTGGAACGTATGGGAGAAGTTGCGTACAAGTTGGAACTACCCGAAGGATTGTCAGGAGTTCATGATGTGTTTCATGTTTCTAAGTTGAAGAAGTGCCACGCAGAGATGGCCGAAATACCACTGAGAGATACCGTGCCACTAGAAGCGATTCAGTTGAATAACGATTTGACCTACGAGGAGAAACCAGTTAAGATTCTCGAGTTTGCCACCGAGTCACCCGCAGAAGGTTATTAAGTTTTATGAAGTTCAAGGAGCCACCAGACGGAGGATGAAGCCACACGGGAGCGAGAGGAAGATCTCGCTTAAGGACCACCTCACCTATTTTCTAGCCAACCCGAATCTCGAGGGCGAGATTCATCTTAAGGGGGTAGGTTTGTAACATCCCAAATTTTCAATTTGGAATGTTATACATAGAGCATCATTGCATATCATATTTTTTTTCATTGCATTTTTGCTCGATCCTAGAAATTCTGCACAACTCAAGGACCCACGGAGAGAGTTGGGGATTTTTGTTATTTTCATATTTGAGTTTTCTCAAATTTTGAAAATAGGATCATTTGATTTTAATTATTTTATCTTCAATTATTTCTACTATCAAAATATGAGAGAGGGAATAAAATGACTTTCCCAAAATAAAGAAATAATGAAGATTTAATAAAAAAATCAAATAAGATTTTATTTTGGAGATTTTCGCCTTTTTATTTGAATTTAGGAAAAATGCGCGTTTTCTCAAAATTGCATTTAGGCCCCAAATAAATGTTCATTAAATCCAGCTTGATTTTAGAAGCCGGGGAAAATTTATTTCGGGATTTTCGGAGTCCGTTTAGTATTTCTTTTTATTTTTTTTTCTACAGTAATTATTAAAAAACGCTAACCGACCTCTTTAGCCGTGTCCGCCTGGACTCCGCCCGAGGAGGCTTTATAAGCCGGGGAGGCCAGCCCGAGACCAGCCGCCACCCAGCCCCGAACCTAAGCGCCCGCGCCACCGCCGCATACCGCCCGCCGCCATCGCCCACGCCCGCGCCGCCGTCACGGACCCGCCGACACCGCCCGTCGCCGGACCCGCCGACACCACCGCCGACCCGCCGCCCGACCCGCCGGACTCCGCCGCCGCCGACGAGGTTCGCCGCCGCCTCGATCCGCGTGCCGCCGGTTTTTCTAAAAACCGGGCGGTTTTTCTTCGGTTTTCTTTCGGTCTTTTTTCCGGGTTTTTTTATTTTCGTTTTTTTATTAGTTCCAGTTTTTTTCGGTTTAGGCTAATTAGCGGACGTTCGTCCGTCAGTTCGTTTAAACGAAAACGTTCGTCAGATTAGTTTAGTTAACGAACGTCCGTTCGTTAACCCGTTCGTCGTTTTTCTTTTTCTCGGATTTAATCCGCGATTTTTCTGATCGCGATTCCTGATCCGATTTTCGTTTTAGTATAACTTTTCGCTCGTTTATCGGAATCAGGCGATTCAAGCGCCTAGAGTTTCGTCTCGAAACCCTCCTTCCGAATAATCTACTTAAACAAGTTTTTGATTCTGTAAAATTTGACTTAGATTCAGATTAGTAAAACAAAGCTGTTTTCTTCCGCCGTTTGACTTTCGTTGCTTCGTTTGATTTGACTCTTTTTGCAAACCGGAGTTCTTAAGTTTAACTATCTGGTTAGATCTATTTGAATTTTACCTGTACATTAGATGAGTACTTATTGTATGCTTGTTTGTTTGTCTGCGATAGAATACTCGGAGTGCGCCGCCTATTACTTCGAGTCTCTAGGTTTCGCGGATCATCAGCAAGGCAAGTAACACTTTGATCATACCTCTTCTCATACCCAGTTTTTATGCATTAGATCTATCCTCAAACACTTGCATGATTAGGATCTAATTAAATTGTGGGTTGGGAAGTAGATTTGAGGTAGTACCTATTACCTGTTTTATTATCAAACCTTTGGGAGTTACTTCTACGTTTGCTTATCATGCCATGCTATGCTAGTAGACGTGGATTGGGTGAGTGTATCCATGACAGATATGATATTGTTATTTAATGTTTTATTTAAGGTGGCAACTTAAACACACATCTGGGTGGATTGAGGCACCTGGTTTCTATCAGAACTTGCCTGTATTTCTTCGGACCGCCACCCAGGCTCAAAGGGATCATGAGATTATTCAAACTAGAAACTTACGTGTGCAGCCACAAGCCATTATGGGGTCTGGCGTAGTTGGTTAAGTTGTGCGAACTCTTACGGGTAGGCTAGCTGATGTAGGGGATGTAGGTTGGTATGGTCTACCCACATGTAAGGTGCTAGCGCTTCTGAAAGACTATGTCTCGATCATCCGTTTCTCAAACATCTTGTAGTGCGAGAAATCAAGCAGAGGCGATCGAGTCTTGTGGGGAAAAGTGCGCAAACCTCTGCAGAGTGTATAAACTAATCATGGTTAGCTGAGTCCCCGGTTATGGACATCTTGAGTATCTAGTACTTGGATATCATGTGAATCTCATCATGTTACTTCTAATTTAATATTGTTGGGTTTGTAAATGAGTACTTTTAATTGGGATTGAGAATGCTGTCAACCATTCTCAATGTTTAACAACCACCATGATAGTTAAATAAATTTATTCCTTTGCAGTAGGGAAAATTGGCTTTACGCAAAAATTGTAACCATAGAGCTTTTCCACCAGCCATATATGCATGTAGTATAGGCTTATCATTCCATTATTTCTCTATGTGTTACATTGCCAAAGATATTCCATGTCTTGACCCGTTTTGGCTGCAACGTTTCATGTTGCGTACTTTTCGCACGACGAGTAAGGTGCTTAGGTCGTGGTTCTATACTCAGTGATGTCGTTGGAGTTGATGGACTCACTTATTCTTCCAAGCCTTCCGCTGTTATCGTATTTAGATGGCCTTAAGCCATTTTCATTTTATTAAGTTCTCCCTTGAGACATTCGATTGTAATAAGTGTGTGATTTCTACTCTATTATAAATCCTCGGAGTACTGTGTGGTGTCAGTATTACTGATCCAGGGATGACACTGAGCACAGAGATCAGACTGTTTGAGGTATGGTCGCTACATATGGACTATGGTGAGACATATTCCACCGTTGCTAGACTTGAGTCCATTCGCATCTTACTTGCCTATGCTAATCATCGTGATATCACCATGTACCAAATGGACATTAAAAGTGCTTTTCTAAATGGTGAAATTGAGGAGGAAGTTTATGTTAAGCAACCTCCCGGATTTGTCAATCCTAAGAAACCTAATCATGTTTACAAACTTCAAAAAGCTCTTTATGATCTTAAACAAGCTCCTAGAGCATGGTATAAATGCTTGACCAAGTTCCTTATTGAAAAAGGCTTTGAAATTGGAAAAATAGATTCTACTCTTTTTACTAAAAGGGTTAATGGAAAACTATTTGTATGCCAAATTTATGTCGATGATATTATATTTGGATCAACTAACCCTCATTTTAGTGAAAAGTTTGGAAAGCTAATGTCGAAGAAGTTTGAGATGTCGATGATGAGTGAACTCAAATTATTTCTCGATTTGCAAATCAAGCAAACTAAGGAAGGTACCTTTGTATCTCAAACGAAGTACACCAAGGACTTATTCAAGAAGTTTAATATGCAAGAATGCAAAGGTATGACTACACCCATGCCTACTAGTGGACATCTTGATTTAACCAAAGATGGTGAACCAGATGATCAAAAGGTTTTATCGCTCTATGATTGGCTCATTGTTATATCTATGTGCTTCACATCCTGATATTATGCTAAGTGTGTGCATGTGTGCACGATATCAAGCCGCTCCTAAAGAATGTCATCTTAAGGCCGTGAAAAGGATAGTGAGATACTTAATCCATACACCAAATTTTGGCATTTGGTATCCAAAGAGGGATTCCTTTGATCTTGTTGGCTACTCCGATTCGGACTATGCTGGTGACAAGGTTGATAGAAAGTCCACTTCGAGTACTTGTCAATTTCTTGGTAGATCTCTTGTATCTTGGTCCTCCAAGAAACAAAACTCGGTATCCTTATCCACCGCCGAAGCAGAATACATTGCCGCTGGATCATGTTGTGCTCAATTACTTTTGATGACCCAAACTCTTAAAGATTATGGAATATATGTGAAACATGTTCCATTGCTGTGTGACAATGAAAGTGCTATTAAAATTGCTCACAATCCCGTGCAACATTCTCGAACTAAGCATATTGAAGTTCGTCATCATTTCATTCGAGATCATGTTGCCAAAGGGGACATTAACCTTAAGCATATTACTCAATTTGGATCAAAGGTAGGAACTACTTTGAAAATACTAAAGGAGAAGTAACCAATAATCATTGAAATATAGAACAATGTCCCGCTAGAATTGATAAGTTGGAAGAATTTATTAATAATTTGGTTTCCGCTTTTTCTTCCGTTAAAAACATTGAAAGGAGCCCTCCTTGTAAGAATTGCAAGTCTATGTATGTTCCTAAGAACAAGGGTACCATGTCTAGTAATGGGAGTGAGGATCTTAAAATGATTAGTGTTCATCCCGACTTCATCGATTTAATAAAGGAACCCATCTATGAGAATGAATTCTTTAACTTTGTTCCTAGGAGTGTGTTATTCAAAAATATTCATGCTAAGGCTCCTAAGAAGCATGGTTGTGTAATTGAGGAATTTGAAACTAAGGATGACAACACTTGAACCTATGCATTATGCCTAACTTGGGGCGTAAAACAATAGCGCTTGTTGGGAGGCAACCCAATAGTTATCTTTATTTTTCCTTTTTGTTTTATGTTTTTGAGTGTGCACACAACTATGCTACTGTAACATCCCAAATTTTCAATTTGGAATGTTATACATAGATCATTCATGCATATCATATTTTATTGCATTTCGTTTCGCGATCCTCGAAATCCTAAGCAACTCAAGGACCCTCGGAGAGAGTTGGGGATTTCACTGTTTTCATATTTGAATTCTATCAAATATTGAAACGAGGATTTTTGGTTTTAATTATTTTTCTCTCCAAGAATATTTCATATTAAAATATATGAGAGGAGATAATATGACTTCTGCAAAATAATTGAAAGAATGGAGGAAAATATTAAAATCAAATATTTGATTTTATTCGGATTTTATTGTTATTTTATTTGCATTAGAAAAATTGCACATTTTTCAAAGTTGCATTTTAGGGCCAAGAAAATGTCCATCTCGTTCTAAATAATTCATTTAGACGGTGAAAATTTGTTTTGGCATTTTTAGATTTTTATTTTATTTTCTAGAATTTATTTAAGTTTTAGCAAAAAAATTAAAAAAAAATCTCTCAGCCTTGGGGAAGCCCAGCCGAGCCGCCCAACCGCCCTGGCCACCGCCTTCAGCATAGCGCCGCCTGCCCGACCTCGAGTCCGCGGGACTCCTCCGCCGCCTTGCCCACTCCCGGTTAGCCCTCCTTTATATACGCCGCCGGACCCTCACCACCACCCGAGCCCCGCCGCCACGAACCCGCTTGCCACGCCGCCGCTGCCGTTGCTTGCCCAAGCCCCCACTGCCACAGCCCACCTCGCCGGAGGTATAAGCCGCCGTTGCCGCCGTTCGGTTTTATTTTAAAACTAATCCGGGTTTTTTTATAGAAAACCCTAGTTTTCATTTTTTTAGAATAGATTGGTTTTTTTTCCGGTTTAGTTTGTTTTGCGGACGTTCGTCCGTATGTTTGTTTTAACGAACGGTGTTCACTCGTTAGCCATAGACAGCGAACGTTCGTTCGTTAGCCTGTTCGTCAGTTTTTTTCTCGGATTTTTCACGGTTATTTTCGATTGCGATTTATGATCCAATTTTCGTTTTAGTTTATCTTTTCGCTCGTTTATCGGAATCAGGCGATTCAAGCGCCTAGATCTTCGTATCAAAACCCTCTTTCTGTTTAATCAACTTGAAGAAGATTTTGGTACTGTAAAGTTTGACTTTAGTCCAAATTAGTAAACGGGTCTTGTTTCTTTCGCAGTTTGAGTTTCGTTGCTCCATTTGATTTGATTCTTTTTGCAAACCGGAGTTCTTAAGTTGAACTTTCTGGTTAGTTCTTCTTACTTGAGTTTTACCCGTGCTTCTTTGCTTGTTTGCTTATGTATGCTATTGTTTGTTTGCGATAGAATTTCCGGAGTGCGAAGCGTGCTACTACGAGTCCCTAGGTTTTGCAAAGTGTGTGTAGTTTACCTCAGACCTTCGGGTCCATAGTTAGTAGCTAGATGGCTTCTTCTCTCTTTTTGGATCTCAATACAATGTTCTCCCCCTTTCTCGTGGAGATCTATTCGATGTAATCTTCTTTTTGCGGTGTGTTTGTTGAGATCGATGAATTGTGGGTTTATGATAAGGATTATCTATGAAAAATATTTGAATCTTCTCTGAATTATTTTATGTATGATTGGTTATCTTTGGAAGTCTCTTCGAATTATCAGTTTGGTTTGGCCTACTAGATTGATCTTTCTTGCAATGGGAGAAGTTCTTAGATTTTGTTTCAATCTTGCGGTGTCCTTTCCCGATGTGATGAGGGGCAGCAAGGCACGTATTGTATTGTTGCCATCGAGGATAACAAGATGGGGCTTTTATCATATTGCATGAATTTATCCCTCTACATCATGTCATCTTGCTTAAGGCATTACTCTGTATTCATGAACTTAATACTTTAGATGCATGCTGGATAGCGGTCGATGAGTGGAGTAATAGTAGTAGATGCAGGCAGGGGTCGGTCTACTTGTCTTGGACGTGATGCCTATATACATGATCATACCTAGATATTCTCATAACTATGCTCAATTCTGTCAATTGCTCAACAGTAATTCGTTCACCCACCATAAAATACTTATGTTCTTGAGAGAAGCCACTAGTGAAACCTATGGCCCCCGGGTCTATCTTCATCATATTAATCTTCCAACACTTATTTATTTCCTTTGCTTTTATTTTACTTTGCATCTTTATCACAAAAATACCAAAAATATTATCCTATCATATCTATCAGGTCTCACTCTCGTAAGTGACCGTGAAGGGATTGACAACCCCTTATCACGCTGGTTGTGAGGATTTATTTGTTTTGTGTAGGTGCGAGGGACTCGCGCGTAGCCTCCTACTGGATTGATACCTTGGTTCTCAAAAACTAAGGGAAATACTTACGCTACTTTGCTGCATCACCCTTTCTGCTTCAAGGAAAAACCAACGCAGTGCTCAAGAGGTAGCAAGAAGGATTTCTGGCGCCGTTGCCGGGTAGCTCTACGCAAAAGTCAACATACCAAGTACCCATCACAATCCCTTATCTCCCGCATCACATTATTTGCCATTTGCCTCTCGTTTTCCTCTCACCCACTTCACCCTTGCCGTTTTATTCGCCCTCCCTTTTCTGTTTGCCTCTTTTTCGCTTGCTTTTTGTTTGCTCGTGTGTTGGATTGCTTGTTTGTCACGAAGGCTCAAGATAATACCAAATTATGTGACTTTACCAATACCAACAATAATGATTTCCTTAGCACTCCGATTGCTCCTCTTACCAATACTGAATCTTGTGAAATCAATGTTGCCTTGTTGAATCTTGTCATGAAAGATCAATTCGCCGGCCTTCCTAGTGAAGATGCCGCTACTCACCTAAATAGCTTCGTTGATTTGTGTGATATGCAAAAGAAGAAAGATGTTGATAATGATATTGTTAAATTGAAGCTATTTCCTTTTTCGCTTAGAGATCATGCTAAAGCTTGGTTTTCGTCTTTGCCTAAAAATAGTATTGATTCTTGGAACAAGTGCAAAGATGCTTTTATCTCTAAGTATTTTCCTCCCGCTAAGATCATCTCTCTTAGAAACGATATTATGAATTTTAAGCAACTTCATCATGAACATGTTGCACAAGCTTGGGAGAGGATGAATTAATGATACGTAATTGCCCTACACATGGTTTGAATTTGTGGATGATTATACAAAAATTTATGCCGGATTGAATTTTGCTTGTAGAAATCTTTTAGATTCGGCCGCGGGAGGCACTTTTATGGAAATCACTTCAGGAGAAGCTACTAAACTCCTAGATAATATTATGGTTAATTATTCTCAATGGCACACTGAAAGATCTAGTAATAAAAAAGTGCATGCGATAGAAGAAATAAATGTTTTGAGTGGAAATATGGATGAACTTATGAAATTATTTGCTACTAAGAGTGTTTCTTCTGATCCTAATGATATGCCTTTGTCTACTCTGATTGAGAATAATAATGAATCTATGGATGTGAATTTTGTTGGTAGGAATAATTTTGGTAACAACGCCAGATAGAGGAAACTTTAATCCTAGGCCTTATCCTAGCAATTCCTCTAATAATTATGGTAATTCCTACAATAACTCTTATGTAAATTTTAATAAGATTCCCTCTGAATTTGAGACTAGTGTTAAAGAGTTTTTTAATTCACAAAAGAATTTTAATGCTTTGCTTGAAGAGAAATTGCTTAAAGTTGATGAATTGGCTAGGAACATTGATAGAATTTCTCTTGATGTTGATTCTTTAAAGCTTAGATCTATTCCTCCTAAGCATGATATCATGAGTCTCTCAAATCCATGAGAATTTCCATTGATGAGTGCAAAGAAAGAACCGCTAGGATGCGTGCTAAGAAAGATTGCTTTATGAAAGCGTGTTCTTCAAATTTCTATGAAAATAAAGATGAAGATCTAAAAGTTATTGATGTGTCCCCTATTAAACCTTTGTTTTGCAATATGAATCTTGATAATGACGGGACTGAATATGATCCACCTTTACCTAGAAGGCGTTCCAAAAAATTGGAGTTTTTAGATCTTGATGCTAAAATTGATAAGAGTGGGATTGAAGAAATCAAAACCCTAGATGTTAAACCCACTATTTTGGATTTCAAGGAATTTAGTTATGAAAATTGCTCTTTGATAGATTGTATTTCCTTGTTGCAATCCATGCTAAATTCTCCTCATGCTTATAGTCAAAATAAAGCGTTTACTAAACATATCGTTGGTGCTTTGATGCAATCTTATGAAGAAAAGCTTGAGTCGGAAGTTTCTATTCCTAGAAAACTTTATGATGAGTGGGAACCTACTATTAAAATTAAGATTAAGGATCATGAGTTCTATGCTTTATGCGATTTGGGTGCTAGTGTTTCCATGATTCCAAAAACTTTGTGTGATTTGCTAGGTTTCCATGATTTGGATGATTGCTCTTTAAACTTGCACCTTGCGAATTCCCCTATTAAGAAACCTATGGGAAGAATTAATGTTGTTCTTATTGTTGCAAATAGGAACTATGTGCCCGTAGATTTTATCGTTCTTGATATAGATTGCAATCGTTCATGTCCTATTATTCTTGGTAGACTTTTCCTTAGAACGATTGGTGCAATTATTGATATGAAGGAAGGGAATATTAGATTCCAATTTCCATTAAAGAAGGGCATGTAACACTTCCATAGGAAGAAAATAAAATTACCATATGAATCTATCATGAGAGCCACTTATGGATTGCCTACCAAAGATGGCAATACCTAGTCTATCCTTGCTTTTATGCCTAGCTGGAGCGTTAAACGATAGCGCTTGTTGGGAGGCAACCCAATTTTATTTTTAGTTTTTTTTCTTTTGCTTCTGTTTAGGAATAAATCTTTGATATAGCCTCTGGTTAGATGTATTTTTATGTTTTAATTAGTCTTTGTGCCAAGTTAAACCTATAGGATCTTCTTGGAAGATAGTTATTTGATCTTGCTGTAATTTCTAGAAACTTTCTGTTCACGAAAACAATTGTTAAAAATCACCAGAACGTAATAAAATACTGATTCTAATTGCTGCTGATCAATAAACAAATTTCCTAGGTCGTCCTATTTTCGATTTTTTTTGGAGTTCCAGAAGTTTGCGTTAGTTATAGATTACTACACACTGTTCTGTTTTTGACAGATTCTGTTTTTCATGTGTTGTTTGCTTATTTTGATCAATCTATGGCTAGTAAAATAGTTTATAAACCATAGAGAAGTTGGAATACAGTAGGTTTAACACCAATATAAATAAATAATGAGTTCATTACAGTACCTTGAAGTGATCTTTTGTTTTCTTTCGCTAACGGAGCTCACGAGATTTTCTGTTGAGTTTTGTGTTGTGAAGTTTTCAAGTTTTGGGTGAAAGAATTTGATGGATTATGGAACAAGGAGTGGCAAGAGCCTAAGCTTGGGTATTCCCATGGCACCCCCAAGATAATCTAAGGACGCCAAAAAGCCAAAGCTTGGGGATGCCCCGGAAGGCATCCCCTCTTTCGTCTACTTCCATCGGTAACTTTACTTGGAGCTATATTTTTATTCATCACATGATATGTGTTTTGCTTGGAGCGTCTTGTATGATTTGTGTCTTTTCTTTTTAGTTTACCACAATCATTCTTGCTGTACAAACATTTTGAGAGAGCCATACATGATTTGGAAATTATTAGAATACTCGATGTGCTTCGCTTATATCTTTTGAGTTATATAGTTTCGCTCTAGTACTTCACTTATATCTTTTAGAGCACGGTGGTGGATTTGTTTTATAGAAACTATTGATCTCTCATGCTTCACTTATATTATTTTGAGAGTCTTAAATAGCATGGTAATTTGCTTAGATAATCTTAATATGCTAGGTATTCAAGATTAGTAAAACCTTTCTTATGAGTGCTTTGAATACTAAGAGAAGTTTGATGCTTGATGATTGTTTTGAGAAATGGAGGTAATAATATCAAAGTCGTGCTATTTGAGTAGTGGTGAATTTAAGAAATGCTTGTGTTGAAGTTTGCATGTCCCGTAGCATGCACGTATGAAAGTGCAACTATCCCTAAGTGGTTTTGGTAATTCATAACAACATATAGCTCATTGAGCTAATGCTATTCCAAGACTATTATTTCAGGAAAGCTCAATGAATTGCATGGCATGGATGATGAAAGTGGATCCTCAAAATACTAAGGACAAAGGATTGGCTCAAGCTCAAAAGCTCAAGACTCTTCATTTTACATTTTAGTGATCCAAGATCACATTGAGTCTAAAGGAAAAGCCAATACTATCAAGAAGGGATGAGGTGTTGCTTAATGAGCCTCTTGCTTCATGTGCTTAGTGATATGCTCCAAAACCCTCAACTACTTCCCCACATCCACAAATGACCTAAACCTAAAGCCAAAATCGGTCACACCGATTCTTTCTATCCAGCGCCACCGATTCCAAAAGTCATAGCCACTGCCACAAACCCTAAGCAAATCGGTCTTACCGATAGGGATCTCGGTCTCACCGAGATGGGGTTGCAATCTCTCTGTTTCCCTTCGTAACGTTTCGGTCTAACCGAAGTGAGCGATCGGTCCCACCGAGATTGCAACGTAAACTCTCTGTTTCCTTTTTGTAACATTTCGGTCTCACCGAAAAGAGCAAATCGGTCCCACCAAGTTTACCTGACCAACTCTCTGGAAAGCTTATTACCAAAATCGGTCCCACAGAGTTTGTAATCGGTCTCACCGAGATTACGTTATGCCCTAACCCTAACCATATCGGCCTCACCGAGATGCATGTCGATCCAAGAAAATCACTAACGGTCACTAGGTTTACTAATTCGATCCGACCGAGTTTGTTGATTCGGTCCCACCGAGTTTGGTAAATTGTGTGTAACGGTTAGATTTTGTGTGGAGGCTATATATACCCCTCCACCTCCTCTTCATTCGTGGAGAGAGCCATCAGAATGAACCTACACTTCCAACTTACCATTTCTGAGAGAGAACCACCTACTCATGTGTTGAGGCCAAGATATTCCATTCCTACCATATGAATCTTGATCTCTAGCCTTCCCCAAGTTGCTTTCCACTCAAACCCTCTTTCCACCAGATCCAAATCCTATGAGAGAGAGTTGAGTGTTGGGGAGACTATCATTTGAAGCACAAGAGCAAGGAGTTCATCATCAACACACCATTTGTTACTTATTGGAGAGTGGTGTCTCCTAGATTGGCTAGGTGTCACTTGGGAGCCTCCTTGTGCCAAGAGAAAGGCCATAAAAAAAGAGAAGGCCCAAAAAGATGAGAGAAAAAGAGAGAAGGGACAATGTTACTATCCTTTGCCACACTTGTGCTTCAAAGTAGCACCATAATCTTCATGATAGAGAGTCTCTTGTTTTGTCACTTTCATATACTAGTGGGAATTTTTCATTATAGAACTTGGCTTGTATATTCTAACAATGGGCCTCCTCAAGTGCCCTAGGTCTTCGTGAGCAAGCAAGTTGGATGCACACCCACTTAGTTTCTTTTTTTGAGCTTTCATACATTTATAGCTCTAGTGCATCCGTTGCATGGCAATCCCTACTCCTTGCATTAACATCAATCGATGGGCATCTCCATAGCTCATTGATTAGCCTAGTTGATGTGAGACTTTCTCCTTTTTTGTCTTCTCCACATAACCCCCATCATCATATTCTATTCCACCCATAGTGCTATGTCCATGGCTCGCGCTCATATATTGCGTGAAGGTTTATAAGTTTGAGATTACTAAAGTATGAAAAAATTGCTTGGCTTGTCATCGGGGTTGTGCATGATGAGAGCATTCTTGTGTGACGAAAATGGAGCATGACTAAACTATATGATTTTGTAGGGATGAACTTTCTTTGGCCATGTTATTTTGAGAAGACACAATTGCTTAGTTAGTATGCTTGAAGTATTATTATTTTTATGTCAATATGAACTTTTATCTTGAATCTTTTGGATCTGAATATTCATACCACAATTAAGAAGAATTACATTGAAATTATGCCAAGTAGCACTCCGCATCAAAAATTCTATTTTTATCATTTACCTACTCGAGGACGAGCAGGAATTAAGCTTGGAGATGCTTGATACGTCTCCAACGTATCTATAATTTTTGATTGCTCCATGCTATATTATCTTATGTTTTGGACATTATTGGGCTTTATTATCCACTTTTATATTATTTTTGGGACTAACCTATTAACCGGAGGCCCAGCCCAGAATTGTTGTTTTTTCCTATTTCAGAGTTTCGCAGAAAAAGAATATCAAACGGAGTCCAAACGGAATGAAACCTTTAGGAGCGTGATTTTTGGAACGAACAAGATCCAGGAGACTTGGACCCTACGTAAGAGAAGCTTCCAGGAGGCCACGAGGTAGGGGGCACGCCCTCCACCCTCGTGGGCCCCCTATTGCTCCACCGACGTACTCCTTCCTCCTATATATCCCTACGTACCCCCAAACGATCAGAACGGAGCCGAAAACCTAATTCCACTGCCGCAACCTTCTGTACCCACGAGATCCCATCTTGGGGCCAGTTCCGGAGCTCCGCCGGAGGGGGCATTCATCACGGAGGGCTTCTACATAAACACCATGGCCTCTCCGATGAAGTGTGAGTAGTTTACCTCAGACCTTCGGGTCCATAGTTACTAGCTAGATGGCTTCTTCTCTCTTTTTTGATCTCAATACAATGTTCTCCCCCTCTCTCATGGAGATCTATTCGATGTAATCTTATTTTTGCGGTGTGTTTGTTGAGACCGATGAATTGTGGTTATGGTCAAGTTTATCTATGAACAATATTTGAATCTTCTCTGAATTCTTTTATGTATGATTGGTTACCTTTGCAAGTCTCTTCGAATTAACAGTTTGGTTTGGCCTACTAGATTGATCTTTCTTGCAATGGGAGAAGTGCTTAGCTTTGGGTTCAATCTTGAGGTGTCCTTTCCCAGTGACAGTAGGGGTAGCAAGGCACGTATTGTATTGTTGCACTCGAGGATAACAAGATGGGGTTTTTATCATATTGCATGAATTTATCCCTCTACATCATGTCATCTTGCTTAAGGCATTACTCTGTTTTCATGAACTTAATACTCTAGATGCATCTTTGGATAGCGGTCGATGAGTGGAGCAATAGTAGTAGATGCGCAGAGTCGGTCTACTTGTCTCTTGACGTGATGCCTATATACATGATCATACCTAGATATTTTGATAACTATGCTCAATTCATCAATTGCTCAACAAGAATTCGTTCACCCACCGTAAAATACTTATGCTCTTGAGAGAAGCCACTAGTGAAACCTATGGCCCCGGGTCTATCTTCATCATAGTAATCTTCCAACACTTATTTATTTCCTTTGCTTTTTTACTTTGCTTTTATTTTACTTTGCATCTTTATCACAAAAATACCAAAAATATTATCCTATCATATCTATCAGATCTCAATCTCATAAGTGACCGTGAAGGGATTGACAACCCCTTATCGCGTTGGTTGCGAGGATTTATTTGTTTTGTGTAGGTGCGAGGGACTCGCCCGTAGCCTCCTACTGGATTGATACCTTGGTTCTCAAAAACTGAGGGAAATACTTATGCTACTTTGCTGCATTACCCTTTCCTCTTCAAGGGAAAACCAACGCAGTGCTCAAGAGGTAGCATTAACATGTGGGTTGGGAAGTAGTTGATGAGGCAGAACCTATTATCCTGGTATATTCAAACCCTTGGGAGTTACTTCTACGTATTGCTTATATTGCTATGCTATGCTCGTAGACGTGGATTGGGTGAGTGAATCCATGACAGATGTGAGATGATTAATTAATGGTACAACTTAAGGTGGCAACTTTAATACACATCTGGGTGGATTGCTTGTCGGGCACCTGGAGAATCCAGTGTTGTCCTAGGATATCCCGGAGTACCCGTGTGATCATCCTAAGGTCTGCCACCCAGACTCAAAGGGAACTGAGATATTTTCATGCTAGAAACTTCCGTGTGCAGCCACAAGCTATTATGGCCTCTAGCATAGTTGAGTAGGTTGCATGAGCTCTTGAAGAGGTGGATCAGCAGGTAGAGGGATGTAGGTTGGTGTGGTCTGCCCGGAGTAAAGAGTTAATGTTTCTGAAAGACTGTGTCTCGTTCATCCGTTTCTCAAACACCATGTAGTGCGAGAAATCTAACGGAGGAGATCGAGTCTTGTGGGGAAAAGTGTGCAAACCTCTGTAGAGTGTACAATCTAATCATGGTTAGCCATGTCCCTGGTTATGGACAATCTTGAGTATCTAGTACTTGGAGTATCCTAAGTATCTCATCACTCTAAATTAATATTGTTGGGTTGATAATTATTTTAATTGGGATTGAGTTGGAGGAACCTTCTCAATGATGTTTCAACTACCATGATAGTTAAAATAAAACTTATTCCTTTGTTGTAGGGAAAAATTGGCTTTTCGCAAAACTATAACCATAGAGCTTTCCACAAGCCAAATATGCATGTAGTGATAGCATTATTCTGTTCTTGCTCTACTGTGTTATATTGCCAAAGATATTCCATGTGTCTTGACCCGTTTCCCTGCAACGTATTTTGTTGCAGACTTTTCGACGAGGAGTAAGGTTCGTTAGGTCGTTGCCGTGCAGCTCAGCTATGCCGTTGGAGTTGATGGACTCACTTTATCTTCCAAGCCTTTCATTTGTTATCGCATTAGATGGCCTTAAGCCATATTTATTGTAATAAGTTCTCTTTTGAGACATTCGATGTAATAAGTGTGTGATTGCTACTCTGTTATAAATCCTTCGAGTACTGTGTGTGTCAGCATTACCGGTCCAGGGATGACACTGAAGCACAGAGACTTGACCATTTGAGGTCGGGTCGCTACAGCTACTGTTATGGTTGTGTTCTGTGTTTAAATTAGTGTTTCTGCCAAGTAAAGCCTTGGGATGATTTGGTTGATAGTTGATTTGATTCTATGAAAAAACTGAAAATTTGTCGCCCAGTAGCAGAATTGTTTAAATTTCCTAGAACATTAAAAAAATATGATTTTTTTTACACATAATTGATATAATAATTTCCCACATTTTCCTATTTTTTCAGAATTTTTGGAGTTATAGAAGTATAGTCATTTTCTAGATATTCTGTTTTTGATAGATTTTGTTTTTGTTGCATAGTTTGCTTGTTTTATTGAATCTACAGATTGTATCGAGGGGTATAAGTCATGGAGAAGAAGTTAGAATACACTACGTATTATGCAACAACAAAATATGAATGGGTTGACAACTGTACCTAAAGTTTATGATTTCCTTGTTATACTAACGGATCTCATGAAGTTTTACATTCAGTTTTGTCTGCTGAAGTTTTCAAGTTTTAAGTGAGATCACGATGGATGAAGGAAAAAGGAGTGGAAAGACCCTAAGCTTGGGGATTCCCAAGGCACCCCAAGGTAATATTCAAGGACACCCAAGTGTCTAGGCTTGGGGATGCCCCGGATGGCATCCCCTCTTTCTTCTACCAACCATCGGTAAATTACTTGGAGCTACATTTTTATTCAACACATGATATGCGTTTTTCTTGGAGCATCGTGTATTATATGAGACTTTGCTTTGTTTTCTTCTTAGTTTTCCACAATCATATTTGCTGGACACAGATTTTGAGAGGTACACATATTTATTCGTGATTTGTTAGAATACTCTTTGTGCTTCACTTTTATCTTTTGAGCTGGGTAGTTGCTCTCGTGCTTCACTTATATCTGTTAGAGCACGGTGGTGGTTATATTTTAAAGAAATATTTGCACTCTCATTCTTCACTTATATCAATTTGAGAGTTTAATAAATAGTAA
Organism: Aegilops bicornis; assembly: GCA_021605145.1. Taxonomy (NCBI): domain Eukaryota; kingdom Viridiplantae; phylum Streptophyta; class Magnoliopsida; order Poales; family Poaceae; genus Aegilops; species Aegilops bicornis. The sequence goes on from CM038670.1 coordinate 364,716,503, forward strand.
TGGCAATATACATGGGTTATGAAATTGGTCCTAATATGATAGGCACTCAAGAGCGGTAATATAAAACTTTCATGTAGATCACTAAATATGATAAGTTTGATTCCTTGCAATAGTTTTGAGATATAGAGATGGTGATACGTGGGTTGTACTAGTGAGTAATTGTGGTTTAGTAAGAATATTGGTGTTAAGGTTTATGATTCCCGAAGCATGCATCTATAGTCTCTCTTTATGCTAAGAAGTTAGGGCACGATTTATTATTGAGTGTCTTCCTTTGCGTGAAGGTCGGGGGGCGCGCGATTCTTAAATCCTACCAACCTCCCCTCTAGGGGCATGCGTAGTATTACTTTGCTTCGAGGGCTAATAGACTTTCGCAATAAGTATGTGAATTATTTATGACTAATCTGAGTCCATGGATTATATGCACTCTCACCTTTCCGCAATTTGCTAGCCTCTTCGGTACCGTACATTGCCCTTTCTCACCTTGAGATGTGGTGCAAACTTTCCCCGTGCATCCAAACCCCATGATATGATACGCTCTATCACACATAAGCCTCTTTATATCTTCCTCAAAACAACCACCATACCTACCTATTATATTGCCGTGCGACTTCCACTGTTTCGTTATTATGACACACATAATCATTGTCATATTTCTTTGCATGATCATATACCTGACATAGTATTTGTGCCTCAGTCACCGTTCATCATTTTTTATACATGTTACGCTTGATCATTGCACATCCTGGTACACCACCAGAGGCATTCATATAGAGCCATATTTTGTTCTAGTATCAAGTTGTAATTTAGAGATGTAAGTAAATATAAGTGTGATGGTCATCATTATTCATTATTACATCATTGTCCCGGTGAGGAAATAAAAAAAGAGGTCAAAAAAGCCCCCCAAAAAAGAGAAAAAGAGAGCAGGGGCAATGTTACTATCTTTTTCCACACTTGTGCTTCGAAGTAGCACCATGTTTTTCATATAGAGAGTCTCCTATGTAGTCACTTTAATATACTAGTGGGGGGTTTTCATTATAGAACTTACCTTGTATATTCTGATGATGGGCTTCCTCAAATGCCTGAGGTCTTCTAGAGTAAGCAAGTTGGATGCACACTTAGTTTTTATTTTTGAGCTTTCATACACTTATTGCACTTAGTGCATCCATTGCATGGCAATCCCTACTCCTTGCATTGACTTCAATTGATGGGCATCTGCATAGCCTGTTGATTAGTCGCGTCAATGTGAGACTTTCTCCTTTTTTGTCTTCTCCAAATTAATCTCTACCACCGCATTCTATTCCACCCATAGTGCTATATCCATGGCTTGTGCTTAGGTATTGTGTGCGGGTTCAAAAAGCTAAAGCGCGTTAAAAAGTATGAACCAATTGCTTGGCTGACACTGGGGTAGTGCATGATTTATACTTTGTGTTAAGAAGATGGAGAATGACAAGTCTATATGACTTTCTAGGGATAGCGTTCTTTAGCATTTATATTTTGAAAGGCATGATTGTTTGTTGGTATGCCTGAGTATTAATGTCTGTATGTCAAATTATAGAGTATTGCTTTGGGTCATTCGGATCTAAATATTCATACCATAAAAAGAAAGATTACATGATAGACATGTTAGGCAGCATTCCACATCAAAAATTCTATTTTTCTCATTAACCTACTTGAGGACGAGCATTCCACATCAAAAATTCTATTTTTCTCATTAACCCACATCAAAAATTCGGATCTATAATTTTTGATTGTTCCATGATATTATAGTATCAATCTTGGATGTTTTATATGCAATTAAATATCATTTTCTTAGGATTAACCTATTAACCTAGTGCCCAGTGCCAGTTGTTCTTTTTTGCTTGTTTTTGGCTTTTCAGAAAATAAATATCAAATAGAGTCCAAACGGAGAAAAAACTTCCAATTAATTTTTTTTGGACCAGAGGGGACCCTAGAAGGTTCGGGAGCAGACGTGACAAGCCACGACGGAGCGACAAGCTCAGGGGGCACGCCCTCTAGGCTTGTGGGCCCCTCGTGGCACCTCTTAGCCTAATTTCACCTCTATAAATTCCCAAATATCCCAATACATCAGGGAGCCACCCAAAATACTTTTTCTGCTGCCGCAAGTTTCTGTTCTTCCGCGATCCCATCTGGAGGCCTTCTTCGGCACCCTGCTGGAGGGGCAATCGATCATGGAGGGCATCTACATCAACCTTACTGCCCTTCCGATGATGTGTGATTAGTTTACCACAGACCTACGGGTCCATAGCTGGTAGCTAGATGGCTTCTTCTCTCTCTTTGATCTTCAATACAATGTTCTCCTCGATGTTCTTGGAGATCTATTCGATGTAATCTTCTTTTGTGGTGTGTTTTTGGGATCCGATGAATTGTGTGTTTACGATTTGATTATTCATGAACATTAGTTGTGTCTTCTCTGAATTCTTTTATGCATGATTATTATATATAGCATTGCATTTCTATCTGATCTATCCATTTGGTTTGGCCAACTAGATTGATTTATCTTGCAATGGGAGAGGTGCTTTGTAATGGGTTCGATCTTGCGTGGCTCGATCCCAGTGAAAGAAGGGGACATGGCACGTTCTATTGTTGCCATTAAGGATAAAAAGATGAGGTTTATTCATATTTCTTGGGTTTACTTTCTCTACATCATGTCATCTTGCTTAAGGCGTTACTCCATTTTTCATGAACTTAATACCCTAGATGCATGCTGGATAGAGGTCGATGGGTGGGGTAATAGTAGTAAATGCAGGCAGGAGTCGGTCTCTTGTCTCAGACGTGATGCCTACATGCATGATCATTGTGTTGAATATCGTCATAACTATGCGCTTTTCTATCAATTGCCCAACTGTAATTTTTTTACCCGTCGTATGTTTTTTGTTCGTGGGAGAAGCCTCTACAGAAAACTATGGGCCCGGGGTATACTTTCATCATATGTAAAATCCAAAATTACCTAGCTGCAATTTATTTACCTTTATTTTATTTTGTGTTTTATTTATTTATCTACCACTATCAGATTTGATCCTTGCAAATAACCGCCAAGGGGATTGCCAACCTCTTGATCATGTTGGGTGCAAGTATTTGTTGTTTTGTGTGTAGGTCGCGCTAACGAGGTTTCGTGTGGTTCTCCTACTGGATTGATAACCTTGACTCTTAATTGAGGGAAATAATTATCTCTACTATACTACATCATCCTCTCCTCTTCGAGGAAATCCCAACGCAGCTCACAAGTAGCGGGGTGCTCAATCAATCTTCTCAAAATCTCAAGTGGAACATGCACTCACAAAGTTGGTGGGGGTGGCTATTTATAGCCGCGGCCTTCCCTGAAGGGAAATGACCATTTAGGACACGAAGCCCAGCCAATGGCCAACCAACACGTTTCCAATGGTCGGATTTTGAGCACAATAGTAACATTACTCGAGGAACAAGTAATGCTAACTCCTCAGTCCAAAAGATACCTCTTGCAGCCCAGAAGAACAACGTCTATGGCTTGCAAGTAAACTTTTTGTGCACAAAGAGTTTTCTCACAATCTTGCATAGGTTTCGGCTAAGCATCACAAGAGAACCTATACGCCCATTAATAGTACGGAGGCCCTATGACTCAAATTGGAGAAGAAGAATAACAAAAAACGAATACTACATCTTCGCTTCGTCTTCGATCTTCTCGACTATGGTCCTTCTTCTCTGGACACCGAATGAGAATTGCTTCATGTCAGCAATAATTTTTAGGGGGTCATCTCTTTCACACGGTCTTTTCGGCATACTTTCTTCTCAAAAAGTATCTCTTTCTTCTCTGCAATGTAGATGTTCCATGATGAAGTTCTTCAAACATTATGGAAGAATATAGAATTCTTCTCGGTGCTCCACGAACTATTTCTCTCAATGTGCACTAGCAAACAAATTAGTCCCTTACTGTTTCTAACAACAATCTCCAGAACACAAGGGGCAAGATATTGTACCAACAAAAGCGTTCTCTGGGGGTCTAGAATTCCCATTGGTATGTGTCTAACATAGCACATGCTACTGCATCGTCCTACTCGAGGTAGACTTCGTACCACGACGTCACTACCGTAGTTTCCCCACTCCTGTTATCACTAAAACAATTAAGGGTTTACCCATGGATGCGCCCTCACCAAGGGTTCTCTGTTATTCCCCTATGCATTACAAAGGTGAGAAAGAAAGGCTTTTACTATCATCTCAAATTACATCAACATCCTGAACTTTACAATGACGGTAATATGATCTATGGCCTTGCAGCAGAAATGCTGAGTGGGGCCTTTTCACAACATTCATGAAGGCTATTGAACCAAACATTCAACAGAAAATCACATATCCTTATTTACGTTTTCAGCTCATATACATACCAAGGTTCATCAATATCTCCGAGAACTAAGGGAACTATTCACACATGGATACGATAAACATCACAGGGATAGTGATGCTAAACCATATAACTGATGTGGCGAGTTATCATTTCATAAGTACCTCGTCGTTTATATTTTTATAGTCCTTAATCTCATGAAGGCGGCTCAGCATGTCAAAAACCACCATTTGCAACTGGGTGCCTTCCCAAGTTTCTGATTTCGTTCTTAAGGATTACCAAGAACAAGGACTTCTGCCGGCTCAGGAAGAGGTCGGTTGGCGAGCCGCCTAAGGGGATGATATTCCCAAACCCAGCGAAGGAGAAGTTGTGATATTAGTAGACCATCTCCTTAGGGGATTTTCTCCACCCGGGTCAAAGTTCTTTTGGGATTTCCTACACTATTTCAACCATCACCCCAAGACCTTGGCCCATACTCCATATCCAATCTATGCCAATTCCAGGTCTTCTGTGAGGCATACCTTCAAATGGAGCCCACTGTTCCTCTCTTTAAGGAATTTTTCTATATAAACCGTCAGACAGAATTTGCCGACGGCCCCAGCCTAGAACTCGGCGAGGTCTCAATTCAGAGGCGAAGAGATGGTACTTTTCCTCCAGCCACTCTACCAAGTCACCCCAAGGGATGGATTAAGACTTGGTTCTATTGCAACAACATAGCTCCGGCTAACAAGAACCCCTTACCGGGTTATAGAGTTGGTCGTCTTCCAATGGACTTTGACCTCCCGAGCCTGGTTATTCTAGAAGAGCATGCTCAAATCGCCCTGCCTATACCAAACTCTAAGCTTTGTTGGCCAACGGCCTAACGGAAGTTGACTTAACCCGGTGCTGGGTTACTTGGAGAATCATGCCCTTGAGTCACCAGCCGGATTTAATGTGCAATTATTCAGGCGGTTCAATAGATGCTCAACGACATAGCTCTGATGACTTAGAACCTGATGAAATCAACAAAGTTGTAAATAAACTGCTTGGGGAGACTCAGGAGAACTGCAATAAAACGGGGTTGCAGCCATTCTACAAACATAACCCGGCTCCTCTGGTTTGTATAATTACTTTATCCAGTTTACCAATCCTTACTTATTCAGATATCATTTTTGTTAACCTTGTTCAACTATGCAGGCCAACTCTTCATTCTGGAAGAGGAAGAAAATCCAAGCAAGTAAAACCAAAACTGTGTCGGCTCAAAAGACGAACAAGTCTACTACTTTGAATGATCTATTAACAAGGGACGGGTCACCAGCAGCTGACAATCAATCAGAGGTAGAACTTGATTCCCTTGGTCACCTTTTTATTGAACTCGCTGACGCTTCTGATTCTCAGGGTGATGCTGCCACAAGCGGGCCTGATGATGTTGAGGTAATTTCCATCTCTTCCGGCTCAGACTCCTTGTCTCCCAAGAAAACAAGGCAGGTCGTTCCAAAAGTAAGATTTTGTCATCCAGATGCTCATTTAGATCCAAACTTTATTTTGCAGAAAACTCAGCATGAGTCATGGCGCCAAACCCAGAGCGGTTCTGGGAACCTTGTGGTCAGCTTACCTGATAAGTCAAATGCCCACAAGTGGCAGAATGAGGAGCCTCATAGCCCAACTTCTTCTTTACCCAAAGTCGGCCTTGTCAGGCAGCTTCTTAATCCTTCTGATTCAAATTATCAGGAGTCATCACCCTCATATGGCAAGTCAACCGCTTCAAAGTTGCCACCTCTTGCCATTAATCAAGGGTAAAACTTCTCTTGTATCATGTATCCCTTAATCATACTTAGCATAGCATATACCTTGACCGAGCTTCTTTGTTCATAGGGCCAAAGCTAAGAGCAAGAAAAGGAAAGTGGGTGAGTCTTCAACAAACCCAGATATTCCCGAGTCGGAGGATCAGACCTTAGTAACCCCTAAGGCCGATGCTGATATTCCTGAAGAACGTCATGACAGCCAAGTTGAGCCGCCATAGCAAAATGTACCGGATGGAACTTTAGCTATGGATACCGAAGCCAACCGGACAGATGACCTTAACCTACCAAGTACTGCTCCATCTCTGAGTCCCATCAAGGCAGCTCAAGATGTTCTTCTTGAGAAGGATAATGATGAAGTTACCATTACGGGTGAGGATTATAAACCTCCATAAGTCTCCAATGTGCTAACCAAGACCACAACCAAAATTGAGATGCCCTTGTTTGAAAATGGTAAAAACCAAACTTGAACTGCCTAGTTATGAGGAATTCAGCGCAGAGGACTTACATGGAGGCTATCTGAGCCACCTCTCTATGAGCCGGGGTCTAGAAGCCGGCCAGGTTAACATGATGAAAAGAAAATATGAGGTACACTCATATTTCCAGTATTATATATATGCATATATATATATATATATCCCTATGTAGCCCCAGTCATAAAGATAGGAAGACTTGAGTATGCTCAAGACTTAGACCAACATCTTGAATCCTTGGAAGGTAGCCCCCAAGGGTCGGCTTATCATATCAATGATAAACCGAATATTGACATGTAGGCTTTATGAAAAAGAAATGCCATGTAGCCCCCAAGGGCCGGCTCATCTTCCTGAGAAAAATCGGGTCTTCCAATGCTATGAGATTTTGAAGAATTGACCTGTAGCCCCCAAGGGTCGACTAATCTTTATGAGATGAACCGGGTCTTCTTGTATTTTTTAAGATAGAAAAAATGGCATGCATTAGCCCCCAGGTGCTAAGTATATTGGTTGCAATCTGCTTGGGACTTCTCCATGGAAATGGAATTGGCCATAGCCCCCTATTGTCGGGTTGAACATTATTGCCAGCATGAGCCAAAAACTTTATAACTGAGTAATTTTTTATCTCTCAGGAAGCTTTGAGTACGACCGAGTCAAACTTGACCGGCTTGAAAAAAGAAATTGAATCTGAACAAGTGCTGCGAGACAAGGCTGAATCAAGCTTGCAATCTTCTCTGGAGGAGTTGAAGAAAATCAAGGCGAACTTTGAAACAGAGAACAAGTCCTTTGAAACTGAAAAAGTCGCCCTGATCCAATGTGTAGAAACTGCCAAAAGCCAATTAGCACCGGCTACTGAAGAGCTGGCCGGGTTGCAGCGCCACATCTCTCAAATGACCCAAGCCATATTTGGTAAGTCATCTCTCACATCTATGGCCTCCAGCTGCACAACCTTACGCCAGCCTCCATATTGTATATCGCGGGCTTCGTAGCCCTTTGCGAGCTGTTTTTGGGCTGCGAGGCTCATTTCGCGCTGTGGAAGAAGATGTTTTAAAGAGGCTGTCAACCATTCCACAGCAAGTCGAAGAGCTAAAGAGATCAGCCGCCCGATCATGAGCCACAACTGCATTAAGCCGGGCTATGGCTTATGAACCAGAATTAGATCTGTTAGAGATGGTCGGCGAGTTCCCAGAGTACAAAGATGATGGGACTGCCTTTTCCCAAGCTGACTACGTGCGCTGTCTAAAGGAATATTGAGTACTGGCAAGTCATCTTATCGCCGATATGGAATTGAAGAAATATCAGCCGACATCATCTAATATGACTCCACAATGGCGTAAGCATCTCTTCGCACCTGATGTTGACCTGTCTCCTATCTTGCATGATGAAGCTGTCTTCCAAGCCTTAACAGATGTCAACTGGAATCTGGACCCTCAGATCCAAGAAGCAGAAGAGCCAGTGCAGGATAACCCAGAGGCGTCAACTGCTAGGGGGCATCAAGGGGCTAACCCGGATGGCACAGAGGCCGGCTTGCAAGAGTAGTTTATACTCTGCCAAAAAACATTGAATATCCTGGGCTCAGCTGTAGCCATGTAATAGGCTGCACTAAAATACTTGGTTGCTCTTGTCGTGCCTTCATGCACGTTTAATTGTTGTGCAAACACTTGTCTGCCTATTGGTTGGAAATATTTTGATCAATACATGCTACTTGACTGGCTTTCGAGGCTCAAGTCTTGCTTCAGTGAATCTGGCATGATAGCATTGGTTTATCCTTGCTTTCTGAAAGCCGGATCTCATGTTACTTAAGCCGCCGTTTTAACCTTGACAAGTTCAGTGTCATAAAGATTGGCTGTCAAGAGTACGGCAGGTCACCTTTTCGAGTAGCATCAAGCAGACAGTCAGGTTTAACCAATATATTGTGGCATTTTTGCTGGGTCAAGAGGGTGAGATAGCTAAACTCGATGAGTTGGAAGCCCCCAAGTGACCTATGATCAACAAATAAAAGACTCATGCATAATATATGAGATGAAACGACAGAGGCCCCGAGTTTCGGGGATGTCGGCTTTATTATATTTGATCATAAAAGATATATAGATGATATGTATGTACAATGAGTGGAGCTAGTGGCTCAAGTGTAGTAAGGCTGAAGATGAGCAATGTTCCAAGGCCTGTTGGTCTCCACCTCGGAGTTACGTGAATTATTGTGTTCACGTATGTCGATGAGCTAATATGACCCGGTGTTGAGGTTTTTGCTAACCACAAAGGGCCCTTCCCAAGGAGGTGAAAGCTTATGCATGCCTGTCTGATCTTCAATTAAACGGAGCACTAAGTTGCCCTCTTGGAAAGTGCGGCTACGAACCCTACGGCTATGATAGAGACGCATGTCTTGCTGGTAAATCGCTGATCAAGCCGTCGTGAGATCGCGTTCCTCTTCCAAGGCATCTAGAGCATTTTGACGCGTAGTCTCGTTGTCTGTTTCAACATAAGCCGCCACCCTTGGCTAGTCATGACGAATATCACTTGGGAGAACTGCCTATGCGCCATAAACCATGAAGAATGACGTGCATCCTGATGATCTATTGGGGGGTAGTCCTTATGCTCCAAAGAATTGCAGGAAGCTCTTCAAACCAACAATCCGGAGTTTACTCTAAGAGAACCATAAGCCGGGGCTTGATTCCTCGCAATATTTCCTGGTTAGCTCTCTCAACCTGGCCATTGGACTGTGGATGAGCCACAGATGAAACATCAAGCCGGATGTGTTCTCTCTGGCAGAACTCTTTCATAGCACCGTTAGACAGATTTGTCCCATTATCAGTGATGATACTATGAGGATAACCAAAGTGGAAAATCAGATTCTTCACAAATTGAACTGCAGTTGCCGCCTCACAATTACTGACTGGATCTGCTTCAACTCACTTTGTAAATTTGTCAACTGCAACCAAAAGGTGAGTCTTCTTATCCTTGGACCTCTTGAAGGGCCCGACCATATCAAACCCCCAGACCACAAACGGCCAGGTTATTGGGATCATCCACAATTCCTGAGCCGGTACGTGAGCTTGTCGTGCCAATTTCTGACAACCATCACACTTATGGACAATGTCCTCTGCATCAGCGTGAGCCGTCAACCAGAAAAGACCGTGTCGAAAAGCCTTAGCCACGAGAGATCTTGACCCGGCATGATGACCACAATCGCTTGCATGAATTTCTTGCAAAATTTCTCGGTCTTCCTCATGGGAAAAACAGCGATGAAACACACCAGTCACACTACATTTGTGTAACTCTCCATTGACAATTGTCATGGACTTAGACCGCCTTATGATCTGCCGCACAAAAACTTCATCTTCTGGCAACTCGCCCCGAGCCAGATAAGCCAGATAAGGCATCATCCAATCTGGAATAACACGTAGAGCTGCCACCAACTGTCCCTCCGGATCAGGGATGGCTAGGTATTCCTCTGAGGGTAACTTGACAGAAGGATTATGCAACACATCAAGGAACACATTGGGGGGAACCGGCTTACCCTGAGATCCCAGCCGGGACAGTGCATCAGCCGCCTCATTTTCTCACTGGTCTATGTGATCCACTTGATAACCTTTAAAGTGACCAGCAATATTGGTCACTGCCTTACGATAAGCCACCATGAGCGGGTCTTTAGAATCCCACTTCCCTGACACTTGTTGTGCAACAGGATCTGAGTCACCAAGGCATCTGACCCGGCCCAAGTTAATCTCCTTGGCTATATGGAGCCCATGTAGTAAAGCTTCATACTCAGCCGCATTGTTAGTATAGGGAAACATAAGCCTCAAGACATAGCAAAATTTATCACCTCGTGCGGAAGATAAAATAACTCCAGCCCCCGAGTCTTCCAACTGCCTGGACCCATCAAAGTGTATCATCCAGTATGTATTGTCTGGCTCCTCCTCAGGTGTGTGTAGCCCTGTCCAATCATTGATAAAGTCCACCAAAGCTTGATACTTGATGGCTGTTATGGGCACATATTTCAGATGATGTGCCCCAAGCTCAATTGCCCACTTAGCAACCCGGCCAGTGGCCTCTCCGTTTTGAATGATATCCCACGAGGAGCAGAACTAACCACAGTGATTGGATGGCCAAGGAAATAATGCTTGAGTTTGCGGCTGGCCATGAACACCCCAAACACCAGCTTCTGCCAATGTGGGTATCTCTGTTTGGACTCCGTCAAAACTTCACTGGCATAATAGTTCGACCGCTGAATCGGATAATCTTTGCTTTCCTCCTTACGTTCCACGACAACTACCACGCTGACAGCCTTGTTATTAGCCGCCATGTACAGGAGCAAAGGCTCTTTGTCGGTTAGAGCAGCCAAGATAGACGGCTCAGCCAACTGCTTCTTGAGTGCCTCAAAAGCCTCATTAGCAGCATCACTCTAGATGAAATGATCAGTCTTCCTCATCATCTGCTACAAGGGAATCGCCTTCTCACCAAGGTGGCTTATAAACCGGCTCAAGATACAATACGACCCGACAGGCGCTGAACATCATTGATACAGGTCGGCTCAGACAGAGAGGTGATAGCTTCGATCTTCTCCGGGTTAGCTTCAATGCCCCTTTCTGAAACCAGAAAACCGAGCAATTTTCCTGCAGGAACACTGTCAGTGTCAAAACCGGTGGAACTCGGGTAGGGGTCCCGAATCAGCGCCTAGGCGGATGGTAACAGGAGACAAGGGACACGATGTTTTACCCAGGTTCGGCCCTGTCGATGGAGGTAAAACCCTACTCCCGCTTGATTAATATTGATGATATGGGTAGTACAAGAGTAGATCTACCACGAGATCGGAGAGGCTAAACCCTAGAAGCTAGCCTATGGTATGATTGTTGTTCGTCCCCACGGACTAAAACACTCCGGTTTATATAGACACCGGAGAGGGCTAGGGTTACAGTCGGTTACAATGCGAGGAGATCTACATATCTCAGACGCCAAGATTGCCTTCCACGCAAGGGAAGTCCCATCCGGACACGGACGAAGTCTTCAATCTTGTATATTCATAGTCCAGAGTCCGCCATCCGGACACCCCTAATCCAGACTCCTCAAGAGCCCCGAACCAGGCTTCAATGACAGCAAGTCCGGCGCGCAGATTCTCTTCGGCATTGCAAGGCGGGTTCTTCTCCAAATTCCGTGTACCTGTTGAATAGTGTCCGGCTCCTTGTGAATATTGTGCTCCTTGGCTTCCGCGCCCAATAATGGCCATCTTCCACGTGTCAAACGAATGCGAAAAGCCAGGGTGTTTTACATTTACCCCCCTAGCTGCACAAATGAGCTGTCTATTAAAGAGACGAGGATTTAGATCCAAATCACACCACCTTCCCTTCACGAGCTTTCATCAGAGCACACCCGACAGAGATCCATTCCATCATGGCCGGTCGTCGTAGCTCCTCCTCTCCCCCCCTCCCAGTCCTCAACCTGGATATTGTAAGAGATGTTCCATCCCACACAGCGAGCTAGTGGCGCTCCAAGCCAAGGGATTCCTCCCCCCAGCCTACATGGTCCTGGTTCGAGCCGGACTTGCCACCTATAATGGCGGAGAGCAAGCGGAGAGCGTCCCTAATCCCTCAAAAGGAGAGCGGGTATGCCTTATCCCTTATTTGATAAGAGGGCTCGGATTTCCAATTCATCCGTTTCTCCGGGGGCTGCTGGAGTTCTATGGCCTCCAGCTGCACAACCTTACGCCAGCCTCCATATTGCATATCGCGGGCTTCGTAGCCCTTTGCGAGCTGTTTTTTGGCTGCGAGGCTCATTTCGCGCTGTGGAAGAAGATGTTTTAAAGAGGCTGTCAACCATTCCACAGCAAGTCGAAGAGCTAAAGAGATCAGCCGCCCGATCATGAGCCACAACTGCATTAAGCCGGGCTATGGCTTATGAACCAGAATTAGATATGTCAGAGATGGTCGGCGGGTTCCCAGAGTACAAAGATGATGGGACTGCCTTTTCCCAAGCTGACTACGTGCGCTGTCTAAAGGAATCTTGAGTATTGGCAAGTCATCTTATCGCTGATATGGAATTGAAGAAATATCAGCCGACATCATCTAATATGACTCCACAATGGCGTAAGCATCTCTTCGCACCTGATGTTGACCCGTCTCCTATCTTGCATGACGAAGCTGTCTTCCAAGCCTTAACAGATGTCAACTGGAATCTGGACCCTCAGATCCAAGAAGCAGAAGAGCCGGTGCAGGATAACCCGGAGGCGTCAACCGCTAGGGGGCATCAAGGGGCTAACCCGGATGGCACAGAGGCCGGCTTGCAAGAGTAGTTTATACTCTGCCAAAAAACATTGAATATCCACAGGCTCAATTTGTAGCCATGTAATAGGCTGCACTAAAATACTTGGTTGCTCTTGTCGTGCCTTCATGCACGTTTAATTGTTGTGCAAACACTTGTCTGCCTATTGGTTGGAAATATTTTGATCAATACATGCTACTTGACTGGCTTTTGAGGCTCAAGTCTTGCTTCAGTGAATCTGGCATGATAGCATTGGTTTATCCTTGCTTTCTGAAAGCCGGATCTCATGTTACTTAAGCCGCCGTTTTAACCTTGACAAGTTCAGTGTCATAAAGATTGGCTGTCAAGAGTATGACAGGTCACCTTTTCGAGTAGCATCAAGCAGACAGTTGGGTTTAACCAATATATTGTGGCGTTTTTGCTGGGTCAAGAGGGTGAGATAGCTAAACTCGATGAGTTGGAAGCCCCCAAGTGACCTATGATCAACAAATAAAAGACTCATGCATAATATATGAGATGAAACGGCAGAGGCCCTGAGTTTCGGGGATGTCGGCTTTATTATATTTGATCATAAAAGATATATAGATGATATGTATGTACAATGAGTGGAGCTAGTGGCTCAAGTGTAGTAAGGCTGAAGATGAGCAATGTTCCAAGGCCTGTTGGTCTCCACCTCGGAGGTACGTGAATTATTGTGTTCACGTATGTCGATGAGCTAATATGACCCGGTGTTGTGGTTTTTGCTAACCACAAAGGGCCCTTCCCAAGGAGGTGAAAGCTTATGCATGCCTGTCTGATCTTCAATTAAACGGAGCACTAAGTTGCCCTCTTGGAAAGTGCGGCTACGAACCCTACGGCTATGATAGAGACGCATGTCTTCTTTGGTAAATCGCTGATCGAGCCGTCGTGAGATCGTGTTCCTCTTCCAAGGCATCTAGAGCATTTTGACGCGTAGTCTCGTTGTCTGTTTCAACATAAGCCGCCACCCTTGGCGAGTCATGACGAATATCACTTGGGAGAACTGCCTATGCGCCATAAACCATGAAGAATGACGTGCAGCCTGTTGATCTATTGGGGGGTAGTCCTTATGCTCCAAAGAATTGCAGGAAGCTCTTCAACCCAACAATCCGGAGTTTGCTCTAAGAGAACCATAAGCCGGGGCTTGATTCCTCGCAATATTTCCTGGTTAGCTCTCTCAACTTGGCCATTGGACTGTGGATGAGCCACAGATGAAACATCAAGCCGGATGTGTTCTCTCTGACAGAATTCTTTCATAGCACCGTTAGACAGATTTGTCCCATTATCAGTGATGATACTATGAGGATAACCAAAGTGGAAAATCAGATTCTTCACAAATTGAACTACAGTTGCTGCCTCACAATTACTGACTGGATCTGCTTCAACTCACTTTGTAAATTTGTCAACTGCAACCAAAAGGTGAGTCTTCTTATCCTTGGACCTCTTGAAGGGCCCGACCATATCAAACCCCCAGACCACAAACAGCCAGGTTATTGGGATCATCCACAATTCCTGAGCCGGTACGTGAGCTTGTCGTGCCAATTTCTGACAACCAGCACACTTATGGACAATGTCCTCTGCATCAGCGTGAGCCGTCAACCAGAAAAAACCGTGTCGAAAAGCCTTAGCCACGAGAGATCTTGACCCGGCATGATGACCACAATCGCTTGCATGAATTTCTTGCAAAATTTCTCGGTCTTACTCATGGGAAACACAGCGATGAAACACACCAGTCACACTACATTTGTGTAACTCGCCATTGACAATTGTCATGTACTTAGACCGCCTTATGATCTGCCGCACAAAAACTTCATCTTCTGGCAACTCGCCCCGAGCCAGATAAGCCAGATAAGGCATCATCCAATCTGGAATAACACGTAGAGCTGCCACCAACTGTCCCTCCGGATCAGGGATGGCTAGGTATTCCTCTGAGGGTAACTTGACAGAAGGATTATGCAACACATCAAGGAACACATTGGGGGAAACCGGCTTACCCTGAGATCCCAGCGGAGACGATTGCATCGATCGCCTCATTTTGTCACTGGTCTATGTGATCCACTTGATAACCTTTAAAGTGACCAGCAATATTGGTCACTGCCTTACGATAAGGCACCATGAGCGGGTCTTTAGAATCCCACTTCCCTGACACTTGTTGTGCAACAGGATCTGAGTCGCCAAGGCATCTGACCCGGCCCAAGTTCATCTCCTTGGCTATATGGAGCCCATGTAGTAAAGCTTCATACTCAGCCGCATTGTTAGTATAGGGAAACATAAGCCTCAAGACATAGCAAAATTTATCACCTCGTGGGGAATATAAAATAACTCCAGCCCCCGAGTCTTCCAACTGCCTGGATCCATCAAAGTGTATCATCCAGTATGTATTGTCTGGCTCCTCCTCAGGTGTGTGTAGCCCTGTCCAATCATTGATAAAGTCCACCAAAACTTGATACTTGATGGCTGTTATGGGCACATATTTCAGATGATGTGCCCCAAGCTCAATTGCCCACTTAGCAACCCGGCCAGTGGCCTCTCCGTTTTGAATGATATCCCACAGAGGAGCAGAACTAACCACAGTGATTGGATGGCCAAGAAAATAATGCTTGAGTTTGCGGCTGGCCATGAACACCCCAAACACCAGCTTCTGCCAATGTGGGTATCTCTGTTTGGACTCCGTCAAAACTTCACTGGCATAATAAGTCGACCGCCGAATCAGATAATCTTTGCTTGCCTCCTTACGTTCCACGACAACTACCACGCTGACAGCCTTGTTATTAGCCGCCATGTACAGGAGCAAAGGCTCTTTGTCGGTTAGAGCAGCCAAGATAGGCGGCTCAGCCAACTGCTTCTTGAGTGCCTCAAAAGCCTCATTAGCAGCATCACTCTAGATGAAATGATCAGTCTTCCTCATGATCTGGTACAAGGGAATCGCCTTCTCACCAAGATGGCTTATAAACCGGCTCAAGATGCAATACGACCCGACAGGCGCTGAACATCATTGATACAGGTCGGCTTAGATAGAGAGGTGATAGCTTCGATCTTCTCCGGGTTAGCTTCAATGCCCCTTTCTGAAACCAGAAAACCGAGCAATTTTCCTGCAGGAACACTGTCAGTGTCAAAACCGGCGGATCTCGGGTAGGGGGTCCCGAACTGTGCGTCTAGGCGGATGGTAACAGGAGACAAGGGACACGATGTTTTTACCCAGGTTCGGGCCCTGTCGATGGAGGTAAAACCCTACTCCTGCTTGATTAATATTGATGATATGGGTAGTACAAGAGTAGATCTACCACGAGATCGTAGAGTCTAAACCCTAGAAGCAAGCCTCTGGTATGATTGTTGTTCGTCCTATGGACTAAAACCCTCCGGTTTATATAGACACCGGAGAGGGCTAGGGTTACACAGAGTCGGTTACAATGGGAGGAGATCTACATATCTGTATTGCCAAGCTTGCCTTCGACGCCAAGGAAAGTCCCATCCGGACACGGGCGAAGTCTTCAATCTTGTATATTCATAGTCCAGAAGTCCGGCCAAAGGTTAATAGTCCGGCCATCCGGACACCCCCTAATCCAGGACTCCCTTAGTAGCCCCCGAACCAGGCTTCAATGACAGCGAGTCCGGCGCGCAGATTGTCTTCGGCATTGCAAGGCGGGTTCTTCTCCAAATTCTGTTTACCTGTTGAATAGTGTCCGGCCCCTTGTGAATATTGCGCTCCTTGGCTTCCGCGCCCAATAATGGCCATCTTCCACGTGTCAAATGAATGCGACAAGCCAGGGTGTTTTACATTTACCCCCTAGCTGCACAAATGAGCTGTCTATTAAAGAGACGAGGATTTAGATCCAAATCACACCACCTTCCCTTCGCGAGATTTCATCAGAGCACACCCGATAGAGATCCATTCCATCATGGCCGGTCGTCGTAGCTCCTCCTCTCACCCCCCAGTCCTCAACCTGGAGATTGGAAGAGATGTTCCATCCCGCACAGCGAGCTAGTGGCGCTCCAAGCCAAGGGATTCCTCCCCCCAGCCTACATGGTCCCGGTTCGAGCCGGACTTGCCACCTATAATGGCGGAGAGCAAGCGGAGAGCGTCCCTAATCCCTCAAAAGGAGAGCGGGTATGCCTTATCCCTTATTTGATAAGAGGGCTCGGATTTCCAATTCATCCGCTTTCTCCGGGGCTTGGAGTTCTATGGCCTCCACTGCACAACCTACGCCAGCCTCCATATTGCATATCGCGGGCTTCGTAGCCCTTTGTGAGCTGTTTTTGGGCTGCGAGGCTCATTTCGCGCTGTGGAAGAAGCTGTTCTGCCTCGTGCCCCGTTCTCTGGAGGGGTCGATATATCAAGTGGGCGGAGCCGAACTATGGCGCATCGCCGGGACCGGATATCTATCCGAACCCCAAAGAAGGCGTCCAAGACCGGCCTTGAGAATGGTTTTATATAGAAGATTTCCCCCTGCCGGACCCTATTCGGATCGGCCTCCCTGAGTTCGATAATGCTCCTTTGAAGAAGCGCCTAAGCTGGCGTCCACGGAGCCATCAGAAGGAAAATGACAAGGACGTCCTTTACCTGATGAGCTGGATAAGGTTGTTAGCTCATTCCGGACTGACCATGATCGAGGTCATGGCCACATGCATTATGCGGGGGGTGCAGCCGCTTCAGTATAGAGGCCACCCCATGTGGGATTCAACGGGGACGATGATGCCACCCGCTGCGGCCGTAACGGGCCGGAATCGGTTGCCGCTCTGACGAAGATCTTGCCCGCATTGTACAAGGGAGAAGAGGAGGAATTTCTCCGCGTCAATCCACAGGGCGATTTTCTATGCACAATCCCCCAAACTGGGTAAGCGGACACTTCTTTTTGTCCATCCGTTCCATATTTCCGTGGTTAAGTATCTCATCTTGTGATTTCGACACAGGAATTGCGCCAGGCCGTAAAGGATATAAACAGCCCTCCTCCACAACCCGAGGATCCGGAACGGTCCCTCGATCCGGCCTCCCAAGAGGATCCGGACATATCCATGGAGCTGATCGATGGGGTATTTTACCAACTGAGCATCGACAATGCCTTGGTGGCTATTAAAGCCGATTATCCTGGACTACTCCCCGCCTCACAAGTAACCGAGACCGAAGTCCCAATAATTCGAAGATGATCCGTCCGCGCTTATTTTTGATCACCGTATACCAATGGTGTTTCGCAGGGGAGGATCTCGAGGCGGAATGCCGAGCCTGCGGCGACTAGCCAACAA
Organism: Aegilops bicornis; assembly: GCA_021605145.1. Taxonomy (NCBI): domain Eukaryota; kingdom Viridiplantae; phylum Streptophyta; class Magnoliopsida; order Poales; family Poaceae; genus Aegilops; species Aegilops bicornis. Next base: position 364,734,604 of record CM038670.1, read on the forward strand.
GGGACCGCGAGGGCGGGCAGGCTAAAGAGACACGCAGTCCGGGTCGAGGCACCGGCGCAGCAAAGAAGGCGCGCCGCCTTATTCCAAGGTATTATTCTTACGATGCATACTAACGCCCGTGCTCTTTTTAGGAAAAAGAGGGCTCGCCGGACTATATCCGGAGAGGTTGCCAATCGCACCTCCACCAGCCAGGTTCCAAAGCCAGGTCAAGAAGCAGAGGCGAACACGAGGCGTGCATCAGACACTCCTCCGACAGAGGATGCGGACAGACTGTCCGCCACCAATTCCGAGGTGGAGAGTGCCATGAATCACAGGCACCGCCGGACAGTTCTTCGCAATGCTTGTTTCTCCCAAGAGGCATTGGATGCCTTCAACTCGGGAGATGCATACCTCCGTGCCGCTCAAAATGGTCTAACCAGGGCCACGGAGCAGTATGTGAAAGACATACGGGTGAGAAAATTTGATGATTATATATATATATATATATAGCCCCCGAGTCTTGAAACAGTTAGAATAACGGATTTAAGGATCATTTCTTATGCAGGTTCTTACAGAAGAGAATACCCTACTGTCCCAGGAGCTGGAAGAGTGCAAAGCCCAACTTCAGGCCGCACTAGCCGCAGCAGGGGAGCCCAAGAAGACCCCCTCTGGTATTATTTGCCTAAATTGATAAGTAGTATGTAGAGTGCGGCGTGTATACAAGTCTGACAATAAAGTTGCAGATGGCGCCAGATTAGATCCGGAGAAGCAGCAACTCCTACGCCAGCTAAAGGCTGGTGAGAGCGTGCTGACAAAGGTGAGGCAGGAGAAGAATGATCTCCAAGATGCCAACACCACCGGGCGTGGAACTAAAGGATGTTCGTGTTTAACTGGCCGGACTCGTTAAGGAGAATTGGCGGCTTCGACGCGGCATGTTTAGTAAGTGCTTGAGCGAACTTTAAAAAGAGTTTGGCGAGGAAGTCGACTAACGAGTTATGTCTGTAGGTATGCTAACAGGTCGTCTGCAGAGGAAATGCCAGTTCTACGGGTGACCTTCTTCGAGCTCTTATAACTGCATCGAACGAAGTTCGGCAGTGATGAAAGGCGTCGCCCGTGCCTTGTGGCCATCTGTCTCCATGCCCGAAGGCCTTGGAGAGCTTGCGAGAGAGGCTTAAGGGAGCGCGGCGCTTCCGATTATGGAAGATATCGGCTGCCGTCAAAGGCGCCAGGAGGCTCGGGCCATGGTGAAGACGTGGTACACGAAGGCTGACCCAAACCACATGGCCGAGGTCGGACCTGTGGGGCCCGATGGGAAGGAGATCCCTGTGAGCTTAGTGTACGGCTAGGTAGAGCTGGCCGCCAAATATTCCCAACAGGACTGTAAACTGGACAACCTGTTGGATGGTATTGAAGAGGAATATACCCAGTCAAATTGACTATGTAATTTAAGATGACATGTAAAATGCCTTCTAGCCAGATTGTAGATCGTTTGTCATGGCGGACCTTTTCGCTTCAACCTCGGGACCCGATAGTCCGGAGTGTGTCTGAATACCCTCTTAGTTATATAGGAACCGGGGCATGCGTGGAGACCAGGCGTAGGGGTCATTAGTGCTTGAACAGACAAGTGCCCAACTAGTTATGTTATATTACATGGTTAGTAAGAAACATCTTCCAGGGAGAATAGTTCCGTTAGGGGTTCCTTTCCACAGGAGGCATGCCCTAAAGTGCATGTCCGGACTGCAAAAAGCGAGAAAAAGCATCTGGGGCGGATAAATAAACAAGTGAGAAATCATCTTTAGTTCACCGAATCGAATATTCCCTTAAGAACGCTAGCTTTTGGCTTCACCGGTCGAGGTACACATCCGGTGACCGGCAAGAATAATCGCAGAGGTGCTCCCTTTATCGCCTAGCCGAGCAATCGGGAATGTAGGGGTAAGCACAGAGCCAGCAACCCAGCTTGGCCAAAACTTAAGTCATATCGATGCATATAATGGTGAATAAAAGGTACATGCGGAAGTGTGACACATGTGTTGGGCATGAAGCCCGTATAAATAAGCTTCTGTTAAAGAAGCCCCCAGGTATAATGAGAGCGGATAGCGCGTCAATTGTGTGTGAACAAGGCGCGAACGAGCCCTTAAAGGCTGTAAGAGAAAGGGAGGGAGAAGGGGAGAAATATAAGACAGCTAGTGTGTAAAAAATAGACAGAGGAAGGAGACGAACACAGAGTCCGACACTAGGCGTAGAATCTTCGGAGACGGGCTGCGTTCCATGGGTTCGGCTCGAGTCGGTTATCCGATGCATCTCGCAGACGGTACGCTCCACCAGTCAGGACTTGGTCAATAATAAAGGGACCTTCCCATTTGGGCTTGAGTTTGTCCTTTTTCTTGTCCGGTAGGCGTAGAACTAACTCGCCAACATTGTAAGTTTCGGCCCGTACTTCTCTGCTTTGGTATCTTCGAGCCTGCTGTTGATAGAATGCGGAACAGGCTTTTGCCACGTCACGCTCCTCCTCCAAGGCGTCCAAACTGTCCTGCCGATTGAGTTCGGCTTCTCTTTCTTCGTACATGCGCCTGAGGTGAGTCATGAATTATGTCGCAGGGCAGAACCGCCTCTGCGCCGTATACCATAAAGAATGGTGTGTATCCGGTGGTGCGATTCGGCGTGGTCTGCAGCCCCCAGAGTACGGAGTCGGGCTCCTCTACCCAGTGCGTGTTAGATTCCTTGAGGGACCACACTAATCTGGGTTTGATGCCTCTCATGATTAGACCATTTGCTCGCTTGACTTGACCGTTAGTTTGTGGGTGACAGAGTGAAGCATAGTCGAGCTTGATGCCCATGTTTTTGCACCAGAGTTTGACCTCGTTGGCCGTAAAGTTCGTGCCGTTATCAGTGATGATGTTGTGGGGGACGCCGTAACGGTGTACGACCCCGGATATGAAGTCTATCACGGTCCGGATTGGCCGTCTTAACAAACTTGGCCTCTATCCATTTGGTGAACTTATCCACCATGACCAGTAGGTATTTTTGCTTGTGGGTTCCTCCTTTAAGGGGTCCAACCATGTCAAGCCCCGGACCGTGAGGGGCGGTGATGGGTATAGTTTGGAGGGCGTTGGGTGGCATATGGATTTGGTTAGCAAAGAGCTGGCAACCGACGCATTGTTGGACTAAGTCCTGAGCATCTGCCCGGGCCGTCGGCTAATAAAATCCTGTACGGAAGTCCTTGCTTACTAGGGCCCGGGCTGCAGCGTGGTGCCCTTGAGTCCGGCATGAATTTCAGCCGGAAGATTCCGCCCTTCCTCTTCGGAGATACACCTTTGAAGGACTCGGTGGTGCTTTTCTTATAAAGCTCTCCTCATGGACTTTATAGGCTTTAGATCGCCGCACTATGCAGCGTGCCTTGTTTTGGTCCTCGGGAAGTTCCTGCCTAGTTAGGTAGGCTAGGAATGGATTACATCCGCACGGGCAATGACTGCCATTATTACGTGGGTGAGGATGTTACTTCGTTGGCGAGCCTCCCGTTGTGTCACAATGTTCGATGTCGGCAGGCGGTGCGGTTGGGTCCGGCTGCTATTTCCGGATTCCCTTCCCATAATACGGATGGCTTGAATAGCCTCTCCAAGAAAATGTTGGGGGACTGCATCGCGCTTTGCGCCAATGTGTGCCAAGACGTCGATGCCCGATTGTTTTCCGGGCTATATGGTGAAATTTGAGCCCTCGAACCCGGTGACATTTTTAGGACGGCGTTGCGATAAGCTACCATTTTCGGATCCTTGGCATCAAAGTCTCCATTTATTTGGGATATCGCGAGGTTCGAATCCCCGCGCACCTCTAGGCGTTGGATGCCCATGGAGACTGCCATACGGAGACCATGTAGAAGGGCCTCGTATTCGGCTGCATTGTTGGAGTCCGTATACATTATTTGGAGTACGTATTGAACTGTATCTCTTGTTGGGGACGTCAGAACGACGCCAACCCCCAGACCAGCCAACATTTTGGAGCCGTCGAAGTGCATGATCCAGTTGGAATATGTGTCGTACTCTTTAGGGAGTTCGGCTTCAGTCCATTCAGCGATGAAGTCGGCCAAAACTTGCGACTTAATAGCTCGCCGTGGCTTATAGGTTATGTCGAACGGGAGGAGCTCAACGGCCCATTTGGCAATCCGGCCTGTCGCGTCGCGGTTGTTTATAATAACGTTAAGAGGTACTTCAGAGGCTACTGTTATCGAACACTCTTGAAAGTAGTGTCGCAGCTTCCGGGATGCCATAAATACCACGTACACTATCTTTTGATAATGCGGGTACCGCGACTTGCATGGAGTGAGGACAGTGGACACGTAGTAAACTGGCTTTTGAAGGGGGAATTTGTGTCCGTCCATTTCTCGTTCGACAACGAGCACTGCGCTTACAACTTGATGAGTTGCCGCGATGTATAATAGCATTGGTTCGCCGATGTTAGGCGCGGCCAGGACCGGGTTTGTTGCCAATATGGATTTTATTTCTTTGAGTCCGGCCATGGCGGCATCCGTCCACTCGAAGTGTTCGGTGCGCCGGAGGAGGCGATAAAGGGGCAATCCCTTTTCTCCCAAGCGGGAGATAAAGCGGCTTAGAGCCGCCACGCATCCAGTCAATTTTTGTATTTGTTTGAGGTCCTTTGGGATATCCAATTGTGACAGAGCTCGGATCTTCGCTGGGTTTGCTTCAATTCCTCTACGGATACAATGAAGCCCAAGAGCTTTCCGGTGATGCGCCAAAACGCATTTTTCTGGGTTAAGCTTGATGTCATATGTTCGGAGGTTATCGAATGTGAGCCTCAAGTCGTCTACTAGAGTTTCGACATGCTTTGTTTTGACGACCACGTCATCTACGTATGCCTCCATTGTTTTGCCGATCTGGTTTGCCAGACATGTCTGAATCATGCGCTGATATGTTGCGTCGGCGTTTTTGAGCCCGAAGGGCATTGTGTTCAAGCAGAATGGGCCGTATGGGGTGATGAATGTCGTTGCGGCTTGGTCTGGCTCTGCCATCTTAATTTGATGGTAGCCGGAGTATGCGTCGAGGAAACACAATGAATCGTGTCTTGCGGTAGCGTCGATAATTTGATCGATGCGGGGGAGGGGGAAGGGATCCTTTGGGCAAGCCTTGTTGAGGTCCTTGAAATCGACGCATAGGCGCCAGATTTGTCCTTCTTTGGTACCATCACCAGGTTTGCTAGCCATCCGGATGTTTTATATCTCCGATGAATCTGGCCTCCGATGGTTTGGCTAGCTCCTCTCCCATGGCTTGTCTCTTAGGTTCAAGAAAGCGCCAAGAGCCTGCTTGGTAGCTTGAATCCTTTTAGGATGTTTAGGCTGTGCTCGGCCAGCCGGGCGTAGGATTCCTGGCATGTCTGAAGGGTGCCAGGCACAAATGTCCCAATTTTCGCGTAGGAATTCTCGTAGTGCGGCGTCTACATCAGGGTTTAATTGCGCCCTGATGGAGGCCGTTTTTGTAGGGTTCGTTGGATGGACTTGGAATTTGACTATTTTGTCCGCCGGTTTAAAGGAGGTGGACTTGGATCTTTTATCGAGTATCACGTCGTCCCTGTTCACCGTGGAGCGCATAGCGATCGATTGCTTGGCCGTTAGGGCTTGGATAGTGCCTCAAGGGCCGTCACGATCGCCTTATTTTCGGCGTGGAGTGCTATGTCCGGTCACTAGCAAGAGTGATGATTCCGTTGGGCCGGGCATTTTGAGCTTCATGTACCCGTAATGGGGTATAGCTTGAAAATTTGTAAATGCCTCTCGCCCTAATAGGCGTGGTATCCGCTGCTGAGCAGGGCCACTTGGAACGTGACCTCGTCGGACCTGTAATTATCCGGCGTGCGAACACCACATCCGGTGTGATTTTTCCCTGTCAGCGCTTCCCGGTAGGGATTATTCCTCTAAAGGTTGTGCTGCTTCGCTCAATGCGGCTCCAGTCTATTTCCATTTTTCGAAGGGTTTCCTCGTAAATGAGGTTCAATCCGCTGCCACCGTCCATGAGTACCTTGGTAAGGCGAAAGACGTCCACTATTGGACTGAGGACCAATGCGGATGGTGCTCAGGCTGTTCAGAATTTAGGTTCATCACTGGCATTAAAGGTAATAGCCGTGTCACTCCATGGGTTTGTTATTGCTACTTGGTAGACTTCAGCAAGGCTGCGGAGTGTTCATTTCCGCATATTATTTGATGCGAAAGTCTCAAAGACTGTTAATACCGTACTGGTATCCTTGGGCTGGTGCTCTGTGGATTCTGGAGTTAGAAGCTCTTTGCCACTTCTGGCCACCTGCCGGGGTATCCAACATGCTCTAAGGCTATGAGTTGGTGTGGCGCCCTGTGTACTATGAATTTCTGAGGTCCATTGAGCCATCCCTCTAATGCGGTTCCATGCCCTATAGAGGTTTTTGCTTTTTGGTGTTTAACCCAGTGCTGGCGATAATGCACCCTTTTATTTCGGACTGGGGTTGTATTCAGGGACGGATTGTCCCAAAATTTTATTTCGGTTTTCCAGGCGCTTTCCATCGCACAGTACTTTCGTACTATGGACGCCAAGTCAGCGAAGCGTGTAATTTCACGACGACTTATGGCGTTGAGGATTCCGTTGTCCGTGCAATTATTGCGGAAGAAAGAAATTGCATCCTCCTCGCGCGATCCTTTATCATGTTCATGACTAGGAGGAATCTGGCCCAGTAATGGTGTACTGTTTCTGCGGGCTCTTGCCGAATTTGGGATAGATCGCTTATGTTTGGGTGGGCGGGTGGAATTAAATCCGGAACCTCGCCCAATCTGAGACTCAAGGGCCAAGGAGTTTCCGAACTCGGAAGCTTGGGTTCTTGGATGTTGTCCGATGAATCTAGCCCGCTGCCTGACTTTAGGTTCGTGGTTTGAGTGGCGTCCTCCCCTCCGGGTATCCGGCTTGGAGGGATCGGGAATCCGGACATAACTAGTCCTTAAGATAGATGAAGGCTTGCCGCATTGTTCCTCCACCACCGCAATGTGATGGGTGACACGGGAGAGTTAATCTCTCGGATCGGGTTTAGGCCCAATCGATCATAGTCTGTAGCGACTCCTGGGAAGCGGCGCGATCCAAGCGCTCGTTTAAGAAAGAGAGCTCCATCGGATCTAACTGCTCGGCGAGTTCCGAGTTGACGTGAAGATTGCTTTCGATGACCTGAGAAGTCATCGTCGGCGCGGCGGCCGAACAGGCGGTCATAAAAAAACCGCCTAGCCGGAGAGTTTGGCCGATAGCTAAAGCTCCTTTAGCAACAGTGCCGTCTTTAAAGACGGGATGAGGCATCCTTCCTGATGGCAACGGCACAGCAGAACTCTCAATGAAAGCACCAATGTCGGTGTCAAAACTGGCGGATCTCGGGCAGGGGGTCCCGAACTGTGCATCTAGGCGGATGGTAACAGGAGACAAGGGACACGATGTTTTTACCGAGGTTCGGGCCCTCTCGATGGAGGTAAAACCCTACTCCTGCTTGATTAATATTGATGATATGGGTAGTACAAGAGTAGATCTACCACGAGATCAGAGACAAGCTAGCCTATGGTATGATTGTTGTTCGATCCTCTGGACTAAAACCCTCCGGTTTATATAGACACGGAGAGGGCTAGGGTTACACAGTCGGTTACAATGGGAGGAGATCTACATATCCATATCGCCAAGCTTGCCTTCCACGCCAAGGAAAGTCCCATCCGGACACGGGACGAAGTCTTCAATCTTGTATCTTCATAGTCCAGGAGTCCGGCCAAAGGTTATAGTCTGGCCATCCGGACACCCCCTAATCCAGGACTCCCTCAAACACCAAAAGCGCACTTGGTCGGGTTAAGAATCATCTTGTAAACTCGCAGATTATTAAAGGTTTCCTACAAATCATCAAGCAAAGTCTCCTTCATCCTAGACTTAACCACAATGTCATCATCATAAGCAGGAATATTGCGTCCATTCTATCCAAGAAAGCAATTCCGAACACAGCACTGGTAAGTCGCCTGAGAACTCTTAAGCCCAAAGGGCATAGATACATAACAGAAAGCTCCAAAAGGCGTGATGAAGGCCGTCTTCTCCTGATCCTCAACTGCCATCTTGATCTGATGATAACCAGAATAAGCATCCAAGAAACATAGACTCTCACAACCCGTCGTGGCATCAAAGATCTGGTAATACGGGGGAGAGCAAACGGTTCAGATGGACAAGCTTTGTTAAGATCTGTGTAGTCAACCCTCATATGCCAAGTGTCATTCTTCTTGAGCACAAGCACATGATTAGCCAACCACTGAGGGTGAAAGACTTCACCTATGAACCCAGCGGCTAAGAGCCAGGCCACTTCTTCTTCAATGGCCTTACGCCTCTCCTTGTTAAAACGACGGAGGAACTGTCGGACAGGTTTCATCCTAGGATCCACATTAAGGTGGTGTTCAGTGAATTCTCTCGGTACACCTGGCATGTCAGAAGGTTTCCATGCAAAGATGTCCCGATTCTCATGGATGAACTCGATGAGCACCCTTTCCTAATTGGGATTCATCCCAGTCCCAATGGTGAACTTCTGAGAAGAATCACCGGGGACAAAATCCACTTGTTGTGTGTCCTTTGTTGACTTAAACTTGAGCAGAGGATCCTTCTCAGTAGTGGGCTTCTTTATAGGGGTCATATCAGCCAGATCCACATTATCTTTGTAAAACTTGAGCTCATCAGTAGCACAAGCCAACTCAGCGTAAGCAGCATCTCCTTCCTCACAATCTAGAGCTATCTTATGATCTCCATGAACTCTCATTGTCCCTCGTGGCCCTGGAATCTTAAGTTGCAGATATATGTAATAGCGGTGAGCCATGAATTTAGCATAAGTCGGCCATCCAAACAGCGCATGATATGGACTCTTAATTTTGACCACCTCAAACCACAGTGTCTCTACTCTGTAGTTATATTCATCACCGAAAGCCACTTCCAGAGCAATCTTGCCGACAAGGTAAGCTGACTTGCCACGCACAACTCTGTGCAACACCGTGGAGGACGGCTTAAGATCCTTCTCTGTCAGATTCATCCGTCGAAAGGTGATGAGGACATGACTACCTTGGATACGACCAAAAAATTGCAAAGATGCATATTTGTGAGATGATTTCTAATGGAAACTATGCAATAATTTATTTATGTTATCCAGGACAAAAATAATTCACAAACTTTTGTGCCATGTCTAATTGTAGTTGTATGGGACATTTATACAATCCACATATGAAGATAAGGGAAAAAGAGAAGTTTAGGTGCTGCTTAAAAAGTCCTCTCACGTCACTTTTGGGCCAAGAGAAGATAAAGTCCAAGTCTCTCATGTTCTGGACTCAGATTAGGACTACACAGACATACCTAACTCAAAACGCCAAAAACTCTTTCATCTAAACTCCGAATTGGGTTATTCTTTTTTGTTGGAAAGTAGATTTTGTGCTCTTTCCAACCCAATTGGATTCACCTTCAAATTCGTCCGACGCGTTGAGCTATTGACGAAACAATCTGACAGTGCAACATAATCCAAGTCAAAGTACAAGTCCAAAGGTGTTGCATCACCTCCACTTGGGCCCATGGGCCTTGTATGACATAGGGTTAGTTTTAGGCTGCCTTGGGACATCATCTGACCTCCTTGGCCGCCACTCCTTGCTCCTATATAAGTGGATCAATCTAGTGGCTTTTTCTTTGGGATTTGTTTAGTTAAAAGTTAGCCATTGCAACTTCGTGTACTTCATTTGTGTCCAACAACCAGGCCAAGACCGCTTTCGGATCCCCACTTTTATCAATACTCCCTCTATATTCGCAATATTCAGATTGGTTTTATCATATTCTTGCTTGTTCTTTGATTTCTTGCAGGAATAGACCTTTGTGGTCAGGCTGATCATGCTTCCGGCATCGTTAGTAACCTCCCGGAGATTGGTTTAGCGATTGTTAAGGCGCAATGTCGTGCACATTTGTAGTCGGGTCGTGAAAGTCGCCTCCACCAAATCGATAGTGATCATCTCATCGAAAGATCGAGACAACCCGCCTCTATCAAGTGGTATGAGTTTTCAGGTTGCTCGGTGAGAATTTCCAATTTTCCCTAGATTAGATTTATTTTCTTACCTATTGTCCAAGAAAAAGCCACAAAAAGTTGGATCGGTTCATCCTTTGTCCAAGTCAGTATGAGCCTTTACAATTTTCTTTTCATTGTTTGCATTATTGAAATAGTGGTTGCATCATCATGTCGAGTTACTGGTTTTAGTGTCTAGTTCATTTAGAGTTTCGAGTTCTGTTCACATTAGTCACGCCGCTGCTGCATCATTATCCCTTCCGCTGTTCACCACTGCATCCATCAATTTCCACCATGTGCTACCCATCGTTAATAGTCATAATCATAGTTGAGGTCGTTCACATCTTCCTTGATCCAATCTGCATCTTATCTAGTTTGTCTTGGAAACAGGGAGAGAGGGAAAAAAGACAAAGAAAAAAAAGTGAGAGAAAAATAAAGAATGTCGGAGACAAAAAAGGAGAGAAAGAAGTGTGAGAAAAAAAGAGAAGAAAAAAACAAAAGTTCGCGAACATAGCTTGTTCCAGTTTTTCGGGTCAGTTTAAAAAAAAATTGACTCCTCATATCAACTCGGAATTGAGTGATTCTTTTGCATTGTAAAGCTTGATTAAGTAAAATTCTATAGAAAAATTATAAAAAAATTGGCACAAACTTTTCCAGAGGAAAGTTGGAGAGAGAGTTGTTGGTATATCCTGCCTGGCAGTTGTTTCTCATCATTATTTTACTGCCATTGTGATATTCACTTATATCTTCTTGTCCAGAGCTACTTCATATCCTTTATTGATGCTAGTTGTGCTACGCCATGACCTCATTAGTGTTTGAGGCTAGCGTCTCTAGTCCGGTCTAGCCTAGGACCAGCACAGTACCGTTGTTGAGCATTTATTCAACATTGCATCTCTGAATCGATTATTGTTAGTCTTTTGCTACCAAATATTTAAGCCTTCCAAGATCCACATATTTCTACACCATATATATGCACGTTCCCTTGGCAATCGCTTTACTCAATCTTTGGATTTATTTGACACTGTTGGTTGCCTGTCGCCACCTGTTGCATTGTAAGAACTTGTAAGATATGGATATTTACTGTGAGCGCTTTACCACCACATCCTAGTAGTTCATAGGAATATTATTCTCGATTTTTTTTTTGTTTCTACTAATCATGATAAGTTCCAGAGATAGAAGTTCTTGAACGACGGATACATCTTCACCATCACGAGAGGCAAGACAATACACAAGCATATGGTCAGGTTTTCTCTTTACCGTCATTTGAGGGTAGATGTAATCCTTCTATTTATCTAGCTTGGGAGCTTGAAGTAGAACAAGTTTTTAGTCAGCATGATTTTTCTGAACTTGAGAGAGTACGAGCAGCCACTGGAGCATTTACTGGTTTTTCTTCTGTTTGGTGGAATGTACATTGTAAGAAAAACATTGATACCCAACCGACAACTTGAAAAGATTTGAAATTTGTAATAAGACAACAATTTTTTTCCTTACTATCGTCGTGAACTGCTTCGCAAATTGGAACAATTAAAACAAGGCATTAATATTGTTCATGCTTACTGCCAAGAGTTCAAATCTTATATGCATCTGATGAGGACGCCAATACCATTGTTACACCCACAGCCCCTGCTGCTATACATACTGGACAAATACTAGAGCTCGCGCACACCAATTAAATTACCAGGTACTTTCATTTCTTGGTAATAAGTCTAATGTTTATGAGAATATGATGCTGCCTAAATTGGATACATTTGTCTTGCTTACAAATGAAGGGCCTAGCTTGGACAAGAAGGATGAACATTGGAGGAAGATCAAGCATGGAGATGATGGCATGCGCAAGGGTAACAAGTATGGAGTTACAAGTTATGATTTCAGGACTTTGAAGCCACCATAATGAGTGCATGAAGCCTTGGACGAAATATACATGATGTCACTTCATAAAATTTGTCCAGAAGCTATTATAGGTGATGTGTCACCTTATTATTGGGCCAGGCCCAAGTAATTTTGAAATACTTGAGTATAGGTTGTTTTTAGAGTCTGTATGTGTGGGGAAACAAGAGTTAGGCTTGGTTTCGGACCCCTCCTCCAAAGGCCATGAAATCCCCCCCCCCCCCTTCTCCATATATACAGCCCTTAGGGCACCGTTTAGACTTTGGGTTTTGTTTAGATTAAAGTTTGCCATAGCTGCAACTTCACGTACTTTGTTTGAGTTCAACGACCAGACCAAGACGTCGCAGAACCCCACCTTGATCAATAAAGCTTTCATCTTATATTCGCAATATCCAGATTACAATCTCGGTTTCTTGCTTGTTCTTCGTTTGCTTGCAGGACATAGACCCTCGTGGTCAGGTTGATCGTGCTCCAGCGTGGGCAATAACCTCTCGAAGTTGGTTCAGTGATTGCTAAGGAACGACGTCCTCGCACATTCGTAGTCGAATCGTAAAAGTCTACTCCCCTAAAAATGATAATCATCATCTCATCGAAAGACGGGAAACCTTTGCCTCGATCAACATCATTGTGACATACAAGAATCCGAGGATGATACAATGAATAGATTTTTTGGTGGTTTGAACCATGATATTCGCGCAAGATTTCAGTATATTCCTCTTTGCATTACTATTATGTATGTTCGTGCTTGTACCTTTGAGAGACAGAATCTGAGGAGGACGCAATGGGTGACTACAACAACTACTATTCCAGTTCATGTTCACCACCACCGGTTGGTTCCTCCACCATTACACCTACTAGAGAAGCCACACCTCAGATTGTGCACGCGACATCATCTCAAGTGTATGGTACGTTTGCCATCGTTCGTACCTACATCAGCTACGTCTTTGCGAGAAGGTAACAGTAAAGGTATTGATGATATAACTTCACATGAGAATGATGCATGCCTAGTTAACTTGAATACATCATGTGTTGAGTTACCTATTGATTTGAGCACACCACCTATTTTAGAGAATCGTGTTACTGTCATGAATGCATCGTGTGATCAAACAACTGAAATACCAACAATTTTGAGTGCACCCATTGAATTAACTGTTAATGCAAAAGAACCAATGTTTAATCATTTTGATGTGACCTCTAATCTTGGTGATGATTCTGTGTCAAACGACTTATTTCATGTTTGCTTATTTAAGCATGTTGTAGCATGTCAATTTGATGCACGTAAGGTTTATTCACCAATGTTGGGATGGTTTAATGATGAACATTGTCAATCTTTTGATATGAATAAGAGTTTCACTTATATGTGCAAACTGAGTTGCAATATTTTCATGCCTTCTACTTCTTGTGATAATATTTTGGCTTTATATTTTATGAACTATAAAATTTACTCATGTATACATGTGTCATATGTGCATAAACCAAGGAAAGTAAAAATGGATGACATATACATATACAACATGTACACCTTGTCTCTTTTGTTAGCCACATTTCAGATTAAGCAACGCCGAGAATGGCTTTGTTTTCAAGAAGGGGAGGATAATGACGACATGACTACCTTGGATACGACCAAAAATATTACAAAGATGTATATTTGTGAGGTGATTTATAATGGAAACTATGCAATAATTTATTTATGTTATCTAGGACAAAAAATACTTCACAAACTGTTGTGTCATGTCTAATTGCAGGTGTATGGGACATTTGTACAATCCACATATGAAGATAAGGGGGGAAAATAAGTTTAGGTGAGGTTCAAAAAGTCCCCTCACGTCACTTTTGGGCCAAGAGAAGATAGAGTCCAAGTCTCTCAGGTTCTGGACTCAGATTCGGACTGCACAGACATACCTGACTCAAAATGCCAAGAACTCTTTCATCTGAACTCCGAATTGGGTGATTCTTTTTTTTTGTTGGAAAGTAGATTTTGTGCTCTTTCCAACCCAATTGGATTCACCTTCAAATTGGTCCGGAGTGTTGAGATATTGACGAAACAATCTCACGCTGCAGTAGAATCCGAGTCAGACTACAAGTCCAAAGGTGTTGCATCACCTCCACTGGGGCCCATGGGCCTTGTACGACCTAGGGTTAGTTTTAGGCTGCCTTGGGACGTGCTCCCACCTCCTTGGACGCCACCCCTTGCTCCTATATAAGTAGATCAATCTAGTAGCTTTTTCTTTAGGATTTGTTTAGTTAAAAGTTAGCCATTGCAACTTCGTGTACTTCGTTTGTGTCCAACGACCAGGCCAAGACCACTTTTGGATCCCCACTTTTATCAATACTCCATCTATATTTGCAATATTAAGATTGTTTTTATCATATTCTTGATTGTTCTTCGATTTCTTGCAGGAATAGACCTTCGTGGTCAGGCTGACCGTGCTTCCGACATCGTCAGTAACCTCCCGGATATTGGTTTAGGGATTGTTAAGGCGCAATGTCGTGCACGTTTGTAGTCGGGTCGTGAAAGTCGCCTCCACCAAATCAATAGGTATCATCTCATCCAAAGATCAGAACACCCCGCCTCTATCAAAAGGTGTCATAGTACAATATGTTGATGTTGCTTCCACCATCTATAAGTACCTTTGTGAACTTGTAATTGCCCACTTGAGGGGCTATGACCAAAGCCAGATGACTCGGATCATCAACCCGGGGCGGGTGATCTGCCCGGCTCCAAGTGATCGTGTGCTCAGACCACCTAAAATATTGTGGCACCACCAGCTCAACCGCATTGACTGTCCGTTTATGAACCTTTCGGTCTTGCTTGCAAGTGCTCGTAGTGAAGACATGGTACTGGCCACTATTGAGCTGCTTAGGATTACTGTGATATCCTAACTTGTTATTCTGTTGCAGGTTACCTTGCCAGACTACTAATTATGTCCATCATGGTTACCGTGGCCCAGATAGCCAGAATTTGAGCCGCCGCCACCAAAGCCAGCTCCCTGGAAATTTCATGAACCTGACCTGCCTGGTGGCCCATTGTCGTTGCCATGATGTTGTCGAAGCAACTGGTTCATGTACTCATCCATAATATAACAATCTTTCAAGCATGGGAAGACGGCTTGTTAGGATAACTGTGCTTTGGACACGGCGCATTAAGGGCTTCCTCATAATTCTTGGGCTTTCCTCCGTTATGCGGCCGCTTGCCGTTGTGACGCTGGTTTTTATACCCTGTATTGGTGTTAGCTACCAAATCTGACCTGCCATCCGGGTGTCTGTGTTTCCACCATTACCATGGTTATTATAATTACCATTGCGCGTCGGTGCATTCTGCTGCTGACCCTTGCCACCGCCGTTTTTCTTGCCCTTGCCAGATTTATCATCATCGGAACTAGGATCCTTCGTACCGTCAGAATCAGAATATCTGGTAAGTACGTCCATGAGATTGCCCATATCCGTGCACATGCGCTTAAGCCGACCGAGCTTTTGCACAAGAGGCTGAAAATGATAGTTCTTCTCCAAAATGACAGTTCCATATCCGTGTGTGACCTAAAATGACAAGCCCTATTAGGGGCGGCTGCCACTTGTTGGTCGCTTTGGTTATGCAGTAATTATGTGGTTTTTGATATTAAAAAAGCATCTCCTCTACAAAAATAAGTACAGCTAACTTACTAACATGTTCAGTAGAAAAAACTAACTCGTGTGTTACATAGTCTTCGCACACTATAGGTGACAACGAGAGGAATAGCAAATAATGTACATGATTAAGTTTTTACTATGTATATACCATTTTGGTCAAGTTAAAATGCCACTTGAATACAAAGATAGTTATCGCTTTAGTTATTGTGTAGTATTCAATATAACGGGTAATTGTAAGTTGCATCTGTTTGTTTCTCCATGGCTAGGCACGCGGAGTACTGCAAAATTTACACAGTGCATGGAATACAACATTTGGTTAACACCGGGCCTTGCTCTAAATTAACTGGGGCGCCTCGGCTCGTCCCCTCTCCCGTGGTAATCGTTGGTGCTCCACGACGGTGGGCGGTGGTGATGCATGATCTAGTCACGGGGCACGGTAGCTCTAGTATGGATCTGCAAGCTAGGTCTTCGAGGTGTTTACTCGTGGCTCATTGGTTGCGTTCGTGCATTGAGCGCGGCAGGCTTCTCCCTTCGGCGGCAGGCGGGGCAGTGTGGCGCATGCTCCTGGTGGTGGCCGGTGGCAATGTCTCCTAGGCAACGTACGGCGCCGGCTTTTGCTGCTGGTGGCCGAACCCGTCTGGTGTATTTGTCATCCATCTCCGGCCCTCTGCAACTCCTCTCCCTCAAATAAGAAGGCTTTCGGCCATCTAACTTGGCTTGTAACAGTGGAGGTGCCGCTTGGTCGCATTCGAGGTGGGTGGCGGCAGCGTTCACGGTCATGTACATTGGCTGCTAGTAGACGATGCAGAGATCTAGTCTGGTCCGGCTTGCAATGGTGGCAATCTTCGCCCAAATCAAGGGGCGGTGGTGGCGAGCATACCACGTTCGACGGCGAATACAAGGTGGGCGACCGTGATGGATCGGCATAGGTGTGGCACATGGTTGCTTGGTTACGTGCATGGTGGCAGCGGACCGAAGGTGTGTGTGGCAGTGGTTGGATGATGTGAGCGTAGCACAGGCGATGGACGGTGGTTGATCATGTCTTGAGAGGCCTCCATGCTAGTTCTACATGCCTGCATGCTCGACGTCTGATCCTAAGCCGTCGTCGAATGACTCCTATGAAGGTAGAGCAAGGCTGTCAGATGGCCCTACGTGGGTTCTTGGCGATACCGATGATCTTTCTCTTAGACTTTGGCATGGACAACCCAGCCCCAAAAATCTGGATCGGGCCGGGCTCATTGTTCAGGCCGGACTCAGGCCTTGTTTTGCAGCCCAAAAGGAAGTTCGGGCTAGGCTCGGGCTTCTCCTTTTCTATATTTTGGGTCGGGCTTTCAGGCTTCGGGCCGGGCTTGCACGTGTGTACATAAGAAAACAACGTTCGGGCCAGGCTTTCGGGCTCCGAGCTTGAAAACAGAGTGTATTTCGGGCTTCGGGCCGGGCTCGGTCTTGAGAAAGGAAGGTCAGGCTTTTACAAGTCCGACCCGACCCGACGTTTGTCTGTAGCCTGCGTACGATCACTGTCGAGGACTTCAGGCTACCAAATGGCCCCTTGACTGGGCTCTTGGCGACAATGGTGAACTTGTTGATACCAGCGGGTGTGTCCTGACATGCTCCTCATATACGTTGTATGCCCATTTTGCGTGATGCCCATGTCAGGGTTGTGAGCGTGTATGACTGTTGAAGCATGGCAATCTTGCTTGCAATGGTGACTCATGCCTTGATAGTGGGGGCGACAGTACATGGTGACTAAAGTTTGGTGGTGCTACTGAGCACAGGGTCTCGAGCTCTGGAGTGAAGCAATGGTGGTGTTCTACATCATAACCTTGTTGGAGGCATTATCTTGAGTTTGCTCGGATTTCTTCCGGGTGAACCCAAGATCATGTTGGATCTTGTGACGACAGCACTTGTGCGTCGTTTTTTAGGGCGTCGTTATTGAAGAACTTTACCCACAGTTCGGGTGTTGTAAGAGCAAGTACAATAAGGTGACATAAGCAGCCTATAAGAATTATATCCTTGCTTAGTTGGAGGAGAGAGAAGATGAGAGAGAAGAGAAGCGGGCTCTTGGTGAGTAGCCAGCTGCAGCACGAGACCCAAGATGCTTTGTGAGGTTGTAAGGTGTGCCAACTACTAATAAAATAATACACATCTAAAACTTACTATTGTATATGCTGACTATTAGGTTGGCTCTATATGACATGGCAACTCCTTATAGCCGATTGTTGGCTGTATTATTAACCATGCTCTAATCGGTGGGGGTCTTCTATTTGTACTTGTGTGTTTGGTGTGTGTGTGTGTGTGTGTGTGTGTGTGTGTGTGTGTGTGTGTGTGAGAGAGAGAGAGAGAGATATTGAGAGAAATCAAACCTATGGAGAGAAATGTGTGTGTATGTGACGGAAAGCTACATGCTAAATAGGGTTTTCACGAAGAGATTGTTCGTGCGAGATAGAGAGCGATGTGAAGGCCTTGAGGTGGGAAGGGGCCGGTTGAGGGTGTCAAAATGTGTGCGGTGATGCATGTGTTACATGCGATCATGCGAGGGACGGACGAATCGAGAGAGATGGTTGTTGTGTTACGGATGCTCCTCTTTCTCTCTCTCTCTCTCTCTCTCTCTCACACACACACACACACACAAGTACAAACAGAAGACCGTCCTCAAATGTATACACAACGTATTAGCATCTATCTATCTCTATCAGACGCACACCGTCTCCACATTGCCCTTCCGCCACAACACACATATGGACACATACACACGTTCTCTCTCTCAGTGACACACACAAAATCAGTATTAAAAAAACTAGGGCGCACCTAAAACGTCTCTCGATGTGGGGTTCCGGTAAACCCTTAAGGTTCGAACACTGGGGTGCGTGCGAAGTCTCTCCCTCCTACCGATCTACGCTCTAGCTTGCTAAGATCTCGCGGACGAACTCGACGAACTCGCAACACAGAAAAACACGAGGTTTATACTGGTTCGGACCACCGTTGTGGTGTAATACCCTACTCCAGTGTGGTGGTGGTGGATTGCCTCTTGGGCTGATGTGACGATCACAGGGAAGAATAGCCTCCCGAGGTTGAGGTGTTCTTGTGCTTGTGTAGTTGAGGATGATCTGAACCGATTCGGGATCGGTTGCCTCCTCTTTGTGGTGGCTAGTCCTATTTATAGAGGCCCTGGTCCTCTTCCCAAATATCGAGAGGGAAGGGAGCCAACAACGGCGGGCAAATTTGAAGGGGGGCAGCTAGTACAAGCTATCCTGACAAAAGCGGACTTCGCCTGCGAAAAGCTCTGGAGTGACACCGTCTTGGGCTCCACGATGACCTCCGCCTTGCCGTCCTCCTGGTCTTGGTCTCATTGCACCAATATGGCAACCTTTGCCTGATGCCTCGATACTCTTCGCCTGCGCTGGCCTCCTTAGCACCAAAGAGGAAATAGGGACACTGCATGCACTGGCGCCCGCCTGGTACTGTTCGTGATGTCTCACGTCACGAGAGCCTCGTGAGGTTTGCCTCGCCTTGATATCTCCACTCCTCGTGAGCTTGCTTGGCTAGGCCATTCCAGAGGAGGTCTTGCATCGTCCGCCTCGCGAGGCTTGGACCCTCGCGAGGGTCTTGGGTGCCTTGTTGACGAAGATGGGCCGTACGACCTGCTGCTTGGCCATGCTGTGGGCCACAGGCAGGCAAGTCTGGGGACCCCGTTCCCAGAACGCCGACAATAGCCCCCGGGCCCAAGCTGCGCTCTGGCTTGGCTTCACGGCGAAGCCAAGGGTCAAGTTCGGAGCACCGCAGGCCCCAAAAGCCTACGACCTCGATTGACGCGTGGCGGTTGATTGGACGTGGACGTCTTCGCTTCCCCATGCTGCCTCGGCAACTGCATAACTTGACAAGTCCCTGCGACATGCAAGGATAACCATCATTACCTACGATCATGGGAGACACCGGTTGGCCTTCTCTTGCTATAAATGGGGAGGGGGGCGGAGCCCCCATTTCCCATCTCTTCCTCGCTTGCTTGCTTCTTCCTCCTTGCTCCACTGCTGACAACAATGGCGCCCATCAGAAGGTTTTCCGCCGAAGAGAAAGGAAAAGCTCCCCGTAACAATCCGGGGCCACTTCCACCAAAGAAGAGGTCGATCCATCACCGTGATGAAGCGGCGATGCAGGTGGTGACGAGGCCTTGGTGCGAGCGGCCTCCTCCGGGGTACCCGCTACCCTTGTACGCCTGAGCCGAGGGCTCGGGAGGTTGGAGCGACGAGCAGCGCCGCCCGTGCCGTGTCCGGGGCCGCCGCGCTACGGCGACACGTGCCTTCTCCCCTGGGGTCCACGTCGCGGACTCCTCGCGTGAGTTGGTGCTGTGGGCGCCGATGCCTCCAAGCTCCTGGATCCGCTCCCCGTGGTTCTTCTCCAACGTGATGGCGCCGAGGGGGCCTCTCGAGCTCTGGCTGCAGCACGCCGACTGCAGCGCTCCGGCGACCGGAGCGGAGATTGAAGCGGTCCCCACCGGCAAGATCTTCATGACTCGCGGCTGGGGCGAGACGCGCGGGTCTGTCGTGCGAAGGGAGCCCTCGCGATCCACTTCGAGTACGACGGCGCCTCCACGCTTTTCTTCAAGGTCTTCGACACCGAGGGTCGCCGCCTGGATGCTGCCCTGGGGAGGAGCGCCAGACCGGCACGTGCTCCGCCCGCAGCTACTCCAACAGCAGTAGCCCTTGGGAGTCCGGCAGCTCTCCTGAGCTTTACGAGACTCCGGAGACGAGCGACGACAGCTACGTGCCCCCGAGCTCTCGCCGCGCTCGGAGCAGGGCTGCGGCGTCCGGCCGTCGCCGCTGCTGATCTGGATGGGGTTGGCGCCGGCCTCCCGTGGCCCACTGTTGATGATGGCGTCTGCCACGGAAGGGTGTAGATAGGATTCCCCTTAGTATTAGCTTTTGTTTCCTGCAAAGAATCATGAATCACCCCGTGGGGGCATGTAAGGGTCTGCAATGTCTTTGGTGCTTATCTTTCTTGTTATGAAAACTTGGTGAGTGCATGTCCCGTTAAGGCTTGGTCCCCCTTTCTTTCCTCGCAATGGCTTGTTGCTCTATGCTGACAGGTCCCGGTCCCCAGGTAGGCTACAGCCGTCGCTGGTATGCCAGGTCGCGTGCCGTGGTCAAGGCCAGGGGGTGTGCGGCCCGAGGTCCAGTAAGAGCCCCTGAGGCGCGATGCTCAGGAGGCCCCCCTTAGCGCTCAAGCAGCCATGGTAAGGCAAGAAAGGAAAATGACTTGGCCACAACGGGGCTACGGCATGGCGCGAAAGACCATTAGGCCCAGATATTCAGCCGATCCTGGGGCGAAACTTATCTTGCTGACTTCACGGCGATTCCTGATGTTGCGCTAGGGCTGCGCGCCAACTAGCGCGGCATAGCCAGGTCGGCCCATACGAGTTCCCCTCCCCTCATGCTCTCCTTAGTGCTCTACGTCCTCAGGTCCCGGCCCTTGAGCGAGCTCAGCCGCCGCTGGTATGCCAGGTAGCGATGTTGTGGTCAAGGCCAGGGGGTGAGGGCTGAGAGCGAAGAGCTCTGAGTCGCGATGCTCAGAGGCCCCTTTAACGCCAAGTTTAATTGCACAAGAGAAAAAGAGACTCGCGGTGCCGCCTGCTATCCTTCCCTCGGAATCCCTGTGAGCAGGCACAAGAAGAAACATGGTTTGCCGTTATAGCTGTTAGCCTACGGCTGGTTGCTCTGGGTGAGGTGAAGGCACTGAGGGCCTGGTGAGGTGACGTGCGCAGCGCATGCCGCGAGCCAGAGCTCGACCACTCAGATTTGTCGGCGTGGCAGGGACGGACCCATGCACCAGCACCGTGCCTGTGTGAAGGCCCCAGGGGAGGCGATGATCAAGCAGGCGACAGCCGTTGGCAGGTTAAGCATGAAGAGCAGATCAACTTGGATAAATGCAGGAAGATATACGCCACCGGGTCTGGCCCGAGCGGCTTAGGGATGATGCAGCCCGAGGGGCGCCCCCAACAAGGTAAGCTAAAGACTTAAGCAAAAGGGATACATGCCACAGGGACGGACCCATGTGGCCTGGGAATAATGCAGCCCGAGGGGCGCTCCCAGCTTAAACGAACTTGGAATATAGACGAAGTAGAGTTGGTGCAGCTGAAGCCGCGCGTTGAAGGAATGGCTCCTCATGAGCCACCGGGACCCTGAGCCTCGGGAGGCTCTGGAGGTTCAGGAGGTTCCCTGAAGACCGTCTCCATCTCCTCCAGGACGGCATGGAACTTGGCCTCCTAAGCCGCCAGGACTTGCCGCATGTTGCGCTGATAGGCCGACGCCACGCTCGGCAAGCCGAAGGGCATGGGAACGT
Organism: Aegilops bicornis; assembly: GCA_021605145.1. Taxonomy (NCBI): domain Eukaryota; kingdom Viridiplantae; phylum Streptophyta; class Magnoliopsida; order Poales; family Poaceae; genus Aegilops; species Aegilops bicornis. The sequence goes on from CM038670.1 coordinate 364,756,498, forward strand.
AGCTGTGTGTTGGGCCCTCGCAACGGCCCACACGCGATGGCCAGAAGTGCTCCTGAGATGCGGCCATGTTGAGCCCTGGGACGTCGACGCAGACACGCAGCCCGGCATCCTCGCCTGGATGGGGAGCTGCGCCTTGTGAGCGGCTGTGGCCGCGCATGGCTCTTTCTTCTTGCAGTTCCTGGGTGGTCTTGGTGATGAACTCCTGGGTGGTGGGCACTCCTTGCCCTGTGCTCTCCTGAGGAAAGTGTGTCGTGAGGCACGCTTCCAAGTGGTGCCCAAGCGCCTCCCTCGTGAGGTTGGCAAGGTCTGAGGCTCTCCAGAAGAGAGCCCCCGAGCCCTGCCTGAGGAGGGCGCCAGGCGCGCTTTCCTATGCGGTGGAGGGAGGTGCCCTTGGAGCGGGCGCTGGTCCTGATGAGGCTCCTGCCACGACGCCATCCTCTTGGGGTCCTGCGCGGCGCGGCAGCTTCTTCTTGGGGATGGTCTCCGGAGGGCCTTCACTTCTGTTGTCGGGGTCGTCGATTGCTGTGGCTTGAAAGGCGCGCTCAAGGGAGCACACCGCATCCCTCTCTTCACACGGGACCGTGATGATTCCTCCGCTTCCTGGCATCTTGAGAACGTTGTAGCCGTAATGAGTGACTGCCATGAACTTGGCCAGGGATGGATACTCGAGGATGGCATTGTACGGCAGGCGGATGTGCGCGACGTCGAAGCCGATGAGCTCTATGCGATAATTCTTGCGCTCCCCGAAGGTGACAGGCAGGCGGACCTGCCCTATCGGTGTGGTGGAACCGTCGGTCACTCCTGAGAAAGGCTTGGTTGGTTGGAGCTGCTCATATGGCACTTGGGGGTTGTCGAACGTGTCGACGGATAGGACATTGAGCCCTGTGCCGCCGTCGATGGGAGTCTTGGTGACTTGCACATTGCTGATGACTAGGGAGCACAGCATAGGGAGGGCGCCTGCGGTGGCTGCGCACTTGAGCTGATCTGCCGAGTTGAAGGTGATGGCACATTAGGACCACCTGAGCGGGCGTGTGGCCTCGAGCTTGGGGAGCACCGCGTTTACCTCACGAGCGAACTGTTTGAAGATGCGCTGAGAGGCCGGGGCATGGGCACCACCCAAGATGCAGGCGTTCGCACGCGGCTCCTGGAAGCCCCCAGCCCCCTCGTCCTGGTGGTGGTCGTCGTTCCTTCTTGGTGGCGGCAGCGGGGGAAGACCGGCGTTGCCCTGGGGACGATCCTCACGAGGCGGGTCCCCCCAGGCGCCCTCGCGAGGTTGGTCCTGCCAGCGGTCCTCACGAGGCCGGTCGCGCCACTCCTGGCGCGGGCCATGGTCGTCCCAGCATCCACCTCCGCGTCCTCCTCCGCGGCCGTAGCCCCGGTCATTGCGCTCGGGGCGTCGACCGTAGCATCCTTCCCGTATGGCTCTAAGCTCTTGACAGTCGCTGGTGTTGTGGGTGTTCAGGTTGTGGAAGGCGCAGAATGGTCGGCCGTTCTTGGATGACTCGTACTGATCTCTGCCTCGCTTGGTGTCGGGCTCCGCTGCGAACACTACTACCTCTTTGCGCTTCACGTCCTTGGCCTTGGCCTTCTTCTCCTCCGCTCCTGCAGCTGGCAGCTCAAGGAGAGAGAGGCGCCCCTCCTCAGCTCTTGCGCACTTGGTCACCAGGTTGAACAGCTCCTGAGATGTGCAGAGCTCCTCGTGGATAGCGAGCTCTTCCTTCATCTTGACGTCACGGACGCCGTCCGAGAACGCAGAGATGATGGCTTCGTCTGTGACCTTGGGGATCTTGAGGCAGGTGTTGTTGAATCGCTGGATGTACTTCTGGAGGGTCTCTCCTGGTTGTTGCTTGATGTGGCGTAGATAACCCGCGGCCGGTGGGCGGTCGCGAGTGCCCTGGAAGTTGGCGACGAAGCGGTCGCCCATCTCGTCCTAGGAGGAGATCGAGCAGTGTTGCAGGTTCAGGAGCCAGGAGCGGGCCCCATCCTTGAGAGCCATGGGAAACCAGTTCACCATGACTTTTTTTAAATGCGCCGTTGGAAGCTTCGATGCTCAGCTCATAGAGCTGCAGGAACTCCGCGGGGTCGGTGGTGCCGTCGTAGCAAGGAGGCAGATCTGGCTTGAACTTGCCTGGCCAGGCGACGCTAGCAGCTCGGGGGGTGAAGGCGCGACAGCCGGCCGTGGTCGCCGGGGCCCACTTTTGAGGTGTAGCTTGGTCTTGGCGAGGTCCGCGCTGCGCCACTGCAGGCGGCACGCGATCTTGATGAGGTAGCGCGGGGAGTGCCGGCGCAGCTTCTCGCGGCCGCGGGATTTCTTGGCAGCTTCTTTCTTCACGCGCAGGCGCCGGGCGCGGTGGATCACGCCGCAGAGGCACGCGCCTTGGTGCCAAGGCACCGTCTTGGGGTTGAGGTGGTGGAGGCATGCCAAGAGCCCCGTCGCCCGCGGCTGGTTGAGGGGGAGGCAGAGAGTGGGACAGCGCGGACGAGCTCGGCGACGCGGTCGAGCCACTCCTCATAGAGGTCGTCGACGGGGCGGTAATGCAGGAGCTCGTTCGCCGCGATGAGCGCGGTCCGTGCCTCCATGGGAGCGCGGTGCGCGTGAGACGAAGAACCGGTAGGGGTAAGTGATGGAGTAGCGGTGCTGCCGTCCTGCCGCACCGAAGGATGCAGCGTGGACGCCTGCTGCTCGTTCCCCGCCGGGCCGGTGGCACCGTTGGCAGTGGGAGACGGAGAACGATGAGCTGGCCCGCCTACGGGAGCCGTCTGAGCGACGCGGGCGGAGAGGGCAGCCCGAAGCTCAGCTCGAGCACCGCGAGCGTCCACCATGGAAACGACGGAGCGATGGAGCAACGAACTGACGGAAGGGAAACTGCGGCGCACCCCTACCTAGCACACCAAATGTTGGATGTGGGGTTCTGGCAAACCCTTAAGGTTCAAACACTGGGGTGCGCGTGAAGTCTCTCCCTCCTACCGATCTATGCTCTAGCTCGCTAAGATCTCGCGGACGAACTCGGATTTAACTCGCAACACGTAAAGACACGAGGTTTGTATCGTTCGGGCCACTGCTGTGGTGTAATACCCTACTCCAAAGGTGGTGGTGGTGGATTGCCTCTTGGGCTGATGACGGTCAAGACAGGGAAGAACAGCCTCCGAGGTTGAGGTGTTCTTGTGCTTGTGTAGTTGAGGATGATCTGAACCAGTTCGGGATCAGCTTGCCTCCCTTGTGGTGGCTAGTCCTATTTATAGAGGCCCTGGTCCTCTTCCCAAATATCGAGCGGGAAGGGAGCCAACAACGGCGGGCAAATTTGAAGGGGGACAGCTAGTACAAGCTATCCTGACAAAAGCGGTCTTCGCCTGTGAAAAGCTCTGGGGTGACGCCGTCTTGGGCTCCACGATGACCTACGCCTTGCCGTCCTCCTGGTCTTGGTCTTGTTGCACCAATATGGCAACCTTTGCCTGATGCCTCGGTACTCTTCGCCTGCGCTGGCCTCCTTAGCACCAAAGAGGAAATAGGGACACTGCGCGCACTGGCGCCCGCCTGGCACCCGCCTGGTACCGTTCATCATGGCTCACGTCACGAGAGCCTCGTGAGGTTTGCCACGCCATGATATCTCCGCTCCTCGTGAGCCTGCTTGTCTAGGACACTCCATAGGAGGTCTTGCGTCGTCCGCCTGGCGAGGCTTGGACCCTCGCGAGGGTCTTGGGTGCCTTGTTGGCGAAGATGGGCCGTACGGCCTGCTGCTTGGCCATGTTGTGGGCCGCAGGCAGGCAAGTTTGGGGACCCCCATTCCCAGAACGCCGACAACGTCCAAATCCAAATAAACACGAACTGGAGCTAAATTCAAATATATGAAAATATTGTAGCGTCAAGAACTTTTCCAGGAAAAAAAAGTTGAGTAATATTTGGGGATTGTTTTCACGCACACAAAAAGGTTCGGTGGATGTCCTTCGAGCGCGACACGGTGATGCACCGTTCGATCGACCGCGTGGCCGCGGTTCACGCGCTTGCATAGGATTCCGTATCGTGGATGTGGTAACTAATATAAGTGTTGCCTCAGTCTAATGTTTACGTGTACTAGTACGGTTTTCTTTTAAGTTTGACCAACCCTATATAAAACTAAACTAAGCTCTCATACACGCACTCATCAATATGCCACGGCCATTGCACATGCAGGCGCCGGCCTGCTCCGGCCAACCATTTCTCACCCATCACCGTCGTGTTGCCGCCATCCCTGTGCCATGAAGCCCAAGGCTCGCCCGCTCACGTCGTCTGCAGTCCCTCCTCGAGATGCCACCGCGCTGCCAAGCACGTGAGCAGCTGGTGGAGCCGCGTCTATGCACATAGCATATGAAGAGGAGGACGAGCGTGTGCTCCAGCACGTCGGCGAGGAGGAGCTAGCGTGTCATTTTCGTCTCCGCCCGCGTGGAGGAGGCGCGCATGGTGTCTGTCGCGGCGGAAGCCGGTCGCGCCCGCACCGAGCCTGCAAAATAGGTGCGGACGCGGAATCTACCTTCGAGACCTTGAATGCCACGTGGATCCTGCAATCTGAAGGAGCAATTTGGGTCAGTCGACTCTTGTGAGCCATTGGATGCAACATGGATGGCCAGAAGGGCTTCTTCGACCTCCGAAATTGATGCACCATTCATCTTCTCTCTCGAGCATCGAGCCGCCAGCCCGCCACATGCCTAACTACCTGCCGCCGTCGCCCCTCCCTCCCCTGAACCGCCTGCCACCACCATGCTCCCCCTCCGCCCACCCCCGCCATCCGTTTAACCCCAGTCATGATCCATTTTTTCCGGCGAACTGAATTCCACACCCAACACTCATAAGATAGATCATGGGCACCCTGCCACCCTAATACTGATATTGGGGTAGCTTCTCTGCCTCTTATTCCTTTGCTTCGTCGACCTTCTTTTACTAATCGACTGACCCAAATTATACTACTAGTACGAATGTATTAAGTACAGTAGGAAGACGAAGATACGAGAAGTAGTACCAACTGCAAGAAGAACAATAGTAAGACATAGTACTAGTACTAATGTACGTACTAAAGAGTTCAAATAACGAGAAAGAACATAAAGTTCAAATAATGAGAAAGAACATAAACATAGTTCTGCTGGGGGCTCAACGCAACACACCCCTGAAATAAAACTAAGAAACTAATCCGCTTGACACTGCAGTAGAACAAGCATGAGCGACGGCACTGCCACCTTACTCGGAGTCCGAGTCCACGTCCTCGACTTCGTCCTCGTCCCTCTTCCTCTTCCTCTTCGCCGATGCTTCTTTGCTTGAACCGGACATCGGGCTCTGCTTCTTCATCCAACCCTTGTAGATATTTAAACAAAGGTAGGCATCCATTGTTGCGTACATTATGTGATCTTCATCTATTCTCTTTGACTCCCATGCAGGACGAAACTCGTGGTGAGGTTTCTTCAGTTTAGCGTATGAAGGATCAATCATGGCTGCTGCCAGGGTCAGCATTGAAGGCTGAGAGGAGGACACCAGGCTTGCCTTCTATACATCGAAGGGCTGGCCTAGAGCGAGGCCTATCCGACCTAGGACATCCCTGTCGTTCCTAAAGTCTACAGTAATGAATTTCACTCTTTCTTCCTTGAGGAAGTTCTTAAAATCCTGGCACTCAACGTCGGCATGGCATATGTGGTAGACCAAGCACATGTTATATACGCAAACCTGGATCACGGCGGGCTTCTTCTTCTCTGCCTCCTTTAGAATCTTCTCGCTTTCCAGTACTGTGGTGTATTCAACATCTAGCCCAGCGACCCACTGATCCTTTGAACTGTTGAACATGCGTAGGAAGCGAGCAAGGCATGCTTTCACCGTCGCGGATCCATGGGTGTAGATGACGATGAACTCATCGTCCGTGATGGCTCTAACCTGGAACTCAGCGGCGACCATGGAGATTTGGGAGGCCATGGATTTTGGAGGAGGGTTAGGAGAAGTTGAACTGGTGTAATGTGAAAGGACGGGACGACTGGGAGCGAACTATTGTAAGGTAGAAGACAGGGACGAGTAGGGCGTGCGAACGACATGGGGTTGTTGGCTTGCCCGGTGGATAAACGGCTGCAAGCCCCCAAAGAGTTCTCGAGTACTATGTGGGACCCACTAGATGTCATGTCTACTAGACCCATATCGTAGTCCTGACGGTATAGCTTCTGCCCGTTCGCATGCCACGCCGGCGCGTGGATGTAACTTCACTTAATTCCACCAACCGTCGCGCCTCCCACGACCTTCGCCTCCCTCGCGCGGTCGCGCCCTTTGAGACTTCGACCGGCTATAAATGAGCAATTTTTTTGCCTACTCCGCATGCATGATACTCCCTCTGGTCCTTTTTACTTCTGTCAACCGTTTGCAAAGTTTTTGACCAAATTTATACTAATGATATCAATATCTACAATATTGATTATAATGAGTATAGAAACTACATTTTATAATGAGTATAAAAATATTGATTTGACATTGTGAATGTTGATGTACATTTTTCTATAAGTTTAGTCAAAGTAGAGGTACATTGACTTCAGACAAAACTTAAATGCACAATGCAGACTAGTTCCTCCGTCAAGGTGCGTGCCATGTCCTATCTAGTCATCACAACAAGGTTAGCTATTAGAGTACTACTACCTCCCTTCTAGTTTAAAGGGCTCGATTCAAAAAATTCACCTACTCTTACCAAGATAGAGCCGGTGGAATAGTTTTTGTAATGGTTTCTAGAGTCTGGACTACATCTTCAGGAACCTTCGACGCTGCCGGCAAGAATGCAAGGAGATGAACCAGAAAGCAAATGAGGCTAGAATGAGTAGTTTCGCATTTTATACAGTGGCAGAGGTGGGTAAATATCCGCTATATCTCCGGTGGCAAGGCCATGTCTCTATGCACACACATCTCAGACGCTGGTTCCAAGTAGATCGAACGGCTCACATTGTCCAAAGGCAGACATACCATCACCACCAACTGCGATTTTTATAGGAGTGGTCGTGCATGCATGTGGTGTAATTAATGCATCGGTTTACACAAAGTTTTGAGGAAAACAAGAGTACTAATTGAGTACTTTTGCAAACTACGGAATTAATTCCACCATTCATCATCTAGCTTGGTTGAAGAGATTTTCAAATTAAGCCCTATAAACCAGAAAGGAGGGAGTACCACATTACCACCACTATGGCCAGCCTTAATCATCGCATGCAATAATTTAGTGCACCTTGAAATCTGAACGCCTGCTTGACTCTCCTTCTCCCTCCGGCAGTCCCACCACTCCACCCCATGTGGAAAAAATTTGCATGCATGACTCTCCTCCCCCACGCTCGTCCAATCCGTTGTGACCAGCAATATTTCCACCCCTTCCCTCACCCGTAATTTACTCCAACAAATATGCCCACGTAGTTGTTACATTAATCATGCAACATATCATATGGGACGCTGCTTTAGTTACTTAACTGCGGGTGCATTGGGTCACTGACATGTGGGCCCAACAGGTATCTGGCCCACATGCCAGTGAGGCAACTGGACCTGCAGTTAAGTCAGTGAAGCTCAGTCCATATCTTACGTAGGTGTGTGTCATTGCTCGCTATAAATACTGCGCCTCCCACAGCATTCGGAAGAACGCTCACGTTCATCGCTATCTCCTCCCCTCCCTCTCACATCGACCACCATGGCATCGCCCCTCCCAAGCCCTAGGCACCCCTCGCTGCACCGAGCGGACGGTCACACATCGTTGTTCCGTTCCTTGTCACGCCACTAGTCGAGGAGGACGCGTCGGTGTTCCTCTCCTCACCGTGACACGTCGAGGTGGACGCGTTGGTGTTCCCAATCTTGCCAGCACGCACGTCGGAGGACGCGTCGGCTCCCCACTATGAGGAGAACGCTGCGCCGCCCACCGAGCCCCCCAACCTTGAGGAGCTTTGGAAATAAATGGATGTCGCCTTGTGGGAGGCTTTGCCTCCAGCAGAGCGCGCCAAAATAGAGGCGGAGAAGAAGGCCGAGGAAGAGAAGTGCGCCATGGGGCAAGCTGCCTGGCAGGCATATGTCGCATCCGAGAGTGTCAGGCAATTGTCTCTTTGGCAGAAGGCTCGTGCGAGGGCCGTGAGGGTGGTGGAGGACGCCTGCAAGCAAAGCCCTCGAAAAGTGCGGTCAGCCAAAGCGCCTCATCTGCGCTTGGCGATGCGTGGACTGGTGCACGCTTCCAGCAAGGAGGAGTACCTGTTGGCGCCGGATCACCACACCGGTGAGATCGTGCTCGCCCGTCGGCAAGCCGCCAATCAGCACCTCGCGAGTTGTGAGGCTGAGGAAGAGGCGTTGTATCAGCGTGCTGGGAAACGGCCGTGCACTAGGGCACTCGTGGCGCGCTGCAAGCACTCGTGCGAGCACCATGGCTTTTATTAGGAATATAATTTAGTTTCGTAAGGTGGTCTCATTAGTTTTGGGACACAAATGATAAATCCCGAACATTCAGGAATTATTACCGTCCTTAATTAAGTATGTAAAAGGAAAAGTTTGGAAACCTTGTGTATTCGTACGCATTTTGTAAGTACGTGCATATAGCACAAACTTTACTATATACTATCACACTACACGTCTCTCTCTATATATGCTTGCAGACTGTGCTACTCCCTCCGTCCAAGTGAATAAGTCATGTTTGGTTGTGCATCGTGACCAAGAAGGAGGGAGGACTTATACACCTAGACAGAGGGAGTACTACTATTACTTATGTACGTGCAAATGCACGTTTTAGCATGATGCGTTTTTTTCTAAAAGTATAAAAACAACACTAGTCAAGCTTGTGAAACGATTCAATGCAAAACAAATGCAAAAATGCTCGTTTGATTGTTTACTTTTAGCTTCCTTCTCTATGGTTATTTCTCTATCATACTTTGTACGGAGTATCTCACTGGTCGGGAAGGCATGCAAATTCCCAAACCGCTTCCTACACCCTGTATCGATTTTTTTCCTAACAAGTTGTGTCGTGTTGGAATTCCAACTTGAGTACTACTACTAGGAGTACCAGGGGCTAGTTCTTTTAGGCTTCTAGATTAGTAATCCCATAACTACTACCTCCGTCCTGGTTTATTGGTCCCCATTGTAATCTGTGTCAAATTTTGACCATAAATTTAACAAATGAAATGTTTGTGCATGTCACATGCACTAACATCTTATCAGTTAAATCTTTGGTCAAAATTTAGCACAAATTACAATAGTGACAAATAAACTACGACGAAGGTAGTAGTAGTAGTTTAGAAGCCCAAATAAATGAGTGAGGCGCCTTAATGTTACTCTCCACTGTGACTAGTCTTATGGGAAAAGTTGGGGAAGAGACAGCTTATTTTTTAAGCCGCCAAAAGAACTGGCCTTAGGAGTAGTAGCTAGGGATACTAGGAGTAGTAGCTAGGGATCAAGTGTGCGAGATGAACCGTAGAAAGTAAATGCAGAGAGATGAAATGCAAAAAAAGAAGGAGGGATGTGATGGTTGCTTGTCCATTTATTTTACAAGGCCACTTATTACTGGGAGTGGTTGGGTTTTGTGATATGATGGCTTTACTTCCGCATGTCGGTGTACAAAAGTAGGGGCACACCTTTGTACCCCTTTATGTAGGATCGAAAGTATGTCTAGAGGGGGGTGATTAAACTACTTGACCAAATAAAAATCTATCCTTTTCCCAATTTTAGTTCTTGGCAAACTTTAGCAACTTTGGACAAGTCAAGCAATCTTAACACAATTCAAGCAAGCATGCAAAGAGTATATGAGCAGCGGAAAGTAAAGCATGCAACTTGCAAGAATGTAAAGGGAAGGGTTTGGAGGATTCAAACGCAATAGGAGACACGGATGTTTTTGTCGTGGTTCCGATAGGTGGTGCTATCGTACATCCACGTTGATGGATACTTCAACCCACAAAGGGTAACGGCCATGAAGTCCACGGAGGGCTCCACCCACGAAGGGTCCACGAAGAAGCAACCTTGTCTATCCCACCATGGTCATCGCCCACGAAGGACTTGCCTCACTAGCGGTAGATCTTCACGAAGTAGGCGTTCTCCTTGCCCTTCCAAACTCCTTGGTTCAACTCCACAATCTTGTCGGAGGCTCCCAAGTGACACCTAGCCAATCTAGGAGACACCACTCTCCAAGAAGTAACAAATGGTGTGTTGATGATGAACTCCTTGCTCTTGTGCTTCAAATGATAGTCTCCCCAACACTCAACTCTCCCTCACAGGATATGGATTTGGTGGAAAGAAGATTTGAGTGGAAAGCAACTTGGGGAAGGCTAGAGATCAAGATTCATATTGTAGGAATGGAATATCTTGGCCTCAACACAAGTGTAGGTGGTTCTCTCTCAGAAAATGCAAGTTGGAAGTGTAGTTCGTTCTGATGGCTCTCTCCACGAATGAAGAGGAGGTGGAGGGGTATATATAGCCTCCACACAAAATCTAACCGTTACACACAACTTGCCAATCTCGGTGGGACCGAATTGGTAAACTCAGTCGGACCGATTCAGCAAATCTAGTGACCGTTAGGATTTTCGGTGGGACCGACATGTAACTCGGTAGGACATATATGGTTAGGGTTAGGGCATAATGTAATCTTGGTGAGATTGATTACACAAACTCGGTGAGACCTATTTTGGTAATTAGCTAACCAGAGAGTTGGTCAGGTAAACTCGGTGGGACCGATTCGCTCATTTCGGTGAGACCAAAATGTTACGAAGGGGAAACAGAGAGTTTACATTGCAATCTCGGTGGGACCGATCGCTCATATCGGTGAGACAGAAACGTTACGAAGGGAAACAGAGAGATTACAATGCCATCTCGGTGAGACCGAGATCCCTATCGGTGAGACCGATTTGCCTAGGATTTGTGGCAGTGGCTATGATATCTGAACTCGGTGGCGCCGGATAGAAAGAATCGGTGGGGCCGAGTTTGACTTTCGGTTTAGGTCATATGTGGATGTGAGAAAGTAGTTGAGGACTTTGGAGCAAATCACTATGCATTTTGAGCAACAGCCTCATTAAGCAACACCTCGTCCCTCCTTGATAGTATTGGCTTTTCCTATAGACTCAATGTGATCTTGGATCACTAAAATAGAAAATGTAGAGTCTTGAGCTTTGAGCTTGAGCCAATCCTTTTTTACTTAGCATTTTGAGGGGTCCACTTTTCTCATCCATGCCATGCCAATCATTGAGCTTTCCTGAAATATTAATCTTGAAATAGTATTAGCTCAATGAGCTATATGTTGTTAGGAATTACCAAAACCACCTAGGGATAGTTGCACTTTCAATCTCCCCCTTTTTGGTAATTGATGACAACATATAGATCAAAGCTTCGACAAATGATATAAGAGTGAAAAACATTGTTGCTTTGAGAAGTATGTGAAAAGCAAGAGCTCCCCATAAATTTGTGCATAGTTTAAGATTTGCTTTGGACTGCAAATGCACAATGAGTTAGGATCATGGGTTACTCTTCCATGTCACATACATCTTGGTGGAGCGCTCAAAATGATAATAATTAAATACATGCACTCATCACCAAGCAAAGTGAATGATCATATGGGGATATAAAAGGATAATGTCATCCAACAAGCATTAAGGTAGCATATGATCAAACACATGATCATTCCAAGTATCACCCAAAAGCATAGAGTATCTCAAACAAGCAAATAACAAAGTTCAACCACCAAAAACAAGAGAGAACAAAGAAGCAACACTCTCTCTCGAAGCCTATGATCTATACATTTTCTCCCCCTTTGGCAACAAGTTACCAAAAAGTTCATAAAAATGCATAGTGCTAGTCGACTCTCAGGCTTGGTCTTCAGGTGGTGGAGTAGATAAGACTCCAAGGACGAAGGCATCAGTTGATGTAGATGGAGCTGGTGGAGTGGGTGCTGGAGCTGGTGGCACTGAAGCTGTAGCTGGTGCAGATGAAGTTGCTCTGGTGTCTGTTACTGGCATAGCAGCAGATCTCTGTCCTCTGGGCACTCTAGCAAAAGCATTAGTGGTATACTTGCCCTTCTTCTCTTGCACTTCATCCTGAAGTTGCTCAACAACTAACTGTATCTCAGTGACCTTCACATCTAAGTCATAGAACTTCTTCTCCATGATCCTCTCCAAGCTCTCCTGGTTTTGAGTCAGGGTGGCCAATCCCTTCTCAATTCTCAGAGTGGAGGCAATCAAGTAGCCAAGCTGATCTTGCTTGCCCTTCAGAAGATACTGAGATGCCTCATCAATGGTTGGCATCTTTGCAGCCTTTTCAGTCCTTGCTTTCTCCCTCTTTGCTTGTGCTTGCACAGAAGATGGTTCATTTTCATCCATTACAACAGTGTTGTCCTCAAAGTCTGGGTAGATGGGCATATGTTCCTTGTCCAAGAGATATGTGTCAGTGCCCATCTCGGAGTTGATTAGCTCCTGGATCTGTGGGGCATACCCACAACTTCTCTTCGATCTGCAATTGTTCTCTTTATAGTTTCCAGAATTAGGCTCATGACTTTGAACTTCTGTGGGACATCAAATATGTGAAGCAAGTTGATGGAATGTCCTCTGATCATTCTGTGATCTCCTGATTTTGGTAGCAATGTGTGCCTTAAAATCCAATAGATTGTAGGCAGACCTGACAGCAAGTGTTTCACAGAACCAAATTGGTGAGTCTCAAGATCTGCATCAGGAATCTCCTTGTACATGCTAGCCATTGAGTTGTGATCCTTCTACTTCTTGGCATAGACATCCAAGTCAACTTCATTCTCCTCAGGAGCATTGATCAATTTTGCCCATTCTCCAACTGTTGACTGCTACCTAGTACCTTCAGACATCCAGACAATCCTCCCATCTAGGTAGAAATGAGCTGTGGAGTAGAACTTCATAATAAGCTCATCATTCCACTTTGTGAGCTTCTGCCCAACAAAGTCCTCTACTCCACAAGACTTGAAACTATCATAGACTCCAGGATAGTATTCTTCATTTTCCTTGATATACTTCCAGTCCACCCATCTCATATCACAGACTATAGGCTTCTTGTCAAGCAACACTGTCTCATAGAAGTCCTGTTGTTCCTTTGTATGGAACCTGTAGTCCACAGCAGTTCTTCTCCTGACTGCATAGGGATCAGTCAATCTCCACAGTCTGAGTCCTGCATCCTTCCTGACCTTCATGTCCTCAGCTACTGGATGAGCACCATTGTGATCTGGAATTTTGGGCTTCAACGTCCTCAAGACATGTGACTCATCATCTTCTTCTTCTAAAGCAGCTTCAAGCACTGGGGCTTGTTCTTCTCTGCAGCTGGAATATTCCTTGTACTCCTCTTGGGTGCAGTTTTGGGTTTTGGAGCAGCTGCTTTGGGAGCTTCTTTGGGCTTAGATGGAGCAGCCCCTGATCTTATAGCATCTCCCATAAGCTTTTGAGCTTTAGGAGCTGGTGCAGCAACCTCTTCCTCTTCCTCTTTAGAATCCTTCCTCATTTAGGGCTTGCCAAGAACTCTGACAGTAGTGGTTCTGGCCCTCTTCTTCTTCTTATCTTCTCCAGCTGCTTCTTCTTCAGATTCAATGGTGAACTTCATAGTTTCACCTGTGGCAACTTTTCTTGGCTTAGACATGGGTTGTCTTCTTGTTGGAGCCTTAGTCTTCAGACCTGGCTTAGTTGCAGCAGCTGTGCCATATTCCTTTCTCAGAACTTTCTTCTTTGAGGTGGCCTCTTCCTCAACAGCCACATAGTCCTCATCCTCAGAATCTGAGGTTCTCTTCTTCTGCCCCGTGGCTGCCTTAGGCAAGTTGTTGGGTGTGCTCCTGCTTCCACCATCAGAGCTGCTAGAGGGACTAGTGCCCTCACTCATGTGAACTTGCTCCTCAGACTTGTTCTGACTGTCACTCTGATCTGACATGATGCAAACACTGACAGCAGACCGTGTGAATAGATTATAGATGAGGTAGATTGGATGAGCATCACAAAGTGGAGAGGTTTTTGCAAAAGAATGAGTCAAAAACTTAGTTTTAGTTTTCCACAGCAAGCATTTCGGATCTACCGATTTGACAACTCGGTGATACCGAAGCAGCTTTTGGAACCTAAACTAGTGAACTCGGTCAGACCGAGTCAAAGTTTGGTGGCACCGAGACTGCTAGGGTTTCACAAAGAATTGAACTTGGTCACACCGATTTGCAGTTCTCGGTCAGACCGAGAATCACATGTGCAATGGCCTTAGCCAAATCGGTAGAACCGATTTCAACAACTCGGTCGGTCCGAGATGGTTTCATGAAACCTAACCCTAAATTTTCAATCCACAACTAAACTACGGAGTGATTTCGCTGGATAGAGTGATCTCAATTGTGGCAAGATACATGGCAAAACAATGTGCTGGGAATCAGAGTGAGATTAGCACAAGGATCAAGTCCATACCCTAAGTGCGGCGATGGACCTGCTACGGCGGCAACGACGGAGACGATATCCATTGTCGGCGGCAGAGACCAGCGGCGGGAGGCAGCTGGCAATGAGGAGGACGATCCGGAGACCCAGGGAGGCTGAGCAGGCTGAGCGCGGGCGAAGGGGTTCGGAAAAATTTCCAAATTTTGGCCCGGGGATATATATAGCCTGACCCTGTCGGTGTGACCGAGTGGAACAACTCGGTGGCACCGAGATGCATAACTGCAAGCAGTTACTGCAACTCGGTGTGACCAAAGAGTTCGAATCGGTTGCACCGAGATTGAAAACCTAGATCGACTTAGTGATCTCGGTATGACCGAAATGGATGAATCGGTCAGACCGAAACGCATAAAGAAGTTTTGGATGTTTAAGCCTATGACAATCGGGGACTCCGAGTGCTCCTCACACAGAGTGGTTCGAATCTGACTTGATCAAACTTTGTGATGTAGCATGAATAGAGTTTGAGACAAGAAAAGCATAGATAGCTAGAGAAGGTTCTTAGGTATTCTTGTCCATCCACTTGGAAAAAGAAAAAGGAACCAAGCAATCAAAACAACAAGTGGATGTCCTCGAATGAGTAAATTATGCAACCAACATGCTCACACATTAAAATGGCAAATGAAATATGTGGCAAAGCATGCACAACCAATTATGGCATCTATCAAGCAATTGGCGATGACTAGGTCATCTATATATGAGTATATTGACTTAGGAGTCAAATGAGAACATTTGATCATAGGTCATACTCATTGTTTAAGCACAAGTGGGGTTACCACTTTTACATAAAGCATTGTTGTGTTCACACCATTAGAGTTGCTTTAGCTCAATTCTTAGAGTAAAGCTCCCCTAAATGTGAGATCCCCCCGAAGAGGGATGAACTAACCTTGGGTTTTGTCGATGATGACTTCATGTAGGTGTTGAAGATGTGGATGCTCAATGTTGATGTAGATCATTTGGAGCAATCCTTTGGAGTGAGTTGCACTTTCAATACCTACATGGGTTAGTCCCACAAGGAACAAACAAGGATATCCATAGACATAGAGTGATGCACACACAAGATGATGTCTATGAAAGCATTAGGTTACCTTGTCCCTTGTCTTACCAACAAGAGGGTTTGTGACTCCTTGAACTAGTGCAAAATGTGGAAGTTGATTGCACTTGTTCTTGCCAAAATGATAAGAGTGAAGTATGTTGGCGGAGTCACCCTCAAGAACTCTTTAGTTCTTCTTCTTCGGGATCCACATCATCTTGATGGGAATCCTTGGAGTTGTAGTTGTACTTGATGAAGTAGAACTTGATGTAGTCTTGGGAACCCACTTGACCAAGGCCTTGGGTGCTTCTTCAAATGCATCAATTTCCTCTTGAAGCTTGTCCTTGCCTTTTTGCTCGTGGTCTTGTGGTGGAAGATCATCTTGAGCTTGTGTCCCTTTGAAGCAAGTAGGATCATACTTATCTTGTTGAGGAACAAACTTCGTCTTGGGATATTGATCTTCTTCCCACTCAACTCCATTGGCATTGAACTTTCGTTCAAAACCAACACCTTGGTTCTTCCGGTGCCTTCCTTGCTTGCGTACAATTTCCTCGAATTGCTTACTCCCAGCAAGGCTCTTGTAAACACCTTTCTCTATAATTCCCTTCAATAAGCTATTTTCTTGCTCAAGTGTAACTTGGCTAAGAGAATCATTAGTGGAATCAAGAGAACTACTAGAAGCAACAACATTGGATTTAGCATGATTATTGTTACAACTAGAGGAAGAATCTTTCTTGTTCTTGTTACTAGACTTGACTTGAGGCATGTAAGCGGATAAGAGTAAATGCTTGGCAATGTAAGAAGAACTTTTCTTGCGAAGATCATCATTGACTGCCTTTAAGAACTCATGCTCTTGCTCAAGTTTGAGCTTCTCAAAACGTAATTTCTCATGAGTCCTTAAAAGTTCTCGATGATCTCCTAAGATAGTTTCATCAGCTAACTTAAGAGTGTTTAGTTCTTTAGTTAGAATCTCAATCTTCTCCTTATCATTGTCATTCGTTTTATCTTGATTAGTATGATTAATTGATGTTTCATCATAGTATTCATCACTAGAGTTGTTAACAAGTAAATCATCATCAACTACAAGTCATCTTCATCACTATTGAAATCAACATACTCGGGGTGTGATACCTTTGGGCCTTTAGCCATGAAGCATCTTCCAAGTCCTTCATTTGGTGAATCAAATATGTCGTAGGAGTTGGTTGACACAAGTGCTAGACCGGCAACACCTTCATCTTGAGTATATTCAGAGTCGGAGGGATAGCTTCTCTCGGAGTGATTGTCAGAGTCGGAACCGGATACCCATTCACCAACATGAGCTTGATGTCTTCATTTTGTGTAGCTCCTTGATGACTTGTCCTTCCTTTCCGAATCTTTGCTTCTTCGGGATGTTCTTCGTTCATAACGATCATCTCTTCTCGTTCTCTCTCTTGATGGTGATTCTTCTCTTCTACTTCTTCTTTTTGGAGAATCTTCTCTTCTCTTGTAGGGTGTCGTACACTCATTGGAATAGTGTCTGGGTCTTCCACAATTGTAGCAGTTTCGCTCTCGACTAGAAGATCTTTTGTCATTGTAGGACCTTGACTTGGAACTTCTCTCTTTGCTTCTACTTTTGTAGAACTTGTTGAAGTTCTTCACCATTAGGCTCAATTCTTCATTGAAGGTTTGTTTCTCACTTGATGATGTCGAAGCTTCACATGAGGCTTTGTAAGCACCACTTGACTTGTTATGGAGCTCCTCCTTATCCTTGAGCGACATCTCATGAGCAACAATTCTTCCAATGACTTCCGTTGGCTTGAGATCTTTGTAATTGGGCATCATTTGGATCAATGTGCATACGGTATCATATTTTCCGTCCAAAGCTCTTAGGATCTTCTTGATGATGAATTTGTCGGTCATCTCTTCACTTCCTAAGCCGGCGATCTCATTTGTGATAAGAGCAAGCCTAGAGTACATTTCGTGACACCTTCACCATCCTTCATTTTGAACTTGTCAAGTGACTTTGAAGCACATCCAATTTGGATTCCTTGACGGAGTCGGTACCTTCGATGCATATCAACCAAAGTATCCCAAATTTCCTTTGCATTCTCAAGACGGCTGATTTTGTTGAATTCTTCGGGGCACAATCCATTGAAGAGGATATCACAAGCTTGAGCATTGTATTGCAGCATCTTCAACTCTTCCGCGGTAGCTTCACGGTTCGGTTTTCTCCCATCAAAGAATTCACCTTGCAAGCCAATACACACAATAGACCATACGGCGGGGTTATGTCCAAGAATATGCATTTTCATCTTATGCTTCCAACTAGAAAAATTTGTACCATCAAAGTAAGGACCTCTACGGTGGTAATTTCCCTCGCTAGACGTCATACTCTCCTAGGTTGTGAAACCAAGGCTATGACTACCAAAAGCTATGGAAATCAAAGCAAATGGAGACCAAAGCTCTGATACCACTTGTAGGATCGAAAGTATGTCTAGAGGGGGGTGACTAGACTACTTGACCAAATAAAAATCTATCCTTTTCCCAATTTTAGTTCTTGGCAGATTATAGCAACTTTGGACAAGTCAAGCAATCTTAACACAATTCAAGCAAGCATGCAAAGAGTATATGAGCAGCGGAAAGTAAAGCATGCAACTTGCAAGAATGTAAAGGAAGGGTTTGGAGCATTCAAACGCAATAGGAGAAACTGATGTTTTTGTTGTGGTTCCGATAGGTGGTGCTATCGTACATCCACGTTGATGGAGACTTCAACCCACGAAGGGTAACAGCTGCGCGAGTCCATGGAGGGCTCCACCCACGAAGGTACCACGAAGAAGCAACCTTGTCTATCCCACCATGGCCTTCGCCCATGAAGGACTTGCCTCACTAACGGTAGATCTTCACGAAGTAGGCGATCTCCTTTCCCTTACAAACTCCTTGGTTCGACTCCACAATCTTGTCGGAGGCTCCCAAGTGACACCTAGCCAATCTAGGAGACACCACTCTCCAAGAAGTAACAAATGGTGTGTTGATGATGAACTCCTTGCTCTTGTGCTTCAAATGATTGTCTCCCCAACACTCAACTCTCTCTCATAGGATATGGATTTGGTGGAAAGAATATTTGAGTGGAAAGCAACTTGGGGAAGGCTAGAGATCAAGATTCATATGGTAGGAATGGAATATCATGGCCTCAACACAAGTGTAGGTGGTTCTCTCTCAGAAAATGCAAGTTGGAAGTGTAGGTTCGTTCTGATGGCTCTCTCCATGAATGAAGAGGAGGTGGAGGGGTATATATAGCCTCCACACAAAATCTAACCGTTACACACAACTTGCCAATCTCGGTGGGACCGAATTGGTAAACTCGATCGGACCGATTCAGCAAATCTAGTGACTGTTATGATATTCGGTGGGACCGACATGCAGCTCGGTAGAACCGATATGGTTAGGGTTAGGGCATAACGTAATATCGGTGAGACCGTTACACAAACTCGGTGAGACCGATTTTGGTAATAACCTAACCAGAGAGTTGGTCAGGTAAACTCGGTGGGACCGATTCGCTCATTTCGGTGAGACCGAAATGTTACGAAGGGGAAACAGAGAGTTTACATTGCAATCTCGGTAGGACCGATCGCTCATATCGGTGAGACCGAAACGTTACGAAGGGAAACAGAGAGATTACAATCCCATCTCGGTGAGACCGAGATCCCTATCGGTGAGACCGATTTGCATAGGATTTGTGGCAGTGGCTATGACATCTGAACTCGGTGGCGCCGGATAGAAAGAATCGGTGGGGCCGAGTTTGACTTTTGGTTTAGGTCATATGTGGATGTGAGAAAGTAGTTGAGGGCTTTGGAGCATATCACTAAGCATTTTTGAGCAAGAGCCTCATTAAGCAACACCTCATCCCTCCTTGATAGTATTGGCTTTTCCTATACACTCAATGTGATCTTGGATCACTAAAATAGAAAATGTAGAGTCTTGAGCTTTGAGCTTGAGCTAATCCTTTTGTCCTTAGCATTTTGAGGGGTCCACTTTTCTCATCCATGCCATGCCAATCATGGAGCTTTCCTAAAATATTAATCTTGAAATAGCATTAGCTCAATGAGGTATATGTTGTTAGGAATTACCAAAACCACCTAGGGATAGTTGCACTTTTACTTTACTTGTGCACGGGCAGTCAGAGCCGCGCGCCACGGCCACACCAAGCAGAGCAGGGGAGGGAAGCCGGAGAGAAGCCGAAGCACAAGATTGCCAAGGCAACAACAAGACCAAAGATACCAAAGAGCAAGAGGGCGAGGTGGACTCCCCCGGCAAGATCCTTGCCAGGGCAGGCCTCCGTGGCCCCGGCAAGAACCTTGCCGGGGCAACTTGCCCAAACACCAACAGAGCGAGCCGCCCTTGAGCCCACAGGTTCCGACCCAACCAACTGCGATTGGACCAGGGCTCGGGAGGCACCTCTGTGGTGGCATGCAGATCTTTGTCAAGACCATAGAGATATGAGATCAGATGAGAACCAGAAGACGGCGACCCTCGGCGGGATCCTTGCCGAGGAGATTCACAAGACCCCGGCAAGCGCCTTGCCGGGGACGACTGCAACGCCACGGCAAGACCCTTGTCGGGCTGCCGGCAAGGCCTTTGCCGAGGGCGTCAACGGGGCCACAACCAGGCCCGCGTCGACCAAACTCCAACGCCGTCCCCAAGAAGCTGCTAGCTCAACTAGCTGGGCAGGCACCTTCGTGGCGACGGGCGGCCCCTGCACCAACTCAGCAAGCACATGCGTGGTGGCATGTAGATCTTCGTGAAGATCCTACCACCGCGCCACCTCAGCTGCCTGCCTGCCTACATGGCGCTGCATGCACTGCTGGCCTGGGCGCGTGTCGAAGCAGGGCGAGGCGGCGGACGGACGGGCCTCGTTCCCGTCCCTAATAAATCTAAGGGACACCTAATCTGCGCATTAAATGCGTCTTGTCCTGTAATACGGGCGATAAGCTCATAGTACTGTAGGCCTTTCTACCTCCTATGTGCCACTGTGGCAGCCCCTTTCGACTATAAAAGGAGGCCCATGGCGTACTGGAAGAGGATTCGGCTCTTTGGAACTACACGGCCACCATAGCTAGTTCGAGAGCTCAAGAACGCTCAATACATCCACCAAAGCAGGACTAGGGTTTTACGCATCCTCGCGGCCCGAACCTGGTTAAACGATCCTTGTGCTGACTGTTAATCCTGCTCTTCTCACAACCCCGCACCCCGGAAACCGTAGTAGGGATTCTTGTGATCCCATAGGTGTCGTTTCCCACCGACATCTTTGGCGCGCCAGGTAGGGGGCGCAATTGTGAGAATCTGGTCTAGTAGTTCGCCTAGCAGTTCTTCATGGCAATGGCTCCCAAGAAGAAGACGGCCACGGTGATCGGCTCGTCAGGAGCCGAACGGCCCGTGCCAGTGCGGGCGAGCAGCGGGCCGGTCGCGGACAAGACCCATGCCATAGTCCACGAGCACCAGCACCGCTCTGGCAGTCAGAGCCTAGAGAGCGGCAGCGTCCGTGTGCCAGGCGACGGGCCGCACGCCGCCAAATCCAAAGACGGAGCTAGGCCCCCTGCAGGCGGCGCGGGGCCCTCCACGAGTGTCGTTGTGCCGCCCACGAGCGGCGCAGCAACCTCCAAGACGCCTACGCCGGCGCCCACAACACGCTCTTCCCAGGGTGCGCGCGACAAGCAGCGCCACCACGCTGGAGACCCCAGACACCGCCGTGGGAAGAGCCCTGTGCATCGTTCACTGGACGAAGGAGCCCAGCATGTTCGCCGAAGTGCTAACGAAAATGGCACGCAGCCGCTGGGCCGTGGTAGAGCTCCTTCTAACATAGTTAGAAGTTGAAGCGCGCCATGGTCCACACAGCTGTCGCCACCACCCACGCCAGCGGAAGCTTTTAGCGCACGCAGCTGCTCCTCGACTTCCATCCTGCTGCGGAGAAGCTCGACGAGTGGAGAGCCACCATCCAGAGCCTCGTCGATGTCGCCAATAAAGATGATCCGTGACCAGCGGGGCCTTCGGGCCGGCGCTCCATCGAACCACCGCATGCCAGTGGTGGAGGGGCCGGGGGTGCTACGGCCACACTGCACTCTCCTCCTCCACGCCAGCCACCGCGGGTGTTGATCCGTCGTGATGACGACTGTGATAATGTTTCCATAGCGTCGTTCGACCCGCGGACCCACCGCGACCAACGCCAAGTTCTTCGAGAACGAACTCACGAAGATGCTCGAACCACTATCGAGCGCCGGTGTGATACACGCCACCAGTCGGACAAGCGGGCGGGACCCGCTATGGACCACCCAGCACCGGGGGGCTCCGGCGGCCTACCTTACGAGGTGGGCTGCCCAGCCTTTACCCGTGAGCTGCAGCAGTTCCAGTGGCCGTCCCACCGCATGTTCAAGCCCGACGTCGGCGAGAAGTACACTGGAAAGACCCATCCGTCAGAGTTCCTCAGCATCTACACCATCATGATGCAGGCTGCCGGAGCTCGCGACGACAAGGTGCTTGCCAATTACTTCCTGTTGGCACTGAAGCCCAATGTCATGTCTTGGTTGATGCACTTGTCGGCGGATTCCATTTCTTCTTGGTCGAATCTGTGCCATGAGTTCGTTGGCGCCTTCACTGGAGGCCACCAAGCTCATGGCCAGGCCAGTGATTTGCATATCATTCCCTAGAAGGAAGGGGAAAACATGCGCAAGTACATCCAGAGATTCAGCCGGGTGCAGTACAACATCCCCGACGTTCGTCCCGCCGCCGTAATCAGCGCGTTCCATCAGAACATGCGCAACCGCAAGATGCGCGAAGAGCTGGCGATGACCAAGGTTAAGGATGTGGCCGAACTTTATGTTCTGGCCGATAGGTGCACCCGGGCTGAAGAGGGAAGTACCCCGGTGAGGACGCCGGCGCGGAAACCGACTCTACTAATGAAGACACAGCCGCCCCGATGAAGAAGGGCTGTCGTTGCAATAGGAAGTGCAAGGGCAAGACCGTGCTTGCCTTCGAGGGATCCGACAGCACCGACGCTACCAAGAAGGCCAAGGCAGACGACCCCGGCAAGGAGATTGCCGGGTGCGCCGCCTGCCGGGCCTTGGCGGCTGCCGACAAGCCAGGAAGCTCTGACAAGCGATCTTGCAAGATCCACAAAGACCAAGGGCCACGACCTCCAGAACTGCCGACAAGTCGAGCTGCTTGCTGAGAAGCAAAAAGCTGAGTACAAGAGGCGGGACAAGGAGAAGGGCCAGGATGGTGCCGAGGGATCCGGCAAGAAGTGTGGCGGCCAAGGAGGCCACCGCGGAAAAGACAACCAGCAAGAGAGGCCCGCTCGGGGCCGTGACAAGAAGCAAGAAGACGATGATCGTGACGAGGACAACGAGTCCGGCGAGCAAGAGTTCCAGAAGGCTACGGAGGCCATGTGCGTCGATGGTGGCACCTCGCCGCATACTTCTCACCGCCAGCTCAAGCAGTGGGCGCGTGAGATTACAGCAGCAGAGCCATCGTTTGACACTCAGAAGCCGCTGAGGTGGTCCAGCACGCCCCTCATCTTTGACGCCGAGGACCACCCTGACCGCACAACCGCGGTCGGCTGTTTACCCTTGTTGGTTTCTCCAACGATACGCAACGTCAAGGTGAACAAGATGTTTGTCGACGGCGGGGCCGTCCTGAACTTAATCTCGCCCGTCGTGATCAAAAGGCTGCAAATTCCTGATGGAGACCTCGAGGAAACGGGCACGTTTCAAGGGGTCAATCCGGGGAGGAGCCAGCCGAAAGGGAAGGTCACACTGCCCGTGACGTTTGGAGGGGAGTTGAACTACAGGATGGAGAGGATCGTCTTCGATGTGGCCAAGATCCCCTTGCCCTACAACGGGATCCTCGGCCGCCTGGCACTAGCCAAGTTCATGGCGGCGTCGCACTACGCCTACAACATGCTGAAGATGCCCGGGCCGTTGAGCATCATCTCCATCCCCTCCGACAAGAAGGACGCGCTGATTTGCACCGACCAACTCTACCGGGAAGCAGTTGCAGCAGCTGCCGCCAAGGCACTTGCTCCTGCCGCCGAAGCCCCGGGAGGGAGGAAGAAGCCCGGCAAGACCACTCGCACCCACTCCGGCAAGCGCACCTCTTTGGAGTGTTGTGCTACCGTCGAGGACGTGCCAGAGTGCTCCACCGGCAAGAGCAAGAAATCCAGAGCCGAGCCACCGCAGACCAAGAAGGTGTCCGTTAGGGAGGATGGCACGGGAGGGGCTTTGACCATAAGCTCCACCCTTGATAGCAAATAGGAAGGCACGCTCGTCACCTTCCTGCGGGCGAATGTCGACGTGTTTGCATGGCAAGCATCCGACATCCCCGGTGTTCCCAGGAAGGTGATTGAGCACCACCTAGCTGTCTACCCTCATGCGCGGCCCATCAAGCGGAAAGGTCGAAGCGATCCTTTGGAAAGCGGTGAGTTCATCACAGGGGAGATCAGGAAGTTGGAAGCGGCAGGTTTGGTGAGAGGTGTGCTCCATCCGACGTGGTTGGCTAATCCGGTGGTGGTGAGCAAGGCAAATGGGAAGTGGAGGCTGTGTATTGACTACACATATATCAATAAGGCTTGTCCCAAGGACCCCTTCCTTTTGTCGCGCATCGACCAGATTGTTGACTCCACGGCCGGGTGTGACCTGTTGTCATTCCTCGATGCCTACTCAGGGTACCACCAGATCTTCATGACAAGAGAAGATGAAGAAAAGACAGCATTCATCGCACCATGTGGTACGTATTGCTTTTTACGGATGCCCTTCGGGTTGAAGAGTGCTGGCTCGACGTTTGCAAGAGCGGTCCAAATTGGTTTTGAACCCCAGCTCCATAGAAATATGGAGGCATACATGGATGACATAGTGGTCAAAACAAAGGACGGCGCAACTCTTGTACAAAACCTGGAAAAGATGTTTGCCAACCTGCGCAAGATCAACCTCAAGCTAAACCCAGAGAAGTGTGTCTTCCGCGTTCCGTCTGGCAAGCTTCTCGGGTTCTTTGTGTCGCAGCGCGGGATTGAGGCAAACCCAGACAAGATCAAGGCTATCGAGCAGATTGAGGCGCCCAAGCGGATCAAGGATGTGCGTCGGCTCACTGGCTGCATCGCCGCCATGAGCCGAATCATCTCCAAGTTTGCCGAGCGCGCCCTTCCTTTTTTCAAAATCTTGAAGAAGGCAGGCCCAATGGAGTGGACCCCAGAAGCCGAGGCGGCGTTGCAGGATCTGAAGAAATACCTTTCCTCCGCGCCAATACTGGTTGCGCCTAAACCACAAGAGTTGTTGCTACTGTATATAGCGGCAATGAATCAAGTGGTCAGCACCGCACTGGTGGCACAGAGGGAGGTCGACAAGGAGGCAGTGGCGACGGCAGGACCGGCGGATGGCAAGCTAGAGATTCCCCGGCAGGGCCTGGTGTCGGCAGGGCGAGGCCCCCGGCAGAGTCTGACGCCATTGGGGCGGTGCCCGCACAGTCAAGTGAAGTGGTGCAGAAGAAGAAGATGATGCAGCACCCGGTTTACTTTGTCAGCTCCCTCTTGCAGGGGGCTAGGTCGAGGTACTCTGGTGTGCAGAAATTGCTCTTCGGCCTCCTTATGGCCTCGAGGAAGCTGCGTCATTACTTCCAAGCCCATGAAATCACCGTCGTCACCTGCCTCCCGTTGCGACGGATACTGCACAACCCGGATGCGGCCAGAAGGATTGTGGAATGGGCCTTGGAGTTGTCGAGCTTTGGGTTGAAGTTTGAAAGTACCTCGACGATCCAGAGCAGAGTCTTGGTGGAGTT
Source organism: Aegilops bicornis (assembly GCA_021605145.1). Lineage (NCBI taxonomy): Eukaryota > Viridiplantae > Streptophyta > Magnoliopsida > Poales > Poaceae > Aegilops > Aegilops bicornis. The sequence continues at coordinate 364,781,729 of CM038670.1, forward strand.
CATTGCAGAATGGACCTCAACGCCCGACGAAGAAATTCAGGAGACCGCTCTCCCCGGCAAGGAAGCAAGCCGCGACTGGATCATGTACGTTGATGGGGCTTTCTCGCTGCAAGGCATCGGTGCCGGTGTGCTGCTTGTCGCACCCACCAGAGAGCACCTCAAGTATGTGATCCAGATGCACTTTCCGAGGGAGATGTCCACAAACAACACTGCTGAATACGAGGGGTTGCTCACCGGTCTCAGGATCACGGTGGACCTCAGGGTGAAAAAGCTCATCGTCAGGGGTGATTCACAGCTTGTCGTCAGACAAGTTAACAAGAATTATCAGAGTTCGTTGATGGAGGCCTACGTAAATGAGGTGAGGAAACTAGAGGAGCGCTTCGACGGTATACAAGCAGAACACACTCCCCGAATGGGGAACGACATCGCTGACTACCTGTCAAAGCGCGCTGCATTCAAGCTACCTGTGGAACCAGGTACCTTTTTGCTTCGGTTAACTCAACCATCCGTCGAGCCATCAACAGAGCAGAACAAGCGGAGGAAGTCAGTCCCCGGCAAGTACTTTCCTGCCGAGCCCCCAGGGGCTACCGGCAAGGGTGTTGCCGCGGATCCTGAGCCTGCCGAGGTATGGCTGGCTCCGGCAGGGCACCAAGCCCTGGCTGTAGAGACGGCTGCCCCCATGGCGGAAGAGATGCCTCTGGTCCTTGCTGTCAAGCCCCAGGCTCTAGCATGGGCACAGCATACCGTCTGTTTCCTCCAGACAGGGGAACTTCTTGAGGAGCAGGAAGAAGCGGAAAAAGTAGCTCGTCGGTCTGCCTTGTACCAGTCTGTCGAGGACGTCCTGTACAGAAGAAGACCGAACGGTGTGAAATTGAAGTGCATCCCCCGGGAGGAAGGAATGGAGCTGTTGGCAGAGATACATGGTGGCATATGTGGCTCCCACATAGGGTCAAGGGCCCTTGCCGTAAAGGCATTCCGGCAAGGCTTCTTCTAGCCCAGCGCCCTCTAGGATGCAACGACACTAGTAACCAAGTGTGAGGCGTGTCAGTTCCATTCAAAGAAGCTTCATCAACTAGCTCAAGCCCTTCAAACAATCCCTCTCTCCTGGCCATTTTTGGTCTGGGGGCTCGACATACTGGGCCCCTTCCCCCGTGCTGTCGGGGGCTTTGAGTACTTGTACGTTGCAATCGACAAGTTCACAAAGTGGCCGGAGGTGGAACCGGTGAGGAAGGTGACAGCACAGTCAGCCGTCAAGTTCTTCAAGGACTAGTCTGTCATTTTGGTGTGCCAAACAGAGTCATCACCGATAACGGCACGCAGTTCACAAGCCACACCTTCATGCAATACATTCAAGACCTCGGCAGCAAGGTCTGTTTTGCTTCCGTGGCACACCCCCGGAGCAACGGCCAAGCGGAGAGGGCAAATGCTGAAGTGTTGCGAGGCCTGAGAACAAAGACCTTTGACAAGCTGCACAAGAGTGGAAGGCGCTGGATTGATGAGTTGCCGGCGTTTCTTTGGTCAATCAGGACGACGCCAAATCGAGCAACCAGCCAGACACCCTTTGCCCTAGTATATGGGGTAGAAGCAGTTCTCCCCAGGGAACTCATATATGGGTCACCTCGAGTGCTCTCTTATGATGAGTTTGAGCAAGAGTGGTTGCGGCAGGATGACGCAACGCTCCTTGAGGAAGATCGTCTTCGGGCGGCTGTGAGAGCAGCACGCTACCAGCAAGCCTTGCGCCGCTACCATAGCCGCAAGGTCCATGCCCGAAGCTTTGAGGAAGGCGACCTTGTTCTTCGGCGCGTTCAGTCGGCCAAGAATTCCAACAAGTTGACGCCAAAGTGGGAAGGCCCTTATCGGGTAATACGAGTCACCAGGCCCGGCGCAGTCCGCCTGGAGACCGAAGATGCTGTCCCAGTGAGCAACTCCTGGAACATCGAGCATGTTTGCAAGTTTTACCCATAAGGCGCGGCTTGTCGGGCCTCCCGGCAAGCCACCTTTTGTACAAGCTTTGCCGGCAAGGCATGTAACCCTCTGTACAAAGCCAGGCGCAGACCCGGAGCATAAATAAACGAAGCGCTGGCACCCTAAGTTATAGCATGCATGCTAGGTTGCGTCTCTTCCTCGGTTAGGGTTGATAGTGCTTAGCAGCGACTAACCCCTAGCCTAGAGGTCGAGTGTGCGTCTTTCTGTCCTCTTTGGTTCGCAGGGCACGTGGACATATCTCCTGAGCCGCTTGGGAGGAAGAGGATGGACCGGCGCTTCGGCCCCGGCAAGCCAGGATCGCCAGGGGCCGAAGACACAAGGATCCAACCACGGCAAGCCAAGGTTGCCGAGGGATGTGGATTCAGATAAGTCTATTATCCCCTGTTATGCACTTTCGTATAGGACTGGGACATATGAAACCTCGTTTATATTCTTAAAACCACTGTGCTCCCTTTTCCTTGCACCCGTAGCTATCCTAGGTCGAACTTGGTCGTAGTCGCGGTGGCAAGAGAAATGAACGAGGGGCCTAACCCTACTTCGTCCCTGCCTCCGCCAAGAGCGTGAGAATGGTTGACCAAAGCGGGGGGACGTCAAGGCCTGTTGCCGGGCGACAATGTTTATCTTAAAAATGACAAGGACTCGTCCTTGGCATGGTCCTCGCTCATGCACAAAGAACCCGGCAAGCCCCCCTTTTCATTAAAAACATCTCGTACAGGTACAGTTCATACGGAATTAAAAACATGAGCAAGGGGATTACAAGTCTAAAAATTAACAAGTGCCCGCAGGCTTACAAACTAAAAAGAGATAAGGTGCCAGTAATCCCTTTCTTGTCCCTCTCCTTAGGAAATGGAACAAGATGACAGAAGGGCAAAAAGAGAGCCTAGGCGAGGCACGAGCAGCAGAAGGCACCAGGAGAACATCCCGGTGGCCATCCCGGAGAGAGGCTGGTGATGATGATGACAGGAGAAGAGCTGGAAGACGAGGCGGCAGGACCGGCAACACGCGACGAAGGCGTCGGTGCCCACGTACACCGACTTGACGACCCGCCACCCGCCTTCTTCGCCTTCTCCGGGCCTCCTACGCCAGCCGCCCAAGGAGGCGACATCGAGAAGTTCAAGGGGCCCGGTGCAGATGCTACTGCTGCCGACACCACCCCGGGACAGCGGGTCCGACACCTAGTCGGACCCGTCATCCTCCCGCCTACTACCCTCGTCTTCGATGTCGCTGTCCTCCTCGTCGCTCTCGCTCAAGGAGGAATCTTCATCATCGGAGGAGCTCTGCACGCAGCACTTCAGGCGAGTTCCAAGATATCTGAAGACCTTGATGGAGAGAAGGCCGCCCTCCATTAACTTGAAGTAGAGGAAGAGCCCCGTCGTCAGGCTATGGATGCGAGCAAACGTCTTCCATCCACGACGGAGATACATAACATGCAGAGCGGGGAAGTCGACGTCGACCCACGTACCGCCGGTCCCGCAGCCCCTCATGTGCAATCTGAGGGTCTAGGGCGGATCGAGCTCCATCTCCTCAGCAAAGGGGGTGGGGATACGGAGGCGACGACGCGGTGGCCGGCGCAGCCTGATGAAGAACTCGTGGGCCAGTCACCGACGTGGCCCTCCAGCATGGGAGGCACCACTGGCGGAGGCACGACCGCCGCGCCACCTCGTCCTCCTCTCCCCCGACCGCCGCGGCGACCTCGGCCACACCCCCTCCCCCTTCATCTTGTGGCTGGCTCCACCACCACGGGCTCGTGGGAGGGAGGGACACGCTGGCGAGCAGCGACCCTCGCCGCCACCGTCGAAGGCCCAACACCTCCTCTTGCCATGGCAGGTGAAAGAAAGAAGCAAAGATGAAGGAGAATGGATACTGAAGGAATGTGGGACGACGCCCCCATCCCCCCTCCTTATAAATGGGTGGGGTCGAGGCTCGGCCACCCCACTCAGCCAATCCAGCCGGCGGAGGCGCAGGGAATCGGGACCAACCCCGCTGCCCCAATCAGCGACAGACCAGCTTCCCGCCTCCACAGCCTGCCACTTACATGAAGGACACGTGGCGAACATGCAGGGTCGAAAGGACGAGTGAGGCGACCGTTCCCCGCCCCGTGATCGGGGGGCGTGGGCGCCTCGAAGACTACGGCTCGAGTCCATCCAGTAAATGAGCCGCACCTCCATGCCTCCCTCTTTTTATGGGGAAGGCGCAAGCCGCCTCTTTACCACGATGTGACGCATGCATGCAGAAACCGTCCCACGCATGCCGCCCACGTCACGCACGGCCCCCCACGTCGCGCGTTCAACGCAGGTCATGGGGAAGCGCAGCAGACGGAAAATTACTGTGGTAGAATCCGCCCCTCCTGCCCGTGCACCATTTTTGGGCCTGGCCCAACAATGTGCCGCGCTTATGTGTGGCCCATGCCTGGGGGCTCCTGACGGTGTACAAAAGTAGGGGCACACCTTTGTACCCCTTTACTTGTGCATGGGCAGTCAGAGCCACGCGCCACGGCCACACCAAGCAGAGCAGGGGAGGGAAGCCGGAGAGAAGCCGAAGCACAAGATTGCCAAGGCAACAACAAGACCAAAGATACCAAAGAGCAAGAGGGCGAGGTGGACTCCCCCGGCAAGATCCTTGCTGTAGCAGGCCTCATGCCCCTAAGAAGAACCTTGCCGGGGCAACTTGCCCAAACACCAACAGAGCGAGCCGCCCTTGAGCCCATAGGTTCCGACCCAACCAACTGCGATTGGACCAGGGCTCGGGAGGCACCTCTGTGGTGGCATGCAGATCTTTGTCAAGACCATAGAGATATGAGATCAGATGAGAACCAGAAGACGGCGACCCTCGGCGGGATCCTTGCCGAGGAGATTCACAAGACCCCGGCAAGCGCCTTGCCGGGGACGACTGCAACGCCACAGCAAGACCCTTGTCGGGCTGCTGGCAAGGCCCTTGCCGAGGGCGTCAGCGGGGCCACAGCCAGGCCCGCGTCGACCAAACTCCAACGCCGTCCCCAAGAAGCTGCTAGCTCAACTAGCTGGGCAGGCACCTGCGTAGCGACGGGCGGCCTCTGCACCAACTCAGCAAGCACATGCGTGGTGGCATGTAGATCTTCGTGAAGATCCTACCACCGCGCCACCTCAGCTGCCTGCCTGCCTACATGGCGCTGCATGCACCGCTGGCCTGGGCGCGTGTCGAAGCAGGGCGAGGCGGCAGCGGACGGGACGGGCCTCGTTCCCGTCCCTAATACATCTAAGGGACACCTAATCTGCGCATTAAATGCGTCTTGTCCTGTAATACGGGCGATAAGCTCATAGTACTGTAGGCCTTTCCACCTCCTGTGTGCCACTGTGGCAGCCCCTTTCGACTATAAAAGGAGGCCCATGGCGTACTGGAAGAGGATTCGGCTCTTTGGAACTACACAACCACCATAGCTAGTTCGAGAGCTCAAGAACGCTCAATACATCCACCAAAGCAGGACTAGGGTTTTACGCATCCTCGTAGCCGGAACCTGGGTAAACGATCCTTGTGCTGACTGTTAATCCTGCTCTTCTCACAACCCCGCGCCCCGGCAAACGTAGTAGGGATTCTTGTGATCCCATAGGTGTCGTTTCCCACCGACACCGCGCCACGAGTGGGGTGAGACTCCCATGCAGCGCCGCCCTCTACACTAGTACTACATCGGTCATGGTTTATTAGTCCCCCTTGAATTTGACTCAAGATTTAACTGACGAAATGTTAGTGCATGTTAACAAAACCTATATCATTGGATTCGTATTTAAACATAGTTTTCAATGATATAATTTTAGGTGACATGCATGAGCATTTATCATACTATATATAATGTTAGTTAAATTTTTGGTCATACTAATCTATAGTAAGGTTCCCGTGCGTTGCACGGAACAGCGAAATGCATTGATCGGGGAGTTGTTTATTTTGACAAAGGATGTGAGGGTCATCTCATGTGTAACGGGTATCGGTAGGTTTCTTCAGATATTGTTTCATCTCTAGAGCTCACAAACATCTGGGTGAAATAGATAAAAAAAGTATCTTTTGCAAACAAAAGCGTTCAACTGTTCAACCTGCATCCAAAACTTGTGAAGAAATAACACTTATTGTGCTTTGCAAGAAATGATCTTTAAGAATTAGTTTTTGAGTATCAATTGTTATACATGTTGGCTACAGATGACATGGCACTTTCTTAGAGTCAACAGTTGGCTATACTATTAAGTATTAACCATGCTCTTATACACCTAGACGGATGGATTAAATCAGGATGATTTGGAAGGGGGCGGAGGAGATGTAAGAAATGGTTCGTCATAAGTCTTTCACCAGTAGTGTAGTAAAAATTCTCAGTTAATATCATAAATGGCAAGCGAGAACTCTAATGGAGCAAAAGCATACATGGAAGATTTTAGACTAAACCATAAATGGATAAACTTTTATTCAAGCGTGATACTCTAATAGAGCAAGATCATGCATGGAAGGTTCTATACTATATAAATAAGAAGTCTCCACATGCTTAGACAAATGGATTACATTGAGCGAAGACTAATGATCATCATTTAACTTGGTAATGCATATGTCCAGGTGAACCTCCTTGGAGTCCCCGTGCACCATGTTGGGGGGATATCATACCATGCATCTTCCATGTCCACATCGGCGGGAAGGTCCCAACTCAGCACAATCCTAGTCAGCGTCATGGAGCGGGTGTGGCCCATCTACCTCTGAGGGGCAGTAATAGTGAGCACGCACCCGTACATCGACCTCGGGTCAGTGTCAGCGTCAGCGGCGTCGCCCCTGACGCACACTGCAGAGACGAGGTGGCGGCCTGTGTGGGCCTCACCGGTGCCCACGATCAAGAGGAAGACGCTGCCGTCCTCTTCCGAGACTAGCAGGTGGCGGTGATCCTCCAGCGACTCTGGCATGGCGAATGGGTAGCACGTCTTGTACTTAATGTTCTCCACCAAGGGCCAGTAGTGATCGCCGGACGCCTGCTGAGGTGATGCACGAGGTCCGCCGGCGAGCCCCAAAACGGCATCGGGCACTCATAGCAGAAGACGAAGGGCTCCTTGGAGGCATCGACCAGGCCATCCATGAAATGGGAGTGGCTGTAGGGGAAGTTGCGCCAGTTGAATATATGAGCAAGTTACTATGAGATTTAATACAAATAAGCACAAAATAAATCATGATGGCTATAATAGAGATTAAACTAATCATGTGGACTAGCATAGTAGATGAACAGATCGAATCTAGGACACAGACTAGAAACATGAATTCTACAAGGATTTCTAACTGGAAGGACAGAAACACATACGGTGCAACGGGAGCAGCACCGTTGGCGTTGAGGTTGTCGCCCATGTCGTTGAGGAAGAGGTTGCCGAGGTCGGGGAAGAAGTCGACGTCGGTGAAGTCACCGCTGCCAGTAGTCATGCGAGTGCGCTCCCCAAATTTCAACAGCTCCCGCCGAATGGAGCGTAGGAGGGAGTGGCTGTAGGGGACGTTGCGGCCGCTGAATGGAGTGCGGGAGTAGCACACGAAGCAGTAGATGGTGCTCCTCCCTAGTCTCTTTCTCTACTCTTATATCTATCTCTACTACTCTTCTTTATTTTTTATAATATACTAGTAGCTGTCAAATCGAATAGTACTGCACCGCCCGCTGCACGCCCAGCTGAACACACCTCCTTTCCTCCATCAAACCCCTTTGTTAAACCCGCATGCAAACCGACAAACCTACTCCGGCCCGCGGGAGGAAATTTGTCGGTTGCCGTTGGAGAATAATAGTCACGTCCAATCCATTTGAGTTAATTGCGTGTATGATTCTCCCTCTATAAAAATTTAATTGCATCCTTAATCTTGTATTCCAAGTACTTTGTGGGTTCTACTGCCAGTATAGTGTACATGACTTGCTGGCTGGCTACAGATTCGTACAGAAAGTTAAAAAGAAAGAAATCCATCCTTAATCTTGTATTCGAAGTACTCTGTGGGTTCCACAGCCAGTATAGTAGCGAAAGAAGTATATATTAAAAAATATATAAAAAGCTAAAGTTTAGGACATAATTCAAACTCAGGTCATCGCACTGCAAGCATCCTGCTCGGACCAGTACACCAGGTGTTCGTTGCGGACGATGCAAGAGATAAACCTTTATAGCAAGGAGCCCATCCATTGCAACGGATCCAAAGTAAAATAGGGCATAATATTAGGTACTGTAGGGAGTACCAGTACTGTGATCACTCAAGCAAGTTGTCTGGCATCGATATGACCCTACGCTACTGGTATGTGTCTCGTAAGTCAATGTTGTAGTCATCATCACCTGTCCACTTCCCGCAACACATATTCGCTTCTCATCTTTGTCCGCACATAATCGTCCAATCTTCCATCCCCGATAAGGCGCCTCCCCCCTCTTCTGAAACCCAAGCACTAACAATGGCAGAACCGAGCAGCGTCCACCGAAAGAGTGGCTGGAATTTGCTCCCCACAGAGGTAATCAAGCTCATTGTTTCACGTGTGGACAATCTCAGTACCATGCCGCTCGCCACGTGCCCATCGGGGCTGTATGTTTACTCAAAGCCCTCAGGCCAGAGCTTTTTAAGCCAGCTCCTTGCTTGCTGATGCCGCCTGATCTTCAGAAACGGCGTGTCATGCAGCATAACGATCATAGGGTGGCGAGCATCAACCCCCTTGACTGCGGTCCGATCCCCGTCACCCTCAACTACATTAACGATATGTACTGGGCCGGCATGAACGCGTCTTGATGGTGCTCGTCGACGGCCATGGCAGCTGGATGCTCGTGGAGGTCTACACCTGGCGATTGATCCCCCTTCCTTCGATTAACACTGCAATGCTTTGGCACCACGGCCCAGAATACTCAGAATTTTACAGTAGCCAGCATGATACAAGTTTGATTTGCTCAAGGTTGTAATCTGCCAAGTGCCCACAAGATCTGCGAATTATAAAGACTTCAGGCTAATTGCATTCTTCGACCGTGGTCTCGCCTATCTTACAGGTCACTGCGGTAAGTGGATAAATCTGCACGTCCATCGCAGGATCATACGTCCTCCATGGTTCTCTGATGCCATTGAACACAAGGGCTTCATTTACATTGTCGACTCCTTCTATGGCTGGACGTATTGCTGGCCTACTCCAGCCATCGCTACAAATGGCTATTACAGCAGTATGTTACTTTCCTATGATATCATGATGGCTTGCTTACATTATCACAACATTTATCAAAAATATTCATGCTCATAACATGTTGTTCTTAAGATTGACTACATTAAGAGCCCATTTTTATTTGACTCCAACTTGATATGATGTTGTAGGCTGCATGGTGTCCCTACCCTTCCTAATCTCAGAACCTTTCAAAGAAAAGCGGCATGGAAGTTGCAGGTGGTTCCTGGCTCGATCAGACGACAGCGAATGATTGATAATCGTTCGCATGTACCGGACGTGTTGTTTCGCCGAATACAATCACAGTCACTGCAAGGTCTTTGAGCAGGATCCCGGCTTCTCTGGGCCTTCAGGAATTTGTGACTGGAGGCTGGTAAGTAGCCTTGGTACATGCTCTCGTTTCTCGGACTGAATTATCTGATTAACCAGGAGATAACCGACGGCAAGGATCATGATGGCGGCGCGGTTTTGTTCATCAGGCAAAACTGTGTGTACACAATGCATTACGCGTCTCTGCATGCACCATACCGATATGTGCCGCCACGCCTCAGAGCCCAAAGTAGGAGAGATGGTCGCAAGTATCGGACTTCCGCCGGCTGGAGTTTCCCCATCGTGCACCCATCTGGTTCAAGCCGTCGACCAATCTTCACAGCTTAATAAATAGTAATGTCTAACTGAGCCAGTTAGTTAGATGCGTACACTTGGTGTAGTAGGATCTTTATTTAGTTTGATGCATACACTTGTTCTTTTTTGGTAGCCCTTTTGTAATGATGGCTGCTATTTGGTTTGGAAGAGAGAGCCGCCTCTTTACTCTTCTGGCCTGCTTACTGCTTCTGTTGCACCCCCAGCCCTGGTTGTTGTTGCTGCTGTTTCCAATGTACAATCAGTAGTGTATTTCGTCTGTTGGTTGAATAAAGGTGTTGTTAGAACGACAAACACAATGTTTTGGAAGTCGTTGCACGGTCCAATCCTTTAGTGCCCCGTACCATACGTAGCGCATACTATTTTTGGTACTGAACACATATTCCACTTGTTGATAACATGTAGCCCACTGATGAAGGCCCAATAGAGGAGCCCATAATTAACTGGAAGGGAGGCTCTCACATGAATCTGGCCCAGGTACATGCTCATGGTCCCCTAAACATAAATAAATAAATAAATAAATAAAGCTAAATGATCATGCACCAGTTATTTAAATTCATGATTTAATAGGAGGACATTATTTCCTATGATAGTGTCGTTACTTCAGTCGATATTATTCTTATTCAAAGATAGCGACCATTCTTCTTTCTCCCACCATTTTATTCCTGCAACCAGCGGACCCATGCAAAATCGTAGTCAACGTCATAAATAGTTCCGGTCCATTTTTATTTTTCAATAAGAATGTCCAACCCAGCCCAGCACATTGGCGACGGTACATTATCCTCCGCCTTGTTGTACTCGTCGCAGCGCCGCCGTCCGGCCCTGTCAACATAGTGAATCGGGAGAAAATTGTAGTTGTGAGTATGACAGTACGGACCCACCAGGTCCACTCCCGAACACAAGCAAGCGCCTCTTTTACTACTCAGATGCACCCTCTTTTTTTTACTCTAATCCACCATGCTGATTTCTGGGACCCACATCATTTTCAATGTATAGTCAATTAACGACAGAATTGCACAACACTTTTTTGAGGATTTGTTCGGAGGAGCAGGTTATAAACTGGGTTGTGCGGTCTTTGTGGCCCGTCTAACAACATTACCAGCCCAGCAGTTTTTTCTTCGGGAAAATAGGTAGCCCACTATTTCTTTTTGAAGAATACCCAAGCTAGGCCTATTTGTTTTCTCCGACTTACTGGGCTGCATATTATTCAAGACGAGGAGGGATGCATTCTAGCCTGGCCAAAGAGTATGGTCAGCATCTATTAAAAGTAATATCAAAGGGGTTGAAAATTCCCAAAAAATTATAGCAAATGGGAAATTAGTTTCTTTTTTTGTTTTTGTTCTTCACTGATATTTTATATTTCATTAGATTTTAACATGACATAGTACTGATTTATTTTTAAATTTGTTTTAGTATTGCTACTAATTTTTGGGTTAAGAATATTTTGTTCCCCAGCAAAAGTGTGCAAATTTTCAAAATTTCGCACATTTTTAGTTCAATTTTTTAACCCTGGTATTGACCAGACTATGGGCAGCAATTCTAAAAATGGAAAAAATGGGCTGCAATAAATTCCATATGAATTACAAAATGAGTAAAAACTATAAAAATAATAGCAAACGGGCTGTACACGCCACAAATTTCGATGCTGACTTGTTTATGCAAGGCTTTGTCAGTCAACACACGATTCTAACAGCAGTGACTGTTGGATGTCCATCCAACGGCCGACGTGCTTCTTCAATCTCTGATCTTCCTGCTCCAGCCGCCTAAACTAGCGCCCGTGGGACTGCCTGCTCCCTCCTCTTGTGGCCCGCTGTGATGCCGCGCAGGCTTCACCGGCCCACCCTACTCCCTCCCCTGGCCTAGCCGCATGCAATCAACTGCCTCCTTATTACGCGGAAAAAAAATGATTCCTCCCACTGATATCTGGGGCGCACCGGTTCGGAGGCTGACCTGTGGGCCTACTAAGTTGACGCGTCTGCACGGCTTTGTCAACTTAGTCAACAAACGATTCTAGTAGCAGTGACCGTTGGATTTGAATCAAACGGTCCTGCTGCTTCTTCAATCGCTGCTCTTCTTGCACCAGCCGCCCAAACCAGCGCCGGCGAGACCGCCGCTTCCTCGCCCAATGGCCGGGTCAGGTGCCGTTAAAGGCCTCACCGCCTTTACTACTCCCACCGCTGGCCAGGCCCTGCGGCAACGGCAGCCTCACACCGCAGCCGAACCAGTGAACCCTCGTACTCCTCTCCGCGTGGGCATCCACTGCCGCGTCTTCCCCGGCTCCGCGTCGTCCCCTTCCTAGGACCCGCCGTCGTCCACCACCCTGGTGCTCTCGGCGCGGCGTGGTCAACGTGGTCAAGGAACGACTTCCATCGGAAGAGTACTGTATGTGGAGAGGCTGATAGTTGGGTCAACGGCCGCAGCAAGGAAGTGCCTCCTTATTACGCGGAAAATAATGATTCCTCCACCTGACAGCAGGGACCCATCGGACGGGCCACCGTACTTCACGAAAAAACGTTTCCCCCTAACTGCTGGGACCCACCAGCTACATCTTCGCACGCAAGGAAGTGCGTCCATATTACGAGCAAAAAAATGATCTGCCCCTGACTTCTGGGACCCACCAGCTACATCTTCGCATGCAAGGAAGTGCCTGACAGTCGGGACCTACCTGGTCGAAGCGTACGTAGCGTTGTCATTCTGGTCGCGAACGTGTATGTACATACTGGTCGATCGGTCTGTCTGTAGGCTGCAGCGATGAACCGTGGCCATGTAAGGAAGGGCACGTGTCGTAGTAGAGGCACGCATGTGTCGTAGTAGAGGCGCGCACGTAGCATGTACACGTACATATAACCAGGGTGCAAGAAAGAAAAATACGGCCACATACGTACATATGGCGGGGTCTCGAACGCCTACTCGCGCATACGTACGGCCAGGGCTTGTGTACATGGCTAGGTCAGAACGGAGAAACTGTGTTGTCCTTGTGTTCATGGGGAGGCAACGGAATGCGTCATGTTCATCAGGAGGCAACGGAATACATCGTGTTCATCGGGAGCCAGCCGGCTTGGACGGAACAGCCGATCGAAATGAGGCCTGGCGTACTGCAGAACGGAGGAAACGGCCTTGTGTTCGATCGGCCACGGTCGAAACGGGATCCTGTTCATCGGGAGGGGTCTGGCGTACCGCAAGACAGAGGAAACGGATTTCTCTTGGACCTCCTACGGTCGAAACGGGGTCCTGTTCATCGGGAGGGGTGTGGCGTACTGCAAAATGGAGGAAACGGACTTGTGTTGGAGCGCTACGGTCGAAACGGGGGTCCTGTTCATTGGGAGGGGTGTGGCGTACCGCAAAACGGGACTCCACGGGATACTGTTCATCTCCACCGTCGACCTCCTCCAGCCTCCACGGGCTACTGTTCATCCACCGTCGACCTCCTCCAGCCTCCACCTGCGACTGTTCATTGATACGTCCATTTTGCATCATGCTTTTATATCGATATTTGCCATTATGGGCTGTTATTACACGTTATGTCACAATACTTATGTCTATTCTCTCTTATTTTACAAGGTTTACATAAGGAGGGAGAATGCCGGCAGCTGGAATTCTGGGCTGGAAAAGGAGCAAATATTAGAGACCTATTATGCACAACTCCAAAAGTCCTGAAACTCCACGAAAGTTATTTTTGGAAATAATAAAAAATATTGAGCGGAAGAAATACGTCAGGGGGGCCACCACCTGTCCACGAGGGTGGGGGCACTACCAACTCGCTGGGCGCGCCCCCTGCCTCGTGGGCCCCCTGTTGGCTCTCCGGTGGCCATCTTCTGCTATATGAAGTCTTTCGTCCAGTAAAAAATCATAAGCAACCTTTCGGGACGAGACTCCTCCGCCACGAGGCGGAACGAATCTAGGGCTCCAGCAGAGTTGTTCTGCCGGAGACACTTCCCTCCGGGAGGGGGAAATCATCGCCATCGTCATCACCAATGCTCCTCTCATAGGGAGAGGGCAATCTCCATCAACATCTTCACCAGCACCATCTCCTCTCAAAACCCTAGTTCATCTCTTGTATCCAATTCTTGTCTCCAAGTCCGGATTGGTACAGCAGGTTGCTAGCAGTGTTCATTACTCCTTGTAGTTGATGCTAGTTGGTTTACTTGGTGGAAGATCATATGTTCAGATCCTTTATGCATATTAATACCCCTATGATTATGAACATGAATATGCTTTGTGAGTAGTTACGTTTGTTCCTGAGGACATGGGAGAAGTCTTGCTATTAGTAGTCATGTGAATTTGGTATTCGTTCGATATTTTGATGAGATGTATGTTGTCTATCCTCTAGTGGTGTTACGTGAACGTCGACTACATAACACTTCACCATTATTTGGGCCTAGAGGAAGGCATTGGGAAGTAATAATTAGATGATGGGTTGCTAGAGTGACAGAAGCTTAAACCCTAGTTTATGCGTTGCTTCGTAAGGGGCTGATTTGGATCCATATGTTTCAGGCTATGGTTATGTTTACCTTAATACTTTTGTTGTAGTTGCGGATGCTTGCAATAGAGGTGAATCATAAGTGGGATGCTTGTTCAAGTAAGAATAGCACCCAAGCACCGGTCCACCCACATATCAAATTATTAAAGTACCAAGCGCGAATCATATGAACGTGATGAAAACTAGCTTGACGATAATTCCCATGTGTCCTCGGGAGCGCTTTTCTCTATATAAGAGTTTGTCCAGGCTTGTCCTTTGCTACAAAAAGGATTTGGCCACCTTGCTGCACTTTATTTACTTTTGTTACTTGTTGCTCGTTACAAATTATCCTATCACAAAACTATCTGTTACCACATATTTCAGTACTTGCAGAGAGTACCTTGCTGAAAACCGCTTATCATTTCCTTCTGCTCCTTGTTAGGTTCGACACTCTTACTTATCGAAAGGACTACGATAGATCCCCTATACTTGTGGGTCATCATTCATCAACGGGCTCCTGTTCATCCAGCCTCCTCCGCTCCTCCATTGGCTACTGTTCAACCAACCCTCTCCACGGGGTCCTGTTCAACCACCCCTCCATAGGCTACTGTTCATCCAGCCCTCCACTGGCTACTGTTCAACTAGCCCTCCACGGGGTCCTGTTCATCCAGCCCTCCACGGGGTCCTGTTCATCCGGCCCTCCACGGGGTCCTGTTCATCCACCCCCCCAACCAGCTCGATCGACCGGGGTCCTGTTCATCCAATGGCAACATCGTGGGTCCTGTTCATCCACTCCCCCGACCGGGAACTGTTCATCCAACCCCCCAATAACGCTCACTTTGTTCATCAAGAGGCAGCATCGATCGACTTGATTAGCAGCGATGGCGGCGATTCGCTCGATCGGGTTCGATTAACACCATCGATCGATCGCTCGTGTTTAGTAACGCCAGTAACTGCGGTAATCGCCGGGTCCAAGAGGGCGAACGCCTCGCCGGGTTCGATTAGAGCCCAACGCCGCACTCCACGCTGCGTATGCGTGTATGAGAGAAACGCGCATCGCTCGGCCCCCAACCACCCACCATAACCGGGAACTCCCCGATATTTTCCTCGCCCTCGCTTCTACCATGGTTTTTTCCATCATGCACGGCCCAAAGAATGTCATGCAGCTGCGTCTCTGGCCCGCCCAAGACGAAAAGCCCATTTTATGTCATGATTTTTTGTCATAGAAGTAGGAGCCCACCACATCTATGATGATATCAGGTTTTGTCACAATTATCGTCATAGAAGTGTCATAAGCATGACAGAAAAAAATTAGTTCGGACGAAAATGTCACGGATGTATCTTTTTTTTGTAGTGAGGAGTGTAAGCACCAGAAAACTCATGAGTAATACCATGATCATCGAGAAATTCAGCAATATGACTATTTTTAACTCAGTTCCATTGTCACTTCTGACGTGCTTAATTCACACATCATATTCATTCTGGGCCTTCTTAGCGAAAGTTTTGAAGATATCTTGAGCATAATTTTTGTCTTCGAGGAAGAATACCCAAGTGTATCGAGAGAAATCATCAACAATAACTAGACCATAATGACTGCCACCGAAGCTTGCATAATTTTGAGGACCGAATAAATCCATATGAAGAATTTCTAGTGGTCTTGTTGTGGTCACGACTGTTTTGGATGAATGATGTTTCTTAGCCAATTTACCAGCTTCACAAGCAGCACAGAGACGATTCTTGTCAAATTTCACATCAGGAATGACACGAAGATGCTTTTTCTTCACCAGAGTCTGCAAGTTTCTCATACCTGCATGACCAAGTCTACGGTGCCACAGCCATCCTTCGGTTGCTTTTGCAAGAAAACAAGTTTGGACTGAGGGACCCTTAAAGAAATCCACAATATAAAGATCACCCTTTCTAATTCCCTCAAAGACGAAGGAATCGTCAGAGGCCATGAAGACAATGCATTTGGATATAGAGAATTGTTGGGGAACGTAGTAATTTCAAAATTTTCCTACGCACACACAGGACCATGGTGATGGCATAGCAACGAGAGGGGAGAGTGTTGTCTCACGCATTCGTGAGACCGTGGCGGAAGCGATCACAACGTAGAGGAAGTAGTCGTACTTTCTCCTCGCGATCCTGCCGATCCCAAATACCAAGCACTCGGCACCTCCGAGTCAATGATGACGTAGAGGAAGTAGTCGACGTTCTCCTCACGATCCAGCCGATCACAGCGCCCGTTACTCCGGCGCCTCCGAGTTCTTGGCACACGCTCAGCTTGATGACGCTCCACGGGCTTCGATCCAGCAAAGCTCCGGAGGGGAGTTCCACAAGACGACGACGGCGTGGTGACGATCTTGATGTTTCACCGTCGCAGGCTTCGCCTAAGCACCGCTACGATATGACCGAGGTGGAATATGGTGGAGGGGGCACCGCACACGGCTGAGGAACGATCTCAAGGATCAACTTGTGTGTTCTAGGGTGCCCCCCTCCCGTATATAAAGGAGGGAGGGAGGAGGTGGCCGGCCCAAGGGGAGGCGCACCAGGAGGGGAAACCTACTCCAAGTAGGTTTCCTCTCTTTCCTTATCTTATTTGGAGGGGGAAGGAAAGAGTACTAGTAGTTAGGAAGTAGTACTAGTAGTAGGAATAGGAAGAGGGGGAAGGAGAAAGGAAAGGGGGGGCCGGCCCCCCTCCCCAATTCGGATTGGGCTTGGGGGGGCGCGCCCCCTTCCCTTGCTCCTTCTCCCTTCTTCCTACATGGGCCCAATAAGGCCCATATACCTCCCGGGGGGTTCCGGTAACCTCCCGGAGCTCCAAACTTCTCCGGAACCTTTCCGTGTCCAAATATATCCGTCCAATATATCAATCTTTATGTCTCGACCATTTCGAGACTCCTCGTCATGTCCGTGATCATATCCGGACTCAACAACCTTCGTACATCAAAATACACAAACTCATAATATAACCGCCATCGAAACCTTGCTGCGTGCGGACCCTACGGTTCGAGAACAATGTAGACATGACCGAGACACATCTCCGGTCAATAACCAATAGCGGGACCTGGATGCCCATATTGGTTCCTACATATTCTACGAAGATCTTTATCGGTCGCACCGCATAACAACATACGTTGTTCCTTTTGTCATCGGTATGTTACTTGCCCGAGATTCGATCGTCGGTATCCAATACCTAGATCAATCTCGTTACCGGCAAGTCACTTTACTCGTTTCCGTAATACATCATCTCACAACTAACTCATTAGTTGCAATGCTTGCAAGGCTTATGTGATGTGTATTACCGAGAAGGCCCAGAGATACCTCTCCGACAATCGGAGTGACAAAACCTAATCTCGAAATACGCCAACCCAACAAGTACCTTTGGAGACACCTGTAGTACTCCTTTATAATCACCCAGATTACGTTGTGACGTTTGGTAGTACCCAAAGTGTTCCTCCGTAAACGGGAGTTGCATAATCTCATAGTTATAGGAACATGTATAAGTCATGAAGAAAGCAATAGCAACATACTAAACGATCAAGTGCTAGGCTAACGGAATGGGTCATGTCAATCAGATCATTCTCCTAATGATGTGATCCCGTTAATCAAATGACAACTCATGTCTATGGTTAGGAAACATAACCATCTTTGATTAACGAGCTAGTCAAGTAGAGGCATACTAGTGACACTGCTTGTCTATGTATTCACACATGTATTATGTTTCCGGTTAATACAATTCTAGCATGAATAATAAACATTTATCATGATATAAGGAAATAAATAATAACTTTATTATTGCCTCTAGGGCATATTTCCTTCAGTCTCCCACTTGCACTAAAGTCAATAATCTAGTTTACTCAGTAATGATTCTAACACCCATGGAGTCTTGGTGCTGATCATGTTTTGCTCGTGGAAGAGGCTTAGTCAACGGGTCTGCAATGTTCAGATCCATATGTACTTTGCAAATCTCTATGTCTCCCACTTGGACTTGGTCCCGAATGGAATTGAAGCGTCTCTTGATATGCTTGGTCCTCTTGTGAAATCTGGATTCCTTTGCCAAGGCAATTGCACCAAGATTGTCACGTAAGATCTTCATTGGTCCCGATGGACTAGGTATAACACCTAGATCGGAAATGAACTCTTTCATCCAGACTCCTTCATTTGCTGCTTCCAAGCAGCTATGTACTCCGCTTCACATGTAGATCCCGCCACGACGCTTTGTTTAGAACTGCACCAACTGACAGCTCCACCGTTTAACAAAAACACGTATCCGGTTTGCGATTTAGAATCGTCCGGATCAGTGTCAAAGCTTGCATCGACGTAACCATTTACGACTAGCTCTTTGTCACCTCCATATACAAGAAACATATCCTTAGTCCTTTTCGTGTATTTCAGGATGTTCTTGACCGCTGTCCAAAGGATCCACTCTCGGATTACTTTGGTACCTTCCTGCCAAGCTTATCGCTAAGCATACGTCAGTCTGGTACACAGCATTGCATACATGATAGAGCCTATGGCTGAAGCATAGGGAACATCTTTAATTTTCTCTCTATCTTCTGCTGTGGTCGGGCATTGAGTCCGACTCAATTTCACACCTTATGTAATACAGGTAAAAACCTTTCTTTGCACGATCCATTTTGAACTTCTTCAAAACTTTATCAAGGTATGTGCTTTGTGAAAGTCCAATTAAGCGTCTTGATCTATCTCTATAGATCTTGATGCCCAATATGTAAGTAGCTTCACCAAGGTCTTTCATCGAAAAACTCTTGTTCAAGTATCCCTTTATGCTATCCAGAAATTCTATATCATTTCCGATCAATAATATGTCATCTACAGATAATATCGTAAATGCTACAGAGCTCCCACTCACTTTCTTGTAAATACGAGGCTTCTCCATAAGTCTCAGATAAACCCAAATGCTTTGATCACACTATCAAAGCGTTTATTCCAACTCCGAGATGCTTGCACCAGTCCATAAATGGATCATTTGGAGCTTGCACACTTTGTTAGCTCCCTTTGGATCGATAAAACCTTACTGGTTGCATCATATACAACTCTTCTTCCGTAAACCCATTCAGAATGCGGTCTTTACATCCATTTGCCATATTTCATAATCATAAAATGCGGCAATTGCTAACATGATTCGGACAGACTTAAGCATCGCCACGGGTGAGAAGGTCTCATCGTAGTCAATCCCTTGAACTTGTCGAAAACCCTTTGCGACAAGTCGAGCTTTGTAGACAGCAATATTACCGTCGGCGTCGGTCTTCTTCTTGAAGATCCACTTGTTTTCTATTGCTTGCCGACCCTCGGGCAAGTCAACCAAAGTCCATACTTTGTTTTCATACATGGATCCTATCTCGGATTTCATGGCCTCAAGCCATTTTGCGGAATCTGGGCTCACCATCGCTTCTTCATAGTTCGTAGGTTCATCATGATCTAGTAGCATGACTTCCGAACAGGATTGCCGTACCACTCAGTGCGGATTTTATTCTGGTTGATCTACGAGGTTCAGTAACTTGATCTCAAGTTTCATGATCAACATCATCAACTTCCTCACTATTTGGTGTAGATGTCGCAAAACTGGTTTCGTGATAAACTACTTTCCAATAAGGGAGAAGGTACAGATTACCTCATCAAGTTCTACTTTCCTCCCACTCACTTCTTTCGAGAGAAACTCCTTCTCTAGAAAGGATCCATTCTTAGCAACAAATGTCTTGCCTTCGGATCTGTGATAGAAGGTGTACCCAACTGTCTCCTTTGGGTATCCTATGAAGACACATTTCTCCGATTTAGGTTCGAGCTTATCAGGTTGAAGCTTTTTCACATAAGCATCGCATCCCCAAACTTTAAGAAAGCGACAACTTTGGTTTCTTGCTAAACCACAGTTCATAAGGTGTCGCCTCAACGGATTTTGACGGTGTTCTATTCAGCGTGAATGCGGCCGTCTCAAGAGCATAACCCCAAAACGATAGCGGTAAATCTGTAAGAGACATCATAGATCGCACCATATCTAGTAAAGTGCGACACGACGTTCGGACACACCATTGCGCTGTGGTGTTCCGGTGGCGTGAGTTGCGAAACTATTCCGCATTGTTTCAAATGTAGACCAAACTCGTAACTCAAATATTCGCCTCCACGATCAGATCGAAGAAACTTTATTTTCTTATTATGATGATTTTCAACTTCACTCTGAAATTCTTTGAACTTTTCAAATGTCTCAGACTTATGTTTCATTAAGAAGATATACCCATATCTGCTTAAATCATCTGTGAAGGTGAGAAAATAACGATATCCGCCACGAGTCTCAATATTCATTGGACCACATACATCTGTATGTATGATTTCCAACAAATCGATGCTCTCTCCATAGTACCGAGAACGGTGTTTTAGTCATCTTGCCCATGAGGCACGGTTCGCAGTGCCAAGTGATTCATAATCAAGTGACTCCAAAAGTCCATCAAGATGGAGTTTCTTCATGCGCTTTACACCGATATGACCTAAACGGCAATGCCACAAATAAGTCGCACTATCATTATCAACTCAGATCTTTTGGTTTCAACATTATGAATATGTGTATCACTACTATCGAGATCCATTAAAAATAGACCACTTTTTAAGGGTGCATGACCATAAAAGATATTATTCATATAAATAGAACAACCTTTATTCTCTGATTTAAATGAATAACCGTCTCGCATCAAACAAGATCCAGATATAATGTTCATGCTTAACGCTCGCACCAAATAACAATTATTTAGGTCTAAAACTAATTCCGAAGGTAGATGTAGAGGTAGCGTGCCGACGGCGATCACATCGACTTTGGAACCATTTCCCACGCCGCATCGTCACCTCGTCCTTTGCCGGTGTTCGCAATCTGTAGTCCCTGCTTCGAAGTTGCAAATATTAGCAATGTAACCAAGTATCAAATACCCGTGTACTATCATGAAGCTCTAGTAAGGTACACATCAATAACATGTATATCACATATACCTTTGTTCACCTTGCCATCCTTCTTATCCGCCAAATACTTGGGGCAGTTCCGCTTCCAAAGTGACTACCGCTTGCGGTAGAAGCACTCGATTTCAGGTTTAGGTCCAGACTTGGGTTTCTTCACTTGAGCAAAGCAACTTGTTTGATGTTCTTCTTGAAGTTCCCTTCTTCTTCCCTTTGCCTTTCTTCTTGAAACTAGTGGTCTTATTGACCATCAACACTTGATGCTCCTTCTTGATTTCTACCTCCGCAGCTTTTAGCATTGCGAAGAGCTCGAGCATAGTCTTTACTAACCCTTGCATATTATAGTTCATCACGAAGCCTTTGTAGCTTGGTGGCGTTGATCAAGAATTCATCAATGACACAATCATCCGGAAGATCAACTCCCGGTTGAGTCAAGTGATTGTAATACCCGGACATTACGAGTATGTGCTCACCGATGCACTCCATTCTCCTCCATTTTGCAGCTATAGAACTTATTGGAGACTTCATATCTCTCAATCCGGGCATTCTGTTGAAATATCAAATTCAACTCTTGGAACATCTCATATGCTCCACGACTTTCAAAACGTCGTTGAAGACCCGGTTCTAAGCCGTAAAGCATGGCACAATGAACTATAGAGTAGTCATCAGCTTTGCTCTGCCAGACGTTATTAACGCCGTCGGTTGCATCAAGAAGAGTTTGGCACCTAGCGGTGCATCCAGACGTAACTCTTCCGTGCAGCAATGAGGATAATCCTCGAGTTACGGACCCGATCCGTGTAATTGCTACCATCATCTTTCAACTTTGCTTTCTCAAGGAACGCATTAAAATTCAACGGAACAACAAAGACGAGCCATCTATCTACAAACAGACATAGACAAGCAAGATACTATCGTGTACTAAGTTCATGATAAATTTAAGTTCAATTAATCATATTACTTAAGAACTCCCACTTAGATAGACATCTCTCTAGTCATCTAAGTGATCACGTGATCCAAATCAACTAAACCATAACCGATCATCACGTGAGATGGAGTAGTTTTCAATGGTGAACATCTTATGTTGATCATATCTACTATATGATTCACGCCGACCTTTCGGTCTCCGTGTTCCGAGGCCATATCTGCATATGCTAGGCTCGTCAAGTATAACCTGAGTATTCTGCGTGTGCAAAACTGGCTTGCACCCGTTGTAGATGGACGTGAGCTTATCACACCCGATCATCACGTGGTGTCTCGGCACGACGAACTTTGGCAACGGTGCATACTCGGAGAACACTACTTGATAATTTTAGTGAGAGATCATCTTAAAATGCTACCGTCAATCAAAGCAAAATAAGATGCATAAAGGATAAACATCACATGCAATCAATATAAGTGATATGATATGGCCATCATCATCTTGCGCTTGTGATCTCCATCTCCGAAGCACCGTCATGATCACCATCGCCACCGGGCGCCGACACCTTGATCTCCATCGTAGCATCGTTGTCGTTACGCCATCTATTGCTTCTACGACTATCGCTACCGCTTAGTGATAAAGTAAAGCAATTACAGGCGTTGCATTTCATACAACAAAGCGACAACCATATGGCTCCTGCCATTGCCGATAACTCGGTTACAAAACATGATCATCTCATACAATAAAATATAGCATCACGTCTTGACCATATCACATCACAACATGCCCTGCAAAAACAAGTTAGACGTCCTCTACTTTGTTGTTGCAAGTTTTACGTGGCTGCTACGGGCTGAGCAAGAACCGTTCTTACCTACGCATCAAAACCACAACGATACTTTCACAAATAGACTCCGTTTAACCTTCTCAAGGACCGGGCGTAGCCACACTCAGTTCAACTAAAGTGAGAGAGACAGACACCCGCCAGCCACCTTTAAGCACGAATGCTCGTAACGGTGAAACCAGTCTCGCGTGCGTCACGCGTAATGTCGGTCCGGCCGCTTCATCTCACAATACCGCTGAACCAAAGTATGACATGCCGGTAGGTAGTATGACTTGTATCGCCCACAACTCACTTGTGTTCTACTCGTGCATATGACATCAACGCATAAAACCTGGCTCGGATGCCACCGTTGGGGAACGTAGTAATTTCAAAATTTTCCCTCGCACACAGGACCATGGTGATGGCATAGCAACGAGAGGGGAGAGTGTTGTCTACGCATTCGTGAGACCGTGGCGGAAGCGATCACAACGTAGAGGAAGTAGTCGTACTTTCTCCTCGCGATCCTGCCGATCCCAGCGCCAAGCATTCGGCACCTCCGAGTCGATGATGACGTAGAGGAAGTAGTCGTACGTTCTCCTCACGATCCAGCCGATCACAGCGCCGTTACTCCGGCGCCTCCGAGTTCTTGGCACACGTTCAGCTTGATGACGCTCCACGGGCTTCGATCCAGCAAAGCTCCGGGGAGGGGAGTTCCGTCAGCACGACGGCGTGGTGACGATCTTGATGTTTCACCGTCGCAGGGCTTCGCCTAAGCACCGCTACGATATGACCGAGGTGGAATATGGTGGAGGGGCACCGCACATGGCTAAGGAACGATCTCAAGGATCAACTTGTGTGTTCTAGGGTGCCCCCCCCTCCCAGATATAAAGGAGGGAGGGAGGAGGTGGCCGCCCAAGGGGAGGCGCAAGGAGGGGGAAACCTACTCCAAGTAGGTTTCCTCTCTTTTCCTTATCTTATTTGGAGGGAAGGAAAGAGTACTAGTAGTTAGGAAGTAGTACTAGTAGTAGGAATAGGAAGAGGGGAAGGAGAAAGGAAAGGGGGCCGGGCCCCTCCCCAATTCGGATTGGGCTTGGGGCGCGCCCCTTCCCTTGCTCCTTCTCCTTCTTCCTACATGGGCCCAATAAGGCCCATATACCTCCCGGGGTTCCGTAACCTCCCGAGCTCCAAACTTCTCCGGAACCTTTCCGTGTCCAAATATATCCGTCAATATATCAATCTTTATGTCTCGACCATTTCGAGACTCCTCGTCATGTCCGTGATCATATCCGGGACTCGAACAACCTTCGTACATCAAAATACACAAACTCATAATATAACCGCCATCGAAACCTTAAGCGTGCGGACCCTACGGTTCGAGAACAATGTAGACATGACCGAGACACATCTCCGGTCAATAACCAATAGCGGGACCTGGATGCCCATATTGGTTACTACATATTCTACGAAGATCTTTATCGGTCAGACCGCATAACAACATACGTTGTTCCTTTTGTCATCGGTATGTTACTTGCCCGAGATTCGATCGCCGGTATCCAATACCTAGTTCAATCTCGTTACGGCAAGTCTCTTTACTCCTTCCGTAATACATCATCTCACAACTAACTCATTAGTTGCAATGCTTGCAAGGCTTATGTGATGTGTATTACCGAGAAGGCCCAGAGATACCTCTCCGACAATCGGAGTGACAAAACCTAATCTCGAAATACGCCAACCCAACAAGTACCTTTGGAGACACCTGTAGTACTCCTTTATAATCACCCAATTACGTTGTGACGTTTGGTAGTACCCAAAGTGTTCCTCCGTAAACGGGAGTTGCATAATCTCATAGTTATAGGAACATGTATAAGTCATGAAGAAAGCAATAGCAACATACTAAACGATCAAGTGCTAGGCTAACGGAATGGGTCATGTCAATCAGATCATTCTCCTAATGATGTGATCCCGTTAATCAAATGACAACTCATGTCTATGGTTAGGAAACATAACCATCTTTGATTAACGAGCTAGTCAAGTAGAGGCATACTAGTGACACTCTGTTTGTCTATGTATTCACACATGTATTATGTTTCCGGTTAATACAATTCTAGCATGAATAATAAACATTTATCATGATATAAGGAAATAAATAATAACTTTATTATTGCCTCTAGGGCATATTTCCTTCAAGAATAATACTAGCATGCCTAAATCACATAACATGCCAACTGACATAAGATTGAATCCAAGGGATTGAACAAGTAGCACATCATCAATAGATTTGTCCTTGGAAATAGCAATTTTTACCTAAGCCAATTACCTTCCATTTCTTGTTGTCGCCAAAAGTGATATACTTCAAAGGAGAAGCAGTTAAGTTGGGGTCGACAAACAACGACTTGTCGCCGGTCATATGAATAGTGCATCCACTGTCCATAATCCATTCGGTACACCCGGAGACATAGTCATGCAGAAGAATTAGGCTTTCTTAACCACCCACATCTTTGCAAGTGGCTTCAAAACAAATGAACAAGCAGGATATGTTTTTTTATAAGCATAGTTGTTGCTCGATGAGGAGCGAGAGTAATTGAAGGAATAAGCATTGAAATTCCTTCCAGATGAATGAGCATAGTGATTGTATCCTGCATGCATATATTCATTCTATCGAATTCTTTGCTCCTGCATGGTTAATCGAGAAGAAATAGACAGGGCATCAACAGTTTTCTTAGGCACCCAAATGGCTTTCTTTGGGGGGGGGGGGCATTTCTGCTTTTTGGTCCAACATAGTGAGAAATTGTTTCACCATGTTGATCTTTGAACAACTTATAGATGTCCAGGGAATCATCATCAGGATAATCAGGTATGGGAGTTATATCCCGAAAGTAATGCAGTGTCGAGCATTTTTCTCTTTGCAGGAACCCACACAGTCTGAGGATATTGATGTGGTTCCCAGTAAGTGACATTTTCATTCAGTTTCCTTCCGAAACCGATCCCTTCGTTTCTGGGATTTTTGTGAAGAATATATTTCTTCAAAACATCACAAAGGGTTTGGTGCCTGAACATTACTATATGAAGAAGATCCTTCAACCTAGCATTTTCATCAGAAACAAAACTATTTTCCTCGATTGAGGGGTTAGCACTCACAGATGATTCAGCATTAGTTTCAGCATTGTTTCTTTCAAGACATTTTAAACATGGTGGCTCAATCATTTCAGGTTTCTCCTTGAGTTGTTGGGTGAGAAGAGAATTTTCTCTCAATGAGTCTTCATGAGCCTCTCTCAGTGCCTCGAGTTCCTGTTTCCTTTTTAGGAAATCATAGGTCAATCTACCGTGGTCTGCTGAGAGAAAATCATGACGAGTTGTGAGTTCATCCATTAGTGACTTGAGAGTAGCATACTCTTCGGTCAGCGACTGATTCTTCTCCACCTCCTCAACCAATAACCCTTCGGACTTCCTGAGGGTTTTCTCAAATTTTTCAAGAGAGTTTTGTTGAATGTTGGCAATTTTGATCAACTTAGCATGGTCATCCTCATCAGAAGAATATTGATCACTGGAGTGAACCTTGTGATGTTTGAAGGGTACCTTTTCTTTCGAGGCTTTGGCCATGAAGCAGTAGGCAGGAGTTTCATCATTGCTTGACGGGTTCCCGAAGAAATTCGTCACCGGGGAAGTGGCGCATGCTATGCCAGCCATTCCTGAGTCGGAATCCTCATCAGACTCATTTGCTTCTTCAGAAGCACACGATTCTTCTGCTTCAGAATACCTTGGCCTTGCGATAGGTACTCTTGCAGTTGGAGGAGGACTTGGAAGGATTCTTTGAGCAAGATCTTGATGAAGATTTTGAGGTGGAGTTGTCCTTCTTCTTGAAGAACTTCTTAGTTTTCTTCTCATCATCGGAGTCGTAGTTCTTGCTCTTGCCTTTGCTTCGATAGTTGCTTGAGTCATATCTCCCACTAGCATAGATTTCAGCTTCCTAGAGAGGGCAGTCCGAAATGAAGTGTCCTGGCTTTTTGCACTTGAAACAGGTGTACTCTCCGGTAGGTTTTGAAGATTTTGAACCTCTAGAGTTGCTTGAACTTCTTTTCTGGAACCGGCTCTTCTTGTGGAAACGTTGAATCACTTTGTGATCAGTGCGAGATCCATGCTGAGTGGTTCTAGATCATCAGAATCCTCTTTGGCATTTCCATCGGAGGATGAATCAGCTACAAGTTTGAGAACGTGATTTTTTGCATTGAGTTGAGCCATAGAGATCTCTCTTCTCTTCTTCTTGTTCTTCGTGAGTGTTCAGTCTCTTCATAACATCAGCAAAGTTGAGGCTCTTGAAATCAGGACGCTCTCGAATCATCAGAACAAGCGTGTCAAATGAGGTGCCAAGGGATCGAAGTTGTTTCTTCAGAACTTCATGGTCAGTGATGTCTTTGGCGTCGAGTCCTTGAAGCTCATTTGCTATGTCACTGAGGTGATCGAAGGTTTGTTGACATCTTTCATTTCCAATGCACTTGAAGCGATTGAACTTCGCCCGAAGAGTATCAATCCGAGCTTCCTTTTGAGTTGACACTCCTTCATTGATCTTTTTTAGGACAACCTATAGTTCTTTTGCAATTTCACACTGTCGGTACCTCAGGAATTGAGCTCGGGGGAGATGGCCACCAATTTCATCTTTGGCTTGAGTGTCTAGCTGAATGAGGTTCTTTTCTTCATCGGTAGGTGCTTCAGGAATAACAACACTGAACCCAATGTGCACGACGTTCCACATGTCATCCTCTATAGCTCTAAGACGGATCTTCATCTTCTCCTTCCAGAAAGGATAACCCGTCCCATCGAATATGGGAATCTTGAGATGTGACCCCTAGTTCAGTGAAGACATACTTGAACACCAAAGCCGTTAGACTAAAATGAGCAGAGTCAAGGAGTACCTTGCCCTGATACCAATTGTAGGAACGAAATATGTCTACCATAGGGGGGTGAATGGGAGTTTTTAATTTTCTTCGGAAAACTTAAATCTCTCAGAACCCAGCTATGGAATAAACAACAAACAGACTAAGAACTACAACAGATTACTGAAGGGAAACTAAAGGATGCATCAAAGTAAAATACATGAATAAAATGCACTGAAGGTAAACTTGAGAAACAGAGGTAACTGAAGGTGCTCGATGGCGACAAGGTATTTGTTCGACCAGTTTGTCCTTCTGCACAAGGACTACGTCTGGTTGGAGGGGCCGTGACTTAACATGGAAGATAAACTCTTTTCACCCTATTCTCCTCGACAATCGATTCGTCAACCGATGCCGATCACTCGTGGTAATACTTGAAGGCAATCTCCAAACCTTTACAGACTTCTTCTTCGAGAACCACAATCACTCTTGGTCTCTGAAGAAATTGGCACCTAACTGTCAAGAGAGTTTGCAGGTCTCAAGAGTAATAGGCAGAGCGTACTAAACTTAGATTCTAGTGATGCTGAACCACTGTCCAATTCTTCGGCTCTAGGGTTTTTCTCCCAGTGGATCTTAAAGTCAAATCACTCAGAGAGGGGGTTGCTCAACAATCTTGTCAGAAATCAAACAGAGCAGCCACCAGACAAAGCTAGTGTTGGGTGGCTATTTATAGTCGCAGCCTTCCCTGATGGGAAATGACCATTTTGGGCGTGAGGTCCAGCCAATGGCCAACCGACACGTTCACAACGGTCGGATTTTAGAGCAATGGTAACATTACTTGAGGAACAAGTAATACTAACTCCTCGGTCCGAGGTAAATCTCTCGCAGCAAAGAAGATCACAATCTCTTATTGGCAAGTATTTGCTCAGAGCACAAATATATTTCTCTCACAACTTTCATAGGTTTGGGTTTAGCATCAAAGAATCAAAGCTTCGAACCGTTATACCCCTCTTAATGGTACGGTGGTCGTATGACTCAATGAAAGAAGAAAAATAACGAAATAAATGCTACGTCTTCACTTCGTCTTCATTCTTCCTCGAGCACTGTCATTTGCTTTGAACAATCACCGAACCAATTACTTAGACTTCGGTAATTTTTAGGGATCACTCTCGTTAGCTTTGTCTTCGGTGATAACCTTCGCTGCAGCGCAGGAAGATTATCTTTGTCGTTTTCATCAAACTCCTTGATTACTCCAGAGACCTGTTACTCTGTGTGCACTAGCAAATACATAAGTCAGAAACTATTTATGTCAACAAACTCCAAAACATAAGGGGCCTATCATTGCACCAACAGCTAGTATCAAATGATTCATAATTTATTACAAAAGTACATCCGCATGGAGTTTCTTCATGCGCTTTACACCACTATGACCTAAATGGCAAAGGCCCCAAGTATGTTGCACTATCATTATCAACTTTGCATCTTTTGGCATCAATATTATGAATATGTGTATCACTACGATCTTGATTCAACAAGAATAGACCATTCATCAAGGGTGCATGACCACAAAAGATATTACTCATATAAATAGAACAACCATTATGTACTGACTTAAATTAATAATTGTCTCGCAATAAACAAGATCCAAATATAATGTTCATGCTCAATTTTGGCATCAAATAATAATTATTGAGTTCTAATACTAATCCCGAACTTAGATGTAGAGGTAGCGTGCCGATGGCGATCACATAGACCTTGGAACCATTCCCAACGGGCATTGTCACCTCGTCCTTAGCCAATCTTTGTTTATTCCGTAGCTCCTGTTTCGAGTTACAAATATGAGCAACCGAACCAGTATCAAATACCCACACGCTACTACGAGCATTAGTAAGGTACACATCAATAACATGTATATCAAATATACCTTTGTTCACTTTGCCATCCCTCTTATCTGCCAAGTATTTGGGCCAGTTTCGCTTCCAGTGACCATTTCCCTTGCAGTAGAAGCACTCAATTTCAAGATTGGGTCCAGCTTTGGGTTTGTTCACGGGAGCGGCAACTTGCTTGCTGTTCTTCTTGAAGTTCCCTTTCTTTCCCTTGCCCTTTTTTTTAAACTAGTGGTCTTGTTAACCATCAACACTTGATGCTCCTTCTTGATTTCTACCTCCGCCAATTTCAGCATCGCGAAGAGCTCAAGAATCATTTTCGTCATCCCTTGCATACTATAGTTCATCACGAAGCCTTTGTATCTTGGTGGCAGTGACTGAAGAACTCTATCAATAACACTCTCAACTGGAAGATCATTTCCCAGCTAAGTCAAGTGGCTATTATACCCAGACATTTTGAGTATGTGTTCACCGACAGAACTGTTCTCCTCCATCTTACAGTTATAGAACTTGTTGGAGACTTCATATCTCTCAACCCGGGCATTAGCTTGATATATAAATTTCAACTCTTGGAACATCTCATATGCTCTGTGGTGCTCAAAACGCTTTTGGAGCCCCGGTTCTAAGCCGTAAAGCATGGTACACTGAACTATCCAATAGTCATCGGTCCGCGTTTTCCAAGCGTTTACAATGTCTAGATTAGCAGGAGCAGGTGGGTTACCTAGCAGTGCATCAAGGACATAATTCTTCTGTGCAGCAATGAGGATAATCCTCAAGTTACGGACCGAGTCCGTGTAGTTGCTACCATCATCTTTCAACTTAGCTTTCTCTAGGAACACATTAAAATTCAAGGGAACGGTACCACATGCCATTGATCTACAACATAGATATGTAAAAACTCTTAAGACTAAGTTCATGATAAATTTTAGTTCAAATAATCAAATTACTAATTAACTCCCACTTAAATCAACATCCCTCAAGTTGTCTAAGTGATACATGATCCAAATCAACTAACGCATGTCTGATCATCACGTGAGATGGGGTAGTCTTCAATGGTGAACACCTCTATGTTGATCATATCTACTATATGACACACGTTCGACCTTTCGGTCTCTAGTGTTTTGCGACCATGTCTGTACATGCTAGGCTCGACAAGTTTAACCCAAGTATTCTGCATGTGCAAAACTGGCTTACACCCGTTGTATGTGAATGTAGAGTTTATCACACCTGATCATCACGAGGTGCTTCAAAATGACGAACTTTAGCAATGGTGCATACTCAGGGAGAACACATTTATCTTGAAATTAAGTGAAGGGATCATCTTATAATGCTACCGTAGTTCTAAGCAAAATAAGATGCATAAAGGATAAACATCACATGCAATCAAAATATGTGACATGATATGGCCATCATCATCTTGTGCTTTTGATCTCCATCTCCAAAGCATCGTCATGATCTCCATCGTCACCGCCATGACACCTTGATCTCCATCGTTGCATCAGGGTCATATCGACAACTATTGCTTCTACAACTATTGCGAACGCATAGCGATAAAGTAAAGCGATTACATGGCGCTTTAAGTGATTGACACACAGGTCATACAATAATTAAAGACAACCCTAAGGCTCATGACGGTTGTCGAACTCATCGACATGCAAGTCATGAACTTATTACAAAACATGATCATCTCATACACCAACATATATCACATCACATCTTGACCATATCACATCACAACATGCCCTGCAAAAACAAGTTATACGTCCTCTACTTTGTTGTTGCACATTTTACATGGCTGCTACAGGCAACTAGCAAGAACCATTCTTACCTATGCAAAACCACAATCGTGATTATCAAGTTGCTATTTAACCTCCTGCAAGGACCGTTGTAGTCAAATCCGATTCAACTAAAGTAGGAGAACCAGACACCCACCAACCACCTTTATGCAAAAAAAGTTGCATGTCAGTTGATGCAACCGGTCTCATGTGCTTGGACATGTAAGGTTGGTTTGGGCCGCTTCATCCCACAATGCCGCCGAATCAAAATAAGGCATTGGTGGGAAGCAATAGGAAGCTCACCGCCCACAACTCCTTTGTGTTCTACTCATGCATATCATCTATGCATAGACCTGGCTCATGACGCCCCTGTTGGGGAACGTTGCATGGAAAACAAAAAAAATTCTACGCACACGCAAGACCTATCCATGGATATGCAGAGCTATGAGGGGGTGACCATCTACATACCCTTGTAGATCACTAAGCGGAAGCGTTTATCAACGCGGTTGATGTAGTCGTACACCTTCACGATCCATCCCGATCAGTACCGAACGTACAACACCCCCGCGTTCAGCACACGTTCAACTCGATGACGTCCTCACCTTCTTGATCCAGCAAGAGAGGTGAAGTAGTAGATGAGTTCCGACATCACGACGGCGTGGTGACGGTGGTGGTGATGAACAATCTCCGCAGGTCTTCGCTAAGCACAACGGAAACTATGACAGAGGATAAACTAGAGGGGGCGGGGTTGCCGGCACATGGCTTGGTGAATCTTGATGTGTTCCGGGTGCTAGCCCTGCCTCTCTATTTATATGTTGAGCCCTGGGTCGTTTCTTAGAGAAAGATCCTCCTCAAAGTCGGTTTGTCATGCAAGGCAAGAGTCCTTCTCGGACTCCAGGACCAGATGCCAAGGTCCCTGGCATCTCGTCCTAAAGCCCCATGGGCCTTACCC
This sequence comes from Aegilops bicornis, assembly GCA_021605145.1. Lineage (NCBI taxonomy): Eukaryota > Viridiplantae > Streptophyta > Magnoliopsida > Poales > Poaceae > Aegilops > Aegilops bicornis. The sequence goes on from CM038670.1 coordinate 364,814,146, forward strand.
CTTGGACCAACCATATCATCCTATATATCAATCTTCACCTCCGGAGCTCGTCGTCATGTCCGTGATCTCATTCGGGACTCCAAACAACATTCCATCACCAACATACATAACTGATATAATACTATATCATCAACGAACGTTAAGTGTGCGAACCCTACGGGTTCGAGAATGATGTTGACATGACCGAGATGCTTCTCCGGTCAATAACCAATAGCGGGACCTGGATGCCTATATTGGTTCCTACATATTCTACGAAGATCTTTACCGGTCGAACCTTTATGACAAATACGTAGTTCCATTTGTCTGTCGGTATGTTACTTGCTCAATATTCGATCGTCGGTATCTCCATACCTAGTTCAATCTCGTTACCGGCAAGTCTCTTTACTCATTCCGTAATACATCATATCGTAACTAACTCCTTAGTCACTTTGCTTGCAACCTTCTTGTGATGATGTATTACCGGGAGGGCCCAGAGATACCTCTCCATCCTACGGAGTGACAAATCCCAATCTCGATTCACGCCAACTCAAAACACACCTTCGGAGATACCTGTAGAGCATATTTATGATCACCAGTTACGTTGTGACGTTTGATAGCACACAAGGTATTCCTCGGGTATCCGGGAGTTGCAAGATCTCATGGTCGAAGGAATATGTATTTGACATTAAAAAAGTAGTAGCAATAAACTGAACGATCATATGCTATGCTAACGGATGGGTCTTGTCCATCACACCATTCTTGTAATGATGTGATCCCGTTATCAAGTGACAATAGATGTCTATGATTAGGAAACCTTAACCATCTTTTGATCAATGAGCTAGTCTAGTAGAGGCTCACTAGGGACACAATATTTGTTTATGTACCACACATGTATTTAAGTTTTCGTTCAATACAATTCTAGCATGAATAATAAACCTTTATCATGATTAAGGAAGTACAATAATAACCACTTTATTATTGCATGTAGGGCATATTTCCAACAATCCTAAGATCCAGAAAAGATGATCACCAACAGCACTTGAGATAGTCTCAGAGGCACAACTATGAATCTTATTTTACCGTTTATCACTCCACACGTGCACATAAGTTTTCCACTGAATCGCGTATTCCAGGATCATAGCAGTTGTAGCACATAATATAAACTCTTAACTATGAACATGGAAATATAATTGTCAGTGTACAAAAGTAGGGGCCTTTTTCGTACCACTTTACTTGTGCACGGGCAGTTGTAGCCGCGCCCACGCCCATGCTTGGCGGAGCAGAGGAAGCAAAGAACAAGACTACTGGAGCAGCACTCAAGCCAGAGGCACGAAGAGCAAAGGGACAAGGTGGGCTTGCCGGGGCAACTTACCCAACACCAGCAAGACCGCCGGCCTTGAGCCTGAGAGTTCCGACAACATCGACAACATTGGAACCAAGGCTCGGGAGGCGCCTGCGTGGTGGCATGCAGATCATTGTGAAGACCAAAGGCCTGCAAGACTAGATGAGAACCAGAAGACGAAAGTCTCCCGGCAAGATCCTTGCCGGGGACGCCCACGAGACCGCCGGCAAGATCCTTGCCGGGGACGCCCATAAGACCCTGGCAAGACCCTTGTCGGGGCTCCGGCAAGACCCTTGCTAGGGACATCTGCAGGGTCGTAGTCAGGCACAAACCTGCCAAGGTTTCGCTGCCCCATGGCCGTTCCAATGCAGCAGCCAGCCAGCCAACTAGGCGCACACCTATGTGGCAGCATGCAGCTTCTAGGCCAACCAGGCAGGCACCTGCATGGTGGCATGCAGATCTTCGTGAAGACCCTGCCACCGCACCAGCACAGCAGCCAGCCAGCCAACGTGGAGCTGCATGCCTCATCAGCTTGGATGCGCGTCGAAGCGAGGCGAGGCGGCGATAGACGGGACGAGCTTCCTTGCCGGCCCCGATAAAGCAAGAAAACACGTTGGCGCCACATTAAATATGTTTTGTCCCACGATGTCAGGGATAGACTTGTACATTGTAGATGCTTTCCACCTCCTGTGTGCCACTGTGACGACCCCTTTGACGTATAAAAGGAGGCCCGAGGCATACTGAGGAGGGATTCGGAATTTTTGGGCTAGGCATGCACTGCAGCTAGTTCAAGAGCTCAAGAACACCAAATATACACCAAAGAAGGACTAGGATATTACGCATCGTTTGCGGCCCGAACCTGGATAAAATTCCCCCGCGTTGATCTTCTAGACCCGCTCTTTGCACAGCCACGCGCCCAGCAACAGTAGGGATTACCTGTGATCCCATAGGTGTCGTTCTTGAATGCCGACATCTTTTGCACGCCGGGTAGGGGGTGCAAGCTGTGAAAAATGTGGTTTAGAAGTTAGCGCATCGACTTCATCATCGCGATAGCCCCCAAGAAGAAGGGGATCACAGCAATCGGGTTGTCCGGAGCAGGCCCGTCCGCACCAGCGCTAGCAGGCGACGGGGTGGCCATGGATGGTGCCGGAGGCATGGCCCGCAAGCATCCACGACACTCTGGCAATCGGAGCCAGGCGAGCGGCATCGTCCGGGTCCAAGACGACGAGCCACACGCCGCTGGGTCCGGGGGCGGAGCCATGCTGCGCACAGGTGGCGCAGCAACCTCTATGATGCCCCAGCCGGCGCCTGCTGAGGGAGTCCTAGATTGAGGGGTCCTCGGGCATTCGGGCTATGTGACGTGGGCTGGACTAATGGGCCGTGAAGATACACGACAGAAGACTTCCTCCCGTGTCCGGATGGGACTCTCCTTTGTGTGGAAGGCAAGCTTGGCGTTCGGATATGAAGATTCCTTCCTCTGTAAACCGACTCTGTACAACCCTAGGCCCCTCCGGTGTCTATATAAACCAGAGGATTTAGTCTGTAGAGGCAATCACAATCATACAGGCTAGACATCTAGGGTTTAGCCATTACGATCTCGTGGTAGATCAACTCTTGTAATCCTCATATTCATCAAGATCAATCAAGTAGGAAGTAGGGTATTACCTCCATCAAGAGGGCCCGAACCTGGGTAAACATCGCGTCCCCCATCTCCTGTTACCATCGGCCTTAGACCCACAGTTCGTGACCCCCTACCCAAGATCCGCCGGTTTTGACACCGACAATGGTGCTTTCATTGAGAGTTCCGTTGTGATGTCATTAGAAGGTTTGATGACTCCATCAGTCATCTACAACAACGCCGCCCTGGGGGAGGTTTTTCTCCCCAGCCAAATCTTCATATTCGGCGGCTTCGCACTGCGGGCCAACTCGCTTGGCCATCTAGAGCAGATCGACACCACGCCTGTGTCACCAGATTAGTTTTGGAAATCTAGACTATGTCGCTGATATCCGAGGAGACTTGATCTTCCAAGGGTTCACGACTCCAACCTCCGCTCTGGCCTTAGATCCGGAGTGCGTCGCCAGGTCCGAAGACGGGATTCCTGAGCCCGCCAGACTATCTGCGGCCATTAAGCCCAGTACAGGAGAGCCGGAGGAAGTAGTGTCCCTAACAACCATCATGAAGCCGAAACCTTCTCCGGACACTGGCTCCGAACCCTCCGGGTCAGCATCGTGTGAGCTCGGCTAAGGAGTTTCCTTCCCGCCGTACTACACGGATTGTCTTCTCCCTGGCCAAACCTCTCCTTTAAGTGAGGCTCTGGACTTGATGCATTCCCTCGTCATTACAGAGGAGCAACGTCCGAACTATGCCCAGCCCGGATTAGGGGCTGAGAGCAGGGAATTTTATGTCCCAGCCAACACCCATTTCATAGCCACTCTCGAGGATCTTACCGACATGCTTGACCGTGACTCCAAAGACATCTACGGTATGGAAATTGATGCCGGAGTCAAACAAAGCCAAAATCCACCGCATACCACACGCTAGGAGGCCACCTCCACATTCGACGTATGCATGGTAGATACGCCAAGAGAGGATGGCGGTGAGGGCAGTAAGGATCCAATCAAGGACAACAACACTGATAAACGACCAAAGAAGGGCATCAGCGACGCCGTTCAAAATCATGTCGTGGCAAGGAAAGCAATATCGGCAATGGAGACAATAACACTCCCGAAGACCCAGATGCCCCCGTCGAACCAACACTCGACAGGGAGGAGGGGCAGGGTAACCCTGACGAGCCAGTCGGAAGCGAGGACTCGGAGGACAGCAATTACATGCCACCCTCCAAAGACGATATAAGCCCCGGTGACGAAGATTTCATCGTACCAGAGGATCCCCTCAAGCAAGAATGCTTTAGGCAACAGCTCATCACAACCGCGAGGAGCCTGAAAAGGAAGCAGCAACGGCTTCAGCCGAACGGGATACGCTCAACGACAGATGGACTCATGTCCTCGCAGCCGAGGAATACGGCCTTGTGCGACCAACCAAAAGCTACCCGAAGCGTAAGCTGCTACCTCAATTCGACAACGAGGCACCGGAGCCCGTACCATTGATAACCCACAAGTATAGGGGATCGCAACAATTTTCAAGGGTAGAGTATTCAACCTAAATTTGTTGATTCGACACAAGGGGAGCCAAAGAATATTCTCAAGTATTAGCAGCTGAGTTGTCAATTCAACCACACCTGGAAACTTAGTATCTGTAGCAAAGTGTTTAGTAGCAAAGTAATATGATAGTGGTGGTAACGGTAACAAAAGTAAAGACAAAGAAAAGTAATGTTTTTGGTATTTTTGTAGTGATTGTAACAAAGAGCAACGGAAAAGTAAATAAGCGTAAACCAAGATATGGAAAGCTCAGAGGCACCGGATCGATGATGGATAATTATGCGGATGCGGTTTGTCGTGTAACAGTTATAACATAGGGTGACACGTAACTAGCTCCAGTTCATCAATGTAATGTAGGCATGTATTCGTAAATAGTCATACGTGCTTATGGAAAAGAACTTGCATGACATCTTTTGTCCTACCCTCCCGTGGCAGCGGGGTCCTATTGGAAACTAAGGGATATTAAGGCCTCCTTTTAATAGAGAACTGGAACAAAGCATTAGCACATAGTGAATACATGAACTCCTCAAACTATGGTCATCACCGGGAGTAGTCACGATTATTGTCACTTCGGGGTTGCCGGATCATAAAACATAGTAGGTGACTATAGACTTGCAAGATAGGATCAAGAACACATATATATTCATGAAAACATAATAGGTTCAGATCTGAAATCATGGCACTCGGGCCCTAGTGACAAGCATTAAGCATAGCAAAGTCATAGCAACATCAATCTCAGAACATAGTGGATACTAGGGATCAAACCCTAACAAAACTAACTCGATTACATGATAAATCTCATCCAACCCATCACCGTCCAGCAAGCCTATGATAGAATTACTCACGCATGGCGGTGAGCATCACGAAATTGGTGATGGAGGATGGTTGATGATGACGACGGCGACGAATCCCCCTCTCTGGAGCCCCGAACGGACTCCAGATCAGCCCTCCCGAGAGAGATTAGGGCTTGGCGGCGGCTCCGTGTCGTAAAACGCGATGAAACTTCCTCTCTGATTTTTTCTCCCCGAAAGCCAATATATGGAGTTGGAGTTGGCGTCGGAGGGGCTCCAGGGGGCCCACGAGGTAGGTGGCACGCCCAGGAGGGGGGGCGCCCCCCACCCTCGTGGACAGGGTGTGGGCCCCCTGGTCTTCATCTTTGGCGAGGATTTTTTATTATTTTTTATAAGACATCCCGTGGAGTTTCAGGTCATTCCGAGAACTTTTGTTTTCTGCACATAAAACAACACCATGGCAATTCTGCTGAAAACAGCGTCAGTCCGGGTTAGTTCCATTCAAATTATACAAGTTAGAGTTCAAAACAAGGGCAAAAGTGTTTGGAAAAGTAGATACGACAGAGACGTATCAACTCCCCCAAGCTTAAACCCTTGCTTGTCCTCAAGCAATTCAGTTGACAAACTGAAGGAGAAAAAGAAAAACTTTTACAAACTCTGTTTGCTCTTGTTGTTGTAAATATGTCAAGACAGCATTCAAGTTTTCAGCAAATATTATAACTAACCACATTTGCAATAATTCTCGGGTCTCATGTTTACTCATATCAATAACATAATCAACTAGCAAGTCATAATAATAAATCTCAGATGACGACACTTTCTCAAAACAATCATAATATGATATAACAAGATGGTATCTCGCTAGCCCTTTTTGAGACCGCAAAACATAAATGCAGAGCACCTTCAAAGATCAAGGACTGACTAGACATTGTAATTCATGGTAAAAGAGATCCAATCGTAGTCATACCCGATATGAATTAACAATAATGAATGCAAATGACAGTTGTGCTCTCCAGCTAGTGCTTTTTAATACGAGGGTGATGACTCAACATAAAAGTAAATGGATAGGCCCTTCACAGAGGGAAGCAGGGATTTGTAGAGGTGCCAGAGCTCGGTTTTGAAATAGAGATAATTATATTTTGAGCGGCATACTTTCATTGTCAACATAACAACTAAGAGATGACGATATCTTCCATGCTAAACAAATTATAGGTGGTTCCCAAACAGAATGGTAAAGTTTATACTCCCCCTCCTCCACAAGCATCAATCCATGGCTCGCTCGAAACAACGAGTGCCTCCAACATTCAACGGGTCCCAGGGGGAGTTTTGTTTGCAATTATTTTGATTTAGTTTGCATAAAGCATGGGACTGGGCATCCCGGTGACCAGCCATTTTCTCGTGAGTGAGGAGCGGAGTCCACTCCTCTTGAGAATAACCCGCCTAACACGGAAGATAAGGGCAGCACTAGTTGATACATGAGCTATTTGAGCATGCAAAATGTAATGTTTATTTGAAGGTTTAGAGTTTGGCACATACAAATTTACTTGGAACGCAGGTAGATACCGCATATAGGAAGGTATAGTGGACTCATATGGAATAACTTTGGGGTTTAAGGGATTGGATGCACAAGCAGTATTCCCGCTTAGTACAAGCAAAGGCTAGCAAAAGACTGGGAAGCAACCAACTAGAGAGCGACAACAGTCATGAACATGCATTAAAATTAATAAACATTGAATACAAGCATGAGTAGGATATAATCCACCATGAACATAAATATCGTGAAGGCTATGTTGATTTGTTTCAACTACATGCGTGAACATGTGCCAAGTCAAGTCACTTAAATCATTCAAAGGAGGATACCACCCTATCATACCACATCATAATCATCTCAATAGCATGTTGGCACGCAAGGTAAACCATTATAACTTATAGCTAATCAAGCATGGCACAAGCAACTATGATCTCTAATTGTCATTGCAAACATGTTTATTCATAATAAGCTGAATCAGGAACGATGGACTCATCATATTTACAAAAACAAAAGAGGTCGAGTTCATACCAGCTTTTCCCATCTCAGTCAGTCCATCATATATCATCATAATTGCCTTTCACTTGCACGACCGAACGGTGTGAATAATAAGAGTGCACGTGCATTGGACTAAGCTGGAATCTGCGAGCATTCAATAAACAGGAAAGACAAGGCAATATGGGCTCTTGGTTAAATCAACAATAATGCATAAAAGAGCCACTTCAACAATTTAATCATGGTCTTCTCCATCGAATTTCAAAGAAAAGAAAAGAAATAAAAAATATTTACATGGGAAAGCTCCCAACAAGCAAAAGAGGAACGGGAAATATTTTGGGGTTTTCTTTTTAATTATTACTACTACAGCAGGAAAAATAAACTACCACTAATTTTTTTTGTTTTTTTCTAAGGTTTATTAAACACACAAGAAGAAAGCAGGAAAAAGAAAATAAACTAGCATGGTTATTACAGTGAAAGAGTATGAGCACCGACATCTAGCAATGAGTGTGTGTGAACATGAATGTAATGTCGGTGAGAATACGTATTCCCCAAGCTTAGGCTTTTGGCCTAAGTTGGTCTATTGCCGTGGATAGCCCGGCCGATACCCGTAGGTGTAGCTGGGGTCGTACTGCGATGCAGCTGCTATCGCCTCCTGAGCTGCAGCGTGGCGTCGAGCCACCTCCGCTCTCCTCTCGTACTCATCTGCCTCCTCTCTGGTAATAGTATATCTTCCTCTCGTCTGAAAATCAAAGAAGGCAGGAGCAGGAAGAGTAACATGGACAACATGCCGTTTGTTAAAGATTAGTCGATACTGGAGAGGTGGTTCAGTCCTCTCAACAAACTGGTGGGCAACCATAGAATCAAAATCTAAATAAGTAGAGGGTAACTCCATATCACCCTCATGAATGTCTATCTCAAGAATATTAGCTAAGCGGGTTGCATAAATTCCTCCAAAGAAATCTCTGTTATGTCTATTAAGATGCAACCTATGAGCTACAATAGCTCCCATATGATAAGATTGGTCCCCTAACATAGCACTCCTGAGAATGTTGAGATCAGGGGCACACATGTGACATGCTTCACCCTTAGCATTTATGCATCTACCAATGAAGAGAGCAAAATAATGTATAGCAGGAAAGTGAATGCTCCCTATAGTGGCTTGTGTTATATCTCTAGATTCCCCCACAGTTATTCTAGCAAGAAAATCTCTATATTCAGATTTAGGGGGATCCCTGATACTACCCCAAGATGGAAGTTTGCATGAAAGAGTGAAATCCTCTAAGTCCATGGTATAAGATTTGTCATAAAGGTCAAACATGACTGAAGGAGAATTACGCGAAGATGAAAACTCAAACCTCCCCACAAATGAACTTGTGAGATCACGATACTGAGGGCATTTATCAGCCTCAAAGTCTTCAAGACCGGCATTATGCAAATACGCGTTAAATTCTTCTTTGATTCCCGCTTGATCCATAAAATTTTCAGAAGGCCATTCACACGGCCTCACAAGAGCGTCTCTTGGTGGTTCCTCGTCAAGATCCCGCATGGCAAGCCCGACCTTGCTTCCTTGAAGAACCACCCTGGAACATCTTCCTAAGCATATTGTTTTCTCTGAAAAATAATTCTGAAATTTTTAGTAACTTCAAACAAAAAGTGAACCAACTTCAATAAAACTGATAGCAACTACTCATACAAGTGCCTAGAGCATATATCAAGCAATAGAACTACTTGGAACCATATAAATTTGACATGCAAGCTCAAGAACATGGTCACCTATGCAGCACAAATTTGCAAATAATAAAGCACTAGAACAAAAACTAATTGGACCAATGGAGGAGTCACATACCAAGGAACAATCTCCCCAAGCAGTTTTGCAAGAGATGATTTGAGCAAGGAGATCAAAAATCGCAGCAAAAGTGGCTGGAACACGAGCTTGAGTTGGTTTTTCGGGTCTGTGTGAGGCAGAGGAAGAAGATGGGTGCAGGGATAAGTGGAGGAGGGCCCTCGTGGGCCCACGAGGCAGGGGGCGCGCCCTCCACCCTCGTGGCCAGGTGGCAGCTCCCCCCGCGGTAATTTTTGCACTATAAATCCTCAAATATTCCAGAAAAATCGTATTAAATTGGCATGGCATTCTAAGGACTTCTATTTTCGGGATATTTTTATATTGCACGGATAAATCAGGAAACAGACAGAAAAATACTATTTTACTTTATTTCTACTAAAGAACAGAAAATATAAAGAGGGTATAGAAGGTTGTGCTTCTAGTTTCATCCATCTCATGCTCATCAAAAAGAATCCACTGACAAGGTTGATCAAGTCTTGTTAACAAGAGCATTCCGATAATCATGGAACCGGAGAAATTTCGAATAACACTATGTTACCTCAACGGGGATATGCACATCCCCAATAATAAGTATATCATATTTCTTCTTGACAGTAGGAAGAGGAAATTCAAAACCTCCAAATATAATCGTTGGAATTTTTCCAATAGAGTTGATGCTATGAACTTGAGGTTGTTTCCTCGGAAAGTGTACCGTATGCTCATTACCATTAACATGAAAAGTGAGATTGCCTTTGTTGCAATCAATAACAGCCCCTGCAGTATTAAGGAAAGGTCTTCCAAGAATAATAGACATACTATCATCCTCGGGAATATCAAGAATAACAAAGTCCGTTAAAATAGTAACGTTTGCAACCACAACAGCACATCCTCACAAATACCAGCAGGTATAGCAGTTGATTTATCAGCCATTTGCAAAGATATTTCAGTAGGTGTCAACTTATTCAAGTCAAGTCTACGATATAAAGAGAGAGGCATAACACTAACACCGGCTCCAAGATCACATAAAGCAGTTTTAACATAATTTCTCTTAATGGAGCATGGTATAGTAGGTACTCCTGGATCTCCAAGTTTCTTTGGTATTCCACCCTTAAAAGTATAATTAGCAAGCATGGTGGAAATTTCAGCTTCCTGTATCTTTCTTTTATTTGTAACAATATCTTTCATATATTTAGCATAAGGATTCATTTTAAGCATATCACCAATCGTGACACGCATAAAAGATGGGTCTAATCATTTCAAAGAAAGCACTCAAAATCCTCATCATCCTTTTTCTTGGATGGTTTGGGAGGAAAAAGGCATGGGTTTCTGAACCCATGGTTCCCTTTCTTTACCATGTTTCCTAGCAACGAAGTCTCTTTTATCATAACGTTGATTCTTTGATTGTGGGTTATCAAGATCAACAGCAGGTTCAACTTCTACATCATTATCATTACTAGGTTGAGCATCATCATGAACATTATTATTAACATTTTCACTAGGTTCATGCTCATTACCGAATTGTGTTTCAGCATCAGACATAGAGATATCATTTGGATTCTCAGTTGATTCAGCAATAGGTTCACTAGAAGTTTGCACAGTTCTATCATTTTTCTTTTTATTCCTTTTAGAAGAACTAGGTGCATCAATATTATTTCTCTGAGAATCTTGCTCGATTCTCTTAGGGTGGCCTTTAGGATACAAAGGTTCCTGAGTCATTCTACCAGTTCTAGTAGCCACTCTAACATAATCATTTTTCTTACTATTCATTTCATCAAGCACTTGTTTCTGAGCTTTAAGTACTTGTTCAACTTGAGTGGTAACCATAGAAGCATGTTTGCTAACAAGTTTAAGTTCACCTCTAATATTAGCCATATAATCACTCAAGCGTTTAATCATAAAGGTATTCTGTTTTAATTGTCTACCAAAATAAGCATTAAAGTCATCTTGCTTAAACATAAAGTTATCAAACTCATCCAAGCATCGACTAGCAATTCTAGTAGGAGGGGCTTGGCTTTATCATATCTATAGAGAGAATTTACCTTTACTACATGTGTCGGGATATCGGGATCGAGGTTCTTCAAAGGAATAAAGAATTGAGATCATATACTTCTTCAACAAAGTGATGAAATTAAGCCCATGTATTTCTTCAATAGGAGGTAAATTCTTAACATCTTCAGCTTTAATACCTTTTTCTTTCATAGATTTCTTTGCCTCTTGCATATCTTCAGGACTGAGAAATAGAACACCTCTCTTCTTCGGAGTTGGTTTAAGAATAGGCTTAGTAATTGGCTCAGGAGCTAGATCGGGAGTTGGCTCAAGAGGTGCCCAATTATTTTCATTTGTCAACATATTATTCAATAAAATTTCAGCTTCATCCGGTGTTCTTTCCCTGAAAAGAGAACCAGCACAACTATCCAGGTAATCTCTGGAAGCATCGATTAGTCCATTATAAAAGATATCAAGTATTTCAGGTTTCTTAAGAGGATGATCAGCAAAGCATTAAGTAACTTGAGAAGCCTCCCCAAGCTTGTGGGAGACTCTCTTCTTCAATTTGCACAAAATTATATATATCCCTCAAAGAAGCTTGTTTCTTATGAGCAGTGAAATATTTAGCAGAGAAGTAATAAATCATATCCTGGGGACTACGCACACAACCAGGATCAAGAGAATTAAACCATTTCTTAGCATCACCCTTTAATGAGAACGGACATATTTTGAGAATATATAAGTAGCACGATCTCTCATCATTAGTAAGCAGGGCAGCTATATCATTTAGCTTAGTAAGATGTGCCACAACAGTTTCAGATTCATAGCCATAAAAAGGATCAGATTCATAGCCATAAAAAGGATTAGATTAAACCATTATATCAGGATCAACAGAGAATTCATAATAATCCTTATCAGGAACACAGATAGGTGAAGTAGCAAAAGCAGGGTCAGGTCTCATCATATCTCTAAGAGATTCTTTACTCCATTTAACTAGCAGCCTCTTAAGTTCATATCTATCCTTACAAGCAAAAATAGTTGCAGAAGATTCAGCATCAAAAAGATAACCCTTAGGAATAGTAGGCATATTTTCATCATCACTTTCATCATTGTATTCAGTTTCAATATTTCTCTTTCTCTAGACCTAGAAATTTGTTCATCTAGAAATTCACCAAGGGGCACAGTAGTATCAAGCATAGAAGTAGTTTCATCATAAGTATCATGCATAGCAGAAGTGGCATCATCAATAACATGCGACATATCGTAACAAATAGCGAAGCAGGTTTAGGTGTCGCAAGCTTACTCATAATGTAGGTGAATCAAGTGCGAGCTAGATGGCGCTTCCTTACCTCCCCTCGTAGTTGAGGGATAAATTGTTGTCTTAAGCGTCTTTCAAGTTCTTCATAGTGTCCAACAGATATAAATCCTGTGTGACTCAAAGAATAAAGCTATGCTCCCGGCAATGGCGCCCGGAAAAAGGTCTTGATAACCCACAAGTATAGGGGATCGCATAGCAGTTTTCGAGGGTAGAGTATTCAACCCAAATTTGTTGATTCGACACAAGGGGAGCCAAAGAATATTCTCAAGTATTAGCAGCTGAGTTGTCAATTCAACCACACCTAGAAACTTAGTATCTGCAGCAAACTATTTAGTAGCAAAGTAATATGATAGTGGTGGTAACGGTAACAAAAGTAAAGACAGCAAAAGTAATGTTTTTGGTATTTTTGTAGTGATTGTAACAGTAGCAACGAAAAAGTAAATAAGCGTAAACTAGTATATGGAAAGCTCGTAGGCATCGGATCAATGATGGATAATTATGCTGGATGCGGTTCGTCATGTAACAGTTATAACATAGGGTGACACAGAACTAGCTCCAGTTCATCAATGTAATGTAGGCATGTATTTCGTAAATAGTCATACGTGCTTATGGAAAAGAACTTGCATGACATCTTTTGTCCTACCCTCCCGTGGCAGTGGGTCCTATTGGAAACTAAGGGATATTAAGGCCTCCTTTTAATAGAGAACCGGAACAAAGCATTAGCACATAGTGAATACATGAACTCCTCAAACTATGGTCATCACCGGAGTGGTCCCGATTATTGTCACTTCGGGGTTGCCGGATCATAACACATAGTAGGTGACTATAGACTTGCAAGATAGGATCAAGAACACACATATATTCATGAAAACATATTAGGTTCAGATCTGAAATCATGGCACTCGGGCCCTAGTGACAAGCATTAAGCATAGCAAAGTCATAGCAACATCAATCTAAGAACATAGTGGATATTAGGGATCAAATCCTAACAAAACTAACTCGATTACATGATAAATCTCATCCAACCCATCACCGTCCAGCAAGCCCACGATGGAATTACTCACGCACGGCGGTGAGCATCATGAAATTGGTGATGGAGGATGGTTGATGATGATGACGGCGACGAATCCCCTCTCCGGAGCCCCAAACGGACTCCAGATCAGCCCTCCCGAGAGAGATTAGGGCTTGCCGGCGGCTCCGTGTCGTAAAAACGCGATGAAACTTTCTCTGATTTTTCTCCCGAAAGCCAATATATGGAGTTGGAGTTGGCGTCGGAGGGGCTCGAGGGCCCACGAGGTAGAGGCGCGCCAGAGGGGGCGCGCCCCACCCTCGTGGACAGGTGTGGGCCCCCTGGTCTTCATCTTTGGCGAGGATTTTTTATTATTATTTATAAGACATCCCGTGGAGTTTCAGGTCATTCCGAGAACTTTTGTTTTCTGCACATAAAACAACACCATGGCAATTCTGCTGCAAACAGCGTGAGTCCGGGTTAGTTCCATTCAAATCATACAAGTTAGAGTCCAAAGAAAGGGCAAAAGTGTTTGGAAAAGTAGATACGACGGAGACGTATCAACCATCAGCGTGTAACGCGGCTGATCGACCACCACGTGGCCGGGAGAAAATGGCAACTCAAGCCTAACAACAGCCCGTACCACCTCGTCGTAAAGATAGAGACACCACGGCTCGGGGATATACATATGACCTATGGTCGGACCTGAAAAATAGAGCAGGTCAGACCAGATCAATCTACAGATCGCGGGGGCATGCCCCGGCGCGCGACGACGGCTATCTAGCCGGACGGGACAAGCATAACCACGTCCGGGCCGAAAACCGCAGACGGACTCCATCCGAGCTACGTCGCGACTTGGCCCAACATAGAGGCGCCGCACCCCCTCTGCTTCACTTATGAAGTAATGGAGCATGAATTCCCAGAAGGGTTTAAACCCATGAATATAGAATCATATGATGGAACAACTGACCCCGCAGTATGGATAGAGGATTTTATTCTCCATATCCACATGGCCCGCGGTGATGATCTCCATGCCATTAAATATCTCCCACTAAAATTAAAGGGACCAGCCCGGCACTGGCTAAACAGCCTCCCAGAGAGCTCCATTAGCAGCTCGGAAGACTTGGAAGACGCCTTTCACAAAAATTTCCAAGGAACATATGTCCGGCCTCCGGACGCCATTGACCTCACTCACATCATCCAGCAGCCCGGAGAATCAGCCAGGAAACTCCGGACTAGGTTCCTAATTAAAAAGAACCAAATTTTCAACTATCTGAATGCCGAAGCACTCGCGGCCTTTAAACACACCGTCCGCGATGAGTGGCTCGCCCGCCTCCTCGGCCAAGAAAAGCCAAAGTCCATGGCGGCTCATCAAGACTAATGACCCGCTTTTATGCTGGAGAAGACAGTTGGCTCGCCAGAGAAGCAATAGCGTGAACGATCCTGTCACATCTCAAGTCGTGAACAGGGCGGCCCACGGGCCAACCTCGTGGCACGGGCTACAGGGTCCAAGAACATTTTTAGTGCTAAATATTAGCTATTTGGGCCGAGGCATCAGGGAAGCCCAGCAGGAGTGCATCAGGGCCATCGAACCAGGCAACAAGGCCGCACCAACAGGCCCCTGCACACAAGGTCAGCCCACGTGAAGCACGTTCCCAGCCACTACGCGCAATCTGCCTTCCGATTTTCTGTCAAAATAAATTAGTGACTCCACCGGCTTGACATCTCCTCTATCCTCTCCCGAGCACACGAGCACCTAGCGGCGGCAATCAAACCGATCGATTCAGGCCCTGGGTCGATTTGTTCCTGGAGGGCAGGCGGGCGGCTCACGCGTACGTGCGCAGTGGCTGCCAGCAGGTCGCTGATTGGCCACGCCTCCGGCCTCCCACGTCGTACACCATAGATGTATCTTCCCCTCTCTCTTAACAAAATAGCAAATTAGCAATATGATTTTGAGTTTTTGATCTAGATCACAAACTAAATCATCACTCGATTTGAATGCTGCTCGGTATTCCTTTCCATTGTTATTTTTCCTAAAAATTTAAAAGTTGCAACAGATTTTATCTATGAACTTGTAGCATTGGCTATTGTTTTAGGCCAGGAATCTTGATAAAGATCTGTGCCTCTAGATTGCCTATGTGCATGCAGATAATAGTTTTTCCAACATAGCAACAATCATTGAGCTCTAACAAAAATGGTGCAGACAACGAGGCATATTATGCATTTGTTGTTTTATTGGCTGTTGAAACTAGGGATTGTGTCACCTATTGCTACCGCTACAGTTTAGAGGAGCTTTCCTAGAAAACTAATTAAAACTTATTTCTACAATCTCCTCAATGATGACAACTTGAGTGTTGATGTTATTTGTTATGTGGAGAAAGAAGAAATAAAAATGGTCACCAATGATCAAGTTGTTGAGTATTTCAACTGAAGGTAACTTTCAATTTTGTTAGCAATTTAAGTACAGTGATTTGCCATTTTATTATGTTCTACTTGCCTACATGTAAATCTTATTCTATTCCTTATCTTGTAGGTTACTGTACTTGATGTGTGGATATGTGTTTTGGAATCTGAAAATGCAAGACATCCTTTTCAAGTAATCTTGTTCTTTGTTTTATCATTACATTAAGAATTTTGAATGTTGCATTTGGTTTTTATACACCGTCTTCTATTATGTCTGATAATTTGTGTCACAAACCGTGAAACCCGCCTTTATTCAATATATCTTTGCTTGAAAATTTTACGTTATGGTTAAGTGGTGCATCAGGGTAACATTAGCTCCAGCTCCGCCCCTGCATGTGGGAGGTGGAATCCTACTAGGACTAGGGAGTCCTAGTAGGACTCCACACTTGGGCACGCCCTATGAGGGTCGGCCTCCTCCTCCCTCCATCCTTTATATACGTGGCCAGGGGCACCCCATAGACACACAATTTGATCTGTTGATCTATTCCAGCCGTGTGCGGTGCCCCCCCCCCCCTCCACCATATTCCACCTCGGTCATATCGTAGCGGTGCTTAGGCAAATCCCTGCGTCCGTAGAAACATCATCACCGTCATCACGCCGTCGTGCTGACGGAACTCTCCCGTGAAGCTCTGCTGGATCAGAGTTCGCGGGACGTCATCGACCTGAACGTGTGCTTAACTCGGAGGTGTCGTACGTTCGGTACTTGGATCGGTCGGATCATGAAGATGTATGACTACATCAACCACGTTGTGCTAATGCTTCCGCTTTCGGTCTACGAGGGTACGTGGACACACTCTCCCCTCTCGTTGCTATGCATCACCATGATCCTGTGTGTGCGTAGGAATTTTTTTGAAATTACTATGTTTCCCAACACGTAATGGCTAAACCCTAGATGTCTAGCCTGTATGATTGTGATTGCCTCTACAGACTAAACCCTCCGGTTTATATAGACACCGGAGGGGCCTAGGGTTGTACAGAGTCGGTTTACAGAGGAAGGAATCTTCATATCTGAATGCCAAGCTTGCCTTCCATGCAAAGGAGAGTCCCATCCGGACATGGGAGGAAGTCTTATGTCTTGTATCTTCACATCCCATTAGTCCGGCCCACGTCACAAAACCCGGACGCCCGAGGACCCCTTAATCCAGGACTCCCTCAGTAGCCCCTGAACCAGGCTTCAATGATGATGTGTCTGGCGCGGAGATAGTCTTCGGCATTGCAAGGCGGGTTCCTCCTCCGAATACTCCAAAGTAGTCTTCGAACACAGATAATGTGTCTGGCTCTACAAAATAAGCTCCGCAGAGAGTATAATATTTGACAAGTCCCATCTACTGACATCTTCTGTAGTGAGACGCCACGTCTCCGCCCGGTCATTATTTCGAACCGCTTTTAGCCTCCCGCTCCGTGTTTCGAGAGGCGGTTTCCATTGGCACGTCTTGTCAAAGCAGAGATCGTGTCCCCTTATCATGGGATTCCCATTAATATTGACGTGGGTAACCCGACCATGTTGTTGGCGATTCCTTGGGAATAGGCGAGTTTTAAGGCCCGCGAGGAGGCGTTCGATATTCTTTGCCTTTATAAAGGGGCACAGACCCATCTTTCTCAACCTTACCAACCACAGGCTCCAGCGCCCAGGATTAGGTTTCTTCCATTGTTACCAGGCCCTCTAGTTATGTCTGGATCCATCTCCCAAGGTAGGTGGGCAGCCTCCTCGGTCACCGAGGAGGATATCGTGAAGCTTCAGAAGGCGAGGTACCTGACTGCAGAAACCCCCACAGGCTCCCTACTAAAGGGCAGGTCATCCCCACACCAAAATCCGGTGAGAGGGTTGTATTCATATCCCACTTCCTCCGCGGGCTAGGGTTTGCTCTTCACCCCTTCGTTCGCGGCCTCATGTTCTATTATGGGCTAGATTTTGATGATCTAGCTTCGGACTCTTTTCTCCACATCTCGGCGTTCGTCGTCGTGGTGCAAAGCTTTTCTCCGGATCCCCCCACACATTGGCCTATGGCTCAAGACTTTCAATGTGAAGCCAAAGTTAATTAACGGGGAGCAAGCGGAGTGCGGCGGTGCTATAGTGAGCACGCTTGCCAATACTATCTGGCCAAAAGGCACCCTCGCGGAAACCTCCAACTCATGGCAATAGGAGTGGTTCTATATCACCAAACCCCGCGGCACCAAATGGGCAGTCGCACCTGTGTTCCGATCTAGCCCTCTATTGCGGCTCGCATCGTGCATAAATAAGGGCCTAGATTGGGGATCAGCTGATGAAGTACAGACGCTGCAAAGTCGTATCCGGAGTGTCCTTGAAAGGGACGTTGTCCTTATAAACGTGATCCAAGTGATGCTAGTATGCCGGATCCGGCCGTGCCAGCGACGGCCTCTCCGTATGTGGAAGTTAATCCAGAAGGACCGCGGACACTTCAGCAATTCTTCGGCACACGCACGAAGGGATGTGGAAACTATTCTTCAAGACTCGAAAGCAGTGGTTGGACACATCAGAGGACATCGGTCTCGACTGCAACCATCTGGATACCCCGGTAAGCACCCCATTTCTCACCGCAACTCGGTTGATTATCTCATAGCGATGTGCTGAGAGTTGTATATTTGACCAAGGCTGGATAAAGAAGGCGGAACGAATTAGGTGTTTAGCTCCACTTCTCGAAGACTTAGCAGATCCCGTGTTGACGAGGATGTTGGTCCCGGCGCCATATCAAGGGCCAGTGCCAGAGGACAAGAAGAAAAGCTAAGAGGCCGAAAGCGGCCTCCACTCTATAGGTATTCTGGACACTACGTCCAGAGAGACTGAATCTCCCTCTTTGGAATACGAAGGGGAAAGAGAAGGTAACATCCCTTCCCCTCATGGGAGGAAAAGGACTGCATCTGAAGACTTGGAAGTGAAAGCACCCAAGAGAGGGAAGGTATCACCACTATATGGTTCGGGTTCCGGAGCCGATGTCGTCGCAAGGCATCTCTCTAAGGACACGCCCCTTGCCGAATCGTAAGTGAACAAGGATGTTCTAGAAAATCTCGTTCTTTTCGGGTTGCAGAAATAACATTTAAACTATATGCTTGTAGTTCGGCCCACAGTCCACCCCGATAGTCCTCCTCATCAGGGGACTTATCTCCATGGATGATGGAAAGCGAGGCGCCTTCTCATGCTTCCTCGCCCCCTAGGGCGGATGACTTGGAGGTATCATCTCAGAGAATCTCCCCTGGCCATCAAGCGGCGTGGGGGACGATGAAAACAATGCCCGAGGGTGGTACTTCGATCATCAAGAGTCCAGGGGGCGCAGCCCCTACGGGGACCAGCAATAAAGGCCCCGAACTATCCGGCTTACAGCCGAAGACGACTCTAGGGTCGAGCCGATGTACCCCCTTAAAGGGGATGCATACTCACGTAGCAGCCTCCGGGAATTCGGAGGTGCTAGATACTCTAATGAGCACGTTATAAAGTGGGTACATCTCAGAGGTACATTGTACCTTAATGGGTACGGTAGTTGAAAGGATTCTGTCCGCGAGAAGCGGATTGAATGAAGCTTTCATGGGCCTGTTGAGAGGCTTCGAGGTAAGCAATGTAATAGCTTAACTATTTTTACATGCACAATGCACCTGTGTACAGATAGTAGCCCCTGAGGCTCTAGTCGGCTTCCACAGGGAGGTGATCAGAGGATCAAAAAAGATATGCTCAGGAAGTAACCTAATTAATTCGGACACAGGTTATTACGTCCATGGCGACCGCGCAAGCTACAGAAGTTGCAGATCTAAAACAGAAACTTGAGTTAGCGGATCAAGACATCGCTCTTATTGACAGGCGGCTCGATGAGGCACAAGGTATGTGTTGTGGCAGCTTTCTGTATGCATTTATACTAGCATGAGCACGAGGCTGAAAATCATATATTGTGATATGCATAACTGTAGATGGTGCTGCCGCGGTTGAGACCCTTCGGGTTGAACTTGCCCGGGCCAAAGAGCAGGCCAGAGTGAGCGATGCGGCTGCCAAGAAGGCGGTTGCGGATTTAAAGGCCGAACAGGCCGCTCAGCGCCAGTTCCAGGAGAGAATATCTACCATGGAGCGTGATCTGAAGGATGCCACTAGCAGGTGCAAACCTCTCTAGGAGGATAACAAAGCCAAGGCAGCCAAACTCGACAAGGCCTTACTAGAGGCGAAAGAAGCGCGATCCGAATCCAGAGCGGCTCGGGAGGAGATCCGACAGGCTGGGGTGATAGCGGCTGGTAAGCCCTTTCTTTTACAGACTAAGTTCGGTGACCCAAAGTATGCTCATTTTAACCAAATGTGGAGTTCTCTAGACGTGTTCTCGGATCTGCCAAAGAGTGTTTCCGACACGGCGCAGTTCTTCCAAGCACAAGAAGGACGTGCTGCAGAGAGGCTTTTCTGGTCGCAATTCAACGTGGCAAGGCGTTCGGCGCTGCTGAACGAGCAGATGGCCCAGAATGGGCCGATCTACACAAGATGTCCGGAGCCGCCATGAAGGACGTCGTGGTTCGGCTATGGCCAGCCGAACCCATTCCGAGCAGCTATTTCGGTTTGGTGCAGCGGCTTCTCAATGCAGTGCTGCGTATTGACGCCGTCAAGTGGGCGGTGTGCATAGAAGGTGCCCGGATGGCCTTCGCCCGCGTCAAGACGTATTGGGCAAAGATGAAGGCCATCGATGTTGCAACCAAGGGTCCGCTTGGAGGCAAGGATCGCACGCCGGAGCATTATTCCGAGGATGTCCTAGAGGGCGCCCGCTTGATAGAGGGTCAGTGCTCGAAGGATATTATGTTTGAATAAATGTACCAGAATTGTGAAAACAATATTATGATACTTTAAAGCTGTGTTATATACCTTCGCCATTTATTTCCTCCTGTGCGGCCGTTTCTTACAACCTGAAAGTTTGCCAGTCGTCGGCTTCAGCCCCCTCGCATATAATACGGGGGTGTTCGGAATAGCACTTGATCACTCTTGACCCAACGTCTTGGTCCGAAACGGAGGTGTCAGTGTGGCGAACTAGGCAATCAGACTATATGGCTTTAACACCTTCACTTAGCCATCGAAGTTTTACGGTGGGTCTACGATGTAGCCCCTGGTATGCACGCAGTTATCCAAATACGGTTGCATTACATAGGTGACCATAAAGATGTTCCTTCGTGTAATACGGAAGAAATCGCAAAAGATGCTGATAAGTCGATGAGTGGTTGACCAGCTCTCGCCACATCATGACAGTCAGTTTTCGGCTTTCTCTACTGAGGTGTTTGACCAGGTGAACCAGAAACACAATCGCGGTAGTTCTCCCTTTACTATCCTAGTCGATAAGAAGGAACATAGGGTAGCAAGCACAGGAGCCGGGCAACCCAACTATTGACCAAAGACATGATTCGGAGCTGATGCATATAATGCCAAACTCGTGACGCCAAAGTATGCTATAGAGTTGTTCGGACTTTTTCGGCAACCCGTATATTGACGTATCAAGCCCCCGGCGATGTGTGCCGAGGTGTGTGCGTGAAACAACTAAAGAAGCAAGGTACGTTTGTATACAGAAAAGCAAATACTGAAGACGGATTATGTTCAGTGAAATCTGATTGATATGTCGAACGTAATCTTATAGATTTGACACCACCAACCAGGCCATCTTACATGCTAGGGGTCGAGGGCTAAAAGGGCTCTGTACAGGTTTCAAATAGAGTTTTTGGTCTACAAAAAATCTTTTGGACCTCCTGTCGCACGTCTGCGCTGCCTGTGAAAAGGCTTCCTTAAAGGGAGCAATCCCTGATTACTTGTAGGAAAGCCGGGCTCATGAAGAGTCCTTTCAGGTCCATAGGACGGACATGTATTGATTCACCTGTGGCAAAAAGATAAGAAAGTAGTTAGGAAAAAGGGAAAAGGTTAAAGTTCGGATGAACCGCTTTGTAGGTCTGTCCGTATTGTGCCTCCGCTGATGACCAAGGTATTTTGAGTGCATAATTATGTATGCGCGGTGTAAACTCTGTGGGTGCAAGAGGCGAACGACGGAGGTGGAGCTGCTAATCCAGCTCTAAAATTGACCGATCCTATGCAGTAGAGGTCGGCGGTTTAATGACCAATGAGATATGCGATTTGACGAGGCCACTTTGTACTTCGGTTGTGATTGCCACAGTATGCCCCTCAGTGCGGAGGGAGCGCTTCGTGTTTCCGTTGACCGTTATGACGTTGCGTGGACCGGGCATCTTAAGCTTTAGATGGGCGTAATTTGCGACTACATTGAAACGAGCAAAAGCGGTCCGCTCGAGCAGTGCATGGTAGCCAATGCGAAATGGGACAATATCGAAGATCAAGTCTTCGCGTTGGAAGTTTTCTGGTGAACCGAAAACGACTTCCAGTGAGATTGAGCCTATGCCGTGAGCTTCTACGCCGGGTATTATTCCCTTGAAGGTAGTTGTGGTGGGCTTGATCCTTGAGGGGTCAATGCCCATTTTGCGGATAGTGCCTTGGTAGAGTAAGTTGAGGCTACTGCCGCCGTCCATGAGGACTCGAGTGAGATGAAATCCGCCGATAATTGGATCGAGGACCAAAGCTGCCAAACCTCCGTGACAGATACTGGTTGGGTAGTCCTTGTGATCAAAAGTGATCGAGCGGGCCGCCTGTGGGTTTAGTTTTGGGGCGTCCAGCTTTATGGCGTGATCGTCTCGTAGTTCATGCTTATGCTCCCTTTTAGACGTATGCGTCACGTATATCACGTTTACTGTTTTCACTTTGGGGGGAAATTGCTTCTGTCCCCCAGTGCTCGGTAAGCGAGCCTCCTCTTCGTCGATGTCAATGGGCGGCCCCTTCCCTTTGTGTTTGGCATTGAGCTTGCCGGCTTGTTTGAAAACCCAACAATCTCTGTTTGTATGGTTGGCGTGTTTGTCGGGGCTGCCATGGATCTAACAGGGCCGATCCAGTATCTTGTCTAGACTGGATGGACCATCTTTGTTTGCCTTAAATGGCTTCTTCCGTTGATCGGTTTTGGAGCCACTAAATCTGGCGTTGACCAGTGTGTCTTGGGTTCCTGCAGTATTATTACGGCGCTTGTCTTTGTTGCTTCGTGGCTTGCCATTGCCGTCCCTGACAGGGGCGGAGCTGGAGCTAATGTTACCCTGATGCACCACTTAACCATAACGTAAAATTTTCAAGCAAAGATATATTGAATAAAGGCGGGTTTCACAGTTTGTGACACAAATTATCAGACATAATAGAAGACGGTGTATAAAAACAAAATGCAACATTCAAAATTCTTAATGTAATGATAAAACAAAGAACGAGATTACTTGAAAAGGATGTCTTGCATTTTCAGATTCCAAAACACATATCCACACATCAAGTACAAGAACCTACAAGATAAGGAATAGAATAAAATTTACATGTAAGCAAGTAGAACATAATAAAATGGCAAATCACTGTACTTAAATTGCTAAAAAAATTGGAAGTTGCCTTCAATTGAAATACTCAACAACTTGATCATTGGTGACCATTTTTATTTCTTCTTTCTCCACATAACAAATAACGTCAACACTCAAGTTGTCATCATTGAGGAGATTGTAGAAATAAGTTTTAATTAGTTTTCTAGGAAAACTCCTCTCAACTGTAGCGATAGCAATAGGTGACACAATCCCTAGTTTCAACAGCCAATAAAACAACAAATGCATAATATGCCTCCTTGTCTGCACCATTTTTGTTAGAGCTCAATGATTGTTGCTATGTTGGAAAAACTATTATCTGCATGCACATATGCAATCTAGAGGCATAGATCTTTATCAAGATCCCTGGCCTAAAACAATAGCCAACGCTACAAGTTCATAGATACAATCTGTTGCAACTTCTAAATTTTTAGGAAACATAACAATGGAAAGGAATACCGAGCAGCATTCAAATCGAGTGATGATTTAGTTTGTGATCTAGATCAAAAACTCAAAATCATATTGCTAATTTGCTATTTTGTTAAGAGAGAGGGGAAGATACATCTACGGTGTACGGCATGGGAGGCCGGAGGCGTGGCCAATCAGCGACCTGCTGGCAGCCACTGCGGGCGTACGCGTGAGCCGCCCGCCTGCCCTCCAGGAACAAATGGATCCAGGGCCTGAATCGGTCGGTTTGATTGCCGCCGCTAGGTGCTCGTGTGCTCGGGAGAGGATAGAGGAGATGTCAAGCCGGTGGAATCGCTAATTTATTTTGACAGAAAATCGGAAGACAGATTGCGCGTAATGGCTGGGAGTGTGCTTCACGTGGGCTGACCTTGTGTGCAGGGGCCTGTTGGTGCGGCCTGGTTCGATGGCCCTGATGCAATCCTGCTGGGCTTCCCTGATGCCTCGGCCCAAATAGCTAATATTTAGCACTAAAAATGTTCTTGGACCCTGTAGCCCGTGCCACATGGTTGGCCCATTGGGCTCCGCCCCTGCCCACATGGAATAGGAAAAAGGGAAGGGAGAAAGAAAAGGAAGGAAGGGGGCGCCCCCCTCCCTAGTCCAGTTCAGACCAATCCATGGGCAGGGGTGTGGCCACCCTTTGAGGCCTTTCTCTCCTTTCCCGTATGGCCCATTAAGGCCCAATACGAATTCACGTAACTCTCGGGTACTCCGAAAAATACCCGAATCACTAAGAACCTTTCCGATGTCCGAATATAGTCGTACAATATATCGGTCTTTATGTCTCGGCCATTTCGAGACTCCTCGTCATGTCCCCGATCTCATCCGAGACTCCAAACTACCTTCGGTACATCAAAACATATAAACTCATAATATAAATCGTCACCGAACGTTAAGCGAGCGGACCCTACGGGTTCGAGAACTATGTAGACATGACCGGGACACGTCTCCGGTCAATAACCAATAGTGGAACCTGGATGCTCATATTGGCTCCTACATATTCTACGAAGATCTTTATCGGTCAAACTGTATAACATACGTTGTTCCCTTTGTCATCAGTATGTTACTTGCCCGAGATTCGATCGTCGGTATCTCAATACCTAGTTCAATCTCGTTACCGGCAAGTCTCTTTATTCGTTCCGTAATACATCATCCCGCAACTAACTCATTAGTTACAATGCTTGCAAGTCTTATAGTGATGTGCATTACCGAGTGGGCCCAGAGATACCTCTCCGATAATCGGAGTGACAAATCCTAATCTCGAAATACGCCAACCCAACAAGTACCTTTGGAGACACCTGTAGAGCACCTTTATAATCACCCAGTTACGTTGTGACGTTTGGTAGCACACAAAGTGTTCCTCCGGTAAAAGGGAGTTGCATAATCTCATAGTCATAGGAATATGTATAAGTCATGAAGAGAGCAATAGCAACACACTAAATGATCAAGTGCTAAGCTAACAGAATGGGTCAAGTCAATCACATCATTCTCTAATGATGTGATTCCGTTAATCAAATGACAACTCATGTCTATGGCTAGGAAACTTAACCATCTTTGATTCAACGAGCTAGTCAAGTAGAGGCATACTAGTGACACTCTGTTTGTCTATGTATTCAAACATGTACTAAGTTTCCGGTTAATACAATTCTAGCATGAATAATAAACATTTATCATGATATAAGGAAATAAATAATAACTTTATTATTGCCTCTAGGGCATATTTCCTTGATCTCCCACTTGCACTAGAGTCAATAACCTAGTTCACATCGCCATGTGACTTAACACCAATAGTTCACATCATCATGTGATTAACACCCATAGTTCACATCGTCATGTGACCAACACCCAAATGGTTTACTAGAGTCAATAATCTAGTTCACATCGCTATGTGATTAACACCCAAAGAGTACTAAGGTGTGATCATGTTTTGCTTGTGAGATAAGTTTAGTCAACGGGTCTGCCACATTCAGATCAATATGTATTTTGCAAATTCCTATGTCTACAATGCTCTGCACGGAGCTACTCTAGCTAATTGCTCCCACTTTCAATATGTATCCAGATTGAGACTTAGAGTCATCTGGATCATTGTCAAAACTTGCATCGACGTAACCCTTTACAACGGACCTTTTGTCACCTCCATAATCGAGAAATATATCCTTATTCCACTAAGGATAATTTTGACCGTTGTCCAGTGATCTACTCCTAGATCACTATTGTACTCCCTTGCTAAACTCAGTGTAGGGTATACAATAGATCTGGTACACAGCATGGCATACTTTATAGAACCTATGGCTGAGGCATAGGGAATGACTTTTCATTCTCTTTCTATCTTCTGCCGTGGTCGGGCTTTGAGTCTTACTCAATTTCACACCTTGCAACACATGCAAGAACTCTTTCTTTGACTGTTCCATTTTGAACTATTTCAAAATCTTATCAAGGTATGTATTCACTGAAAAAACTTATCAAGTGTCTTGATCTATCTCTATCGATCTTGATGCTCAATATGTATGCAGCTTCACAGAGGTCTTTCTTTGAAAAACTCCTTTCAAATACTCCTTTACGCTTTCCAGAAAATTCTACATTATTTCCGATTAACAATATGTCATACACATATACTTATCAGAAATGTCGTAGTGCTCCCACTCACTTTCTTGTAAATACAGTCTTCACCGCAAGTCTGTATAGAACTATATGCTTTGATCAACTTATCAAAGCGTATATTCCAACTCCGAGATGCTTGCACCAGTCCATAGATGGATCGCTGGAGCTTGCACATTTTGTTAGCATCTTTAGGATCGACAAAACCTTCTGGTTGCATCATATACAACTTTTCTTTAAGAAATCCATTAAGGAATGCAGTTTTGACATCCATTTGCCATATTACATAAAATGCGGCAATTGCTAACATGATTCGGACAGACTTAAGCATCGCTACGAGTGAGAAAATCTCATCATAGTCAACACCTTGAACTTTGTCAAAAACCTTTTTCGACAAGTCTAGCTTTGTAGATAGTAACACTACTATCGTCATCTGCCTTCTGTTGAAGATCCATTTATTTTCTGACTTGCCAATCATTGGGCAAGTCCATCAAAGTCCACAATTTGTTCTCATACATGGATCCCATCTCAGATTTCATGGCCTCAAGCCATTTCGCGGAATCTGGGCTCATCATCGCTTCCTCACAGTTCGTAGGTTCGTCATGGTCGAGTAACATGACCTCCAGAACAGGATTATCGTACCACTCTGGTGCGGATATTACTCTGGTTGACCTACGAGGTTCGATAGTAACTTGATCTTAAGATACATGATCATCATCTTAGCTTCCTCACTAATTGGTGTAGGAGTCACAGGAACAGATTTCTGTGATGATCTACTTTCCAATAAGGGAGTAGGTACAGTTACCTCATCAAGTTCTACTTTCCTCACACTCACTTCTTTCGAGAGAAACTCCTTCTCTAGAAAGGATCCATTCTTGGCAACGAATGTCTTGCCTTCGGATCTGTGATAGAAGGTGTACCCAACAGTCTCCTTTGAGTATCCTATGGAGACACATTTCTCCGATTTGGGTTCGAGCTTATCAGGTTGAAGCTTTTTCACATAAGCATCGCAGCCCCAAACTTTAAGAAACGACAACTTGGGTTTCTTGCCAAACCACAGTTCATAAGGTGTCATCTCAGCGGATTTAGATGGTGCCCAATTTAATGTGAATGATGATGTCTCTAATGCATAGTCCCAAAACGATGGTGGTAAATCGGTAAGAGACATCATAAATCGCACCATATCTAATAAAGTACGGTTATGACGTTCAGACACACCATTACGCTGTGGTGTTCCAGGTGGCGTGAGTTGCGAAACTATTCCACATTGTTTTAATTGAAGACCAAACTCGTAACTCAAATATTCGTCTCCACGATTAGATCATAGAAACTTTATTTTCTTGTTACGATGATTTTCCACTTCACTCTGAAATTCTTTGAACTTTTCAAATGTTTCGGACTTATGTTTCATCAAGCAGATATACCCATATCTGCTCAAATCATATGTGAAGGTCAGAATACAATGATACCCGCCGTGAGCCTCAACACTCATCGGACCGTATACATCATTATGTATTATTTCCAATAAGTTAGTTGCTCGCTCCATTGTTCCGGAGAACGGAGTTTTAGTCATCTTGCCCATGAGCCATGGTTCGCAAGCATCAAATGATTCGTAATCAAGTGATTCCAAAAGTCCATCCGCATGGAGTTTCTTCATGCGCTTTACACCAATATGACTTAAGCGTCAGTGCCACAAGTATGTTACACTATCATTATCAACAACTTTGCATCTTTTGGCATCAATATTATGTGCATCACTATGATCGAGATTCAGTAAACCATTTACATTGTATGTATGAACATAAAAGGTTTTATTCATGTAAACAGAACAATAATTATTCTCTAACTTAAATGAATAACCGTATTGCAATAAATATGATCGAATCATATTCATGCTCAACGCAAACACAGAATAACATTTATTCAGTTCCAATATTAATCCCGAAAGTATAGGGAGTGTGCGATGATGATCATATCAATCTTGGAACCACTTCCAATACACATCGTCACTTCACCCTTAACTAATCTATGTTCATTCTGCAACTTCCGTTTTGAGTTACTAATCTTAGCAACTGAACTAGTATCAAATACTGAGGGGTTGCTATAAACACTAGTAAAGTACACATCAATAACATGTATATCAAATATACCTTTGTTCACTTTGCCATCCTTCTTATCCGCCAAATACTTGGGGTAGTTCCGCTTCCAGTGACCAGTCCCTTTGCAGTAGAAGCACTTATTTCAGGCTTAGATCCAAACTTGGGCTTCTTCACTTGAGCATCAACTTACTTGTCGTTCTTCTTGAATTTCCCCTTCTTCCCTTTGCCCTTTTTCTTGAAACTAGTGGTCTTGTCAACCATCAACACTTGATGCTTTTCTTGATTTCTACCTTCGTCGATTTCAGCATCATGAAGAGCCTGGGAATCGTTTCCGTTGTCCCTTGCATATTATAGTTCATCACGAAGTTCTAGTAACTTGGTGATAGTGACTAGAGAACTTTGTCAATCACTATCTTATCTGGAAGATTAACTCCCACTTGATTCAAGTGATTGTAGTACTCGGACATTACGAGCACATGCTCACTAGTGAGCAATTCTCCTCCATCTTGTAGGCAAAATATCGCCGAGGTCTCATACCTCTCGACACGGGCATGAGTATGAAATACCAATTTCAACTCTTGGAACATCTTATATGCTCCGTGGCATTCAAAACATTTTTGAAGTCCCGGTTCTAAGCCGTAAAGCATGGTGCACTAAACTATCAAGTAGTTATCACCGAGCTTTGTCAAACGTTCATAACGTCTGCATCTGCTCCTGCAATATGTCACCTAGCGGTGCATCAAGGACATAATTCTTCTGTGCAGCAATGAGGATAATCCTTAGAACACAGATTCAATCTGCATCATTGCTACTAACATCTTTCAACTTAGTTTTCTCTAGGAACATATCAAAATAAACAAGGAGCTACATCGCGAGCTATTGATCTACAACATAGATATGCTAATACTACCAGGACTAAGTTCATGATAAATTAAAGTTCAATTAATCATATTACTTAAGAACTCCCACTTAGATAGACATCCCTCTAATCATCTAAGTGATCACGTGATCCAAATCAACTAAACCATGTCCGATCATCACGTGAGATGGAGTAGTTTTCAATGGTGAACATCACTATGTTGATCATATCTACTATATGATTCACGGACCTTTCGGTCTCAGTGTTACGAGGCCATATCTGCATATGCTAGGCTCGTCAAGTTTAACCCAAGTATTCTGTGTGTGCAAAACTGGCTTGCACCCGTTGTAGATGAACGTAGAGCTTATCACACCCGATCATCACGTGGTGTCTCGGCACGACGAACTTTGGCAACGGTGCATACTCAGGCAGAACACTTTTATCTTGAAATTTAGTGAGAGATCATCTTATAATGCTACCGTCAATCAAAGCAAAATAAGATGCATAAAAGATTAACATCACATGCAATAAATATAAGTGATATGATATGTCCATCATCATCTTGTGCTTGTGATCTCCATCTCCGAAGCACCGTCATGATCACCATCGTCACCGGCGCGACACCTTGATTTCCATCGTAGCATCGTTGTCGTCTCGCAAACTATTGCTTCTACGACTATTGCTACCGCTTAGTGATAAAGTAAAGCAATTACAGGGCGATTGCATTGCATACAATAAAGCGACAACCATATGGCTCTGCCAGCGATTCTTGATAACTTCGGTTACAAAACATGATCATCTCATACAATAAAATATAGCATCATGCCTTGACCATACCACATCACAACGTGCCCTGCAAAAACAAGTTAGACGTCCTCTACTTTGTTGTTGCAAGTTTTACGTGGCTGCTACCGGGTTAGCAAGAACCGTTCTTACCTACGCATCAAAACCACAACGATAGTTCGTCAAGTTAGTGATGTTTTAACCTTCTCAAGGACCGGGCGTACACTTTTCAGTTCAACTAAAGTTGGAGAAACCGACACCCGCCAGCCACCTATGTGCAAAGCACGCGTCGGTAGAACCAGTCTCGCGTAAGCGTCTGGCGTAATGTTGGTCCGGGCCGCTTCATCCAACAATACCGCCGAACCAAAGTATGACATGCTGGTAAGCAGTATGACTTGTATCGCCCACAACTCACTTGTGTTCTACTCGTGCATATAACACCTACGCATAAAGCCAGGCTCGGATGCCACTGTTGGGAAACGTAATAATTTCAAAAAAAATCCTACGCACACACAGGATCATGGTGATGCATAGCAACGAGAGGGGAGAGTGTGTCCACGTACCCTCGTAGACCGAAAGTGGAAGCGTTAGCACAACGCGGTTGATGTAGTCGTACGTCTTCACGATCCGACCGATCCAAGTACCGAACGTACGGCACCTCCGAGTTCAGCACACGTTCAGCTCGATGAAGTCTCGCGAACTCCGATCCAGCAGAGCTTCACGGGAGAGTTCCGTCAGCACGACGGCGTGATGACGGTGATGATGTTGCTACCGACGCAGGGCTTCGCCTAAGCACCGCCACGATATGACCGAGGTGGAATATGGTGGACGGGGGCACCGCACACGGCTGGAATAGATCAACAGATCAAATTGTGTGTCTATGGGGTGCCCCCTGGCCACGTATATAAAGGATGGAGGGAGGAGGAGGCCGGCCCTCATAGGGCGCGCCCAAGTGTGGAGTCCTACTAGGACTCCCTAGTCCTAGTAGGATTCCACCTCCCACATGGAATAGGGAAAATGGAAGGGAGAAGGAGAAGGAAGGAAGGCGCCCCCTCCTAGTCCAATTCGGACCAGTCCATGGGGAGGGGTGCGGCCACCCTTTGAGGCCTTTATCTCCTTTCCCGTATGGCCCATTAAGGCCCAATACGAATTCCCGTAACTCTCCGGTACTCCAAAAAATACCCGAATCAGTCGGAACCTTTCCGATGTCCGAATATAGTCGTCCAATATATCGATCTTTACGTTCGACCATTTCGAGACTCCTCGTCATGTCCCCGATCTCATCCGGGACTCCAAACTACTCGTGTTCAGAGCATTGCATTGTCTAAGGGAGTAGGGTGAGTAAGCTGCGCCTACCAAGCTAAGCTTTCGTCGAAAAGGCGTCACTGCTTCCTTTTCGGCGCCCGCCCTTTATTTAGATGTTGGGGCAAAGCAAGCCCAAGGAAAGTCTAGGTTGGCGCTCCATCTCGGCCGGCATCCTGCTCTCGACATCAAACATATAAACTCATAATATAAATCATCACCGAACGTTCAGCGTGCGTACCCTACGGGTTCGAGAACTATGTAGACATGACCGAGACACGTCTCCGGTCAATAACCAATAGCGGAACCTGGATGCTCATATTGGCTCCTACATATTCTACGAAGATCTTTATCGGTCAAACCGCCATAACAACATACGTTGTTCCCTTTGTCATCGGTATGTTACTTGCCCGAGATTCGATCGTCGGTATCTCAATACCTAGTTCAATCTCGTTACCGCAAGTCTCTTTACTCGTTCAGTAATACATCATCCCGCAACTAACTCATTAGTTACAATGCTTGCAAGGCTTATAGTGATGTGCATTACCGAGTGGGCCCAGAGATACCTCTCCGACAATCGGAGTGACAAATCCTAATCTCGAAATACGCCAACCCAATAAGTACCTTTGGAGACACTGCAGAGCACCTTTATAATCACCCGATTACGTTGTGATGTTTGGTATCACATAAAGTGTTCATCCTGTAAACGGGAGTTGCATAATCTCATAGTCATAGGAACATGTATAAGTCATGAAGAAAGCAATAGCAACATACTAAACGATCAAGTGCTAAGCTAAAGGAATGGGTCAAGTCAATCACATCATTCTCTAATGATGTGATCCCGTTAATCAAATGACAACTCATGTCTATGGCTAGGAAACTTAACCATCTTTGATTCAACGAGCTAGTCAAGTAGAGGCATACTAGTGACACTCTGTTTGTCTATGTATTCACACATGTACTAAGTTTCCGGTTAATACAATTCTAGCATGAATAATAAACATTTATCATGATATAAGGAAATAAATAATAACTTTATTATTGCCTCTAGGGCATATTTCCTTCATTACGATCTGGTGGTAGATCAACTCTTGTAATCCTCATATTCATCAAGATCAATCAAGCAGGAAGTAGGGTATTACCTCCATCGAGAGGGCCCGAACCTGGGTAAACATCGTGTCCCCCGTCTCCTGTTACCATCGACCTTAGACGCATAGTTCGGAACCCCGTACCTGAGATCCGCCGGTTTTGACACCGACACCCGCGCCGCGGCCTGAGCAACGCCACGACGTTGGTACCCCCGGGCGCCGCCGTGGGTAGAGCCCTTTGTGTCACTCTCAGGATGCACCGGGCCGGCGTGCGCACCTGGACACCGGCAGAAGCGGCGCGCGACTGCGAGACCGTGGTAGAGCTCCTTCTAACATGGTTAGAAGACGGAGCGTGGCACGATCCACACAGCTTTCGCCGCCACTCACGCCAGCAGAAGCGTTGGCGCGCGTGCAACTATTCCTCAACTTCCCTCATGCTGCGGAGAAGCTCGACGAGTGGAGGGCCACCATCTGGAGCCTCATCAGCTTCACCAACAAAGATGAACCGCAGCTAGCGGGACCCTCGTGCCGGCGCTTGGTAGAACCGGTGCCCGCCGGAGGAGGGAGGACTGGGGGTGCTGCGATCACGGTGCACTCCTCTCCCCCATGCCAACAACAGCAGTCACTGGCTCGTCGGGCCGACGCTTGTGACAATGCTTCCACAGCGTCGTCCGACCCGTGGGCCCGCTGCGACCAAAGTCAAGTTCTTCAAGAGCGAGCTCAGGAGGACGCTCGGACCACCATTGAGCAGCGGCAGGAAGCACGCCATCAGTCGGATAGGCATGTGGTGCCCACTATGAACCACCCAACGCCGGGGGGTTCGGGCGACCTACCTTACGAGGTGGGTTGTCCGGCCTTTACCCATGAGCTGCGGCAGTTCCAATGGCCCTCCCACCGCACGTTCAAGCCTGATGTTGGGGAAAAGTACAACAGCAAGACTCACCCTTCGGAGTTCCTCAGCATCTACACCATCACGATGCAAGCCGCCAGGGCTCGCGACGACAAGGTGCTCGCCAACTACTTTTCGTTGGCACTTAAGCCCAATGTTATGTCATGGTTGATGCACCTGCCAGTGGATTCCATCTCTTCCTGGTCGAATATGTGCCACGAGTTTGTTAGCACCTTTACCGGAGGCCACCAAGCTCCTGGCCAGGCAAACGATTTGCATGTCATCCCCCAGAAGGACGGCGAGTCCCTACGCAAGTACATACAAAGATTCAACCGTGTGCAGTACAGCATCCCAGATGTTCACCCCGATGTTGTCATCAGTGCATTCAATCAAAATGTGCGCAACTGCAAGATGAGCGAAGAGCTGGGGATGAATAAGGTCAAGGATGTAGCCGAGCTTTATGTTCTGGCTGACAGATGTGCTCGAGCTGAAGAAGGAAGGAAGTACCCCGGCGAAGATGCCGACGCGAAAACTGACTCCACGGACGAAGATGTTGCCGCCCCAGCAAGGAAGGGCCGACGCTGCAATAGGAAGCATAAGGGCAAGACCGTGCTTGCCGTTGAGGGATCCGGCGACCCCGGCGCCGCCAACAAGGCCAAGGTTGACGACCTCGGCAAGGAATTTGCCGGGTGCGCCGCCTGCCGGGCCTTGGCGGCCGCCAACAAGCCAGGAGGCTCCGACAAGCAGTATTGCAAGATCCATCGCACCAAGGGCCACGACCTCCAGGACTGCCGACGGGTTGAGCTACTTGCAGAGAAAGAAAAGGCTGAATATGAGAGGCGGGACAAGGAGAAGGGCCAGGATGGTGCTGAGGGGCCCGGCAAGAAGCATGGCGGCCAAGGAGGTCACCGCGGCAAGGATAATCAACAAGAGAGGCCTGCTCGAGGCCGTGAGAAGAAGGAGGGAGATGACGATCATGGGGAGGACGACGAGTCCGGTGAGCATGAGTTCCAGAAAGCTACAGAGGCCATGTGCGTCGATGGTGGCGCCTCGTTTCATACCTCTCACCACCGGCTGAAGCAGTGGGCGCGTGAGGTCACTGCGACAGAGCCGTCATTCGATGCCTAGAAGCCACTGAAGTGGTCCAGCACACCTATCATTTTTTACACCGAGGATCACCCCGATCGCACGACTGCGGTCAGGTGTTTGCCGTTGTTGATTTCACCAACAATATGCAACCTCAAGGTGACAAAAGTGCTAGCTGATGGTGGGGCCGGTCAGAACTTGATCTCGCCCGCTGTGATCGAGAGGCTGCAAATCCCCGATGGAGATCTCAAGGAGACGGGCACGTTTCAAGGAGTCAACCCGGGGAGGAGTCAGCCGAAAGGTAAAATCATGTTGCCTGTTACTTTCGGGGGCGAGCTGGACTACGGGACGGAGAAGATCATTTTTATGTCACCAAGATCCGTCTGCCCTACAATGGGATCCTTGGCCGCCCAGCGCTGGCCAAGTTCATGGCGGCATCACATTACGCCTACAACACGTTGAAGATGCCCGGGCCGCTGAGCATCATCACCGTCCCCTCTGACAAGAGGGACGCGCTCATCTGCGCCGACCAGCTCTACCGGGAGGCAGTTGCAGCAATGGTCGCCAAGGCACTTGCTCCTGCCGCTGAAGCCCTGGGAGGGAAGAAGACCGGCAAGACCTCTGCCTCTGCCGGCAAGGCCCCTTCCGATGAGACCTCTTCCGGCAAGACCTCCTGCACCCACTCCGGCAAACGCGCCTCTTCAGAGTGTTGCGCTCCCGTCGAGGACGTGCCAGAGAGCTCCACCGGCAAGAGCAAGAAATCCAAGGCAGCACCACCAGAGACTAAGAAGGTGCCCGTCAAGGAGGACGGCACGGGCGGGGCTTTTATCATAAGGTCCACCCTTGACAGCAAATAGGAAAGCGCGCTCGTCGCCTTCCTGTGGGCGAATGTCGATGTGTTTGCATGGCAAGCATCCGACATCCCCGGCGTTCCCAGGAAGGTGATTGAGCACCATCTTGTTGTCTGTCCTCATGCACAGCCCGTCAAGAAGAAGGTCAGGAAGCAAGCTTTGGAGCAGCAAGAGTTTATCATCGAAGATATCAGGAAGTTAGAGGTGGCAGGCTTGGTTAGAGGAGTGCTCCACCCCACATGGTTGGCCAATCCAGTGGTAGTACGTAAGGCAAATGGGAAGTGGAGGCTGTGTATTGATTACACAGATATCAATAAGGCCTATCCAAAGGATCCTTTCCCTTTTCCACGCATTGACCAGATTGTGGACTCCACTGCCGGGTGTGACCTGATGTCATTCCTCGACGCCTATTCAGGATACCATCAGATCTTCATGATGAAGGAAGACGAAGAAAAGACCGCGTTCATCACCCCATGTGGTATGTACTGTTTTGTACGAATGCCTTTCAGGTTGAAAAGCACTGGTTCGACGTTCGCCTGAGCGGTCCAAATTGGTTTTGAGCCCCAGCTGCATAAAAATATGGAAGCTTACATGGATGATATAGTGGTCAAAACCAAGGACAAGGCCACACT
This sequence comes from Aegilops bicornis, assembly GCA_021605145.1. Classification (NCBI taxonomy): domain Eukaryota; kingdom Viridiplantae; phylum Streptophyta; class Magnoliopsida; order Poales; family Poaceae; genus Aegilops; species Aegilops bicornis. Next base: position 364,850,106 of record CM038670.1, read on the forward strand.
CGTGCAGGATCTGGAAGAAACATTTGCAAACCTACGTAAGATCAACCTCAAGCTCATCCCAGAGAAGTGCGTGTTCGGCGTCCGAATGCGGGATCGAAGAAAATCCCGACAAGATCAAAGTGATCGAGCAGATTGAGGCGCCGAGACGGGTCAAAGACGTCCGTAGGCTCGCCGGCTGCATTGCTGCTCTAAGTAGGTTCATCTCCAAATCTGTTGAGCGCGCCCTCCCCTTTTTCAAAATTTTGAAAAAGGCGGGTCCAATGAAATGGACTCCGGAGGCAGAGGTAACGCTACAGGATTTGAAGAAGTACCTCTCCTCCACGCCAATACTAGTCGCACCTAAACCACAAGAGCCATTGCTGCTATATCTAGCGGCGACGAATCAAGTGGTTAGTGTTGCGCTAGTAGCACAGAGGAAACTTGAGGAAGAAGCAGCAGTAGCAGCGGAGCCGTCGGATGGTGGGCCGGGGCTCTCCCCGGCAGGGCCTGACGCTGGCAAGGCCCAGTCCCGGCAAGACAGAGTCTGCGCAGATGGGCGAAGTTGAACAAAAGAAGAAGGTGGTGCAGCACCCAGTTTATTTTGTCAGTTCCCTCTTGTAGGGGGCTAGATCAAGATATTCCGGGATGCAGAAGCTACTTTTCGGCCTCCTTATGGCCTCGAGAAAGCTGCGTCACTATTTCCAAGCACATGAGATCACCGTCGTCACCCGCCTCCCTCTGCAAGGAATCTTGCACAACCCAGATGCGACTGGGAGGACTGTGGAGTGGGCGTTGGAGCTGTTGAGCTTTGGTCTCAAGTTTGAAAGTACTTCAATGATCAAGAGCCGAGATTTGGCAGAATTCATAGCAGAATGGACCTCAACGCCCGACGAGGAGATTCAAGAGACCACCCTTCCTGGCAAGGAGACGAGCAGTGATTGGATCATGTACTTCGATGGGGCTTTCTCGCTACAAGGTGCTGGTGTCGGCGTGCTACTCGTCGCACCCACCGGAGAACACCTCAAGTACGTGGTCCAGATGCACTTTCCCCGGGAAAAAACAACAAACAACACGACAGAGTACGAGGAATTGCTTGCCGGTCTCAGGATCGCGGCAGACCTCGAAATCAGGAAGCTCATCATCAGAGGTGATTCGCAGCTCGTCGTCAAGCAAGTTAACAAGGATTACCGGAGCCCGTTGATGGAGGCCTATATGGATGAGGCGAGGAAGTTGGAGGAGCGTTTTGACGGTCTACAAGCTGAGCATGTTCCCGAAGCAGAGAACAGGCTACTTTCAATTTCACAAAAGGAGAAAGAACGGTGTGAAATTGAAGTGAATTCCTCGGGAGGACGGACTGGAGCTGTTGGCATAGATACATGGAAGCATGTGTGGCTCCCATATAGGGTCAAGAGCCCTTGCCGGCAAAGCGTCCGGCAAGGTTTCTTCCGCCCACCGCTCTCCGGGATGCAACCGCGCTTAGTAACCAAGTGTGAAGCGTGCCAGTTCCATTCAAAGAAGCTTCGTCAACCAGCCAGAGCTCTTCAGACAATCCCTTTTTTCCTGGCCATTTTCGGTCTGGGGGCTCAGACACACTGTGCCTCTTTCCCCATGTTGTCGGGGGCTTTAAGTACTTGTACGTCGCGATCGACAAGTTCACAAAGTGGCCGGAAGTATAACCAGTGAGAAAGGTGGCAGCACAATTAGCCGTCAAGTTCTTCAAAGGGCTAGTCTGCCGTTTTGGTGTGCCAAACAAAGTCATCACCGACAACGGCACGCAGTTCACGAGCCGCACCTTTATGCAGTATATCTAAGACCTCGGTAGCAAGGTTTATTTTGCTTCTGTCGCTCATCCCAGAAAACGCAGAGGTATTGCGAGGCCTTAAGACCAGGACTTTTGACAGGCTACACAACATTACAAGTCAATAAAATCCACCCTTTATTGGAAAAGAATATCCAACTATTATTCACTACGTGTGCATTTTGGTTCTAATAACACAGTTGAACTGAAAGGCAAACTGTGTGCATCACAGATGGTAAAAGTGGTGCTCGTATTTTCTTCATCAATAAACAAAACAAAGATAATTTCACCTTAAGCAGCTTGAAATATACATTGCACAGGCCCCGGTTCGTACATTGATTGGAGTTCTTAATTTTGGCAATTATCTCTCTCTACTTAAAACAAAACCAAAAGAAGAGAGAAGGGAAGTGATTCTGGATCTCTATTTTCTTTACAACTGTTGCAGGTTGTTGACGATTGAAACCAGATTAGTAGTGCCCGTTTGTAGTTTACACCTGGAGGAGACCTAGCATCAAGATTTGATCCGGAGCAAGGATATCAACATAGCTCATCCTCGGCTTGCAATTTTGGAGCGCCTTTTTCAGCATAAATAGTTATTGCAGCAGTGGAAACTGCAGCAACCGTAAAGCCAATTCCGTTGTAGATGATCTGATCCACTGACAAGAAAGACCCTTGGCTAGTCGCCGCAGCCAAGCTTTGAACGAGCTTCCCACTGTTCACAACAAATATCGACAAAATTAATTTACCCATACCACAGAAAGATAATTAAACCAGGCATATATGTTTACATGTATAGAATAAGATACATAATCCTGAAACAGCTAGATATAATTCCTGCGAGACCATCTTATTTTTCACCAAGGACAGGAGCTAGCAAGTGCATTATTTCTCATACTGCATCCAACTATGAATCTTACAAACCCCCCTCCGACACACACACACACACACACTGTAAACCAAGAGCCCAGGTGGAAAATTTGGATTTGTACGTCGGAGGGATGTGCTGCCTGAAGCACTATAACTAGATTGATCGCATAGAAGATTAGAAATGAAGAAAGGTGCCGACAAAATTTCTACCCTCCATGGCCAAAGTTGAACTCACAAAGCAGATTTTGCATTGGCAAAAACTCATAAAGCTAACGAAATTTATGCTAGCAAAAGGTATAGGTGCGCATCATCATTCCAATTCCGTAAAATAGCAGATTGGGTGAGATACAATCAAGTTATTCGTGAACTATTTGCAAATGGATTCAATAACCACACCAATACTGACTTACTACCTACAGAAGGCAAAATGTGGAAGAGGTACAAACCTATAAATTGCAAGGAGGGTTTCATGTATGGTTCCCGCCATTGAACCAGCTATATATGGACAATATTTGACATTTGTAGCCACGGAAGCGTAGTTAAAAACTATATATGGAAACGGAGAAATCCTAAGTAAAGCAACTGCCCTAAATTGATGGAACCAATCTCCTTCACCAGCAAGTCTAACAAAAGCAGCTTTCTTCGGCCATTTTTCCAACCATCTCTGCATGACAACCATCAACCATTATTTCCATAAAATATGAAGACACGAACAAACTGGTTTCATGTACTATCTGGATAAAACATAGCTGAAAAGATGGGACTGAGAGCCTCACGTGTATTCTGGAATGGAACGCAGATCCTATACAAAATGGTAATGACATGCCTATGCTCATCGCCGTTGTAATTATCAGAAAGCCATAACCATATCCAAAGGTCATCCCCGCAATCCACATAAAGGGAGAAGAAGGTATCAAGACACTTGGGAATAAAGCGATTGCACCAAAACATATTAGAAGAATAACTGGTTGGCTGAAAGTTCTTGATTGCCAGTCAATAATCGGCACAACCACCTGTGAAGGACAGAAACATGCAAAACAATGTCAGCAACAAACCAAGAGCATACTAGCACAATATCTTAGAATCAAAAGCAGCTACAGAAACACATGCAGGTGTGCAAACAGTCTGTTTAAGAGGGCAACAAGATAATTCACTGAAATTGGTACAGGTAGCATAACTATGAGATGCTAATCAGTCTACAATTGCATGAGAATTCGTAATATTGAGGTTGATACAGAGAAAGATCATCAATAGGCAGCTGAGCATCCTTATGATCATGAACTTCTTGGTGGGGGTGGGGGGCTTGCCCACATAATTTATTTCAGGTAACACCAGCAAGCAGGATCCAAATGCAAGCATAGTTGTACTTTATGAGCTCTATCCTTGCAACATTTTACATTGTTCTGACCTAATCATATGAACTTTTGGAAGGGGTCAGCTGATGTAGTTAGAAATGATGGACAGAGTTGTAAACATTTCTTCCATGATGTTGACGACAACCAAAATTATGTCGGAAAATACGAAGACAAATCACCTTTTAAGAAAAAGCAATTACACCAGCCAACTTCAAACCAGGTATGAGAATATAAGCAAGACCCTACATCTGGTAGGAATCCTTCTCTCCTTTTTAAAGATTTTTTTCAGCATCTGACTGATTTACGAGGGAGACACCTGTAATTCTGGGGATCTGATGGGGTATGATTTGTGTGTGCCTATTGCATTCTCACCACCTAACCGCTTGATATTTATCTGGTTTGGTTCTTCGATCCTCTCGCTTCTCTCCACCCGCCCGGTGCTCTCCCTAAAAACTCCCGTCAAGTCCTAGCCGCTTCGCGGATGTACATTCTTATAAGAAGTTCCATCGCTGCGCCACTTCCTCCCACACCACCGCCTGCTTCTTACCCAATTAAGACAGTACCGCACGTCCCCACCACTGCCATCGGCACCCTTGCACCGTGCTGCAATGACCACCTTCAAGCCGCTGCCCCTGAGATCCAGCGCGTCGTCGTCCAGTCATATGTGTGCCCAAGCCCTGAAACCCCCTTGGCTGCCAGGAAGTCGTCCCTGGCCATGGCCACCATCACCCTCTTGCAAGGCAGCACCACAAGCCACAGCGTCGCCTCGGTGCATGCCGGGCAAATCCTTGGGTCGTCTACCTCGGTGTTAGGGCGTGCGCACATGAATCACCTCCGATCCGTTGTCCAATCATATGTGTGCCCCGGCAGCATGGCGTTGGCTGCGTTCCAGAAGTAGGGGTGCACTAGTAGCATGCCACTTCTGGCCGCGCATAGGCGCAGGAGCCCCTCGTCCGCGGCGGGGAGGGTAACGTTGTTCGTGATGTTCACGCGCATCCTGTCGCTGGCAAGTAACAAACAGGACGTGGTCGAGCCACGGCTTGGGGCCTGCAAGGCGAGTGCTCAAGTGCCCCCACCAGTTGAGCTTCAGGTCCAACTCCAGGAAGTTTGATTCAGTAATCAGCTTCGGTTCCAAGTTTCAGTACCTTTAGAAATATTGTTTCGTAATCAATTTTGCTTTGCCGAGATGGTAGGGCTTGATCTTGAGTGCTCAAGTGCCCCCACCAGTTGAGCTTCAGGTCCAACTCCAGGAAGTTTGATTCAGTAATCAGCTTCGGTTCCAAGTTTCAGTACCTTTAGAAATATTGTTTCGGTAATCAATTTTACTTTGCCAAGATGGTACCTTTGGATACAATTGTTACACAATTTATCCAATCCATGAAATCAGTTTTTAACAAATCTGTTTCATGTGACTCCTGGTGATGTTTTTTCATATATATATAATATTTGCACCGTATGACCCTTTCCTTGTTTCAAGGTCAATTAATATCAAGTATACTGTATCTTTCTTAACATGGATTGTGTCATTCCCCTACGCCCAGTACAGTTAGTGACATTTTTATGAAAGTGGAAGAAATGTTCTTCTCATTGTAGCTCATGTTGATTTTCATATATAACAGTACTATTACTGATTTATGTTTCCGTTTCGAGGTCACATTAATATCAAGTAGACTATATGTCCAGTTATATTTCTTTACATTACGATGATGCTATTGTATCATCCACCCTTTGTGTTATTTCCCTGCGCCCAGTACAATTAGGCACAATTTCTTGAAAATGATGTTTTTTTTATTGTAGCTCATGTTGATGGTATATACAGTCAATTATAAGAGGTTGGAAACCAGATATTAATTATTTTGAAGATGTTTTTCCTTGCCATATTTCTCTGTAACAGGCTGTTTGATTTGAAGAATTTGCTTTCTTAGGATATATATATTATAATAAAGCGGTGTCTTCTCCCTTAACAATAGAGGATATGCGTAACTAGCTTGATGTTTCACATATTTAAGAAGCAAAATTAGTTTCATGGTGTGAAAAATAGTTGATGAGTTCTGTATAGTCCAGGTTGCCTCTTCTACTTCCATCTCTTGAATTTTTTTAAGCTAGGGACGCCGATAACTGCCACACGTGTGGCACAATGGGCACACGACCACACGACCCTGTGTGGCATACCCAGGAGACAGCCCACACGACCCTGTGTGGGCGCACATTAAAACTGCCCACACAACCCTCCCGCCGGACAATTCAGTGCGAGCTGCTCCCCAGCCCGCACAGCACACACCCCTCATACAGTTCTCTGCACAAGCTTTTACTGTGACTAAAAAAAGAAAAAAAAAGGCCCAGTCTGATCCAATTCATATAATGTGACTAAAAAACCCAGATTTGGCTGTGACTAAATAAAGCCCAGATATTGCCATGGTGATAAAAATGAAAAGTTCCCACAATGAAAAAATTTAGTGTAAAAATTATCATGCTACAAAAATAAAGAACCAATTTGAATAAAAATTGAAAAAAGATCAAGGCAATTTGCACCTGAACATGGTGGCAAACCAAAAAAATTGGAGAGACTATTAATGAAAACAATTTGGCATGACAAAAACAAAAGCGGGAAACTCACATACATACAAAGTTGCCATACAACTTGCCATGCTACATAAATGTACATTTGTGGTGAGCGATGGAGGCGAAAATTTCCGTGTATGTGAAAATAAAATTGCCACGATGATGAATGTAAATTTGATATGGCAATAAAAACATAAGTTTGCCATGGCAAAAATAAAGAAGTAAAAAATCAGCATGGCAAATCTATTGCATGCACTATACCATTTGCTGAACACATAATAACAAAAAAAATGCAACATATTTGCCATGATCCATTTAACCAAATTTCCCATCGTTTGAAAAAAACAATTACCATTGTTTGGGGAAAAATACCATGAAATATGGCAAATCTATTCTATGTTACTAAATCTGCCATGCTTCGTGAAATAGAAATGCCATGGTGGAGGGGGGGGGGGGGGGATTGCCAGCAAATCAAATGCATGTGATATGACAAATTTGAGGTCGAGGAGGCGCCATCAGGGTAGTGCGCACGGGGGCATGAAGCTTGCGCGGCGGCGGGGTAGCGCGGCGGGGCTTCCTGGAGCTCGGCGGCGACGGGAAGAGCGGCGTGCCGCCTGGAGCTCAACCATACAGGGAGTCGCGATATGGCCGGCGGCGCGTATCGAGCTCCCTGAGGTGCTGACGCCGCCGAGTTCCTCCTCTTCATGCCGCGGCACCGCCCAGCTCCACGCCGCCTCTCTCGTCTCTCCGCCGCGGCCCCCAGCCTCCGCCTTGCAAACTGCCATCACCTCGCCATGGAATCGCTGGGAGACACCGGATTTGAGAGAGGGGGAGATATAAATGGGGAGGGAGGAAGACGAGAGAGGAAGCGAGGTGGATAAGGTTGGGGTAGCTCGGGTCATCCGGTGTAACGCGATTTTGGAACGCACAACAGCAATGGATTGCGTGGCACTGGATTTGTTTCAAACTTCGTGCTATTTGATCCAATGGTTATTAGGGCGTTTGGACCAATTGTCTTCGTGCCACACGTGTGGGCATTATCATTTAGGTAAGCTGGAGCTTTAGGTACTACTTCAAGAAATATAGTCCAATAGGACCACGGAGGTGTGTCCCGGTAGAGTGAAAAAATATCCTCTACCTTATGCCCTATGTGTTAGTTATTTATATAGGGATATCTGATTCAGACCCTAGATTGCATAGATGCTGTTAGTATGATTCAGTCTCTCCAGCTTTTTTATGTCAACTAGGAAAGTCTGCAGTGATTTGAAAAGCTACTCTTGATAACCATGTAGTATCTCATCATGCTCTTCCTTCAAAGGGATAACAGTGCCTTTCATAGTATATTCTCCTGGATAGTTCTGTCCTAGTTCTAACATTGGAATATGGTAGATTGACCTCTGAATCAAATTAAGGTTTCTAGACCCTTTCGCATTGTTACGCCATCATCCATCTGTATTCTAAATATTCCAAGTGAAACCATTCAGTAATTATTCTTATATATGTTGCCATGTTGCTACAAGTTAGTAATTTGATGAAACCACGCCACTGTTCCATCAGTTACTACCTAAGAGATTGTTGCTTTCTTTATTTTCTACCATCTGAACCTGACTAAGAGAAATAGTTATTTTCGAAGTTGATAGCATGTTACATTAATCATTTACACTATTTGACTCATGGAGAGAATATGATCCTGTTATTCACCTGAATATCATTCCTACCAGCTGATTTTAGGACATATTCAATCATCATGGCTGATTTCCTTTCCCCTTAGCAGTTGCTTAAAGAGAACAACTGAACAAGACTGACTTCATTTGATGCATTATATACATATATACATACCTCTAAAACCAAGCATGTTGAGACTTTTTAAATATACACAAGAAAATGCATTGTGGGCATTGCGGTGTCTAGCTCAGAAAGTGTCATGGCGGCAACTTTTGCCAAAGATAAACCAACAATTTAGTAGTCAAGGAACCATCCTTTGTCCTTATGCATGGAAGAAAAAGATCATCTAATCGGTAAAACCAAACAGAGGATTCATCAATTATATAAGAAACTACATAGCTGCATGCGAGCAATGCGAGGCGTGCCGCCGCACATAGCATGGCCAGTAAGACCCTATTTATGGACTCTATACGTGCCAACTACAAGCATGGCTGGCAATAGTAACCACATCAATTAAGCCATAACCGAAACTGATCTAAGGAGATGTATCAATGTTACAATTCTGCTATCAATTGAGATCTTTGAACAGACTATAATAAAACAACCTCACAATCATGCAAAAATACAACGACAGAATTAAATTAAGCATCAAATATATCCCTGCAGGACACAGTTAATACTAGCAAGTGGATACAGGGAATAAACAGTACGGCATCTTGATTCCCAAACATATCAGGATCCAATAGTCTTATGAGATTGTCCCTACCCGTCCACCATTTAGAGGAGGCACCTACACCCCCAGAGCATCAAGCTGACACCACATACTGGGTTACTAAATGAGCGAACATATTAAGGCATTGACTTTTTTTTCGTATTAGCAGAACAATTTTCCAATATTGTTCATTCAACAGTGACATTCCAATTTGATCCAAACAATCATTTAAACTGGTTTCCAGATGAAATCCATTAAATATCCATATTCATACAACAAAATAACAAATCGACCAGCTAAAACACAAACAACTACTGCGTTCATTTACCTAATGGTCAACATAAATTAGAAAATTATATATGCATAAAACGGTACTTCCTCGGTTCCAAATTATAGCCTAACAAAACGTCTTATAATTTGGGACGGAGGTAGTACATAGTTCAAGGATCAAGCAGGAAAATAAAAAATAATAACAAGAAATCGATAATTAGTAGGAAACACAGAGTAGATAGAATAGGCAAAAAATTGCAGCATAGATCGCGTTAAATGAAAAGACTCAACAGAAACAGCATGAGCAAAACACAACACAGAAAGAAAGATCTAGCATCCGTGACGAAATTAGGTGGGGGAAAACGCGTTGCAAGGAAGCTTCCAAAGGAGAGGACACGGAGAGAGCGCACCTTCTTGATGACGAGTGGGCCCAGGAAAACGACGGCGGCCGCGGCGGCGCCGGCGAGGAAGATCCCGAGTACGGCGACCTTCGCCCACCAACGGATCGCGCGGCATCGCAGCAGTCTTGGGCACTCCCCCTCCTCCTTTACCGCCTCCTTGATAGCGTCCACATCCTCCGGGATCCTCATGTACTCGCCGCGTCCGCATCCGGCACCGCCACTGGCGGCCCCCGACATTCCCATGGGCCGGACGCGATCAAGCGAGCATGCCCAAGGGGACACCCCCCCGGATTTATTGGGTGCCTAATTGGTCCGCGCAAAGCCAAATCTGGCTCGAGCTGGGCGGATTTCCGGGGTGCTATGTGCGATTGAGGAGCGCTAGGGTTAGGTACAGGGAGGGGGAGGAATTTATGAGGAGTAGGAGGGAGGTAACGGCATTGGAGCGGACTCGGTTCTGGTGGGCACTGGAGGCAGGGGAAACCGGAATATTTTTATTTATTTTTTAAATTGGAAACCGGAATAATTGTGTGGGTATTTTGACAGCCTAAGAGCATCTACACTCGCCTCCCCTCACCTATTGTACTAAAAGATACCCCGCGCGTTGCTGCGGATACACATGTTAAACTGTAAGCTCTAATAAACATCTGAGTCAGTAAGAATACATGTTGTGAAAACCCATTTTAAATTGTATGATCTACTAAACATCTGACCCGGTGAGAGCATATGAAGAAAAGCAATTACATCTTTTCTTATTTATTAATACTACATGGAGATTCATACATCAGGGATACACATACATGAAACTGGCTACTGGTGTATGTATGCACCGACAAATTGTTTATAAATCTGAATTACACCCGCTATAATTCTCAATATACAATATATACGCTAAGAAAAATAATTAATTAGTTAATCTAGAGGGTTGTTGCCTTCGATATATTTTGTTTGAAACAATACGCCAGGAAGCAAGGAAATCACTCAAGAAATTCGTAAAGATTGTTACTTGGGTTTTCAGTAATAAAAAATTTGATTAGACATTCCAAAGAATAAAAGAGATTCAGAAATATTAACTGTTAATGGTATAGCCTTGGATGCAACTGTATATGGGAACAACAAAAAAAGGTAAATGACACTAATATAGTAGCTAGCGGAAGAAAATATAGCTTTTAAGATATTGTGCATTTTTCATCTGTCAGTGAGCATCCATGCAAAAATAAAATAAAATAGAAAGTGAATATGCGCTTACCAATAGAAGATGCCTTGTCTAATGGGCTATATTAAAAGTTGAGTAAAGAACGCCAGCAAGAAGTGTATTAGCATAGCAACCACTTCATCTATGCAATTGTCCTTCCGCTGCATCATTACAAAGGAGTGTGTTAGCATAACAGTCAGAATTAATACAGCCAATAAAGGGTGCACATGAAAACTACAGGAGGAGAAGATCGGCATTCATTGAAAAACATGAAGAAACAAAAACTCTTAGTCCCCTTGCTAGAGAAAAGGAGAATAAGATGGGATTTCCATGGACTAACCAAACTGTGCCAGGTCACTCAGATCTACCAATTTGTGTTGAACGCCGACAAAAAATACAGAGAAGGAGAGATAGTGAAGGTCAAAACGAAGAGATGTTGCATGTGAAAGAAATCAAAAGGAAAATATAGAGGAGGAAAGCGACTGCAGCTCACGTTGTAGTGGAGTGCAAGATGGTGGGGCGGGCCTTCAGTTCAAGGTTGTGGTATGGAGGAGCATGGAGGCCTGCATCCCAGTCCACGTGTTGAGGGCGTCTAGATGGAGTATATATGGGCGAAGGTGATGAACGGATTGTTCCATCTCCCGTCATTTTGCGGAGAAAATTAATGGTCATGAATTGTTGTCTCTCCTGTTATTATGTAAATGAAAGACGAAGGCAAATAGTTCTGCGTGATTACTCATGCCACTGAGAATAATATAGCTCTTGACAAAGACAAATAGAATAAAAAATATTTTTTCAGAGATGAGGTGGCATGTGTAGGGCACATATGGTGAGGTGGATAGGCTGTATGTCAAGAGAAATAGATAGTGGGGATAAACTATTTAGGTATTATAGATGCATGCACATTCGCGAGAGTCGCCTCTCATTTTCTCGCTGCTATAACTAGGCCTGAAATTTCATCATCTATTTTTTTAAGATGAGGCACTTGCATGTTCTCATTTTTTCGCCGTTGTAACCAGACCTGAAATCTCATCACCTATTCTTTTTAGAGATAAGGAACTTTTCTTTTTTTCGAAAAAACTTCCAATCTATTCATCTTCAATCATGACAGTACAACGAACACCAGACATAAAAATTACATCCAGATCCGTAGATCATCTAGCTTAATTTACTACAAGCACCAAAGCGAAGGCGGTTGGCCGTCATTATCGCCCCTCCATCACCGGAGCCGGGCACAACTTGTTGTAGTAGACAGTCGGGAAGTCGTCGTGCTAAGGCCCATAGGACCAGCACCCCAGAACAGTAACCGCCGCTGATAGAGGTGAGGGTGTCCCGATCTTTCGATGAGATGATAACTATCGATTTGGTGGATTCGACGTTGACGATCCGACTACAAACGTGCACGACGTTGTGCCTTTGATGAGGACATGACTACCTTGGATAAGACCAAAAATATTGCATACATGCATATTTGGCAGGTGATTTCTAGTGCAAACTATGCAATAATCTATTTATGTTATCCAGAACAAAAATACTTCACATACTTTTGTGTCTTGTCTAATTGCAGGTGTATGGGACATTTGTACAATACACATATGAAGATAAGGGAAAAGGAGAAGCTTAGGTGCTGTTCAAAAAGTTCTCTCAAGTCACTTTTGGGCCAAGAGAAGATAAAGTCCAAGTCTCTCACATTCTGGATTCAGATTCGGACTGCACAGACATACCTGACTCAAAACGCCAATAACTTTTTCATACGGACTCCGAATTGGGTGATTCTTTTTTTGTTGGAAAGTAGATTTCATGCTCTTTACAACCCAATTGGAATCACCTTAAAATCTGTCTGGAGCGTTCAGTTATGGACGAAACAATCTGACGCTGCACCAGAATCCGAGTCAAACTACAAGTCCAAAGGTGTTACGTCACCTCCACTTGGGCCCATTGGCCTTGTACGACCTAGGATTAGTTTTAGGCTGCCTTGGGACGTCCTCCCACCTCCTTGGCCGTCACCCCTTGCTCCTATATAAGTAGATCCATCTAGTAGCTTTTCCCTTAGGATTTGTTTAGTTAAAAGTAGCCATTGCAACTTCGTGTACTTCGTTTGTGTCCAACGACCAGACCAAGACCGTTTACGGATCCCCACCATTATCAATATTTCATATATATATTCGCAATATTCAGATTGCTTTATCATATTCTTGCTTGTTCTTCGATTGCTTGCAGGAATAGACCTTCGTGGTCAGGCTGATTGTGCTTCCAAAGATCGCCAAGAACCTCGGGAGATTGGTTTAGCGATTGCTAAGGCACAACATCGTGCACGTTTGTAGTCGGATCGTCAAAGTCGACTCCACCAAATCGATAGTTATCATCTCATCGAAAGATCGGGACACCTTTGCCTCTATCAAGTGGTATCAGTTTTCATGTTGCTCGGTGAGAATTTCCAATTATCCCTAGATTAGATTTATTTTCTTACCTATTGTCCAAGAAAAAGCCACAAAAAAAGTTAGATCTATTCATCATTTGTCCAAGCCAATTGAGCCTTTGCAGTTTTCTTTTCATTGTTTGCATTATTGAATTATCGGTTGCATCGTCGTGTCGAGTTGTTGGTCTTAGTGTCTAGTTCGTTTAGAGTTTCGAAGTTCTGTTCACATTAGTCACGCCTGCCGCTGCATCGTTATCCCTTCCGTTGACCACCATCCATCCATCAATTTCCACCACGTGCTACCCACCGTTCATTGTCATAATCATAGTTGAGATCGTTCACATCTTCAATTGATCCAATCTGCATATTATCTATTTTTTTTGGAAAGAGGGAGAGAGAAAAAAAAAGAGAGAAAAAAGTAAAAAAAGTCAAAGAAGAAAAAGAGAGAGAAGAAAAAGAACAAAAAAGTGTGAGAAAAAAAGAGAGAAGAAAAAAATTCGGATCTATCTAGAATCAATCTCGTACCTGAATTCGGATTGGAATCTGTTTTGCGCACTGTTCAGTAAAACATGTGTATCTTCCTCATACGAAGTCCGTTTTGGCTCCGTGAGTACTCAAATTAAAGCTAGCGACGAGGCGCATCTAAATAGTTGCAGAAGCTAGTTCAATATTTGGCACCTCAAAATCGGCTTCTAAATAGGTCTTTTGCCCTCCGAGTTCGTGAACACAGCTTATTCCAGCTTTTCAAACCGGTTTTAGAATTTTTTGACTCCTCATATCAACTCGGAATTGAGTGATTCTTTTGCATTGGAAAACTTGAGTTAGTAGCATTCTTTGAAAAAGTTATCAGAAAATTGGCTCAAAATTTTCAAGAGGAAAATTGGAGAGAGAGTTGCTGTATATCCTGCTTGGCAGTTGTTTTTCATCATTATCTTTACTGCCGTTGTGATCTTCACTTATATCTTGCTGTCCAGAGCTACTTAGTATCCTTCATTGATGCAAGTTGTGCTACGCCGTGACCTCATTAGTGTTCTAGGCTCGCGTCTCTAGTCCGGTCTAGCCTAGGACCAGCACAGTACCGTTGTTGAGCGTTTATTCATCATTGCATCTTTGAATTGATTATTGCTAAAAAAATTGCTACCATATATAGCCAACCCAGCTCCACATATTTCTACATTGTGTATAATGACGTTCCTCCGGCAATCGCTTTACACAATCTTCAGAGTTACTTGACACCGCTGGTTGCCCGTCACCACCGCCGCATGGTAAGAACTTGTAAGATATTGATATTTGCTATCTTGTGAGCGTTTACCACCACATCCTAGTAGTTCATAGGAACATTATTCTCGAATTTTGTTTCTTGTTTCTACTAATCATGACAGGTTCGGAGATAGAAGTTCTTGGATGACGGACACATCTCCACCATCACGAGAGTTGGGACAACACACAAGCACATGGTCAAAGTTATCTCTTTACCGTCATTTGAGGGTAGATTTAATCCTGCTATTTATCTTGCTTGGGAGCTTGAAGTTGAACAAGTTTTTAGTCACCATGACTTTTCTGAACTTGAGCGAGTACGAAGCTGCCACTAGAGCATTTATCGGTTTTGCTTCATTTGGTGGAGTGTGCATTGTAAGAAAAACAATGATAACCAACCCACAACTTGGAAAGATCTGAAAGATGTAATGAGACAACAATTTTTCCCTCCTTACTATAAATGCCGTGAATTGCTTCGCAAATTGGAACAATTAAAACAAGGCAGTAACACTGTTCATGCTTACTACCAAGAGTTCAAATCTTATATGCATCATTGTGACATAGAAGAATCTGAGGATGATAAAATGAATAGATTTTTTGGTGGTTTGAACCATGATATCCGTGCAAGATTTCACTATATTCCTCGTTGCATTACTGGTATGTATGTTCGCGCTTGTACCTTTGAGAGACAGACAGGAGGATGCATTGGGTGACTACAACAACTACTATTCCAAAGACATGCTCACCATCGCCGGTTGGTTCCTCCACCGTTTCACCTACTAGAGCTGCCCCACCACATATTGTGAGCGCTACATCATCTCAAGTGTATGGTGCATTTCAACGCCTGCATTTACATCAGCTACGTCTTTGCGACAAGGTAACAAAGAAGGTATTAATGATATAACTTCACATGAGAATGATGCATCCCTAGTTAACTTGATTGCATCATGTGTTGAGTTACCCGGTGATTTGAGCACATCACCTATTTTAGAGAATCTTGATACTGTCATGAATGCGTCATGTGACCAAACAACTGAAATACCAACAATTTTGAGTGCACCCATTGAATTAACTGTTGATGCAAAAGAATCAATGTTTAATCATTTTGATATGACCTCTAATCTTGGTGATGATTCTGTGTCGAATGACTTATTGCATGTTTGCTTATTTAAGCATGTTGTAGCATGTAAATTTGATGCAAGTAAGGTTTATTCACCAATATTGGGATGGTTTAATGATGAACATTGTCCATCTTTTGAAATGAATAAGAGCTTCACTTATATGTGCAAACTGAGTTGCAATATTTTCATGCCTTCTACTTCTTGTGATAATGTTTTGGCTTTAGATTTTATGAACTATGCAAGTTACTCATCTATTCATGTGTCATATGTGCAAAAATCAAGGGAAGTAAAAATGGATGACATATACATATACAACATGTACACCTTGTCTCTTTTGTTAGCCACATTTCAGACTAAGCAACGCCGAGGACGGCTTTGTTTTCAAGAAGTGGAGGATGATGAGGACATGACTACCTTGGATAAGACCAAAAATATTGCATACATGCATATATGTCGTGTGATTTCTAGTGCAAACTATTCAATAATCTATTTATGTTATCCGTAACAAAAATACTTCACATACTTTTGTGTTTTGTCTAATTGCAGGTGTATGGGACATTTGTACAATACCCATATGAAGATAAGGGAAAAGAAGTTTAGGTGTTGTTCAAAAAGTCCTCTCACGTCATTTTTGGGCCAAGAGAAGATAGAGTCCAAGTCTCTCACGTTCTGGATTCACGTTCTGGATTCAGATTCGGACTGCACAGACATACCTGACTCAAAACGCCAATAACTTTTTCATACGGACTCCGAATTGGGTGATTATTTTTTTGTTGGAAAGTAGATTTCATGCTCTTTCCAACCAAATTAGAATCACCTTAAAATCCGTCCGGAGCGTTGAGTTATGAACGAAACAATCTGACGCTGCACCAGAATCCGAGTCAAACTACAAGTCCAAAGGTGTTACGTCACCTCCACTTGGGCCCATTGGCCTTGTACGACCTAGGATTAGTTTTAGGCTGCCTTGGGACGTCCTCCCACCTCCTTGGCCGTCACCCCTTGCTCCTATAAAAGTAGATCCATCTAGTAGCTTTTCCCTTAGGATTTGTTTAGTTAAAAGTAGCCATTGCAACTTCATGTACTTCGTTTGTGTCCAACGACCAGACCAAGACCGCTTACGGATCCCCACCATTATCAATATTTCATATATATATATTCGCAATATTCAGATTGCTTTATCATATTCTTGCTTGTTCTTCGATTGCTTGCAGGAATAGACCTTCGTGGTCAGGCTGATTGTGCTTCCAGCATCGTCAGTAACCTCGGGAGATTGGTTTAGCGATTGCTAAGGCACAACGTCGTGCATGTTTGTAGTCGGATCGTCAAAGTCGACTCCACCAAATCGATAGTTATCATCTCATCGAAAGATCGGGACACCCTCGCCTCTATCAGCCTTAGTAATCGCTAAACCAATCTCCCGAGGTTACTGACGATGCTGGAAGCACAATCACCGACCACGGGGTCTATTCCTCGCAAGCAATCAAAGAACAAGCAAGAATATGATAAAGCAATCTGAATATTGCGAATATATATGAAGTATTGATAATGGTGGGGATCCGTAAGCGGTCTTGGTCTGGTCGTTGGACACAAACGGCACACGGGTTGCAATGGCTAACTTTTAACTAAACAAATCCCAAAGTCTAACGGTGCCCTAAGGGCTGTATATATGGAGAAAGAGGGGAATTTCGTGGCCCTTGGGAAGGGGTCCAAACCAACCCTATCTCTTGTTTCCCCCACATATAGACTCTAAAACAGCCTATACTTATGTATTTCGAAATTACATGGGCCTGGCCCAATAATAAGGTGACGCAGCACCTAGAATAGCTTCTGGACGAAGTTTACGAAGTGGCATCTTGTATATTTCGTCCAAAGCTTCATCTACTTATTATGGTGGCTTCAAAGTCATGAAATCATCACTTGTAACTCCGTTCTTGTTCCCCTTGCGCATGCCATCAACTCCATGCTTGTTCTTGCTCCAATGTTCATCCCTCTTATCCATGCCAAGCCTTCATTTGTAAGCAAAACAAATGTATCCAATTTAGGCAGCTCATATTCTCATGAACATTAGAATCATTACCAAGAAACGAAAGTACCTGATAATTTAATTGGCGTGCGCGAGCTCTAGTAATTGGTCCAGTATATGTTGTAGTAGGGGTTGTGGGTGTAACAATGGTACTGATGTCCTCATCATCCTCCCCTTCTTGAAATGAAGTCGTCCTCGACGGAAGCTCATCTTCCTCACCCAAATAAGGCTTCAAATCTGCAATGTTGAAAGTGGGACTAACCCCAAAATCTGCAGGTAGCTCAAGTTTATATGCATTATCATTTATTTTCTCTAACACCTTAAAAGGACCATCAGCACGTGGCATTAGCTTTGATTTGCGCAAATTAGGAAACCTATCCTTACGCAAATGTAACCAAACAAGATCTCCGGTGCAAAGACGACATGTTTTCTACCCTTATCTCCAAAGAAGTTTATATTTAGCATTCATACGCTCAATGTTGTCCTTAGTTAACTCATGCATTTTTAAGATCAATTCAAAGACGTTGTTTAGCATCAAAATTAACCTTCTCCGAAGATGGTAGAGGCAACAAATCAATAGGTGCACGAGGTAGGAAACCATACACAATTTCAAAAGGGCACATGTTAGTAGTAGAATGCAATGAACGATTATTAGCAAATTCAATATGAGGCAAGCATTCCTCCCACATTTTCTTATTATTCTTCAAAACAGCCCTAAGCATAGTAGACAATGTTCTATTGACTACTTCAGTTTGTTCATCAGTTTGGGGGTGACAAGTAGTACTAAAAAGCGCTTTAGTCCCCAACTTAGCCCATAAACATCTCCAAAAGTGGCTAAGGAATTTAGTATCACGATCGGAAACAATAGTATTTGGCACACCATGCAAGCGAATAATTTCCGAAGAACAAATCGGCAACATTAACAAAGATCATCGCTTTTATGACATGGAATAAAGTGTGCCATTTTCGAAAATCTATCCACGACAACAAATATGCTATCCCTCCCTTCTTTGTTCGAGGTAAACCTAAAACAAAGTCCATAGATATATCCTCCCAAGGAACACTAGGTACAGGCAAAGGCATATATAAACCATGAGGATTGAGTTGTGACTTAGCTTTTTGACATGTAGTGCAATGAGCAATAAAACGCTCAACATCCCGTCTCATTTTGGCCAAAAGAAATGTGTAGCAAGTATATCCTCTGTCTTCTTCACGCCAAAGTGTCCCATTAATCCTCCTCCATGCGCCTCCTGCAACAACAAAAGACGAACAGAGCTAGCAGGAATGCATAGCTTGTTAGCACGGAATACAAAGCCATAATTAATAACGAACTTGTTCCATGTTCTTCCTTCTTTACAATTCTGCATTACATCTTTAAAATCAGCATCATGCACCTATTGATCTTTGATGGTCTCCAAACCAAATTTTTTGAAGTCAAGTTGTGAAAGCATGGTATAGCGACGAGACAAAGCATCAGCAATAACATTTTCTTTACCCTTCTTGTGTTAATGACATAAGGGAAAGTCTCAATGAATTCCACCCATTTAGCATGTCTACGATTCTGTTTAGCTTGACTTTTAATATGTTTCAAAGATTCATGATCAGAATGTATAACAAATTCTTTGGGCCATAAATAATGTTGCCATGTCTCTAAAGTCCGAACAAGAGCATATAATTCTTTATCATAAGTAGAATAGTTCAGACTAGGCCCACTCAATTTTTCGTAAAAGTATGCAACAGGTTTGCCATCTTGTAATAACACACCTCCTAATCCAATTCCATTAGCATCACATTCAAGCTCAAAAGTCTTATTAAAATCAGGAAGTTGGAGTAAAGGAGCATGTGTCAACTTATCTTTCAATACCGTGAAGGCTTCTTCCTGTGCGGTACCCCAAACAAAAGGCACATTCTTCTTTGTAAGCTCGTTGAGAGGTGCGGCAATGGTGCTGAAATCTCTCACAAAACGCCTATAGAAACCAGCGAGGCCAAGGAAACTCCTCACTTGTGTGACCGTTTTGGGCTGCGGCCAACTCTCAATAGCTTCAATCTTGGCTTTATCAACTTCAATTCCCTGTGGAGTAACAACATAGCCAAGAAAAGATACTCGATCGGTGCAAAAGGTGCACTTCCCAAGGTTACCAAACAAACGTGCATCACGTAGAGCAATAAAAACAACACGTAAATGTTCCAAATGTTCGTCCAAAGATTTGCTATAAATCAGTATATCATCAAAATAGACTACCACAAATCGTCCAATGAAAGCACGTAAAACCTTGTTCATTAGTCTCATGAAAGTACTAGGCGCATTAGTTAACCCAAAAGGCATGACTAACCACTCATATAAACCAAACTTAGTTTTAAATGTTGTTTTCCATTCATCTCCCAATTTCATACGAATTTGATGGTATCCACTACGCAAATCAACTTTGGAGAATATTGTAGAGCCACTCAGTTCATCAAGCATATCATCTAGCCTAGGAATAGGATGACGATAACGAATAGTAATATTATTAATGCCTCTACAATGAACACACATACGCGACGTACCATCCTTTTTAGGCACTAGTATAATAGTAACAGACAAGGACTAAGAGATTCACAGATATAACCTTTGTCGAGCAGCTCACATTACTTGACGCATAATCTCCTTCGTCTCCTCCGGATTGGTACGGTATGGTGCACGGTTGGTAGCGATGCACCGGGAATTAAGTCAATTTGATGCTCAATCCCTCGAATAGGTGGTAATCCGGTGGCACGCCTTGTGGAAAGACGTCGGTGAACTCCCCGCAAAATGTTAGTGACAGCAGGGGCAAAGAGGAAGGCACGTCCTCGAATGAAAATAATGCCTCTTTGCACACAAAAGCATAGCAAACAGATTTGCTAAAATCTAGCTCATCAATATCAGATTTGGTGGCAAGTAAACATGCACTTTTCAATTTAATTTCGTAGCAACAGTAGATGGTTTAGTATTAGGCTTCATTTGTTGCTCAAATTCTTTTGCCACAATCTGATTTTCACTCTTATTTTTCTCCTGTTTTGCTTTATTAGCTCTATTAATATCATCTTTCAAAATGGAATCAGGAGTCATAGGAAGCAAAGTAATATTTTTATCCTTATGAACAAGAGTATACTGATTGTTTCTACCATGGTGTACAGAGTTTTTATCAAATTGTCATGGTCTACCAAGTAATAAGGAACAAGCTTGCATAGGTACCACATCACAATCAACATAATCAACATATGTAGAGATACTAAAATGCACACAAACAGTACGTGTTACCTTAACCTTGCCGCTGTTATTGAACCATTGGATGTAGTAAGGATGTGGATGTGGTCTTGTGGTAAGAGATAGCTTCTCCACCATCTCCATGCTAGCCAAGTTGTTGCAGCTCCCTCCATCTATGATGACGCGAATATAACGTTCCTTCACAACTCCCTTTGTATGGAACAAATTATGCCTCTGATTTTGCTCAGCTTGTGTAACCTGCACACTCAAAACACGTTGAGCAACTAAACATTCATACCTGTCAGCATCTTCAGCAGCCATGTATTGTGTCTCATGATCATAATCATCTCCACCGTGTTCCTCATGTGTAATAAGAGCCAAAGTCTCCTCATCATAGTCACTAGCGGACTCATACCCACCATCCTCGTGAGCAATCATCACACGCTGAGATTTGCATTCTCTCAAGAAATGTCCTCTTCCCTTACAACGCACGACAAATAATATCACTTGTGTGCCTGTTGACGCCATGGAAGAAGAAGAAGAGCTGTGTAGGCCCGGCAGTGTGCTCTTGGCGGATAGTGGTGGTTGTGCCTGCTTTCTTGTATCACGGTTGGAGGTGGCACCAAGGAGGTGATGGTGCAAAGGAAGTAGACGATGCACGTGGTGTCCATGATGAAGGTCGACCTGCGAGAAAAGTTAGTGCGCCGCCAATGCCCGCCGATCCTCGCACTTCATGTTCAGCTTTACAAGCAAGATGGAATAAACGAGTGATATTATTATAATCCTTATAGTCTAGAATGGTCTGAATCTCTCTATTTAATCCACCCAAGAACGCAAGCATAGCTTCATTCTCCTCAACAATACCACATCTAATCAAGCCAGTTTGTAATTCCTCATAATATTCTTCTACAGAATTTTTTCCTTGTCTTAAGCGCTAATTTTTTTGAAGTAATTCACGTTGATAATATGGTGGAACCCAACGAGTACGCATAGCAGTTTTCAAAGCAGCCCAAGTAGCCGAACAGGATATAATCGACAATGTTCGCACCACCAAACACATGCAAAGCTAGTGAAAGCACAAACAGCAGCAGGAACACGTCTCTCCTCAGGATATTGTAAACATGTAAATCGTTGTTCAATTTCTAACTCCCAAGTAAGATATATATCAGGAACATATCTACCCTCAAATGGCTGAATATTCAATTTCAGTTTAGGGAGATGGTCATGATCTCATACCTGAAGGGGAGCCCTAAAATTGCCATTATTTGCATGTGGACGACCTGGTGGTTGTGGTGCTGGTGGTTGCACGTAGTTCTGATTCTGATCAACTTCATCCTCGTAATCTCCCACATAATCATCCTCCTCCGCATCAGCAGCAGGAGCCACAGAAGTATCGATAGCAGCACCAACAGTTTGGCCAAGCGCAAGAGGGACACGGCTCGCTCGGCGGAGGGCTGTTTCGTGACGTGGAGGTAGTTGTTGCTGTTGTTGTGATTGTAGAGGTGCGTTAGGTGCAGCCGGTGGTGGTGGTGGAAGATGCGCGAGCAATTCATTAAACTCGTTATCGAGCTTTGTTTCGAACGTCTTCTCCATGCCATCTATCTTCTCCATGGCCTCTTCAAATCTGTTTAGCACATCTTGCACCTGTCCACTCATCATTTGCTGAAATTTATCATGCAACTCTTTATTCATCATGTTCTCCCGGTCGGCCTAAATCGACTTGCGATCCTGGCATGGTTAGCAAGCAATAGAAACACACAAGAATATGATCCTACAGACTACTAACAAGAGGTGGTGGTGGGTGTCACAAATCCGTCAAGCAAATCTCAAATTCTTACTAGTTCTTACCCAAAGAAGAAGCGGTGATCGGCAACCGCTTGTAGTCAAAACTCTCAATAGAATGTATAGAGCGATTGCCAGGGAGAGTCAAACGCACGACGTAGATGTATGTGGAGCTGGGAAGGCTTATAATATGGTAGAAAAAAGGGTCAGCAATAATCAATTCAGAGATGCAAAGTTGAATAAACGCTCAACAACGGTACTGTGCCGGTCCTAGGCTAGACCGTGCTAGAGACGTGAGCCTAGAACACTAACAAAATCACGGCGATGCACGTAAACAAGGGAGGAGCACACTCTGAAATTTTTTTCTCTCTTTTTTCTCTTTTTTGCACTTTTTTCCTCTTTTTTTTGCTTCGCAACATTTTTTTTCGAAAAAGTCTACAAATGGTCTAAAAACTGCCTAGCCAGAATTTTCCAGACTTAGTTTTTTTGAAACCGAACTATTTTTCATCATGCGGGTAACACGGAAGTTGGGGAGTCCTTCTCTGTCACGACTTGGAGTATGGCGTGATCTGGAAATCCAAAACAAAGCAACAATTCATCGACTCGGGCTAGGACCGGTGGCGGAGGGAATCTGGTGGAATCTCGGTGGTGGCGGAGATGAATCTGTGGAACTTCGGACCGGTGGCGGATATATGTTGCGGTGGACTCGGATTGGCGTGATGGCGGCGGATATGTGGTGGCGTATATGGACTAGGATTGGCGGTGAATATGTGGTGGTGGTATATGGCAGCGGTGATGAAGTTGGTGCGGTGGTGGTATATGGCAGCAGCGATGATGATGCGGTGGTGATATATGGCGCGACGCGGACAACCTCGTGAACAAAACTCAAAACTCTAAAGGACTAGACGCTAAGACCAGCAACTTGACACGACGATGCAACCGCAAATTCAACAAAGCAAATACAGAAAAGATTATGCAAAGGCTCGATTGGTTCGGATGGGATGAACTAACCCTAATTTTTTGGCTTTTTCATGGACTATAGGTATGAAGAACAGACTCGATCTAAACTATGAAAAACTGTAAAATCTCACCGAGCAACCTGGAAATCTGATACCACTTGATAGAGGCGAGGGTGTCCCGATCTTTCGATGAGATGATAACTATTGATTTGGTGGATTCGACTTTGACGATCCGACTACAAACATGCACGACGTTGTGCCTTAGCAATCGCTAAACCAATCTCCCGAGGTTACTGACGATGCTGGAAGCACAATCAGCCTGACCACGAAGGTCTATTCCTGCAAGCAATCGAAGAACGAGCAAGAATATGATAAAGCAATCTGAATATTGCGAATATATATGAAGTATTGATAATGGTGGGGATCCGTAAGCGGTCTTGGTCTGGTCGTTGGACACAAACGAAGTACACGAAGTTGCTATGGCTAACTTTTAACTAAACAAATCCCAAAGTCTAAACGGTGCCCTAAGGGCTGTATATATGGAGAAAGAGGGGGGAATTTCGTGGCCCTTGGGGAAGGGGTCCAAACCAACCCTATCTCTTGTTCGCCCACACATACGGACTCTAAAAACAACCTATACTTATGTATTTCGAAATTACATGGGCCTGGCCCAATAATAAGGTGACGCAGCACCTAGAATAGCCTCCGGACGAAGTTTATGAAGTGGCATCTTGTATATTTCGTCCAAGGCTTCATGTACTCATTATGGTGGCTTCAAAGTCCTGAAATCATCACTTGTAACTCCGTTCTTGTTCCCCTTGCGCATGCCATCAACTCCATGCTTGTTCTTGCTCCAATGTTCATCCCTCTTATCCATGCCAGCCTTCATTTGTAAGCAAAACAAATGTATCCAATTTAGGCAGCATCATATTCTCATGAACATTAGAATCATTACCAAGAAACGAAAGTACCTGATAATTTAATTGGCGTGCGCGAGCTCTAGTAATTGGTCCAGTATATGTTGTAGTAGGGGCTGTGGGTGTAACAATGGTACTGATGTCCTCATCAGCCGCTGATGAAAAATAACGTAGATCGGAAGGATCCAAACCGAAGACACACGAACGTAGACGAACAACGACGAGATCCGAGCAAATCCACCAAAGATAGATCTGCCGGAGACACACCTTCACACGCCCACCAACGATGCTAGACGCACCGCTGGAACGGGGGCTAGGCGGGGAGACCTTTATTCCATCTTCAGCAAGCCGCCGCCGTCTCGCCTTCCTGAATAGGACATAAACCCTAACAAGATTGAAAAAAACAACTAAAAATGGAGCCCTCACGCCGGCCCTTGCCAGGATCCACCGCGCCTCCATGGCCCTAGGGCCACCGGAGACGAGGCGGACCTGCGCCGGCGCCGGCGAGAGGCACGAACCCTAACTTCCTTTCTTGGAGAGATAAGGAACTTGTCTGGCCTTAAACTGAGGCCCTTATAAAGTCTTACACACGGTCGTGAATGACGAAAAGGTTAGATGTATGATTACGATAAAGTCTAGCCGAAAGAAAAGGTGAATACAAGTAATAAGTGATAGAGGCGAAGGTGTCCCGATGTTTCGATGAGATGGTGGCTATCGTTTTCTGTGGGAGACGACCTTGACGATCCGATTAGGAACGTGCGAGACGTCGCGCCTTAGCAATCGCTAAACCATCTTTTGAGGGGTTATTGACCACGCCGGAGCACAATCAACCTGACCATGAGGGTCAGTTTCCTGCGAGCAAACGAAGAAAAAGTAAGAAATTGATATTGCAATCTGGATATTGCGAATATAAAAGGAAAGCTTTATTAATGAAGGTGGGGTTCTGTGACGTCTTGGTCTAGTTGTTGAACACAAACGAAGTACGCGAAGTTGCAGCTATGGCGAACTTTTAATCTAAACAAAACCCAAAGTCTAAACGATGCCCTAAGGGCTGTATATATGGAGGAAGAGGAGGTAATTTCGTGATCCTTGGAAGAGGGGTCCGAAACCAACCCTAACTCTTGTTTCCCCACACATACGGACTCTAAAAACAGCCTATACTTATGTATTTCGAAATTACATGGACCTGACCCGAAAATAAGGTGATGCAGCACCTATAATAGCCTCTAGACGAAATTTATGAAGTATCATCTTGTATATTTCGTCCAAGGCTTCATGCACTCATTATGGCGGCTTCAAAGTCCTGAAATCATCATTTGTAACTCCTTCTGGTTCCCCTTGCGCATGCCATCATCTCCATGCTTGATTTTGCTCCAATATTCATCCCTCTTGTCCAAGCTAGGCCCTTCATTTATAAGCAAGACAAATGTATCCAGTTTAGGCAGCATCATATTCTCATGAACATTAGAATCATTACCAAGAAACAAAAGTACCTGATAATTTAATTGGCGTGCGCGAGCTCTAGTAATTGGTCCAGTATGTATAGCAGCACGGCTGTGGGTGTAACAATGGTATTGATGTTCTCATCATCCTTCCCTTCTTGAAATGAAGTCGTCCTCGACGGAAGCTCATCTTCCTCACCCAAATAAGGCTTCAAATCTGCAATGTTAAAAGTGGGACTAACCCCAAAATCTGCAGGCAGCTCAAGTTTATATACGTTATCATTTATTTTCTCTAACACCTTAAAAGGACCATTAGCCATAGGCTCAACCTGTGGACTGTGGGCCAACTAGGTTGGTACCCCCTAGTCTAGGAAATCCTCAGTAGCCCCTGGACTGGTCTTCAACAACGTGGACGACGATCTTCATCGGACATATGTCTTTGGCCCTAGAGTCTTCGGCTTGACAGACGAGTTCCCATCAGTAATTTGAGTTTGGCTTAAGTGTCTTCGACTTGAAGGGAAGTTTTCCTGCACGATTCCTTCAATGATCTGGGGTCTTCTTGTCCGTTGAAAGCTTCAATATGCTTTGCTCTCAAAGGAATCCGCCCTCCTACCATGTTTAACCAAATTTTATTTGCATCCGAAGACACAAGATAACTTAGCCTCGATGACCAACCGCATAGGTGTGAGTAGTACCTATGGCCTGACAATTTTTCTGAAATGCCACCACCTATAACTAGGCGGGTCAATTACTGTTGCTCGAATCACGGCCCGAGGCGGCTTTCTCTCATTGGCGCGTCCTATTGAAGTAGAGATCGTGCCCGTTTTTTGAAGGATATCATCAAGATTTTGTTTCTTCCCATGAGCATACTGACATTTTTTTTCGGGTCATGGCGATTTCTACGGCACAGTAGATTGTGCTCGTTTTCGCAGCCTTATAGGAGCAAAGGGAAAGCAGTAATAATTTCACGCTTCTGCTCCTCCTCCCTCGCATACTACCTCCTGAGCACCGGCGCCCACATCCAACCTCGTATCCTCTCATCCCCATTAGCACCCATAGCTTCCCATTCCAAGCAATGGCTGAAGCCACCCTAAAGGGGTACTAGGCTGTTGCTCCATCATGGAGGGCACGATCCTAGAGCTGCGGAGCGCGGGGTACATCTCCACCAATGTCGTCACCCGGCCACCGGAGCTAAACTAGCGAGTGCCCACTCCCAAGCTAGGGGAGAGGGTCATCTTTTTTTCCCACCTCGTCTGAGGTCTGGGGTTCCCGCCACACCCCTTCTTGAGCGGGGTCCTCTATTACTACGAGGCCTTCCTCTGCGTCGAGCCCGATGCTAGGCCGTGGCTGAAGACGTTCAGCATTAAGCTGAAGTCCAACGGCTCCGAACTCGTGGAGTGCGGGGGGGGGCATGATTAGCAAAAACCATAAGGCCACCTGTTTCAAAGGAACCTTCGTCGAAACCATCAAGGAGTGGCAGCGCGAATGGTTCTATATCACCGAGCCACTCACCGGTGGCCAGGCGAAAGTCCTGGCCTTCTCGGCTAACCCCACCGAGGAGGCTCGTGTCCTGTAGGAGGAAAGGCATAGATTGGGGCAACCCGGAAGACATGACCTTACCACAACAAAAGATCCAATATCTGGCAGACAAAAAGAAGATCAAACTAGTGGACTTGTTAGACATCATGCTCCACAGCTGTATCTTGCCACTCCAACTTCGCGCGAGCCTGATGTGGGCCAACAAACCCGAGGACGAGCCGCCTGTGAAACATTTCTTCTGCACCTCCCTGGCCGGGATGTGGACAACGATGTTCAATCCCTCCCAAAACGACTTTCGTGCATAGGGGAGTGATTTTGTGGTTTTGACGCCGCACAGACGTCGATGATACGTCTCCGTCGTATCTATAATTTTTTATTGTTTCATGCCAATATTCTACAACTTTCATATACTTTTGGACACATTTTGTATTATTTTTGGTACTAACGTATTAATCCAGTTCCCAGTGCCAGTTCCTGTTTTTCTGCATGTTTTTTGTTTCATGGAAAATCCATATCAAACAAAGTCCAAACGCGATAAAATTTTACATAGATTTTTTTGGAATATATGTGATTTTTGGGAAGAAGAATCAAAGCAAGACGGTGACTTCGGTGGCCACAAGGCAACAGGGAGCGACCAGGGGGGTGGTCACGCTGTGTTGCCTTTTGACTCCCTCGTAAGTCGGTTGGAGCCCTTCTTTTACCACATGAAATATAATTTATGGATAAAAAATCCAGTCAAAATTTCACCCTAGTCGGAGTTACGGATGTCAGTGTCAAAACCGTCGGATCTCGGGTAGGGGGTCCCGAACTATGCGTCTAGGATCGATGGTAACAGGAGACGGGGGACACGATGTTTACCCAGGTTCGGGCCCTCTCTATGGAGGTAATATCCTACTTCCTGCTTGATTGATCTTGATGAATATGAGTGTTAAAAGAGTTGATCTACCACGAGATCGTAATGGCTAAACCCTATCTAGCATGTATGACTATGGTAATGTGTATCCGTCTATCCGGGCTACACTCTCCGGTTTATATAGACACCGGAGAGATCTAGGGTTACATGGGGTCGGTTACATAAGAAGGAATCTACATAGTCGGTTGCCAAGCTTGCCTTCCACGCCAAGTAGAGTCCAATCCGGACACGGGTATAGTCTTCGGCCTTCATGTCTTCACAGCCCTTCAGTCCGGCCCATGGATAACAGGCCGGACACCCGAGGACCCCTTAGTTCAGGACTCCCTCAGTAGCCCCCGAACCAGTCTTCAATAACGAAGTGTTCGGCACACAGATTGTCTTCGGCATTGCAAGGCGGGTTCCTCCTCCGATGACTTCCAAGTAATATATTCGGTTGTTGATTCAATGTCGCTCCCCTCGGCTTCTGTGCGTTAATAACTTCTTCTTCCACGTGTCGAGCGAATGCGGAAGGTCGGGTGTTTTTTTTGCAAATAACACTCCGTCCATGCAAGGCCAGGTGCCTATTTAAAGGGACTGGATCTTAGATCCATTCGACGCTACACCGAGAAAATCCCCAGAGACTGCTAGGAGAGACCATTCCAACATGGCTAGCATTCCCAGCTCCCCCTCCCATTCTGACCCAGAGAAAGGCGGGTGGGTGAAGTGCTCTGTGTCCCACAACAATCGACGGCCGCAAACACAGGGATTTCTTCCTCCCATGGATCTGGTCCTCGCCCGAGCAGGATCGGCCTCTTTAATGGCGAGACTCAAAGCGGAGGATTTCCCCAACCCATCTGGGGGAGAGCGAGTGTGTGTCGTCCCCTTCCTGCTAAGAGGCGTCGGATTTCCAATCCATCCGTTCCTCCGAGGGCTTCTGGAATATTATGGCCTCCAACTGCACAACTTCACCCTTGCCTCCCTTCTGCACATTGCGGGCTATGCCGCTTTACGTGAGTTATTTCTGGGCGTCAAGGCCCATTTTGAGTTGTGGAGGAAGTTGTTCTGCCTTGGCCCGCGCAATCGCGAGGGGTCAATATTTGAAGTGGGTGGAGCCAAAGTGTGGCGTATTGCCGATACCGGATATCTGTCCGGCACACCAAGGAAGGCGTCTAACGAATGGACTTTCGAATGGTTCTATATTGAGGACGTCACACTTCCTGACCCAGTTCAAAAGGGTCTTCCCGAGTTTGCGAGCGTTCCGCTGAAGAAACGGCACAGTTGGCATCCCCGGAGTCGCGAAGAGGATGAAAATGCAGAAGTTGGTCAGCTCATGAGCAAGATAAAGATGCTCGCTCAGCCCGGACTCACAATAATCGAGGTAATGGCGACCTCCATAGTGCGAGGGGTTCAACCGCTACAATACAGAGGGCTGCCAATGTGGCACTACAATGTGGAGGATGACGCCTCCCGCTACGGCCGGAAAGGTCCGGGTACTCCCGTCGCTCTAGCTAAGATATTGGCCGGGCTATTTAAAGGGGAGGAAGAGGAATTTCTTCACATTAAGCCCAGAGATGGGTATTCTATGTATGATCCTCCCAGTTGGGTAAGCTTCCACCCCTCTGTTTCATTCCTTCCTCACGGATTCCTTTTGATAAATTTCAAATCCGTTTGTTATGATAGCACCGGCAAAAGGTCACCGAAGGACTTCATAGTCCCGCCCCACAGCCGGAAAACCACAACCGGGAGCTTGATCCTGGGTTTGAGGAGGATCAGGATATATTCGTGGTGCTCGCCGAGGGAGTGTTTTACTAGACGAGCTATGATGGCACAGAAGTGGCCATCATCTCCGACTATCCTGGCCTTCTTCCTGCTTCATAGGTAAGTAACCAAGAGACACTTTCTCTAAAAGAGTGCTTTTATTCTGCCTCACCCACCGCACTGTCTCGCGCTCCATAGGGGAGGCATTCGACGATTCCGAAGAGATCGGTTCCTGTGCCGGGCAGGCCTTCGAAGAGGAAGGCTGGTGAAGACGCAACCAGGCCTTCATCAAGGAGGTATGGGTAAATATGCTTTGTCAGCGGCCGCATCCAACTGTGACATGTGCGTTTGTTTGATTACAGGAAAAAGGTTCGCCGAACTGTGTCCGGGGGCCCGGCCGGTCATGCTCCCGACAACCAGGATTTAGATCCAGTCGGCGAGACGGGGGCCACTGTGGGAACAATGCCGGACTATTCATCGGCCGAGGGTTCGGAAAATATGTCCGTTACCAACTCGGAGGTAGAGAGCGCCATGAATCATCGGGCGCCAGTAGGGAGGTCTTACGGGACCCCAAGTTCTCGGAGGAGGCATTCGATGCCTTTAGCTCAGGCGACGCATACATCTGAGCTGCTCGAGATGGGCTTAGAAGAGCCACGAAGCAATATTTGGCAGATGTGCGAGTAAGTTTTCTTTGTCCAAAAAAGGATGATCATATGCCCGTAGCCCCCGAGACTGAAAGCAGTTGGCACAACTGATTTAAGGATTGTTGTACGACCAGGTCCTTACAGAGAAGAATGGCCTGGTAGCTCAAGAGCTGGAGCAGTGTCGGGCGTAGCTAAATGCTGCTACCGCCGAACTGGAAAACTTCAAGAAGCTGTCCTCTGGTAACGTTCCCCTCCATCGAGGAATAATAATTGTATACCAACTGTGCTAGTACTGCCACTGATCGCATAATAGGGTCGCCTAATCAACTTGAAAAGAAGTTGAAGATCACCCAAGAGGGAGAAAGAGAGGCAAAGAGGCAACACGCCACATGCGAGCGTGTGCTGACCCGCGTCAGGGACGAGAAAAACAAGCTATAGGATTCCAACACTACGTTGGGTGAAGAGTTGAAAGATGTGCGGGCCCAGCTAGCTGACTCCGTGAAGGAGAACAAGAAGCTGCGGGGCGGCATATTCTGTATGTTTCCGAACTTTTTTTTAGGTAGTTCGGAGATAAATGAAACTGATATAACTATGTTTGCAGGTATATTGACGGGCCGTCCTGAAGAGGAGGTGTCCGGATAATCAAGTGATCTGCTGCAAAGACTGTCGCAAGTGCACGAGCATGCTCGGCTGGCCATGCGGAGTGTTGCCAAGGCCTTATAGCCATCCGCCTCCCCTCCAGGAAGTATGGAGGAGCTTGTAGAGCTGTTCAAGGGAGCGCGGCGGCGTACCCGATTATGGAAGATATCGGACTGCCGAGAGGGTGCGCGAGAGGCCGGGGCCATTGTGAAAACGCGATATACCAAGCTAAATCCTAATCACATGGCCCGGGTTCGACCGTTAGGGCCAAATGGGGAAGAAATTCCCGTTAGTTTAGTATATGACCAAGTAGAGGTGGCCGCCAAATATTCCCAACAGGATTGTAAGTTAGACTGCCTATTAGATGGTATAGAGGAGGAAGTGTCTGAGTCCAAGTGACTATGTACTTTCCTCACCATGTGGAATTCTAGCTGAATTGTATATCATTTGTCATGGTAGACCTTTTCACTTCAACCTCCGGACCCGAAGGTGCGTAGTGTTTCCGAATACCGTCACGGCCGAATAGGCCGGGGTATGCGTGGAAAACTAAGCGTAGGGGTCATAGTTGCTTGAACAGACAAGTTGTATCCGGCTAGTTATGTTATATTACATTGAGATTGTAAGAAACATCTTCCAGGGAGAATAGTTCCGTTAAGGGTTCCTTTCCCTGGGTGTGCATGCATTAGTAGACATGTCCGAGTTGTGATGTGAAAATCACAGTGTGTATAGCTTCTCGGGGTTCACAATAGAGTGAGTGCAAAAAACATTTTTTATCCACCGACCGAATATTCCCTTAAGAACGCTAGCTTTCGGCTTCACCCAGTCTGAGGTACACATCCGGATGACCCGACAGTAACAATCGCAGAGGTGCTCCCTTTACCACCTAGTCGAACAATCAGAACGAGGGGTAAGCACAGGAGCCAAAGCGACCCAAATTTTGGCCAAAACTTAAGTCATATCGATGCATATAATGGTGAAGAAAAGACATACGGAAAAATGCGTATGTGTGATGAGCTTGACGCTCGGAAAATAATATTAACAAGCTTCTGTTAAAGAAGCCCCCAGGTATAATGGATGTACATATGTAAAGATGTGTACGTCAACGATGTTTGGTCGAGCCGTATGAGAGCTTTTAAAGCAAAAAAATAAAGGTGGAAAGAGAGAAAAAGTAATGGAAACTACAGGGGAGAAGGGGACGAACAAAGAATTAGGCGCTAGGCATAAAACCTTCAGAGTCTGGCCGCGTTCCAGGGGTTTGGCTCTGGGCGATTGTCTGATGCATCGCGAAGGTGGTACGCTCCGCCGATAAGAACTTCCTCGATTATGAAGGGACCCTCCCATTTGGGCTTGAGTTTGTCCTTTTTCTTCTTCGGCAAGTGTAGAACAAGTTCGCCAACGTTGTAAGTCTTGGCCCGTACTTCTCTCCTTTGATATCTTCGAGCCTGTTGTTGATAAAATGCTGAACGGGCTTTGGCGACATCGCGCTCCTCCTCCAAGGCATCTAGGCTGTCCTGCCGATCCAACTCGGCCTCTTTCTCTTCGTACATACGCACTCGAGGTGAGTCATGTATAATATCGCAGGGCAACACAGCCTCTGCACCATACACCATGAAGAAAGGTGTGTATCCGGTAGTACGGTTGGGCGTGGTCCGCAACCCCCAGAGTACGGAGTCGAGCTCCTCAACCCAGTGCTTGTCTGATTCTTTCAAAGACCGCACTATCTTGGGTTTGATGCCGCTCATAATAAGACCATTGGCTCATTCGATTTGACCGTTTGTTTGCGAGTGATAGGCAGAGGCGTAATCAAGCTTAATGCCCAAATTAGCGCACCAGGTTTTTACCTCATCGGCTGTGAAATTGGAACCGTTGTCGGTGATGATGCTGTGCGGGACACCATAATGGTGCACCACATCGGATATAAATGCAATCACCGGTCCAGACTCGGCCGTTTTAACTGCTCTAGCCTCTATCCACTTGGTGAATTTATCCACCATGACCAGCAGATATTTTTTCTTATGGCTTCCCCCTTTAAGGGGTCCAACCATGTCCAAGCCCTGCATCGCAAAGGGCCATGTAATGGGGATTGTTCGTAGGGCGGTTGGGGCATATGGCTTTGGTTGGCGAAGAGTTGGCATCCACGCAGCTACCGGACGAGGTCCTGCTGGCCCGCCGGGCTGTAGGCCAATAAAATCCTGTCGGGAAGGCCTTGCTGACAAGTGCCCTGGCTGCAGCGTGGTGCCCACCGAGACCGGCGTGAATTTCTGCCAAGAGTTGCCGCCCCTCCTCCTCGGAGATACACCTTTGAAGGACTCCGGTAGTGCTTTTCTTGTAGAGCTCTCCTTCGTGAACTTTATAGGCCTTGAACGCCGGACAATGCGGGCGAGCCTTGTTCTCGATCTTCCGGGAGCTCCTTCAGATCAAGGTAGGCCAAGAATGGTTCGGTCCACGGGCAATGACCGCCATGATGAGGTGGGTCGATGGTGTTATTTCGTGGTCGAGCCTCCGATGACATCGGCGTGTCCGCTATCCGTGTTTGTGTTCGGAACGGGACTGTCGTTGCTGTCTCCCCCTTGCCACACTACGGATGGCTTAAAGAGCCTTTCGAGGAAGATGTTAGGTGGGACGGGGTCGCGCTTAGCGCCGATGCGAGCAAGGACGTCTGCCGCCTGGTTACTTTCGCGGGTGATGTGATGAAATTCGAGCCCCTCGAACCGAGCCGACATCTTTAGACGGCATTGCGATAAGCTGCCATCTTTGGATCTTTGGCATCAAAGTCTCCATTAATTTGGGATATTGCGAGGTTTGAGTCCTCGCGCACCTCCAGGCGTTGTATGCCCATTGATACGGCCATCCGAAGGCCATGTAGCAAGGCTTCGTATTCGGCTGCATTGTTGGAGTCTGTGTATAATATTCGGAGTACATACTGGATGATATCTCCCGTGAGGGACGTTAATACGACGCCCGCCCCTAGCCCTGCCAACATTTTGGAGCCATCAAAATGCATAACCCAGTTGGAATACGCGTCGTACTCTTTAGGGAGTTCGGCCTCTGTCCATTCGGCGACGAAGTCAGCCAATACTTGGGATTTGATGGCTCGACGAGGTTTGTACGTGATGTCGAATGGGAGGAGCTCAGGGTGTGTTTGGTACGGTGCATGGAGGGTCAATGAGGGCAAAAGTTCCCAATCCGACCCACTTTTGCTTGTTTGGTAGGGTGCATGAGCTCACATGGGCTATGCTCATGTGATGCATAAAAGGCCCCTCAGCTATGCTCATCTCATGCACCCCAGACAGGGTGCATGGAGGCAGCCATGCTGGCCCTGACACTCGTCCCCACCCACCAGACCCAGACCACGTTCAGATATGTTTATATTTTAAAAAAATGTTCAGAATTTCAAAATTTGTTTAAATTTTTGAAAAAGTTTAGAATTTCAAAAAAAAAATAAATTTTTGAAAATGTTCAGGATTTCAAAATTGTTTAAATTTTAAAAAAACTTTCGTAATTTCAAATTTGTTTGAATTTTCAATAAATGTTCAGAATTTCATTTTTTTAAATCAACAATGTTCGGAATTTCAAAATAAAATCAAAAAAAAATTCTTTAAATTTTCAAAAAAGCTCGGAATTTCAAATATGTTCAAATTTTCAAAAAGTTTAGAATTTCAAATTTTATTTTAATTTTCCAAAAAATATTTAGAATTTCAAAAAAAATCAAAATATGTTTAAATTTGTGTTCATATTTTCCCAATTTTGTTCATCATTCAAAAAAAATTATTCGAAATTGGAAATTGTTCAGCATGTCTAAACACATGCATGCTGCCAAACAAAGTCTCAGCTCAGCATGTCTCGACGCATACATCGCTGCCAAACAACAGCAACTGCATGGACTCATCATGTCTACACTCAGCATGTATGAGAGGAGATAAACTAGGCTCTGTCCATGCATGCTACCAAACACACCCTCAATGGCCCATTTGGCAATCCTGCCCGTGGCCTCCCGGTTGTTTATTATATCATTGAGGGGCACTTCAGAAGCCACCGTGATTGAACACTCCTGAAAGTAGTGTCGCAACTTTCGAGATGCCATGAAGACTGCATATGCTATCTTTTGATAGTGAGGGTACCGGGATTTGCATGGTGTGAGGACGGTGGATACGTAGTATACCGGCTTTTGGAGCGGAAATTTGTGTCCGTCCTATTCTCGCTCGACGACGAGTACGGCGCTCACCACCTAGTGTGTTGCCGATATATATAGGAGCATTGGTTCGCCGACATTTGGCGCGACCAGGATTGGGTTGCTTGCCAGAAGGGCTTTTATTTCTTCCAGTCCGGTCATGCCGCACATCCACTCGAAGTTATCGGTGCGCCGTAGAAGGCGATAAAGGGGCAGCACCTTTTCCCCCAGCCTGGAGATAAAGCGGCTTAAAGCTGCCATGCACCCAGCGAGTTTTTGGACCTGTTTAAGTTCGGTTGGCGTAGCCAATTGTGACAGGGCTCAGATTTTGGCAAGATTTGCTTCAATTCCTCTATTGGAAACGATGAAGCCCAGCAGTTTTCCGGCGGGGACGCCGAAGAGACACTTTTTCGGGTTAAGTTTGATGTCATATGTACGGAGGTTGTCGAATGTGAGACGCAAATCGTCTATTAGTGTTTCGACGTGTCTAGTTTTGATGACGACATCGTCCATGTAAGCCTCCACTGTCTTGCCGATCTATTTCTTGAGGCATGTTTGGATCATGCGCTGGTAGGTGGCGCCGGCGTTCTTGAGCCCGAAAGGCATGGTGTTGAAGCAAAACGACTCGTATGGTGTAATGAATGCTGTTGTGGCTTGATCGGGCTCCTTCATTTTGATTTGATGGTATCCGAAATATGCATCAAGGAAGCACAATGAGTCATGTCTTGTAGTAGCGTCAATGATTTGATCGATGCGAGGGAGGGGGAAGGGATCCTTAGGGCAAGCCTTGTTAAGGTCTTTGAAATCGACGCATATGCGCCAGGATTTATCCTTCTTTGGTACCATTACCAAGTTTGCCAGCCAGTCTGGATGTTTAATATCTCTGATGAATCCGGCCTCGATGAGTTTGGCTAGCTCTTCCCCCATGGCTTGTCTTTTGGATTCGAAAAAGCGCCGCAGTGTTTGTTTGACCGGCTTATATTCCTTCAATATGTTGAGGCTGTGTTCGGCCAACTCGCGCGGGATTCCTAGCATATCTGAGGGGTGCCAGGCGAATATATCCCAGTTTTCGTGCAAGAAGTCTCATAGTGCGGCATCGACTGTAGGGCTGAGTTGCGCTCTGATAGATGCTGTCTTCTTCGGGTCTGTTGGATGGACCTGAAATTTGACTATTTCTTCTGCTGGCTTGAAGGAAGTGGACTTGGGTCGTTTGTCCATCATCACGTCGTCCGTATCCACAGTGGCGCATAGTGCGGTTAATTCTTCGGTCGCAAGGGCCTCAGATAATACCTCGAGGGCCAGGGATGCGGTTTTGTTCTCAGCGTGGAGTGCTATATCCGGATCGCTGACGAGGGTGATTATTCCATTAGGCCCGGGTATTTTTAGCTTCATATACCCATAGTGAGGTACAACTTGAAAGCGCATGAAGGCTTCTTGCCCCAACAGGGTGTGATATCCACTGTTGAAAGGGGCCACCTGGAAAGTTATTTCTTCGGACCGATAATTGTCCCGCGTACCGAATACCACATCAAGTGTAATTTTTCTCGCACACCGCGCTTCCCGACTGGGAATGATACCTCGAAAGGTTGTGCTGCTTTTCTCGATGCGGCTCCTGTCTATTTCCATCTTGTGGAGTGTGTCCTCGTAAATGAGGTTTAGTCCACTGTCGTCGTCCATAAGGACTTTTGTAAGTCGAAAACCGTCCACGATGGGACTGAGGACTAATGCGGCTGACGCTCGAACTGTTCTGTATTTAGGTTCGTCACTGGCGTTAAATGTTATGGCCGTGTCGTTCCAGGCGTCAATTGCGGCAACCTGACAGACTTCGGCGAGATCACGCAGTGCCCTTTTACGCTTATTGTTTGAAGTGAATGTCTCAAAGACCGTCAATACTCTTGTGTTGTCGTTTTCTGGGGGGTGCTGTTCTGGGGTGTCCCTGATAAGGATGTCCTCGCCGCTCTTGGCTACCTGCCGAAGTATCCAACATGCTCTAAGGCTGTGGGTTGCCGCGGTATCTGGCGTCATGTGTATTTTGCATGGGCCATTGAGCCATCCCTCCAGAACGGTGTCGTGCAGCGTGATGGGTTTATGTTTTTTGACTGTTGGGTTGGGCGTGCCACGGGGGTGCAACCTCTTTGCCTGTAGGGGGAGTTGAGTTGGGACCGACGGTCCCCAACAAGCTGCCTGAGTTTTCCAGGCACTTTCCATCGCGCTGTACTTTTGTACGATAGTTGCTAAGTCAGCGAACTTTAGTATGCGGTGGCGATTTATGGCGTTGAGGATGCCTTCGTCCGTGTAGTTGTTGCAGAATGCTGC
Organism: Aegilops bicornis; assembly: GCA_021605145.1. Classification (NCBI taxonomy): domain Eukaryota; kingdom Viridiplantae; phylum Streptophyta; class Magnoliopsida; order Poales; family Poaceae; genus Aegilops; species Aegilops bicornis. The sequence continues at coordinate 364,888,012 of CM038670.1, forward strand.
TATCGCGTCTTCGTCGCGACAGTATTTTACCTTATCTTTGACAAAGAGGAATCTGGCCCAGAAGTGGTGGACCGTTTCCTGAGACTGTTGTTTGATGCTCATGAGAGCGTCTATGTCCGGGTGGGTGGGTGGAATTAAATCCAAAGCCTGACCCGATTTTGGATCCGGAGTTTGGAGATCTACCGGGCCTGACAGTTCGGGCTCCGGGATATCGACTGATTTTTTAGGCTCGTCGTCCGACTCTATGTTCGGAGGACGAGACATGCCTTTCTGCCGGAGAATACTCGACCCTTCTAGATCGGGGATCGGAACATAGTTTGTCTTCAATACAGCAGAAGAGTTGTCCCGCTCCTCGACTACCGCTATCTGATGGATGATCGGCGGAGTTTTAATTTCTCTCTGGTCGGGTTTAAGCCCAACCCGGTCGTAGTCTGTAGCGACCCCCAAGGCGGCCATGCGATCCAGGAGTTCGTTCAACGATGATAACTCCGTCGGATCCATGCGGGCGGAGTATTCGGGGTTAACGCGAAGGCGATTTTCGATGACTTGAGAGGTCACCGTCGGCTTATACGAACCGGGCGGTCATGACGGCCGCCTAGCCGGAGGGTTTGGCCTGGGGCGAGGGCTCCTCCGGAGATGATATTATCCTTGACAACAAGGTGAGCCATCAACCCTCTTGGCGACGGCACAATGGAACTCTCAATTAAAGCACCAATGTCGGTGTCAAAACCGGCGGATCTCGGGTAGGGGGTCCCGAACTGTGCGTCTAGGATCGATGGTAATAGGAGACGGGGGACACGATGTTTACCCAGGTTTGGGCCCTCTCTATGGAGGTAATACCCTACTTCCTGCTTGATTGATCTTGATGAATATGAGTGTTACAAGAGTTGATCTACCACAAGATCGTAATGGCTAAACCCTAGAAGTCTAGCCTGTATGACTATGGTAATGTGTATCCGTCTATCCGGACTACCAGAGAGATCTAGGGTTACATGGGGTCGGTTACATAAGAAGGAATCTACATAGTCGGTTACCAAGCTTGCCTTCCACGCCAAGTAGAGTCCAATCCGGACACGGGTATAGTCTTTGGCCTTCATGTCTTCACAGCCCTTCAGTACGGCCAATGGATAACAGGCCGGACGCCGGAGGACCCCTTAGTCCAGGACTCCCTCAACGGATCTCTAGGAATTTAAGAAATGGTGAAGGACCAGAAAATGGGAATGCGAAACAGAAAGAAACAGGGAGAGAGATCCAGTCTCAGAGGAGGCCCTGCCCTCCGAGAGCCATGGCGGCCATGGATCAGAGGGGAAACTCTGATCCCATCTAGGGGGAGACCAAGGAAGAAGAAGAAGGACGGGTGCTCTCTCCCCCTGTCTCCCGGTGGCGCCGGAACGCCGATGGGGCAATCATCATGACGACAATCTACACAAACAACTTCGCCGCCGTACACACCATCTCTCTCCCTTCTATGCAGCGGTGTAACCTCTCTCTTTCCACTTTAATCTCTACTTAAACATGGTGCTTTATGCCACATATTATTATCCAATGATGTGTTGCCATCCTATGATGTTTCTGTAGATTCATTTTGTCTTATGGGTTCATTGATGATCGTGATTGGTTTGAGTTGTATGTTACATTTTGGAGCTGTCCTACAGTGCCCTCTGTGTCACGCAGTCGTGTGGGATTACCGTTGTAGAGTGTTGCAATATATTCATAATTCGCTTATAGTGGCTTGCATGAGTGACAAAAAACAAAACCCGAGTTAGGGGTTGTTGCGTACGGGAGTCAAGAGGACTTGTTGATGACCCACAAGTATATGGGATCAATTGCAGCCTTTTCGATAAGTAAGAGTGTCGAACCCAACGAGGAGCAGAAAGAAATGACAAGTGGTTTTCAGCAAGGTAATGTCTGCAAGTGCTGAAATTGTAAGTAATAGAATAGTTTGATAGCAAGATAATTTGTAACGAGCAAGTAATGATAATAGTAACAAAAGTGCAGCAAGGTAGCACAATCCTTTTGAGACAAAAGATAGGCCAAAATGATCTCTTATAATAGGCAAAGCGTTCTTGAGCGTACACGGGAATTTCATCTAGTCACTTTCAACATGTTGGTTTGATGCGTGTTCGCTACTTTGATAATTTGATGTGGGTGGACCAGTGCTTAGGTGTTGTTCTTACTTGAACAAACCTCCTACTTATGATTAACCCCCTCGCAAGAATCCGCAACTATGAGAAAAGTATTAAGAATAAATTCTAACCATAGCATTAAACTTTTGGATCCGCTCGGTCCCTTACGGAATAGCGCATAAACTAGGGTTTAAGCTCCTGTCACTCTCGCAACCCATCATCTAATAACTACTCCACAATGCATTCCCTTAGGCCCAAATATGGTGAAGTGTCATGTAGTCGATGTTCACATGACACCACTAAGGGAATCACAACATACATACTATCAAAATATCGAACACATATCAGGTTCACATGATTACTTGCAACACGATTTCTCCTGTGACCTCAAGAACAAAAGTAACTACTCACAAGTGATAAACATGCTCAATATTAGAGGGGTATTAAATAGCATAATGCATCTGAGCATATAATCTTTCACCAAATAAACCATATAGTAACCAACTACAAGATGTAATCAACACTACTAGTCACCCACAAGCACCAATCTATAGTTCCGGTACAAATATTGAACACAAGAGATGAACTAGGGTTTGAGATGAGATGGTGTTGTTGAAGATGTTGATGGATATTGCCCTCCCCAAGATGGGAGAGTTGTTGGTGATGATGATGACAATGATTTCCCCCTCCGGGAGGGAAGTTCCCCCGGCGGAATCGCTCCACCGAAGGGCAAAAGTGCTCCTGCCCAAGTTCCGCCTCGAGACGGCGGCGCTCCATCCCGAAAGTCCTCTGCTTATTTTTTTCTAGGTCAGAATGACTTATATACTGTAAGTGGGCACTGTAGGTGGTTGAGGAGGGCACAACCCACTGTGGTGCGCCTGGCTATTTAGCGCACCTGTGGGTTGTGCCCACCTGGGGGACCCCCTATGGTACTTATTGGCTCCAATATTTCTCATATAGTCCATAAAAATTCCACGTTAAGTTTCAGCTCCTTTGGAGTTGTGCAGAATAGGTAGCCTGACGTAGCTTTTCCAGGTCCAGATTTCCAGTTGCCGGAATTCTCCCTCTTTGTGTGTACCTTGCATATTATGAGAGAAAAGGCATTAGAATTACTCCAAAAATCATTAGCATGCATAAAAACATCATAAATAACAGTAGGTGAACATGATGCAAAATGGACGTATCAACTTCCCCAAGCTTAGACCTCGCTTGTCCTCAAGTGAAAACTGAAATTGAGAAACATGTCCACATGCTTAGAGAGAGAGGTGTTGATAAAACAAAATACGGACATAGAAGCATCATGTGAATTATTATAACAGCAACAAACTTAAACATAAAACTTTTATCATAGACTTCTCATGAATAAGTAACAATTCATCACACCATCAAAGTATAAAGCATAAACTCTATTGGAAACCAAGAAAATATGTTCTCAGTCAACTTTGCAACTACAATTCATCATCTTTTCAGGAAGGAGCACGTATCGGAACCTTTTGGCAAGTCCACATACTCAACCATCATATAGTCTTCTATGATTGCTAACACTCACTGCATACACATGAGCAAAACGTTTCAACCGGACACATAGAAAGATAGGTGCTTATAGTTTTGCTTCCCAACATACCCACCTCGAGGGTGACGTCAACAATAATAACTCATGCTACCCACGTCCAACTGGATATATGTGCTTAGATCTTTCCTCACCACATGATGCTTGCCAAAATAGAAAAATAGAAAGGAATAGAGAGAAAAACTTTGACTCGCAGAAAAGTAAAATAGGCCCTTCGCAGAGGGAAGCAGAGGTTTCCATGCGCTTTTTGTTTGGATGCTCAATCCCTTAATGCAAAAGAACATCATGTTATATTGCCCCTTATGATAGCAACCTTTGTTATGGAGTCCGTCGTTTTTATTCTTTGCTATCATAAGTTCGTCCAACGCTTAATTTTCTCTTACACTAAATGATCTAACACTTATAGAAGCAATTTTTATTGCCTTATTGCACCGATGACAACTTACTTGAAGGATCTTACTCAACCCTTAGGTGGGCGTCGGTGTCAAAACCGGCGGATCTCGGGTAGGGGGTCCCGAACTGTGTGTCTAAAGTCGATGGTAACAGGAGACGGGGGACACGATGTTTACCCAGGTTCAGGCCCTCTTGATGGAGGTAATACCCTACTTCCTGCTTGATTGATCTTGATGAATATGAGGATTACAAGAGTTGATCTACCACAAGATTGTAATGGCTAAACCCTAGATGTCTAGCCTGTATGATTATTGTTAGAAGGGAGAGAGGGATTTGGTGGAATAGTTCAATGTATTGCTTGAGCCTCGTGGGCATATATATAGGAGTACAAAGACCAACTTGGAGTACAAGACAAGGCAGGACCAAATCCTAGTCTATCCTATACTTCCTAATAATCCTTATACTCAACATCCCCCCGCAGTCACAACGGTAGCGACGCAGACGGTGAGACTGGAGAAGAATCCGAAGGCAAGCCGAAGGACACCCCCCACAGTCGTAACGGTCGACGCATCGCGGAGTCGTGGCTAGAGTGGCAACCGACAAGGTTGCTCAAGCAAGGCGGTAGCCCTTTGTGCCGTTTGTCGATGTAGCCGAGAACGTAGGTGGTGTAGCCGTAGTCGAGGTAGCCGTGCGAAGAATGCCGTGGTCGATATCGAGTCGGGGTGGCCGGTGTCGAGGAAATCGCCGTGGAGCCGCAGGCACAAGGGGGCGCCGAGTTAGCATGGGCGCAGTGGTGTCGAAGTAGTGTGCGCCGGGGAGAAGACGATGTTGACGAGGCGTCGCACGGGGGTTGCCAAACCCGGGGACACGTCGTAGATGAAGGCACGCGTCGGTGTTGCCAGCACCGAGCATGCGTAGATGGTCGAAGACGAAGTTGATGAAGCGCCGCACGAGGCTTGCCAGGCCCGGGGACACGTCGCGGATGAAGGCACGCAGCGGTGTTGCCAGCACCGGGCATGCTTAGACTGGGACCTGCACGAGCTGTACGCCATGTCGAAGAGGTCGGAGAGGCCAGCAGAGAAGGAATCGATGACGGTTGTGGCGCCAATTAGCGCGGGGCCAATGTCGCCCGCGGTTGTCGGAGTAGATAAAGCGGTCGAGGTAGATGACGGCGACGCTGGCGACGAGCAGGTGTTGGACGAAGACAAAGGGGATGGACGGGCGGCCGCGGCAGCTACGGAGGTAGAGGCGGGGCCAAAGAAGAGCGGCGACGACGGCTAGGTTAGGAGTGCGGCGGCGGTGCTCGAAGTAGGCGAAGAACCCTGACAGCGTGATTTAAGACCGGGCGCGATCGGTATGCGTTCCTGCCGCTTAAGGAAGACGGCGCGGCGCATACCACGGGAGGTTGACGCACGGTGACGGCGGAGCGGACCGCAGGCCGCGGCGCTACGGCCCGAAGGGGCGACGTAGCGGCGCCAGGCGGTTCGGGGCGACGGCGGGAAGTCCTCGGGGTGGTGGCGGGGACCGCGGGCCGCGACGCTGTGGCCCGAAGGGGCGACACAACGGCGGTTCACGAGTCGGTGCAACCGCGGGGACGGCCTTGGGGCGGTGGGGGGGGGGGGACAGCGTATCGCGACACTACGGCCCGAAGGGGCAACACACGAGTCAATGCAGCTGCGAGGAGAACCGCGGGGCGGCGGCGCTGCTGCCCGACGGGGCGAGGCAGCGGCAGCCCGATGCTCGATCGGTGGGAAGGCGCACTGAACTCAGGGACAATCTTCACGAGACCTACGGAGGCGCGCGTAATCGACGGGCCAGGTCAGTCGCGCGGCGTAGATGAGGCGGATCGCGGCGGCGAGCGGGTGATCAAGCCGGCGCGCGCGAGGTCGTGGACACCGCTCGGTGGAGGCGTGGTGACGGCGGATTCCGAGATGAAGTCGGCGACAAAGAACGGCGTGAGACGTCGTGCGGACGAGCTTGTCAGCATCGGCACCCGGGCTGCCAAAGCCGCGCCGGCGCCCGGGCAGCGAGGCCCGAGCGACCAACGTAGCAGCGGGGCCCGAGCTGAGGTAGCCGATGAGTCTAACGCAGGCAGCCCGATGTAATCGAGGACGAGGCCGGTGAGGTAGACCGCCGAGCTGCCGTGCAGACATGACGGAGGCGGGTGACGTGGATCGATGGGTGGGCCGGTGCGCGAACGACGACTATGGCCGTCGCATGGCGTGAGGCCGCCGGGTTGGGGCGATGTAGGTGTCCCGGTCGGAGCAGGGCGGTGACGGCCGGCGCAGGGTGACGGGCGGACCGACGCGCGAACGGCGGCTTGCCCGTACGGGCCGCCTCGGCGCGCGTGGCCGCCGGGTCGGAGGAGAGGCCGGCTGGTCGCGCCGGGGTCGGAGTAGAGGCGCACGGGGGTCGACGGCGGCGGCGGGCGACGCAAACCGATCAAGATTAGATCGGAAAACCAAAAAGAAAAACGCCGATCAAAACGACCGGCGAGAGAGCGAAAAAACCCGGAGCAAGGGCTCGGGAAAAAGACTCTCTAGGGCAGCCGGCCAACACGGCCGGCGGACGAACCCTAGGTACGGGCAGCGCGGCCCCCGGCGGCGGTCATGGAGGCCTACCGCCCCGGGGGCAGCGCGGCGGTGCAGAAGCAGTGGCGGCTAGGGTTTACGATCATTTGCGACAGATACCATGTTAGAAGGGAGAGAGGGATTTGGTGGAATAGTTCAATGTATTGCTTGAGCCTCGTGGGCATATATATAGGAGTACAAAGACCAACTTGGAGTACAAGACAAGGCAGGACCAAATCCTAGTCTATCCTATACTTCCTAATAATCCTTATACTCAACAATTATGATTGCCTCTACGGACTAAACCCTCCGGTTTTTTTGGCGTTCTAGGAACGGGGGTCCCCAGACTTGCCTGCCTGCGGCCTGCGGCGTGGCTCAAAGGGGGGCCCATCACGGCCCATCTTCATCAACACGAGCTCACGACCCTCGCGAGGGGGCTGACTGCTGGGCGGACGACAAGGAGCTTCCTCAGGCACGGCCTCATCAGGCTGGCTCGCGAGGAGGAGGAGAGATCAAGGCGGGGTACCTCACGAGGTGCCCATGACGCAAGCCATGACGACCAAGGGCGCCAGGCGGGCGCCAGCCCACGCAATGTCCTCCTTTCCTCTTTGGTGCAAAGGGAGCAAGCGCAGGCAAGAGCATCAAGCAAAGGCGTCCATTTCGGTGCAACGAGACCAAGACCAGTCCAATGGCAGGAAGGAAGTCATTGTGGAGCCCAAGCCAAGGCCACCACCAGAGCCTTTGACAAAGCGAGGACCAACTTTAGTCGTGATAAGTGTACCATATGTTCCGCTTCAAAATGGCCAATTGTTGGCGCCTCTTCCCGCTCAATATTTGGGAAGAGGCCCAGGCCTCCGCCTATAAGTAGAGCTAGCCACCATAGTAAGAGGGGGCCCCGGATCGTGGATTCAGAAGATAGCAAGAGAGCAAACGAGAGATAGAGAGAGGCGATCGAACTCCCCTAGCAGTTCATCGCACCAGCCAAGAATGCACCCTCGCGAGTCTGTTCTTCCCTGTATTGTTCATCACCATCAGCCCAAGAGGCAATCCACCACAGCACAAACTAGAGTAGGGTATTACACCATAATGGTGGCCCGAACTAGTATAAACCCTGTGTCTCTTGTGATGTTCCTTTCGTAGTTTAGATCCTAGCGAGGCGGCGGGGTGCAGGTAGGTAGAGGGCGAGATTCCACGCGCACCCCAGTGTTCGAACCTCAAGGGTCTGCTGGAACCCGAAATCCGACATTTGGCGCGCCAGGTAGGGGTGCGTCGGGATCCACCTCCTGCCACTTCGTGTCCCGTCGCATCGTCCTCATCATGACCGGCGACCAGGCGGGCAACCCTGATCCCTGGGCGGCTTGGCACGCCCACGCAGAGCCGCTCGCCTCGGGCGACCCCATGCCCCAGGCAGCTCGTAGTCCGCAGGGCACTGCGGGCCACGGGCGACGCGACAAAGCCGACAACTCTCACGCTGGGCAGCGCGGGTCGGGCAGTGAGGGCCTCCAACCACACCGCTGCCGCGACACCGCATACACTACCGGGAGCAAAGGCGAACTCGAGGGCAGCCACGGTGGCTCCGGAGCTACCGCAGCAAAGCATCGGAAGGCGGCTATGACGCATCGCTAGAGCGGGTGGCGAGCTCCGGCTTTGCCGCCTGGGGCTCATCCTTCGCACCCAGCTCCCACCTCAGTCCAGCTGCCCGCACGCAGGTTTCCACACGCGTCGCTGGGCCCCGAGGCTACTCCAACGCCAGCGGTTATCGCCAGCTGGCCGCCGCGCTGCCTCCGCCCCCGCCAGCCGAAGAAGGACTTCGTCATGACCCACGGCCCAAGGTCAGCCGCTACCACTCCCTGTGGGCGCCCAAGCAGAACCGCATGGCACGTGGAACACTATGGCGCGGCCTTCGGATGACGGCCCCGTAAGAATACGTGCCCACATGATGGACCAAGGGCACCAAAGACGAAGGAGAACAAGGCTCGCCTCAGCCTCAGCCGGGGGACGAGGCGATGCCGAGCTCTTCCAAGAGCCTCGTGAAGGCCCCATCGCCATGCCGGAGGCGACGATTATCGGGTACCACTAATTCCTCAGAGCAGGCATACGTTAATCATGAATCGCAGGAGGTGCAAAGGTTGCCACAAGAAGCGGTTGCCCGCCTCCCGCAGTCTCCTACCCCTCGGGAGGAGGGCGCCGGGGGCTGCAGGAGAGGGGCCGAGATCCGGCATCACCACCGTGGCGTTCGGAGCAAGGCATTCTCAGGAGGTAGGCCCTCCGCTGGGGAGGTGCCTTAGGGCCTGCCCCTGGCGGAGGACCCGTGGTCGTCGGCGGAACCGCTGGCGACCGCTCTACCCCATCGGGCGGCGCCCCGGTTTCCTGGCCGTCGTTGATGGCACTAGAGTGCGGCACAAGGCGGGGCCCTCGTCTGGCGATTTGAAGCAAGGCCGGTACTGTGGAAGAAGGCCCAAGGCTCGTGAAGCTCGCCGCCTGCGACACTCTCACGTAATAATGAATGGGGCTGTACACGCCCCGGAGTCTCAGGGGTGCCGGCCTCAGGCCCTAGGGCTCCCTCCCACGCCTAGTGGCAGCACTTAGCTTCGCGCTGGTGAGAAGACGTCCAAGACTAGGCTAGGTGCCGGACGCGGCCTTTTTTGGTTTGCTTTCATTGCTTTTCCCTTTGGTTGTCACTTTCCCCCGCTAGATTTAAGTTGGATTCGAATTCGAGATTTGTGTGTGTTTGGGGAAAGGGGTGTTTAGTCTCGTTCGAGCAATCTCTAGCTGCCCAGCCATCCGCTTTGCCTCACCTGCCTCCCTTCAGGAGCCCCTCGCGAGCCGGGTTGGGCCTAGCTTATGCAGCCCAGATTGCCGCCACAGATCCTCTCAGAGGCTTTTACTGCAGATCCTATGGGTTCGACCGAGATGCTCGAACGCCATAGCCCACTGCTATTATCTCTCGGGCCCGCCAAGGACAAAGGTAAACTAGCCAGCCACTAGGCATAGGCGTACGGGTGGTATAGCATCTACTAATACGTAGAACACAAGTTTTACATGAGGGCCCCCCCTCCCAAAATGCTCTCACGACCGTCAGGGCAAAACCTGAGTTCTATTCGTGCAGGAAACAGGAACGGTGCGCAGTCAGTCGGATAAATCCCCCAATGCATCCTCGGGGCACCTCCTGAATTGTCGCCGCTGGCGTCGCCTCGCCGTCGCCTTCAAGGCTGCCGCCAGCCCGCCAGTCGCCCACCACGCAGCCTTCACAAGAGCCACGATCACGCCGTCTTTGTCTGAAGCAAAGGCCCTGACAAGGGCGTCCACGTTGTCCTCCACCCAGTGCGCCAGGTCGTCCCGGACGGCCTGGGGTACCGGGGCGATGGCTGCGTCGAAGTCAAAGTGAGGGTCCATATTCCGGAGATGGCTGAAGACGCGAGAAAAGGCGCGCCCGAGTAGGGCGCGTCTTCTCTCCTCCACCAACATGTCGGCTCTGACCGACCGCTCCTCCAATCGAGTCACCACATCGGTGAAGAACTGAAGGTTGCCGGCGTAGTTAATTGCGTGCGGCTCACCAACAGCCGCCTCGCAGATGTTACCCAAGGCTGTGTTGGCTCTCTCCCGGAGCGTGGTGAGCATGGGGCCGTTTCATGCTCCAGACTCTGCCATGGCGCATCTCGTCCGCGATTCGCTGCCAAGAACGGCCTCAAATTTCATCCACATCGCCGGGCGAAGAAGAAGCACCTCGGCACGGAGGTAGTTAACTCCTCTTGCGCCACCTCAAGGGCGGCCCGAAGGCATCGGCCCGCCTCGCCGCCTCCTCCGCTTGGCCCTCAAGGCAGCAGTCCCACCTTCGCCTCAGCCCGGATCAACCCCAGCCTTTCCTCGAACTTCACGCCGAGGTTCAAGCGCCGTCGCCACCCGACGCCCGAACTCCTCCAGAACGCTGGCCTCCAGCAGAGCGACATCATCCTCCGCCTCTTCACCAAGCGCCCTTGTTTCAGGCGTTCAGATTGCGCGTGCCGGGCGGCTTCCAGCCGCCTCCTCCCGCTTCGAGCTCACTGGTCGCCTGATGCCACCCTCATCGATGCAAGGGCCGCCTCGCAGCTCCACCTGCTCCTCCAGTGAGCGGCAACGGGCCAGGAGTTCCCACGCCCGCTCCTTCGTCGCCTCTCGCTGTCGGTCAGCTTCCCGAGCCTCTTCAACGGCCCGAGAACGGACCTCCCGAGAGGCCGCCAGCGACGCCTTGGCCTCCTCATCGTCAAGATCACGCTGGTGGCGCGCATGGGCGACAGCCGCCTTCAGCTCGTGCCTCTCCGCGGCCAGGCACATGCCCTCGGCCTCGAGGCGCGCGTCTTCATCGGCGAGCTCTTCACCGAGCAGGCTCACCGCGTCAGCCGCCCTCCGAAGAAACCCTTGGCGAAGAGCGCAACGCTCCCGAGCGCGCTCAAGTACGTCTTCCACACCATCATCCGCCCCGGGCGAGCGCCGAGGGCCACGAATCAGCACTCCTCCGGCAGGGGTGGGGCTGGCGCCGCCACGGCCGGGCACGCCGCCAGAGCCCGGCCAGAGCCAGCCCATCCCCAAAGAAGAGCGCAGGGAATGCCTCACCAATCACGGTCGACGACTGCACGAGAAGCCCACGGCAGCCACCTATGCCTCGAGAGGGCTCGCGAAGGAGGGTCGCAGGCGCACGGGACGCGATGCGCCTCAGATGGCTCGTTTCTCCACCGACCTCACCACTGTGGCCCTACAGCTGGAGTGCTCAAAACGTGGAGAGGGCGGAGCCAAGGGGGATGGCTCCTCGTGACATCTCCGTGAGCTCGGCAGAAGGGCCCCGCAAAGCAAGGATCAAAAACAACGTAAGAATCAGAGCTGTGAAAGGGGAAAGCTTACTCATCGGTGGCGAAGTACTTCCTGCGCTTCAACAGCGACAAGGGTAATTTTCGCCAGGCTTCCTTCTCTTCCGAAGAGCCTCAAAATCCACGCTGAATCGACCCAAGAGTTGGAGCGCAGGGTCAACTCGCGACAAGGAAGGAGCGCCGAGACGACCGGCGCCAGGGCGCTGCCCCGATCTCGGCCACCACGCCTCACCAAGGAGGGTAGCTGGGGCCCAGGGCCTCACCAGCAGTACCACGGGCAGCTGCTCGCCTCCCCCAACCGCGACAGCTGGGCCTCGTGGAGCTGCTCCCTCAAGAGCGCCGCCTGGGACCGTCACCCCTGCGGAGGCCCCCTCGGCCTCCAGCGGCTCGTGCCTCCCTGCACCGGGTTCTCGCGAGACCCCATGAGGCCTGCGGGGCGCAGCCCCCACTCGTCAAAGCTGGGCATCTGCTTCACAAAGTCACCCTCGCTGAGCAAAAGTACGCAGCACCCCTTGCCGGACGCCGCCAGGTTGGGATCCCCAGCCAAGACCAAGAGCACCTTCCTCGGTGCTTCAGCGTCAAGTCCTCCTCCCGAGCCTCATGCGGTCTTCACGCTCACCAAGGCCCACATCCGCGGGAATGGCGCCGGAGAGGGGCAATGCGGCACAACAGAACTCCTTCACCACCTTGGGCGCCGCCACCTCGAGCGCCTCAGAACGCCAAGCGACGAAGATTTAAGGCGAGCCGAGGGCTCGTGAGCGCCTCGCCCCATCCCGAATTGGGGACAGCGGTGATGTTGGCTCCGGCAGTGGGCTGGGCACCCGCACGTCCACGTGATAACCACCGCTTCCCGGAACCCAGCGCCGCGAAGGAAGGTGAAGTCAATCCTCAAGCCGCTGTTTCAGATGCAGCAATGAAGCTCACGCACCCAACATTGGGTGGGGTCAACAAGGCGCAGAGAGAAGAAGTGGCGCAGCAAGGCAACCGAGGGAAGGATGCCCATCATCGCCGAAAACGGCGCTAAGACCGCAAGAAGAGTGATGGATTCCGACCCAAGTGCATCATATGGATCTCGATAGTGGGAGAGTACATCATTGAAGAAATCGGAGAAGGGGAACCAGCCCCGCCTTTGCTGTGGCCGGCAAAATATCGGACCTCGGTGATTATCCCGCCAATGGCGGCGGACGCGGGTCAGGCCGTCTTCCGCCCGCCTTCGTTGAAGATGGTGGCCAAGGCCGAGCTGACCTTGCCCAGGCCCTCTCGATTGAGTATAATTGACCGATCGACGGTAGGGGCCGCCGACGACGGCGAGCGAGGCGGAGGCATGGGTTTCTTCCCTCTTCCTTTCTTCGACGGGGACATGGCAACGGAAAGGGGGGAGGAAGGTTCGAGATTGGATTGGGAGCAGAAGCTGGAGTTCGAGAGGAGGAAGAGTGGGGGACGGTCGAGCAGCGAAAAGGGGAGCGGCTGTGTGCGGCTACGAAGTCCGCTTAGCACGGCACAAAATAAGGAGGCGTGGGGAACAAAGGTCATTTATGTACAATCAACCGCCATGTGGCGCCTAAGGTCAAGGGCTGTTAGGGGCTCAAGCGCGCTCAGACTTGCCCTTCGCCTCTCGTCAGCCAAGTCCGGCGCGCCTTTGGGCCCGGGCTACTGGTGTTCGGGAACGGGGTCCCTCAGACTTGCTGCTGCGGCCCTGCGGCGTGGCTCAAAGGGGGCCCATCACGGCCCATCTTCATCAACACGAGCTCAAGACCTCGCGAGGGGCTGAGATTGCTGGGCGGACGACAGGAGCTTCTCGTGCACGGCCTCATCAGCCGCTCATGAGGAGGCGGAGATCAAGGCGGGGTACCTCACGAGGTGCCCATGATGCAAGCCATGACGACCAAGGGTGTCAGGCGGGTGCCAGCCCGCGCAGTGTCCTCCTTTCCTCTTTGGTGCAAAGGGAGCAAGCGCAGGCGAGAGCATCAAGCAAAGGCGTCCATTTCGGTGCAACGAGACCAAGACCAGTCCAACGGCAGGAAGGAAGTCATTGTGGAGCCCAAGCCAAGGCCACCACCAGAGCCTTTGACAAAGCGAGGACCAACTTTAGTTAGGATAAGTGTACCATATGTTCCCCTTCAAAATGGCCAATTGTTGGCGCCTCTTCCCGCCAATATTTGGGAAGAGGCCTGTGGCCTCCCCTATAAGTAGAGCTAGCCACCATAGTAAGAGGGGGCCCCCGGGATCAGGGATTCAGGAAGATAGCAAGAGAGCAAACGAGAGAGATAGATAGAGGCGACTGAACTCCCCCTAGCAGTTCATCGCACCAGCCAAGAACAAACCCTCGCGAGGCTGTTCTTCCCTGTATTGTTCATCACCATCAGCCCAAGAGGCAATCCACCACACCACAAACTAGAATAGGGTATTACACCATAATGGTGGCCCGAACAAGTATAAACCCTGTGTCTCTTGTGCTGTTCCTTTCGTAGTTTAGATCCTAGCGAGGCGGCGGAGTGCAGGTAGGTAGAGGGCGAGATTCCGCGCGCACCCCAGTGTTCGAACCTCAAGGGTCTGCCGGAACCCGAAATCCGACAGGTTTATATAGACACGGGAGGGGACTAGGGTTGTACAAAGTCGGCTACAGAGAAAGGAATCTTCATATCCGAACGCCAAGCTTGCCATCCACGCAAAGGAGAGTCCTATCCGGACACGGGAGAGAGTCTTCTATCTTGTATCTTCACGGCCCATCAGTCCGACCCACGTCACATAGGCCGGACGCCTGAGGACCCCTTAATCCAGGATTCCCTCAGTAGCCCTTGAACCAGGCTTCAATGACGATGTGTCTGGCACGCAGATTGTCTTCAGCATTGCAAGGCGGGTTCCTCCTCCGAATACTCCAAAGCAGCTCTCCAACACAGAGAACGTGTCCGGCTCTGTAAAACAAACACCGACGATTCGCAGAGAGTATAATATTTTCACGAGTCCACCCATCGACAACTTTCAGAAGCGTGACATCACGTCGCCGCCCGGTCATTATTTCGAATCGTTTTTTAGCCTCCCGCTCCATGTTTCAAGATGCGGTTTTATTGGCACGTCTTGTCAAAGCAGAGATCGTGTCCCCTTATTACGGGATTTTCATCAATACGGGCGTGGGTAATCCAACCGCCCCGTTGGTACAATTCCTTGGGGATAGACAAGTTTCAAGGCTTATGAGGAGGCGTTCGATATTCATCGCCTTTATAAAGGGGCACATACCCGTCTTTTTCTTCCTTAACTTTCCCAACCCCGAGCTCCAGCACCCAGGTTTCAACTTAATCGATCCAAGCCTCCCAATCATGTCCGGACCCAGCCTCCAAGGCCGGTGGGTGGCATCCTCTGCCACAGAGGAGGATATCACGAAGCTCCGGGCAGCAAGGTACCTGACCGTGGAAATCCTCCATAGGCTTCCTGCTAAGGGGCAGGTTATTCCTACACCTAGATCCGGCGAGAGGGTCGTATTCATCTCCCACTTCCTTCGGGGGCTAGGGTTCGCTCTCCACCCCTTCGTTCGTGGCCTCATGTTTTATTATGGGCTAGATTTTCACATCTCGGTGTTCATCGTCATGTGCGAGACCTTTCTCCGCATTCCCCCACACTTCGGCTTATGGCTCAAGACCTTTAATGTGAAACCGAAGTTGTCAACAGGGAGCAAGCAGAGTGTGGCGGTGCTATGGTGAGCAAGCTCGCCAATACTCCTTGGCCAAAGGGCTCCTTCACAGAAACTTCCAACCTATGGCAGCAGGAGTGGTTTTACATCACTGAACCCCGCGGTACCAAGTGGGCAGCTACACCTGTGTTCGATCCGCCCTCCGCTATTTACTCGCATCATGGATTAACAAGGGGCTGGACTGGGGACCAATTGATGAAGTGCAGACGCTACAAAGCCGTATCCGAAGTCTCCTTGAAAAGGACACCGACCTCATCAACGTGATCCAGGTAATGCTAGTCCGCCGAGTCCTACCGTGCTAGCGATGACCTCTCTGCCTGTGGGAGTTCAATCCGGAAGGACCATGGACCCTTCAGCACTTCTTCGGCACAACGCACAAAGGGATGTGGAGGTTATTCTTCGGGACCCGAAAATAGTGTCCGGATACAACCGAGGACATCGGCCTCGACTGCAACCATCCGGATACCTTGGTAAGCACTCGACTCCTGAACACATCTTAGTTAATTATCCCGTGGCAATATACTGAGAAACCCGTCTCCGATCAGGGCTGGATAAAGAAGGTGGAACGAATTAGGTGTTCGGCTCCACTCCCCGAAGACTCAGCTGATCCTCTGTTGACAAGGATGCTGGCCCCGGCACCGTATCAAGTGCCGGTGATGGAGGTCAAGGACGAGAGCAGAAAGGCCAAAGGTGGCCTCCACTTGAAAGGTACACCGGGCGCTATGTACAGGGAGACTGGAATTCCCTCTTCTGAAGACAAAGGGGAAGAAGAAGCTGATACCTCTTCTCCCCATGGGAAGAAAAGGACTGCCTCCGAAGATCTTAAGGTGGAGGATCCCAAGAGAGGGAAGGTGTCCCTATCAGCCGGTTCGAAAGGCGATGCTGCACAGTTCCTCTGTAAGGACAAGCCCTTAGCCGAATCGTAAGTGGACAAGGGTGTTTTAGACATATCCTGTTCTTTTCAGGTTACAAGGGTAACATCTTAAATATATGTTTGCAGTCCGGCCCGCAATCTTCCTCAACAGTCCTCCTCCTCAGGTGACCTGCTTCCGGAGATGATGGAAAGTGAGACGCCTCCACATGCTTCCTCGCCCCTTAGGGCGGACGACTTCGAGGTGTCATCCCTGAGGGTCTCCCCCGATCACCAAGTGGCGCAGGGGGCAATAAAGGCAGCGCCCGAATTTGAGACTTCGGTCGTCAAGGGTCTGGGGAGTGCAGCCCCTATGGGGACCAACAATAAAGGCCTCGGACTATCCGGTTTACAGCCGAAAGCGACTAGGGTCGAGTAAACATATCCCTTCGAAGGGAGTTCAGATCGCCGCAGCCGCCTCAAAGAGTCCGTAGGCGCCCGGATACAATAATGGGCATGTTGCGTATCGCGCCCATCTCAGAGGAACATCGCACCTTAATGGGTATGGTAGTTGAGAGGATTCTGTCCGCAAGAAGCGGATTGAATGAAGCCTTCACGGGCCTACTAAGAGGCTTTGAGGTATGCAATGTAATATCTTGACCACTCTTTACATGCAAAATGTGCCTGTGTATAGATAGTAGCCCCTGAGACTCTGGTTGGCGTCCAAAGAGAGCGATCAAAGGATCAAAAAGGATATGCTCAGGAAATAACATGAATAATTTAAAAAACAGGCTGTTACGTCAATGACGACTGCCCCCGCTGCGGAAGTTGCAGATTTAAAGCAAAAACTTGAGTCAGCGGATGAGGACATTACTCTTATTAACAGGCGGCTCGACGTGGCACAAGGTATGTTTTGGGGCCAAATTTATGCATGTATAATAATATAAGCACGAAGCTGAGAATTATATACTGGGACATGCATAATTGCAGATGGTGCTGCTGCGGTTGAGACCCTTTGGGTTGAACTTGCCCGGGCCAAGGAGCAAGCCAGAGTGAGCAACGCGGCTGTTAAGAAGGCAGCTTCTGATTTAAAGGCCGAACAGGCCACTCGGCGCCAGTGCGAGGAGAGAATATCTACCATGGTGCGAGAGCTAAAGGATGCCACTGCCCAATGCAAATCACTAAAAAAGGATAACAAAGCCAAGACGGCCGATCTCGACAAGGCCTAACAAGAGGCGCGAGAGGCACGATCCGAGTCAAGAGCGGCTCGGGAAGAGATTCGGCAAGCTGGGGAGATAGCGGTTGGTAAGCCCTTTCTTTTACAGACTAAATTCGGCGACCCGAAGTATGCCCTCAATCAATCAAATGTGGAGTTCTCCGCACTCGTTCTTGAACCCGCCAAGAGTGTCACCGATGCGGCGCAGTTTAACCAAGCGCAAGACGGATGAGCAGTGGAGAAGCTTTTCTAGTCTCACCGACGGGCCAAAGCGCCCGCCATTGCTGAATGAACAAATGGCCCAAAGGCCGAAGCTCCACAAGGTGTCCTGAGCTGCCATGGAGGAAGTCGTGGTCCGGTTGTGGCCAACTGAGCCAATTCCAAACAGCTATTTCAGTTTGGTGC
Organism: Aegilops bicornis; assembly: GCA_021605145.1. Classification (NCBI taxonomy): domain Eukaryota; kingdom Viridiplantae; phylum Streptophyta; class Magnoliopsida; order Poales; family Poaceae; genus Aegilops; species Aegilops bicornis. The sequence continues at coordinate 364,905,674 of CM038670.1, forward strand.
AGCGGCTTGTTGATGCAGTGCCGCGTATCGACGTTGTTAAGAGGTCGGCGTGCATTGAAGGTGCACGGATGGTTTTGCCCCGCCAAGACGCACTGGGCAAAAATGAAGGCCACCGATGTTGCAGCAAATAGTCCACCCGAGGGCAAGGACCATCACGCGCCGGAGCAATATTTTGAGGATGTCCTAGAGGGCTCCCGCTTGATAGAGGGTCAATGCTCGAAAGATATTATGTTTGAGTGAATGTATCAGTAGTGTGATAACAATATCATGATATATTAAGGCTGTGTTATATTCATGCCTGTTGCCTGAAAGGCATTTCCTCCTGTGCGGCCTTTTTTTTATAATCAAAGTTTGCGGTCGTCGGCTTTCACTTTCTCGCATATAATGCGGGGTGTTCGAATAGCAATCGACCACGCTTGACCCAACGCCTTGGTCCGTGAAGGAGGTGTCAGTGCGGCGAACTAGGCAATCGGACTATAGGGCTTTAACACCTTCACTTAGCCATAGGAGTTTGACGGTGGGTCTACGATATAGCCCCTCGTATGTACGCGGTTATCCGAATACGGCTGCGCTACATAGGTGACCGGAAGAACGGTCCTTCATGTAATACGGAAGAAATCGCAAAAGATTCTGATAAGTCAACGAGTGGTTGACCAGCTCTCGCCGCATCATGATAGTCAGTTTTCGGCTTTCTCTACTGAGGTGCTTAACTAGGTGAACCGGAAACACAATCGCAGTATTTCTCCCTTTACTACCCTAGCCGATAGGACGAAACGTAAGGTAGTAAGCACAGGAGCCGGGCAACCCAACTATTGACCAAAGACATGATTCAGAGCTGATGCATATAAGGCCAAACTCGTGACACCGAATTATGCTATAAAGCTGTTCGGAATTTTCGGCAACACATATGTTGCCGTATCGAGCCCCTGGCGATTTGAGCCGAGGTGCGCATGTGAAACAACCGGAGAAGCAAAATCCAATTCTCAAAAAAGCAAATACTGAATACAGATTTATGTTCACTGGAATCTGATTTATACGTCAACCACGATTATACAGACATATTCACCCCTACCTGTGCTATTTCACATGCCAGGGTCAAGGTCGGGGAAAAGGCACTTTATAGGTTTGAAATAAAGTGTGCGGTCTACAAAAATTATTTGGACCTCCTGTCAGACGCTCATACCGCTTTTGCCTCGCCTAAAAGCTTCCTTAACAGGAATAGCCGTTGGTTATTTATATGAAGCCAAACTCAGAAAGAGTCCTTGTAAGTCCGTAGGATGAACAAGTTTTGATTCACCTGTAGTAAAAAATAAAAGTTAGTTAGAAAAAGAAGAAGAAGGCTATAGGAATGCGAACCGCATTGTAAGCCTATCCGTATTGTGCCTCTGCCGACAACCAAGGTATTTTAAGTGCATAATGATGTATGCGCGATACAAACTTCGTGAGTATATGAGGCGAACGACGGAGGCCGAACTGCTAATCCAGCTCTGAAATTGATTGGTCCTGTGTAGTAGAGGCCGACGACTTAATGGGCGATGAGATACATGACTTAATGTGGCCGCTTTGTACTTCGGCTTCAATAGCCGCAGTATGCTCTTCTGTACGGAGGGAGCGTTCCGTATTTCCGTCTATCCTGACGACGCCTCGTGGACCGGGCATCTTAAGCTTTACAGAAGCGTAGTGTGGGACCGCATGAAAACGAGCAAAACCGGTCCGTCCGAGCAGTGCATGATAGCCACTGCAGAATGGGACAATATCGAAGATCAAGTCTTCACTTTGAAAGTTGTTCGGTAAACCGAAGACTACTTCCAATGTAATTGAGCCCGTGCAGTGGGCTTCTACGCTAGGTACTACTCCCTTTAAGGTAGTTGTGGTGGGCCTGATTCTCGAAGGATCAATGCCCTTCTTGTGGACAGTGTCTTGGTAGAGTAGATTAAGGCTACTGCCGCATCCATAAGGACTCTCATAAGATGGAACCCGTCGATAATTGGGTTGAGGACCAGAGCTGTCAAACCTCCGTGACAGATACTGGTTGGGTGGTCCCTGTGATCAAAAGTGATCGGGCAGGCCGCCCATGGGTTAAATTTTGGGGCGACCGACTCTATAGCATACTCGTACCATAGTGCGTGCTCGCGCTCCCTTTTTGGGATGTGTGTCACATATATCATGTTTACTATTTTTACTTCGAGGGAAATTGCTTTTGACCCCCGGTGTTTGGCTGGCGAGTCTCCTCGTCTTCGCTGCATTAGGCGGCCCCTTCCCTTTGTGTTCGACGTTGAGCTTGCCATCTTGTTTGAAAACCCAACAATTTCTGTTGGTATGGTTGGTGGGTTTGTCAGGGCTGCCATGAATTTGACAGGGCCGATCTAGTATCTTGTCTAAACTGGATGGACCATCTTTGTTTGCCTTAAATGGCTTCTTCCGTTGACCGGGTTTGGAACCATTGAATCCGGCATTGACCGTCGTGTCTTGGGTTTCTACATTGTTGTTTAGACGCTTGTTTTTATTGTGTCGAGGCTTGCCATTGCCGTCCCTGACCTCAGAGGTGCCAGGATCGCTGGTGCTATTGTTTCGTCGAGCCAACGAGCTGTCTTCTTCCGCGCAAAAGCGGGTTATCAGTGCGGTAAGAGCTGCAATGACTTTGGCTTTTCTTGGCCGAGGTGACGGGCTAGCCATTCATCTCGGACGCTATGTTTGAAGGCCACTAGGGCTTCGGCGTCCGAACAGCCGACAATTTGGTTCTTTTTAATTAAGAACCTAGTCCAGAGCTTCCTGGCTGACTCTCCGGGCTGTTGGATGATGTGACTAAGGTCATCCGCGTCCGGAGGCCGGACATATGTACCTTGGAAGTTTTCGCGAAAGGCGTCCTCCAGGTCTTCCCAGTTGCCAATAGAGTTTTCAGGTAGGCTATTTAGCCAGTGCCGGGCCAGTGGGAGGTATTTGATGGCATGTAGATCATCGCCACGGGCCATGTGGATATGGAGAAGGAAGTCTTCAATCCACACTGCGGGGTCGATTGTTCCATCATATGATTCGATATGCATAGGTTTGAACCCTTCTGGGAATTCATGCTCCATTACTTCATCAGTGAAGCAGAGGGGGTGTGCGGCGCCTCTATATCGGGCCAGGTCGTGACGTAGCTCGGATTGAGTTCGTCTGTGGTTTTCGGCCCGGGCGTGATTATGCTTGTCACGTCCGGCTAGATAGCCGTCGTCGCGCGTTGGGGCACACCCCCGCGATCCGTAGATCGATCTGGTCTGGCCTGATCTACTGTCCAGGCCTTGCCGCAGGTCATATGCATGTCCCCGAGCTGTTATATCTCTACCTTTACGGCGAGGTAGTATGGGCTGGTGTTCGGCTTGAGTTGCCGTTTTGTCCCAGCCACGAGGTGGTCGGTCAGCCGCATTACGTGCTGATGGCGCTGGCTTGAGGGCCTCGTCGTCAAATTGGGGTAGCAGCTTACGCTTCGGGTAACTTTTGGTTGGGCGCTCGAGGCCGTATTCCTCTGCTGCCAGGACAATAGTCCACCTATCGTTGAGCAGATCTTGATCATCTTGAAGCTGTTGCTGCTTCTTTCTCAGGTTCCTTGCAGTGGCAATTAGCCGGCACTTAAAGCGCTCCTGCTCGAGAGGTTCCTCAGGTACGATAAAGTCTTCGTCACCGAGGATCACCTCATCCTTGGAGAGTGGGAGGTAATTAATTTCCTCCGAGTCTTCATTTATAGCCTATCCATCAGGGCTAACTTGCCCATCTTCCTGGTCGTCCTGTTCGAAAGTTGGCTCGATGGGGTTTTCTTTGTCTTCGGCATCATCCGGAGTGTTATTGTCTCTTGTGCCGGTATTGCTGTCTTTTCCACGGCGTGATTTAGAGCGGTGCCGCTGACGTCGGTGCTTTGGCTGTGTCCCAGGAGGTTTACCCTCGACTGGATCTTCTTTATCATCACCGTTACCATCTTTGGGTGTGTCCACCACGTACACATCATACGAAGAGGTGGCCGTCCAGCGTCCGGTAAACGGCGGGTTTCCGGCATCATCGTCCATACCCTTGATGTCTTCGGAGCCATAGTCAAGCATGTCAGTTAAGTCCTCGACAGTGGCTATGAGGTGGGTGGGATGTAAAACTCCCTGCTCTCAGCCCCTAGTCCGGGCTGGGCGTAGTTTGGACATTGCTCCTCTGTAATGACGAGGGATCGCATCAAGTCCAGAGCCTCGCTTAAAGGCGAGGTTTGGCCAGGGAGAAGAGGATCCGTGGAGTGCGGCGGGAAGGAAACTCCTTGGCCGAACTCACACGATGTTGACTCCGAAGGTTCGGAGCCAGCGTCCGGAGAAGAGTCCAGCTTCCTAACGGTTGCCAGCGACATTGCTTCCTCTGGCTCTCCCGTAATGGGTTTAGTGGCCGCAGATAGTCTGGCTGGATCAGAAATCCCGTCTTCGAACAGGGTGACACGCTCCGGATCTAGAGCCAGAGCGGAGGTTGGAGTCGTGAACCCTTGGAAGATCAAGTCTCCTCGGACATCAACGACATAGTCCAGGTGTTCAAAACTAATCTGGTGACCTGGGACGTAGCTATCGATCTGCTCTAGATGGCCGAGCGAGTTGGCCCGCAGTGCGAAGCCGTCGAACACAAAGATCTGGCTGGGGAGGGAAACCTCCCCAAGGGCAGAATTGTTGTAGATGATTGATGGAGCCATCGAACCTTCTGGTGATGGCGCAGCGAAACTCTCAATGAAAGCACCAATGTCGGTGTCAAAACCGGTGGATCTCGGGTAGGGGGTCCCGAACTGTGCGTCTAAGGTCGATGGTAACAGGAGACGGGGGACACGATGTTTACCCAGGTTCGGGCCCTCTTGATGGAGGTAATACCCTACTTCCTGCTTGATTGATCTTGATGAATATGAGGATTACAAGAGTTGATCTACCACGAGCTCGTAATGGCTAAACCCTAGATGTCTAGCCTGTATGATTATGATTGCCTCTACGGACTAAACCCTCCGGTTTATATAGACACCTGAGGGGACTAGGGTTGTACAAAGTCGGTTACAGAGAAAGGAATCTTCATGTCAGAACGCCAAGCTTGCCATCCACACAAAGGAGAGTTCTATCCGGACACGAGAGAGAGTCTTCTGTCTTGTATCTTCACGGTCCATCAGTCCGGCCCACGTCACATAGGCCGGACGCCCGAGGACCCCTTAATCCAGGACTCCCTCAGTGGGTATGGTGGACTCTTTAAAATAAGATTTGGGTTTAAGGGTTTTTGGATGCACAAGTAGTCACTACTACAGGATGCTGCTAACGCGACACTACGATTAGAGACCCTTCGAGAAATTGTGTGCGATGCCATAATCGCAAATGGTGCTGTATGAAAACCATCAAAAAAGGTGAAAACATGTGCGATGAAGGATGCATCAAACACGGTTCAGATTTTAGTTGCATGTGCCATCGGGGGCATATGGTTCAGCCCAATGAATTGTTTGCGATGAGGCAGAACAAAAGAAACGAGCAGCCTGATGAAGGCGTGTGCGATATAGAGCATACAGTTCACTCGGATGAACTGTTTGTGATTAGGCCACACAAAAGAAACGGGCAGCCAGATGAAGGTGTGTGCGATATACAACATGCGGTTCACTCGGATGAACTGTTTGTGATTAGGCAACACAAAAGAAACGGTCAGCTAGATCAAGGTGTGTGTGATTGAGGGCATACGCTTCAGAAGGATTAACAGTTTGCGATTAGGCAACATAACAGAAACGGGTAAGCCAGATCAAAGTGTCTACGATTGATGGCATACACTTCACATGGATGAACTGTTTGCGATTAGCCACAACAAACTGAAATAGTTAGATAGATCAACGTGTGTGTGCTAGACATGCACACCAATTCTAATTAAAAGAAGCGTGCACGATGGTAATAACGAGCGCGCGCGATTGTTGGAACAAGATGTGTGCTGACATTGCCTATTGCGGTGCACCCTATGGTGCAAATGCCACGTATGCGGCCGAGAAGGCGTACGTGCTCAATGCTACGCCTTTCCGTGAATAGTGCCGCACTTATAACCGTCGATAGAAAGTTTGAGCACGCGTCACGTGACAATTTTTTTAGAAGAACAGGGAGGCTGCGTGCCGTCACATTTCGAATTGCAAACCTGTTCACAACTCACATCGATCAAAACCTAAACGGTTTCCCACTTAGGAGCATATTACTACGCGGTTATAAATACTACTACTCCAAGATGACTGCACATTCCTCCTCAACTCCTCATCCATAAAAATTTAAAAACAAACAAGTCATTCATCATCGTTCCCTTGCATTTGCCATGGCCAGCGTGAGTTCTGGGTCGAGAGATTGCTACTGTGGAGAGGCGAGTCTGAAGCGGAGCACGAGAGATGTCCCGCCGCCGAAGCAGCCAACATGTCCCGCCGCATGGTCAGAAAGCAGAGAGGTCCCGCTGCCGCTGGGCAAAGACGGAGGACCTACCGCGCCGTCGATGCAGCAGACTGGTCCGGCCACGCCACGGAAGTAGAAGAGATGTCCCGCTGCGCCGCGGATGCAGCAGAGATGTCCTACCTTACTGTGGCGGCCTGGGAAAATGCCTCGCGGGTAGGCGAGGAATCTTATAGGCGTATGCGTGTCCTCGTCCTTCGGCAGATGGATCAGATCTCCAGGTGGGAGAGGTTGCAGGATGACCTGACAGCCTCGTTTGAACAGTCTACCGACGTCATCCGACAACTAAATGAGAGCAATGCGAAGCTCCGGGCCGAGCGCGACCTGCTGAGGGCGAAGATCATCGGAAGTGCGGAGCAGCAGGAGCAAACCACTGCCTTGTTGAAGAGGACCGACGTCATCGTCGAGAAACTTATGGACGAGAATAACAAGCTGCGCATCGAGCGCAGAAGGCTGGTGGAGGAATCCGTGGATGCTCTCAAGCAGCATCTTGAGGACATGAAAGAGCTCGTCGCCGCTTGCTGCGGAGACTAGTTCCCACGGCCTGCAGCAACGCATCAAGAAAGTAGAGATCAGCGAGCCAGATTGTTGTCTTCCTTCTTCTTTTGCCCTTGTGTATTTCGGGCGTTGCCGCATGTGGCTTTTTCTAATTATGTTTCTAAATATGTAAGACAATTATTATCCACTGTCATCGTCCTTATATTGATCATGCTTGCTATAAGTCGTAGTCCATGCTATATGGGTCCGTCGGATCTTACATCAAGATCCGTGCAAAACTTCCTTTTCAGATTTTCATTTTTCTCTCTTAAATCTCAGTCCAGTGAGACATATAGCCACACCGTAGAACAGGTGCTCGGGCACCATTAATGGAGACGTTGGGAGGGAGGTGCGCGGCGGGTAGTGGACAAAGGGCTCTCCTCCCGATGAGCACACGCAGGGGTCTAATCGCATGCCTCCCGTACTCAAATAGCTACCCCGCACGACACCTCCTAGCCAATAAAAAAGGGGACATGTGGCCGCACGTAATTGGTAAGTCGAACGCCCGCGGTTTCAATAATACTTGTGTTTCCGATTTGTAACGTGATAGCACTTGTTCCAAAATGTCTTTGTTGATTGTTAATGTGTGGGCCTTCGCAAATAGGACAGAAAAATTACCACAACATGTTGGTGCCATGTCATGAGACCATGCCAAGTTTCATGATTTTCACGCGTGTTTTGGAATTACAGGAATTAGAAAACCAAGTTTCTCAATCTTTCCGGCCAAGCCACAACGCCCAGATATTTGAATTCACTCCCATCTCTTGCATGGGACCTAGAAATTCACCCAAGGACACACATTTGATTTTTCAAACAACTTTGGTGCACTGGAGCATGTGCTTGTAGTTCAAATTTGAATTATGCACATTAAATACCCAGGAACTCAATTAATGTATAAAAAAGGCCAAACATATCAAGAATAATTCCAAAATTTAGCACAGTACTACTATTTGGTCTAATCTGGCTGTGTAAAAAAAACAAGGCGGGAGAAGGCAGTGTACGTATGTCGTTTCGCACACGGAGGTGACATGTTCCCACTCGGAACCACGAGCCTTCTTGAGGGAAGCTCTGGTTTGCAAGAAGCTTACACCAAAGCTTGTCCCAATTCGGCCAAAAATATTACCGCAGCATGTTGGTGCCTTGTCCTGACACCATGCCAAGTTTCATGATTTTCAGGCGTGTTTTGGAATTACAGGAATTAAAAAACCAAGTTTCTCAATATTTCTGGCCGAGCCACGACGCCCAGATGTTTGAATTTCACTCCCATCTCTTGCATGGGACCTAGAAATTCACCCAAGGACACACATCTGATTTTTCAAACAACTTTGGTGCACTTGAGCCTGTGCTTGTAGTTCAAATTTGAATTATGCACATGAAATGCCCAGAAAATCAATTAATGTATAAAAAAAGGCCAAACGAATCCGGAATAATTCTAAAATTTAGCATGGTACTTCTATTTGGTCTAATCTGGCTGTATAAAGAAATTAAGGCGGGAGAAGACAGTGTACATATGTCGTTTGGAACACGGAGATAACACGTTCCCTCTCGGAACCACGAGCCCTCTTGAGGGAAGCTCCGGTTTGCAAGAAGCTTACACCAAAGCTTGTCCCAATTCGGCCAAAAATATTACCGCAACATGTTGGTGCCATGTCATGACACCATGCCAAGTTTCATGATTTTCAGGCGTGTTTTGGAATTATAGGAATTAAAAAACCAAGTTTCTCAATCTTTCCGGCCGAGCCACGACGCCCAGATGTTTGAATTTCACTCCCATATCTTGCATGGGACCTCGAAATTCACCCGAGGACACACATGTGATTTTTCAAACAACTTTGGTGAACTGGAGCATGTGCTTGTAGTTCAAATTTGAATTGTGCACATTAAATGCCCAGAAACTCAATTAATCTATAAAAAAGGCGAAATGAGCCTGGAATAATTCCAAAATTTAGCACGGTACTTATATTTGGTCTTATTTGGCTGTGTAAAAAATTACATGGAGAAGGCAAAGGTATCGTATGTCGTAGCCAAGACACGGAGGTGACACGTTCCCTCTCGGAACCACGAGCCTTCTTGAGGGAAGCTCCAGTTTGCAAGAAGCTTACACCAAAGCTTGTCCCAATTCGCCAAAAAATTACCATAACATGTTCGTGCCATGTCATGACACCATGCCAAGTTTCATGATTTTCAGCGTGTTTTGGAATTACAGAATTAAAAACCAAGTTTCTCAATATTTCCGGCTGAGCCACGACGCCCAGATGTGTGAATTTCACTCCAATCTCTTGCATGGGACCTAGAAATTCACCTAAGGACACACATGTGATTTTTCAAACAACTTTGGTGCACCGGAGCCTGTGCTTGTAGTTCAAATTTGAATTATGCACATTAAATGCCTAGAAACTCAATTAATGTATAAAAAAGGCGAAACGAGCCCGGAATAATTCCAAAATCTAGCACGGTGTGACGCCCTCGATTCAGTCGTACACTAATCATGCACACAAATGTGTATGATCAAGATCAAGGACTCACGGGAAGATATCACAACACAACTCTAGACACAAATTAAAAACAATTCAAGCTTTATATTACAAGCCAGGGGCCTCGAGGGCTCGAATACATAAGCTCGAATACACAAGAGTCAGCGGAAGCAACAATATCTGAGTACAGACATGAGTTAAACAAGTTTGCCTTAATAAGGATAGCACAAAAGCAACATCGACTGAAAAGGCAAGGCCTCCTGCCTGGGAGCCTCCTAAGTACTCCTGGTCGTCGGCGGCCTCCACGACGTAGTAGACATCGGCGGTGGCATCTGACTTCTGGGCTCCAACATCTGGTTGCATCAACCGGAAACAAGAAGAAAGGGGGAAAAGGGGGAGCAAAGCAACCGTGAGTACTCATCCAAAGTACTCGCAAGAAAGGATCTACACTACATATGCAACATTATCAAAGGAAGGCTGTATATGTGGACTGGGATACAGAAATGCCAGAATAGAGAGAAGGCCTAGTCCTATCGAAGACTAGCATCTTTTGGAAACCACCATCTTGCAGCAAACAGGAGGGAGTAGAGTAGCATAAAGTAAAGTAGTAGTAGTGTTATCAACCTCGGTCGAGATCCTTTCTCGACTCCCTGCGAGAAAGAAATCCCAGAGCCATACTATCCAGTTATCATCACAATCCATTTATCATCACCATCCAATTCTCATCACAAGTATCTAGTTCTAGTTGTATCGTTGGGGTACAACTCCAAGGGTCCGTTACCGTAGGACAGGCTATCGATAGATGTTTTCTTCCCTGCAGGGGTGCACCAACTTACCCACCACGCTCGCTTAACTCCGGCCGGACACACTTTCCTGGGTCATGCCCGGCCTCGCCAAACAATACGCCGCAACCCGACCTAGGCTTAATAGAGAGGTCAAGACGCCAGACTAAACCCACGCCCCAAGGGTCATGGGCCATCTCCCGAACTCCTGCACGCTATGTAGGGCGGCCGGTGAGCAGACCTAGCTACCTCCTTAAAAAAGTAGGAGCTTACCGGTCCAACCCGGCTAGCGCCCGCTCGACGCCTATTAAGCTTCGATCGATGCATACGACGCAAACGCCCATACTATGCCCACGTGATGGTTAGTGCTATCGGGCCGAGGCCCCTCGGATCAAATATCCAAATCGTAGTGGATTAGGAACGCAGCGGTAACAAGCGAGACTCACGAAATATGTGACCCGTTGTTCTTCTCGAGGACTTGCGGCAAGGGCTAGGAATGCCCGCCACGCCTCGTAATTATCTCGCGGGCATCTTCCAGTGTCTACTCCGACTCCACATCACTCGCAATTAAGCTCGCTGGTACCCCTCGTGGCCAACCCGTCTTTAGTAACAGGTCCAAAGGCAAAGTCATAGTAACCATAGTAACCGTGTGTCTAACACAAAGGGGGAAAACCTGAGGAATCACCTTTGTCGGATTCCCACTCGATGTAAACATCAAGGTGAACGTAAGAGGAACCACCCCCGAGGTTCACACTTGAGGGGTTGCACGATAGAGTCGTATCGGAAGTGGTTAAGGAGGAAATCACCCTCGATGACCACGACCAAATGACTACACTACGTGGTTAACATCGAAGTCAAGAGGTCTCACCCTCGGTACTCGATAGTAACCCAGTAGTGTCGAACAACTAAGGGGAAAGTGATGTGCGGTGCCAGGGCCTGGTCTACGATCCCGTTGATCGGGTCCTCGATGATGAAGCGGGGGCAACAAGGAAAAGGTGGGGGGGGGGTCACTGATGGGTCACTAACCAACCTATACTAAGCAGTTTAGGATAAGCAGGTAGGTAACAATAAGCAGGTTACAAATGCAGGCTATGCATCGTAATAGGAGCAAACAATAACAAGAGCAAACTCTACTGCAAGCATGAGAGAATGGAATGGGCGATATCGGGATGATCAAAGGGGGGGCTTGCCTGGTTGGTCTGACAAGGAGGGGTCGTCGGTGACGTAGTCGATCACAGGGGCAGCATCGGTCTCGGGGTCTACCAAAGAGAAGAGGGGGGAGAAACAGTAAATATAAAGCAAACATAGCATCACAAAGCATAACATGGCAATATGCTGTGTCGGGTGTGACTAACGTATGGCTACACGATATAGGTGAAGGGGGAATTCAACCAGGAATGTATTCCCGGTTCTGGACCTGTGTCAGACAGATGATCGGAGGGGGAATGTTCCATGTTCAGCATGCTAGAGGCATGTGACAGATGAATGGACCGCATATTCGGATTCGTTGGATTTTTCTGAGCAACTTTCATATAGAAAACATTTTCATCTGATATACGATTTAATTTCTATGAATTTTCAAAGTTTTAAACATTTTCTGAAATTAAATAAATTAATGTAAAGGTTTATTAAACAAGATGACGTCCACAACGACATCGATGAGTCAGCAGGCGGCCGACCAAGTCAAACCTGGCCTGTGGGTCCAGTGGGACCCACATGTCACCGATAGCCTAACAAAGGTATTAAACTAACTAATCTAGGTTAATTAGCTACTGGACCGCACCTGTCATAGCCTAATTGGCTAAACTAATTAAGTTTAATTATTAAAACATTTTAATTAGAGGATTAAGCGGTGGGGCCCGCACTTGGCGTCACAGGACGCCTAGTCGCAAGTTGATCGGGTCGGCAGTTAGCGGGACCCAGTGGCAGTGCCTCAGCGGCGTGGTCCAGGGTTGCCGCATCAGCGCCACGTCGGACGGTGACCGGAGTCGCGCCGGCGACCATTCCCACGGCGGAAGTTCGCCGGAGATGGCCGAAAAACGGCTACAAGGCACGGTTCGCCGCGTTTTCGGTCATGTTCGAGAGCTGGCATCGACGCGCATCGCCAGGTGCCACCGGTTGGTCTCGGGGAGGCTCGATACGACGACGACGAGCACCTTACCGGCCGCCGGAGTTCAACCATAGGCGGGATGAGCAACAGAGGCCACGGGGATGGGATCTAGCGGCACGAGCGGCCGCGGTGAGGGGATCGGAGCATGTTCCCGTGCTCGGGCTAGCCTGACAGCGACTACAACGTCGACGGCGAGCTATGCGGCGGAGCTAGGTCCGGGCGGCGATGGCAGAGGCTGCCATGGCGTGGGGAAGAGCACGGGGAGAGAGGGATAGGGAGGAGGAGCTCACTGGGCGCGTGTAGGTGTGCTCAGTAGGCTCGGGGCAGGCGCGAGGTGGCCGAATTCGACGCCGGTGTTCGTCGGAGCAAAAGAGGAAGAAGAGGTCGCCGCGCTTGCTGTGGGGGCTCCTGGCTTGGACCGGTGGTCGAGGAAGACGTCGCGGGGCACGACGGCGCTCGGGGACTCATCGGAGAGGGCCGGGGATAGCGGTGGCCGCGGGATCAACTGACGCACGGCGACGGTGGCGCTCTGGAGGAGTGAGCGCGTGAGGGAGAGGGGAAAGGTGGATCTGGGGGAGGAGAGGCGCAAGTGGGAGTGGGGAGCTGACGAGGCCAGGAGGCTCGGCCTTATCCCCTCGGCACGAAAGCAATGGGTGGCGAGGCGGTCGAGGCGGCGATCACATGGCGCCTCGGTCGGGTGAACAGGGAAGGGACGACCATGGGGGGGCAGAGTCAGCCTTTGTAGCAATGGGCTACAAGTGCACAATAGTAGCTAGGCCCTTTTCTATTTCCTTTTTTTATTTATTGAGAGAGAAAGGGAATTATTTGGCCAACTATTTCACTTAGCAAAAATTTAGGAGGTGTCCCATTAAATCCCTGGTGATCATAGACAGTGCCACAATTATTTTGGAGACCAGAGGAATTCATTTGGTATTTTTCATAAATAGGATAGCATTTAAAAATGCTGAATTGGTGTTGTTATAATTGCTAATGTTCATCTTTGCACCAAAGTGATGTTGTGTTCCTTAACAAATAATTGTTATGGAATTTTTGAGAGATGATGAACATTTTCCCAAGAACTTTTGATCAACTTCAAACTTCACTTGAATTTGAATTGACTGGAATTTCAAATGGGATATTGGACAAAGGTGACTAAGCACTGTTTGGGTAAATGATTAGCTTAATCACAAAGGGTTATTGTAGCATGACACTGGGGGTGTTACACACAGTACTTCTATTTGGTCTAATCTGGATGTGCAAACAAATTAAGGCGGGAGAAGGTAGTGTACGTATGTCATTTCGCACACGGAGGTGACGCATTCCTTCTCGGAACCACGAGCCTTCTTGAGGGAAGCTCCGGTTTGCAAGAAGCTTACACCAAAGCTTGTCCCAATTCGGCCAAAAAAATTACCGCAACATGTTTGTGCCATGTCATGAGACCATGCCAAGTTTCATGATTTTCAGGCGGGTTTTGGAATTACAGAAATTAAAAAAACCAAGTTTCTCAATCTTTCCGGCTGAGCCACAACGCCCAGATGTTTGAATTTCACTCCCATCTCTTGCATGGGACCTAGAAATTCACCCAAGGACACACATGCGATTTTTCAAACAACTATGGTGCATTGGAGCACGTGCTTATAGTTCAAATTTGAATTATGCACATTAAATGCCTAGAAACTAAATTAATGTATAAAAAAGGCCAAACGAACACGGAATAATTCTAAAATTTAGCGATACTTTTATTTGGTCTAATATGCCTATGTAAAAAAATTAAGGCAGGAGAAGGCAGTGTATGTATGTCGTTTCGCACACGGAGGTGACATGTTCCCTCTCGGAACCATGAGCCTTCTTGAGGGAAGCTCCGGTTTACAAGAATCTTACACCAAAGCTTGTCCCAATTAGGGCAAAAATATTACCGCAGCATGTTGGTGCCATATCATGAGACCATGCCAAGTTTCATGATTTTCAGGCGTGTTTTGGAATTACAGGAATTAAAAAAGCAAGTTTCTCAATCTTTCCGGCCTAGCCACGATGCATAGATGTTTGAATTTCACTCCCATCTCTTGCATGGGACCTAGAAATTCACCCAAGGACACACATGTGATTTTTCAAACAACTTTGGTGCACTGGAGCATGTGCTTGTAGTTCAAATTTGAATTATGCACATTAAATGCCCAGAAACTCAATTAATGTATAAAAAAGGTGAAACGAGCCCGGAATAATTCCAAAATTTAGCACGGTACTTCTATTTGGTCTAATCTGGCAAATTTTAAAAAATAAGGCGGGAGAAGGCAGTGTACCTATGTCGTTTCGCACACGGAGGTGACACGTTCCCTCTCGGAACCACGAGCTTTCTTGAGGGAAGCTCCGGTTTGCAAGAAGATTACACCAAAGCTTGTCCCAATTCGGCCAAAAATATTACCGCAACATGTTGGTGCCATGTCATGACACCATGCCAAGTTTCATGTTTTTCAGGCATGTTTTGGAATTACAGGAATAAAAAAACCAAGTTTCTCAATCTTTCCGGCTGAGCCACGACGCCCAAATGTTTGAATTTCACTCCCATTTCTTGTATGGGACCTAGAAATTTACCCAAGGACACACATTTGATTTTTCAAACAACTTTGGTGCACTGGAGCATGTGCTTGTAGTTCAAATTCGAATTATGCACATTAAATGCCCAGAAACTCAATTAATCTATAAAAAAAGGCGAAACGAGCCCGGAATAATTCCAAAATTTAGCACGGTACTTATATTTGGTCTAATCTGGCTGTGTAAAAAAATTAAGGTGGGAGAAGGCAGCACGATGTCGTTTCAAGACACGGAGGTGACACGTTCCCTCTCGGAAACACGAGCCTTCTTGAGAGAAGCTCCGGTTTGCAAGAAGCTTACACCAAAGCTTGTCCCAATTCGGCCAAAAAAAATTACCGCAGCATGTTCGTGCCATGTCATGACACCATGCCAAGTTTCATGATTTTGAGGCGTGTTTTGGAATTACAGGAATTAAAAAACCAAGTTTCGCAATCTTTCTGGCCGAGCCACGACGCCTAGATGTTTGAATTTCACTCCAATCTCTTGCATGGTACCTAGAAATTCACCCAAGGACACACATGTGATTTTTCAAACAACTTTGGTGCACTGGAGCCTGTGCTTGTAGTTCAAATTTGAATTATGCACATTAAATCCCCAGAAACTCAATTAATGTATAAAAAGGCGAAACAAGCCCGGAATAATTCCAAAATCTAGCACGGTACTTCTATTTGTTCTAATCTGGATGTGCAAAAAAATTAAGGCAGGAGAAGGCAGTGTACGTATGTCGTTTCGCACTTGGAGGTGACACGTTCCCTCTTGGAACCACGATCCTTCTTGAGGGAAGCTCTGGTTTGCAAGAAGCTCACACCAAAGCTTGTCCCAATTCGGCCAAAAAAATTACCGCAGCATGTTCGTGCCATGTCATGAGACCACGCCAAGTTTCATGATTTTCAGGCGTGTATTAGAATTATAGGAATTAAAAAAACCAAGTTTCCCAATCTTTCCGACTGAGCCACGACGCCCAGATGTTTGAATTTCACTCCCATCTCTTGCATGGGACCTAGAAATTCACCCAAGGACACACATGTGATTTTTCAAACAACTATGGTGCACTGGAGCACGTGCTTGTAGTTCAAATTTGAATTATGCACATTAAATGCCCAGAAACTCAATTAATGAATAAAAAGGCCAAACGAACATCGAATAATTCCAAAATTTAGCACGATACTTCTATCAGGTCTAATCTGCCTGTGTAAAAAAGTTAAGGCGGGAGAAGGCAGTGTACGTATGTTGTTTTGAACATGGAGGTGACACATTCCCTCTCGGAACCAGGAGCCTTCTTGAGGGAAGCTCCGGTTTTCAAGAAGCTTACACCAAAGCTTGTCCCAATTCTGCCAAAAAAATTACTACAGCATGTTGGTGCCATGTCATGACACCATGCCAAGTTTCATGATTTTCAGCCATGTTTTGGATTTACAGGAATTAGAAAACCAAGTTTCTCAATCATTCCGGCTGAGCCACGACCCCAGATGTTTGAATTTTATTCCCATTTCTTGCATGGGACCTATAAATTGCTACATTTCGTAGTACTGTTCTCAAGCATTCTTTGTTTTGTTAACTTTCTTATCTTCTAGTACATGTTTCTATTCTGCAATGTCGTGCTTAGTTAACTATTTTGGTTCATTTGGTCTGCTGTCCATTTAACTGTTTGGTTCAGTTCTGCAATTTGATTTTCATTTGCTGTGGGTACAATTTTGTATTGTTATGCATGTGACACCAATCGAATTTGGCTGTACTCAATACATATTCTATAGTATGGCAACTCTCGCTAACTTCGATCAAGATCTTCCTTATGTGTGTTGCAGGAAACAATGGGAGACACCGCAGTTTACCATCGAGGTTTGTTCAAGCCGGGTCCTTTGGCTAATAGCACATTATTGTGCGATTTGCAGGAATCATTCGATATTTAGGTTTCTTACAATTTGTTCTTGCACATGTAGGTCCTGCTGTCAGAGGCTTAGACCCACTTTTCGACCCATTTTGCATATGGGGAACTGAGATGTCCATGAATATCAGCCAAGTCAAGAAACTCAGAAAGATTGTTAGGATGAAGAAACTTGCATTTAATAACAAGAAGATCTTTGTTTGCACAATGAAGAAGACATCACCAACTATAGGATGGTACCAACTCTTTTACCTTGTTTTTACCCCTTGCGCCCATTTCAAAATGTACAACAATGATTTATGCATAGCTTTGTTTTCAGATTTTCAAAGCAGTTCACCGATGATTACCTCTCAAACCACCTGCATGGTCAAGAGGCGAGGAATGTATTCATTCAACACCCACGGTACAATACTGAAGTCTTGATAAAGAGTACGTAGGTTTGGCTGGCAATTATCCATAGCCACTGGCCTAAAGTAGCAAGGACATTCAACATC
Organism: Aegilops bicornis; assembly: GCA_021605145.1. NCBI lineage: Eukaryota > Viridiplantae > Streptophyta > Magnoliopsida > Poales > Poaceae > Aegilops > Aegilops bicornis. Next base: position 364,922,988 of record CM038670.1, read on the forward strand.
ACTGAAGGCTCAATATTTGCCTTCCGCTTCTGCAGTTTCCCAGATGAGATTCAGTCTATTTACCGTGTATGATGCTACTTTCCAAAGGTTTTTGATGCTGCATGTGAAACTTGGTGCTGTTGTGTAATGGCATAACTGAGTGCCGAAGCTACCTGATGTAATTCGATTATGAAATCCTGGTTGCTTTTATACGGATATGAAATATCCGCGTGTTTTATAAGAAATATCAGTTTGATTAGTACATGGATTATCAATAATAGGCTAATTACCCCGCTTATTGGGGTTTTCTATTGCAAACGGTTACTCGACAAAGACCGTAATATGAACTCAAACAACCCGCACGGTTTCTAGAAAGTAGGCATGTTCGATCAACTAACAATCACACACGGCTTCCGGCAAAACCTGCTTATGCTAGGCCACCTTGCACACACGTTTCCACACAAATAACTGTGTGGGATGTACATACCTTCGGAAATGATTTTTTGGGATTCACCGTGTGGGATGCACATGCCTACGGAAATGATTTCTGGGATTCACCGTTTGGGATGAACATACCTACGGAAATGATTTCTGGGATTCACCGTGTGGGATGTACATACCTCTGAAATGATTTCGATTCACCGTGTGGGATGTACATACCCACGGAAATGATTTCTGGGATTCACCGTGTGGGATGTACATACCTACGGAAATGATTAGGTTTCCATGTCTCGCCTGGACGCACATGGCCCCAAATTGGTCCCACGAGGGCCTATCCTGATTTATTTCGGGTCGTGTGGGAAGGACCCCCCTATCGCCCACACTCACTTGGCAATAGTTCCAAATGCCGTTGCGGAAAGGGGTTTTTAACCGTTTGTTTAGGACGTCACTGTACCAGTGAGTATCTCTACTTGGTGCGGAATTTTTGGCTAGCAAAGATGGGGGGCAAGCACCACATGTTTAAGGATCTATGACAATATAACTTGTATGTGAATATGAACAAACATAAATCATTACATTGTCTTCCTTGTCCAACGTCAACAATTTTGGCATATAATATTTTGATGGGGGCTCACAATCACAAAAGATTTCCAAGATAGTGTATTTGCATGTGAATCTTCTCTTCCCTTATTAATTCTTTCATGAATTGCATCATTGACCAATGCTATGTTTTTCAATCTCCAATATAATTTTCTACTTATACTTTTCCTTATGTCATGCCATTACTTACCATAAGATTAGCATATGATATTTTTCCTTTATTTCCTTTCTTTTTATTGCAACAAGAAAGTAAAGAAAGCAAAACTCAAACTAAACTTTATTATATATCTCGCACACGATTACAAGGATAGATTACTAAGCATACGCTCAAAAAGAAAGGATCGAACTAAACTTTTATTCATCTAAAGCAAAATATAACTATGGACCGAACTAAGATAAGTAAAGGTAAAAGATAGTGGAGGTGATACGATACCTGGGCACCTCCCCCAAGCTTGGCGTAAGCCAATGGGAGTGCCCGTACCCGATACTCAATTTTCTTTTGGTGATGAAGAAGGAGGTGGTGGTGAAATAACTCCCAGTATATCCATGAGTGCCTCCTTCATGCCTTGAATCTCACGAAGGGCTTTATGAAGCAACTCAGTGTTTTTCTCCACTTCAGCCATAATATGCTTATTCTCCGGCCCCCAAGAACTTGCTCCTGCATCACTTTCTCTTGGACGAGATATGTCCCAATTGGACGGTATGTGCACATGAGGAGTATTTTTGAACCAATAATTGTGAATCAAATTGTGAAAATTGTTACGATGTAACCTGTGTAAAGGCCTCCTTGGTGGGAGTTCTTCTTGAGCTTCGAGGTTCTCTTGACTGTTTGATGATCTTATTGCCCGATGGGGATTAGGACGAGTGGAGATGCCAGCCAATGTGCCCCTTTCGGAGGCCGGAGAGTGAACTCCAGGAGAGTTTTCTTCATCTTCCTCCATGGCAACAATGTGCCCCTTTCGGAGGCCGGAGAGTGAACTCCAGGAGAGTTTTCTTCATCTTCCTCCATGGCAACCTCGTCAACTTGTTCTCTCCTCTGCTCCCATGTGGCAACCAAGCATCACCTTCTTCATGGTTGGAGAAGAGAGAATCCATGGTACCTGGCCTGACAGATCTAACGGAAAACAACAAGAGAAGAAAACAAAAGATTTCTCTGTGATACGGAGGTCAATAGGTTCGGGGGTATATAAAGATTTTTTATCTTGGGAAACAAGCAAATGGAAATAAAACAGAGTCCGGAAGGTACCCCAGGTGGGCACAACCCACCTGGGTGCACCTGGCCAGGTGCGGCATGGTGTCTTGTGCCCCCAGGGTGACCTTCCTGGTTGTTTCTTATTTTCCTAAAAAAATTATATTCCAAAATAGACAGAATTTTTTTTTGCAGATTTTTCAGAGTCCGTTTACTTACCGTATCACGTACCTCCTATTTTTCACTATTCTAGAGTGTTTCGGAAGGTTTCTTTTATGTGTTCTTCTGGTGTCATATTTTGCATAATATTGCTTTCAACATTAATGGGCGTGCCTGAGATATAATGTTTTATTCGTTGCCCATGAACAACCTTCGGGTTAGTATCTTCAGCATTATTCATTTATTTAGCTCCAAACCGATAAACCTCCTCGATAACATAGGGTCCTTCCCATTTGGAGAGGAGTTTTACTGCAAAGAATCTGAAACGGGAGTTGTACAAAAGAACATATTATCCAACTTTGAACTCACGCTTTTGGATTCTTTTATCATGCCATCTTTTAACTTTCTCTATGAATAACTTGGCATTTTTATAAGATTGGGTTCTCCATTCATCTAATGAGATAATATCAAATAACCTCTTCTCACCAGCAAGTTTGAAATCATAGTTGAGTTCTTTAATTGCCCAATATGCTTTATGTTCTAACTCAAAAGGCAAATGACAAGCTTTTCCATAAACCATTTTATAAGGAGACATACCCATAGGATTTTTATATGTTGTTCTAAAGCCCAAAGTGCATCATCTAATTTCTTAGACCAATTCTTTCGGGACCTATTGACAGTCTTTTGCAAAATTAATTTTATTTCTCTATTGCTAAGTTCAACTTGACCACTAGACTGAGGATGATAGGGTGATGCAATTCTATGGTTAACATCATACTTGGCAAGAATTTTATGGAAAGCACCATGAATAAAGTGTGAACCACCATCAGTCATTAAATATCTAGGGACTCCAAACCTTGGTAAAATAACTTCTTTAAGCATTTTAATAGAGGTGTTGTGATCAACACTACTAGTTGTAATAGCTTCTACCCACTTAGTAACATAATCAACAGCAACCAAAATATGAGTATACCCATTAGAGGAAGGAAAAGGTCCCATATGATCAAATCACCAAACATCAAATGGTTCATCAACAAGTGAATAATTCATAGGCATTTCTTGACACTTACCAATATTACCTATTCTTTGACATTCATCACAAGATAAGACAAACTTACGAGCATCCTTGAAGAGAGTAGGCCAATAAAACCCAGATTGTAATACCTTGTGAGCAGTTCTGTCTCCCGCATGATGTCCTCCATAAGCTTCGGAGTGACATTTCCATAGGATTTGTCCCTGTTCATGCTCATGTACACAACATCTAATAAACCATCTACTCCTTTATAAAGATGTGGGTCAGCCCAAAAGTAATGTCTTAAATCATAGAAGAATTTTTTCTTTTATTGGTATGTGAAACTAGGTGGTAAATATTTAGCAACAATATAAATAGCACAGTCAGCATACCAAGGAGTTCTATTAGAAACATTTATTGCAACTAACTGCTCATCAAGAAAGCTATCATCAATAGGTAGTGGGTCATCAAGTACATTCTCCAACCTAGACAAGTTATCAGCCATGGGGTTTTCTGCTCATTTTCTATCAGTGATATGCAAATCAAATTCTTGTAGCAAGAGAACCCATCAAATAAGCCTAGGTTTGGCATCTTTCTTTTCCATAAGATATTTTATAGCAGCATGATCGGGGTGAGCAATAACTTTAGAGTCAACAATGTAAGATCTAAATTGATCACAAGCAAACACCACTGCTAGAATTTTTTTTTCAGTGGTAGCATAATTTCGTTGTGCACTGTCTAGAGTTTTACTAGCATAATGAATAACATTTAGTTTCTTATCAACTCTTTGTCCTAGAACGGCACCAACGGCATAATCACTAGCATCACACATAATTTCAAAAGGCAAGTTCCAATCAGGTGGTTGAACAATAGGTGCAGAAATTAAGGCTTTCTTGAGTGTTCCGAAGGCTTCTAGACAATCATCATCAAAGAACAAAAGGAATATCCTTTTGCAAAAGATTTGTAAGAGGCCTAGAAATTTTATAAAAGTATTTGATAAATCTCCTATAGAAACCAGCATGACAAAGGAAACTACGAATACCTTTGATATCTTTAGGACATCGCATTTTCTCAATTGCATCAACCTTAGCTTTGTCCACCTCAATACCTCTTTCAGAAATTTTATGGCCCAAAACAATACCTTCATTAACCATAAAGTGGCACTTTTCCCAATTCAAGACAAGATTTGTTTGCTCACATCTCTGCAAAACTCGATCAAGGTTTCTTAAACAATCATCAAAAGACTTCCCATAAATAGAAAAATCATCCATGAAAACCTCAACAATCTTTTCACAAAAGTCAGGGAATATAGCAGTCATAATCTTTGAAAGGTAGCAGGTGCATTGCATAAACCAAAAGGAATACGTCTATAAGCATAAGTTCCAAAAGGACAAGTAAAAGTGGTCTTTTCTTGATTAGGTCGAGAAACATGTATTTGTGAAAAACCAGAATATCCATCAAGGAAGCAAAAATGTGTATGCTTAGATAATCTTTCTAGCATTTGATCAATAAAAGGCAAAGGGTAATGATCTTTTCTAGTTGCTTTGTTTAATTTTCTAAAATCAATTACCATCACTACAAAAAAAGACACTTCCGTGATGATACGTGTTTGTCATAGTAGGTCACGTTTTCTGTCATGCATGTACATCCATGACAATTTTATGACGTAATCAAGATAGTCGCACTGCGGTCGTCAGAGAAGTGTTCCATGACATTACCAAAATTATCATCACAGAAGTGTCCACTTCCATGATGATAAATCGCGGGTCATAGAAGTGCTTTCGTCAAGGGTGACCAACACGTGGCATCCACTGTAACAAGTCGCAGTTAAGCTATCGGGTCCGATTTTGGATCCAATAACCCGTTAACAGCCCGGACCAATGAGGATTTTCCACGTGTAAAATTGTCATTGGCTGGAGGAAACACGTGTTGGCTCACCGTTGGGACAGATGTCATCCATTCATTGGACAAGAGGCGCCTATGATACGTCGACATGTGGCACAACCCAACAAAGGCCCATATAGGTTAAAAAGGCCAGCCCAGTCAAAGGCCCATAGTACTTACTCAGGTACTAGTGGGCCAGCCCAATAACGGCATGTTTAATAAGGCCCAGTTACGGCCCGAAGCCAGATGTGGCCCGTTAATTGTTCGCCGAATATTTGGGCCCACCACGCCCGATGACTTTCGGCCTGTTAGAGGCCCGATGTAGACATGGGCCCATTTCAGCCCGGTGTGTCTTTTGGCCTGGGAATGGCCCGTGCTGCCCATGGGCCATATATGGTTCGACGCTACATCCGGCCCACTAACGGCCCGTGATAAAGGTGGCAACAGTTCAACCCAACGTGACATTGGGCCTGTTAAAGGCCTGTCATATAATTCGGCCCGTTGATGCCTGTACTAAGCTTTCGTCCTATTAAAGGCCCACGATATCAGTGGGCCAACTCAGGCCCGAAATATGTTTCGGCCTGGTAACGGCCCGTCATATAACTGGGCCAAAAAAGGCCCGGTCTACCTTTCAGCCTGCTGAAGTCCCATCGACGACTAGTGAAAATTGAGGCCAAACATGAATTTCGGCCTGCGAAAGGCCCGTGGTTTCTTCTGGGCCGTAACAGGCCACCAGAATATTCAGCCTGTTAATGGCCCAATGCTACATGGGCCAAACTAAGCGCTGGGTCCACAAAAGGCCCAACTAAAATTTGGGCCGAATATAGGCCGGAGTAAGTTGTGGGCCTGGCGCAAAGTGTGGAGGCCCAATGACCATTCGGGCCCAAGAAAGATGCAGGCTGGCCCATTTGTGACCCGCTAAAAACCAGGACCATTAGAGGCGAAAGTTTCGGCCCAATCGACTACATCAGATTTTTTTCAGATAGCGAATGATGGCAGTAACTAGTAGGAATTAAGAACAAACCTACTCTATACAATAAAGAAATTATGACATAGTAACTTAGAATAAACCTACACTATACAATAAAGGATTTATGGTATGTCACATCCACTGGGCATCAAAGTTCACCACCAGTGATCATAAAGCGCAACGAAGAAGCAGATTACAAAAACTGGGCACCATTGCAGCGTAACAAAATAATACTGAACCGAGACCACTTCCAAGACAGTTCAAGAAAGGTTAGCCTTCTTAAGGAACTGCCATGCAAGTCAGCCGAAAGCAAGGCTGTGAGACCGTCCTAGCATGTCGGTCATAGCTTCCAGGTGTAGCTATTTAGCAATGAGGTTCTCATTGGTGTTCTCCGCAATCTTTCTTAGAGATAGGACTTCAAGTCGAAGTTGAGTTGCAGAATGCCTTTCTGCTAGAACTTGGGACTGAAGAAGTTGAACTGATTCGCATAAATGAATTCTGTGAGCTTGTCTGACTGCTAGTCTCAAGTAACTTGGACACTGCATCAAGACAAGACTTTGGGGTTGTCTCGCTATCTTCAAGATGTTTTGCCTTCTTTGTTGCAATATATGTTGGGTTTGTGTCACAACCTTCAGCAGACTTGTGCATGGCATCGGGCATATCACCCTAAAACAAGCAGAGAGATGACTTGTTTTGCACATGTATAAACAAAGATGATAACTGTGCTGTCAATTCCATCCAATTTCAAATTATAAAATAAAGAGTAAGTTCAAAATATCAATAGCATAATTTGGCATTGTTCATAATGCAGGGAGCTTCACCACACTAATGGATTACCATGTCAACATAACAAGCATAGATGAAGGGCAAAGACAATCATTGTATCTATTTTGGTTAATGTGCACGGCATGTTGTTTATATCATCAGCCACATCAGTAAGTCAAAACAGGAGATGACAAGGTGCAAATGTGGGCTGCTTCCCCACACACTAGATTATAGATCCACAAAATCAAGCATACATATAAGGAGTATTGAGTAATGTGTATGGTATGAATAAGGAATTTGGTTTAAAAAGTAAAACTTGGAACTTACGGTTGTTGCGAACATGCATTTTGATAGAAACAAGAAACTAAACAGCAGTAAACGATAGGGAGTATGAGCAAATTAAACAACAGTTGAGGATAAAGGCTTTAGAAGGACTGACTTGCATTAACAGTTAACACCGGCTTTATAATGCCCTTCTCAATGTCAAGGGAAGGATAACTCAATAATTTCAGCACAAAATCTTCTTCATAAGCATTGCCTGTACTCTACATTTTGTAGAGAGTAATTATAGATATGATAATACTAGAAGGGATAGAGGACAATGAAGATAAGATGCAGAATGCTAGACAATGAACCAATCCCTCTTCCCATAATAAAAGAGTGTTTTGAACACTGGTGTACTATACAAAACGTTCTTATATTATGGGACGGAGGGAGTAGCTGTTAATATAAGTACAGTGATAGACGACGTTCAGTCCTTACAAGAGGACTGCAGAGCTAAACCTCTTCAAAAGCATTGAGCTGATTCTAAATTTATGTAAGAGTCCATACGGATCTTACAATGTCCACCAAATGGACGATAATGAGGCTAACATGTGCAGTGATGCTACATAATCAAAGAGCTATGAAAGTAAGTATGGTCATACAGGGAAAGAGGTACTCACAAGAGCAATGCGGTGTGCAGATAGTTGCGTAGATTCTGTGGTCCCTTGAGAATGAATGTTCTTCTGCTAACAGTTTTCGTACAAGTGAGACGTTAAGGCAAATGCAGAAATGTAGTTCAAATTGTGATGTGATATCATAGACAGTACCTAATGCTGCAGACGAGACCAATGAGTAACAAGATTATTCGAGTGACTGTCTGATAAATGTAGCACCAGAGACTTTACAGAAATTTCGTTTATAGGCTTGCCATCGAAGTGTGCTTGCCTCAGGTAGGAACGATACTTCATCAACGAGTGCTTGAAAAGTGCAACCAACCCTTGCTCGTCTTGACAATCCAGTTTGGACTTCACCTGTTTAAAAGAATGAAATCTTGTGTCTTCTGTCAGCAGAAACATATGGAGTAATTACCATGAATAACATTAGTACATTACTTAAGCGTAAGTTGCGGAGGAAGACTGGAAATTGTTCTGTGTCTGCGGTATAATCTTTCCATGAAGGAAAGATGCGCACAAATTTCCTGACAACAATACAAGCTTCATCTTCTAAACTAGGAGGAAATGGAACATGGGTCCTATTTGCTACAATTGGGGCTCTCTCTGGTTCAAAAAGGGGTTTGACAACTGCATTTGGTGTACTCTTTGCTGGAATGGGGCTTTTGTGTCGTAGAGCTGGTGCTATGTCAACTTGCATCGTCATACTGTTTGCTGCAGTTGGGGTCTGCTGAGTTGGGGCATCAGAAATGACTAGTGTAGTAGGGCTAGAGTCTGCTAGAGTTGGGTTGTTTTGTGGGTCAGGTGATATTGCAACTACACCTAATGGGCTATTTGATTTATCAGGTGTCACTATCTTTTTGCAAATGCTTTGCTCGTGCTCCTCCTCGATCAGCAATCGCCCTCTTCCTTTTGAACATCTGATACACAAGAACAACATTTGAATGGATGAATATGGTATGATGATAGATGGAATATGTACTGAAAATGGATAGGTAGGGCGTATTCACATACACGACGTGTGAACTAAGCTAATGGCAGTGCAACAAAGTAGAAACAATGTAAAGCATCAGTTGCAAGATATGTGCGACCAATGTAACCTTGGAAAGTTAGAGCAAGCACCTTGATGGGTGAATAAGATAGGGCATCTGCCTCTGACTCCTCCACTAGGGAGCTACATTGACTTAGGTCTCCCTCTAGCTCACAATCACTGTTAGGATCATATTCTGAGCATGAATCTGTAGGTGGAGAGTGTTTGGATTGCATTGCATCTAGACTTGATTTCAGTCTCTTAATGCCAAGTTTGACAGCCATGGCATTGTTCTGCTTTATTCTTTTCATGTGCGCAAGCTCATAATCATTATGATGCTGTTCAGAATCTGAGATTCATGAAAACATAAAAAGTAGTCAGATTATCTATGGAATGCATTGCGGATTCAACTCGAAGAGTGTCTCCCTATAAACCCCTACATATGCAAAGTTCACCCCCCAATCGTGCTGACCAGACCACACATAGAAATACAAACCTCTTATGTCTCTATAACAGGCAGACACACATTTCAAAACTGAAGTAGGAACATTAGAATCATATCAAATTCGTATTTGAACAAATAAACTAAGGAATTATCAGTGGTATAATGTTTAGCTTCAAGGGTGGAGTGCTGGTAGTGCGACACAAAGCAAGTAGGCATATTGTATTCCATGTAAAAGATTGTAGTCTGTGTAAAAGCTGGAAATGACACTTTGTTTCTATGCAATGCAGTGCTCGTTGCCCACACATGATGGAAGAGATAACACAGAGAAATACTATTCACTCATGTCTACGGTTCTAGTATTTTGAAACAGGGTGGTCCACCCTAAAAGAATATTGACAAAAAATATGACAAGGCAAGCATAGATGTAGTGAATCAATCATTTACTTGTGAGCTTACTAGGGCAGTATGCGTAATCAGAATCGCAGTAAGAGACCGTCCAAAATCTGAACCAAGAAGTTTGTCTAGCACTTATTGTTTGCAACTAATCGACGTGAATAATTGGATATCATATCAAATGAGTAAGAAAGACAAGTAAAATTGTCAACAAACCTGGCCTACAGTAGTAATCTGGGTCAATGTCACTACGACCAACAATCCAAAATGACTAGTGTCCGTTCCTAGGGCCGGAATTTTGAAACCCTGTGAACTTTGTAGGTACCAAAGATTACTGAAATACATCTAAACCATTAAGTGTAGGTAGCACTCAGCACACAACAATCCCTAATGACAGTCCTGCCTAATGAGTAATGACTCAATTAGAAAATGGGTGATGAGGAGTGGCTGTTGAGTGTTGAGGACGTATCTCAGGATAAATCGGGTTGGCTTAGTGGGTGCTGCACACCTGAGCCCTGAACGGACTGGGAAGGTAGGCACGGCGGCCCTCCCGGGCAGCGGTGACGCTGTTGGGCGAGCAGCTCCTAACCTCCTGTTAGTCCGGCGTCTCCTCCTAGAGTCATGCTGTCCGGGGACGGCAAGTCGCCGGCGAGGCAGGCGGCTGGGGTCGAGTAGAGATCAGAAGCGCGTAGCAGAACATTGGGGAATCCGGGCCTGGGCCAACCCAAAATCCCAGGGTGGGCCATGGCCCACCGTGGGAACCCTGTAGAGATACACACCCAGGCGGTGAACATTCATTTTTGAAACTAAATTAGGAACATTTAGCTGACCAATTAAACGACTCTGTTTTAATAATATCAGGTTCGTATTTGAACAACTAAGCTTGTTTAGCTTGATGGGTGGAGCAGTGCTATTATGACACGTATAGTGATCATAAAAGGGGAAAACTCTAAGCATTTATTTTGAGAAAAAGAGGGTTTCCCCTCCGGTTTCTATTAAAGAAACTACCATGGAACCAACATGATCAATTAAACCCTAAGCATGATCAATTAAACCCTATTATGACTGTGCCATTGAAGCTTTAAAGCTGTTAATCGGGAAATGCTATTTAGCATCCATTGTTTGCTTCAAACTAAGAACTAAATTCTAAGAGCTGAAAAGAAAGTACAATAACCAAGTTACGATCTATTTTCTGGTTGAGATCAAAAAGTTGTGGAGATATGAAGTACCACCTCTCTTGCGGCGCCATGTAGGCATCAGGGGTGCGATGGCTATCGGTGGCGTTGAAGCAGATATGCGACGGTAGATGGGTGCATCGGGGGATAAGTCCCGTTGCGGTGGAAGAGAAGGTCGTGTGAGCGGCCCCGGCAAAGAGGACGACGGCGCCGATGAAGTGAGAGGACGCTATGCAAGGCTCTTGGTCCGTCACCATGGATGAGAAACGTCTGTCTCTAGCAGTGGACGACGTGCTCTTGGTAGGAGCTCCGACATGGTGGAGGACGGTGGCGATGGATGGGGTGGAGGACGACGACGATGGATGGGGTGGAGGACGACAGCAATGGATGGGGTGGCGGACGGAGGAGGCTCGTGTGGGGATGGTGTTCTAGCGCGGACGGTGTATGTATGGGAAAATGGAGGGAGAGGTACGGGGAACCATGTTTTTGCGACGCGCCTGTCTGAAATATGGGACAGTTACAAACTTAGCCCCCGTTTGAAATTTGGACATCTCGTCGGTTGGGGATAGGACGGTAATCTCGCATCTCGCAAATATTTGCCCAGAGCGATTTCGGGCGAGGAGAGGGTGTTTTAAGCCCATGGTTGGCGCCCACGGTGTATGAACGGGGCTGACAGGTAGGGCGGTCGTGTCATGTCTGAGTGAAGTTACAAACCTGCCCCTATTGAAAATATTTGCCTACATCGATTTCGGCCGAGTCGAGTTTGTTTTTCCGGCCATCGTGTATGAATGGGGAAATGGAGGGAGAAACAGAGGTCTTTCGGACGAGCTTGAATCAAATATGTTTTGCCGCCCATGTTTAGCGCCCACCGTGTCAGAATGGGCTCAGAGGCGGTCGTGTCACGTCTAATTGAAGTTACTAACCTACCCCTATTGAGAGAAGTGGAAATCGGGCCGATGGATTGTCCGTGTAAGGAGTAGACAGTAATTTCCATCTCCCAAACACTTGGCTTTGGGCAGCCAACGTGGGAGTGGACATTTTGCCGCTTCTTATGAATTTTGGGGCAATAAGCATCCACATTTACCATGGCAACTAAATTCGAATCCATTTATTCCTATATGAATCTTTACAAATCATTCTATGTGTTTTATATATCTTCAAAAGCACGACAAAGATGTATTCCACTGTCATATATGAATATGATTTACAAATGCCGATACTCGAATTCAGAAGCTAGAATCCAGTTTAAGGTAAATTCGAATATTTGGAACACTTCATGTCCAACTCAAATATCACACGCAACATAATGTGTACTCCCATTTAGATATGTACACAAGCGATGTATCAAGATTCAAATACCGAGTCAATCAACCAATAATGTACAAAACTAACAGACATATAAACACTTATAGAGTATATGGATCAATAATATCAACTAACATACATAAGCCAGTCATATATTTTTTTGCTAGAAGAGCATCCTTTTTTAGCGAAGCTAGTACAACATCTTGGCCCTTTCCGATGCGTGCCACTTATGGTCCATCTATACTACTATTATTGCTGAATGCACATTCAGCCCGACTGGCATATTTGTAGGTCTAGCACAGCAATCAAAATGAAATGTCTCCGAGTCTTATCAATTAATACAGACTTGCACTAAAAAAAATACACTTCCGTGATGATATGTGTTTGTCACAGTAGGTCACGTTTTCTGTCATGCATGTACATCCATGACAAATTTATGACAGAATCAAGATAGTCATACTGTCTTTGTCGTAGAAGTGTTCCATGACATTACCAAAATTATCATCACGGAAGTGTCCACTTCCATGACGATAAATCGCGCGTCACAGAAGTGCTTTCGTCAAGGGTGACCGACACGTGGCATCCACCGTAACGGAACGCTGTTAAGCTATCGGGTCCAGTTTTGGATTCGATAACCCGTTAACAGCCCCAACCAATGGGGATTTTCCACGTGTAAAATCATCATTGGCTGGAGGAAACATGTGTCGGCTCACCTTTGGGACAGATGTCATCCACTCATTGGACCCAAAGCGCCTATGATACGTCGACACGTGGCACGGCCCAACAAAGGCACATATAGGTTTAAAAGGCCGGCCCAGTCAAATGCCCGTAGTACTTACTCAGGTACTAGTGGGCTAGCCCAATAACGGCCTGCTTAATAAAGGCCCATTTATGGCCCGAAGCCAAATCTGGCTCGTTAATTGTTCGCCGAATATTTGGGCCCATTTACGGCCTGAAGCCAGATCTGGCCCGTTAATTGTTCGCCGAATATTTGGGCCCAATTACAGCCCAGTGACTTTCGGCCTGTTAGAGGCCCGATGTAGACATGGGCCCATTTCAGCCTGGTGTGACTTTTGGCACAGGAATGGCCGTCTGCCCATGGGCCATATATGGTCCGACAGACATCGGGCCCACTAACGCCCGTGATAAAGGTGGCAACAGTTAAGCCCAACGTGACTTTGGGCATGTTAAAGGCCTTTCGCATAATTCGGCCCATTGATGTCTGTACTAAGCTTTCGGCCTCTTAAAGGCCCATGATATCAGTGGGCCAACTAAGGCCCGAGATATGTTTCGGCCTGGTAACTGCTCGTGATATAACTGGGCCCCAAAAGGCCCGGTCTACATTTTAGCCTGCTGAAGGCCCGTCGACGACTAGTGAAAATTGAGGCCCAATATGCATTTCGGCCTGCTAAAGGCCCATGGTTTCATCTGGGCCGTAACAGGCCAGTACAATATTCAGCCTGTTAATGGCCCAACGCTACATGGGCCAAACTAAGCGCTAGGTCCACAAAAAGCCCAACTAAAATATAGGCCGGAGTAAGTTGTGGGCCTCGTGCAAAGTGTGAAGGCCCCAATGGTTCGGGCCCAGGAAAGATGCAGGCCGGCCCAATTGTGGCCTGCTAAACACCAGGCCCGTTAGAGGCGAATGTTTCGCCCCGGTCGAAAACATCTAATTTTTTTCAGATAGCGAATGATGGCAGTAACTAGTAGGAATTAAGAACAAACCTACTCTATACAATAAAGAAATTATGGCATAGTAACTAAGAATAAACCTACACTATACAATAAAGGATTTATGGTATATTACATCCATGGGCATCGAAGTTCGCCACCAAAGTGATCATAACATAGCGAAGAAGCAGATTACAAAAGCTGGGCACCATTGCAGCGTAAAAATAATAATCAACCGAGACCACTTCCAAGACAGTTCAAGAAAGGTTAGCCTTGCGCAAGAACTGCTGCGCAAGCTGCTGAGCAAGGCTGTGAGACCGGCCTAGCATGTCGGTCATAGCTTCCAGGTGTAGTTGTTTAGCAATGAGGTTCTCATTAGTGTTCTGTGAAATCTTTCTTAGAGATAGGACTTCAAGTCGAAGTTGAGTTGCATAATGCCTTTCTGCTAGAACTTGCGACTGAAGAAATCGAACTGATTCAGACAATGAATTCCGTGAGCTTGTCTGACTGCTAGTCTCAAGTAACTTGAACACTACATGAAGACAAGACTTTGGGGTTGTCTCGCTATCTTCAAGATGCTTTGCCTTCTTTGCTGCAATATATGTTAGGTTTGTCTCACAGCCTTCAGCAGACTTGTGCATGCCATCAGGCATATCACCCTGAAACAAAGCAGAGAGATGATAGGTTTTGCACGTGTATAAACAAAGATGATAACTGTCTTTGTCAATTCTATCCAATTTCAAATTAGAAAATAAAGAGTAAGTTCAAAATATCAATAGCATAATTTGGCATCGTTCATAATGCGGGGAGCTTCACCACACTACTGGATTACCATGTCAACATAACAAGCATAGATGAAGGGCAAAGAAAATCATTGTATCTATTTTGTTCATATCATCAGCCACATCAGTAAGATAAAACACGAGATGACAAGGTGCAAATGTGACACACTGGATTATAGATCCACAAAACAAGCATACATATAGGGAGTATTGAGTAATGTGCATGGTATGAATAAGGAATTTGGTTTTACAAGTAAAACTTAGAACTTACGGTTCTTGCGAACATGCATTTTGGCAGAAACAACAAACTAAACAGCAGTAAATGATAGGGAGTATGAGAAAATTAAACAGCAGTTGAGGATAAAGGCTTTAGAAGGATTGATTTACATTAACAGTTTGCACCGGCTTTATAATGCCCTTCTCCATGTCAGGGGAAGGATTACTCAAGAATTTCAGCACCGAATCTTCTTCATAAGCATTGCCTGTACTCTACATTTTGTAGAGAGTAATTATGGATATGATAATACTGGAAGGGTTAGAGGATAATGAAGATAAGATGCAGATTGATGCTACATAATCAACTACCAATCCCTGGAAGTACAAGCATTACAGGACTAAATGTACTGACAAGAGTAATGGGCTACACTTCTACACTGGCATTGTCTATGTATTCTACTTTTTGGTAAGATTAAATATAGATCTTATCTTTTTTAGTAAATCGTGGGCGAGGGAGATAAGATGCAGAATGCTACACAATGAACCAATCGCTCTTCCCATAATACAAGAGTGTTTTGACAACTGGTGTATTGTACAAAACGTTCTTATATTATGGGGCAGAGGGAGTAGCTGTTAATGTAAGTACAGTGATAGACGATGTTCAGTCCTTACAAGAGGACTGTAGAGCTAAACCTCTTCAAAAGCATTGGGTTGATTCTAAATTTATGTAAGAGTCCATACGAATCTTATAATGTCCACCAAATGGACGATAACAAGGCTAACATGTGCAGTGATGCTACACAATCAAACAGCTATGAAAGTAAGTATGGTCATACAGGGCAAGAGGTACTCACAAGAGCAATGCAGTGTGCAGTATAGTTGCGAGATTCTATGGTCCCTTGATAATGAATGTTCTTCTGCTAACAGTTTTCGTACAAGTGAGACGTTAAGGCAAATGCAGAAATGTAGTTCAAATTGTGATGTGATATCATAGATAGTACCTTACGTCAGAGCGAGACCAATGTGTAACAAGATTATTCCAGTCACCGTCGGATAAATGTAGCACCAGAGACTTTACAGAAATTTCATTTAGAGGCTTGCCATCGAAGTGCGCTTGCCTCAGGTAGGAACGATACTTCATCAACGAGTGCTTGAAAAGCGCAACCAACCCTTGCTCATCTTCACAATCTAGTTTGGTCCTCGCCTATTTAAAAGAATGAAATCTTGTGTCTTCTGTTAGCAGAAACATATGCAGCAATGACCATGAATAACATTAGTACATTACTTATGCGTAAGTTGCGGAGGAAGACTGGAAATTGTTCTATGTCTACGGTATAATATTTCCACGAAGGAAAGATGCGCACAAAGTTCATGACAACAATATAAGCTTTGTCTTCTAAACTGGGAAGAAATGGAACAGGGGTCCTATTTGCTGCAATTGGGGCTCTCTCTGGTTCGAAAAGGGATTTGGCATCTGGATTTGGCGTACTCTTTGTTGGAATGGGGGTTTTGCGTCGTGAGAGTCGAGCTATGTCAATCGGGCATAATCATAATGTTTGCTGCAGTTGGGGTCTGCTAAGTTTGGGCATCAGAAATGACCAATGTAGTAGGGCTAGAGTCTGCTAGAGTTGGGGTGGTTTGTGGGTCAGGTGATATTGCAACTACACCTAATGGGCTATTTGATTTATCAGGTGCCACTACCTTTTCCAAATACTTTGCTTGTGCTCCTCCACGATCATCAATCGCCCTCTTCCTTTTGAACGTTTGATACACAAGAACAACATTTGAATGGATAAATATGGTATGATGAAAGATGGAATATGTACTGAAAATGGATAGGCGGTATTCACATACGATTAAATAAACTAAGCTAATGGCAGTTCAACAAAGTAGAAGCAATGCAAAGCATCAGTTGCAAGATATGTGCGACAAATATAACCTTGGAAAGTTAGAGCAAGCACCTTGATGGGTGAATAAGATAGGGCATCTTCCTTTGACTCCTCCACTAGGGAGCTACATTGACTTAGGTCTCCCTCTAGCTCACAATCACTGTTAGGATCATATTCTGAGCATGAATTTGTAGGTGGAGAGAGTTTGCATTGCATTGCATCCAGACTTGATTTCAGTCCCTTAATGCCAAGTTTGACAGCCATGGCATTGTTCTGCTTTATTCTTTTCATGCGCGCAAGCTCATAATCATTATGATGTCGCTCGTAATCTGAGATTCATGAAAACATAAAAAGTAGTAAGATTATCTATGGAATCCATTGCGGATTCAACTCGAAGAGTGTCTCCCTATAAACCCCTACATATGCAAAGTTCACCCCAACCGTGCTGACCAGACCACACATAGAAATACAGACCCCATATGTCTCTATAACAGGCAGACACACATTTCAAAACTGAAGTAGGAACATTAGAATCATATGAAATTCGTATTTCAACAAATAAACTAAGGAATTATGAGTGGCATAATGTTTAGCTTCAAGGGTGGAGTGTTGGTAGTGCGACACAAAGCAAGTAGGCAGATTGTATTCCATGTAAAAGATCGAAGCCTATGTAAAAGATGGAAATGACACTTTCTTTCTATAAAATGCAGTGTTCGTTGCCCACACATGATGGAAGAGATCACATAGAGAAATACTATTCACTCATGTCTATGGTTGCAGTATTTAGAAAAGGGTGGTCCACCCTAAAAGAATATTGACAACAAATATGACAAGGCAAGCATAGATGTAGTGAATCAATCATTTACTTGTGAGCTTACTAGGACAAGCATGCAGAATTGTAACTGCAGTAAGAGACCGTCCAAAATCTGAATCAAGAAGTTTTTGTAGCACTTATTGTTTTCAGCTAATCGACGTGAATAATTGGATATTATATCGAATGAGTAAGAAAGACAAGTAAAATTGTCAACAAACCTGGCTTGCAGTAGTAATCTGGGTCAATGTCACTACGACCAACAATCCAAAATGACTAGTGTCTGTTCCTAGGGCTGGAATTTTGAAAACCCTGTGAACTTTACAGGTACTCCCGAAATACATCTGAACCATTAAGTGTAGGTAGCACTGAGCACACAACAAACCCTAATGACAGTCCTGCCTAATGAGTAATGAATCAATTAGAAAATGGGTGATGAGGAGTGGCTCCTGAGTGTTAAGGACTTATCTAAGGATAAATCGGGTTGGCTTAGTGGGTGCTGCACGCCTGAGCCCTGAACGGACTGGGAAGGTAGGCACGGCGGCACACCCCGGCAGCGGTGACGCTGTTGGGCGAGGGGCTCCTGACGTCCTGTTAGTCCGGCGTCTCCTCCTAGAGTCATGCCGTCTGGGGACGGCAAGTCGTCGAGGCAAAGCGGTCAAGCGAGTAGAGATCGGAAGCGCGCAGCAGAACAGAGGGGAATCGGGGCCTGGGACGACCCAAAATCCCAGGGTGGGCCGGCCCACCGTGGGCACCCTGTAGAGATACACACCCGAGCAGCGAACATGCATTTTCGAAACTAATTTAGGAACATTTAGCTGACCAATTAAACTAATCTGTTTTTAGTAATATCAAATTCGTATTTGAACAACTAAGCTTGTTTAGCTTGATGGGTCGAGTAGTGCTATTATGACACGAAGCACGTATTCTGACCGTATAGTGATCATAAAAGGGGGAAACTGGAGAAATGATATTTAGCAGCCATTGCTTGCTTCGAACTAAGAGCTAAATTCTAAGAGCTGAAAATAAAGTAGAGTAACCAAGTTAAGATCAATTTTCTGGTTGAGATCAAAAAGTTCAGGAGATATGAAGTACCACCTCTCTTGCGGCGCCGTGTAGGCATCGGGGGTGCGATGGCTATCGGTGGTGTTGAAGCAGATCTGCGATGGTAGACGGGTGCATCGGGGGATAAGTCCCGTTGCGGTGTAAGAGAAGATCGTGTGAGCGGCCCCGACAAAGAGGACGATGGCGCCGATGAAGCGAGAGGACGTGATGCAAGGCTCTTGTTCTGTCGCCGTGGATGAGAAACATCCATCTCTAGCAGTGGACGATGCGGTCTTGGTAGGCGCTTCGACATGGTGGAGGACGGTGGCGATGGATGTGGTGGAGGACGGCGACGATGGATGTGGTGGAGGACGACGGCGATGGATGGGGTGGCGGACGGAGGCTGGTGTGGGGATGGTGTTCTAGCGCAGACGGTGTATGAATGGGAAAATGGAGGGAGAGGTACGGGGAACCATGTTTTTGGGACGAGCCTGTCTGAAATATGGGAAAGTTACGAACTTAGCCCCCGTTTAAAATTTGGACGTCTCGTCGGTTGGGGATACGACGGTAATCTCGCATCTCGCCAATATTTGCCCAGAGCGATTTCGGGCGAGGAGAGGGTGGTTGGCGCCCATGGTTGGTGCCCACGGTGTATGAACGGGGCTGACAGGTAGGGCGGTTGTGTCACGTCTGAGTGAAGTTACAAACCTGCCCCTATTGAAAATATTTTCCTACATCGATTTCGGCCGAGTCGAGTTTGTTTTGCCGCCCACCGTGTATGAATGGGGAAATGGAGGGAGAAATAGAGGTCTTTCCGACGAGCTTGAATCAAATGTGTTTTGCCGCCCATGTTTGGCGCCCACCGTGTCGGAATAGTCTGAGAGGCGGTCGTGTCATGTCTAATTGAAGTTACTATCCTACCCCTATTTAGAGCAGTGGAAATCAGGCCGATGGATTGTCCGTGTAATCAGTAGAGAGTAATTTCCATCTCCCAAACACTTGGCTTCGGGCAACCGACGTGGGAGTGGACATTTTGCCACTTCTTTCGAATTTTGGGATAATAAGCATCCATGTTTACCCTGGCAACTAAATTTGAATCCATTTTGTATTCCTATGTGAATCTTTATAAATCATTCTATGTGTTTTTATATATCTTCAAAAGGACAACGAAGATGTATTCCACTATCATATATGAATATGGTTTACAAATGCCGATACTCAAATTCAGAAGCTAGAATCCAGTTTAAGGTGAATTCGAATATTTGGAACACTTCATGTCCAACTCAAATGTCACAGCATAACATAATGTGTACTCCCATTTAGATATGTACACAGGCGATGTATCAAGATTCAAATACCGAGTGAATCAACCAAGAATGTACAGAACTAATGGACATATAAACACTTATAGAGTATATGGATCAATAATATCAACTAACATACATAAGCCAGGCCGCTGTACTTTTCTTTGCTACAACAACATCCTTTTTTTAGCCAAGCTACTACATCATCTTGGCCCTTTCCGATGCGTGCCACTTATGGTCCATCTATACTACTATTATTGCTGAATGCACAGTCGGTTCGATTGGCATATTTGTAGGTCTGGCACAACAATCAAAATGAAATGTCTCCGAGTCTTATCAATTAATACAGACTTGTGCTCAAATAAAATTACAAACCAAAAAACAAAAAAAATTATTACATGATCTCTAAACCAAATGGTTTGGTTGATTACATGAACAAACAACACAAAGGTTATTCAACGATGGAAAGAATATTTAACCTATTATTTACCAAGTGGGAATTTAATTTCCTTTTTTCCTTCAGGACCTTAACAATGTGGTCAGTCTCAGCTTGCTTCGTTTTGAAATCCACCAAATATTTAATGGTTGTCTTGAGTATTGCTACTGATTGTGTTGTTTGATTCCTCAACATGCCAACTTCATATCTAAGTGCGTAAGCGTAATCTCTTTCTACCACTAGTTTAGCCTCTAGAGCATCTAGTTGGCAATTCATAATGCATGATTGGGCGGTGCCACTCTTTGTGGGATGATACAACGTCCATGGGGACCTTGCTCTTTGATCTTGGGCTAACTTTGTTTTGCCATTAAAGTTCCGATTGGATTCGAAAAATTGAAGTTACCAAAACATCTCAAGCTGGGAGTTATAACAGCAAACCGGTTAAACAAACAAGGATTTAAAGAGTTTCAATTCGATCTTTGAAAAGTAGTTATTAACATCATTGTAACCCGTTGTTGCAGCAGCAAAGCAGTTAAACAAACAAGTAGCTATTTAAGTTCAGGAAAACAGGTAATTCTTAACAGTAAGTATCAAACACATAGATAGGCGCAGTCTATAATAGGATTAATAGGCTATGGCATTATGTAATCAGTAGCAAACTAAATTAAGCCAATCAAAGTAATTGAACAATTTTGCAATAAGTGGCTAACTAAAATTCCGAGAAGCAGGTAACTGAACTTACGCTAGTTCTTTGTACAGGCACACTACAACTTCTTTTTCGCTTACAAGGTTGTAGAAAGGAGTTCATGTCATCAATTGCTTGGATACGCAGTCCCAATACTTCTTTCTTCCCACACTGCATTGGTAAGTCGAATGGTTAATTTGGTAAGATGGTGCGTCCTTGATATGTTATATGAGGACGTGTAGTCAGAATAGTTCTAGCCACACACATCACACTGGCTTTTACTATATATTTCATGTGATTACTTTTGGCATATTGAGATCTAAGCAATCTACAATACGATGAAAAGACTGGCATCCTTCACATTATTGGCGAATGCAGTTCATAGAAACAAGCAATTCAACCATTTTGTGGGTAAATCAAAAGCGCCACTGCAATATTTTTCACTACCCCTATCATACACGCAAAAAGGGGCGACGCCACCATAGGGGCTGGTATGGGCGGCCGCCTCGGGTGGCTCGAAAGTGTGCACCTAGTTTGAGTCGTCCGTGTTGGCCCAGTGCTAGTTTTGTTCGTCCCAACGCACGAGCGAGCAATGTAAAAATGAAAGAAAAATGTTTCAATTTGGATGGGCCAATAACATAAGTGCAAGGCAGGCCCTATAGCAGGCTCGCGGCCCAAACAAGCGCCTCCCATATTGATTGACAGCAGGAAAAATCCCAATTCATCCGCTCCAGCCTCCAGTCTGGTTCGCTCCTAACCTAGCCGCCACTTGACAGACCGACACGATACTTCCTCGTGCCCTCATTGGAGGGCGGTCGCCGGGCTTCAAGCGAACGGAAGGACAAGAAGATGAAGATCCAATCCTGGGTGCAGCCTGCGTGGGAGGCAGCGGCGGCAGCACATGCATGTCATCGAGCTTGCATAAACGGAAAGTCGCAGCTTGCAGGAGTAGCATGCGCAACGAGCAGGTACGTCACATACCTGATTAGATCTAATTCAACTCTTCAATTTTTGGCCAATAGTTAAACGTGACGGTGTTGTAAAACTGCTTGTATGTAGGGAATCTATGAGAAAATGAAACCAATTTCTACTTATTTTATAACTCCCCCAATAATTACTGAACTGACTTAATCTGATGAATCTAATCAAGTTTCCGGTGCAAACATCCAAGCTCATGTCGTTCTTGAGCCTGAAGTGTCTAATGAACAAACTGCTAATGAATGATTTGATGCAAACATTTTACATGCTCCTGGTGATGAACATATAGTATCTAATGAGGCATCTAATGCAAGCATTTTGCAAGCTCCCATTGAAGAATTTAGTGTCTAATGATGATCTGCTATGTTGAGAGAGACATAGAGATTTGCAGGCATTGATGACAAGCAAATTATAGTGCATTTTCATGGCTTGAGGAAACGCCGAGGCCATCTACCGTAAAGTCCTCACATCATGACAACCTAGCATAAATACTTTTCTAATCTGTTGTTTGAAACTATTGGCATACTTGTGCAGGATAGATATATTGATATGCAGTTTGCGCACTGGTTATAGGTGCATTTACACTTTGATATTTTCAGCCAGAGAACGAATAATTCAAGCAGGTACATACCATGTTTGTAGTCCTTGTACACCATGTTGCATTTTTTGTTTTTTGGTGCTTGCAGCATTATGTGTTTATAATCTGAACTACTTTGGATCATTAGCTGGTTTAGAAAGTGCATGTAGCTTCACATTTCTCAAGTTATGTTGATTTCCGGAGTGCAAGTGCCTTCGTATTTTTTAAGTTAAATGTTCACCCCTGGTAACTTGAATTCGTGGATCCGCCACTGCACTCAAATCATACACGAATGCAAGTATGAATTAAATGAAATGCAGGGACTTACGCTAGCTCGTTGTATAGGCTCACTGCAGCTCTACTTGCGCTTGGGATGTTCCATGTACAAGTCCATGGTACCACTTGCTTGGATGTGCAGGCCTTGTGCTCCTTGCATCCCCCTCTGCATTTTTGACACGGCGAATGGCTGATCAAATAAGAGGAATCGACCTTCTTTGTTGTACCGAGGACATATACTTACAAGGTTATACTGTGTGATGTGTACCAGATCCCATAGCGCCATCATGCTTCGCTAAAAAATGGATTTGCTTGTTTCAGATGATTCTCCAGAAGAAATAAGAGTTAAAGTCAGAGTTGGATAGGCGAGTAAGCTAAGAGAGCAGTGAAAGGATATCCAAACATCGCTTTAACAAAGTGCACAAGGGAGTGATGTGGATACCTAGTTCAGCCGGCGTTTGGGCATGCTCACCTAGCTAGAGTGCGGGTCACTTCAGAGCCGTTGAGGGTGATCTTGTTGGCGTTGGCTGGCAGCGCACGGATGCAGATCTTGAGTGGCGGTGGAGCGCCACGATGCGGTGGACGAGACCGTTGGTGAAGCCCCAGGCCTCGGGGCGGAGGCGACGATGTGCTCGGTGAAGTAGCCCCGGTGAGCTGGGAGACGGCGTCGGTGAAGCGCCTCCTGATTCGGTGGAAGTCGGTGTCTGTGAGGCACGCCGGTTGTGGCGGTAGCGTTTTGGTGGACCACCAGTCACGGTGGGACGAGGGGCATAGATGAGGTAGCTCCGGTGCGGTGGTGAAGCGCGACCGTCGTCTTCATCATCGTCGTCCAAGACAGTAGATGGGGAAAGAGACGAGACGAGGCGATTCGAACTTTGCTTGGGTTGGCGGCGAATTAGGGATTTGAGCAATCTGGGCGCGGAAGGGACGGTGGAGAAGGGAGATTTTGCAGGGTTGGAATTGGGGCGCGAGATATTTCAATCAAAGCGTGGAAGCGCGAACTTATTTTGTCATCATCCTTTTGGGGGGGGGGGGGGAGGGAGGGAGGGGGTGGGTGGCTGGGTGCTAAGCGTCCGTCCGACACACGCGACCACCACGACACATCCTTGGTCTGCCTGGTGCGCCTACATTTGAGAATGTAAACGAATCTTCTTTCGTTTGCAAACTAATCTGTATGTATTACCATGCCCGTGCTTTCCTTGCAATAATTAGTCATTCGAAACGGGATACTATAGATTAATTAATGAGGAGTTATTTGAAAAAAATCGAAACGGTATCCACGCTAATGTGGATTAGAGTGTGTGTCACATAATTAGTTATTTGAATTAGAGTGTGTGTCACATAGCGATCTCCAATTGTAATGTGGATTTCGCATTTCACTGTATCCACACTACTTTTTTAATACAAATTCATATGTATATGATCAAAACCATGGTAGTGAGAAAACTTTTGGATGGATTCAAACATATGACCTACAAAATAGCACAACAAATCGAGTCAATGTCAACTTTTCGAAACCTGGTATGGCATGAATTCGAAATAATTAACCATACGCATGGTCCTCAGTTCAAATCTTACAATGTACACCGAATTGAAACATCGATATTAAGTCTCGTACTATCTACATTCAAATGTTGGTTTTAGCCCCCCCCCCCCCCGCACACAAGCTACATACTTCCTGTATCGGTCAATCTTCCTCTCCTAACCACCTTAGGAAGCTATCGGTTTCCAACACACATCCATTCTTTCTCTCCATGTTTTGATCTCTAACTCTCTCAACTACACAACCCCGTTTTTCCACTCTGTTATGAAATGTATTTACCTCACACACCCGCCATTGCACCCCATGTCGAGCTCTCTCTCTCCCTCTCCCTCTCACCCTCTCTCGCTAAATACATGCATTGCCTATCTAGCCCCCCAACCTCTCGGGCACACGCACGCACGTTGTCTATCTGGGTCACAACCTCAAGACTGTCTCACTCTTTCTTCCGCACGGCAGGCCACACTCGCTCAATCTCGCTCTCTTTATATGAGTCTCGTTTAACCTCGTTTTCTTTCACACACAAATGATTTATCTCCATGTTTGGGCCTCGATCGACTCACTCTATACTCTCTCACGCAGATTGTCTATCTAGGTCAGTCCATCGAAGCCGCCCCCACTCTTTCGACCTCATGGCGGGCCACACCCGCTCTCTCTCTCCCTCTCTCTCTCCCTCTCTCTCTCTTTGTATGTTCGATTGACCTCGCTCTTTCTCGGACAAGAACGATATATCACCATATTTGAGCCTAATTCTACTTATTCACATTGTATACTCTCTCACACACATTGTCTATCTAGGTCACTCTCTCCAACCGGTCTCACTCTTTCGATCGCACGACGACCCTATGTGATCGATTAACCATGCTTCCTCCCACGCACAAAATATATCAACACATCTGTGGCTGCATCATCTCTCAAGCTCTATCTTACAGCCCTCACCCTTGCCAAAAGCTCAATCGAACAATATCTCTCCGGAGCATATATATTTGTTCAATGAATGTCGGACCACACTCACTTTGTCTCTCTATCTATATGTCTCTCGATTGACCTCACTTTCTCATGCCGTATCTTCCACACATTGAATCTACCTCTCCATCCCTCCCAAAGCCGGAGCTATTTACATTGCGAGGGGCAATCCAACCTTGGATTAATTTGTGTAGGCATTTATTCCGATCGCTTTAGATTATATTTTCGTAGCATTCGACCCACAACTACTCGAAACACCGTTGCAACCCCCGCAACTCCCCTAGTTGATTTCCCTCTGGCTCGGTCATCGCTCTCTCGCACGTCCTTTCTCGCCTTCAACGTCGCACCATGGTATTATTGCAAAAAACTCTGTTGTTCTCTTTAATTATTATAAATAAGCTACAAAACTACACACCGATAGTCCACTTGGAATGGAACAAATTTCGACCCACAAATTAAAGTGCTACAGACTACACACCGAGGGGCCCACATGTCATGAAACAAATTTGGACCCATATACAAATTAAAAAATAAAGGACGAGGATCGAACATGCGACCAGGGCCTTCAAGCTGCACGTCAATATGCAACATACGTAGAACATCAATGTTTGTTGTACCTCCCTTTGTTCACATAATGTTTTTATATTACCACAGCCTATTTAATTGATAACATGTTATATTATTTTTAGTACTATTTGCCTTCACTTACTGGTGGGTTCCATGTGTGCTCTCTCTCTCCCCTTCTGCGTTTAGGCCTTGCAGGCAAACACGAAGAACTTCATGAGGCGATGTTGCCGTTGACCATATCTGGACGCATTCACAAGTTACGGCACCAGTTTCACGTGCTAGCAGCACTAGTCAGTGTGTATGTGCAATGCACATTAATTTGGAAGTATATTAAGTGCATGTGAATATTAAGTAGGATATTATTTGCGTGTTATTATGTGATTAGCACTATTTTTGGCATGAAATTAACTGCACGCTAAACATGTTGAGCGCTCGATATTGAAGCAGTCTAGGTCGTTGAATGACAAGGAATACATGTGGCTTGATGATGTTTTATATTTAATTTGATACGGCTCTAGCAGAACATTCAATCGATCAAACCATAGATTTCGTTCAATCTGACTCCGACTTTAAATTATACGACGATCGATCTAAAATAAACAGAAACGATAAACGTTAGGATTTTAAGCATGGCAATCTGAACGTTTATCATGGCAAATTTAGATTACACGGCGGCGGCGGGGGTGTCTTGCAGTGGGAAGCGGCTCCTCTGCCGTGCTCTGTGTGTCGTCGGGCCACTGACCGATGCCGACGGCGGCGCCTTGCGCCGTTGTTGGCATACTCCTGGATGTTGGCCTAGCTTCAAGGAAGGCCAAAATGTTCTGGACTTCGGAGCGAGTCAAATGGCGGGAGGAGGCGACTGGCGTTGGTGCAAGGAAGCGGACGGCGGCCATCCATGCCACCGAGGGGGGCACTGGCACCCGCGCGGGGACAGGCGCTATCAACGGCGCGGGGCGGAGACATTCGTGTGCACGGGCACCAGCACAGGCGCGCACGTTAGTGCACGCGGCGCAGACATGGCGGCAGTGCACGGCACCGCAGGCATGCATGCGTCGGTCTGCACGATAGGCGCATCTGTTGGCAGGTGCTGCGCGCGTGAAAGTCGGCGGGGACCTCGTGGAACCCCGTGGCATCAAGCTCGGCGACAATCTGCGGCTCCCAGCCCATCAATGCCACGGGGATGGGCGCTGGCGCAGTCGGGGAGACGGGAGCCGGAACGGGAGCGGGGACAGGCGCGGCATCTTCCCGCAAAGCTAGTTCAAGCTCATCCCAAAGCGCCTTATGTTCTTGAGACTCCGGCTGGGTGTCTTCCTCAGGAAACTAGAATACTAAGGGCAGACCATCGTGATGCGGCATGGCGTACGTTTAGGTCAGGCTGGTTGGAGGTAGATGACAGGAGAACCGGAGAGGAAGAGAGAAAATTGTAGCAATACCGGGTAGTGCAGGGTTGATTTTAAACTGCGGCACCGGCGACATTAAAAGTGGGAGCAGTTGGGACGAAGGTGAGCGGCGGAGCCTAGTCAAAGGGCTTGCCTCCCGGTGAGCACACGCACAATGCTCGCTTCGCCTCCCCTGTCGGCCCGGCGCAATGATGGTGCCTTTCGCCGCCTCCCTTCGACTCACACGCTTGCTCGGACGGCACCTGCCGATGAGAAGCGGGACTCGTGGCGGCACGTAAACACCCATGGTTTCAATAGTGAAAGTGTTCGCCGTAACGTGACAGGTCTTTGTTCCAAAATACCTTGGCTCTTCATTTGTGCAACTTGTCATAAGCAGCTTGTCTCAAATTGAAGAAAAAAATTACGAAGTAATATTTGTGCCATATCACGTGACCATGCTCGGTTCAAGAATTTATGGTCACTTTTGGATTTTTTGAAATTTAAGATCCAAGATTCGAAACAATATCATAACCTGCATCATGCAATAAAATTTCAAGCCATACATCTGTCCTGTTGTATTTCTTAAGAAAGGATTTGGTCAAACATTTTGCTTAGTTAGACTTTAACAAGTTATATATGCAGAGCAAAAGGATAATCCCTCTGTACCAGTGCATTTCCTGATATATTAACTCAAGTACTAGGCACGAACAAACGGGCTCAATTCTGTGCTCATCCTGGTGTATTAGTAGTAGTACTAGGCAATGCAGTTGACGGGTGACCTTGGCGAGCGGTGACCGAGGGAATTGAACTGCGTTTCGGCACGGTAGGTAACATTGTCTAGTTACTAAAGCATCCCTCCGTTGTTCATCGGTAGTCATTATGGACCGGGGACATGAGGGGAATTTCCTAGGGCTGGAATTCTGGCCGCCAGATATTTTGACTCGAAACGCGGAGGCTTGACTGGTTGGGGTTGCCTAATGTGCGTACCACGCACACCACCAGAAGGACACGAGCCCGGTTTTTTTATCTTTTATTTTTTTTAGGATCAACACAAGCCAAGGTCTGGCTGGTGCGCCGTTGGGTCCTGCCATTCGAGAATACGAAAGGAACCTTTTAAATTGCCGAACGAATCTATGTGTATTACAATGCTCGTATTTTCCTTGCAAATACTAATCTCAACGTGGTAATTGATTTATGACGAGTTGTTGAATTAGAGTGAGTTTGTGGTATAGTGATCTCAACGTGGATTTCACATTTCATGGTATCCCTGTAAGTTTTTCAATGCAAATTCAAATTTAAAAGATAAACAATATGGAGGTGAGAAAAACTTTGTATGTATCAAGCATATGACCACACACACACACATACACACACACACACACACACACACACACAGATACCCACACATGAACACAACAACCATCCAATAAGTATAGTGTATCTATTTTTCCAAACCATGCATGTATGACACGAATTCAAAAATAATCCTTCTGTTCCTAAATATTAGTCTTTTAGAGATTTCAAGAAGCGACTACATACATAGCAAAATGAGTGAATCTACACTCTAAAATATATCTATATACATCTGTATGTGCCAGTCCACTTGAAATCTCTAAAAAGACTAATATTTAGGAACGAAGGGAGTAAAATGTAAGACATGCATGGTCCTCAATTCAATATTTAAAACGAACATGAAACTGAAACATGAATATTAAGTCTAGTACTACAATTTAGGGTTGTTTAGATTATATTTGTCCCCACCCTCTGTACCACCGATTGGTTGTGCACCCCCACCCCTCCTCCCCGGGAGAATATCATGTGCCCCCATACCTTAGATGCTATATGCCGATACGAGTTGCTTGGAGCTTGTAGATCTGATATATAGCAACTCACATGATGTCTTAATATTTTTACAGGAAACCCTCATGAGTTTGAGAATTGCACACAATTTGTACAAAAACTACTCAGATGCCCTTGGATCCCATATCCAACGACCTCGAAGCTCATATCACCGTAGCATCTAAGATGAAGGAGGACATCATATTCTACTGTATGTAAGAATATCATGTGCTACCACACCTTAGATGCTTTGGTGATACAAGCTCTTCGGAGCCGTTGGATTTGTGACCCAACACCTCCTCGGTGGTTCGAAAGTTTTTTTTGCAGAAAAGCCCCTAAAGAGTTCGACCACTGCTTACAAGCACAAAGACTGATCAGATGCCATTGGATCTCAGATCAAACGACCTCGATGCTCGTATTACTGTAGCATCGAAGCTGCGAGAGCACCTTATGTTTTCTCTCACGTGAGAATATGAGGTGCTCCCGCACCGTAGATTCTATGGTGATACGAGTTCACGGAGATCTAACGGACCACAGTAGGAGGTTTGAATGTTTTTGCAATATACGGATGAGAGAGTTTGGGAATTGCGCAGAAAGTACAAGTACTACGCATGTGCCATCTGATCACTGATCATACGACCTAGATGCTCATATCATCGTAGCTGGTAATTAAGCTACGAGGAGCACCTAATATGAGCAACGGGGAGCCGTTGGATCCAAGATGCAGCGGCACACACGAGGCTTGAATGTTTTATTTGCAAAAAAACCTTTGGAGAGTTTGGAAATTATGATAATTACAAAGACTACTCCCAAGCCATTGGATCTCACTTCCAACGGTGTAAAAACTCGTATCACCATAGCAACTAAGCTGCGGGGTGGATGTGATATTCTATGCCGCTGTCATTTTTGTTCGTAAACTCGCAAAGTACGTGTAACTTGTGCCATTACTTTTCTAACCGTGCAAAGTGTTTGTTCAAAAAAAACCATCCTACACTGAAATATCTTAAAAACACACGGGGGTCCCACTTGTCATTAATCAAATTTGGACCTAAAACTAACAAATCTAAAAGACGAGATTCGAACTGGCAACCTGGACTACAAAGCGTAAGTCGATAGCCTGAAACAACAACGGTTGTTGGCTTTGTCCCATAACTTGATTTTATACAGTATTACGTTGAGTAGAGTAGAGGGAGTGCCTCGTCAACATGTGCATGACTGTTGAGTCACTTACTGGTGGGTCCCAGGTCTGCGATCTCTCTCTTCTCTCCATCGTCTAACCTTTGCACGGACGCACATGAAGAGCGGCGCTAGCTTGCCATGGTGTTATTACAACTAAAAAAAAGCTTGGAAAATAGAAGAATCGCCTAGAACAAGAGACGTTGTGGCTGGTCGAGATGGAACTAACCACACCTATCCTCCGTGCCATGTTAGCATGATGAAGCTGTGTGGCTAGTGGGGTGTTTTCGACCGACTGGCTGGGTCCCGAGGTTGAACCATAGGTATTACGTATGATACAGTAAATTTTTACGCGCACATTTTTCCTCCGTGCCGAGACATGGCACACCCTACCACGCGGTTTCGGGGTCCTCCCGGGTGGTGCACGCATATATTCTTCCTGACGTGGGACGCGCTACCGCGTGTTTTCGCCGAAGCAAGTAAATGAGTCGTCAAATCACGAAAGACCACTTTTCCCGCCGAGTACATCAGT
Source organism: Aegilops bicornis (assembly GCA_021605145.1). Classification (NCBI taxonomy): domain Eukaryota; kingdom Viridiplantae; phylum Streptophyta; class Magnoliopsida; order Poales; family Poaceae; genus Aegilops; species Aegilops bicornis. Next base: position 364,953,938 of record CM038670.1, read on the forward strand.
GAAGCACACTGGCTAGCTAGTTGGGCTAGTTCGAACGATTAGCTAGGCCGCCGCCACATTTGTTTTTTCACCCCTTTTTTTATCTACTTGCCGGCAGGTAAATTTAAATATCCACCGCGGCGTTGCTCTGGTGTTTGAGTGCGGCAGGATTTTTATTTTTTTGATTAACGGGAGCAGGCGCGGCAGCAATTAGTCACGATGACTCCGCCTGTAAAACCCACTGCTCCCTGATGTGAGAAGTCGCCGACTGGTGTTTTCCCATGGTGAAAACCAAAAGATTCCCGCTCCTCGGCTGGCTCCCTCCGCCTTCCCATAGATTGCATTGCCTTTCAGCCGTTTCGCCCCCTGCATCACCAACGTCGTGTTTAGGCGCCCTCTGCATGGGCATGTCCATGTCTCGGCGCAACATGATCGTTGGATCAAACTCAGACGGTGTATATCAGTCACTATAGCACAAAGAGTGTGGGTGTGTTTGGTTGCATTCTCATCTCAATATACTCCTCTGTCTAGGTGTGTAAGTCACCTTACGAAAACCAAATAATCCCAGAACACTTAGGCACGGTACATTAACTCCCTCCCCATTTCTTGTTTTGTGACATATCAACCAATAAGAGACGTGGGCTGTGCATGCTTTCAATGACTTGAGACTAATAAACATGACATGCAGTGGTTACTTCATTGCATGCAATGCTATTAATTAGCAAAAAGACATTAAGTTTTCTCGTTTTCCTCTCCACCTTGGTCGCGTGCACAACATAAGATGACTTACACACCTAGACGGAGGGAGTAGTTGTTTCCACTTCGTGTATTTGTGTTAACCTACTAGTGTGGACTCATGCACCCTTCATGCACTCTGCCAAACACCCAAAAGTGGGTCGAGAAGGGAACTTTCGCTCCCATCCCGTGCACCCTTCATACACCCTACACTATTTGCTTCATATGGTTCATGTTTCATGGAGTACTGTAGCATCGTACTCTCCGTGTGATGTTGATACGTCCATTTTGCATCATGCTTTTATATCGATATTTATTGTGTTATGGGCTGTCATTACACATTATGTCACAATACTTATGCCTATTCTCTCTTATTTTACAAGGTTTACATAAGGAGGGAGAATGCCGGCAGCTGGAATTCTGGGCTGGAAAAGGAGAAAATATTAGAGACCTATTCTGCACAACTCCAAAAGTCCTGAAACTTCACGAAAGTCATTTCTGAAAATAATAAAAAATACTGAGCGGAAGAAATACATCAGGGGGGCCACCACCAGCCCATGAGGATGGGGGGCGCGCCCTACCCCCCAGGGCGCGCCCCTGCCTCGTGGGCCCCCTGTTGGCTCTCCGGTGGCCATCTTCTGCTATATGAAGTCTTTCATCGATAAAAAAATCACAAGCAACCTTTCGGGACGAGACTCCGCCACCACGAGGCGGAACCTTGGCGGAACCAATCTAGGGCTCCGCAGAGCTGTTCTCGCTGGGACACTTCCGGGAGGGGGAAATCATCGCCATCGTCATCACCGACGCTCCTCTCATCGGGAGAGGGCAATCTCCATCAACATCTTCACCAGCACCATCTCCTCTCAAAACCCTAGTTCATCTCTTGTATCCAATTCTTGTCTCCAAGTCCGGGATTGGTACTAGTAGGTTGCTAGTAGTGTTGATTACTCCTTGTAGTTGATTCTAGTTGGTTTATTTGGTGGAAGATCATATGTTCAGATCCTATATGCATATTAATACGCCTCTGATTATGAACATGAATATGCTTTGTGAGTTGTTACGTTTGTTCCTGAGGACATGGGAGAAGTCTTGCTATTAGTAGTCATGTGAATTTGGTATTCGGTCGATATTTTGATGAGATGTATGTTGTCTATCGTCTAGTGGTGTTATGTGAACGTCGACTACATAACACTCCACAATTATTTGGGCCTAGAGGAAGGCACTGGGAAGTAATAAGTAGATGATGGGTTGCTAGAGTGAGAGAAGTTTAAACCCTAGTTTATGCGTTGATTCGTAAGGGGCTGATTTGGATCCACATGTTTCATGCTATGGTTAGGTTTACCTTAATACTTTTGTTGTAGTTGCGGATGCTTGCAATAGAGGTTAATCATAAGTGGGATGCTTGTTCAAGTAAGAACAACACCCAAGCACCGGCCCACCCACATATCAAATTATCAAAGTACCGAACGCGAATCTTATGAACGTGATGAAAAGTAGCTTGACGATAATTCCCATTTGTCCTCGGGAGCGCTTTTCTCTATATAAGAGTTTGTCCAGGCTTGTCCTTTGCTACAAAAAGGATTGGGCCACCTTGCTGCACTTTATTTACTTTTGTTACTTGTTGCTCGTTACAAATTATCTTATCACAAAACTATCTCATACCACTTATTTCAAGATTTGCAGAGAATACCTTGCTGAAAACCGCTTATCATTTCCTTCGCTTCCTCGTTGGGTTCGACACTCTTACTTATCAAAAGGACTACGATAGATCCCCTATACTTGTGGGTCATCAAGACTCTTTTCTGGTGCCATTGCCGGGTAGTGAAGCGCCTTTCGTAGGTGGAATTTGGTAAGGAAAAATTTATATAGTGTGCTGAAATTTACTGTCACTTGTTACTATGGAAAGTAAACCTCTGAGGGGCTTGTTCGGGGTATCTTCACCCCGACCAGTAGAGCAAAGAGTTGCTCCTCAACCTACTGAACCTACTGAAAATGAAAATGTTCCCTTTTAAGTTCCTTCGGGTATGTTAGAAAAACTGCTAGCTAATCCTTTTGCAGGAGATGGAACAAAGCATCCCGATGAGCACCTAATATATGTGGATGAATTTTGTGGATTATTTAAGCTTGCAGGTGTGCCCGATGATGTTGTTAAGAGGAAGGTCTTCCCTTTATCTTTGAAGGGAGACGTATCGACATGGTATAGGCTATGTGATGATACAGGATCATGGAACTACAAACGATTGAAATTGGAATTTCATCAGAAATTTTATCCTATGCATCTTGTTCATCGTGATCACAATTATATATATAATTTTTGGCCTCATGAAGGAGAAAGCATCGCTCAAGCTTGGGGAGGCTTAAATCAATGTTATATTCATGCCCCAATCATGAGCTCTCAAGAGAAATAATTATTCAAAGTTTTTATGCTCGGCTTTCTGATAACAATCGCACCATGCTCGATACTTCTTGTGCTGGCTCTTTTATGATGAAGACTATTGAATTCAAATGGAATTTATTGGATAGAATTAAACGCAACTATGAAGATTGGGATCTCGACGAAGGTAAGGAGTCAGGTATGACACCTAAGTTTGATTGTGTTAAATCTTTTATGGATACCGATGTTTTCCGTAAATTTAGCACTAAATATGGACTTGACTCTGAGATAGTAGCTTCATTTTGCGAATCTTTTGCTACTTATGTCGATCTCCCCAAGGAGAAGTGGTTTAAATATCATCCTCCCATAGAAGTAAAAGTAGCTGCACCTACTAAAGTTGAAGAAAAGACTATCACTTATAATGATCCTGTTGTTCCTACTTCTTATGTTGAAAAACCACCTTTCCCTGTTAGGATAAAAGATCATGCTAAAGCTTCAACTGTGGTTCGTAAAAGCAATCTTAGAACTTATACACCTCCTGAGAAAATTAAAGTTGAACCTAATATTGCTATTGTTAAAGATCTCTTGTCTGATAATATCGATGGGCATGTTATTTATTTCTGTAAGGAACTTCTAGAATTGCCAAACCCTGTGCTAAAGGTAAACATAGACCTGTGGTAGGCATGCCAGTTATTTCTGTTAAAATAGGAGATCATTGTTATCATGGCTTATGTGATATGGGTGCTAGTGCTAGTGCAATACCCTTTGACTTATACAAAGAAATTATGCATGATATTGCACCTGCTGAGTTAGAAGATATTGATGTCACAATTAAACTTGCCAATAGAGATACTATTTTACCAATGGGAATTGTTAGAGATGTTGAAGTCTTGTGCGGGAAAACCAAACATCCTGCTGATTTTTTTGTTATTGGTTCCCCACAAGATAGCTTTTGTCCCATTATATTTGGTAGACCCTTCTTGAACACCGTTAATGCTAAGATAGACTGCGAAAAGGATGTTGTTACTATTGGTTTAGATGACATGTCTCATGAGTTTAATTTCTCTAAATTTAGTAGACAACACCGTGAAGAGGAATTACCTAGTAAGGATGAAATTATTGGTCTTGCTTCTATTGCCGTACCTCCTAGTGATCCTTTAGAACAATATTTGCTAGACCATGAAAATGATATGTTTATGAATGAAAGAAGGGAAATAGATGAAGTGTTCTTTAAACTAGAACCCATTCTAAAACACAATTTGCCTGTTGAAATCCTAGGGGATCCTCCTCCACCCAAGGGTGATCCCGTGTTTGAGCTCAAACCGTTGCCTGATACTCTTAAATATGCTTACCTTGATGAAAAGAAGATATATCCTGTTATTATTAGTGCTAACCTTTCAGAGCATGAAGAAGAAAGATTATTGAAAACTCTGAAGAAGCACCGTGCTGCTATTGGATATACTCTTGATGATCTTAAGGGCATTAGTCCCACTCTATGTCAACATAAAACAAATTTGGAAGAAGATGCCAAACCAGTTCGTGATCATCAACGAAGACTGAATCCTAAGATGAAAGAAGTGGTAAGAAAGGAAATACTAAAGATCCTCGAGGCAGGTATAATTTATCCCGTTGCTGATAGTCAGTGGGTAAGTCCTGTCCATTGTGTCCCTAAGAAGGGAGGTATTACCGTCGTTCCTAATGATAAAGATGAATTGATTCCGCAAAAAAATATTACATGTTATAGGATGGTAATTGATTTCCGCAAATTAAATAAGGCTACTAAAAAGGATCATTACCCCTTACCTTTTATTGATCAAATGCTAGAAAGATTATCTAAACATACACATTTTTGCTTTCTAGATGGTTATTCTGGTTTCTCTCAAATACCCGTGTCAGCCAATGATCAATCAAAAACTACTTTTACTTGCCCTTTTGGTACTTTTGCTTATAGGTGTATGCCTTTTGGTTTATGTAATGCACCTGCTACCTTTCAAAGATGCATGATGGCTATATTCTCTGACTTATGTGAAAAGATTTGTGAGGTTTTCATGGACGACTTTTCTGTCTATGGATCCTCTTTTGATGATTGCTTGAGCAACCTTGATCGAGTTTTGCAGAGATGTGAAGAAACTAATCTTGTCTTGAATTGGGAAAAGTGCCACTTTATGGTTAATGAAGGCATTGTATTGAGGCATAAAGTTTCTGAAAGAGGTATCAAAGTTGATAAAGCCAAGGTTGATGCTATTGAAAAGATGCCATGTCCTAAGGACATCAAAGGTATAAGAAGTTTCCTTGGTCATGCCGGTTTTTATAGGAGGTTCATTAAGGACTTCTCCAAAATTTCTCGGCCTCTGACTAATATATTACAAAAAGATATACCATTTGTCTTTGATGATGATCGTGTAGAAGCATTTGAAATACTTAAGAAAGCATTGATCTCTGCACCTATTGTTCAGCCACCTGATTGGAATTTACCCTTTGAAATTATGTGTGATGCTAGTGATTATGCTGTAGGTGCTGTTCTAGGGCAAAGAGTTGATAAGAAATTAAATGTTATTAAATATTCTAGTAAAACTCTAGACAATGCTCAGAGAAATTATACTACTACTGAAAAAGAATTCTTAGCAGTTGTATTTGCTTGTGATAAGTTCAGACCTTATATTGTTGATTCTAAAGTGACTATTCACACGGATCATGCTGCTATTAAATATCTTATGGAAAAGAAAGATGCTAAACCTAGACTTATTAGATGGGTTCTCTTGCTACAAGAATTTGATTTGCATATTGTTGATGTAAAGGGAGCCGAGAACCCGTGGCGCATAACTTGTCTAGGCTAGAAAATGTTCTTGATGACCCACTACCTATTGATGATAGCTTTCCTGATGAGCAATTAAATGTCATAAATGCCCCTCGTAGTACTCCGTGGTATGCTGATTATGCTAATTATATTGTTGCTAAATTTATACCACCTAGTTTCACATATCAGCAAAAGAAAAAGTTTTTCTATTATTTGAGACACTACTTTTGGGATGAACCACATCTTTATAAAGAAGGAGTAGATGGTGTTATTAGATGTTGTGTACCTGAGCATGAACAGGAACAGATCCTACGCAAGTGCCACTCCGAAGCTTATGGAGGACACCACGCTGGAGATAGAACTGCACATAATGTATTGCAATCCAGTTTTTATTGGCCTACTCTCTTCAAGGATGCCCGTAAGTTTGTCCTATCTTGCGATGAATGTCAAAGAATTGGTAATATTAGAAGACGTCAAGAAATGCCTATGCACTAGTCACTCGTTATTGAACCATTTGATGTTTGGGGCTTTGATTATATGGGACCTTTTCCTGCCTCTAATGGATATACACATATTTTAGTTGTTGTTGATTACGTTACTAAGTGGGTAGAAGCTATTCCAACTAGTAGTGCTGATCATAACACCTCTATTAAGATGCTTAAAGAAGTTATTTTTCCGAGGTTTGGAGTCCCTAGATATTTAATGACTGATGGTGGTTCACATTTTATTCATGGTGCTTTCCGTAAAATGCTTGCTAAGTATGATGTTAACCATAGAATTGCATCTCCTTATCACCCACAGTCTAGTGGTCAAGTAGAATTGAGTAATAGAGAGCTCAAATTAATTTTGCAAAAGATTGTCAATAGGTCTAGAAAGAATTGGTCCAAGATACTTGATGATGCATTATGGGCCTATAGAACTGCATATAAAAATCCTATGGGTATGTCTCCGTATAAAATGGTTTATGGAAAAGCATGTCACTTACCTCTCGAACTAGAACATAAGGCTATTAAAGAGCTCAACTATGATTTCAAACTTGCCGGTGAGAAGAGGTTATCTGATATTAGCTCACTTGATGAATGGAGAACCCAAGCTCATGAAAATGCCAAGTTGTTTAAAGAAAAAGTTAAAAGATGGCATGACAAAAGGATACAAAAGCGTGAGTTTAATGTAGGTGATTATGTATTGCTATACAACTCTCGTTTAAGATTTTTTGCAGGAAAACTTCTGTCTAAATGGGAAGGACCTTACGTTATCGAGGAGGTCTATCATTCCGGTGCCATAAAAATCAACAACTTCGAAGGCACAAATACGAAGGTGCTGAACGGTCAAAGAATCAAACATTATATCTCAGGTAATCCCATAAATGTTGAAACCAATGTTATTGAAACCGTAACCCCGGAGGAATACATAAGGGACACTTTTCGGATCGTTTCAGACTCCGAAAAGGAATATGTATGTGGTACGGTAACTAAACCGACTCCAAAACAATTTTTATGGCAATATTTCTCCATTTTGGAATATTTAGAAAAATAGAAAAATAAGAAGCAGTCCGGGAAGGACACGAGGCCTCCATGAGGGTGGAGGGTGCGCCCTACCCCACTGGGCGCGCCCCCTACCTCGTGGGCACCTCGTGTGCTCTCCGGACTCCGTTTTCTTGCACGATACGTATTTTGGTCGGTAAAAATTCATTATATATTCTCCCGAAGGTTTTGACCCCTGTATCACGCAAATATCCTATGTTCTTGTTTCTAGCTGTTTTCTGACAGATCTAGATTACCATGACGTCTCCAAGTGCCCCAAGGACAAGTTCTTCGAGAAGGTCATCACCCCTTACCTCGCGGAGGTGCTGCGACACCCTCAAACCATTGTGATGCGTGATGGGTTTTTTTTATTGAAACTGCACGACAGTGGGAGAGGCTCGCACTGACTTTTGTATTATTCACAAGGGGCCAATTACAACATTGTTACAAGTGGGGTGTGAGCCCCCCCGGCCATGTGTTTCAGGATTCTATCTAGGCAGCAGCTACAAGCTTTGTATGTAGGTTTCCAGGGAGGGACGCAGGGCCTCCTTGCAATTGTGAGCTAATAAAGCCAAGAGCTCTTTAAACCTAGCTAGCCACGAATGGAAAGAGTGTGGGATCCCCCTGAAATAAAGATTGTTTCTCTCCTTCCATAAACTCCAAGCCGCCAGCAGGAAAATGTCCATGAACTACGGCCGGCGCCAACTCTCTTTGCCAGCATGTATCAGGGTTAGTCTATTACCAGAGCTTGGCCAGAGCATGCCAACTTTGTCCCAACAACGTTGGCTGAACGGCCAGCTGAAGAATAGATGCTCGACAGTTTCCTCAGGAGGGCTTGGACACAACATGCACGTGTATATGTTTCCAGCCACATTAAAATGACGACGCTTCAGCATATTTCTAGTGTTCAGTCGATCAACCATCAACAGCCAGCCAAACATTTTGAATTTTATTGGACTCTTGGCCTTCCACAACCACCCAAAAGCCACGTCAAAGAACCGTGTTCCTGAAATAAAGGATCATAGTATCTCTTGGAGGAGAAAGACCCGCCAAGGTTGCAAACCCAAGAATCATTGCAAGCCCTGTCAAGCACAACATGCATGGATCCCTGCTGAATATCTCTGATTTCCTGTCTAGATTGCGTGGAGAGAGGTAGGTGAAAGATCATGCTGGGATCAGAGGCAGTCAGAATATTCACCACGGGCTCATCTTCATTCAGGCAGAAAGAGAAGGCTCTGGGGTAGAGCTCCATGAGAGGGGTGTCACGATCGTCGAACCATGCATCTTTCCAGAACAGGGAGGAAGATCCATTGCCCAGAACAACCTTGGTGATCCCGCGGAACACATCACTGAACTGCATAATGTCACGCCACCAGAAAGAGCCCAACTGTTCCACTGCATGTGGAACCCTGTCAGAATAATATGTGTCCCAGATCAAGGTCACCCAGGGAACATCATGGTGATTATAAAATTTAAACAGATGTTTTAGAAGGAGGGCAGCGTTCTGGGTCTTGATATCAATGAGTCCGAGCCCCCCTTTATTTTTGGGTCTACAGACCAACTCCCAAGCAGCGAGGGAATTGTTTTTGACGCCATCATCAGAATTTTTCGCGCAAAGGCAGTACCTGCGCAGCTTGTCGAGGTGCTCAACAACCTTTGGGTGCAGTTTGATCATGCACATGCCGAAGATCAGCATGGAGGTGACTGCAGAGTTGACCAGGGTTAGCTTGGCCCCCGAAGACATCAACGCAAGAGTCGTTGACATTTTCCTTTCCACCCCGTGCACCAACGACATGAGATCAAGCAGCGTCGGCCTTGCCGTGCCCATGGGGAGGCCAAGCTAAGTGAAAGGCATAGATCCAACGGAGCAGCCGAAGATGTTAGCCAAGTCAACCGCGTGTTGCTGATCAAGGTTAATATTCACCACGGAGTAGCCAAGTCCACTCTCATAAGCGTGGACTTATGAAAGTTGATTTTCAGACCCACAGAAGCTGCATAATCTTCCAAGATTGATTTCATACGGGTAGCTTGGACAGGGCACGCAGGCATCACCAGGATGGTGTCATCTGCGTATTGCACCACCGGATAGTCACCGTCCCGACTGCATGGGATGGGTAGATCGATCAAACCTCGAGCAAAAGCATCATTGACAGCAGCCTAGAGAAGGTCTACAGTGAGAACAAAAATCAGAGGAGAGAGGGGGTTGCTGCACATCCGCGATGTTGAGGGACCGAAGGGGACCGGAAGCGTGGAGACGAGGCTCGAAGCAGTGGAGCAACAAGTTTTCAAGTGCCAGGGGATGGTGGAACGTGGACTCAACTCCAACCACATGATGATCGTGGAGTTCACCAACAACCAGAAGCTGGACGCCGACAACATCGGGGAGACCATCTTTAAGCTTCACAAAAAGATCGAGCACCTTCAAGCCCAAATCTATGACCTGCAAAACCAAAACTGTGAGTATGAATATAGATTCAAAAGGATGAGTTTGGCTGTTGATTTGAGGATCCCGGAGACTTGATCATCCTTTTATGATGGTGAGCCTATGCCTTGGAAGATGGACGACAAGCCCGCATCATCAACAACACCGCCACCTTCTTCACCAACAAAGGAGACATAATCACATGGGTATGGGCACTCCCCTTGGCAACTGCCAAGCTTGGGGGAGGTGCCCCAGTATCGTATCACCATCACACTCCTATATTTACCGTTTTTGTTAGTTCGATCCTCTTAGTAGTATCTTGATTTAGTAGAATAAAGTTTATGGCATGATCTAGTTTTGAGTTTTGCTTTATGATCTCTCTATGTAATCGAGTCCGTGAGCTATATAATAAAGATTAGTGTTGAGTCAATGTCTTGATTATTTTGCCATGATCTTGAGTGAATAAAAGAAAAGAGAAAAAGAATAAAAAGAAACAAAGTGATCATATTGATCTTATTGAGAGTAATGACTTCACATAGAAAGAGTATGATGATTAAAAGTTGTTGGGAGTTGGCAAACATAGCTTTAGTCATCGTTGCAATTAATAGGAAGTAATAAAGAAAGAGAGGTCTTACATATAAATATACTATCTTGGACATCTTTTATGATTGGGAGCACTCATTAAAATATGACATGCTAAAGAGTTGACGTTGGACAAGGAAGACAACGTAATGGGTTATGTTTTCTTATATCTGAGATAAAGTATATTGTCATGGATCATCCAACATGTTGAGCTTGCCTTTCCCCTCATGCTAGCTAAATTCTTTGCACCAAGTAGAGATACTACTTGTGCTTCCAAAAACCCTTAAACCAGTTTTGCCATGAGAGTCCACCATATCTTCCTATGGATTGAGTAAGATCCTTCAAGTAAGTTGTCATAGGTGCAAGCAATAAAAATTGCTTTCTAAATATGTATGATTGATTGGTGTGGAGGAAATAAGCTTTATACGATCTTGTGATGTGGAAGAAATAAAAGCGACAGACTGCATAATAAAGGTTCATATCACAAGTGGCAATATAAAGTGATGTTCTTTCGCATTAAGATTTTGTGCATCCAACCCTGAAAGTGCATGACAACATCTGCTTCCCTCTGCGAAGGCCCTATCTTTTATTATTATCTTCTTCCTTATGCAAGAGTCATGTTGATCTTCACCTTTCCTTTTTATATTTTATCCTTTGGCAAGCATAGGGTGTTGGAAAGATCTTGATAGATATATCTAATTGGATGTAAGTCAGCATGAGTTATTATTGTTGACATTACCCTTGAGGTAAAAGGTTGGGAGGCGAAACTATAAGCCCCTATCTTTCTCTGTGTCCGACTAAAATCCATAACCACAAGTATTGCGTGAGTGTTAGCAATAATGAAAGACTAAATGATAGTTGAGTATGTGGACTTGCTAGAAAGCTCTGACATAGACTCTTTCTGATGTTATGATAAATTGCAATTGCCTCAATGACTGAGATTATAGTTTGTTGGTTCCCAATAAAGTTTCTGATTCATACTTTGCATTGTGAATAGATTATCACTTGAGCATAAAAAATCATATGACAATATCCATATATGTTGCTGTTATGAGAATAATCATGATGCCCTCATGTCCGTATTTTATTTTATCGACACCTCTACCTCTAAACATGTGGACATATTTATCGTTATCGGCTTTCGCTTGAGGACAAGCGAGGTCTAAGCTTGGAGGACTTGATACGTCCATTTTGCATCATGCTTTTATATCGATATTTATTGCATTATGGGCTGTTATTACACATTATGTCACAATACTTATGCCTATTCTCTCTTATTTTACAAGGTTTACATAAGGAGGGAGAATGCCGGCAACTGGAATTCTGGGCTGGAAAAGGAGCAAATATTAGAGACCTATTCTGCACAACTCCAAAAGTCCTGAAACTCCACGAAAGTCATTTTTGGAAATAATAAAAAATACTGAGCGGAAGAAATACGTCAGGGGGGCCACCACCTGTCCACGAGGGTGGGGGGCGCGCCCTACCCCTGTGGCCCCCGCCTCGTGGGCCCCTGCTGGCTCTCCGTGGCCATCTTCTCGCTATATGAAGTCTTTCGTCGAGAAAAAGCCACAAGCAACCTTTCGGGACGAGACTCCGCCGCCATGAGGCGGAACCTCAAGGTAACCAATCTAGGGCTCCGCAGAGCTGTTTTGTTGGGACACTTTCTCCGGAGGGGGGAAATCATCGCCATCGTCATCACCGACGCTCCTCTCATCGGGAGAGGGCAATCTCCATCAACATATTCACCAGCAGCATCTCCTCTCAAAACCCTAGTTCATCTCTTATATCCAATTCTTGTCTCCAAGTCCGGGATTGGTACTAGTAGGTTGCTAGTAGTGTTGATTACTCCTTGTAGTTAATGCTAGTTGGTTTATTTGGTGGAAGATCATATGTTCAGATCCTATATGCATATTAATACCCCTCTGATTATGAACATGAATATGCTTTGTGAGTAGTTACGTTTGTTCCTGAGGACATGGGAGAAGTCTTGCTATTAGTAGTCATGTGAATTTGGTATTCGTTCGATATTTTGATGAGATGTATGTTGTATATCCTCTAGTGGTGTTATGTGAACGTCGACTACATAACACTTCACCATTATTTGGGCCTAGAGGAAGGCATTGGGAAGTAATAAGTAGATGATGGGTTGCTAGAGTGACAGAAGCTTAAACCCTAGTTTATGTGTTGCTTCGTAAGGGGCTGATTTGGATCCACATGTTTCATGCTATGGTTAGGTTTAGCTTAATATTTTTGTTGTAGTTGCAGATGCTTGCAATAGAGGTTAATCATAAGTGGGATGCTTGTTCAAGTAAGAACATCACCCAAGATCCAGTCGACCCACATATCAAATTATCAAAGTACCAAACGCGAATCATATGAACATGATGAAAACTAGCTTGACGATAATTCCCATGTGTCCTCGGGAGCGCTTTTCTCTATATAAGAGTTTGTCCAGGCTTGTCCTTTGCTACAAAAAGGATTGGGCCACCTTGCTGCACTTTATTTACTTTTGTTACTTGTTGCTCGTTACAAATTATCTTATCATGAAACTATCTGTTACCACTTATTTCAAGATTTGCAGAGAATACCATGCGTGAAAACCGCTTATCATTTCCTTCCGCTCCTTGTTGGGTTCGACACTCTTACTTATCGAAAGGACTACGATAGATCCCCTATACTTGTGGGTCATCACTGTAGACCTAGTTCTCGCTAACATTGATCTCACTGTTCATTCTCGACGGACAATGAGAAAGCAAGATTATGTTACTACATTATCGCTCATATAGTTGACATGCGCACAACATCATTTGTTGTCGCCATATCTTACTACACTAGCAACAAGATTATGTAGTAATCGACGTATGAACCATCGCACATGCCTAGTAGTAGGAGCACTGTATGTTCAAGTGGCTACCCTGTTTCGCACTCCTCCGTCAGAAGAGTGGAAACGCTTGTCAGAATCATTTTTTTCTTCAGAAAAACAATGGACACGCTCTACCGTGCGGATCCTCCTCCAGCCATGCACTAAATTACTCACTTTCGCCGACATGTGGGACAGCCAGCATCGGGTCCACGAGCCATGCACTAAATTACTCCATAGTAGAGTGACGGTAGGCTACCCCGATCGGCGTTACCGCAAGAATGCCCAATGAGCCGTCAAATCACAAAACCCCCTCCTTTCCAGCAGTAAGTTGGACGGACGAAGCAACCATCATTTCACTCTTCTCTCTCAGCTTCCTCTGTACCCAACTCGCTTCTCCCTCATCTTGTTCCTCATTTCTTCAAGAAAACCCCGACCTACTTCTGCCATTGTTCTTCTCTCCTAAAGAAGGAAAGGTGAGCGCATCAATGGTGTTGATTCTGGCCAAGGCCCGGTCTTGCAACCCCGAGGCTGATCCTATAACTCCCTCTCTGTTCTTCTTTTGGGTTTGTGATTATGGTTTATTTTCTTTTATTTCTATTTGACAGTTTCTTGATGGACGCTGGAGCACCGGCCGAAGTGATGTCTATGGCTCTGGCAAAAACCGTCGTGGCTCATGGTACGAAGAAGCGCAAGCACCCCGCCAAGACTATCGCAGACAAGCTCAAAGCCATCGCCCTGTCCAAGCCCCCCTCTCTGGGATCCCTCATTAAGAAAGTCCAGGTAATATCTCTTCTTGACGTTCTTTTTCTTGATCTTGACCGTGTTTTTTCATCTAACACAAAGTACTAGTACTAGTAGTACAACTTTCAGGGTGATCTTGCATGTGATTTTTGTGTGCCAAATGATCGTTCTAAATTCCTCTTTTGACCAAAACATGCGACAGGTTGACACTGATTTCTTATAGATTACTTTCAACTACTCCCTCTGTCCCAAATTTCTTGTCTTAGATTTGTCTAGATACAGATGTATCTAATACTAAAATGTGACTTGATACATCTCGTATCTAGACAAATCTAAGACAAGAATTTTGGGACGGAGGGAGTACTTTATGAACATCAATGCTACCTTTGAAGAGGGTATATTTGCCTCAAAGAACTTGTGTTATGGATATTGCAAGTAATCCCTCCGCTCTCATTCCTTTGAAGGCATGTTCTAGTGTCTTTGTTCACTCATTTCGTATGTATATGTAGTCATATATGGAGTATAATATCAAAAATCATCTTATATTTCTGAATGGAGGTAGTAATAAAATATGGTTTCTGTTTGAATTAGAACCAGGTCCGTGGTGGAGATGAAGTTCTCAAAGTCATGCCGTGTGAACTGGAAGACCTGAGGATGAGTTCTACTGCTAAACTATCCAGCTGATGTGTCCTTGTCGCCACGTGTCCTGAACTAGTGTTTTCATGTAGCATTGTTGTAAGGCGTGTTCTCGAGGCTGTACTTGACCACAACAATTTCATGGTTGTGCCTTCGATTACGAAGGGTGTGGTTCTTGTAAAGCTTCCCAACAAATCTGATGCGGCCTGTCTTCATGATCATGTTTATGAGTGGAAAGACCACTCTGTTAGGTTCCCCAAGGTTGACGAGATGGTGATGGTGCATGTAGACATCTCTCACGAAGTCCATGGCCTAGCCGCTATATGCGGGTTCATCCCGTAGGTCGGTGGCAAGAAATAGTCTGTAGAGTTTAATTAGTGCAACTTTGCTTGTCTGTAGTAAGTACTATTCTTCAGTACTTGATTTGTGTTTGTGAACCCTGTATTGTTTATTAGTACTGCCGCTTTTGGTGTGTGGTCAGTCCTGAGAACGGTCTATGTTAATGTCTGTCCACTCAATTCAGTCTATATATTTTGAAGTATCCAGATCATATTTTTGTGAGGACGGTTTATCAATTATGGTAACACTCCAATATATGTATGCATTGCAGGGTTTATCGCACCCACTGTGATTTCCAGTTCCATGGATGTTCGGTCCATATGATTTGTCACGACCTTTGACTGTCACCTTGCTTAGGGAGTAGGCGGGGCCCCTGCATGCCTCCCGTAGTTGGATGATTAATCTTCTGTTTAGTACTTGAACATAGTGATTTCCTAGTAAGGATTCACTCGTGTCACATCAAGTAAATCTTATTTATTTACTGTCTAAGTCTTATTGATTTAATGTCATGTTTTCTTTCTTTTCCTGCTATTTTACGATGCAGGTTTTGCCATGTGACATTCATCATAGAATAAACCGTTTGGTTTGCTCTACAATGGCTATTTTTGCAGGTTTCACTTCTTATGTCGTGTCAGTAACGAAGGCACTGTCCATCACTTATACTACTGGAAAAAATTGGATCAGTCTGTTGTCTGAGTACAAGATGAATCCCTATGATGAACTGCAGTTTGGTTTAACAAAAACTCCACAATTAGTCCTTCTCGCGTTTAAAAGAAATAAAGAAAAAAGCTGGATCACGGTCACGAAGCCTAGTCAAGTTAGAAAGTTGATCATAGCAGAACAGACACGATCGCCGCTGTCTCGCACATCGGTACCACCTTCAGCAACGGATCGAGCACCGCAGCTGTTTCTAGCACCGACAAATGCGCAGCTCAAACTAATCCACCGAGGATTGGGCACCGACCGCCGGGCCGGTCAGCCGATCTACCAGAGGATTGGGCATCGACACCAAAGACTGCTCGACACCGCACCAGCTCTACAAGGAGCACCATCTCCGACAAGAAGAATGCTTCGCACCTACACCAACACTTGCACTTGCATCTGCTCCGCCCGTGCGGCAATCGAACGAAAGCAGTTGCACCGCAACAATGATCGGGCTGCAGTTCAGACTTCATATACCAAAGTCCTTACAAAACCGACATGTCCACCTTCTTGGTAAGCATTGGCCGCCTAACTGCTTTCGTTCTTTTTTCTTTCCATGTTGTTTCGCATGATTCACTGTGTTGATCTAACTGTTTGGGTATGTCTTCTTGTTTGCAAACAGAGAATTCCTAGAGCAACGAGGGAGTCATTTAGCAATCCAGGCGATAGCGGCCAAGTTTCTCTTACCATGCGCAGCCTTGGTGTGAATGAACCTGCTCAATATACCATAAGTACAAAGGATGGTCGCATGATGATTGATGCTAAAGGATGGTCAAGGTTCAAATCTAAATCATATCTTGTGGTAGGGGAGGATCTCAAAATCGAACTTTCTCGGCAAGGAGAGCCGGTCCAAATCAACTTTGAAATTCTTCAGTAGCAACACGCAACTGCCGAACTGATCTATACTACGAGAGATTTTGATGTAATAATATGGCATGGTGAAACAAGTGTCCTGTGTGTATAAGTAATACGACAGTATTATTTATCACATGGTATATCGTTGATAGAATTGCAACTCTCATTGCTGGTTATAGGGCTGGAATTCGAGCCGAGTCGAGCCAGCTCAGCTCGACTCGCTAGAGCTTGTTTGGTTAACGAGCTAGCTCGACTCGACTTGTTATTATAACAAGCTCAAATTCAAGATTGGCTCGACTCGTATAACTCGCGAGCTGGCTCGTTTAGCTTGTTAAGCTGGTTAAAGATATAAACATAAAATCCTGATATATTATAAAATGATTATGTATATATTAGATATATATATCACTAAACAATAGTAATTTCTTTGTAACGCATGAGTCTCCTAGGCGGTTGGGCCTTCAACGGCTAGGCCTTCTGTTGTGCGACTGGGACATAGGGTGCTGAGTAGCTGATCTTTCTTTGTATTGGGAGTGACTGATCTTTTGTTCCGAGCCTAACGAGTTACACGAGTACTCGTGAGATTGGCTCGTTTAACTTGGTCTATAAACGATCTTAAACTAAAGCTCGGCTCGACTCATTATTCTTCGAGTTCGAGTCAATTCGAGCCGAGTCACGAGCTACTCGTTCAGCTCGCGAGCTTCGAGCTTTTTTTCCAGCCCTAGCTGGCTAGGAACTGTCGTTCGATTTCATTCCAACAGCTGCCGTGCTTTATTCAATTTTGTGTATTCTCCTTGCGACAACATCTAAAACCAGCACCGTACCGATCGCTTGCAATATGAAAAGCGCTGAGGTAGAACACATGGGCCCCCAAACATGCAGGGTGGGCCTACGGCCCAAAGTCCAGAACCGTGAGCCCGCTCTGAGTATTATATTCTCAGCCGAACCCCCTATAATGCTCGTATGCGTTGCACGTAACATCAAGATGCATTTGTATGAGTATTTTATCTCGTGAGAGAAAAGGATGAACGAGCGAAGGCCTTATTTGCAAATGTGGAGAGGTGTGTGTTACCTTTTTGCAAAATTGCCATAGTTTCCTTCCTATCCGTCAGATATAAATCGGACGACCTATATTGCAGGATGGCAGGCACAACATCATCACCAACTCCTCTATACTGTGTTAAAACAACTCTGTTTTTTATAATTATATATGTTATATATATTCCCATTGATTTTTCTTATGTATAAAGTTGTGATATAAAAGATTTGTATATTTCTTTACAGAGGGAGTATCTCTCTATCAAAAATATATTTTTGTGTAACTAGTTACTCCTGTCTTTCTACTTCCTTTCGCTGATATGTGGGGGCATCCGGCAACGGGGTCCACGTGCCATATGCACCAATTAGAGTGCACAACTGCACGGTAGACACACCCCGGTCATAGCGCCGCAGTAATGCCCAATGAGCCGTCAAATCACAACCCCCTTTCCTCGCTTTAGCAGAAGTCGGACGGACGAAGCGGCAATATTTCACTAGGCCTGAATCCCTTCTCGCCGCTCGTTTGTTCGTGAGAAAACCCTTCTCGGCGATTGCATAGGGTTTTCTCATGGATAACCAGGTTCGAATTTTTCATCCATCCCCGATAAATCAAAGTCCCTTGGTCGCTGGTATTCCTAGGATGGCGTACCGCCGCTGATGCATAATTTTCTTCCCATCAATCTAGTGTGTTTCATTTGCAATGCCCAAAGTGCGAGGACCCTATAGGTTTCTGCGCCCTCGGCGAGACGCCACACTTGTTCCTTCTCATCCTAACACAGGATTTTAAAACGCGCACAATATGTTCCTAGAATCCTCTTTTCTGTCCAGGAGGGTGGGGTTTTTTTTTGAACATGCTGTCGACTAACTCGGAAATTTCGATTGCTATATTTGGATAAAAGGTACTACCAGTACGATGGTCAACACTGACATGAAGGAGGAAGTTATTTATAGATTTGGATAGGGAATACATTGTGTTCTCATATTATTTTTCCTGCAGTGCACTATTTGCTCTGCCAGAACACATGTACTCAAGATGCTCGGCCTTGCCATAACTGAATACACCAGTTTATTGGTCACTGTGAAGACAAGCCATGGATATAAGTTTCGAGTTAGGTTCATGAACCAAGAAGATCACTGCTTTTTTATGGCCGAACTTGGATAAACTTTCTCAAGTGTTACGGACTGAAAGTTGGCGCACGAATGTTGATGGAAATAGCAGAACCTGGTCTCATCTTCACTGCGAGCTTCCACCCCGACGTTGTTCCAATTGTCCATAAATGTTAGTTTTGTATCTGGTTCTTTCTTGTTGCCTCGATTACTTCTTAATCCACCTATTCTGTCTAACTAATCACAATTTAACTTTAGAAGTAGCAACGAATCTCTCACGAAGATGCTACTTCTAACTAATATTTTCTTATAATTGGTGGCACACGTAGGTTTTTTCAAAGTTAAGGTGCTGCTCGTTTGTTATTCAGAACAACTCGTCAAGTTATCGATGGCAATCAAGTTGATCGGCACGACATCCACAAGTTCCTACACTTTATTGATCGCCTTGAGGTCCTTGTGGGGCTTTCAATGGTGGAAGGCCACGTGGGATATGTGTGCCATCGCTGCACTTGTTCAACAGGTCCAACCGTGTCGAGAAACTTATGGTACGAGCTGTTTTCTCGTTATATATGTTGTTCATAAACTATTGCTTACACACAGTTTTACAAATGCGATCTTCTTGAAATGTAAACTGCCCAGCTTCTATTGTTCCTATACGATGCCCCACCATGGTCGGGTCAGACTTTGCGCTTGGTCACAACATGATGTTTATGTCGACCTACTCCATTCCCTTGGAGGTGAAAAGATACTTATTCATGGGTGGTCTCAAATAATGCAGGCCCGCCCATCTTGGAGAATAGGATGTAAGATTATGTTCCTGCTTTTCCATGGCTCTAAAGTGAATATCCTGTTTATTGACCACATTGCGAGAAGAAGCCGCTTTCAGAAGGTTGTGGATGCGCGGGGTGGCGCCTGGGCCTTGTCCTGGGGCTTGGCGGCCTCACCCTTTGTTAACTATAGGCAAAGTAGCACTGTTCGAGGCGTGCTTTGTACGGTTGAACTCAGATAAGTACTCATACTGCTTTTCGCTTATGGTTGTTAATCGCCTTACCGGTTTCAGTTAAGGTTGTTAAGTACTCCTCCTGCTTTTACAGTCTGTCGTGTTTCTTCAGTCTTGTCTTCCTCTAGCCGCCAAAACCAAACCAGCACTGGCAGGGCCGCCTGCTTCCGCCTCCCATGGCTGGCTGCGCCTCAGCGCACGCATCGTCGCCCCACCGTCTCCTAAATCGTTAACACCGACGTCCGAGGCCTCACCATCGTCCTCCGCGCACTTTGGTGCGCTCGCCACGGCGCCGCCCTCTCGAGTTGTCAACATGGTCAGCAAACAACAGGAATCGGCAGAAGTACGTGGAGAGGATGACAGTACGTGCCCACCATGTCAGCGTATGGAAAAATAAAATGCTTCCTCCTAGTGTTTTCTTGACATCTGGGACCCACGACATTGTGAGCATATATAGTCAATAGACAAGAGAACAGCACAAGATCGGCTGACACCTGGGACGTAGATGCTCGAGCTGTATTTTTTTGTTATTGTTGAGACGGAGCAGGGTTTGAACTGGTCAGGCCCGCCTAGCCCAAAGCTTATATTTTATGTTCACCATGTGACCATCCCAGCTATTTTTTCTTTGTGAAAATGAGCCCAGTTTATTTTTTCTGAAGAATACCCAATCCAGGCCTATTTATTTTCTACGCCCTGATGGGCTGCAACTCTTTCAAGACGCCTGCAAATCTTAAAAGTAATATGAAATTGGTTGTAAATATAAAAACAGATGCCAAATTGGCAATTACTTTATAATTTCTGGTTTTTTTTTCACATTTTCAAATTCCTATTTCACTGGGCATTAACCTAATTTAAATATATCTTCAAAGTACTTTAAATCTGGCTCGACATTTCGCTATTAAAAATAGTTTGGAACCCACAGAAATATGCAAAATTGGCCCTGGCCAACAAAAAAATGGTCTGCAATAAATTGCATAAGAAGTCGCAATGAGCTATATATAAATTATTAAAAAAGAGGGAATGGTCTGACTTATGGGCCTATTAAGTTGACGCATATGCAAGATTTTTTTAGTTATTATATACATCAACAAACGATTCTAGCAGACGTAACCATTGGATGTCAATCCTACGACCGTCGTGTTTCTTCAATCTCTGATCTTCTTGCTCCAGCCGCCAAATCCAGCCAAGGGACCGCCGCCTCCCGCCTCCTGCAGGCCTCACCGCCCCTACTACTCCCACCGCTGGCTAGGTCATCCTCTACTCACCCACACCCCTCGTTATTCTCAAGGGCGACGGTAGCTTGACACCGCAATTAACCAAAGGAACCTCAGATTCTCTCCGCGTGGGTATCCACTGCCGCGTCTTCCCCGGCTCCATGTCGTCCCCTTCCTAGGCCTCGCCGTCGTCCACCGCCCTGGTGCTCTCGGTGCGGCGTGGTCAACGTGGTCAAGGAACGACTTCCATCGGAAGAGTTCTGTCGTGGACAGGCTAACAACTGGGTCCACGACAGCCGCAAGGAAGTGCCTCCTTATTACGCGGAAAATAATTATTCCTCCACCGACAAATAGGGACCCACCGGACGGGCCACCGATTTGGCAAAAACGCTTCTCGACCGCTGGGACCCACCGGACGGGCCACCGTATTTCGCAAAAAACGTTCCCCCGCCGGCTCACGGACCCACCGGAAGTACCTCCAGACACGCACAAAAATGAATACTCTCCCTGCTGGTTGGGACCCACCTTGGTGGGAGGCTGACTTGTGGGCCTACTAAGTTGACGGGGACGGAGTGCTTTGTCAACTTAGTCAATATGAATGATTCTAGCTCCAGTGACCGTATGATGTCCATCCAACGACCGAGTGCTTCTTCAACCTCTGGTCTTCCTGCTCCAGCCACCCAAAGCAGCGCCGGTCGTGTCAAGATGCTCCTCGCCTCCCATGGTCGGTCAGGTTGCCCGGGGCCTCAACGCCTACTATTCCCACCGCTGGCCAGACCATCCCTCTACTCACCCACACCCCCTGTTATTCTAGGGCGACGGCAACCTCACACTGCAACGAACCAGTGAACCCTCGTACTCCTCTACGCGTGGGCATCCACTGCCGCGTCTTCCCCGGCTCCGCGTCGTCCCCTTCCTAGGCCTCGTCGTTGTCCACCACCCTGGTGCTCTCGGCGCGGCGTGGTCAACATGGTCACGGAACGACTTCCATCGGACATGGACTGTACGTGGAGAGGCTGACAGCTGGGTCCACAGCTGCAGCAAGGAAGTGCCTCCTTATTACGCGCAAAATAATTATTCCTCCACCTGACAGCGGGGACCCACCGGATAGGCCACCGTAATTCATGAAAAAAACATTTCCCCCTGACTGCTGGGACCCACCAGCTACATCGTCGCACGCAAGGAAGTGCGTCCGGGCAAAAAAAATGATTTTCCCCTGACACTGGGACCCACCAGCTACATCTTCGCACGCAAGGAAGTGCCTGACAGTCGGGACCCACCTAGTCGAAGCGTACGTAGCATTGTCATTCTGGTCGCGAACGTGTACGTACATACTGGTCGATGTAGAGGCGCGCACGTGTCGTAGCAGAGGCGCGCATGTAGCATGTACACGTACGTATAGCGGCCAGGGTGCAAGAAAGTAAATACGACCACGTACGTACATACGGGTGGGGTCTCGAACGCCTACTTGCGCGTACGTACGGCCATGGCTCGTGTACATGGCTGGGTCAGAACGGAGAAACAGTGTCATCGTCGTGTTCATGGGGAGCCAACCGGCTGGGTTGGAACGGAATGCGTCGTCGTGTTCATCGGGAGGGCTTGGACGGAACAGCCGATGGAAACGAGGCCTGGCGTACCGCAGAACAGAGGAAACGGCCTTGTGTTCGACCGGCGATGTTCGAAACGGGATCCTGTTCATCGGGAGGAGTCTGGCGTACCGCAAAATGGAGGAAACGGACCTCCTACGGTAGAAACGGGCGTCTTGTTGATCGGGAGGGGTGTGGCGTACTGCAAAACAAGGAAACGGACTTGTGTTGGAGCGCTACGGTCGAAACGGGGGTCCTGTTCATCGGGAGGGGTGTGGCATACCGCAAAACGGGACTCCATGGGGATACTGTTCATCTCCATCAGAGACCCTCCAGCCTCCACTTGCCACTGCTCATCCACCGTCGACCTCCTCCAGCCTCCACCATGATCGCTCATCCACGGGCTCCTGTTCATCCAGCCTCCACCGCGCTTACTCCACCGCCATCGCTCAACGAACCCTTTCCACGGACTCTGTTCAACCACCCTCCACAAAGCTACTGTTCATCCAACCTCCACCGCTCATCGCTCATCCTGCCCTCCACGGGTGGTCCTGTTCACCCACCCCTCCACCGGCTACTGTTCATCCAGCCCCAACCGGCTCGATCGATCGGGGTCCTGTTCATCCAGAGGCAACACCACGGGGTCCTGTTCATCCACCCCCACCGGGAACTGTTCATCCAACCCCCCCCCCCCCCAGCAATGCTCACTGTTCATCCAGAGGCAACACCACGGGGTCCTGTTCATCCACCCCCACCGGGAACTGTTCATCCAAACCCCCCAGCAACACTCACTGTTCATCCAGAGGCAGCATCGATCGGCTTCAGTTAGCAGCAGTAGCGAAGGAATCACTCGATCAGGTTCAGTTAACAGCCATCGATCGATCGCTCGGGTTCAGTAAGATTACGTTATGCCCTAACCCTAACCGAATCGGTCCCACTGAGTTGCATTTCGGTCCCACCGAAAACCCTAACGGTCACATTATTTGCTAAATCGGTCTGACCGAGTTTAACTAATCGGTCCCACCGAGTTTGGTAAATTGTGTGTAACAGTTAGATTTTGTGTGGAGGCTATATATACCCCTCCACCTCCTCTTCATTCGTGGAGAGAGCCATTAGACTGAACCTACACTTCCAACATCCTATTTTTGAGAGAGAACTACCTACTCATGTGTTGAGGCCAAGATATTCCATTCCTACCATATGAATCTTGATCTCTAGCCTTCCCCAAGTTGCTTTCCACTCAAACCCTCTTTCCACCAGATCCAAATCCTATGAGAGAGAGTTGAGTGTTGGGGAGACTATCATTTGAAGCACAAGAGCAAGGAGTTCATCATCAACACACCATTTGTTACTTCTTGGAGAGTGGTGTCTCCTAGATTGGCTAGGTGTCACTTGGGAGCCTCCGACAAGATTGTGGAGTTGAACCAAGGAGTTTGTAAGGGCAAGGAGATCGCCTACTTCGTGAACATCTATCGCTAGTGAGGCAAGTCCTTCGTGGGTGACGGCCATGGTGGGATAGACAAGGTTGCTTCTTCGTGGACCCTTCGTGGGTGGAGCCCTCCGTGGACTCACGCAACCGTTACCCTTCGTGGGTTGAAGTCTCCACCAACATGGAAGTACGATAGCACCACCTATCGGAACCACGCCAAAAACATCCATGTCTCCAAATTGCGTTTGAATCCTCCAATCCCTTTCCTTTACATTCTTGCAAGTTGCATGCTTTATTTTCCGCTGCTCATATACTCTTTGCATGCTTGCTTGCTATATGTTGTGAATGTTAAACTTGTGCCTAAACTCCACTCAAACTTTGAAGAAACTTAAAAACTGCAACTTTGGTACTTAGTGTCTAATCACCCACCCTCTCGACACCTCTTCTCAAGGTCCTACAAGTGGTATCAGAGCATTGGTCTCCATTGCCTTGGTTTAATCACCATTGGAGGAAGATGGATGAGTCTACTTTGGGGAGTCTTAGTCATAGAGTGCCTATTCTTGATGGAGAGTATTTTCATGAGTGGAAAAATGAGATGCTTGTTATTTTCAATCAATATCATTTTAACAAGTACATTGCTAGTCCTTGTGCACCTTGTGTTGATCCTATGCATCCTACCCTTGATGAAGCTATTGACATGACTAGAAATCTTAGAACTGTTAATCTTATCACTAGAGGCTTTCCTAGAAACTTGATTAGAATCTTTCCTACTTTTGAGTGTGCCTACACCGTATGGAAATTTCTTGAGGAACGATTTCCAGATTATTCTTTGAAAAATCTAGGTGAGATTCTCTATAAATCTATTGCCTTGAGTAAAATGAATACTAGTGATCCTATGTTTGGTGATCGTCTATTTGAGCTTACAAACCTTATGTGTGCTAAAGGAAATGTTGGTATTATTAGTGACATTATTTCCGAAGCTATAAGAATTCATAGACAAGATTATTGTCAAACTCATTCTAATGAATCACCCTCTCTAGGACTTGATCCACCACATGACGATGTTGAACATGGATACTATGATGAGGATGATGATAGTGACTTCGATCTTGATGATGCAATGAGACGTTTTGGTCTTATGGCAAATCTTCGGGGATATACGTCAGGAGGAAAGGAATGGGTTCTTGGTAGTGGATGTACCAATCACATGACCGGAGATAAAGACATGTTTCGTGAGCTTGCTGAAAATGATGGTCCTCGAAAGTTTGTCACTTTCGGTGACAACTCAAAGGGTAAGGTGGTTGGCCTCGGTAAGGTGGCCATCTCACATGATAGCTCCATACAAAATGTTATGCTCGTTGAATCTCTTGGTTACAACTTACTTTCAGTATTAGACTTGCTGATTTCGGTTTCAATGTTCTATTTACTAAAGTAGATTGCCAAGTGTTTCGTCGAGATAATCATAAAATGGTCTTTACTGGTGTGCGTAGAGGTGATCTATACATTGTTGATTTCACTAAAAAGGCTCAACCTAAAACTTGCTTCATTGCTAAATCCTCAAAAGGCTGGTTATGGCATAGACGATTAGGTCATGTTGGTATGCGAAACCTTGACAAGCTTATTAAGGGAATCATATCCTTGGAGTTAATGATGTCATATTTGATAAGGATAGACTTTGCGGTGCTTGTCAAGCAGGTAAACAAAGTTGGAGGAAGGCATCCCGTGAAGAACATCATGACCACGAAGAGGCCACTCGAGCTACTTCACATGGATCTCTTTGGTCCCAACTCTTACAAGAGTCTCGGTGGAAATTCTTTTGGTCTAGTTATAGTTGATGATTTTTCCAGACATGGGTGTTCTTTCTCGATGATAAATCGCAGGTCCAAAAGATCTTCAAAAACTTCGCTAGGAAGGCCCAAAACCAATTTGAAGTGAAGATCAAGAAGGTTCGCAACGACAATGGAACGGAGTTCAAGAACGCAAATGTGGACACCTTTCTTGACGAAGAAGGGATTTCACACGAGTTCTCGGCTACGTACACACCTCAACAAAATGGAGTTGTTGAGAGGAAGAACCGGACGCTCATCGAAATGGCGAGAACGATGCTTGATGAGTACAAGACGTCGAAGCACTTTTGGGCAGAAGTGGTTGAGACAGCTTGTCATGCAACAAATCACTTGTATCTTCACAAGCTACTCGGCAAGACGACATACGAGCTACTCACCGGTAACAAACCCCAAGTTGGATACTTTCGAGTATTCGGCTCAAAGTGCTACATTCTTGATAAGCATCGCTGCTCTAAATTTGCTCCTAAGTCTCATGAAGGTTTCCTACTAGGTTATGGCTCAAACTCTCACAC
Organism: Aegilops bicornis; assembly: GCA_021605145.1. NCBI lineage: Eukaryota > Viridiplantae > Streptophyta > Magnoliopsida > Poales > Poaceae > Aegilops > Aegilops bicornis. The sequence continues at coordinate 364,980,219 of CM038670.1, forward strand.
TTACCGTGTCTACAAAATTTCACCGAAAGGTTGAAGAGACAAGAGATGTGAAGTTTGATGAATCTAACGGCTCGCAAGTAGAGCAATTACCAATTGATGTAGGAGACAAAGATCCTTCGGAAGCAATCCAAGACTTGTCTATTGGCAAGGTCCGTCCAACGGAGGTGAAGGAGAGTACCTCGTCCGTCCAAGTGGAAGCTTCTACTTGACGACAAGGTGAACTAAGAGTTGATACGGAAGCATCCACAAGTGGGACACACCAAGATGAAGAAACCGAGGAAGTGCATCAAGATGAACGTCAACAACCTCCTTCTCCACCACGACAAGAGAACGACAACGCCAACAATGAAGAAGGCCAAGAAGAAGAACAAGATGAAGAAGATGTTCAACGAAGACCCAAGCAAAAGCTTTCATGAGTTCGAGCAAGAATTGCTAAAGACCATCCCGTCGAGCAAATCTACAATGATATTCAAACCGGGAGAATCACTCACTCTAAAACTCGTTTAGCTAACTTTTGTGAAAACTATTCTTTCATCTCTAGCATTGAACCTATGAAGGTCGAAGAAGCATTGGAAGATCCGGATTGGATAAATGCTATGCATGAAGAGCTACACAACTTTGAGAGGAACCAAGTTTGGACATTGGTTGAGAAGCCCGACAACAACCACAACATCATCGGTACCAAATGTGTGTTTCGCAACAAGCTAGATGAAGATGGACAAGTAGTTCGCAGCAAAGCACGTCTCGTCTCCCAAGGCTACACACAAGTCGAAGGTATGGACTATGGTGAGACTTACGCCCCCGTTGCTAGACTTGAATCCATTCGCATCTTACTTGCCTATGCTAATCACCATGATATCACCTTGTACCAAATGGACATTAAAAGTGCTTTTCTAAATGGTGAAATAGAGGAGGAAGTTTATGTTAAACAACCTCCCGGCTTTGTTAATCCTAAGAAACCCAATCATGTTTACAAACTTCACAAAGCTCTTTATGGACTTAAACAAGCTCCTAGAGCATGGTATAAATGCTTGACCAAGTTCCTTATTGAAAAAGGCTTTGAAATTGGGAAAATTGATTCTACTCTTTTTACTAAAAGGGTTAATGGTGAACTCTTTGTGTGCCAAATCTATGTTGATGATATTATATTTGGTTCAACTAACCCTCATTTTAGTGAAAAGTTTGGGAAGCTAATGTCGGAGAAGTTTGAGATGTCTATGATGAGTGAACTCAAATTCTTTCTCGGTTTGCAAATCAAGCAAACTAAAGAAGGTACTTTTGTCTCGCAAACGAAGTACACTAAGGACTTATTCAAGAAGTTCAATATGCAAGAATGCAAAGGTATGACTACACCCATGCCTACTAGTGGACATCTTGACTTAACCAAAGATGGTGAACCGTTGATCAAAAGGTTTATCGCTCTATGATTGGTTCATTGTTATATCTATGTGCTTCACGTCCCGATATTATGCTAAGTGTGTGCATGTGTGCACGATATCAAGCTGCTCCTAAAGAATGTCATCTTAAGGCCGTGAAAAGGATAGTGAGATACTTAATCCATACACCAAATTTAAGAATTTGGTATCCTAAGAGGGCCTCTTTCGATCTTGTTGGCTATTCCGACTCGGACTATGCCGGAGACAAGGTTGATAGAAAGTCCACTTCGGGTACTTGTCAATTTCTTGGTAGATCTCTTGTGTCTTGGTCCTCCAAGAAACAAAACTCAATATCCTTATCCACCGCCGAAGCTGAATATATTGTCACCTGGTTCATGTTGTGTGAATTACTTTGGATGACCCAAACTCTTAAAGATTATGGGATATATGTGAGACATGTTCCATTGCTTTGTGATAATGAAAGTGCTATCAAAATTGGTCATAATCCAGCAACACTCTCTAACTAAGCATATTGAAGTTCGTCATCATTTCATTCGAGATCATGTTGCTAAGGGAGACATTGATCTTAAGCATGTTAGCACAGAAAAGCAATTAGCGGATATATTCACTAAACCTCTTGATGAGAAAGTGTTTTGCAGGTTAAGAGGAGAATTGAACATCATTGATGCTTCAAACTTGGAGTAGAAACTCCATTGGATACATGCAAGACATGGGCTTATGACTAATCCTTGATATTTCTCTTATGATGAAAAACTTATGTCTTGGATATATTTGTATCGTGCATGTTATCTAACCCATGTAGGTACTTGGTTGAATCAAATTCCATGAGGTTGAAACCTACTCATATCTTTAGCAATCTCTACATCACCAAGTCTCTACACAAGGTGGTTGAAGACAAGGAAGCACGAAACCAATCAAACATATCCTTTGACAAATTCTATGTTGAGTTTCATGATTGTCATTTTTGGATATACAAGTGCTCTTCCTTGCAAGAACTAACCCATGTAGGTAGATGGACTCAAATTCCAAGTGGTGCTCCAAATTCTTGATGAGCTACATCAACCTTGAGCAACCCACGCAAGTTCAACTACATGGACAACACCACCACCCAAGGTATGTTATTCCATCTTAGAGAAGCTTTACTCCGAGTCATGAGTTAAAGCAACTCGACAAGATGTGAATACATCAAGATGCTTAAACGAAAAATGGAAACCCCATTTTGAGCTTAAACGATGAGTATGACCTATGATCAAGTGATCTCACTTGACTCCTAAGTCAATATACTCTAACATAGGTGACCTTGTCGCCGACCATCTCTAGATGAAGTTCTCCTGTGTTCTTTTCTGAGTTTTTGCATTTGTCTCATGCATTTGTGTTTCCCCTTTCAAAAAACTTCATCTAGATTTCTTTCTGCTTTTCTCCGCATTTTCTCGCATCTAATTCCTTGCATATCTTTCAGTTAATTCCTTGCAAATCTTTGTGAGATCTTACTAGTCTAGTGAGCTGAGGTGACAAGTGTTTTCATTTATGAACTCGGTTACACCGATTTGTTATTTTCGTCCAATCAATCTTTTCGGTACGACCGAAGCATACCACTCGGTGCCACCGATTTCATAACATGAAAAACTCTTTGCCACATATTCTGTGTTTCTTCTGAACCAGCTCCACTCAATGAATCTTGTCCTCTACAAGCATCACCTTTTTTATTGCTTTATGTTGTGACTCAAGGATCAAACCCATTCACGACAAATTCCAGAGGGGGAGAGAGAGATTACATCTTTATCAAGCCCTTCTTGGAAATTGATGTCAAAGGGGGAGAGAGAGATCACATCAAAGCTTATCATTTAGAGAGAGAGAGAGAGATCATACCAGAGAAGGAGAGAGAGATCCTTCAGGGAGAGAGAGAGAGATCTCCAGGGGGAGAGGATACTTAAGTAGAAAGTATTTCTCAAGGATCCCAGATGCTTGGTGTTCAAGGGAGAGATGTCCACATGTCTTCTTGAGGGGAGAGACATGTTCATATGATCTGTTGTGCTCAATTCCGCATTAGCATACATTAGCTCTGAACTTTAGCTCTGATCGTCATTCATATCTTTCAGCTCTGTTTTCCTTCAGCTCTGATTTTCTGTTCCCTATCTTCTCCCAGTATCCCATGTTAGATTCAGGGGGAGCAAGGCATCCAAGGGAAAGAGATCATTTAAATTCATTGCATATCTTTACTCTTGGGGACATGTCTAATCCAATGTGGTACTCTGTACTCACTCTCTACATGTCATCCCAGTCTTGGTTTTCTTGTGGTTTCCTCTGTTTGCTCTGGCTAGTAGATGCATCTGTGTTATTTAACCTTGTTTACGCAGGTTCATTCCATCCTAAGCCAACTCAAGACCACAAGGTAAGTATATGCATCACAATCATGTGTATGAGGAATTCTTGCTGATGTACATACTGTTTGCAAGAAGGACTCATGGGCATGAAGGTATTCTCTTTAATACGTTTTGGCTCTGATGCATATAGCCAAGATACATGTAACACATTGCCTGCTCTATCATGGTTATGCTATCTCATGCTTCTATGCTTTATATTCACATGATTGCATACATGTATGGGGAGCCTATGCTTGTTACATGTCTTTCCAAAGCTTTACTTGCTATTCTTTATATCTTTATCTAAAGCTTTGATGTATGTTGCCATCAATTACCAAAAAGGGGAGATTGAAAGCACAAGTGCTCCCTAGGTGGTTTTGGTAATTAATGACAACATATCTCTTGTTGGACTAACACTTTTATCTAGTATGTTTCAGATAAGTTCAACAATGGAGTGGCATGGACTAAAGGATGTGGGAACTCCTTCAAGATGCTAAGGACAAAGGATTGGCTAAAGCTTCAAGCTCAAGACTCTTCATTTTACATTTTAGTGATCTAAGATCACATTGAGTCTATAGGAAAAGCCAATACTATCAAGGAAGGATGAGGTGTTGCTTAATGAGCCTCTTGCTTCATGTGCTTAGTGATATGCTCCAAATACCCTCAACTACTTTCCCACTTCCACACATATATCCTAAACCTAAAGTCAAACTCGTCCCCACCGATTCTTTCTATCCGCGCCACCGAAGTTTGGATGTCTTAGCCACTGCCACAAACCCTAGGCAAATCGGTCTCACCGATAGGGATCTCGGTCTCACCGAGATGGGATTGTAATCTCTCCGTGTATGTCCATTATCAAAATCGATCTCACCGAAGTTTGAGAAATCGGTACTACCGAGATTACAATGCAAACTCTCTCGTTAACTTATTATCAAAATCGGTCCCACCGAAGTTTGATAATCGGTCAAACCGAGTTTGCTCGACCAACTCTCCGAAAGCTTATTACCAAAATCGGTCCCACCGAGTTTGTGTAATCGGTCTTACCGAGATTACGTTATGCCCTAACCCTAACCGAATCGGTCCCACCGAGTTGCATTTCGGTCCCACCGAAAACCCTAATGGTCACATTATTTGCTAAATCGGTCTGACCGAGTTTAACTAATCGGTCCCACCGAGTTTGGTAAATTGTGTGTAACGGTTAGATTTTGTGTGGAGGCTATATATACCCCTCCACCTCCTCTTCATTCATGGAGAGAGCCATCAGACTGATCCTACACTTCCAACATCCTATTTCTGAGAGAGAACTACCTACTCATTGTTGAGGCCAAGATATTCCATTCCTACCATATGAATCTTGATCTCTAGCCTTCCCCAAGTTGCTTTCCACTCAAACCCTCTTTCCACCAGATCCAAATCCTATGAGAGAGAGTTGAGTGTTGGGGAGACTATCATTTGAAGCACAAGAGCAAGGAGTTCATCATCAACACACCATTTGTTACTTCTTGGAGAGTGGTGTCTCCTAGATTGGCTAGGTGTCACTTGGGAGCCTCCGACAAGATTGTGGAGTTGAACCAAGGAGTTTGTAAGGGCAAGGAGATCACCTACTTCGTGAAGATCTACCGCTAGTGAGGCAAGTCCTTCGTGGGCGAAGACCATGGTGGGATAGACAAGGTTGCTTCTTCGTGGACCCTTCGTGGGTGGAGCCCTCCGTGGACTCGCGCAAACGTTACCCTTCGTGGGTTGAAGTCTCCACCAACGTGGAAGTACGATAGCACCACCTATTGGAACCACGCCAAAAACATTTGTATCTCCAAATTGCATTTGAATCCTCCAATCCCTTCCCTTTACATTCTTGCAAGTTGCATGCTTTATTTTCCGCTGCTCATATACTTTTTGCATGCTTGCTTGCTATATGTTGTGAATGTTAAACTTGTGCCTAAACTCCACTCAAACTTTAAAGAAACTTAAAAGCTGCAACTTTGGTACTTAGTGTCTAGACACCTCTTCTCAAGGTCCTACACACACCCAGTACCGGCAAGAAGGCCAAGACTGAGGTACCCGACAAGGAAGTTGTCGCATGCCGGGAGGCCGCAGCTGCCGAGAAGGCTGGGAAAGGTGATGGGCCGTACTGCAAGATGTTGGAAATATGTCCTAGAGGCAATAATAAAATGGTTATTATTATATTTCTGTCGGTGTTCTGGGAACGGGGGTCCCCAGACTTGCCTGCCTGCGGCCTGCGGCATGGCTCAAGTGGGGGCCCAACGCGGCCCAGCTTCATCAGCTCAAGCTCAAGACCCTCGCGAGGGGCCAAGCCTCATGAGGCGGACGACAGAACCTTCCTCAGGCAGCCTCGTCGTGCAGGCTCACGAGGAGGCGGAGAGATCAAGGCAGGTACCTCACGAGGGTGCCCCTTGACGCAAGCCATGACGATCGAGACTCAAAGTGGCGCCAGGAGGGCGCCACCACGAGTGTCCTCGTTTCCTCTTTGATGCAAAGGAGGCAAGCACAGGCCAAGGCATCGGGCAAAGGTTACCGCTTCGGTGCAACAAGACCATGACCAGCAGAGTGGCAGGACGGAGGTCATCGTGGAGCCCAAGACGGCGTCACCGTCAGAGCCTTTGGCAGCCGAAGACCAACTTTAGTCAGGATAAGTGTAATAGATGTTCCCCTTCAAACTGGAAAATTGTTGCACCCTTCCCGCTCATTATTTGGGAAGAGGCCCAAGGCCTCCTCTAAAAATAGGACTAGCCACCGCAAAGAGAAGGGGAGACAAAAAAGAGAGAACGAAGAAGGAAAGGGGGATCGATCGACGAGGCACATGTCGAACCTACCAGAGAGAAAGAGAGAGAGAAGCAGCTGGACTCACCCGAGCAGTCCACCGCACCAGCTCAAGAACAGCCCCTCGCGAGGCTGTTCTTCCTTTGTACTGTTCTTCATCAGTCCCAGAGGCAATCCACCACACCACACACTGGAGTAGGGTATTACACCACAACGGTGGCCCGAACCAGTATAAACATCGTGTCTCTTGTGTTGTTCATCGTTCCTAGCTTAGATCCTTCACAAACCATTAACGCGTGAGCCGGTAGGGGAAAGATCTCCGCGCGCACCCCAGTGTTCGAACCTCAAGGGTCTGCCGGAACCCGAAATCCAACATTTGGCGCGCCAGGTAGGGGTGCACCGGAATCTTTCTTCCGCTGGTCGCGTGTGATGTTCCGTCGTGTCCATGGCTGACGCTCGCCGAGCCCGCGCCGCTCGAGTCACCCAGATGGCTCCCGTCGGCGGACACCCCCGTTGTTCCCCGTCGCCTGCCGCCAACGCCGCCACCGGCCTGGTGTGGAACGAGCAGCAGGCCTCGTCCCTGCATCCATCGGTGAGGCGAGAAGGCCGCACCGCTACTCCTTCGCTCGCCCCTGCTGGTTCTTCGTCCCCGCGCATCATGTCCCATGGAGGCTCGAGCCGCGCTCATCACGGCGAACGAGCTCCTGCGCTACCGCCCTGTCGATGACGTCTACGAGGAGTGGCTCGACCGCGTCGCCGAGCTCGTCCGCGCCGCAGGGGGCTCCCCCGCACCGTCCCTCTTGTTGCCTCGCCCTTCACCCCACGCGGGAGGCAAGGAGCCGGAGGTGCCCGCGCCACCTCCTCCCCAAGAAGGCGCCCTGGCTCCAAGGCGCGTGGTCCCAGGCCGAGACCCTCCACGTCCGGCACCCGCGCAACAAGAAAGGAGCTGCGAGGAGATCCCTCGTCCCCAAGAAGGTGCTCGCGTGCTCCCAGCACCGGAGCGCCGCGACCGCGCTCCAGCGCCACCACGTCAAGACCCCGCGTTGCTCCAAGCAGCGGTGCACGGGAATCCACAAGAGCAAGTTCCGCATCAGCAGAGAGCCCTGGTGGCCACCGCAGGCTACCGCGCCTTCACCGCCGAGCTATGCAACATCGCATGGCCCGGCAAGTTCAAGCCAGACCTTCCTCCTCGCTACGACGGCACTGTCGACCCCGCGGAGTTCCTTCAGCTCTACGAGCTGGGCATCGAAGCCGCCAACGGGGACGAAAAGGCCATGGCAAATTGGTTTCCATGGCGCTCAAAGACGGAGACCGAACCTGGCTCCTGAACCTGGCTCCCGACACGATCTCCTCCTGGGACGAGATGCGCACCCGCTTCATCGCCAACTTCCAAGGCACTCGCGACCGGCCTCCGGCCGTGAGCGACATGCGCCGCATCAAGCAGCAGCCAGGAGAGACCCTGCAGAAGTACATCCAGCGCTTCAACAACGCCCGCCTCAAGATTCCCAAGGTGACTAAGGAAGCCATCATCTCAGCCTTCTCCGATGGCATGCGTGACGTCAAGATGAAGGAGGAGCTAGCAATGCATGAAGACCCATGCACATCCCTGGAGCTGTTCAACTTGGCGACCAAATGCGCCAGGGCTGAGGAAGGGCGCCTCTCCCTCCTCGAGCTTCCGGCTGCCGATCCAGAAGAGAAGAAGCCTAAGGTCAAGGACGTGAAGCGCAAGGGGGCTGTCGTGCTCGCGGCAGAACCAGACACCAAGCGAGGCAGGGATCAGCCCGAGTCATCCAAAGGCAGCCGGTATTGCGTATACCACGACCTCCACACCCACAACACCAACGAATGCCAGGAGATCAGGGCCGTGCGAGAAGGGCGTATCGGCCGACGCCCCAAGCGCAATGAACGGGGCTATGGCCGAGGAGGAGGAAGAGGCGCATGATGCTGGGAAGACCATGGCCCTCACCAAGGATGGCGCGACAGTCCTCGCGAGGACCGTTGGCAGGACCAGCCTCGCGAGGGAGGTTGGAGGGACCAGCCTCGCGAGGACCGCCCTCAAGGCAACGCAGGGCTCCCACCTCTGCTACAGCCGCCAAGGAGGTATGAAGACCATCATCAGGACGAGGGGGCTGGGGGCTTCCAGGACGCACGATCGCTTGCATCCTGGGTGGCGCTCAGGCCCCAGCCTCTCATCGCATCTTCAAGCAGTATGCTCGCGAGGTGAATGCAGTCCTCCCCAAGCCAGAGGCCACACGCCCTCTCGGGTGGTCGTCGTGCGCGATCACGTTCAGTTCAATGGATCAGCTCAAGTGCGCGGCAATGGCCGGAGTCCTCCCCATGCTTTGCTCACCAGTCATCAGCAACGTGCAAGTCACCAGGACCCTCATCGACGGCAGAGCAGGACTCAACATCCTATCTATCGAGACATTCAACGATCTCTAAGTGCCATATGATCATCTTCAGCAAACCAAGCCTTTCTCAGGAGTCACCGATGGCTCCACCGTCCCGATAGGGCAAGTTCGCCTTCCCGTCACCTTCGGGCAGCGCAACAACTACCGCACCGAGCTCATCGACTTTGACGTCGCCCACATTCGCCTGCCATACAATGCCATCCTCGGGTACCCAGCTTTGGCCAAGTTCATGGCGGTGACTCACCATGGCTACAATGTCCTCAAGATGCCAGGAAGCGGAGGAGTCATCATAGTGCCTTGTGAGGAAAGGGATGCAGTGTGCTCTCTTGAGCGTGCCTTCCAAGCCGCAGCAGTCGAAGACCCAGATCACAGGAGCGGGAGACTTCCCGAGGCGATCCCCAAGAAGAAGGCTTCGCCTGGCCCAAGCCCTCATGGGGTAGGCACCTCAGAAGGCGTGGCAACAGTACCCGCGCCCGTTCAAGGGGAGCCACCCTCTGTCAGATAGGAAGGCGTGTCCGACACCCTCCTCAAAGCGGGGCTCGGGGCTCTTTCATGGCGAGCCACCGACCTAGCCGGGGTCACGAGGGAGGCGCTCGGGCACCACTTGGAGGCGTGCTTCAAGGCACGTTTCCCTCGGGAAGGTATGAGGCAAGGAGGGCCAAACCCTCAGGAGTTCATCACGAGGAACACCCATGAGCTACAAGAGTCAAGAGTCATGCGCGGCTGCCGCCGCTTGGCCGCCATGGCCCCACATCTAGGCGAGGATGCTGGGCTGTGAATCTGCATCGACATACCAGGGCTCAACCGGGCCGCGTCTCAGGAGCGCCTCTGGCCCTCACGTGTGGGGCGTTGCGAGGGTCCACCTCACAGCTATGTTCGCATGCCCTTCGGCCTGCCGAACGCGGTTGCCGCCCATCAGCGCCTGCTGAGGTGCACTCTGGAGGCTCAGGAGGTCAAGCAGCTGTCCCTGGCAGAGATGGAGATGGCTCTCGAGGAACCCCCTGTGCCCCCGAAGCCTCCCGAGGCTCCAGGACTGGAGGGCTCGTGAGGGCCGGCTTCCTCATCACGCGTCATCCACTACCTCAACACCCCGCCATCTCCGACCATATTAGGTGACACCTTTCCAAGTTTCATTTTCAGCTGGGAGCGCCCCTCGGGCTGCATCATTCCCAGGCCGCGTGGGTCCGTCCCTGCGACATGTATCCGTTTTGCTTATGTTCTTTACTTACCTTGTTGGGGGCGCCCCTCGGGCTGCATTATCCCCAAGCTGCTCGGGCCAGACCCAGTGGCATGTGCTTTCTCCGCACCTATCTAGATGGATTTGCTTATTCATACATAACATGCTTGACCTAATCGCCTGCTCGATTAACACCTACCTTTGGAGCCGCTCGCTCAGGCACGGCACTTGCGCACGGGTCCGTCCGTGCAACGTTGTTAAATTTGAGTGGCTGAGCTCTGGCCGTGGCAGCCCGGCAAGGCGTCACCTCGCCAAGCCCTCAGTGCCCCCGATCACTCCCTCGGAGCGACCAATGGTTGGCTGGCAACCGTAACAACGAACCTTGTGTTCCCCTCGTGATTGGTACACAAGACCTGCTCTAGGAGTAACGCTGGCGGCATCACGAGCCTTCTCTCCTCCTCTCCAGTGCGATCCGCTTGCACGTCAAAAGGGGGGCACCTGAGCATCGCGACTCATGGGCTCTTACTGGCTCTCCAGCCCTCACCCCCTAGCCTTCACCCACGGCATCGCGACCTGTCATACCAGCGGCGGCTGAGCTTGCTCGAGGGCCGGGACCTGAGGACGTAGAGCATTAAGGAAAGCACGGGGGAGAGGGAAGAAGCTCGCGAGGGCCTAACCCAGCAACACCTCAATTGCCGTCGCGCAGGCACGACACCTCATCAACGCCACTCCAAACCCGCAAGATAAGTCACGCAAAAACTGATCCGACTCAGCGCTAAACCCTCGCCTACTGCTGCTATGTCATGGCAAAGCTGCCTACCTTTCTTGCCCAGCGGAGGCTGCTTGAGCGATAAAGGGGACCTCCTGAGCATCGCGACTCAGGGGCTCTTACTGGACCTCAGGCCGCTCACCTCCTGGCCTTGACCACGGCACCGCGACACAGCATACCAAATGACGATCAAGCCTACCTGGGGACCGGGACCTATCAGCGCAGAGCACCAAGCCCTCGTGAGGAAAGAAAGGGGGAGCTGAGCTGGAGCAGAACAAGCATCTCCCACCGATGCATCATAAGGACATAATATTCACAAAAACATGGCCAATGCCTTACATACCCCCGCGGGGTGCTACTTCAATTCTTTGCAGGGAATAAAAGGTGCTAATCCTAAGGAACGCCGCCTATGCGTGCCTCCGCAGGAGACGCCATCATCGACAGTGGGCCGCCAGGCGCCGGCGCCAACCCCATCTAGATCACCGGCGTCGGTCGCCTGAAGCGCCCGCCCGGCTCCGAGCGCGGCGTGAGCTCGGGGGCTCATAGCTGTCGTCGCTCGTCTCCAGATTCACCAGAAGCTCGGCGGAGGCGCTGGACCCTCCGGCCCCTCGGGGGGGGGGGGGGAGCGGCCCCCTAGGGTTTCCAACCCTAGGCGCCTTGGGCCCTTGGGGGGCGCACCAGCCCACTAAGGGGCTGGTTCCCACTCAACTACAACCCATTAGGTCCTTCGGGGTAGGTGGACCCTCCCGGTGGACCCCCGGAACCCCTTCGGTGGTCCCGGTACAATACCGATGAACCCCGAAACCTTTCCGGTGTCTGAAACTGGACTTCCCATATGTAAATCTTCACCTCCGGACCATTCCGGAACTCCTCGTGTCATCCGGGATCTCATCCGAGACTCCGAACAACTTCCGGTAACCACATACAATTCCCATTACAACTCTAGCATCACCGAACCTTAAGTGTGTAGACCCTACGGGTTCGGGAACTATAAAGACATGACCGAGACATCTCTCTGGCCAATAACCAACAGCGGGATCTGGATACCCATGTTGGCTCCCACATGTTCCACGGTGATCTCATCGGATGAACCACGATGTCAAGGATTCAATCAATCCCGTATACGATTCCCTTTGTCTACCGGTATAGCACTTGCCCGAGATTCGATCGTTGGTATACCGATACCTTGTTCAATCTTGTTATGGCAAGTCTCTTTACTCGTTCCATAACACATCAACCCGTGACCAACCCCTTAGTCAAATTGAGCTCATTACGATGATGTCCTACCGAGTGGTCCCAGAGATACCTCTCCATCATACGGAGTGACAAATCCCAGTCTCGATTCGTGCCAACCCAACAGATACTTCCGGGGATACCCATAGTGTACCTTTATAGCCACCCAAATATTGCCAGGACGCTTGGCACACCCAAAGTAATTCTTTATGGTATCCGGAGTTGCACAATCTCATGGTCTAAGGAAAAGATACTTGACATTAGAAAAGCTTTAGCGCATTTAACTAAACGATCTTGTGCTATGCTTAGTATTGGGTCTTGTCCATCACATCATTATCCTAATGATGTGATCCCGTTATCAATGACATCCTATGTCCATGGTTAGGAAACCATAACCGTCTATTGATCAACGATCTAGTCAACTAGAGGCTCACTAGGGACATGTTGTGGTCTATGTATTCACACATGTATTACGATTTCTGGATAACACAGTTATAGCATGAACAATAGACAATTATCATGAACAAGGAAATATAATAGTAACCATTTTATTATTACCCGGCAAGGAAGTTGTCGCATGCCGGGAGGCCGCAGGTGCCTAGAAGGCTGGGAAAGGTGATGGGTCGTACTGCAAGATTCATCAGACCAAGGGCCACAAGCTCCAGGAGTGCCATCAGGTTGAGCAGCTTGTCAAGAAGCATAGAGTTGAGTATGAGAAGCGTGATAAGGAGAAAGGTCAAAACGGCGCTAGCGGGAAGGGCCAAGGTGGCGGAGCAAGCTGACAAGGCTCCTCAGAATCAAGGAAAACCGCTAGAGGCCATGGGAAGGAGGATTGCAATGATAATAGTGATGAAGGAGATGAAGAGGAAACCAGCGAGCAGGAATTCTATAAAGCCACTGATGCCTTGTGCATTGATGGGGGTGCATCCCTGCACTCCTCTCACTGCCAACTTAAATAGTGGGCGCATGAAGTCAATGTCGTGTAGCCAATGGAAGATTCTCGGAGGCCGCTCAAGTGGTCCTGCATGCCCATCATCTTCGACATAGAGGATCACCCTGACCGCACCACTGCGGTAAGGTGATTGTCGTTGTTGGTATGACCAACAATTCACAACCTCAAAGTCACAAAGATGTTGGTTAACGGCAGGGCCGGGTTGAATCTAATTTCTCCAAAGGTCATCAACAAACTTTAGATAGCAGAGGAATAGCTCAAGGTTACTAGTATGTTTCAAGGGATCAACCCCAGCAGGAGTCGTTCTAAGGGGAAGATCACGCTACCGGTAACATTCGGAGGGGAGTTAAACTACCGGCTGAGAAGATCATGTTTGATGTTGTTGACCTCCCCCTGCAGTACAATGGAATCCTTGGTCGCCCAACTTTAGCCAATTTCATTGCGGCATCCTACTATGCCTAGACCACCTTTAAGATGACAGGGCTGATAGGCATCATTTCTATTCCATCAGACGAGAAGGACGCAATCATTTGCATGGATAAGATGTACCAGATTTCAAGGCAGAGGTCAGCCAAGCCACTGTTCCCACCAAGGAAAGCAAAGGAAAGAAGAAGGCTAACAAGGATGCCAGCAAGGAATCCGGGAAAGCGTTCCTCTTTGGAGTACGTTGCGCCTGTTGATGACCTGCCGGAGAGTTCCAGTAGCAAGAGATCCAAGGCTGCTGCACCTGCTGTGAAAAAGGTCCCAGCAGGGCTGGCTGGCGCTGATGGTACCTTCACTATCAGTGCCACCCTCGATGACAAATAGGAAAGTGCGCTCGTTGCCTTCCTGCGGGTGAATGTCGATGTGTTTGCTTGGCAACCATCTGATATCCCCGGTGTTCCCAGGGAGGTAATCAAGCACCACCTTGTTGTCTGCCCACAGGCCCGACCCGTCAAGCAGAAAGTCCAGAAGCAGGCGTTGGAGCGGCAGCAGTTCATTGCCGAAGAGATCAAGAAACTTGAAGTAGCATGTCTGGTCAGAGGCATACTACATCCAACGTGGTTAGCAAATCCTGTGGTGGTACACACGGATAATGGGAAATGGAGGTTGTGCATAGATTTTACGGATCTAAACAAGGCATGCCCAAAGGACCCATTTCCCTTGCCACGCATCGACCAGATTGTGGATTCCACCTCCGGGTGCGACCTGCTTTCCTTCCTGGATGCCTACTCTGGATACCACCGGATCTTTATGACCAAGGAAGACGAAGAGAAGACCGCATTCATAACCCCATGTGGCATGTACTGCTTTGTACGGATGCCCTCCAGGTTAAAGAGCACCGGATCCACTTTTGCAAGGGCAGTATAGATTGGCTTTGAGTCTCAGTTGCACAGGAACATTGAAGCTTACAAGTATGGTATTGTGCAAAACCAAGGACAAATCAACCCTTATTCAGGATTTGGAAGAGACGTTTGCTAATCTGCGCAAGATCAACTTGAAGCTAAACCCGGAGAAGTGTGTGTTTGGCGTTCCTTCCAACAAGCTACTTGGCTTCTTTATGTCCCATCGGGGGATAGAGGCCAACCCCAACAAGAACAAGGCTATCGAGCAGATTCAAGCACCAAAGATAGTTAAGGATGTGAGGCATTTGAATGGATGTGTTGCCACGCTTAGAAGATTCATTTCCAAGTCTTCCAAGCGCGCCTTGCTGTTCTTCAAAATCTTGAAGAAGGCGGGACCTATGGAGTGGACCCTGGAGGTAGACGCTGCGCTACAAGATTTGAAGGCCTATCTTTCCTCTATGCCCACTTTGGTCGCTCCCAAACCACAAGAGTCGTTGCTTCTATACTTAGCGGCAACTAATCAAGTGGTTAGTGCAGCACTGGTGGCATAGCGGGAAGTGGATGAAGGAGCAGCCACAACCACTATCCCCTCTGGAGAGGAAAGTGAACACTCCCCGGCAAAGTCAGATGCAGTTCAAGACAGAGAAGAGCAAGGCAGCAAAGGCAGTCCTAAGGTTGCGGCAAGGAAGAAGGTGGTACAACACCCAATGTACTTTGTTAGATCCCTGTTGCAGGAGGCTAGATCTAGGTACTCTGGCGTGCAAAAGTTGATTTTTGTCCTCGTCATGGCCTCAAGGAAACTACACCACTACTTCCAAGCCCACGAGATCACGGTTGTCACCCGTTTTCCTTTGCAATGGATACTCTGAAACCCGAAGGCCACCGACAGGATAGTGGAGTGAGCCTTGGAGTTATCCATCTTTGGTTTGAAGTTTGAGAGCACATCAACCATTCAGAGCAGAGCGTTGGCAGAGTTTATTGCAGAGTGGACACCAACCCCTGATGAGGAAGTGTTGGAGACAGTTATTCCTGGCAAGGAAGCGCCCCAGGAATGGATCGTGTATTTTGATGGTGCCTTTTCCCTACAAGGTGCAGGGGTTGGCATGCTTCTCGTTGCACCCACTAGGGAACACCTTAAGTACGTCATCCAGATGCATTTTCCCCGGGAGAAGGCTACCAACAATACTGCAGAGTACGAAGGGCTCCTTGCCGGGCTCAGGATTGCAACAAAATTGGGGATCAAAAAGCTGATCATCCGCGGAGACTCGCAACTTGTGGTGAGACAAGCCCACAAGGATTACCAAAGTCCATTGACGGAGGCATACATTGAGGAAGTGAGAAAGTTGGAGGAGCGCTTTGACAGATTGCAAACAGAGCACATACCCCATGTGGAAAACAGCATTACTGATCATCTGTCAAAGTGCGCTGCGCAAAAGGAGGAAAAGGAGGAAACTAGACTATGGCAAGCCTCTCTCGGTAGAACCTCTCGAGGCTCCTGGCAGAGAACTTGCCGGGAACAACTCCCCTTCAATCGTTGAGCTGCATCCTCCCACCAGGCCATCGGTCCCCACGGCCGAGGAATGCGCTCCCACGAATGAGGAGGTGCCGCTAGTCCTCGTTGCCAAGCCTCAGGCTCCAACTTGGGCGCGGCACATAGTCCACTTCCTTCAAACCGCAGAACTTCCCGAAGAGCAAGAAGAAGCTGAAAGAGTAACCCGGAGGGCCGGTATGTATCAGTTCGTTGATAACACACTGTACAGAAGGAGCCCAACGGTGTGAAATTGAAGTGCATTTACCGGGAAGAAGGAAAGGAACTGCTGGCAGGGATACACAAGGGTATGTGCGGCTCATGCATTGAAACGAGGGCTCTGGTTGGAAAAGCCTTCCGGCAAGAATTTTACTGGCCCACAGCCCTCCAAAATGAAATTGAGTTAGTCACCAAATGTGAAGCCTACCAGTTCCATTCCAAGAATATCCAT
Organism: Aegilops bicornis; assembly: GCA_021605145.1. Classification (NCBI taxonomy): domain Eukaryota; kingdom Viridiplantae; phylum Streptophyta; class Magnoliopsida; order Poales; family Poaceae; genus Aegilops; species Aegilops bicornis. Next base: position 364,996,603 of record CM038670.1, read on the forward strand.
CTGTCTGCCCAAGCTCTTCAGACAATCCCTTTGTCATGGCCATTTTCGGTCTGGGGGCTCGACATCTTGGGCCCTTTCCCCCGTGCTACCGGGGGCTTTGAATTCTTGTTTGTTGCAATCGACAAGTTTACAAAGTGGCCGGAAGTAGAGCCCATGAGAAAGGTGATTGCTCAGTCGGCTATCAAGTTCTTGAAAGGATTGGCATGCCGCTTCGGAGTCCCTACTCGAATCATCACTGACAATGGCACCCAATTCACGAGCCACACCTTCATGCAATATGTTCATGCCCTCGGAAGCAAGGTCTCATTCGCCTCTGTTTCTCATCCAAGGAGCAACGAGCAAGCTGAGAGGGCGAACGCTGAATTGTTGCGAGGACTCAAGACAAGGACATTTGATAAGGTGCAGAAGTGTGGTAGGCAATGGATCGACGAGCTTCCTATGGTTCTTTGGTCCCTTAGAATGACAACAAATTGAGATACCAGGCAGATTCCCTTCTCCCTAGTCTATGGGGCAGAAGTAGTTATCCCCATGGAACTCATTTACGGGTCACCTTGAGTGCTTGCCTACGATGAAGTAGTGCAGGAACAGCACCAGCGTGACGGTGTTGTGCTACTCAAGGAGAACCGTCTCTGAGCTTCTATGCGTGCCGCACGCTACCAGCAAGCCCTGCGTCGCTATCACAACTGTAGGGTTCATGCCCGGAGTTTTGAGGAAGGCGACCCTGTCCTTAGGCGCGTTCAGTCCGCCAAGGGTACAAACAAGTTGACGCCGAAGTGGGAAGGCCCTTACCGGGTAGTACGAGACACCAGACCCGGCGTAGTTTGTTTGGAAACCGGAGATGGCATTCAGTTGCAAAACTCATGTAATATTGAGCATCTCCGTAAGTTCTACCCATAAGGTGCGGCTGTCGGGCCCTGCCCGGCAGCCACCCTTTTGTATAGGCCTTGCCGATGTTGCATGTAACCCCTTGTACAAAGCCAGACGCAGACCCTGAGCAACAAAGAAATAAATGAAGCACCGGGGTCCCCCGACAAATTGCATGCATTCATAAGCATATCATGAGCATGGCATGTTCATATAGATAAGATCGCATGTGGCATCATTTTCATCTGCACGAAACTGCAGGCTCCTACCATGGACTCGGTCCCAAAGAGGAGAAGAGAAGACAAGCCTATATTGCGATCCCCGACAAGCCAAACAGATAAGTTCTCTCTTTTTATCTATATGTGCTCTGTAAGTAAAAACTTGTGCATAAGAAAACCTCGCCACTTCCAAAACTTAGGTGATCCCATCCCTCCACTCGAACGTTGCTTCGGTCGGGATGGTTGTAGTGGCCTTTGGCGAGAAGGTTTGGTGGGGGGCTGGTCCCTCTTTACGATTTGTGCACGGTAGGCCTAGCTCCACGGCAGCAGACTGAGGGTACCGGCAGGATAGCCTGCAGGGAAAACTTGTTTACTTAAATGTATAGAGGCATTTCGCCTCTGCATGGACATATTACATGCACAAGTGCCCGGCAAGGTTTATCCTTTTCATTAATATGCTGATCAACAAGTACAGATCTTACAGAGTACAAACATGGATAAAAGAGATTACATAATTTAGATTAAAGTTTGGCAAATACCTACACATTTTAGATTAAAAAAATACAAATGCCCCATGATGCCCTTTCTTGTCCCTCTCCTCTTAGGCACTACGGCAGGAGGTGAAGAGGGCAAAAGGGGCGCCTAGGCAGAACCCCAGCTTGACCCTGTCGGGCTCCAGGGAAGGTAGCCGAACAAGACCAGGAAGGCACGGGAAAACGTGATGGTGAAGAGATCGGCGGAGACGACCCCTCAACTGCCACCACTAGGGCCAGCAGGACGCGGCAGGGCGAACGTAGCTGCAGCCCGCGAGGAACCTGCCGGGGCCCAGCTGGAAGGCTGCTGGAGGAGCCTGGGACACCATGTCCACCCCTGCACATCACCTTGCCGGAGAGGAGATACAGGTGAAGATGGTGGTACCACCGCCTGACGGTGACGGTGTGGCTGGTGCTCAACTAGAGTCAGAGTCGTCGCCCTCCCAGTCGATGCCGTCGTCATCGCCGTCACTATCCTCCTCGTCGCTATCGCTCGAGGAGGAGCTTTCACCGTTTGTTGAGCTCTCCGCATAGCACCCTAAGCGAGCACCCCGAGCTCCCAAAGACCTTGACGGAAACAAAACCGGCCTCCATTAAGTTAAAATGGAGGATGTGACCTTCCGACAAACTATGGGCGCAAGCAAAGGTCTTCCAGCCACGGCGAAAGAGCATGACATGAGGGGCGGGGAAATCCACATCCACTCGCATGCTGCCATTCCTGCAGCCCCTCAATTGCAGTTTCAACGCGCACGGCTATTCGAGCTCCATCGCCCTTGTGAATGGAGTGGGGAGACGGAGGCGGCCGCGCGGAGGCTTATACAGCCTAATGACAAACTCTAGAGGCTGGTCTCCGTCATTGCCTTCCATCAGCGGAGGGGCGGCCGGTAGGGGCGTGATTAGAGAACCACCCCGTCCTCCTGGACCCCATGCACCATGACGACCACGACCTCGCCCCCTCCCACCTCCCCTCATAGCAGCCTCCGCACCCGCATCTTTGGAGGGAGGAGGGAGACGCTGCCGAGCAGAAGTTCTCGTCGCCACTGGAGTAGGGCCTAATCCTCGACCTCTCACCATGATAGGCAAGGACTACTGCAGGAAAGGGGGAGAAGGAGGTGTGGAAAAATGCCTCGCCCCGTGTCCCCTTTTATAGGTAGGCGAGGCAGGGGCTGGATTTTTCCACGAAGGAGGCCGCCCTGTTCGACCAATCCGGCCCCCCCTCGCCATTAACGGCTCGAAGAATCAAGGCCGACCCCCTGCACCAATCCATGTCGCCTGGCTTTCTGCCATGGCGCTCATTCCCGCGCCCTCCGCATCCGCCACCAACCTTACACAATGCATGTGATACACGTGGCAGAAGCACTTGGGGCGGGAAAGGTAGTGGGGTAGCGGTTACCGCCCTATGAATGCAGGACATGAGGTATCCCTTGGATCGTGGCCCATTATCTCCCCCACTGCAATTGACATTACGCGACGCGCAAGAGAACCGGAAACTGACCTGGGCTCGGATTAATGAAGAAGTAAAGAAGATCTCAAAGGGCAAGCAACTACTACCCTATCGCCTGTGCACAAGTTAGGACCTGCCCCGATGATGCTCGGCAGCGTGTTCGGGCCAGGCCCAGGGGCTCCTATCGGTGCAAGAAACCCTCGATCTGTTACCCAGACCGTGCACAGGCCTAAGAGCAAGATTGCAGCATCCAAGACCAGAACCAAGCACAAGTGATCAGCTCTTTGAGGAATCAGAGTGTGGATCAAGGAGACCAAGTCAAGACAACGAAGCAAGTTATGATACGTCTCCTACGTATCTATAATTTTTGATTGTTCCATGCTATTATAGTATCTGTTTTGGATGTTTTATATGCATTAATATGCTATTTTATATGATTTTTGGGACTAACCTATTAACCTAGAGCTCAGTGCCAGTTCTTGTTTTTTCCTTGTTTTAGAGTTTCACAAGAAAAGGAATACCAAACGGAGTCCAAACAGAATGAAACTTTCGCGATGATTTTTCTTGGACCAGAAGACATCCAGAGGGCTTGGAGTGCATGCTAGGAAAGCCACGAGGCGGCCACAAGGTCGGGAGGCGCACCTAGGGGGTAGGGCGCGCCCCCACCCTTGTGGGCCCCTCGTGACTCCACCGACCTATTTCTTCCGCCTATATATTCTCAAATATCCCAAAACCTTCCAGGGAAGCCACTAAGCCACTTTTCCACCGCCGCAACCTTCTGTACCCGTGAGATCCCATCTAGGGGCCTTTTCCGGCGTCCTCCCGGAAGGGGATTCGGTCACGGAGGGCTTCTACATCAACACCATTGCCTCTCCGATGAAGCGTGAGTAGTTTACCAAAGACCTACGGGTCCATAGCTAGTAGCTAGATGGCTTCTTCTCTCTCTTTGATTCCCAATACCATGTTCTCCTCGATGTTCTTAGAGACCTATTCAATGTAATAATCTTTTGCGGTGAGTTTGCCGAGATCCGATGAATTGCGGATTTATGATCAGCTTATTTATGAATATTATTTGAATCATCTCTGAATTATTATATGCATGATTTGATATCTTTGCAAGTCTCTTCGAACTATATATTTGGTTTGGCCAACTAGATTAGTTTTCTTCCAATGGGAGAAGTGCTTAGCTTTGGGTTCAATCTTGCGGTGCTCGATCCTAGTGACACAAGGGGAACCGACAGATATTGTATTGTTGCCATCGCGGATAACAAGATGGGGTTTTCATCATATTGCTTGAGTTTATCCCGCTACATCATGTCATCTTACTTAATGCGTTACTATGTTCTTATGAACTTAATACTCTAGATGCAGGCAGGAGTCGGTCGATGTGTGGAGTAATAGTAGTAGATGAAGGCAGGAGTCGATATACTTGATACGGACGTGATGCCTATATTCATGATCATTGCCTTAGATATCGTCATAACTTTGCGCTTATCTATTAATTTCTCGGCAGTAATTTGTTCACCCACCGTAATATTTTCTATCTTGAGAGAAGCCTCTACTGAAACCTATGGCCCCCGGGTCTATTTTCCATCATATAAGTTCTCGATCTACAATTTTAGTTTCCTATTTACTTTCTTTGCAATCTTTTACTTTCAGTTCCATAAACCAAAAATACCAAAAATATTACTTTACCATTTATCCATCTCTATCAGATCTCACTTTGCAAATAACCGTGAAGGGATTAACAACCCCTTTGTCGCGTTGGGTGCAAGTTGGTGTTTGTTTGCGCAGGTATTCGGTGTCCTGCGCGTTGTCTCCTACTGGATTGATACCTTGGTTCACAAAAGCTGAGGGAAATACTTACTCTACTTTGCTGCATCACCCTTTCCTCTTCAAGGGAAAAACCAACGCAAGCTCAAGAGGTAGCAGGAAGAATTTTTGGCGCCGTTGCCGGGGAGATCTACGCCAAGTCGAGACATACCAAGTACCCATCATAAAATGTCATCTCTCGCATTACATTATTTGCCATTCGCCTCTCGTTTTCCTCTCCCCCACTTCTGAAATGATTTTCGAAAAGATTTGCCTTTTTCTTTGCCCTTCTTTCCGTTCGTTCTTTTTGTTTGCTTGTGTTACCATGTGCCTTCTTTTTGCTTGCATATTCTCTTGCTAAAAGTTTATGGATCCTCATCCACTTGCTAATCTTTTTAAGAGATCCAATTATGATGAACCAATTGCTAGTGAGTTGAGTGCACTAGGTTATCTTTATGACGTTTTGCTTGAAATTCGTGAATCTGGAAATTGTGATGAAGTGTTGAAGGAAGAAAATTATAAAGTGATTCATGATAGTGCCTTGAATGAAAAGCATGATTTCAATGGTGTTGTTATAAATTCCATTAATGTCAGTTGTGTTAATGATATGCAAAACCCTAAGCTTGGGGATGCTAGTTTTGCTATGTCCACTATTTGTTGCAATGATCATGATTGGGGTGATTCTTCTTATGATCTTGACAATTTATTTAAGCCCCATGATGAATATGAGATTGATAATAGTGTTTGCAATAATATTGAAAGTGGGTTTGGAAGAGTGTCAACTTTAGATCCCACATATTTGGAGAATGTTCAATCTTATGCATTTTTTTTATAAAAGTGGGTTTGGAGAGGTCATGACTTTATTTAATGTTAATCCCACTATTTTGGAAGAGTGTCAACTTCGCATGCATGTGGATCGTGTTGAGAAGATGTTATGTGATAGCTATTTTGTTGAATTTGCTTATGATCCTACATGTAATTATTTTGAGAGAGAAAAATATGGTTGTAGAAATTTTCATGTTACTAAATTACCTCTCTTCATTTTGAGATTGCTATCGTCTCTTTCTTCTTCCTTGCATATGCTAGTTTTTGCTTGCCTTGATAATTTGTTTGCTTATAAAATACCTATGCATAGGAAGTATGTTAGACTTAAGTGTGTTTTTCCCATCTTTTATGATGCTCTCTTTATGCTTCAATTCTTGTCTTCCATGTGAGCATCATTGAAATCTCAATGCCTAGCTAAAAAGGCATTTGGGATAGCCTACGGTGATAGTTGCTTTGATCTTGCTGAAAAATAGAAACTTTTGCGCTCAGGAAAACAATTCTCATTTCTAACAAAAGAGCGATTTTGATTTGGTTCCTTTTGCAAAAGATTAATAAACAAATTGCTTAGGTCGTCCTAATTTTTCAGAATTTTTGGAGTTACAGAAGTATGCGAACTATCCAGATTGCTACAGACTGTTCTGTTTTTGACAGATTCTGTTTTTCGCGTGTTGTTTGCTTATTTTGATGCATCTATGGCTAGTATCGAGGGGTATGAACCAAGGAAAAGTTGGAATACAGTAGATATTACACCACTATAAATAAGGAATTAGTTCACAACAGTACCAAAGTGGTGATTTATTTTCTTATACTAAGGGAGCTTATGAGATTTTCTGTTGAGTTTTGTGTTGTGAAGTTTTCAAGTTTTGGGTAAGGATTTGATGGACTATGGAATAAGGAGTGGCAAGAGCCTAAGCTTGGGGATGCCCAAGGCACCCCAAGGTAATATTCAAGGATACCAAGAGCCTAAGCTTGGGGATGCCCCGGGAAGGCATCTCCTCTATCATCTTCGTCTATCGGTAACTTCACTTGAGACTATATTTTTATTCACCACATGATATGTGTTTTGCCTGGAGCGTCTTGTATGATTTGAGTTTTTGATTTTTAGTTTGCCACAATCATCCTTGTTGCACATTTTTAGAGAGACACACATGAATCATGATTTATTAGAATACTCTATGTGCTTCACTTATATCTTTTGAGCTAGGCAAATTTGCTCTAGTGCTTCACTTATATCCTTTCAGAACACGGCGGTGGTTTTATTTCATAGAAATTGATGAACTCTCATGATTCACTTATATTATTTTGAGAGTCTTTAAAACAGCATGGTAATTTGCTTTCCTTATAAAAATTAGTCCTAATATGATAGGCATCAAGAGGGATATAATAAAAACTTTCATATAAAGTGCATTGAATACTACGAGAAGTTTGATTCCTTATGATTGTTTTGAGATATGAAGACGGTGATATTAGAGTCATGCTAGAGAGTAGTTGGGAATTTGATGAATACTTGTATTAAAGTTTGTGATTCCCGTAGCATGCACGTATGGTGAACCGTTATGTGATGAAGTCGGAGCATGATTTATTTATTGATTGTCTTCCTTATGAATGGCGGATGGGGACAAGCGATGGTCTTTTCCTACCAATCTATCCCCCTAGGAGCATGCACATAGTACTTTGTTTTGATAACTAATCAATTTTTGCAATAAGTATATGAGTTCTTTATGACTAATGTTGAGTCCATGGATTATACGCACTCTCACCTTTTCGCCATTGCTAGCCTCTCTTGTGCCGCACAACTTTCATCGGTGCCATACACCCACCTTATACGTTCCTCAAAACAGCCACCATACCTACATATTATGGCATTTCCATAACCATTCCGAGATATATTGCCATGCAACTTTCCACCATTCCGTTTATAATGACACGCATCATCATTGTCATATTGCTTTGCATGATCATGTAGTTGGCATCGTATTTGTGGCAAAGCCAGCGTTCATAATTCTTTCATACATGTCGCTCTTGATTCATTGCACATCCCGGTACACCGTCGGAGGCATTCACATGGAGTCATATTTTGTTTTAAGTATCGAGCTATAATTCTTGAGTTGTATGTAAATAAAAGTGTGATGATCTTCATTATTAGAGCATTGTCCCTTGTGAGGAAAGGATGATGGAGATTATGATTCCCCCACAAGTCGGGATGAGACTCCGGACTAAAAAAAAGAGGCCAAAAAAATGAAAGAAGGCCCAATAAAAAATGAGAGAAAAGAGAGAAGGGGCAATGCTACTATCCTTTTACCACACTTGTGCTTCAAAGTAGCACCATGATCTTCATGATAGAGAGTCTCCTATGATATCACTTTCATATACTAGTGGGAATTTTTCATTATAGAACTTGGCTTGTATATTCCAATTATGGGCTTCCTCAAATTGCCCTAGGTCTTCATGAGCAAGCAAGTTGGATGCACACCCACTTGGTTTTATTCTTGAGCTTTCATAAACTTATAGCTCTAGTGCATCCATTGCATGGCAATCCCTACTCACCCACATTGATATCTATTGTTGGGCATCTCCATAGCCCGTTGATATGCCTAGTTCATGTGAGACTATCTCCTTATTTTTGTCTTCTCCACAACCACCTTCTATTCCACGTATAGTGCTATGTCCATGGCTCACGCTCATGTATTGCGTGAAAGTTGAAAAAGTTTGAGAACATCAAAAGTATGAAACAATTGCTTAGCCTGTCATCGGGGTTGTGCATGATTTTAATATTTTGTGTGATGAAGATGGAGCATAGCCACACTATATGATTTTGTAGGGATAACCTTTCTTGGCCATGTTATTTTGAGAAGACATAATTATTTTGTTAGTATGCTTGAAGTATTATTGTTTTTATGTCAATATTAAACTTTTGTTTTGAATCATACGGATCTGAACATTCATGCCACAATAAAGAGAATTACATGGATAAATATGTTAGGTAGCATTCCACATAAAAATTCTGTTTTATCATTTACCTACTCGAGGACGAGCAGGAATTAAGCTTGGGGATGCTTGATACGTCTCCAACACATCTATAATTTTTTATTGTTCCATGCTATTATATTATCTATTTTGGATGTTTTATATGCATTAATATGCTATTTTATATGATATTTGGGACTAACCTATTAACCTAGAGCCCAGTGCCAATTACTGTTTTTTCCTTGTTTTAGAGTTTCGCAGAAGAGGAATACCAAACGGAGTCCAAACGGAATGAAACTTTCGTGATGATTTTTGTTTGACCAGAAGATATCCAGAGGGCTTGGAGTGCAGGTCAGGAAAGCCATGAGGCGGCCAGAATGTCGGGAGGTGCACCCAGGGGTAGGGTGCGACCCCCACCCTTGTGGGTCCCTCGTGACTCCACCGACCTATTTCTTCCGCCTATATATATTCTCAAATATCCCAAAACCTTCCAGGGGAGCCATGAAACCACTTTTCCACCGCCGCAACCTTCTGTACCCGTGAGATCCCATCTAGGGGTCTTTTCCGGCGTCCTGCCGAAGGGGGATTCGATCATGGAGAGCTTCTACATCAACACCATTGCCTCTCCGATGAAGCGTGAGTAGTTTACCATAGACCTACGGGTCCATAGCTAGTAGCTAGATGTCTTATTCTCTCTCTTTGATTCTCAATACCATGTTCTCCTTGATGTTCTTGGAGATCTATTCGAGATAATACTCTTTTGCGGTGTGTTTGCCGAGATCCGATGAATTGTGGATTTATGATCAGCTTATGTATGAATATTATTTGAATCTCCTCTGAATTCTTATATGCATGATTTGATATCTTTGCAGGTCTCTTCGAACTATCGATTTGGTTTGGCCAACTAGATTGGTTTTTCTTGCAACGGTAGAAGTGCTTAGCTTTGGATTCAATCTTTCGGTGCTCGATCCTAGTGACAGAAGGGGAACTGACACGTATTGTATTGTTGCCATCGAGGATAAAAAGATGGGCTTTTCATCATATTGCTTGAGTTTATCCCGCTACATCATGTCATCTTACTTAATGCGTTACTCTGTTCTTATGAACTTAATACTCTAGATGCAGGCAGGAGTCGGTCGATGTGTGGAGTAATAGTAGTAGATGCAGGCAGGAGTTGCTCTACTTGATACGGACATGGTGCCTCTATTCATGATCATTGCCTTAGATATCGTCATAACTTTGTGCTTTTCTATCAATTGCTCGGCAGTAATTTGTTCACCCACCGTAATATTTTCTATCTTGAGAGAAGCCTCTACTGAAACCTATGGCCGTCGGGTCTATTTTCCATCATATAAGTTTCCGATCTACAATTTTAGTTTCCTATTTACTTTCTTTGCAATCTTTTACTTTCAGTTCCATAAACCAAAAATACCAAAAATATTACTTTACTGTTTATCCATCTCTATCAAATCTCACTTTGCAAATAACCGTGAAGGGATTGACAACCCCTTTGTCGCGTTGGGCGCAAGTTGGTGTTTGTTTGTGCAGGTATTCGGTGGCTTGTGCGTTGTCTCCTACTGGATTGATACCTTGGTTCTCAAAAGCCGAGGGAAATACTTACTCTACTTTGCCGCATCACCCTTTCCTCTTCAAGGGAAAAACCAAAGCAAGCTCAAGAAGTAGCAAGATATACCACTAAGGGAAAACCTCCCTTGCCGGGCAGGCGAGCCTGGCGAGGTTAAGATTACCCTAGAAACAAACTCCAAGACCATCCCGGCAGGCCTGCCGGGGCCTATGAAGGCAAACTACCCCGCCAAGGCTCCACCGCGCCACCTCACAGCGACGCAAGTCATCGATCAGTTACGTTGTGACGTTTGATAGCACTCAAGGTATTCCTCTGGTATCCGGGAGTTGCATAATCTCATAGTCAAAGGAATATGTATATGACATGAAGAAAGCAATAGCAATAAAACTGAACAATCAATATGCTAAGCTAACGGATGGGTCTTGTCCATCACATCATTCTCCTAATGATGTGATCCCATTCATCAAATGACAACACATGTCTATGGTTAGGAAACTTAATCAGCTTTGATTAACGAGCTAGTCTAGTAGAGGCTTACTAGGGACACGGTGTTTTGTCTATGTATCCACACATGTACCAAGTTTCCGGTTAATACAATTCTAGCATGAATAATAAACATTTATCATAATATAAGGAAATATAAAATAACAACTTTATTATTGCCTCTAGGGCATATTTCCTTGTTCAGTCTCCCACTTGCACTAGAGTCAATAATCTAGTTCACATCGCCATGTGATTTAACACCAATAGTTCACATCTTTATGTGATTGACACCCATAGTTCACATCGCCATGTGACCAACACCCAAAGGGTTTACTAGAGTCAATAATCTAGTTCACATCACTATGTGACTAACACCAAAGAGTACTATGGTGTGATCATGTTTTGTTTGTGAGAGAAGTTTAGTCAACAGGTTTGCCACATTCAGATCCATATGTATTTTAAAAATTTCTATGTCTACAATGCTCTGCATGGAGCTACTCTAGCTAATTGCTCCCACGTTCAATAGATATCAAGATTGAGACTTTAGAGTCATCTAGATCAGTGCCAAAGATGTTACATCGATGTAACTCTTTACGACGAACTCTTTATCACCTCCATAACCGAGAAACATTTCCTTAGTCCTCTTTAGGTACCTAAGGATAATTTTGACCATTGTCCAGTGGTCTACTCCTAGATCACTATTGTAACCTCTTGCCAAACTCATGGCAAGGTATACAATAGGTCTGGTACACAGCATGGCATACTTTATAGAACCTATGGATGAGGCATAGGGAATGACTTTCATTCTCTTTATCTTCTGCCGTGGTCGGGTTTTGAGTCTTACTCAACTTCACACCTTGCAACACAAACAAGAACCCTTTCTTTACCTGATCTATTTTGAACTTCTTCAAAAAAATTGCCAAGGTATGTGCTTTGTGAAAGTCCTATTAAGCGTCTCGATCTATCCCTATAGATATTGATGCCCAATATTTAAGTAGCTTCACTGAGGTCTTTCATTGAAAACCTCCTTTTAAACACTCCTTTATGCTTTCCAGAAAATTCTACATCATTTTCGATCAACAATATGTGATTCACATATACTTATCAGAAAGGTTGTAGTGCTCCCACTCACTTTCTTGTAAATACAGGCTTCACCTCAAGTTTGTATAAAACTATATGCTTTGATCAACTCATCAAATAGTATATTCCGACTCCGAGATGCTTGCACCAGTCCATAGATGGATCGCTGGAGCTTTCACATGTTGTTAGCACCTTTAGGATTGACAAAACCTTCTGGTTGCATCCTATACAACTCTTCTTTAATAAATCCATTAAGGAATGCAGTTTTGATATCCTGCCAGATTTCATAAAATATGGCAATTGTTAAAATGATTCAGATAGACTTAAGCATCGATACGAGTGAGAAAATCTCATCATAGTAAACACCTTGAACTTGCCGAAAACCTTTTCCGACAATTCGAGCTTTGTAGATAGTAACACTACCATCAGCGTCCATCTTCCTCTCGAAGATCCATTTATTCTCTATGGATCATCGATCATCGAGCAAGTCCACCAAAGTCCACACTTTGTTCTCATACATGATCCTATCTCAGACTTCATGACCTCAAGCCATTTATCAGAATCTGGGCTCATCATAGCTTCTTCATAGTTCATAGGTTCGCCATGGTCTAGTAACATGACTTCCAGAAAAGTATTACCGTACCACTCTGGTGCTGATCGTACTCTGGTTGACCTACGAGGTTCAATACTAACTTGATCCGAAGTTTCATGATCATCATCATTAGCTTCCTCTCCTGTTGGTGTAGGCATCACGGGAACAGATTTCTCTCATGAGCTACTTTCCAATTAGAGAGGAGGTACGATTACCTCATCAAGTTCTACTTTCCTCCCACTCACTTCTTTCGAGAGAAACTCCTTCTCTAGAAAGGTTCCATTCTTAGCAACAAAGATCTTGCCTTTGGATCTATCATAGAAGGTGTACCCAACAGTTTCTTTTAGGTATCCTATGAAGACACACTTCTCCGATTTGGGTTCGAGCTTATCAGGCTGAAGCTTTTTCACATAAGCATCACACCCCCAAACATTACGAAACAACAGCTTAGGTTTCTTGCCAAACCATAGTTCATACGGTGTCGTCTCAACGGATTTAGACGGTGCCCTATTTAACGTGAATGCAGCTGTCTCTAATGCATAACCCCAAAACGATAATGCTAAATCGGTAAGAGACATCATAGATCAAACAATATATAATAAAGTACGGTTATGATGTTCGGACACACCATTACGCTGTGGTGTTTCAGGTGGCATGAGTTGTGAAACTATTCCACATTGTTTTAAATGAAGGCCAAACTCGTAACTCAAATATTTGCCTCCGCGACCAGATCGTAGAAACTTAATTTTCTTGTTACGATGATTCTCCACTTCACTCTGAAATTCTTTGAATTTTTGAATGTTTTATACTTGTGTTTCATCAAGTAGATATACCCATATCTGCTCAAATCATCTGTGAAGGTCAGAAAATAACGATACCCACCGCGAGCCTCAACACTCATCGGACCATATACATATGTATGTATTATTTCCAATAAGTCATTATCTCACTCCATTGTTCTGGAGTATGGAGTTTTAGTCATCTTGCCCATGAGGCATGGTTCGCAAGTATCAAATGATTCATAATCAAGTGATTCCAAAAGCCCATCCGCATGGAGTTTCTTCATGCGCTTTACACCAATATGACCAAAATGGCAGGGCCACAAATATGTTGCACTGTCATTATCAACTTTGCATGTTTTGGCATCAATATTATGACTATGTGCATCACCATGATCGAGCTTCAACAAAAATAGACCACTCTTCAAGGGTGCATGACCATAAAAGATATTACTCATATAAATAGAACAACCATTATTCTCTGATTTAAATGAATAACCGTCTCGCATTAAACAAGATCCAGATATAATGTTCATGATCAACGCTGGCACCAAATAACAATTACTCAGGTCTAAAAATAATCCTGAAGGTAGATGTAGAAGTAGCATGCCGACGGCGATCACATTGACCTTGGAACCATTCCCGACGCGCATCGTGTCAGGCCGGGTTTTCCAATAAAACATTCATTGAAAAACCGAACATTATCTCAGACCAGTATAGAAGAATCCTCCTTACTGGTAGACAAATCCTTGATACAGAAATCCAGAAGCACTAAATATTATACAAGGTTGAGCTGAGGCTGCTCAACAATTTATTACAAGCACGCCGATGTTATACATAAAGGCGGATATGACACAAAGGGTATGGTGGTATAATGACTGACTCGTAATAAAAGTGGTGGTGGATATGTCACAGTGAAGTGGGTGACATGACTCCAAAATCTTACAGCTCATCAAGCACTGGCGTGAGGCTCAATGATTTTATTAGGGTAGCGGAAGCGTATGTAACACAAGTGACCAACTCCAGGATCGCACGGGACTGACTGGGACTCCTCTAGGCATCGGACTCGCTATCGTACTCTTCATACATAAGATCGCCTTCCTCAACATCTGGCCAAATCAACAAGCCAGGTGAGTACTTTGGATGTACTCGCAAGACAGTCTGGACATAAGATATAACAAGTGCTAACATGATGCACATGAGTAGACTAGTAATGCGCACTCAGATAGTAAACTTGCACTGCATGTTAAATGAAAAGGAAGTCAGGCGGTAGTCCTCCCGAAATCCCAATAAAATAACTGAAGACCGATCGGGTGTCTGGAGCGACGCCTCGAAAGGTAAAAATAAATTAACACGCTGCAGTCGGGCGTCAGGGCGACGCCACATAAAGGGCTTATATTGAAACGTAAATGACAGTACGTGCCACAGTCGGATGTCTAAGCGACATCTCGAAAAGGGCTTATAATGAAAGTAAGTAACAAGGATGCCACAGTCGGACGTCTGAGCGACATCACATAAAGGGCTTATATCAAAAGTAAATAACCAGAATGCCACGATGGACGTCGAGCGACATCGCATAAAGGGCTTATATCAAAAGTAAATAACAAGAATGCCACGATCCGGACGTCTGAGCGACATCACATAAAGGGCTTATATCAAAAGTAAATAACAAGAATGCCACAGTCGGACGTCTGAGCGACATCACATAAAGGGCTTATATCAAAAGTAAATAACAAGAATGCCACAGTCGGACGTCTGAGCAACATCACATAAATGGCTTATATTTTGTCATTCGAATACAAGTAGCTCATGAAAGTAACATCATCCCAAGGAATAGACGGTACATAATAATAAGTTGGTTAGTCCATCCATAGGAATAACCTTTAGCCGGGTTTACCATTCTCAGTTTCATGCTTATTTTCCGGAGACTGACACTGAGACTGATACTGGAACTGACACTGAAATGGTGATCAAAGTCCTTGACCATGGACATGGTTACTGGAATGGTTTTGACTCTGCAGAGTTTGTGCTCTTTACCCACAGCCAACGGATTTCAGTAGTCAAAAGGACTAGTTCTGTTTACGGTATTTCAGAAGAAACACATCTATCCAGTACACACCCATTCCACATCCCGCTGCCAGGAATCACCCTAGGCAACATTCAAGAAAAACTCTAAGACGGGGAGGCTACAACCTCGAATAACATGGTATCAAATTTATATCGCGCGCTCTAAGGGGTGCCCCCTCTCGGTCCCAACCGGAAACACCCATGCCCCCTGAACGGATGACGGGCTTTAATCCAGGGCCATGGAACCCTCATCACGACCCCTCTATTTGGTGTGTACCAGGAAAGAGGTTTGCAACTTACTAAACTGCATTCTTGGCAGAAAACATGTGGTAGCACGAAAGGGGACGAATGGGAACAAGACTCGATCAACGTTGATACTGGAGTTAAACAGTTGATATAAAACTGGCATGCTTCAACAATACCAGCTTACAACCTATCATGCCACCACATGATCAGGTTATCTCACCATCATATGAACACATCAAATTTCGAAGCTCACTTGTAGCTTGCCTTGCATGCAATATAACGTTTACAAATGCTTATTTAAACATGCCATGAGAAAACCACTCAAGCAAGCATGCAAAACACTCATCATATCAAAGGTTCAAACATGCTTGCCTGGTTCGGAGTAGTCAGAGTCTAGCTCGGCAAAGTTTGCGGCTCCGTCACCTCCTTCTAGATTCACGTTATAAAAGAAATCGGATACTAACGTAAATACCGTGCGTGCATAAAAATTGTTCCAAATATTTTTCAAATAAATATGAAAAAAAACTAGATAGAAAAATAAAGATGACAAAAAAAGAATCAGCTCAAAATCATCATTTGTTTAAAAGTTATTCAGGTTTTAGTCTAGGGACTAATCTGTGATGAAACAGAAACTTTCCAGGGGCTAGTTTAGAAAAACAGAAAACACTTCGGTTAGAAATACGCCAACCCAGAGGGAAAACGTACTTTGCCCGAAGGCGCTTTCAGAAAACGTTTCGAATAAAAGAGGAGAGGCTGACGAGGGGGTCCCACCGTCAGGTTTAAAAATTTAAACAGAGCACACCGGCGCCCGAGGATCGCGGTGGTCGCCGGCGTTAATCCACCGCGGGGTAGGGGAAATGGTAAGTACCTACGGACTCATGGAGCTCTTCCGCGTCTGTGGGTGGTGGAGTTGGTCGTCGGCGAGCACCACGTCGACGGCGGCCTCCACTCCGGCGGACAGTGGTTCGGGCGGTGATGGATCTCACCGAGGAGGGCTGCAGACACCAAATTGGGGCTCGGGTCAGAAGAGTGGGTGCACTAGGAGTCTATTGGCATAGTTTGGGAAGTGGGGGTGCTCTCACCAGAGAGAATCTTGCCAGAGCCCGAAGCGGATCGGGGTGGCCGGAGTCAGGGAAGAAGGCTCTCCCGAGGCCCTTTGATGGGCGTGGCGAGGTTCTGAGGCGAGGAGGGGAGGTGCTGGGTTGAGGACGAGCTCGGGGCTTCTATTTATAGCCGGCCCGAGGCGGTTGTCGGGAACGGGATCACTCCGGCGAGTGATTACGGCGAGGCAGAGGTTGGACGGGAGGTTAAGGTGATCAAGCAGCTTCAGATTGGTTCACTGGTTCCATCCAACGGCTAACCTGGTCGGATTTGGCCTGCTCCCGCGGTTTCGATGGAACAGAGCTCACGGGCTCGTCGGCGGCAGGTTGCACGCTCTGCGTCTCTCAGGCCACAGCGACGGTTCTGCAGCGCGCACAAAGAAGGGGACGGCCACGCGGAGGATCCTGGTGGTGTGGGCGGTGCTGGACGGCGCCTTATGGCAGGTCTGGCCCCTGCTGGCCGCCACGGGCGGTTCTGCCACCGTGGAAGACGCTGGAGCTGACGCGACACGTCGCCACCGACGCTCGCATCCGGCCAAACAACCATGCGGCACACCGGATAAGAAGAAGGAGAAGTGAGCAATGAGCCAATGAGAGCACTGGCGAGATTGATGCTGCCGACTGACGAAAACGACACTGTCTCTGAACTGAAACACTGAATTTCTGAATTTGAATGTAACAAAGGCACACCAAATTGTTCGACGAAATGATTTAGGCACGTGGAAAGTTTTTCTTGAGCTGGGACTTGGTGAGGTGATCTCTTGATGCATCTGGAGACTGCCTGAATTATCTGAATTTTTGGAAAGGAGAAAGAATGAAATTTACCAAGAATGGCAAATCTGGTCCAAACTTGCAGCAAGCAAATTTTGAAAATTTTGAACTGTGCACTAGCAGATCTTGATGGATCTAGGTTGAGGGCACTAAGGACTAGCTAGAGGAATTTATTTGGAACCAAAACTCAAAGGAAATCTGGCAGTTCCTTTGTAAATCACCAAAGTCCAAATAAATGGCAGAAAAAGATTTGAGGCTAAAATAAATAGAAATAAAACCTAAAAAAGGTTGAAACTTGTTGGAATTGGAGGCTTGGCTTGACCCAAAGTAGGGAGGTGGGTTTTGGAAGAAAATTTTCTACATAGGCCATGGCAAGAGAGAAATTTTTGAATGGAGAAGAATAAATCCATAATTTGTAGGAATACTTTTTAAATAAAAGAATTAGTAAAACAACCCAAGAGTATTTGTGTTGAACCAACACATGTTGAAAAACCCTCAAGACCAAAATCAATACTGAGAAGGACTCATAAAATATTTGTCTTAAAAAAAGATTTGAGGAGAGTCCCTCTTTATGAAAAATTCAAATAACCTCCCTTAAATCAAATAAAGAATTTAATAAAAATCAAACCAAAATTTTTGGAGTGTGACAACACCTACCCCCTTAGGAAAAATCTCGTCCCCGAGATTTCAGCTGATCCTCAAATAGGTGTGGGTACTCTGTTCGGAGAAAATCCTCTCTTTTCCATGTTTCTTCATCCTCTGTGTGATTGCTCCACTGAACCTTGAAAAACTTAATTGTTTTCTGACGGGTCCTCCTTTCGGACTCCTCCAATATTTTTATTGGACGTTCCGTGTAGGTGAGGTCTGGTTGCATGTCAATGTTCTCATGAGATACATGCTTTTCTGGGTTGCTTACACATTTCCTCAACTGTGAGACGTGGAACACGTCGTGGACGTCTGAAAGTTCGTCGGGTAGGTCTAGCTGGTAGGCCACTGTGCCTCTTCGTGCAATCACACAGAAGGGTCCAATAAACCGTGGTGCTAGCTTTCCTTTAACTTTGAATCGTTGCAGGCTCCTTATAGGAGATACTCGTAGATACACATATTCACCGGGTTCAAAGCTGACTTCACGATGTTTTTGATCGTAATAACTCTTTTGTCGGCTCTGGGCTGTCTTGAGTCGATCCCTGATTAGTCTAACCTTCTCTTCAGCTTCCTTCAGCATGTCTGGGCCGAAGATACGACTGTCTCCTGTTTCTGACCAATTTAATGGGGTACGACATCTTCGCCCGTACAAGGCCTCAAAAGGCGCCATTTGTAGACTGACTTGGTAGCTGTTATTGTATGCGAACTCGACATACGGCAAGCTTTCTTCCCAACTGGTTCCATAGGCGAGAACACATGCTCTTAGCATGTCCTCTAGAATTTGGTTCACACGTTCAGTTTGTCCTCCACTGGGGTGGTATGCTATCAATACTAGTTGAGTTCCCAGAGCTTGTTGTAAATGATCCCAAAATCTAGAGACGAACTGAGTGCCTCTGTCGGATATTATAGTCTTTGGAATTCCATGCAGACAAACTATATGGGAGAGATAAAGTTTGTCAAGCTTTTGAGTGGTGTGGGTTGTCTTTACTGGGATGAAATGTGCCACCTTAGTAAATCTATCTGTGATGACCCATATGGCACCATTTCCGTGTCGTGACCGAGGTAGTCCGACAATAAAATCCATTCCAATCTCGTCCCATTTCCAGTGTTTGGCTGTAATAGTCCTGCTGGTTTTTGGTGCTCGGCTTTAATGCGCTGACATGAATCACAACATGCAATGAACGTGGCTATATCCCTCTTCATACCGTGCCACCAAATTTTTTCCTGAATGTCCTTGTACATTTTGGTTCCTCCAGGGTGGATTGAATATGGAGCGGTGTGGCCTTCAGCTAGAATTTGTTGTTTGAGGTCCTCTATATTTGGTACGCAAAGTCTGTCGCCTGGGGAGGTCGTGGCGGGCCGGCTCACTGTGAGCCCCCAGCTTTGGCGAACCCGAGCAGACTCTAAATGGTGGCACGCCATTTGTCAATCTGCTCAGCCACTGGTGGAAACCTCAACAGCAGCTGAGCTCGTGCCATGGCCTCCAAAGTAGTGCTTGGCATGGATGTCGATGAAGTCGATCGTATCGCCGCGTGGCTCCTGATGGTGCCAGCGGCAGCAGTATTGCGCCCCCGCTATCGCTGCGGGGCGACCACCTGGGTGTGGTGTGGCGAAGGCCCTCGAGGGCCAGCGGCTCCGTCGGGCGCAGCGGCTTGGTCGGCCCGTCCTGGGGGACCACCATTTGATATTTGACATTTGAGATTTTGAGTTTGTGGTTTTTCCGTTTCCTAAGGTGTTTGGACTAATTAGGAACAATGTCGAGGATAAGATCAATGTCGAGGGGCAGAGAAGCCTTGTGCTTAGAAAGCTAATCCATGTTGAGGATAAGATCAATATCATAATTCCCAAGAACAATTGGAGAAGCTGGAAAAGAATAATTGTTCATCTTAATATCCATGTTAGGAACCATCGAGCTCGCATGCATGAATAAACCCAGAGAAACAACTGATAACGGACTAGGCAAATTTTGAAAAACCAACTCATGCTTTGATGCAAAAGGTCTTGAGATGAACGAATGTGATGCACATGAATCGAATGAACCTTTAGCGGGAATAGAGTTTACTTTAAGAGTACCCATGATCACTTCACAAGACTTCTCTGCTTGAGCTGAGTTCACCATGTTCACCCTTGCTGACATGGGATTGTGCCTGACAATTGCATTGCTTGGAGGTCTGCCAGCAGGAGGAGGCAGAAGGTGTCGCTGGAAACCACGGCCACCTATGGGACCAGGAGGCCCCTTGCTGGTTTGACAGGGGGCCGACGTGTTGCACAAAGAGCAGACAAGTGTGGGGCAGCGCGGCAGGGATCACACAAGCAATTTACCCTGGTTCGGGCTGCCGTGAGGCGTAAAACCCTACTCCTTCTTTGGTGGATTGATGGTGGAAAAGGTGATGGTGGAGCGTAGTACACTTGCCCGGCGTAGGTTGCCTTGGGGCAGCAGCGACTACGCGCGTATGGGGGTGTGAGTTATCCAACCTTCTAACATGTTCTACGGTTGCCATGGGCCTCCTTTTATAGATCAAGGAGTCACCACAATGGCAAAGTAGTCATTATGCACTGATATGATAGCAAACAGTGCTATCATACCTAACTCTACGGGCTGACAGGGCGGATTAAATGAACCGCTTAGTGTCACATCACTAGTTTCCCGGCAAGGATTGCCGGGCTATCTTGCCAGCTCCGCACCTGCTTGCTTGACAGGTCGCAGGATGGGTGTCGTCTGTAGGTTTTCCTTGTAAGGAGAGGCAGCCATGTGGCAAATGACTGCCACTCAGTAACTTTGCAACTTGACACTGCACTCATTGATGACGTGGGTCGTCGTTGGGTGGTTGGTGAGGTGATTTTGCTTTCGTGAGCCCCGGCAGGCCCTGCCGGGGCGCTTTGTTTGCTTGCTTCTGGGGGTGGCCTCGCCCCTTGCCGGCCACTCTTGGTGATACCTGGCTTTTCTTGCTCGATCTTGGTCCCTCTGATCCGCATGCTGATCCTTCGAATCTCTTGGTTCCTTGTACTCTGACTTGGGTTGGTGCTTCAATCTTGTTCTCGTGCTTGTGCGAAGTCTGGCCAACAGACCCAGGGTTTGTTGCACCGACAGAAGCCCCCGGGCCTACCCCGAACGCACCGCTGAGCGTCGTTGGGGTAGGGCCAAATAAGTGCACAGGCAGGTTTGCTGAAGAGGCTGGTCTCTTGTGGTCTTCTCTGCTTCATCATTGGCCTTGATTCGGGGCCAGTTTCTAGTTTACCCGTGTGTTATGTAAAGCCAATGGTGGTGGAGCCGCTCCGGTAATGGCCCGCGAATGACTTTAACGCATGGGGTAGAAACTGCCAATTCACTCTGAGGGAGTCCTGGATTGGGGGGTCCTCGGACAGCCGGATTATATCATTTGGCCGGACTATTGGACTATGAAGATACAAGATTGAATACTTCGTCCCGTGTCCGGATGGGACTCTCCTTGGCGTGGAAGGCAAGCTTTGCGATACGGATATGTAGATCTCCTCCCTTGTAACCGACTCTGTGTAACCCTAGCCCCCTCCGGTGTCTATATAAACCGGAGGGTTTAGTCTGTAGGACAACAACAATCATACCATAGGCTAGCTTCTAGGGTTTAGCCTCTACGATCTCATAGTAGATCAACTCTTGTACTACTCATATCATCAAGATCAATCAAGCAGGAAGTAGGGTATTACCTCCATCGAGAGGGCCCAAACCTGGGTAAACATCGTGTCCCCCGCCTCCTGTTACCATCTGCCTTAGACGCACAGTTCGGGACCCCCTACCCGAGATCCGCCGGTTTTGACACCGACATTGGTGCTTTCATTGAGAGTTCCACTGTGTCATCACCATAAGGCTTGATGGCTCCTTCAATCATCGGCAACGATGTGATCCAGGGTGAGGTTCTCCTCCCGGACAGATCTTCGTATTCGGCGGCTTCGTACTGCGGGCCAATTCGCTTGGCCATCTGGAGCAGATCGAAAGCTACGCCCCTGTTTATCAGGTCAGATTTGGAAACTTGGACTACACTGCCGACATCCGCGGAGACTTGATCTTCGACGAATTCGAGCCCATGTCAGGTGCGCTGCACGATCACGACGAGCATGATTTAGCTATGCCGTCGGACAGTGTTCGGGAGAACACACCTACAACTACTCCAGCCCTTAATCCGGAACAAATTGCGCCATCGGAGGACGGGTGGATAGACCCCGCCACGAAGGCCACACTCTCAGTGGCGATAGAGCCGAATACTAACTTCACTTCCTACGAGACCCGTGTTGCCGAACAGTTGGATTCGTCCCTGGCCACGGACTCCGAGCCGCTTGCGTCCGTGCCCATCAAATCCGATTGGGCACCGATCATGGAGATTACCTCCGCGGATATCTTTCAGCACTCGCCTTTTGGTGACTTACTAAATTCATTAAGGTCTCACTCTTTGTTAGGAGAACCTTGGCCGAACTATGTCCGGCTAGAATGGGATGCGGACGACGAAGAAATTCGCTCCCCACCCACCACCCACCTTGTAGCCACTGTCGATGATTTAACCGACATGCTCGACTTTGACTCCGAAGACATCAACAGTATGAACGACGATGCAGGAGACGAACAGAACCATCGCCTATTGTGGCGCTGGACCGCCACCTCATCATATGATATATACATGGTGGATACCCCCAAAGATGGCGATGGCGATAAGACAGCGGAGGATGACCCCTCCAAGATGCAACCCAAGCATCGCCATCAGTGGCGCCGCTCTAAGTCCCACCATAGAAAAAGTAGTGATACCGGCACAAGAGACAATAACACTCCGGATAGTGCCGAAGACGACGACAATCCCCTCCAGCCAGATTTAGAGCGGGAGGATGAACAAGCTAGCCCTCCAGAACAGGCAGCAGATGGAGAAACGGAGGATGACAATTACATGCCTCTCTCTAAAGACGAGGTGAGCCTCGGCGACGAAGAATTTATCGTGCCTGAGGATCCTGCTGAGCAGAGCGCTTCAAGCGCCCGGCTTATAGCCACAAAGAAACAGCCTGAAGAAAAAGCAACAACAACTTTGAGCTGATCAAGATCTGCTAGCGGATAGATGGACCGAAGTCCTGGCAGCCAAGGAATATGAACTCGAGCGCCCAACCAAGAATTATCCAAAGCACAGGTTGCTACCTCACCTCGAAGAGGAAGCATAGAAACCTACATCACCAGTGTATGATGCGGCTGATCGGCCACCTCGTGGCCAAGACAGAGAGGCATTTCAGCCCGAAGTCCAGCCCGCACCCCGCCGCCAATCAAACAAAAATACCAAGGCCCGGGGCAACATGCGGGACCTACGAGACGTATTGGAAAACAAAGCAAAACATGCAAGATCGATCTACGGATCACGGGGCGCACACCAACGCGGGACAATGTCCGTCACGCCGGATACACTAAAAGTAAATCCGGCCGGGCCAAATACAGCAGACAAGACTCATATGAACTGCGTCATGATATAGCCCGGCACAGAGGCGCCGCACACCCCCTATGCTTCACTGATGAAGTAATGGATCACGAATTCCAGAGGGTTTTAAACCCGTAAATATTGAATCATATGATGGTACAACAGATCCCGCTGTATGGATCGAGGATTTCCTCCTCCACATCCACATGGCTCGCGGTGATGATCTACGTGCCATCAAGTACCTCCCACTAAAACTCAACCCGCTCGGCATTGGCTGAATAGCTTGCCAGCAGACTCCATTGGCAGTTGGGAGGATTTGGAAGATGCATTCCTTGACAACTTCCAGGGTACTTATGTGCGGCCACCAGATGCCGATGACTTGAGCCATATAATTCAGCAGCCAGGGGAATCGGCCAGGAAATTCTGGACCAGGTTCCTAACTAGAAAAAACAAATTGTAGACTGTCCGGATGCAGAGGCCTTAGCGGCATTCAAGCATAACATCTGTGACGAGTGGCTCGCCCAAGACCTCGCCAGAGAAGCCGAAGTCTATGGCAGCCCTCACGACACTCATGACCCACTTTTGCGCGGGCGAAGATAGCTGGCTGGCTCGCAGCAACAACACATAAAGGAATCCGGGCACTTCAGATACCAAAGATAATAACGGCAGACCACGTCGTAACAGACATAAGCGCCGCAAGAACGGCGATAACGCCGAAGATACGATAGTCAATGTCGGATTCAGTGGCTCTAAACTCGGTCAGTGGAAAAAGCCATTCAAAAGACGTACTCCGGGCCCGTCCAGTTTGGACCGCATACTCGATCGCTCGTGTCAAATCCATGGCACACCCGATAAGCCAACCAATCACACCAACAGAGAATGCTGGGTGTTCAAGCAGGCCGGCAAGTTGAATGCCGAAAACAAGGACAAGGGGCTGCATAGCGATGACGAGGAGGATCCCCGGCCGCCGAACACGGGAGGACAGAAGAGGTTCCCCCCACAAGTGAAAACGATGAACATGATATACGCAACCCACATCCCCAAGTGGGAACGAAAGCGTGCACTAAGGTACGTCTATGCGATGGAGCTAGTCGCCCCAAAGTTCAACCCATGGTCCTCTTGTCCGATCACCTTCGATCGCAGGGACCACCCCACTAGTATCCGACATGGTGGATCTGCCGCATTGGTCCTTGACCCCATCATCGACGGATTTCACCTCACTCGAGTCCTTATGGACGGCGGCAGCAGCCTGAACCTGCTCTATCAGGATACGGTCATAAAATGGGTATAGACCCCTCGAGGATCAAACCCACTAAAGCCACCTTTAAAGGTGTCATGCCAGGTGTAGAGGCCCATTGCACGGGCTCAATCACACTGGAAGTGGTCTTCGGATCTCCGAACAACTTCCGAAGCGAGGAGTTAATCTTCAATATCGTCCCGTTCCGCAGTGGCTATCACGCACTGCTCGGGCGAACCGCATTTGCAAGATTCAATGCGGTACCGCATTATGCATACCTCAAGCACAAGATGCCAGGACCTAGGGGGGTTATAACAGTCAATGGAAACACAGAACGCTCGCTCCGCACGAAGGAGCACACCGCGGCCCTCGCGGCAGAGGCACAAAGCAGCCTTTTAAGGCAAACCGCCAATTTGGCGACAAAGCCCCCGGACACCTTCAAGCGAGTCTGGAGTAACCTGCAACAGGATCGCCTAGCATGTTCAGAGCTTGCCTAGCAATTCGGCCCCTGTCCTAGTCCCAGTCAAGCGACGAAATATTTGCCGTGCGTACATTATTACGCACTAAAAATACCATGGGCATGGGCGAGGGCACGACCAGGGCACGTCCCACAATGCGGCTTAACCGCCCCAGGGGTTGTATACCTTTATTATTTCCTCTCTTTCAGGACCTTACTCTCTGGAAGCCCTTTCCGGCCGCCTAATT
This sequence comes from Aegilops bicornis, assembly GCA_021605145.1. Classification (NCBI taxonomy): domain Eukaryota; kingdom Viridiplantae; phylum Streptophyta; class Magnoliopsida; order Poales; family Poaceae; genus Aegilops; species Aegilops bicornis. Next base: position 365,021,979 of record CM038670.1, read on the forward strand.
GTTGGACACATTACGGGAAGGAACAACCAAGGAGGCAAGAAGCTAAGACGTACAAGGGAATCCCCAGGTGGTCTCTGATAACAATCGAAGTACCCATTTTTAAATACCCATACACAGCTTACCCTTGGATAGGACATGTCAAATAGTCCTATTTTTTGCTTATCGCACTACTTGTATCAGTACGCTTCGACGCATTATTTAAATAACAATGCATAGCATTAGTCTATTATTGCATTATCCTTCCTTTTTCTTGTCTGTTTATTTACGGCAACTTGCACCCGTACATTCCGGTACGACCAGTACGCCAGGGGCTTTAGTATACCCCATAATACGGTGTGAGAACTCCGAACACTTTCGACAGTGCGGCACCCCAAGCTTATAGCATTATATGCATCAGCTCCGAATCATGTCTTGGGTCAATAGTTGGGTTTGCCCAGCTCCCATGTTTTGGTACCTTACGTTCTGCAATATTGGCTAAGGTAGCGCTGGGATAACTACTGCGACACAATGTCCCAGTTCTTCCGGACGAGCACCTCAGTAGAGAAAGTCAAAAACTGACTATCATGATAAGGCGAGAGCTGGTCGCTGTTCGAGAGGTCTCAAGTCCTTAAAGACTTTTTCCGCTTCGGGCGACGAGTCGGCCTTGCCTCACTTAGGCGTATATAGCTCCCCAAATTCAGCCTTCCGAATACTAGGGGCTTCGCCAAAATTTAAAATTGTAGACTTCTATGGCTAAGTGAGAGTGATAAAGCCTTACAGTCCAATTGCCTGGTTCGTTGTGTTGAACACCTCCCTCAAAGGACCCAAAATTGGGATAAAGAGTGCTCAGGTTTATCCCGAACACCTCAGTACTAGTTACATGGGGCGGAAGGCCGACGGTAGCCAACTTCATGATTTTATAAACGGCCGCACAGAAGGTAATATTTTAAATTCAATAGCGTTGCATAGCGCAAATGAACTCGTTTCGTACTACAGGATCGCATGAGTACATTCATTCAAATATTACATCTTCAGCACATTCCTCCGCCACAAGGCGGGAACCCTTCAGGACACTGTCATAATACATTTCGGGGTGGCGATGCTCCTTGCCTTCCGGTGGCCCCTCCTTCACCAGCTTTACGGCGTCCAGCTTCGCCCAGTGCACCTTCGCCTGGGCAAAAGCCCTGCGCGCACCCTCGTCTGAATGGACCGCTTTATGACTTCAAGCCGTGGGCGAGCATTCACAAGCCGCCTCACCGGACCAAGTAGCTGTCGAGGCGAGGATCGCCAGGCCACATCCGGACTATAAGACCCTTCATGGCCTGTTCGGCCGCCTTGTGGAGCTCGACCAGTTGCTTCAGCTGGTCGCTCAAGGGCATTGGGTGTTTGGTCCCAGTATACTGAGACAAGAACAACTTCTTCGTCGAGCTCCCCTCCTCAGCCCGGTAAAACTCCGCGGCATCCAACACACTGCAGGGAAGATCTGCGAACGCTCCTGGAGAGCTCCGAACTCGGGTAAGTAAAAGGAAAGTTTCCTTCACATGCTTGCTTTGCATAATGAATGCCTTACTCGCTGCTATCTTCTTAACCGCCTCAATCTCCTGGAGGGCCTTGTGGGCTTCAGCCTTGGCGTTTTGTGCGCTTTCGAGGGCCTTCGCAAGCTCGGACTCTTGCGTCTTAGAGTCAAGCTCCAAGGACTCGTGTTTTTTCGCGAGAGTCTGGAGCTCTTTATGCACCTCGCCTACCCGGGCTTCTTGCTTTTCTCGCTCGATGCGCTCCTTGGCTGCATTGTCTTCGGCCTCGGATAGCACCTTCTTCAGGGTCGCCACTTCGGTCGTGGCCCCTGGCAAATTCATGATGATCATATTATCTTACAACCAAATTTCTTTTTAATATATAGACAGGGTATCGCTTACCTTTGTTCTCTTCGAGCTGCCTCTTGGTAAGGCTGAGCTCTTCCTTGGACCGCTCAAGGTCCCGCTTGATCAGCGACCTCCATGATGTCGTGCGGCAGCGGCTAGCAGTGAAGCCTGCATATGCACATAGACATATTATGAGTAGACTCCTGAGTCATTATTTGATCCTCTATTCGGCCTTTCCTCGCGAACGCCAAACAGAGCATTAGGGGCTACTATCTATGCGGTAATATTTTCCTATAATTTGACTACTTACTTGATAGCCTGTTAGGAGGCTGGCACAAGCTTCAGTTAGTCCGCTTTTGGCGGACTGAACCTTCTCGATCACCACACTCATGATAGTGCGGTGCTCTTCGTCGATGGAAGCGCCGTGAAGCGCTTCCAGCAAGTTGTCCGGTGCCTCTGGATGGACAGAGGCCACCGGCATGGGCGGCTTGCCCCTCTTAACGGGGGGTCGCCTGACAGAGTCCGGAATCACTGGAGGTTCCGACGCAGTGTTTGGCTGGAGACCGAATTCGGAACCCACGGGAGTCTTTCTCACTTTGTGCCCAGGGTCCGGAATGTTGCCTCGAGGCGCCTCCAGGACTACCTCCCCTCGGCTCGGTGCTGTAACACCCCCAGTGTCATGCTATAGTAATCCCCTATTAATGGTGCCATGTCATCATGTTACTTTTGCTTATCTTCACTTGATCCAAATCATAATTCAAATTCAAATCCAATCTAAAGTATAAAAAAAGTCATATTTGTCAGACATGAAAACTAAGATGTTCATCATTTGTCAAACATTCCATAACAAATGATTGTTTAGGAAAACAACATCACCTCCAAGCCAAGATGGACTATAGCAATTAAAATTGTGCCATTTCGGCATTTCAAAATGCTATTTTATTTGTGTAAAATCCAAATCGGTTCGGTTGCCCCTCAAACTTTAAACACTACAAAGAATTTAAGTGGCCTAGTCCCAAAACTTTTCAAAGTATTTTGGTAGCCCAAATCTTTCCCTAGTTGTCTCTGTCTAAAAAAACAGAAAACCAGAAAAGAGTAAGGGCCTACTCGGCCTCTGACCTATGGCCCAGCCCACCTACTCCACATCTCCTTTCTCCTCAGACACGGGGAGGGCGTGTCGCCCATCCTTGACACCATGGCCGGCGATGCACACACGTCGGGCATCCACCCGAGCTCCGGAGGAGATAAGGCCGATCCCAAGCCCCCTGCAGCGAAACCCTAGACCGCCCACATCCGTCTCCCCTCGATCCCCTGTCTTCCTCATCCCCTTCTGCTCGATATCAGACGCATAAGCTCCGCGTGACCAAGTTCCTCCCCGTCGTTGCCGCAGCCATTGCACGCCCCTCTCCACGCAGGCGAGTCCAGGAGGACCGTCGCCGTCCACTATGCCGTCTGCGGCCACGAGGTCAAGCCGGGAGCCCCCACATCGACCGGATCAAGGTCATCTTCAACCTCCGCCCCGCTGCTTGTCGTCTTCGATTCGGCCTCATCGGAACCTCCCAAGCCGCTTTGCTCACCTCTGAGGCTCGATGTGAGCTCCTCTCTCCGTTCCTTTTCTTTTCCCTCAAATTCGTAAATGCCGTTTGGCCGCCCCCACATTGGCCGCAATGACAGGGAGCTCGGGCGCCCTGTTCGCTGCTCCATTTACGCGCCCCTAGCAGCTTGCCAGCCTCTGGCGCGTCAGGCCTTGACCTTGGCCACAGGCCAACCCGCACCTGCCTTGCCGCTCCTGCTGGAAGTCAGCGGCAGCCGCCGCTACTCCATGAGTAGTCGCCGCTGCTTCGCTCTTGCTTGCATTGCTAGTGCCACTTCCTGCTGTTATCGTCTTTGCTAGTGCCGCCGCATGCTATTGCCGTTGCAGGTTCAGCCACCGGCGCCCCTAGGTGCGCCGTGCATGGGCACGCGGCACGGTGGCCAGTGACTCTCTGCCATGGCCTTGTGTGGTGTGTGTGCGTGTATTGGGTATGACGCCTTGCCCTATCCAGATTAGTTAGTACTAATTAGATTAGTTTAGGGCTGCTACTCCTTATGTTAAATAGCCTAATGTGTTTGTGACAGGTGGTCCCTCACACTAAATCCCCCTTTAGTTAAAATAGTGGTCAATGACAAGTAGGCCCCATGGCCACTATTCACACTTTGACCAGGTCAAACATTGATCGTGGACTTGTCTTGATCGTGTATGCTGACTCAGCCACTGGACCCCACCTGTCATTCTAATAGGCTAGCGGTGTGTGTGTATAAAAAGTAATACACTGTTTAAAGTCGAATTTAGGTATATTCCAGAATTCCAGAAAATCATTAAAACTTTGGAAATTCATAGTAATTCATCTGTAGCTCGGATGGAAAAACTTTGTACATGAAAGTTGCTCAGAACAACGAGACGAATCCGAATACGCCCTCCGTTCGTCTATCACACGTCCATAGCATAGCAAACTTTGAACTTTTCCCCTCCGGTTCATCTGTCTGACAGACGTCTGGAACCGGGAAAACTTTCCCGGATGTTATCCTCCTTCGCCAGTATCGCCTAGCGCTGCGTTAGAACACCTCTAGCACCACTTATTGTCTTGTTATGCTTATGTTTGTGTGTATTTACTTTTTTCTCCCCCCTCTTCTTCTCCGGTAAACCTCG